>CM060938.1:425312754-427712754 GCA_030765085.1 Allium cepa
GAACCCAATGAGTTTTCGAAAGGTTTATTTTCCATCAGTTTCGAAAGGATTGATGTTTAATGGTTTCAAAAGGATTGATTTTCAAGGGTTTTAAGGGTAACCTTCAATGCTTTAGAAAGGGAAACTTTCAAGTGGTTTTGAAGCTGTGCTTCTACCCTTATATAATAATATTTTAACATGGTAGAAAGGTTTCGAAAGGGGGTTTTAAAGTGTTATAAAGACAGGAGCCTACTGTTTAAAGAAAAATTGGTTTGTGCTTTTGATGGGGTCAAAAGCAAACATTTTGAAGGGTCGAAAGATTGCTTTCGAAAGGGTCGAAAGCAAAGCTTTCGAAGGGGTTGAAAAGTTGTTTTCTTTTTTACCTCATAAGATAAATGTTGTTTAACCGTGGGAATATCAAGGTAGGCTTAATGAGTTCAACATTGTAGTTGGGGATACTAACACTTATATGTTTTGATTCAATCATTGGGGGATACAAATGTAAATTATAAATGAATATAACCTAAGTTAGGGATACTAATGGATTTAGGTTACCCATGAGAATAACATTGGATGATTAGAATATAATCTAAATTAGGGATACTAATGGAAATAGGCTGACCATATGAATAACATGGGATGATCCGATTCATGTGTGTAACATGAGTTAAGTGGCAAAATGATGGGTTCACAGTCATCTTAGTAAAACTATGGGATGTTTGATGGATAGTCAACATCAAGTTATAGATGGATAGTCTCTATATGATTAAAATGATGGGTTCATAGTCATCCTAGGAAAACTATGGGATGTTTGATGGATATTCAATATCAGGTTAGAGATAGATAGTTTTCATATGATTAAAATGATGGGTTCATAGTCATCCTAGGAAGACAATGGGATGTTTGATGGATAATCAACATCATGAAGGGGATGGATAATTTCCATATATTTAAAGAAGCGTACTTAGTCATCCAAGGAAACTATAAGATGTGAGATGGACAGTGCACACCAATTTAAAAAAAATGAATTTGGGATGAATGGTCCTTTTTTATGTAAATGAAGTCTAAAAAGGGATGGGTAGACTTTGAAAATATAAGACGGATAGTCTGATGAAATTTAGATGGTCAGTCTAATTAATATGGGATGGCAAATCCTAAATGCTTTCAAGTATGCATATCGTCATAATATTTTGAAAATGTATGTTTTAACCATTGTGGATGCAGGTGCACAGAATATGGTTTTAAGGATACTAGTGAGGCGAAAACCCGTTCCGCTAAGCCACGTGGTCTCACTAGATATCTAAAAAGATTGAGATGTTAGATTATTATTCATACGACTCGAAGTTTTATTTTTCCCTTAAACCCTCGGGTGCTCAATTGATTTTGAGTAGTTTGAGCTTTTAGGTTTTCAGGTTTTATTTTTAGGCGAGTAAAGCTTCCAGAGGCATGTAGGAGGCAGTAGTTATTTAGAGTTATCTTTTCCACTGTGTATTTGTTTGTAAAGGCTGATCTATTAGCCTTACTATATACTCTGATCAACCAAGGAGGCATCTTCATATGTCGCTCTTGGCGTAACTGTAATAATTATATTTTGCTGAACATGGTCAACATACTTTGGGAGTATGTAATGAATATGAGATGTTTTGATTTGAATGTGGAAATATGTTTTTGAATTGTTAAATATTTTCCATATTTCTGTGATCTATGTATCAATGTATCAATCACCGCCATATTTGGTCGTTGAATATTAATAACTATGAATTACTGCAGCATCCGTAGCCGTTAATTTTAAGCCTCCAAGTAGGGGGTTGTTATATCTCTCATACATATAGTTTTCCCCATATCGGGTAACCTAGAGCTCTGATACCAAATGTAACAACACACCCTAGAACATGCCTAAATTTTGACCTAGAAACGACTCATCGAAACTTAGATCAATTTTAAGGAAAACTTTTGATAGTAGAAAGAAATAAATTGTAGAGCTATAACTAAACTTTAAGAACTCACAGCTGATGGAACAAGATATAATAATAAAGTGTACCCATTTATTTCCAAAACCATAAAAATGTCATAACACAAAATCCCATAAAGAGCATAATATAATATTTGATAGAACAATTGTTTAAATCCATGGTTACACATGAAAGTAAAATCATAACAAATAATGCCACTTACCAAGCTTCTTCAACTTTAAGCATCTTCACCACCATCACTCTATCCTTAATCTGTGTTGTAACAAAGAGGGAGTTGGAACAACAAGTGTCCGGTGAATAAAAACCTCGAGTCTTACCTTTATATTGCTTGGACAGTATATTTTAAAATATGAATATGTCTATGAACATAATATAATTAAAATCGTTTAATACTTCTTTATAAGGAAAGGAGGCGGGTCCAACCACATAATACCTTCTATTCTATATCACATATCTCAATCATACGTCATAAATAGTTAATAATGTAAGAGATGGTACCCAAGCCACTTAATACTTCCCAGTGGGAAATAGGTTGACCCCATCATTTAAGGCCCCATTCCAAAAGCTTACACCTCAATGATACTATTTAGCTGACATCATATGGAATCTTATAGGCCACTTAATACTTCCAAGTGGAAAATAGGCAGACCCCGTCATTTAAGGCTTAATTCTAGAAGCAGGCCCCTGTACAGATACCACCTAGCGTAACCCCTTGGCCATTTAAAACTTCATCTGAGAGAAAGGAGAGTCCAACCGCTTAATACCTCAAACACCAAAGCAGACCCTTCGTCTTATGGTTTATATCCATAATGACGTCTCACATTAGTCCTACGTTCGTAGGGATGGGTAGCAGATTAACTGTGCAGATTTTCCCTAATCAATTTGAAACTGACCTCGCATCATTTCAAATATTTATCATAAGGATATCTCACATCAAAAAAGTGTACACAACTGCTGGTAGCATCAAAGTGAAGGGAAGACTTCCATCATGTAACTTTATTGACCACGCATCCCTATGACTTAGCCACAAATCAATTACTCTCTCTCTATATATATATGCTATCTCACCTTTCAGTCAAGGCTGGAATATCAACAAACTGGCTAGAAAGGATGGATATCAGGGCTGGAAACAAGGCTATGATCGATGCCATCAAAATTTGACCAAGCTCCAATCAACGCGGATCGATTGGGAATAATGAACAAGACTATGAGAGGCCACGTTTCAAATTTCAGGTCAACCGGATTTCGTGTGCTCAAGTTATGATCGATGCAAGCTAAGGTAAGGGGTAGTTCGTATCCATGAAAGGGAGTCTTGTTCGTGTCCATCTAGGCATATCCCGCTGCGCATCCATCCAATTCGTATCGGTCCGAGGTAGCCATATTCATACCCATCACGATCGAGCAGATCAAGGACAAAACACTGTTCATATCCATCAAGCATGCCTCATGTCATATCGGTCCAAGCTCCTCCTACTTTGCATCATTCATCACCATCTAGTTCGTATCCATGGGTAATCGTCACTTTGTATCGATCAGACCATTCACACGTTTCGTATCGATCAGCCATTTGATCGATACGAAGAGCACATACTAGATCGATATGAATGTCATCCCTCTAACATCAATGTGAATAGTCCCCCAAGTCATTCATACAAAATAACCTAATGCATCGATGTGAAATAGAGGTGAAGGCTTCGATACGAGATGAACCCACTAGGTTGATACGAATAGAGCGCATAGATGTAGAAGATTCAGTCAACACAGCATGAAACGTGGATCCACCCCAGTTTATTGCTCCACGTCAATAGGTAGGCACGTGCCTTTGATCGACACGAAGAAGAGGGAGGCGAAGGCATCAATACGAAGTTGTATCCATATTGGAAAATACAATTCGTATCGATCATGTCTTGAGATCCACAAGTCCAAATACTATGAAATTTTCACAGAAGCTTACGTACAACCTAGGTAATGTTCATGCCAAATTTCGACTTGATAGGATTAAATCTTGATTGGTATGAAATTCGTTCGTATCGACTACAGATTGAGTCGAAATCACCAGGGATCGATCGGTGGGCCCGCATACGTGCTTTAGATGAGGTATTCTGAGATCTGAGCGAGATATTTGCAGCCTACGCCTATAAATAGCACCATAGAGCCTACAGAAATGGGACTTTTGGGTTCTCCTACGTCCATGCTCCATCGGATTCATCGTTGTACTCGAATTTTTCTGTTGTAATCACATGTAACTCGTTGTAATCAGTAAGGATACATCAATAAAATCATCAGATTCAAAGTGGATGTAGGTTGGATTGCCAAACCACTGTAAACTCTGTGTTCTTTATTGCTTTCTTCTTAATTTTCTGAGTGTTCTTCATTTCTAATTCTCTACATACTTATTATCTATGATCTGTGATTGTAAATGGGTGCTTTCATCGGCAATTGGGTGTTTGTAATTTTGGTGCAAACATTTTAGTATTTTCACTGAGAGCAGCTAACTCAGGGATTCTACGGCTTGGAAGTTGAATTTGAAGGCTTAAGGATTCAGATCTGAAAAGCTATGACAAGACAATCAAGTAGAAGACAAAGAGAAGAAATGAGTCAACATGAAGGGAGTCAGGAGGCTTTCTTTGGAGCAAATCAGACCTCAGTCTTCATCACTCAGGATGAAATGGAAACGATGATGGGAGCCATGCATGAGGAGCTATTCAAAAGGCAAGAAGAGATAATGCAGAATCTGCTTCGACAAGCTGGACAAACTGGAGTGCAGAATCAAACTAACGCAGCTGCAGGAGATGCTAGAGATAGGAGCCAGGAGAATGGAACAACCAGGACCCAGAACAGAGAAAGACCATCAGGAGCAGCCGCAGAGCTGGGGGGCACTCACCAGGAGCATGTTGATCCAACCTCAGGCTGGATACCATGTGGAGCTGTTCAACATGGCATTGAAAGAGGGATGGACGCCCATCCAAGAGACCAGATTCAATATTCCGTCATGAACTCGAGGGGCAGGTCAGAGGCAACGAACAAGGAACACTACTTGGCAACAACAATAGATTGGCAGAGATGATTAGACGAGCCATGAGAGGCGGACTAGTGAACAGAGATCTTGAAGATGTAAACAAGAGCCCCTTCGCTCCCACAATTAGACAGGCTAGAAATCCACCAGGCTTCAAGCTACCAACATTAGAGACGTATGATGGAAGGGCGGATCCTGCAGTTCATCTGACACGATATATGAGGCATATGGATGTGTTGGGGCCATCGGATGAGGTCATGGCCCAATGCTTCCCATTGTATTTGACAGACATTGCAGCGCTATGGTTCGTACAACTGGAGAGCGGCTCTATTGAAACATGGACTGATTTGATTGAGAAGCTTATGAGGCAATTCAGAGTTCACATTTCAAAACCCAAGAATGTGATGAATTTGGCAACACTAAAGCAAAGAACCATGGAATCTTTGAGGAGCTTTCTGACACGATTTAACACAGTGGCAGCATCGGTGGATCCACTAGATCCATCCATGGTTTTGATGGCAGCTGTATCTGGCATAGCTAATGGCACAAAATTCAAGAATTCATTAACGAAGGATGCCCCTACGGATCTAAAAGAATTTTATCATGAGGCTAAAGGAATTCTACGATTAGAGGATGCAAATTCTGAAAGAGAGGAAGGAGAAGGAGTTGATGTTTATCCAGTCAAGGGCGAAAATCCTCCTGAAAAAGGCGTGGGAACTGGTAAAGGGAAACAAAGGCTGTGGATAATTGTGAAAGACCAACACGACCATGAAAGGAACCAAGATTCACCTCTTGTACGAAGTTGAATAAAACTTTGAAGCAAATCTACCAAGATACCAAAGGGCAGATTCCTTATCGAAAGCCAATGAGAAGGGATCCGACCAGCAATGAAAGAAGATCAGAGAAGTATTGCTTGTTCCACGAGCTGAATGGTCATATCATGAATGATTACAGGCACTTGAAGGATGAGGTTGAGGGGCATATCTGGAGTGGTTTGCTATCGCAGTATGTGAGAAGGGGAGCACCAACGGTGGAACCAAAGTGACCACCACCTACATCAACTGGAAACGGCTCAGGATCGAGGCATCAGCTTGTCATCATTTGATGGAAATAGTGACGAATAAGTGGCAAACTCCGGACCAACGCGATTAAGTCATTTACACATGTACGGAACCACAAATGATCCTCGGGCAATGCTCTGATACGACTACCAATCGCGTCGGTGTAGATATTTGCACTTTGACGTCTCTATTTTGCTTTTGTTTTCTATTTCTCATGTGAGAACTTGATTTTATTGAACATTTCTGTTGAAAGACTCATTTAAATGTATATTTGGTTTTAATAATTCTATAATGCCCAAGTTACTTACACATGTGCGATCGCGAACGGTCCCCAGGCATGCTCAGAAATAACGATAAACCGCCATAATAAATAGTTAAGAAATTCACTCGAACATGAAATCTGACATTAACGATACTAAGTCCCCCTCCCCCGAGCGCATACATAATTCGCTTAGAACGGTATCCAACCGCGAACGGTCACAATTTGCCTCGAACGGTACTCGACCTCGAATGGTCATAGTTCGCCTCGAATGGCACCCGACCTGGAACGGTCACAATTCGCCTCGAACGGCATCCGACTGCGAATGGTCACAACTTGCCTCGAACAACACTCGATCGCGAAAGATCACAATTCGCCACGAATGGCACCCCACGCTAACACTCACCACTCACCACGTACGGCACCTGACTGCGAACGGTCAGATACCACCTCAAATGGCATACGATCTCGAACGAACGTCATGCAAAGTGAGGTAGGACTATCAATCTCTTTTACAGATCATCAACAGGATATGAACATCCGGCTTATGACATTACAAAACATGCCATCCTCCCACAAGGCATATTTTGAGGGGCAAATGTTATCCCACCTTTCGATCAAGGCCGGAATATCAACAAATTGGCTAGAAAGGATGGATATCATGGTTGAAAATCGATTGGGAACAAGGCTATAATCGACGCTGTTGAAATTTGGCCGAGCTCCAGTCAAGGCAATATCGATTGGGAACAATGAACAAGACTATGAGAGGCCACGCTTCAAATTTCAGGTCAATCGGAGTTTATATGCCCAAGTTATGATCGATGCAAGCTAAGGTAAGTGGTGGTTCATATCCATGGAAAGGAGACTTGTTCGTATCCATCTAGGCATATCCCGCTTCGCACCCGTCCAGTTCGTATCGATCCGAGGTAGCCATATTCATACCCATCATGATCGAGTCGATCAAGGACAAAACACTGTTCGTATCCATCAAGCATGCCTCGTTTCGTATCGGTCGAAGCTCCTCCTACTTTGCATTGTTCATCACCAGCTAGTTCATATCCGCGGGTAATTGTCACTTCATATCGATCAGACCATTCGCATGTTTCGTATCGATCAGCCATCTGATAGATACGAAGAACACATACCAGATCGATACGAATGTCGTCCCTCTTACATGATACGAATAGGCCCCCAAGTCATTCATATAAAATAACCTCATGCATCGATGCGAAATTGAGGTGAAGGCATCGATACGAGATGAACCCACCAGGTCGATACGATCAAAGCGCATAGATGTAGAAGACTCAGTCAACGCGGCGTGAAATGTGGATCCACCCCAGTTTATCGCTCCACGTTAATAGGTAGGCACGTGCCTTTGATCGACACGAAGAAGAGGGAGGCGAAGGCATCGATACGAAGTCATATCCATATTGGAGAACCCAATTCGTATCGATCATATCTTGAGATCCACAAGTCCAAATGCTACGAAATTTTCATAGAAGCTTACGTACGACCTTGGGAATGTTCATGCCAAATTTCGACTCGATTGGATCAGATCTTGATCGATACAAAATTCATTTGTATCGATTGTGGATCGAGTTGAAATCACCTGTGATCGATCGCATGGGCCCGCACACGTGCCAGAAGAGGACTTCTAAGATCTGGGCGAATATTTGCAGCCCAAAACCTACAGAAAGGGGACTTTTAGGTTCTCCTACGTCCTTACTCCACCGGATTCATCATTGTACTCGAATTTTGCTATTTAATCAGTTGTAACTCATTGTAATCAACAAGGATACATCAATAAAATCATCAGATTCAAAGTGGACGTCGGCCGGATTGCCGAACCACTATAAACTCTGTGTTCTTTACTGCTTTCTTCTTAATTTTTTGAGTGTTCATCATTTTTAATTCTCTACATACTTATTATCTGTGATCTGTGATTGTAAACGGGTGCTTTCATCGGCAATCGGGTGTTTGTGACCAATTTCGGCGCAAACAATATATATACACACTCATCTCACCATTTCATAAATAAGGCCTTATAAGGAATCCTCCTTATTATGTCTTAAAATAATAATTAGGCTATATAAGAGTTTCTACTTATTTTCACCTCAAAATCAATTACCTTCCTACCGGGGGAAAATGTAAATAAATGCCTAATTAACTATGCCATATATGCAATAGTTATACGTTAATTACGTAAATAAAAATAAATAAAATTCGTGCTTAATTAGTTCTAAACGCATTAATTTTACGCCCTAAATTAGCATTAAATGTCAATTTCCTAATCAATGACTATTACAAGTTCTTTCTTCAATTTTCGAAGATTTCGTGGAATTCTATTGTCCAAAATAAGGAATAAATATCCATAATAAAAACTATAATAACAGACATGTAAATAAAATAGAAATTCAATTTATTGCACCAATTCAATGAAATATCTTAAACAATAAGAATTGCAATCTAAACCCTATATTTTATTCAACTCCTCTTTTACAAAGAAATAGATAAGAATAAGTGGTGTAACTACGAATAAGATTCATAATCTAAACCTTTTATTTTATTGAAGGATCACAATTTGACCCAAAGAAGAAGGAGAAGTGGAGTAGACTATGAAATTGTCAACAATTGCGTAGACGAAACAAATCCCATCAAATTAATGTAAATAATTGAGAATCTCAACATAGAATTGACACTTCGAAATAAAAAGGAATTTTGGAGATTTTATCCATCATATTTTCAAAATAGGTAAATAGGCACAAGGAAGAAGTTGCAAAAAAATTTAATCTCAGGGATAATAAGTTTTCCTTTTACTTTGAAGGACACCTTTTAGTGTAAACTGAAAATGATAGTTACAACTATCATTCGTGAATTACACTAAAAAGTGTCCTTCAGCCTAAAAAACAAACTTCTCGTCCCTAAAACTAAATTTTTCTCTAACTTTTTTCTTGAGCCTAAATCCTAAAATCCCTAAGGCATATTCAAATCCAAAAGAAATATACTAAAGAATTGCTGAAAAAAAATACTAAGGTTTCCACTCACAAATTAGACTTAGCTTTACTCAAATGGATTTGCAGCCTTTCGATCTTTTATAGGATCTCTCTCTTTTGATATATACACGCACGTACAATAAGGAAGAGGTATATAAACTTATTAGATTCATAAAAATTAAAGAAGAATGGGATAAGAATTGATTGGAGAAGGAAGAAACAAATACGAAATAGGTTGAATCCTTAGCCGAATTTTCTACGGAATTTCTGAATCTTATTAGAGAGATAGCAATGATAGAGTTTTGTCATATTTTCCAAATAATATGAACAAAATTAAAGAGGATAGGGTCCTATTCATAGGAGTTGAAACTCACCGGAATCTTAGGATGGAAGTAGGCAGAAAATTGGTAAATCTTGACTGCAGAATCGAAAAGAACATAACATAAAACCCTAGCCGCCTCTGGCAACTATCATTGCCAAGCGTTCGATCGCTATTTTATTAGGGGTGTTTATTTTACTTTCCATCGTCAAATTATTTTATTCCCTAATTATCTTTTTAACGTTAAGCCTTAATTAATCGTTTACTTAGCCCATGAGCTAATTTTTGAAATTTAAATCCTAAATTTGATTTCTCATTTGAATTTGAATTTGAACTAAATTAATTTAAATATGAGAACTTCAAATGCTCATAACTTCTTTGTTTGAGCTCCGTTTTTAGCATATTATATATGGAAACAAATTATAATTTTTCTATGAATGCAACAGAATAACTTTCCTGTTCAAATTCCAACTTTTATAAAATTTTCAAATCCAGCCTTATCGTATTTAATTCAATTTACTTTATTTATTTATGGTTCATTTTATGGGGTGTCACACTGCAGACCCTAAATCGTCATGAACGCCAGTCGACTTTACGGGATCCTCTTATTATGTAAGTATGATTGTAGTCATAGTTTGGGTAATGCAGTCCCAAGAAAAATGTTGTCCGCGATCTTATGTTCGCAGCAGTCATAGAGGTTATTAGTCTGATCCGTCATTGTCTTGTGGGTCGATTAGTTATTCGGCCCTAAGTATAAACCATTACAAGATGTTTGGGTATAGGTATATTTGGAGCTATTTTCCTTATATTTGCATGACCAACTCCAAGGAGAAACTCTCAAAAACAAATATGATACCCTAGGTCACATAGGCTATAAATGAAGTTAATTGCATGAGATCACCATATATTAATGATGTAACTAATTCACTAGACTTTTGTCTGACCCACTCCTTTCTCTTCTCCCTACTACAAGAGGGCTAGGCAGCAACTGATTAGCCTAAATCTAGTATATGGGGAGGAAAGCTTAGTATTGGCATTACTTTTGATTCTTTGGGACCATGTTTTCTAGGATATTTTTTGAGATGAATATTTTTTGTGTCTATATCTCACTTCGCTCCGTTATGAGTTATGAAAGTGTAGAATGACTTAGACTTACCCTTTTAATCATATCCAGTAATGTTCTAAATACCAATAACTCATACTTCTTAGCACGAGAAAGGCCGAAATTCACCATAGGCTTTGATTTCGGTATGTACGTAGGTGTAGGTTGTCATACTTATACTAGTTAAACTGATATTTGGAGGGTTAAGATCATGCTGCAAAAACAAGCATAAAGCACGCTCGGCTATTGATCTTATTGAATGTGTCTAATGTAAGTCATTTAGTGAAGGAAAGGAATGCATGGCTGAGATAAAAGCCGAAAGGACTATACCAGGAGCATGTTTTACCATGTTTTATTAAATGCAGTTGTACTTGAGATATACTTGTAGGAAATGAGACATGCTTGTTGTTGGAAATTGGTACAACTAGTTATACCCTTGTCAATTTTCTCCTGCATGCCAAGGTTGCAGGATGGGCTGTGTTGGTCTTCTGAGACCATAAGTGAGATGGGGACCTAGAAAAAGCCAAGGTTCCGAGCCGGATGAGACAAGACGGAGTGTGGGTTGTAGGTGGGGGGGGGTCCCAAAGCTGGTTTGATGACGAGCCGCCTTTGAGGCAGTCTCGAACTATGCTGATTGGGAGATAATGTTGGGATAAATGCTTGAGCAAGTGGGTTATCATGTTGCCGGTTTTCAAGTGGGTCAAAGAGAGTCAACCGACTAATGGAAGATGGGCTGAGTTGAGCTTGCACCTTGTCTTGGTGGGGAGCAAGTTACTAGGCTTGCTACATTAGGAGGATTTGCCGGTAGAAGGCTTGACATGCAATTTGAGCAGAGGAGGCGATGCGGGACTAGGCTGGATTTTGAACATACAGGAAAAATCAATCGACCTGCCCTCAGCCGTGGCTGGCTTACAAGATGACTTGGACCAATCAGTTTAGACTGAACCAGGCTTGGAAAAAATACATTGGTCAGTCTGCCTTCTTACTTATGACATAATTAAGTAACATTTTCCCCTAAGTCCATTCCCATATGTAGGCACAGGCTTGTAAAATCTCAAAGATTCCATTGATTAACGGTTTTGCTACTTAATTAATGCACCTCCCATGTAGTATTGCACTGTTGGTTGCGATAATTGTGCTTCTCAAGACATGGTAGAGATATGTTATTTCATCCATGCACATGGTGTGATATATCACTTATAACTCTTGAACGGTTAAGATCCTTTTGCCTTTTTTATTATAATGCCCGTGATTGAAAGGAGAGGCATAAAAATAGCCTCTCTTTTTCCACTTTGAACTCATGGGACTATGGCTTGCAATTTCTTTAGTAAACTCAAACTTTGCACAACTTTATATTGATAAAAAAATTAACTAATCTTCCTCTTCCATTACTCTTGAGCGCTTGGGTTTTTATCAAATTTGTTTAGGGTAAAAAGGAAGGAGGTAGCTCTATGAGGTCGGACTATGTTTGTCGACTATAGTTTGTATCGCTTGCGTGGATTTCTGCTACTTGAGATGGATTTTGCCTTTTCCTTATGCATGTGTTTGTGCTTTCTGGCCATCTACAATTATGGTGATTGGCAATCGATCTCGTACTACTGATCCAGGTGAACCGAGGGGGCATGCTTACTTTGATGCTCTATTATTCCCGACCTCGGTTTATACTGAAAACTTCAGCTCCCTACCAGAAATAGTAGTATTTGTTTGCCTCTGTTGCTTCTATCATGGTTGAAGCCTTGGTTTTCTCCTTGATGAGGTTTTATAGAAGCTTTTTAAGGTCTCTCACAAGGTTTGACGCGAAAGGCTTCAAAGGTGGAGACATCCTCAGTTTCCTTCAACAAGTTCTTAATCGTATGAAGTGCTGGTGGGCCATTATTGCAACCGAGCTTGGTCTGGATAGCGATTAGAGTATGGGCCAACTGGCCTTTGAAGAGCGTTATTGATTTGCTTCTTCCTTCCTTTCTTTTTTTCTTTGTTCACCTAATTAGTGGTTAAAAATCTTTATAAGTCTAGCGGGGCGCGAATTGTGCCTAACATTCTTTTGAACTGAATAAAAATAGATCTTTTGCTGAAAACTTAGTGTCTATAAACTAGTTATTGACTTCGAATGTTTGCCTATGACTGTTAGGGTCGCGTATCTTAGATAGTAGAAAAGTCCCTTTCACTAGATGAAAAAATCTATTTTAGCTAATAAGCCGAGTTAGTTAATGTGCTTGGAAGCGAGCATCGACTGAGCAACCCAATCGCCCGTCAGGTGCCGAGGATGGCGAGTGACATTTGAGCTTCACTGTACTGCTTTTATAGGTAGTCCCAGCATGAACCTAAGCGCTAAGGGGCTTGAAGGTTCTCCAAAGTGACATGTAGTCAAGAGGAGTTTCTACATTATATTAAGAAAAAGTTCCCTGTTTAAGGTATGTTAAGTAGTAATACTGTCATGCAACTGGCCAAACCCAGGCATTGATAAGAGCCAAGTGCTGGTAACATAACAAGTGATGCTTGGCATCGGCATAGAGTGTGAGCGCATGTTGATCCATTGGTTCTCCTAAGTGACAAGCGGTCGTGTGTCGAGGAGCGGACGGGCCCGGCTCGAATCGAAGCATATAAGGGCTCGAGAGTTCTCCTAGGTGACATGTCGCCTGTCTTAGGTGGCCGTAGGTCCCGCCTCGAACTAGGGCACCTGGCTGGCTTGAAAAATCATGCATAAGGGTGTGAAATAATGATGAAACAAACGGCAAGAACCGTGGCTCATAAGAATTTAGCAAATAGGAAAGGTAAAGAGTGAACTCATATGTGTGCCACTCCGCTGTTGGGCGGCCCCAACACGAATCTAAATAGTGACGGGATTAAAGGTTCTAAAGGGTGACATACTGCAATAAGAAGCTTTAGGCAAGCTGGCATGAAACTAAGTGCTAAGGAGCTTGAAGGTTCTCTAAGGTGGCATACTGCAATGGGGAGCTAGGTTTAGCTTATTTCTATGCAGGCACACTATGGATGCTAACTTTGCAATCACTGGGGTAACGATGTCAGTTCAGACTATAGTGTCCCATCCTATATAGAGGATGAGTGCCATCAAGGGCGAGGGGTATGGATCATTGTAGCTGCACACTCGATCGTCGATGTGCCCCAACATAAAGGGGAAATACAACTCACCGAAACTCAAGGGGCAATGGGTTTTCTCCAAGCAAGGAATTGAATGCATGGTGATTCAATCTTGATGGATTCTTAGCAGTCCCTAACAAGGAAATGGATTGTCGATAACCCACTTTTGCGAATAGTCGGTCGCGGAGAAAGGGAGCGATGGCTCGTGCCGTCCTAGACGGCAAAGGTCAGTAGTCTCTAAACAAGATAATGAGCACATGATAAATCGTTCTCGTGGGATAGCTTAGGTGAAGGTGTCGAACCATCCAGGCTTTGAGATCTTCGACGCATTCTTCATAAGTGATTACAGGATTGGAAGCAAGCTCAAGAAAGGCCTAGCGGTGAAGACTGGCATCTTGACACAGGCGCGTGTGCCACTTTCTGATGCTATTGAGGGCGAAGAAGAATGAGAGAACTATTTGGCAAGCCACCGGGGGGTTGCCCCGGGTATTAAATAGGAGTGTTGGGTCTTTAGGATATCTATATTGGTGCTCGAAGAATGGCCAAGATTGTGTAGGGATTACCTACCCTTGAGTTTTTCCATAAAGAGGGCTGACCAAGATGGTCTAAATCTTGAGCCCATAGCTTGAATGGATGGGAACAACCCTCACACTGGGCGCATGCATGGTTGCTATATTTTGGTTGATAGTAGTTGTAATGTAAGGAGATGAGCGGGTGCGCACAGGAACTGGGCATTACACGAAGCCAAATTGAGATAATTGAGGACTCTTCTTGGTGACTGGAGGAGGCATTGGAGCGCCATCCACCGTTGCCACTAGTAATGCTGGATGTAATAAAAAAAGTGTACACATGAAACTGTAACCACAAGATCAAAGATTTCCTCCTTCTAGCATAAAAATGTTTACTATATTTTTTGTCAGCCTCGGAGTTATAATAAAGCTTTGTAAATAGGAAAGGCTTCTTGCTAATCACTAGGCTTAATGATGGAATAAAGGGAAAAGAACATTCAAATGCAAATCACAAAGGATATGAAGTGGTCTGGCTAAGCTATCCATGTTCACTATGAATTTCTCTTACTGTAAGGCCCTATTACAATTAGAAGGAACAACAATAGAATAAAAAGAAAAATGATTCATCTAAAACTAATAATGCTGCTAATCTTAGGGAGCTGCTGATCCTTGGGAACTTGAATGGCTGATTATGGGATCCAACCAACCTAGGATCCCCTCTACTAAGGGCCCAACCAACACGAGGTCTCCTCCGTCGAGGGCCTAAGCAATTTGGGGTCCCCGTCGCCTAAACCAACTTTGGTCCCCTCTACGGGGCCTAACCAACCTATGATCCACTCTTTTGAGGGCCCAACCAACCTAGGTTCCCCTCCGCCGAGGGCCCACCTAACCTGGGATCTCCTTCATTGAGGACCTCACTAATCTTGGTCCCTGAGCTTGGGGCACAACCAATCAGGGTCCCTCCATCAAGGGCCCAGCCAACCTAGGGTCCCCTTCACTTAGGGCCCAACCAACCTGGATCCTTTCCACAAGGGCCCAACCAACCCGGGGTCCCCTTCATTGAAGGCCCAACCGACTTGGTACCCATCCACTTAGGGACCAACCAACCGGTGGTATTCTCCATCGAGGTCCCAACCAACTCTTTAGAAGTAGCCATGCATATGGTTTTTATAATAATTGAACTAATAGTTGGACAATTAAGATCATATTGTGAAATAGGCATGAAGCATGGCTTATCATTTATCTGGTTAAAGTGATCTTATGATGCACAGCTAATGAAAGAAAGGAATGGATGGCTGACATAAAGGCTAATAGAACTATACTAAGAGCATGCTCTACCACGATTTCATTAAATGCGCCTGTAATTGCAGTAAGTTTGTAGGAAATGGAACATGCTCCTTGTCAGAAATAGGTACATCTAGTTATATCTCTTATCGTTTTGCTCAGGCATTCCTAGGTGACAGGACGGGCTGAGCTAGTCTGCAAAGACCATAAGGGCGATGAGGACTTACTGAAAACCGAGGGTCCAGGTAGAGTGAGATGACACAAATGTCACGTCATAACTAGAGTTACTGAAGCTGGACCAATGACGGGATGCCCTCTAGAGAGTCTCAAACTATGCCAATTGGGAGTAATCTATAGAAGAGATGCTTGAGTAAGCAGGCTGGCTAGTTATTAGGTTGCAAGCGATTCGGAGAGAGTCGTTCGACCAATGGGAGATGGGCCGAGGTGGGATTGCGCCTTGACTTGTCGGGTGAGCTAGTTTCTAGGATTGGTATGTTGGAAGTCTTTGCCAGCAAAGGGCTTGACGTACAATTGAGCAATGGAACCGATGCAGGCCTAAGTTGGATTTGAGTTGTCATCACACACAGGAAAAACTCAATCATCCTATCAACCTTGCATTCTACGCCGTAATAATAAATAAATTTAAATAAAAAAATGTTCAAATTTGATTATTAGTAATTATTATTTCTATAAATAAATTTTCTCAATTAAATTGTATTTACTAATAGTTTTATTTTTATAAATTAAATTAAATTAATAAACCATTTTTGGATAATATATTGAAATCGAATAAAGTGTTTTAATTAATATAAATATTTTAATTGTAAATAATTTTTATATTATTTAAATTGTATAAAAAAGATAAATTTACTTAACGTTAATTCAATGAATAGTTAAATAAAAATAAACGAGTATTGAATTGAAGGAAATTGCACGGTTATCGAAATATAAATTATAGAATAAAGTGTAAATCAATTTAAGTTTGATAAAAGAATATATATAAATATATGACAAGGATTAGTATTTAATTTAAATGTAAAGGAAAATAATCAAAGTTGGATTGAATTGAAACAAGGCCTAAAACTATTCCAGCCCTAGCCATGATGTGGATTCAAGCGCCTATTTCTTTACTGTCCTTCATTCTAGACTTCTCTTATCAAAACCCGAATTCCTATTCATTATATTATAGCCTTAATCCCCTTCTAAAAATTAGATTTCACGATTTATAAAAAAAATGAACCCATGAGGCACTCGAGGCCTAGAGGCGAAATCGATGATGCCTAGATATGGTGGAGAGGAGGCTCAACTAGGAGCTACGACTCTCGTTCTCATGTGCCATGTAGAGTGGTAATGTTAGGAATGTGTGCGATCAGATTGGGCTGGCAAACATGATTTGGAGGCTATGACGGTGAGGATGACAAAGCAAAAGGAGCAAGTGATAAGTAATAAGACGCGGTGGCTGGTTTGAGATGATGGAGCTAGCGTGGGTTGACGACAATAAGGGCTGAAAACCACAATTTAACACCGTGTGTGAACTTTGCGTATGTTAGTGATATATAAGGAGTTGTAAACTAGTGGTTAAAGTGGTGAATTGGATGCAACTTCGCAAGCATCACTAGGTGAGTTTGTAAACTCACATTTATATCTTTAACATATTGCCATCTATATATTTATCCCAAATAATGATTAAATTTTAAGTTTGTATTGTTTATTGATATATCGATCTGGAATTGGATGATATTGTAGTAATGATTATTTATGTTGGTTAGAATTGTCTATTTACAAACGGAACTTGTCCGATAGCGAATTGAACTCTATATATATATATATATATATATATATATATATATATATATATATATATATGTCGATATGTGTGTATTTTATAGATAACTAGAGTTCGATGGAACTCGACTCGTCCACATAATAAATTCATAATGTTGATTGGTTGATAAATATTTTTATAATAATTTTACTCCATTATTTATACATTTAGATATTTATTTGTTGTCTTATTTTAAAAAGAAGTTTTGAAAAAAATATTTATGGGTTTTGAAATTTTGTTAAAAGTGTTTTATAAATAACTTACTAAATTTTATGCAATTTGATATTTTATACTTGCAAAATATAATTTGAATTACAAATATAATATAGTTTTCTTTTGATTATAAAAATTCATTTTAAAATCAATATTATAATATATTTTAAGTTGGAATTGCTTTAAAGGAAAAATAGTACATAATGCTATTTTATAAAATATATTATAAAGGGATTTATAATATAAAGGTTATTTAAATATTGTTGAAAAAATTTTTAAACACGAGAAGAATATAAATTCTTTTTATGAAATAATTAAATGATTTTGGATATGTTTTGAATAAATAAAATCACCTTTTATAACATGAGAATTTCAAATATGATATAATATAAAGGAATAATTTTTTATTTCTAATTACTTTGAGATAAAGAGAAGGTTTTGAATTATATTCTATGGTATGAAATAAATATAATTCATTTCAAAAATTTATAAATTTATTTTAAAATATTATATAGTAAATTATATAATATATTTGATTCATTAAATGATTTTGAACGTTTTATATTATATAAACAAAGAATTGAAAGTAAATTATAGTGTTTAATCTTTATTCTGGTAATATATAAATAGTGTGAAAGTATTTAATATATAAATGTTGTACTAGTTTTATTAATTTCTAGAATACAAAATTGGTTGAAATTTTTATTTATTTAAAATTATAAATATATTGAAAATAAGCTATAGCTGGTTTTGAAATTTAATTTAGAAGTCTACATAATTTTTGGCAATAAGAAATATTTTCTCTGTAGTATTATAAGTAATCTTAAAAGTTATTTTATAATCAATAAGAATAACTTAGAGTGCAAGTTGTTTATTCAACCTATTTGTTTAAATGATATTTTACAATAATTTTATGATTTTTTATTTCTTATATATTAATTTTTGTTGTTATGAATAATTCATCATTAGATATCAATTTGATTAATTGCTTTGATGTGATTTCATACGGCGATGACTTCCTTCTATTTGATTTTGTGACATTTAATTCTATGTGATGAGAAGTCTAAATAAATGGAGTTATAATACTGTTTGAGATGGAGCATTTGGTAATATTTCTCAGGTTATTCTTTAGACTCATTATATACTATAAATAATTCACCTATACATACATAATATCGGTACAAAGCAATAAACATGTGTGCACTAGCCTATTTTGTCACATAGGCTAACAGTCTGTTACCATAAGGCATGATCCAAGATCGTGACTAGGAGTCCTTGCGTTAATGATCACATTAGGTGAATATTCTCATGATTATTAGGGAGGTGACCGAAGACTGTAAGAGTGGATCTTGGCAGATAACCCTAGGCTCTTGGTGTTGGTGGGTAGCTGTAAGTCTTCTTTCTAGTTCTACATGGAGTGGTAGATAAGTACATATGATTTGTACAACTCACCTAAGTATTAGGAGCGGATCCGGGTGGACAACCCAAGTGCTTTTAGAGATAGCGGGTGGCCATATTGTGGTATGACTTTACTTAGGACTTCATGTATGTCGTACTATCATTCTCCCATCACAATTTATGCTTTTTATTTTCATATGAGGAGATAAGATTATACATATGATGTGATGGATGCCTAAGGTGTATTAGATTTTCATATCTTTTATTATATATGATTTACCCAGCGCCTTATATTTATATATTTTACATTCATGTTAGTATTATATTATTTGAGATTGAGTGATATATTTGGATAATGCAATATGTCTTCCTAATTATTCTTGTCGATATCTCATATATTGATGATTTTTGTATTTTGATGACGATTTTTGAACATGGATGACTCACCTATTTGATGTTGTTTCATGATTTATGATTTGATGAGCTTCCAAATGGTGATGACATCTTTATGCATAGTTTTGTAGGATTCTATGTTATATTACATTTTGGGGCTTGCTTAAGATATTATCATTACATACCATGGATACATTACTATATATATTGATGTTATGATTATTGCCTTGAATTATTCTTATGGTGCCATCGTATTGTTGCTATATCTAGTATATACTGAGTTTCATACATATATTGACCCATTTAAATATAATCCAACCCTTGTATTATTTATATAATACTCAGGCTAGTCCGAGACATTTTAGGTTCAGAAACGTTGAGACCAACTTGTGTTTTTTGGTCATAGAGGAGACAAGATATTTGGTATTATAAATTATCATACTATATTGTATAGTATCTCATGTGTATAACATTGTGATGTAAATTGGACATATGTTGTGTTTGTGTTTGTATTCGTTGTGACATTATGATCTCTGAAATTTACCGTGCTTTGTGTATTATTCTATCTTGAAGGCGCACATGTTTATTGATGAATTATTTATTCTATGTTTAAATACATATCAGTGTTAGCCCAAGGGAATATTCACTTGTATACGCCATATAGCCCCATTATCCATAATATCTGACATAATACCTAGAAATAATCTTGGATAGCATGGGTATATAGGTAGGGTGTTTCATTTTTGGTATTAGAGCAATGTTCAGAATTGTACGTCATATATAAGAGATATGAGTCTTGACATTATAGAGACTTAGAGTTTCTGTCCCCTTGGGTGTCTTGGGTAGTTACCTTATATTAAAAGAACAGTAGGAATATGCGATTATTACCAGAGTAATCTTCTAGATGTACTTGTTATTTTTCCTACTATATATATATATATATATATATATATATAATTTTTATCCCTACCACTTCTGTATATTTGTTTCCTTGCAGAATTTAAGTTGTTGATGATGGTAAAGAAATAACAGATGGTTAATCAGACCAGTAGTGTCGACATTAGTGAAGTTGAATTAACCTCTTTGCGGTTTTGAATAGAGTAGCCTGATCTAGTAAAGATCAGAGTGCGCAGCGGATGCTAAGAAATAGCTTTTTGCTGAAGGCGTTTGCTTGTTTGATTGTGTGATATGCATTTGGTTGTATTAATTTTTGTTTTCAGTTACCCTAGTTTGAAATATGGAAATTGCGTAGGAGTTATCACTCAAATATTTCTAAACCCACTTGAATCTAGAAAAAGTCAAATATTAATAGAAGCTAGCAGTTTATCCAATTCTAAACCACTACGGGATAATAATGCTTTTAAGAAATAATAATAACATATAACTATAGACATGGAATGAGAAATTAAATTAAATTAATAAAATGTCTGATTGATATTATGGATGTGTGATGATTTGTATTATTGTTAATGATTGCTGAACTAAATGTATATACAGATTTTGAAAATAAATATTTTTATTTAAACAAGCAAATGATTTAATAAAATAAGGAGAGTTTTATATAAAGTGATCGGAAATATTTTAATAGTTTGCTTGGTGTTAGCTTGTCCATAGAGTCGTTTAAGAACTCTGGTCGATGCATTTGATCAACATTATTGATAGGGATTCCTAAACACTTATATGAGGCAGTCTGACATAGTATTTTGGAAATGGTAAAATAAATATTTACTTGAAATTGTGTACCATTTTTAAAGTAATATATTGTCTTAGAAAATGGATAATAATAAATTTTCTTAGTTTAAATATTTTTGCACAACATATATTGGGTGTTATTGTGAAGTTGAGATCGTTGATGATGCAATGTTGATATATTATCCTAGAAACTCATATTGCAGCAAACTGACGAAATGAATAACTAAATTTATGGTGCGACAACGTTGTATATCTTAATATAAATTAATTTATGGAAAATTTATGTCTGTTTAAAATTGAGTTAAAAGAATTTCTAAGGAAAAATATTTATGGATATAAATTAGATTTGTTTGAGTTGAAGAAAAAATTTCTACCATGAAAAAAAAATATGGTACCTACTTTATTAATAAATATTTGTAAATAAAAAGTATGGTTTAAAGAAGAAGAAAAAATGGAAATGTGTTAATATTTCAATGTTAAAGGTGAATTAATATGTTGACCAACGTTTTAAGTAATTAAAAAATTCTAACTCAAGTAATATTTGATAATTTGGAAAGGTAAAATTTTACTATACTTGCGTGTAATATTTAAAAAAAAGAAATACGAAGAGGGAAAAAATGAGATCAGTTTGACTGTTTTAAAAATTTTCACATGAAAGTGTTATACGAACATGGTTATTACTTCTGATTGTTTTATTCAATTTTAATAAATCTTCTTTCATTTGAAACATATTTTAATTTGGAGCAACTTTCATGTTCAACACTTTTTGAAATTTTGACGTTTAGAAGTATTTAAACATGTTTAAAAGTGGATTAACATTTCTAGCTTGAGTGCATATTGCTGAAATTTAACGTTATGTTTTGTTTAGCCATAACTTTTGAAGGGTGAATTCGATTTCGACATTCTTCCCCACTCTGGAAAGATATGGAAGTAAGGAACAATTTTCGTTTTCTAGTGTTTTGTGATATTTACTATGCCGAAATTCTATTTTGAAGTAGTGGCCCTGCTATGTAAATAGTATTTTCTGAGATGATTAGTAAAATGGCTATAACTTTTTCCATACACTATATTTTCATGATCCAAAAGGTTATTTGGTAAGCCATTTGACTAATCTACAACTTTACTTTTGAAACTATCTTTAATTTTGTGTTTCAACCCTTGAGATCTTTATCGAAAAATGGCATAAAATAAAAATTTTGCTTTGCTTATTCATTATATGAATGCATACTTACAGTACTTCTTCATATATCACTAATATTTAAACTTAAGATGTGTATAGGTACTTATGGAACATATTTGGACTAAATGATGAAGATAACTCACTTTTGCTGGCATAAAAATAAGCTAACTTGTTTATGCTAAACAATAGTACGTTTTTACGTTATATCAAAATATATATGATATTATATTGTTTCCCCGTGTTTCATGATGCTCCATGTTGGGCTATATATATATGATGTTACTATTATGCTATGATTTTTCAAAACGCTCTCCGTATAAAGGAGATTACCAAAATTTTCTAAAAAATCCAACATTTAGAAAACTTTCACAATTTTTTATCATATGCGAAAATAGAAAGTTGCTGAATTGAATCTATTAAAATTATCTAATATGATAAGAGAATTGGAAAACGATCTACATAAATGATTGAGAAATTTAAGATTGATGGAAGACTGTAGATATGAAGAAAGCCAGGTATGGGTTGTTTGACGTCTTCTTATAAGAAATTGGGATGGTGCAATTTTCATAAGAAGAGAGTCTGTAACAACCCTGCTTTCTACACCGTAATAATAAATAAAGTTAAATAAAATAATTTTTTTTTTGTGAATTTTATTATTAGTAATTATTATTTCTGTAAATAAATTTTTCTTAATTAAATTATGTTTAATAAATCCTTTATGGATAATATATTGAAATCGAATAAAATATTAATTCTATGAATAGTAGAAATATTATAAATATTTTAAGTGCAAATAATTTTTATCCGATTCAAATAGTAGAAAACTGTAAATTTACACCACGTTAATTCAATGAATAGTTAAATAAAAATAACGAGTTTGAGAAAATTGTGTGGTTATCAAAATATAAATCATAAAATAAAGCGTAAATTAATTTAAATTTGATCAAAGAATATTTATGAAATAAACAAATATGATTAATATTTAATTTAAATGTAAAGAAAAATAATTTAAGTTATATTGAATTAAAACAAGGCCTAAAACTATTCCAGCCCAAGCCCATGTAGATTCAAGCACCCATTTCTTTACTCTCCTTTTTTCTAGACTTCTCTTATCAAAACTCGAATTCCCCTTTATTATATTCTAGCCCAAATCCCTTTTAAAAATCAGAACTCATGATTCATAAAAAAGTGAATCGCATGAGGTGCTCGAGTGCTAGAGGCAAATGTGACGACGCTTCGATAAGGTGGAGAGGAGGCTCGATGAGGAGTGACGAGAGTAGCTGATGAAGCAATTAGATGCGGTGGTTAGTCTAAGAGGATGGAGCTGGCTCGGGTCCGACGGCACTAAGAGCTGAAGGCGACAATTTGGGGCACTTTGTGTGCATATGTTAGCGATGTATGAACCGTTGCAAAGTAGTGATGAAGTGGTAAATTGGATGTAACCTTGCAAGCATCATTAGGTGTGTTTCTAAATTCACATCTATATCTTTAACCTATAACCATCTATATATTTATCTCGAATAACGATTAAATTTCATGGTTGAATTGTTTGTTGGCATATTGATTTGGAATTGGATGGTGTTGTGATAGAGATTGTTTGTGTCGATTGAAAGTTTTAATTTGCAAACAGAGCTCTGTTTGATTGCGAATTGAATTATATATATCTATGTATGTATAAATGTATGTTGATATGTGTGTATTTTATAGATGACTGAAGTACGATGTAATACGACTTGGGTCATATAATAAATTCATACCATTGATTAGATGATAAACATGCTTAGAGTAACTTTACTCCATAATTCATATATTTACATATTTATTTATTTTCTTATTTTAAATAGTTGTTTTGAAAAGTTTTAAAAAATTATTTAAGCGTTTTGAAATTTTATTAAAAGTATTTTATAAATAATTTACTAGATTTTATTCAATTAACCATTTTATTCTTACAAATTTAGTTTGAATTATAAATATAAATATATTTTTCTTTTAACTATAAAAACTTATTTTAAAATTAGTATTATTATATATTATAAGTTTGGAATTACATTAAAGGAAATATAAAATATAATTCTGTTTTATAAAATATACTGTGAAAATGGTTATATTATTTTAATGAGATTTATAATATGAAGGTTATTTAAATATCATTGAAAGAGTTTCAAAACCTTGAAAGAATATAGAATTATTTTTAGGAAATAATTAAATGATTTTAGATATGTTTTGAATAAATAAAAATCTCCTTTTTTAATACGTGAATTTCAAATATGACATAATATAAAGGGAGAATGTTCTGCTTCTATTAGTTTGAGATAAAGAGAAGGGTTTTGATTATATTCTATGGTATGAAATTAATGTAATTTATTTTGAAAGTTCATAGATTTATTTTAAAATAGAATTCAATTGTAGGAAATTATATAGTAAATTCACTAAATTATATCTGTTTCGTTAAATGATTTTGAATGTTTTATAAATATATAGACAAGGAATTGAATGTAAATTACGATGCTAAATCTTTTTTTGGTATTATATAAATGGAGCGAAAGTATTTAATATACAAATGTTTTACTAGTTTTATTAATTCTAGAATATAAAATTGATTTGAGGAAACATTTTATTTAAAATCATTAATTTATTGAAAGGTTATAATTGTTTTAAATAGTTATTTTGAAGTCTACATAATTTCTGAAAATAAGAAATGTTTTCTACTTAATATTACAAGTAATTTTAAAAGTTATTTTTATAATCAATAAGAGTATTTGAGGGTATAAGATGTTTATTCTACTTATTTGTTTAAACGATATTTTATTACACTTTTATGATTTCCTATTTCTTCCACATTGATTTTTGTTATTATGAATGATTCACCGTTAGATATTGATTTTCTTAATTGCTTTTGATTTCATATGGCGATGACATTCTTTTAATTCATTTTGTGATATTTCATTCTGTGTAACGAGAAATCTGAATATACAGAGTTATGATACAATTTGGGATGGAGCATTTGGTAATACATATTCGGTTATTCTTTAAATTCGTTATATAGAATATTATGGAGTTTGAGTGTAGTTTATAAGCAGTGAATAAATGATTGAGTATCACGTAGTGATATGTGTCGCTATTGTGATATTTATGCAGTTACTTATTGTAAAAAATGACACTCACACAATGGAAATATTATTATGAGATTATACTTATGTGGGGTGATGCTCGGGTAGAGCGAACTTACAGATGATTGAGATAAGGGAGTGTACCCATATATGTATATTTATTTGCAAATATTATCTATTTATTTATCATGAGGTGCTTTGGGATATGATTAGGAGTTAGTAGGAATTAGATGGACAGTTTCCATCCTGGCAACTTGATCGTGGGGTCATGCTCTAGATCTTTGACAACTTCATTTTATATATTAGATGTGCTTCATGGGATTTACTAGAGGGTGATTAGCCCTTAGGGTGGGTAGCCCTATCCCATTTTGTCACCAAGGATAGCATTTGTTACTATTAGGACGTGATCCGGGATTGTGACTAGGAGTCCTCACATTGAAGAGCGCGTTAGATGGATATTGTCGCGATTACCAGTGATGCAACTGAAGACCATAGGAGGAGATCCGGATGGGAGGCCTAGAGCTCCTAGAGTAGGTGGGTAGTTGTCAGTCTCCCTTCTGATTCTACATGGAGTTGTAGATAAGTACATATTATTTATACATCTCATCTAAGTATTATGAGTAGATCCGGGTGGATAACTCAGATGTTCTTGGAGATGGTGGGTATGCAGATTGTGATAGGGCTTTACTTTAAGCTAAATATCTATCGTACAATCGTTCTCCCATCACAATTTATACTATTTATTTCTATATGAGGAGATGAGGTTAGACCTATGATGTGATAGATGTCTAGAGCATAGTGGATTCTCACATCTTTTATTATACATGATTTACCCAATAGGTGCCTTATATTTATATAATTTACATTGATGTTGGTATTATATTATTTGAGATTGAGAGATATAATTGGGTGATACTATATGCTAGCCTAATTATTTTGTTGATATCTCATAAATTAAAATTTCTTGTTTTTATTGATGATTTTTGGATATGGATGATTCACCTATTTGATGTTGTTTCATGATTTATGATTTGATGAGCTTTTATATGGTGATGACATCTGTTTACATGGTTTTGTTGTATTCTACATTATATGACATTTTGGGGCTTGTTTAAGATATTATCGTTAGATACCATGCGTACATTACTATATATATTGACTTTATGATTATTGTTTTGAATTTTTTATATGGTGTTATCATATTATTATTATATTCAGTATATACTGGGTTCCACATATATATTGACCCTTGATTTAGATATAGTCTGACCCACGTGTTATTTATATAATACTCGAGTCAGTCCAAAACATTTCAGGTTCAGGGACAATGAGACCAGATTATGTTTCCTAGGCATAAAGGATATTAGATATTTGGTATTGCAGATTATCATACTATATTGTATAATCTCTCATGTGTATATCATTGTGATGTATATTAAATATATGATTTATATACATATGTATGTATATGTATATGTATATATATGCTGCGACATTGATTCAGTGACCTCTTATATTTATTGTATATTGTTTTATCCTAAAGTCACACGTATTAATTACTTTGTGTCAGTATTGTGAACGTATAGGTGAATTATTTATTCAATGTTTAAATACGTACCCATGTTAGCCCCAGGAAATATTCACATATGTACCACAAATTATCTCATTCTCTGTATTATCTGTGGTATTACCTAGTAATACTTTTGGATAGTATGGGTATAGAGGTTGGGTATTTCTTGACCTGCCACCAGCCATGGCTAGTTTACGACACGACTTGGACCCAGTCAGCCTAGATTGGACTGGCCTAGGGCGAGATACCTTGATCATTCTGCCTTCTTACTTATAAAAATTGAGTAACACAATGAACATTCATAGCGTTCATAATAAAATAAAACTATATATATATATATATTTCAGTCAACAATGAAAAGCATTTATTATTTCACAGATAATACTCGGTATATATATGAAATTAACCATTCATATCTTGATTCATCCATATAAAAGTAATATATGGCATACTTCCACTATTTCCACGATTACGATATTATCATATGAAATACTAATTTCCATTCAACTACTTAATATGACCCATTTTTATTTCATTTATTTTAAGTAATTTACCGTTGATGGTTTCAGATCAAATATCTGAGACTAAATGAAATAAATCTCATAAAATCATTTTTCTTTATAAAATGCATTTTGGAACAGAAATCATATTTCCCATTACATGTTAAGTAACTATTATCATTTTATACAATTCTCGTTTTCGATGTCTCTTCATAAAGCAGAAGTGACCATTCACTCTCTTTATCCCAACTATGCCTATGTCATTTCCACTCTCGTACATTCGCTTTTCTTTCTAAATGGTTGAACCACTCAAATGTTACTTTCAACGCGAAATATTTCTTGTGATAACAACAATTACAATTACTAACACATAACATATCATTTATGAATTTTATATTTAATATATTTAAAATTAAATAATCAATTAACATATCACAATATGACAAACATACATTAAATATAAAATCACCTTCTATTTAAAATGAGATTTCGTTACAAAGTAATTATTTACAATAAATTATAAAATTTCTCCTAAGGCACACCCCTAACTCTTCAGGAACTCCAATGCAAAAGTTTAGTAGTGAACATACTTCCAACTCGAAGCATACTCCATCCTTCAATGAGACGCATGCCTGAAGCTTCCCTCACAAAATCTCAATGTACTAGATGGGTCGGTCATTATAAGCCAATCATGGATATGTCAATCACGATAGGCCCATTATGGATGGGTTAGTTAGGATGAGTTGGTCATGGATTGTCCCGAAGTCCAACCCATGTTTCTGTTTAAGCGGCTTAAAGAAAAGCCTTTGCATGACCGCGTTTTTTTAACCATTCAAACCTTTAACACTTCATCTCTTTAGACTGCAAGCATATCCAATCCATCTTCTGTAGGCCATAACTCCACCATATCATTCCTAAATTACTTGAGATCGATTTTTTGCTTCTGTACACTATCTCTAACTCCCATATCGATCACACGTCATTTGATGAATTCAGATTGATCAGCAATGATAGATTGATCTTAATCAATCATCTAAAAGTTCTTGTTTTCATTTTACAATTTTCTAGGTTGGCCTTCACTCAATTCCAAATTCCCTAACTTCTTATGAAATTATTTGCATCGATTTGGCTCCAAATACTCTAAAATCGACCGAGTCTTCAAATTGCACATTGGTACACCATACTCTAACCTAAGCAAGCAAACATACCAAAACTACCGAATATGCATTATATCATCATTACACACATGATACAATCATCACATAGCCATAATCAGGCCAAACATATGAAATGTGGTATCCATAAGAACACAAATGAAAACATTTAAGTCTACATTCATTTTAAATTTTTTATTTAATTTTCAAAACATGGGAAGTTTAGATTAGATGAAAATCATGTTTGAACTTTGAAATTATCTCGAAAAACACATTTTGATGCTACATTAGTAATCATAGTATAGCATGAGGCATAAATCGCTCACCTAAGGATCTAGACACACACAGATTAAGGGGAACCTATGATGAATAATATTGATATGAATTTATACACGTCCAAAAGTAATTATTGTTTCCTTGATAATTACCTTATTAGTCCCTCTTTAGTACCTTATTTTAGCTAAGAAAAGCAAGGTTTTCATTCTCTTTTTAGCTAAGGAAATAATTAATGGAGGTTACAATGTTTGTGAGAAGTGTGGAAATGATTAAAGGTTGTCCCATCAGATTAGTTAGGAATAATTTTGAAAATCTACTCATGGGCTTAATTATGGGCTTACTCTAATGATCCACAAATTTGTTCTATAGATGTCCAAATTCGGATAGCCATATCTCCTAAACGGTGAAACCAAAAATATATTATGATTACCCAACGAAAAGAGAAACCATCGTTTCTTTCATTTGGAAATGGTCTCAGACCCTAATTCATCTTCTATCAAAAGTTAATGCTTACATGTTTTCAAGGTTAGAACCATTCAATGAAATTTCTAAGAGTTAACAATATCAATACTCAATATTCCCTATAGTTATAGCGTCAGATGACCCATTTTCTTTTAAAATAGTTCTTTATCACCCTCCAATACAAAAGATACGAGTCGTTATATTTTTCCCTCTTTAGGAATATTTCCCATGATCAAAATCCAACCAATAAGGTATGGTCAAATAGTATAGTTACCCCGTACGGCTAACAACTATAAGCAAGCATATCAAACCTTAACTATGCATACACAAAAGAAAGTAAATTCAACCTATGTTTACCCAATAAGAAAGGTACTAAACTACACCATAGTATGTCAAAAGTGAAAGTAAATGTGATAAAAAAGGGCATTACTAAGTAAACAGCCCTAGATAAGCAGTACTCATGCTCTCCTTGGTCTCCTAAGTGCAATCTCTATTGCTTTCACCCTATTGAACAATCATCAACTTCACAGTCTTCCTCCTAAGCCGCTTTGTATCATGTGCGACTATACAAATAGGCCTACGAGGTCTTGAGATACGAGTCGTTATATTTTTCCCTCTTTAGGAATATTTCCCATGATCAAAATCCAACCAATAAGGTATGGTCAAATAATATAGTTACCCCGTACGGCTAACAACTATAAGCAAGCATATCAAACCTTAACTATGCATACACAAAAGAAAGTAAATTCAACCTATGTTTACCCAATAAGCAAGGATTAAACTACACCACAGTATGTCAAAAGTGAAAGTAAATGTGATAAAAAAGGGCCTTACTAAGTAAACAGCCCTAGATAAGCAGTACTCATGCTCTCCTTGGTCTCCTAAGTGCAATCGCTATTGCTTTCACCCTATTGAACAATCATCAACTTCACAGTCTTCCTCCTAAGCCGCTTTGTATCATGTGCGACTATACAAATAGGCCTACGAGGTCTTGAAGATTCTAGTTCAACCTCTATATCATCCAGTTAACCCGATATAATAGATTGGCCTAAGCTACGCATTAACTTTCACAAATGAGAAACATGGAACATATTGTGTGCACCTACCATCTTCGAGGTAATTCAACTCTAGAAGATAGTTCCCAATCATTTCGAGTATCGAAAAAGGAACTACGTATCTCGATGCCAACTTCCACATAGTACCGAATCGAAATATATTCTTTAAAGGAGAGATCTTGAAAAACACCATATCACTGATAGAGAACCGAAGATCACATCTTCTCTTATCAGCATATCACTTCTATCTATCTTGAACAACTTTCATTTGTTGCCAAATGATGTCGATCTTCTTTGAAGTTTCCCTTATCATTTCTGGTTCATATATCAATTTCTCACCTGCTTCCCACCAATATAAAGGAGCGTTTCATGGTCGACCACATAATTCCTCAAATGATGTCTTACCAATGCTAGATATTGATAATTATTGTTGTATATGAACTCAAGAAGATGAAAGCGATCATCCACGAATCACCAAAATCTAGAATGCAAGGCCATAATAGATCCTCTGAGATATGATTCGCTCTCTCAGTTTGTCCATCAGTTTGTGGGTGGTAATCTGTACTTAGATGCAGTTTAGTTCCCAATGGCTCTAATATGCTCTTTTAAAATCCACTAGTGAATAATAGGTCTCAATTACTTACATTGCTTTTTGACATACTGTGGAATTCAACTATCCACTTCACAAACAATCAACCAAGTTAGATATCATTCTATTAGACTTTATAGGTATTAGTCGAGCACGCTTTTTCAATCTATCAATTATGACCCAAATTCTACATGTTACACCCAAATTCTTTCAAAAAAGTAGATGAAATACAAAGCTATATGTAGTAGCCAAGTCATCAAAATCCAATAATAGGAGGCCATCGTGGATTGATAAAAGGTGCCATCGAATTTTGGAATTGTGAAAACTATTGAATCTATAGAGCCATCACGTATCGGGAGATCGTAATGTGAGGATAGAAAGACATTACATATTGAGTTAATGTGGCTACCGCAAGATAAGATATCGAAGATATCACTAGTTAAGGATTATTGAAGTTGTCGCTAGTTGATAACCTCAAAACCATTACCAGTTGAGGATGAATGAGCCAGTGCACATTGAGTCGGTATGACTTATTGCATGCTAAGCTTGAGTAGCTATCGTATGACGAAGATAAGAAGGAATCACATGTTAAATTATCAGGCCATCGCATATCGAGTCCGCGGAGTTATCTCTAAATCATCATGCTTTCATATATTAAGATTTACAAAGCTATCACATGTTGATATTATACGACTGTCGCATGATGAGATCAATGAGTTATCATGTGTTGATTAGTCAAATTATCAAGGGTTGATATTTTCAAAGGCTATTGCACATTGGCTAGAAAATCTACCGAGGGTTGATATTTTTAAAGACTATCGCATATTGATTAATCAAGCTATCAAGGTTTGTATTTTCCAAGGATATTGCACATTGTTTAAAACGATTAAAAAGCTATTGAAGGATGAGGTTTCTAGGCTATTGCATGTTAATTAAATAAGCTATCGAAGGTTAAGGCTTCTAAACTATTGCATGCTGAGTTTGTAAAGCTATCACATAATGATTCTATGTGGCTATCACATGATGAGGTTAAGGATCTATAGCAAAATGACTAATTAAGCTATTGAAAGCCAACATTTTACAAAGCTATCTTGTGTTTGCTAATTTAAACTATGAAGGGACAATTCTCCAATATTGACGCACTCAAAAGCTTTCATGTGAAGGATTTTCAGAGCTCTTGCATGTTTATAGTTAGTGGAGTCATCAAAAGATAATTCTTCCAAACCTCTGAGTGTTAATGAAAGCTATTGCATATTTAAGGGTAAAGGAGCTATTGCGTATTGATGAGCAGACCTATCGAACATTGGAAAATACACACAAAATTAGTACTTCTTGCTGCCACATGGGATCCTCTAGTTGGATTGACTATCATATGACAATTAAAGCTTTTGCCACTTTAGCAAATCACCATACATTTTTCTTCAAATGACACGTTTCATGAGTTTGAGAGTTAGTGTTCTCTATAAATAGGCATGTATCCTCTACAAAAAGGGGTTATTTTTCAAACTAATCTTCTTCCTCATTTTCATTTTGTTTTTTGCATAAATAAAATGCCTAGGGTTATAACACTAACGGCGGATTGAAGACATATGACTTTTTGATTTTTTTTCAATTAAGGACTTTGTTAAACAATAGTTTGCATTATGAATTTATATGGATTCAATATTAGCACGCTTGAACATGTGATCTATCCTACTTAAGTATCTTTTAAATCCTTGAACCAAAGCATATTAGGTTAAACTAAAATTTGGCCAAACATAAAATGATGCTTTTATTAAGAGCTGAAATAAAGGAAACTTATAAAACGTTAATAACCACTCTTACAAGATGGGAAGATCAACTAAGAAGGTGAATGTATAAGTCCAAGATGAAGTAGTACGTCCCATCTTAAGGAAAATATATCTCCTTAAGTTAACTTGAAGAATGCTAAAGTGGGGCAAGTATCGACATAAAAAGGAAGCATCAAAAGAGGAAAATGACATCAAAGTCATAAAGAGACAACTACAAATTATGCACGAATTGATTGAAATGCTCATCTTTGAGATATCTTCGAAATCATCACAAAAGCCAAAGAGATGGAAGAAGAAGAGGTTGAGTCTCCATGTAGGAAACTGGAGAGTCAAAATTTGAGAATTAAAGACGTTAAGAGAAGTACTTTAGGGAGATAAAGTGAAGATGAGAACTACCCAGCTTAAAAGCCAAATAAGAGTTCAAAATCACCACTTGAACAATCTACAAATTTCAATCTGCAAAAGTAATATAAGCAAAAGCGGAAGGATTATAAGAACGATGAAACATATTTGAGGGACTTAGCTAATAAGATGATGAAAGACGTAGAAGAACTAAAAGAAAAGAAGATAATGTATCCCAAAGTCAACAACTTCAAAGGATTATCATTTATGGAAGAAATCATGGCAGTAACATTGCCATCCTATGTCAAAATTCCACCGTCCATATATAATGGCATAACTAATCTGAAAGATCATCCGATGGCATTCGAAAGTAAAATGGACCTATATGATGTCTAGGGGCGGTTAAATGCAGGTTATTTCCAACTACCTTCTTTAGAGCAACGACAAAATGGTACCAGTGTCACAAAGAGAAAATAATTTACTCATGGGAGCAATTTTTTTAAGTTGTTGGCACAATTCTACACCTCTAAGGAGCCAACTATTGATGCATGCTTGTTGACCAACATAAAAAAATTGAATAATTGCTGAGGGATTATTTGAAACGATTCAATGCTAAAGAAAACAAGGTAAAAAGGGCGAGTGATCAAGAAAAGTTGATGGCAGTAAAATCTAGTTTGAGTGAAAGTAATCCATTTTGAAAAGAACCGCATATTCATAGATGCAAAGATCTGTAAGACTTTCATTTCTAAGGAAATAAATTCATTCGAATGGACATGAATTTCTATAACAAAAGGAATTAAAGAGAAAGGGGAAGCTTTATAACCCCATCAAAAAAGGAAGATGAGATGAATTCACTAAGACCAATTCTGTTGAGCTAAACCAACCTATTTCATAGATACATATTGTTACTAAAGATGAACTTGATTACCCTACATCATATAAGTCAAGACAAATACTAAACCAAATAAAAGGGGAGATTATTATGCTTTTCATAAAGTTAATGAACATAAGACTGATGGATGTTGAGTTCTAGCTGAAATTATTCAAAATATTATTAAAAGTGGGGTGCTTAAGAAGTTATTTAAGACTGATCAAAAACTCCAAGGTAATTAAGGGTAGTGAGGTACCCTTACAATGACCTACTTATGGCAACTTCCCAAATTGGACTCTATTCGTATTAAAGATCATAGTTTACACTAGCAGTTGGTCAATTTCATTTGAAAGAGTGCATTTGATCAAATGAGAATCTCAAAAGAAAAACTTGAGCCAAGTTTGGAACCAACCATTGGATTCAACAACAAAGGCATTATGCCAATGCATCAAATAAAACCATTTGTTCGAATTGGGACCCTACCCTACTTAAGGATGTTTGAAACTTTATTTATGGTTATGAATCAATCATCGTACTGTAACGCATTCTTTAGGCAACCCACACTTGATGAGATTGATGTATTTGTCCCCCTTAAATCATTTAATCATGAAGTTCCTTTGCAAAGCTAGTATGGAAAATGTCCATGTAGAACAATTTAGTGCACTTGTATTTTTCCACACTCGAACAATTTAATAAAGAGGTAGAATCGTATTATGGACCCATGTTAAATAAACCCTACAAAATTAAAACTTCTAACCCCTTACATATTAGTCCCCAAGAACCTGATACTTAAGGCAAATAGACAAAGTTTTACACCAAAAATGCATCAAATATTAAGCGAAAGAGTTAAATCATAAGAAAGGAAATGGAAATGCCTAGAGTTAAACCAAGTTAATAATGGAATGAAATTTCAAAAGAGATAATGCCTGATATAATTTCTAGAGTTAGACGAGAAAATGCACAATCTATGAGGATATGGAGGAAATAAGCTTAGATTCCTATGACTTAATTATAATATTGATGGTAGGAAAGAAAATAGGTAAGGACACGAAGGAAAGACTAGTCTCATTCCTATAATCAAACAAAGAAATCTTCACATAGACCCATGCCGATATGGAAGGAATTGACTAGCAATAATGTGTCATGCACTTAATATTGATCTAAAAGTTCATGCCTACAACGGCAAAAGAAATGACAATCCGATAAAGTCTGCACTATGGCACTATAAGAGGAAATAAAAAAATCACTAGAAAATGTATTTATTAGAGAGGTGTTCTATTCGAAGTGGTTAGAAAATTTGGTTTTAATCAAGAAGTCTAATGGTGGAGGACGTGTTTGATTATATAGATTTGGATAAGGCATGTCCCAAAGATTACAACCACCCCAAGAGTTGATCAATTAGCTAATGCCATAAGTGATCATATATTAATGTCCTTTGTGGATGCATATTTGGGGTATAACCAAAATTTAAAGACCGATGAAGAGCACACCAGATTCATAACTAATTAGGGAATGTATTGTATAAGATAATGCCATTCAAGTTGAAAATGCAGGTGCCACATACTAAAGATTATTGAATAAAATGTTCCGAGGTCAAACTGGGAAGAAAATAGAAGTATACATGGATAATATGTTGGTAAATTCTAAAAAAGAGGATGACTGTTATTTGGCATTTTGGCTCGACTATATCCAAACTATTTGGACAAGTTAGACTCGACTGTCATTCAGGCCACTAAGCCCAAAGCTATGATTGTGGGGTTAATAAATCAATAGATGGTAATATGAAGCCGTGATTGAATAGAATTGAGAAACATGCTATGTAGAATATTCAAAGTATGGAATATCTTCCAATCTAAAAAAGGGATCAGCTATAACCCCTCCCAATCATAAGGATCGGTCTACTATAGCTAAAGAAGTGCGACTTAAAGGAAAACAATCGATATCTCCAAATTCATAAGTCTAATGCATATGAAACTTTAGGAATAAGATATAGAGACCTTAGGGGATCTATGCTAGGGATCGCATCACAAAAGGAGGAAACAAGAGGGATCAGACCTCTTCCATCCATAAGGATCGGCCAGAATCAGGTAACAACACACATTGCAGCAAAAATTGAGCATTAACTCAAGTTCTACAAGTCCAATTGACATGAAACTTAGAAGCTAAGCATAATACAAGATGGAGAAGCTATTATAGGGATCATACCTCGAAATTCCTCCAAAATAGGAATCATCCCCAATCCCCATTCCTTGGAATTTGGACCATGCGATCCCTCTTGTAGGTCCATATGGTTTTGGAGATCCTTCGTACGAATTTTCAGGAAGATATTTCGCTATCTTCCTCTATAAATACAGGCCTGATTTTGATTTTCGGGATCTTTACGTTGCTTATTGCTTTGTACTCTTTTGTAACTAAGGATTTTATCCGATCTATATTATACTTAGTTTACAAAGTGGTTAATAAAGCTATCTCTTCGAAGTGGACGTCGAAAAACAACGCCGAACCACTATAAATTGTTGTGTCTCTATTATTTTCTTATTTCTTATTGTTTTATTACTATATTCTCTATGTTTACATTTCTATTCTTCAATTATTCCTCTACGAAATGTCTATTGGGTGTTTGTGCCAACTTTTGGTGCAAACATATTGCTGCTTTCACTAAGAAGTAGATTTTCACCTCTATTTGGATCCCTTTATTGCTACTGGATTGCATAAATCCCTGAAAAAGATCTAGAATTATCTTCATGTAGTTTATTCATTCTATTCAGATTTGCAAAAGTCTAAGAAAACTATCAACAACGGTTAGGAACCAGATCTACCTCTCAAAATGTAGAAGGAAACGTAAACGCTAGCATCCAAAAAGGAGGCCTAACCAATCTACCAGTAGATGTTAATGCTACCAATCTAGTTGGTGTTTAGAATCTGGCTGATTCCCATCGCAAGGCTTGATTTCTAGAATCTGATAAGAGAGCTCATGGATAGCCACCGATAGTTGAAACAACATATTCAGGCCAATAACGAATTATTGAATCAGATTAGGGAGAAACAGCTTGGGAATGTGAGAAATGCAAATTAAGGATCTTAAGGCTAGGATAAACACTAGAGGGGGTGAATAGTGTTTTAGAGAATTGTTAAATCTTTTTGAGTTTTTGTTAATTTGAACACAAATGTATGCGATATTCAGACACATATATGATCACAGAATCAAACACAGATGCAAATATAAAGTAAAAGCAGTAAAGTAAAGGACACACCGGATTTTATACTGGTTCGGAGTTACCCTACATCCACTCCCGCACACAAATACGAATTTCCTTTCAAAAACAATCTTTAAATTACACCCTCGATTTCAAGACAATGAGGTACACCCTCCATATTCACAATCCTCTGGGTAGAGATAATTGATTTCCCGGGCAACAAGTGCATCCAATTGATTTCCAAGGCCACAATCACACCTTATTTCGCTTGATTGATTTCCAAGGCCACAATCACACCTTTTCTCGTTTAATTGATTATAAAGAAGCCTATAACTCAGAATAGCACTGAGAATCTTGTTGAGATAGTGATAGAGAATCAAACCAAATATAATCTAGTTAGATTCAATGTTGATTTTGACAGTGTAATGGTAGGAATGTGTATAAGAAATGTGGAAGAAGAAGAGGAGTGAAAAACCAGAAAATCTGCGTTAAAATTCGTTGAAAACATCCCCTATTCATAAAAGAACAACATCTATGTCTGTTCGTGAAGAGATATGACGAATAGACACTTCTTTTGAAATTTAAAATTTGAAACCAACTGACACCATGTCGACCTGGGTAGGTTGAGCATGCCGACATCCCAAAGGAATTTTTGGTGATTTGTTTTTCTTTGAAAATAACTTCTATTTTATATTAAAACTATTTAAAACTTTATAAATATACTTGTCTATAGTTAAAATACATAAGTAAATATATAGAATAATATATACAAAATTTTACTATAATTTTATATTTAAATCTAAGTATAAATATTTAAAAATTAAATATATTATTATTAAAGATAGTTAAAACTACGGATAATTTGATTTTGGAATTAAAGATTATTTTGAGGCTAAAAGTATTTGAAATCAGGACAGATGTTTTTGATGATTTTAAAAGGAAGGTTTTGAAAACATTTTGAAAACAAGATATAACTTCGCAAAAATTATTTTGAATAAAAATTAGCGGATACAAAATAATGTTACACTAGATTTTTCATAGGTTCCATCCCACTTAGGGTTCCATCCCACTTAGGGTTCCATCCCTTTAACAGGCTCGAAGTGTATTCCATTACACGAATAAATTAGATTTTAAGATGCCAGTGCTTTTCTAGGAGTTTTAACAAAATTTCTAATTAAATTAATAGATAAATTACTTGAACTCTTTAACTCTTGATAATCTTGATACTCATGATTCTTCAATCTTGATATCTTGAATCTCTATACTGTACTGTCTTCATTCTTGGTACCTGCATGGTTAAATCCTGCATATATATATATATATATATAAACTTATACTGTTAGTATTTATATTTTATAATCTATTCTAAGGTTGTTGTCATCAAAACCATCATCTCAAGGACTAGCAATCTCCCCCTTTTTAAGATGACAACCTTTTTATAAAATATTACTTCTATCCTAATAGCTCCCCCTTAATCTATGCCTAACTACCCTATTTTATACTTCTCCCCTTTGTCATCAACAAAAAAAACCATCTCCAAACTATATAACTCCCCCTTATTCTTCGACTAAAATACCTGCATTAATGAACTATACAATGGAGTATATGATAGATATATTAAGAGATAATTTAAACTGATAGACTTGATAAACAAATAAGGATCAAATGTATATTTATACATGTTTTGTACAATCATCAATCCACACTAAATATAAATCCATATCAAACCAAATTAAAGAAATGAAATGAAATCAATCAAAGCAAACAATTCAAACAAAGCAATAAAGTTAAACGTTACGAGGAACTTCCACCCATCCTTATTCTCCAAAAATAGGGTCTGCTTTAATAGCATCCCAATTTTCATTGTCATTGGTGAGAGAGACTGGAGAGTGCTTCGTTATCATCCTTGTGTAGGGAAGAAACCATCTATCGTATTGCATCGAAATGCCTTTCTTGCTCCTTGATCATCTGCATTTGACTCAATTCTAAGTGTCGCTGGTTACGAAGAATGAACGAGCGAATATTCTTGGACGAATTAAGAGTTTCTTCAAGATTCTCAGATAAATTATGAATTGGATTAGCCATTTTTGGATTTGTGAGAAGAATGAGAGATAGAGTAGATAAGAAATAATATTCAGTGATGAATTCTAGAAGAAATAGGTATTTATAGGTGTAGAAATTCATTTGAAATGAATAGACATATGGTAGTTATTCAAATTTCAAATTCAAAATGAAGTGTCATTTCTGACTAGTACATGTCGACATGGGGCAGTGAATTTTTATGGCTTATTTTGATTTTATGAATAATTGTGTATATATATTTATATAATATACTAACATTTATTCTGGAGATAAGATAAGCTAGATAACAGAAAATAAATTCCATTTCATTTCATACCGAGATGATACAATGATTAATCATAAAGAACTACATAAACTTTCAAATTAAAACAAACTAAAAAAAATATAACAAGATACGAAAAGGTAGAACTAGTGAGAGGATGATGATGATGATGGTGAAGATAATCCAAGCTTCTTGCTGACTTTGGAAATAAACTTGTTCATCTTTGATGAAATTTTGTTCAACTTCTTACTAACGGATCATTTAAGAATCTGTTGATTCTCAACAATGGTCTTTTGGTTTGTGAGAAGGGCTTTGTTGGATGGATTAGGAGGATAGTCGATGCTTTCCAAAGAAGTTTCACCATCTTCCTCTTCTTCTTCAATTTCCATTTCATCCCCTTCTTCTTCTTCCTCTTCCTCTTTTTCCATCTCCTCAAGATCCAAACGCTCTTCCTTTCCGGCAAGAGTCTCATAAGGTTGAAAAACAAATGGAATTTTCATAAGCGAAATGTTGGAATGAGTGAAAACCTTTCTAGAAATAAACTCATATCCTTTGAAATCCACTCCAAAATAGTTAAAAATCCGAGTGAGATAAATTCCATGATACAAAGTATTCTCACCAATTTCAAGATTTTTAGGACGAAGTTCATCCACAATAACTTGCGCCCAATTAATGTCATAGTTTCTAAAAATAGCAAAAGGTGCTTTGCAAACTTTTGAAGTAGGATTATTAAAATTCACTGACCTTGGGGTCAAAGTATGTTGCAAAAGAAGATTGAGAATTCTTGCTTTTAGTCGAAAATTTCAATTTTTAAATTCAAGATCATCATTTCCTTTAAAAATGTAATGAAATGTCTCACGATCATTTTCATCGATTTTAAAACTAGAAAGATCCATTCCCGTACTTTTGCAATTGAATATGGTACCCAAAAGATCACAATTCAAAACAAATTCTAGTGCCTTTGACACTACTCCAAATTTCATCCTCATTTCCATTATAAAATCCATGGTTTAAATTTGCATAGAAAATTTTGATAAGGTTTGGATAGCAAACAAAATCATTTTGAGGAGCATCAATAAGAGTAATAATTTGATTGTTTGGCAAAAGAGAATCAATTTCATAAGAAGAAAAATATTTAAAGATAGCGAACTTTCCGGGATGGACTTTTGCATAGTTAGCATAATTGATATATGCTTTAATTGCCTTCGGATCATTGAAGAGTTGCTCTTTTATCTTTCTGGAAATTCTCATGGTGGAGGGGTTGCTTGAAGAAGCCAATAAAGTATAGAGTAGAGAGCTTGAAGTTTTGAAGAGAGAGTTTGAATTTGAAAATGAGAGTGAAAAGATATGATAAAAGATAGTGAATAAGTAGATTCTCAAAGGACATGTTCTCTGGTCAAAAGATGCCTTTTAAGAGAATTGAATGAAGTGAAAAGATGGAGGGAAATTCAACCATTTGAATTTCAAATTCTGGTGTTAGAACCTCAATTGTTGGATTTTAATGACAAATCAACTATACAATTATGTCAAAGAATTTCTAAGCTAATTTGTAGGTACTTGAGCATCAAAAAGAGATAATCAAACACGTTCAAAATGAAGATACACAGTACAAAAGTATGAAAGAATGTATATGGAGATATAAGAAGAGATATATATGATAGAGACAAGCCGAAGGTGACAAACAACGTTTTATTAGTCATATACTGTCGTGTCCAGAGTTTACAAATGTTAAAATCTTCTCCAAATGGTATACATGCATATACATTCATATCTAAAATGAAAAATCAAGTTTTCATTTTAAATTGAAATGGGACTCGAACCCGGGTCTCTAGTTTAGAAGGCAAGTGCTCTAACCAAATGAGCTATGGTACTTTTTGTTACAGGCTAAATTCAGACGTCTGAATGCTGAAACCAGAATATTGTTTCACAATATTCAAACGTTTGAATGAAAATATTCAAACGTCTGAATAAGGCCAGAAATAGCAATCCTTGCTGTTTGCTTTTTAACTTAATTCAGAAGTCTGAATTATTCAATTCAGAAGTCTGAATATTGTTTAGTGCAAATTCAGAAGTCTGAATTATTCAATTTAGAAGTCTGAAAAATGATTAGTGCAAATTCAGAAGTCTGAATTATTCAATTCAGAAGTCCTTCATTTCAATAGATATGACTATATCTCTTCATGATAACTCTTCACGAACAAATTCACCTATTTATAATCTATATAAACACATTAGAATCATGTTTCCATAACAACAATTCAATTTATTCTTACTCTTCTCTCATATTCTTTGATTTTAACACTCTTGTGCATTCAATTTCATACAAATTCATTCTATTACTTCCTTATTCTTCACGTATGCACAATATATCATAAAGGAGAAGATTATAAGAAGATTGTACTTAATTGACTTATCAGGGTTATTTAAGAACACACTACAGTCCTGTGCAGTTAAAGCGCTCGGCAGATTCAAAGCGGTGGAGGTGTAAAAAGTCATAGCGGGGATACAACAAGGATATAGCGGGATATAACAGATAGCTCTAAAATAGCATATAAAACTCATACTTAATGTTTTTACAAATATATAAATGGTAAATAAATGAAAAATTATTATTCAATTGAATTATAATTGATACATAAATGATTTTAAACAAAAAACATATGCAAATATACTTTAAATAAACGTAAACTGTTATATAACATTATTGAATTTAGTAGAATATTAGAATATTTTCATTTCTAAAAATATATTAAAAATTAAATCAAATAAATTAGTTTCATAATTTTTATAATGTATAAATGCAATTTTTTAATTCATTTTATTAAAGGAGATATAGTGGAAAAAGAAAAATATAGCGGGAATAACAGGATATATCTGAAATAGCGGGGATTAAAGCGGAAAGGCTATATTTTGGGGCTAAATGGAAAAATCGTTGCGGTAGAAATCCGCTATGAGATATTGCGGGGTTATAGTGGGGTATTAACTACACAGCTACAGTGAGATACATTTGTTATTTGTAAAGAAGTCTTGTTCGGTTGCTCAGGCGTTTTGAAGTCCTATTCGGTTGCTTAAGCGGGTGAAGTTCTGTTCGGTTGCTCAGGCAGTGTAACCTGTTCCTCCGGTAAAGTGAGGGTTGTTGTAGTTGAAATTCCAGAAGGAGTCTGGGACTGGACGCAGAACGGGAAGTTCGAACCAGTATAAAAATTCCTGGCGTGCTTGTTTTATTTTTACTTATTTACATTTCTATAGTATTTTAGTTTATTTCCGCACTAGTATAGTATAATTCCATATCGCACGATCCGTACTGATTTTTCATTTGGTATCAGAGCCTAGGATTCTAGAGATCGTAACAACATCCTAGAATAAATGGCTATAAAGAGATCTAGTCAAGGCAATAGGAAGAGGAAGAGTAATAAAGAAGAATCAAAGGAGCAAACAAACAAATGCTTCATGGCAAAAGATAATGAGGTTGGTGATCTAACTTTTGATGATATGATAGAAACAAATTCAGAACTTCTGGACAGTTTAAAAAAACTCAAAAGAAAATATAAGGAAGCTCCGGAAAATCAGAAGAAAGCATAATTCGAAAGAGACATGCTTAAAGACGAGAAGGAAATATTAGAAGAAGAACTTGAGAAAAATCAAGATTCAGTCTCTAACGATTCTCAACTCGCTCAATTAAGTCAAGAAATAGAATCTCAAAAAGAAAAGAATAATGCTCTAGATTATGAGAATCATGAGTTAAAAACAAAAATTAAAATTATTGAGTTAGAAAACACTAGTCTCAAAACTAAGCTTGATGACATTACTAAAAATATTTCCAATTTTAATAAAGGGAGAGAAAATTTATCCAGGATTATTGAAAATTCTCAACCTGCTTCAAATAAGAAGGGATTAGGCTATGTTAAGAATTCAAAAGCTCACAATGATAAAATCGGTTTAGACTATAAACAAGCTAAAAGTAAAAATAGTACTAGATATGCATTCTTGTATACTAATTTTAGTGCTAGTACTAGTAACCAAGATAGTTTTAAAACCAGTTATAGTCATAAAAGTACGTTGTTTAGAAATGATAGAAATTATTCTTCAAGTACTAAGCTAATGACTAATAGTATTAAGATATGGATTCCAGCTAATATGATTGATCATGATAAACAACTATATATTAGCAACTATTATAAGAATGTGATTTGTAATGAAAATCACATTTATAAAGGTTCAACCACACCCAAATGGGTATGGTTTCCAAAGACCTAACCCCCCCAGACCCTAACATAGTAAGTGGGTACCGAAAATGATTATTATTTATTGCAGGTACTCGGAGAAACAAAAGGAAAATAATAGATTTTGAAATTTTAAAGAATGATCCATACGTTTAATAAAATTACGTGCTTACAATGAAATATGGACTTCAGCAAATATGGTAAAATCTATTTATTTTTCCTCCATAATTAATATTGAGTTTATCCCACTGTTCATAAGATATTTTATATAATTTATAATATTCCCTCATTCTTTTTGACAATGACAAAGGGGGAGAAATTCATATGCATATTTCCAGAAGGAGATATTATACTTAGGAGGATATGTTCTACTTAGAGGGAGCTTTAAACATATTAATTTAGTTTTTATATAGAATGATTTTTTTTTAAAATTGTATAGTTGTCATCATCAAAAAGGGGGAGAATGTTAGAATCTCAATTGTTGGATTTTAATGACAACAACTATACAATTATGTCAAAGAATCTCTAAGCTAATTTGCAAGTACTTGAGCATCACAAAGAGATAATCAAACACATTCAAAATGAAGATACACAGTACAAAAGTATGAAAGAATGTATATGGAGAAATAAGAAGAGATATATACGATAGAGACAAGCCGAAGGTGACAAACAAAGTTTTATTAGTCATATAGTGTCGTGTCTAGAGTTTACAAATGTTAAAATCTTCTCTAAATGGTATACATGCATATACATTCATATTTAAAATGAAAAATCAAGTTTTCAAAAATTGGATGGAGCGGGACTCGAACCCAGGTCTCTAGTTTAGAAGGCAAGTGCTCTAACCAAATGAGCGATGATACTTTTTCTTACAAGCTAAATTCATACGTCTGAAATACTTCATTCAGAGTCTGAATGCTGAAACCAGAATATTGTTTCATAATATTCAGACGTTTGAATGAAAATATTCAGACGTCTGAATAAGGCCAGAAATAGCCATTTCCTTGTTGTTTGCGTTTCAACTTAATTCAGAAGTCTGAATTATTCAATTCAGAAGTCCGAATTTTCTTTAGTGCAAATTCAGAAGTCTGAATATTGTTTAGTGCAAATTCAGAAGTCTGGATATTGTTTAGTGCAAATTCAGAAGTCTGAATTATTTAATTCAGAAGTCTGAATATCTACAATGGATATATTTTCAAATAGGCACTTACTTTCATAAAGAGATGCGTCCTTCATTTCAATAGATAAGACCATATCTCTTCATGATAACTCTTCACGAACAAATGCACCTATTTATAATCTATATAAACACATTAGAATCATGTTTCCATAACAAGAATTCAATTTATTCTTACTCTACTCTCATATTCTTTGATTTTAATACGCTTGTGCATTCAATTTCATACAAATTCATTCTATTACTTCCGTATTCTTCACGTATTCACAATATACCATAAAGGAGAAGATTATAGGAAGATTGTACTTAATTGACTTATCAGTGTTATTTAAGAATACACTGCAGTCAGATACATTTGTTATTTGTAAAGAAGTCCTGTTCGGTTGCTCAGGCGTTTTGAAGCCCTATACGGTTGCTTAGGCGGGTGAAGTCCTGTTCGGTTGCTCAGGCAGTGTAAACCTGTTCCTCCGGATTAAGTGAGGGTTGTTGTAGTTGAAATTCCAAAATGAGTCTGGGACTGGACATAGAACGGGAAGTTCGAACCAGTATAAAAATTCCTGGTGTGCTTGTTTTATTTTTACTTATTTACATTTCTATAGTATTTTAGTTTATTTCCACACCTATAATTCCATATAGCACGATCCGTACTGTTTTTCATCTGGTACCCATGTCGACATCATGGTAGGGACCATGTCGACATGTGCCTACGAATTTCTATGATTTATTCTTTCCTATGTACTCTAATATATGTATATATAAATACTTATTATTTTTAATGCCTATATATTTGGAATATTATTAAAATTATAGTATTTTCAATAATATAATATTATACTAATAATAAAAATAATAATAAAATAATAATAAAAGTAATAATAAAAGTAATAAAATAATAGTATAAATTTTACAATTCAAATAACACACCAATTCAAAATCAATCAATCAAGCATCTAATTCTAAGCATGCAATTTCAACCAATTGTATTGTAAATGTGTACCTTTTTCTGAGTCCGTTTCTCTGAATTCGTCGGAATCGTGAACTGCTGTAAAACACAAATTTGAATTATCTGTCTTCTGATCATCATCGCTTGAGGACGAGTCCGAGTCATCTAGAGTAGCAGTAAATGCACGTTTCCGTTTTCTTTACTGAATCATTGTTTATAGGAGGATTTTGCCTATCTGGATACAGATAGTCTCTTTTGGTATGCCCTGGTTCATCACAGTTGAAGCATTTGACATTGTTTGGCACTACATTCTGATTTCCAGAGTTCTTATAGTTGTTTCTCTTGAGAATATTCATCTTTCTGTATTTCAGAAATTTCCGAAAATTCATGGTCATAAAGGCTATCTCTTCATCATTATCGCTATTTGAGTCTAATCCATCAGTTAATGCATTAAATGCCATTGATTTATTTTCATATGCTTTGCTTTCACTTCTCCCGATCATTTGAACTTCAAACGACATTAGATTTCCAATTAATTCTTCCATCTTTAAAGTACTGATGTCATTTGCCTCTTCGATCGCAATTGTCTTTTGATCCCATTCCGGAGTAAGAGAATTTAGAATTTTTCTGACTTGATCTTCTTTCAAAAATTCCTTTCCCAAGGATATTAGAGAATGCACAATATCCTGAAATCTACTATACATATCAAAAATAGACTCATAGAATTCATTTTGAATAATTGAAACTGATTTGTGAGCATGGAAATTTTGGTCTGTTTAACTTTGCTTGTTCCTTCGTGAGTCTCTTGCAAAGTTTTTCAGATTTCATATGCAGACTTACAAACTGACACTCTATTAAATTGATTCCTATCAAGTGAACAAAACAAAATATTCATTGCTTTAGAATTATTTTGTGCAACAGTCTTTTGCTCAGCGGTCCACTGTGCAAAATCAGTTGTGGGTTCAGAATATTCAGTTTGTGTGATATTCCAAGTATCTAATCCTACAGACTGTAAATGTATTTTCAACCTACATGCCCAATATGCATAATTACATCCATTAAAAAGTGGTGGTCTGACAATAGACTGACCTTTTATAAATGGACTAGTGACAGGGATACCAGTGTTAGTAACAATACCAGTGTTGGTAGCCATTTTGAAAACTTTTTCAAAAATCAGATTATGAAACTTTGAAAACCTTGCTCTGATACCAAATGTGAGAAATGCTGATTAAGGATCTTAAGGCTAGGATAAACACTAGAGGGGGTGAATAGTGTTTTGGAGAATTGTTAATTTTTTTTTGAGTTTTTGTTAATTTGAACACAAATGTATGCAATATTCAGACACAGATTTGATCATAGAATCTAACACAGATACAAATATAATGTAAAAGCAGTAAAGGAAAGAACACACCGGATTTATACTGGTTCGGAGTTACCTTACATCCAGTCTCGCACACAAGTACGGATTTCCTTTCAAAAACAATCTTTTAATTACACCCTCGATTTCAAGGCAACGAGGTACACCCTCCAGATTCACAATCCTTTGGGTAGAGATACTTGATTTCTCGGGCAACAAATTCACCCAATTGATTTCCAAGGCTACAATCACACCTTATCTCGCTTGATTGATTCCAAGGCCACAATCACACCTTTTCTCGTTTAATTGATTATAAAGAAGCATATAACTCTGAATAGCACTGAGAATCTTGTTGAGATGTGATAGAAAATCAAACTAGAGATAATATAGTTAGATTCAATGTTGATTTCGGCAAAGTAATGGTAGGAATATGCATAAGAAATGTGGAAGAAGAAGAAGAGGAGTGAAAAACTTGAAAATCCGTGTTAAAATTCGTTGAAAACATCCCCTATTTATAGAAGAACAACAGCCATGTCCATTCGTGAAGAGATATGACGAATAGACACTTCTTTTGAAATTTAAATTTTGAAACCAACTGAATCTATGTCGACATGGGTAGGTTGATCCCAAAGGAATTTTTGGTGATTTGTTTTTCTTTGAAAATAACTTCTATTTTATATTAAAACTATTTTAAACTTTATAAATATACTTGTCTATAGTTAAAATACATACGTAAATATATAGAATAATATATACAAAATTTTACTCTAATTTTATATTTAAATCTAAGTATAAATATTTAAAAAATAAATATACTATTATTAAAGATAGTTAAAACTATGGATAATTTGATTTTCGAATTAAAGATTACTTTGAGGCTAAAAGTATTTGAAATCAGGCTAGGTGTTTTTGATGCTTTAAAAGGAAGGTTTTGAAAACATTTTGAAAACAAGATATAATTTTGTAAAAATAATTTTAAGTAAAAATTAGCGGATACAAAACAATGTTCCACTAGATTTTTCGTAGGTTCCATCCTACTTAGGGTTCCATCCCTTTAACAGGCCCGAAGTGGATTCCATTCCACGAATAAATTGGATTTTAAGATGCCAGTGCTTTTCTAGGAGTTTTAACAAAATTTCTAATTAAATTAAAAGATAAATTACTTGAACTCTTGAACTCTTGATAATCTTGATACTCATGAGTCTTCAATCTTGATATCTTGAATCTCTATACTGTACAGTCTTCATTCTTGGTACCTGCATGGTTAAATCCTGCATATACATATATATGTATATATATATATATATATATATATCTAAACTTATACTGTTAGTATTTATATTTTATAATCTATTTCAAGGTTGTTGTCATCAAAACCATCATCTCAAGGACTATCAAGGAAAACTAGAGAGAGCCAACCCCTTATTCTATATTGGAGAGTTCTAGTTCATTGGATGACTATCACAGATGTACGTGTCGTAGAATTGACGGATATTATGCAGAAGTATTTGGACATCAACAGACAAACCAACCTAGGTTGTCTGGACCGATCAGGCCTGATCCCTCTAAAGGGATTGGGGATGATCCCTCCTCTAGAGGAGGAAGTTTGCCTCTTCATATTGGAGCACAAGCTGGAGCCGCTCTGATTGATTCGGATACCGGAGTTTAGGTGGACACAGACCATTTACCTCCCTAGAATGATTATGAAATGAACATACGTGATATACATCAAGAGGATGTTGAGCCAAGAGGGCGTGGAATGGCCCATAGACATCGACCAAACTATTCACATGAGGTGGAGTACGACTACCGCTTGATAATCTAAATGCCAGACTTGTCGGCTATGGTTAGACACTTGGTAAGGGAGAGCTAAGGCTTAACCAATGATGATTGGGGGGATCTTGAGAAGCCATACTCTGTTTAGCGACAATATCCTACATATGGAGTATCCAAGGAGGTTCAGCATGCCATTGATGCTTTCCTATGAGGGAAAAATTGACCCTAGGAAACACATCATAAGGTACGAATAGCTGATGGATTCCACATGAGCTGATGATACCACAAAATGTAGATGTTTTCCTATCACTCTAACTGGCATAGAAAAGATGTGGTTTACGACATTACCCTCATAGTCAATCTCTAGATTTGACGATTTAACAACAAAATTTATGGAGCAGTTCCATATGCATATTATTTACCCTAAGGATGTAATGTCTCTATCAAGCGCGATCCGGGCTCCAAGAGAATCGCTGAAAGACTATTTAGAGAGATTTCATACAGCATCATAGAAGCTAGTAATCTAAGTGACTATTCAATATTGATGGCCGTAACAAGAGGGATTGACCTAGAATCTGACTTTGGCGGTTGTTTAGCTAGCGAACCACCCGCAACATTGGAGCATTTCTATGCAAAAATAGCTTAATATTTAAGGAAAGAGGAAGCTAGGTACTCTAGGAGAAGAATGCTGTGGGACCAAGTGGACAGAGAGTACATAGTTACATTGTGGTGAAATAATCTGGAGGAAATTCCAAATAGTTCAAGTAAAAGTCCAAAATAAACCGAATCATCAGAAGAAAGGTGATGATAGGAACCGTGAGTGAAAGAGGGATTTTTGAAGAGAAAAGTAAAGGATTCCAATGTATGATACCTAAGCACTAGTGAATAAATTTTTGGAGAATGTCTAATTATGTACCTGCAACACCATTCAATATATGAAGCCACCTCCGAAAGGGTCAACGGAGAAGCAAAAGCAGATCGAAAAATATTGTTCGTTCCATGAATGCTATGGTCATAACATGAATGAATATAGGCATCTCCAGGATGTTATCGAGAAATTGATTCGAAAAAGAAAACTATAGCAATTTTTTAAATCCCTGTAGGATGGCGGGCAAGGGACATCCGACCCCAACTGAGGACAAGCATTGCATAGGGCTGAGGAGTCTGTGCAGACTGGTAGAAGATTAGCGATCAATATAATAGTCCAAAGCCGCATCCAACTAATAAGAACCGGCATGAAATGGAACGCTATGCTAGCGCAATCAAGCATATGAATTTTGAGTGTTGTTTGGGTACAGATGATGGGGATCTAGCAAAGTAGTAGCATACAATGGTAGAGGACATTGTACTCAAAAACAGAGATGCTGATAAGGTAGAGGCACCGACGATCGATCCAATGATCATTTCGGCCATGATCGGCCCGCCTTAATAAGGAGGATCTTGATTGACTGTGGAAGTTCCGGAAATATAATTTTCAAAAGGGCTTACAATAAGATGAAGATGGAAGCCAAGGACTTGAAACTGTCTAAAGCCAACATTCATGGCTTTAACGGTGCCACGACTGAAGTTATTGGTTATGTCGATTGGCCGATGGAATTGGGAGAAGGTGACCGTAGGAGAATGCAGATGTTGCAATTTGTTGTTTTGTATGTTGGCTCTCCATACAATGCTTTTCTGGGCCGAGCAGCCCCAGCTGAATTCCGGGCAGCTCTTTTCCCATGGTGTTTGAAAGTTCCAAGCTGATAACGGTGTTGAAGTTATGCATGGTTATCAAGCAACCTAACGTACCCACTATGTGGCTGAATTGAGAGAAACTCAATGAAAGGAGAAAGGTAAGGGTGTGGAAAAATCTTTGCATCAAGCTATTGAAGATTGATAACCAATGCATAGGCCTTTGTTTGGGCGCCATTGTCGCTTCTATAATGACACAGATCCGAGCGATGATGAGGAGATCCAAAAGAGACCAAGGTTGCATCGGCTGAGCTAATGATCGACATCACGGTCAGCCACGACGGCCCATCATGGGTCCTGAAGATCGGATCACAGCTCAGCCCCCTGATGATGAAGAACTTGTTAGTTTTCGCCGAGTGAATCATGATGTGTTCACTTGGACTCATTCTGATATGTCTGAGATCTTACATGCTATTACGAGCCACACATTAAATATTGACCCGAGGCATGTCTCAGTGAAACAGAAAAGGTATGGCTTGGATCTGGAGAGATTTGCCACCCTTAAAGAGGATGTGGATAGGCTCAAATGTAATGGGTTTATTCACGACACCCTCTACCTAAATGGGTATCCAATCCTATATTTGTTAGAAAGATGAATGAAAATTGGTGGACATGTGTTGACTATTTGGATTTAAACAAAGCATGCCGAAAAATAGTTTCCTCTTTCGAGAATTGACCGACTGGTGGATTCTACCGTGGGACACAATTTGTTATCGTTCATGGATACATAATCTAGACATAATTAAATCTTGATGCATGTTCCCAATCAAAAGCACACCAACTTTATTTCCAATGTTGGATTTTTTTGCTATGTGGTAATGCCATTTGGATTGAAGTATGCTAGAGAAACTTATCAGTGCCTGGTCAACTGACTGTTTAAAGATCAGATTAGAAAGAACATGGAGGTATGAATGGTTGAAATGCTCGTAAAATCACGGTAATCAAGTATCCGCATTAAAGGCTTAGCAGAAATTTTTGAGTCCTTCGATATTACAAAGTGAAGATCAATCCTCTGAAATGTTCTTTTGGTGTTACATCAGGAAATTTCTTGGGTTTCATCGTCAATTCTCACGGAATTGAAGCTAATCCTAAGAAGATTCGAGCAATCCGCTACATTTAGGCACCAAAGGTCATCAAAAAAGTGCAGAGCCTAAATAGGATGGTCACCATCCTAATTCGATTTATTTTCAGAGCCATCGATAAATGCATTTCTTTCTTCGATTTGATTAGGAGAGGGAAATGAATCTTGAATGGACACAGCAATATGAAGATGCATTCCAAGTTGTGGTGAACAACGTAGAGAGACCTTCCATCTTATCAAAGTCAGTGAATCACGAAGACTTGTATATCTACTTGGCCATGTCAGTACACGCTATATGTGCCGCATTACTTCGCGAGGAGAATCAAATGCAGAGACTGGGCTATTATGTAAGCAGCACTTAACATTTTCTCAAAGGAAATATCCAAAGATAGAGAAATTGGCGTACTACTTGTTGATTACTTCATGAAAGCTCCGCCTCTATTTTCAGGCTCATCGTATCAACATTTATACCGATCAACCGTTACGACAGGTCCTACAATAACCTGATATGCCTAGAAGGTTAATCAAGTGGAACATCGAACTAAACTAATTTGCCATTACTTATCTCCCTCGGAGAGTCATCCAGGGATAGACTCTGGAGGACTTTAAAGTAGAATTCACCATACAAGATGATTTTCCTAAGGGCAGTGGACCCCTACCATTCGGTGGAAAATGTATGCAGATGGAGCCTCTAATGATCATTGTTCTGGAACCAAAATCGTGCAAGTAACTCCAAAGGATCGATCAATTTGCTACGCTTTGAAGCTTGACTTCACTGTAATGAACAACGAAGCTGAGTATGAAGCTCTGATTTCTAGATTCAAACTTTCCAGAGAAACGGGAATAAAATCACTTAAAATCTTTTGCGATTCCTAGTTGGTGGTATACCAAGTCAAGGTGGATTACCGAGCCAAAAGGATAATGACTCGCTCCATACCTTATCTAGAGCTATTGACTGACTTTGAGTATAATGACATCACACACATTTCCAGAGATCAAAACAAAGAGGCCGACACAATGGAAAAGTTTGTTGGTATTGCGGATGCACAAGAAATGGCTTGGTCCCAATCGAAGTACTAGATGCTCCGAGCATAAACCAGATGGAAATCGACTAGGTACTAGAGATGGAGCTTGAGAAGGAATCGTGGATGTCTCTAATTAAAGATTGTTTGCTTCAAGGAGTCCTTCCTGAATGGAGGAATGGAAGACAACAAAACCTTCGCAAAGCTTTGTGATATATCATTCAGGAAGGAGTCATTTAGAGAAAAGGGTTTTCTATTCCTATGCTTCGATGTATCGCTCATGATAAATTAATACAAGTCTTAAAGGAAGTTCATGAAGGGGAATGTGGTGATCACACTGGGGGAAACCTAAGCAAAAACATACTCTATTATGGGTATTATTGGCCAACTAACAACCGAGATGCTGCTGATTACATTAAGCGATGCAACAAGTGTCAGACACATGCAAAATTTCTGAAAGCTCCGCCAATGAAAATTACACAAATTGTCCGTCCATGGCATTTGCCACATTTGACATAGATATTATCGGTTCCTTGCTAATCTCTAAAGGTGGTGCGAAATATGTCATCATAAAAGTTGATTACTTCACCAAATTGGTCAAAGCAGAACCCTTAGCCACGATCACGATAAAGAAAGTAAGCAACTTCATCATCTGCAACATAATTTGTCGTTTTGGCCTTCCACGAACCATTGTACCTAACAATGGAACATAATTCAGCAGCGATGAATTCAAAGACTTCTGCCATCGACATCGTATTTCAAAGAGATTTGCGGCTGTTGTACATCCTCAAGCAAATGGACAAGTTGAAGTTGTAAACAAAACCATGAAGTCCATTATGAAGAAATGTTTGGAAAAGGCTAGAGGTTAGTTGGTGGATGAACTCCTAACAACATTATGGGCTTAGAGAACCACTCACAAGTTTACCCTTGCTTAAGGCTCCGAAGTCGTCGTTCCTGTTGAACTCAACGTCCCTTCTCATCGAGTGACCTTTTTTGACCCCATAACAAATAGAGATGTCCTCTTAGAATCCTATACTTTGTAGATGAGAAGTGCGAAGAGGCTGATTTGGGGGTAATTGCACATCGATATCAAATCGCCCATTACTACAACACTAAAGGTCGACCTAGAACCTTTAAAGTCGGTGATCTAATCCTGAAATGGGTTTTTCCTTTCCCATCACAGATGATTCCTACTTGAGAAGGAATATATGTCATTGAATAAGGCCTGGAGAAGGAACTTTCAAGCTAGTGGTTGTTGATGACACATTCTTAAGGGCATGGAATAGCGAGCATTTACGATGCTATTTCACTTAATTTATTTTTTCATTCAGTTGTATTCAATTTTTGAATTTTCTTTAGCATTTGATTTTCTAGATATATAATAAGACAAATTATGTCATTTCTTTTCATTTGGCAAATAAAGCTTGAAATTTCCTTTATATCTATGATTGTTGTAGCATTACATATTAGTTACGATATCCTACTAACTAATATTGACTTGTTCGAGCAGGTTCTCAGAGTTTGTAGCCAGGCGATTATACAAGTTCATGATTGAAATAAATAAAATGAACATGGTCCGACTATTCATTCTCGCTGACAACCCGAAAGACGATGTCCCTAACGAGAAATGAATGTGACTTGACCATCCAATAATCAAATTAATCCCACCAAGCGATGGGACAGACAAGAATCAAAAGCGATCGTGATATGACCGATCACTCGCTAAGTCAAATCCAGGACTTAGGGGCAAATCAATCAATTAAGGAAAGTATGGTCCGACTATTTTTCAAAATAACTCTAAGTCTCTAGAGTGTGGAATGGAGTACAAACACAAATAGGTTGTGGTTCGATCACCTGTCAACCGACTCTTATCCCCAAAATGCAGGTATAAGTGTAAAAAATTAGATGAGTGCAGTTTGACCACTCACTATATCATAAACTCCGACTTGAAACCAACAAGAGGAGTATAAACTCGCTAAAGAGAGAGTTCGACCATCCACTACCCAACTCTACTAACCTGAGACTAGGAGCAGAAGTATAATCGCTTTAACCACTGAGTCCGATGGCGTAACACTATGTCGAGTCCAGTAATTGGTACAACATGAGGCCACAACCACTTGGAGGCCATGAGTAAATACTAACGTATGATTAACTGAATTAACGACCAACGGATTACAAGTACATTGAATGGAAAATTAATAGCTCGACTACTTAAACAAGTTCACATAAGAGTTCAATATGAAATAAATAACTTTTATTTACGCATTAAACTTGAAAATTGTAGTACAAGTTTATTCAAAAGCGGAGGTCGTACCCACACATACGCATTCAACAAAAGGAAAAACAGCTACACGATCTATGTACAAACTAAGCCGGTGTGACGGCTAATATTTTTTGCCTTTTCTCCCTTTTGGATTTCTTAAGAGCGAAACCACCCAAGCCTCCGCCCATCCCTCTCTTCAATCCTTTACCACCCTTGGCAGGAGACTATTCAGAGTTTGATAGGAGTTCTTCATGAAACGACCCGCCGGGTGGAATGGCTTGTAGTGGGATGAGATTCGAATCATAGACGTCCACATCTACTGGTTCATCTTTAGTTTTTTCTTCAATGACTCCTCCCTCACTATGCACTACTTTGAACTGAGCTCATTAGTGTGTTTGGAGGCACCTGTAAACACAACATCATCAAATTCATCTGGCAGTGGTAGGTCGTCAGTCTTTTCGTCGGTAAGAGCTCCAATAACTTAAGCATTGGGCCTTGGAATGTCGATAGCCATTGGAGTTTCGGTGAGTGTTAGTTGTTATTCCACAACTACACCACTTCCTGGAGTTTGACTGGGAGTTGGAGGACCTATAGATTCATGGGAACAAGCAAATAAGGTCAGAAATATTAGGCATAAAGAACAAAACCTCTCGAATAATGGAGAATAAATAGGATACCTATGTCTGGTTGACATTCATTTGTAAAGAAAGTGCTCCCGTCTTGAATAGGAGTCGGCACCTTTGATTTGTAACCGAGTTTATCCAGGCCATAGCTCGGATCCTATTCCCGGTCTAGTGAAACTAATGCTCCGACTATTGAATTGAAGGGGGACCATTTGGATCTGACTCCGTACCTTCAGCAATGTTTTTCCGTTATTCAAAGGGTGCTAACATATCAAAATATTGGAGCCTTGCAGTGGCAAGATCTAAAGGTTCATTCCCATGAAGGATCTCTCATACTAGTTTCTCCTCATCCAAATTAGCTTCACCAAGGGCTTTCTTCTTTATTTCTATGATATATACCCAAGCCTCGGCAAGCGATTCGAGGTACCCCTCTCCAAGAAAACTCAAGTCATGATGGATTAGGAGCTTAGCATTGTATTCAATAATCAGAGGATCGAACATGTCCGTAATATCATTCCGGGCTGCCTCTTTAGTTTCGTCCAATTGGCCTCAATTTTTTCTGTAACTTCATTATGGCCAGCTTCCCTTGCCTCTTCCTTGAGGACTATGATTTGAGAAAGTTTCTCGTTAAGTTTAATTTTCAACCCCCTAGCCTCGACGGCCTTTTTGCAATACCTTTGAGAATCCTCCTGGACCTTATGTTTTTCTTTCTTCTCTTTCTTAAGAAGTTCTTTATGTTCGTCAACTCGGTGGGCTAGCGTGTTTTTCTCATTTTTCGGTGTCTCCTTCTCCAGAGTAAGCACAACGTTGTAGTTAAGGGCAGCATCCAACTCCTTTTTGTGAGCTATCTCCAAACGAATAACCACATCATATGTTTCTTTAGCACTCTTCTCTGCCGTGGCTAGCTTCATTGTCAACTCCATGATTTCTTCATCTTGGTGTTCGATTATGTCTTTGTCATGGATCGACTCCAGCTTATGACGATCGATTTCATGTTGCCTTTCAGTAGACGCTTCAGAGATTTTCTCGGCTAAGTGCTGGAACGCTTCAAGCTACACAAAAACATCATTGATACATGCAAGTGAACTTGCTTTACCACTCCCTGGGATTGTGTTGATAGAAGGAAGAAATTTAAGATCATCAAAGCATATTTTTATAAAATTAACCTTAAGTTTGACCAAGCTTTCTACCATAGTGGCCTTAGGAGCTAAAGTAGTCAAAGCTGGATCAGTGGTGACAATAGAATGTTTGCTCGACCAGTGATCGTGAGACTGTCAGGAACTAGATGGACCTAAATGATGCTCACTGGCATATTAATTTGGTGAACATGAGAAGAGTCCTGATCGCCGCTGTGCATAGGAAGATTGGGTTGAACTTCCCAATAAGATGATTGAGATTCGGACTTCTACTTAGAAGATGAAGACTCTCTTGAAAATGATGACTTATTTCTTGGCGGTTGTCCCTTTATTGATGCCTACCTGAGTTTGGACCACAGTTGGATCCATAATGTGTTGAGGATCCCTTCAAGCGATCGAAGACAAGGGAGTGAGACATAGCACCTGCAAACCAAACAAGAGCATGTAAGTAACCATCAAATAAAAGATAAACAAAAATCATATAGTGAAGTGCGTGTGATTGTGACTGTCTTAGTGTCCCTTCGACGGACCAGCTACTATAGCCTTGCTTATAGGAGTGTTTTTGCTAGCAGGAGGAATGTCACCACCAGTCCTAGTGGGAGAATTTAGCCCTCTAATACTAATGTTGGGAACGTCCAAGGTCATGATATCGTTAGGAATCGAGAGACAGAGAACCCTTCCATCGAACTTTCTAAAAGTTGAGAGGAAGACTCTTCTTCTATAGGGTTGATGATGAATTTATACTTTCTAGCAGTTTTTCTCCTACGAAGTTTGTATGCTGGATTTCTTTTCCTTTTCTTGTTGGTGCATAAGATTATGTGCCTTGTGATGGTTCGACCATAGAAGCATTGCCCAGACCTACATTTTCATTGCTAGGCTTATTAGTTTCATTACCTCTAATTTCACCCTCTTCTCCATCATCCCAAGCCCCTTCGACTAGGGGCACGATAAGGCTATCGGTGCCGCCTACTTATTCCATAATATTTCTTTGCAACGCAACATTTCCTAGAAGCCCGATGCTGCAGTCTTCTTCTAGCAGCCCAAAAAGGGATAACCACTCATCGGTTACAAAGGAATCTAATGTCCCTATCCTCAAGTGGGGTAGTGCAGATTGTAGAAACCGCCCTTGAAAAACTATCACCTTCAGGTCGTGGATGGCTCTTGTAAATTTTTAAAGTATTTGTTAGTTCAAGATATGGCTCAGGCTAAAGAATCTGAGAACAAAGTGAAGGCAACACTTACGTCCTTCCAGCCATCGCCTCACGAAGCCAGGTGGACAATGAACATAGAATCATTCAAATTAAAAGATAACGGGCTTGTTCGAAGCACTAGTCATAGCTTGACAGTTAGGCGAAGGCTCAAGGAGAGTATAAGAAAGTCTTCCTGTCTATTGTTTAAAATTGTAGATAAAACTGATGTCTTCAAGAGATATTGGGCGGAATAGAACATCCATAAATAGCAAGAAAGTGCCAAATAGAAAAGCATAGTTGTTCTGATGCAGCCGGGGAGGAGATATTCCTAGATAATTTAGCATCTTTTGGATAAAAGAATTAAAAGGCGGCACACATCTAACCCAGCACGTAAATTTATTATAGTATACCCCTTCGGGGTTAAATGAGCCCTATCATTAATGAAGGAATTAGAACATCTCTAAACGAGATCCCATGTTTAGAGCACAACCTACGGAGAGCTGCCTCACAAATTCTGGAGGCCCGGTGTGATGACTCATCTCCTCGACCCTTAGAAATCAACACTAATACATCCACAGTATTTACATGCCTTAAATCCAAGTGCCAAGGAGGCAGATTATCAAGGGTGTAAAAGAAAATAAAGATAGAAGATAATACAATAATAGAACCTCACATCGCATTCAACATTTTAATTATACATAGATGATCAGAGTCAAATACAAATCTAGCTGGATAGTTATAACTGTCTACCCATACATATGTTGGAAAATACGTACGACATGCCACAATGGAAAATGGGTAGATATCTACATAAGGTACTTCAGCTTCATAGCTCCAAAAGACTTCTCCAAAATGCTCCCCAACATGCTCCAAAATGCTCCTAAGGTATCTCGACTACATGGCTGCTTGACAAATAGGGTGCCCAAAGTTTAAAGGGAAAAACAAACTGCGGATCAGTCATGAATCTGGTGTGAGAACTCAAAGTACGATGTTTTGGAAATAAAAAGGTACCTCATAAGACCACACCGCACATAAATACGGAATGAGTTTTTACCTTATGATAACCAAATCTCTTTATTATGTAAAATTTAGGGATATTATTTTTAATGACACTCTTGAAATTTTTTGCAAATGAACTTATTAATCTTAGCCAAAATGGTTACCCATATAGCATTTCGGGGCTATTCATTACGCCAATACAAACAAAACTGCAGATTCTTATTGGAGAATGGATTTTCATACAAATGACCAGGTGAAGTGACTACCTCCCGATGGGTACACCTCTAGATGGATGTCCCAAGGAACCATCACAAAGCTCCTCTACCAACACAAGACTGGCCTATCTCTATAACTAGATCGTACCGAATATGTCAACCCCCGGTCGTTATCAACCTTTATTCTAGAGCTCTTTTCGCATACATCCATATTAGTTTACATCCCGAACGTCATAGCGGGAAGAAATATATCTAGAAGGGAATGATTATACCCAAATTGAGATTGCCCTACGCATCCTTGCCGCATCCAACCCAGTTTTGGTCATTTCCGGTTGATGAGGCTCGAGGCAATGATTACCTTTTCACATAGCACATCTTCTTTCACTTTGAATGTCACATTGCCATTCCACAATCACACGAATGATTTGTACAAACATATAACTTCCTGAGCTCGTATGTCTCGGGAAAGGGTGTCAAGCTAAGAGAAGGTGTCTTCTCCGCCATCGACTAATATGCTTTTATAGAGATCACTCATTGTGATTTGGAATGTAAGGTCAGACATTCATCCATAAAAGTTCATTCTGAGACTGAACGAAACCAAAGGTGCTTTCCTCGGCCATTACTAGGCGAGAAGTCCTTGTGGTTCGAAGATTTTCATAACAAAGAGACCACTGCTATAATATAGCGAATCAGAAGTTTATCCCCAATTAATCAATAAGTAGTCCCTTGTTATTATTTGTTTCAATATCTCCGTTTTCAAACATCTTTAATCTTTAAATACGCAAATTTGTTCGAAGTGATTTTTGGATAGGAATCACCCAAATCCGACTCTGGTTCCTTCGAAATCCAATCATCGATAAAAAATGATGTAATTAGGTGATTGTTTGTCAATTCATTCATTTCTCTTTACCAAAGCATCATCGAGAGATATATATTTAAACCTCTCTTTTGAATATTTCTCAAATCATTTTTAAAGAGTATCTTTTGAGAAAATAGGATTATAGAAATCACCCTACTTTTATTCAATATCAACTTCCGTATTCAACAAGTGCTATGGGCGAAATAAGGGTAAGCTCACGTTTTAAATTCAATGAATAAGACAAGTTCCCTCTTCGGATTTTAATAATGAGTATAAGAAGACTATTTCTATAAAATCCTAGTTGAGCATCTGGGATTTCATTTCGGTATGTTCCACCCCTTTCCTAAAAGAGATAACTGAGGCCAAGTAAGTTCATGGCACTGGTTACTCCATCCCTAACATTAGTTACACACCTTGTTTTCACTTTTAGATCTCACAGGCGGGACAAATGTACTAGTCATTTCCACATACTCATTTTTCCTTTTCAAATCACTTAACTATTTATTTAACCACCTTTGAAATAATTTTGAATTGTTCAAATATCTTTTTTAAAACACTTTATTATTTACTTAAATTTTTTTACACAAGACTTGCGAAAGAATTGTTCAGTTCCAACCTTTACTTCTAAAGTTATTGAAAAGCGTTGCGAAAAATGTTGCAAATTGTGTTAGAATAAGTGCTTTAAAAACTATATCCCTCAAAACAATTTTTTTATCAATACGATAACCATATTTTCCAACTTAAATCACTTTTAAAACATTAAAATATTTTTAGAATTTATTTCATATTTTTTAAAACATTAATTTTATCAATTTTCAACTTTGGCAATTTAGTGCAAAAATTGAATTTTTCTTAAAAATTGATTTTGCCATATTTCAAAATATAAAAAATGAAATCTTGATTTTCTTTTTTATGAAAGATATAGATATAATAGTCCAAAAAATTCTTATTTTGAAGAATTCCGAACTATGTTCCACTTGTAAGTTCATTTGAACTTTTGACGCGAAAACACAAACTGCTGTTACGTGACGCGTCAAATTTTAGGCATATGTTAAGATTCGTATCCAAACTTTGCTAAGACAAGTTCAAACACTTAGGAATCATTTTTAAAGCATATTCAAACATTTTTCAAAGGTATAAATGGTTCCATATCACATTTCATTTTATTTTGGAAAGTATTTTCCATGTGATTATATGTCATGTAAATCCATGACTTGTTTCAACATATATATTCAATATACCACTAATAAACATCCAAAACAATGTTTATAACTATTTTAACATATCCGAACATGTCATATGAACTTGCATATCAATTTAACAAATTTTCATTACAATGTCACATGATTGTCATTTATGTCCATATTTGCTTACTAACTTTTGCAAATGATTTAAAGGTGATTGCTTTCTTTTTTAAACATTTATCAAACATCATTATTAATGTCCAAACAACATATATAACTTGCAAAACATCATATACACATTTCTACTTAACAATTTAGAGTTTCCACCTTTTTGTTGCTTTCAAACTAGTTTTAAACTTTTCTAAATTTTCTAAACTTTTCCTTAAGCACTTAGAACTTGCTAAACTTCCTCCTACTTGCCTTAGGAGGCCACAGCCAAGATTGAAGGGGAAGATGTGCTCGTCCAAATGGAGAAAAGCGGAGCCGTGAGAAATAAGAGGGGGAAGGAGGAGTTTGAAGTGGAGTTTGATGAGTTTTGCTTTGTGATTTAATTCTCGAAATATTTTGGCGTAACTTTGTTAAAGTGAATAGCCATTAATGAATGCAAGAGAGCTTAAGAAAGTAGAGAAGAAATAGTGTAAAAGTAAAGAAGAGGAGGATGAGTAATTATAGAAAATATTTGAGATTAAAATATAGATTTGTGTTTTTACTTAAATAGACTTTCTTAATAATTAAGTAAACTTATTTAATTCAACACTTACCATCCACATCACATCACACTTTTGAAATTGAAACACTTAGTTAAGTAAAGAATAAGAATGATTACTTTACTTCACATCACATGTGATATGACATGTGTTTTTTCTTTTGTAGTTTACTTATGCTAATTACTTTCTATAATTTTCTAAGTATGATCATTAAAAGTAACCTTATTTAGTTAATTGTTAACTACCTTTATACGTTAATATATTTATCAAATTGTATACATATGGGTGCAACAACGTAGTGACAACTTTAAATCGACAAAACGTTGGTTTTAATGAAATGTTTTACGGTCATATTTTGACATTTTAGTTAAACTATTTATTTGTGTAAACCAAATTTAAAAATAAATTTGTATAATATTATTTAAAAGTATAAGAACTCATAAATAAATTTAAATAATTCGTTAAACCATTTAAACTTACTTTTATGAAATCAGGATTTTGTCACTTTTGTCGATATAAGCAAATATTACTATTTTTATGTATATTTCTATTTTTCAAATCCTATCGAATATTGTTTAAGTCAAAAAACCTTTAATATTTTATATTTAAAATCACTTTAAATATTATATTTTGAAGTGGTTAAATTTTGGATCGTTACACCAGGGAATCCATCGGATTATTAAAAAATACGGCACCCTCTATAATGTAAGGGGCAAGATTTATCTCTTCCACTGAAAGGATGAGACATCAGAGAAAAGATTAACCAACAGGCCAGAAATCTTCGATTGCTCAGTTTGATATTCATGAGAAAGTATGTTGGATATACTCGCAGAACTCGCCTTGATATGTGGATTACTGTGCTGTGAAGATTATCCTAAAGACATTGCAGCTAAATGCCCTAAACGTCTGGATCACATATCAACTAAACTTGGTAGATAATCAAGATTAGAAGAATTGACCTATCACCCCGTGCGAGGTGTAAACTAGTGCGGTGCAGTGTTGTGTAGCGCTGAGATAAATAGTTCAAAATTAAAAGCTAAAGCAAGTGACAAGACTTTGGATTTTGACCAGAGTAACCATCATAACTGACCGTCTCAACAAACATTTAGATTTATCGATTGTTAAAGCTTTGGGATTGACCATTGACATATCAAAGTGTGAAGTTCATAATTAAAGTCCATATGTTAGGTTCTAATTCATATTTTAAGTCCCAGTAGTTTAGTCATTTAGTTTCAAGTTCTATATTGGATAGCAAGTCTTGTTGTCCTTTATAGTCATACGTTCAAGTTCATTAAAACGGGATTGGTTTTGACTGTTCATACTAGTTTACATGGAGTGATTTGTTCAAGGTTTTAAGCTTGAGTCAAGTGTTTGATATCGGCTAAGTCTCCATAGCCGATCCCTCTCGAAAAGCCTAAAACCAATCCCTCCATTCTTTTACACCACTGATCCCTATGCCAAAACCAACATGATCGATCCCTTACCCGAGTACACCAACACTGACCCCTCGACGCTTCACAAACAACCAATCCCTCGTCCAACAATGCAACCGACCCCTTCTTTCTCATATTTACACTGATCCCTCCTACCTCCACAAACTTCAGTAACCGATCCTTTACTTAGCTGCTTTCACACTTCTCTTCAAACCTCTATCCTATTTATAACCGATCCCTCTCCACATTTAACCACGACCGTTCCCTCTCAACTTGGGTAATACCAATCCTTCCACTTAACAAACTCCCATACCTTGTTTCTAAGAATCTCCTTAATCCTTACCTCCTCCTCTCCTACCACCTCACTGAACCCAACATCGCCAACGTTCTCATCTAGAATCCTCCTAGTTCATCCCATGCTCGAAGCGAGAAACTCAATCGAACCCATGTTCTCCTTACAAATTAAAGGTTAAATGAAAGAAAACCTACCTAAGTGTATAGAATATGATTTACTCGAAGGGAGATATTTGATTTCGATTCAAATGGAAGGTGGAGTGGTAGTTCAAAGCAGGAGAGGATGGTGGATCTAAAGATGGAAGCGGTGATTGATTTGAGGAAAGGGATTAGAGGCAAATTTGAAGGAGAGGGTTTAGCGCTGAGTTTGAAGAAAGAAAAGGTGAAGAAAGGAATGAAGCAAAGTAAAAGACAGAAAGGAAAATGTTAGTTTATATAGGAGGCTAGAGGGATCGACATGCCTCCATAGAGCCAAAAAGATTAAATCCCCTACATATGAAGGGATCGGGCATGATCCTCGACTTGGGGATCGAATTTGAACCATATATATAAAGAAAGAAGAGGAAAAGAGGTCAGTTATATAAATTTTGATCCCTATTATAACAAAAAAGGGATCAGCTAGAGGAATCATGATTCCTATAAACATAAAAGTAAGAGAGAGAGCGAGAGAGAAGGGGCTAGGTACGACCTATATGTGCTTGCAAACATGTAGATAAAAATTATATAAAGTAAATGAATATAAAATGCAATGAATTTGCATCTAATTCAATGAAAAGTGGCGATGACCCATGAGAATGCAAATGCATCCGGGAGAAAACGACAAGAAGGTGTACCTGAACATGCGCATGTATATTCTAAAAATTCAAAGTTTGAAATTGAGAGAAATTGAATTCAAACCTATAGATTTCAAGGCCAAGACTAAATTTGATAGCCAAAGAGAGATACGATGCTTTGGGAAAATAATTTGATGGAAGGATAGCGACTATTTAGAAAACTGGATGGATTTATTTCCGACGATTCCAACATGCTTCGATTCAAAATACATCATGTTCAATTCAAGATGTACTTTGGGGGGCAAGTGTTATCCTGCATTTTGGCCCGGCAATATCTGAACTGATTGGACAAGTTAGACTCGACTTTCATCAAGGCGAATAAGCCTAGAGATATAATTATGAAGCCTAGAAATCAAGTACAAATGGTAATATGAAGCATGATCAAATAAAATTGAGAAACATGCAATGTAGAATTTTCAAAGTATGGAATATAGTCCAATTTAAAGAAGGGATCGGCTATAACCCTCTCAATCATATATAACCCTCTCAATCATAGGGATCGGTCTACGACAGCTAAACAAGTGTAACTCAAAGGAAAACAACCGATTTCTCCAAATCCATATGCCCAATGCATATGAAACTTTGGGAAAAAGATATGAGGACCTAGGGGGTCTACGCTAGGGATCGCACCTCAAAAGTAGCAAGCAAGAGGGATCAGCCCTCTTCCATTTGTAGGGATCGGCTAGAATCACGTAAAAACACACATTACAGCAATGATTGAGCAATAACTCAAGTTCTATAGATCTAATTGAATTGAAACATAGAGGCTAAGCATATTACAACATAGAGAAGCTCCTATAGGGATCACACCTCCAAATTCATCCAAAATAGGAATCAAAACCGATTCTTATTTCTTGGGATTTAGCCCATGTGATCCCTCCTATGGGTCCATATGGTTTTGGAGATCTTTTTGCCAAATATTCAAGGAGATATTTCGTCATTTTCCTCTATATATAGAGGCTTGATTGTTCATTTTGAGTTTTTTACTATGTTTTTTCTTTGTACTCTTTTGTAACTAAGGATTTTCATCTGATCCTTATTGTACTCAGTTTACAAAGTGATTAATAAAGCTATCTCTTCGAAGTGGACATAGGCAAACAACACCGAACCACTATAAATTGCTATGTCTCTATTATTTGCTTATTTCTTATTGTTTTTTGCTATATTCTCTGTATTTACATTTGTTATTCTTCATTTATTCCTCTACAAAACCTCTATTGGGTATTTATGCCAACTTTTGGGGCAAACAATGACCATGTGGAGTACTTGAATGAAATTTTTGGAATATTGGGGAAATATAAGATGAACCTGAATCCATAAAAATGTTCTTTCGAAATCCAATGTTGTATGTTCTTAGGGTTCATCGTAAGTGCACGAGGAATAGAAGCTAATCCTGCTTAAATAAATGCAATCAGGGATATGACACAACCAAAAACAAGTAAACAGGCGACGGGATTAGATAGGCGAGTTGCATTGCTCAATCGGTCATTATTTAGAGCCATTTATCAGTGTAGTCTCTTCTTTGATGTGATTAAGAAATCAAAACCTTTGAATGGAAGGAGAAACGCTAAAAAGCTTTCCAATGGTTAAAATATCATTTGGAAAAACCATCATTCCTTTCTAGCCCAGTAGAATAAGAAGCCTTGTTCCTGTATATGGTAGTGTTGAAACAAATGATTAGTTCAGTTCTAATCAAAGAAGAAAGTAGAATTCAATTCTTAGTGCATTACACAAGTAAGAGGTTAAAAGACACTGAAACTAGGTATTTGGTCATAGAGAAATTGGCTTTTTGCTTACTATTGTTGGCATGAAAATTAAGGCCATATTTTCAAACACACCTAATCAAGTTTTTGACCAATTATCCACTAGGAAAGGTCCTAAGCAAACCCAAAACGTCAGGGAGATTGATAAAACGAGGGATGGAGTTGATTCAATATGATATTGAGTATCTACCACGAGTGTCGATGAAAGGATAAGCCCTAGTCAATTTTGTAATGGAATGTACATGATTTATCGAAGAGTAACTAGAGAGGGAAAATAAGCTTAAACCAGACAGCTATATATAGATGGAGCATCAAATGAGCAAGGAGCTGGGGCAGGTTACATAGTAATTACGCCTAAAGGGCATATGTTACATTACGCCATGAAGTTAGGATTTTCCACAACTAAAAACATGGTCAAATATGAGAGCATGTTAGCAGGTTTAACCTTAGCCCAACGGTTAAGATTCCCAAGAATGAGATATTTAGCTATTTGCAATCAAGGTGAATCAACTAAATAAGGTATTTCAAACTAAGGAAGTCTGTTAGCTCGATATGTAAAAAGAATCCATAAGATGCTGATCAGTTTAAAAATTGCTTTATACACCAAATACTAATTAGAGAAAATAACGCACAAGAAGATTTCTTAGCTAATTTGGCAAGCTCGTAAGGGTCACCAAAAGTCATAACTATACCTGTTAGGTTCCAACAAAACCCTAGTACCTTGTTAGAAAAGGAAGTGTCGAATAATGAAGCTTTAGTCCAAACTGAGTCTGAAACTGGACAGCTACCAATGAATAAGGAAGTTCCTAAAGAAAACAATTATTCTGGTGAAGCTTATGAAATAACTACAATAAATGGTTATAAAAATAAATATACTAACAGTTGGATGATGACACTGATTGTATATCTTGAGAAAATGATATTACTAAAAGGGAAAAGGTAAGGTGCGGAAATTAAGATACCGAGCTTCTTCCTACACCATAATTGACTAAATATTGTATAGGAAAGGGTATTTAACATCTTTTTCTAATGCATTACCCCGAAAACAGGATAAAGGTTGTTAAGAGAGGCCTATGGAGGGTTTTTTGGGGATCATTCTAATGGAATAAAATTAGCAAAAAAGGTAATGAGGCAAGGATATTATTGGCATCGCATGATAGAGGACACCATAGCCTATGTTAAAAAATGTGAAATATCAAAGGTTTTCTAGAATCCCACGAATGCCCTCGTCTCACCCTCCTAGGTGAGTTAACTACTATTACCAGTCCATGGCCTTTTGATGTGTGGGGAATTGACTTGATTGGTCTTTTCCAATCTTGAAAGGAGGATCCAAGTTTGTTGTAGTGCCCATTAATTACTTTACCAAGTGGGTGGAGGCTGAGCCACTGCCAAACATAACTGCTGGGAAGGTCTTGAATTTTGTCATAAAAAATGTAGTCACTCGATTCAAACTCCCAATTAAAATTATCTCTGATAATGAGGCCCAATTCAAGAGCGAGGAGTTTAATCGTTTCTGTGAGAAGAACAGAATAATTAAAAGATTTTTGTTAATAGCTCACCCAAAAGCCAATCGGGCGGTAGTCCATAGAGGTGGCAAATAAGTCCATTAAGTGAATTTTAAAAATGCAATCAGCACTATAATAAATTAGGGATTTTGCAACATTTATATCTATAAATTTCTAATATTTATTAATGTTATAAACCACTAACATTTTAAAGTGTTAAAATACCTAGAAGAAGTGTTAGTAAAAATAAATAATTTTCTATATAAAATTTAAAAAACAATGGTTGTAATTTGTAACACAAATTAGTGTTACAATAGTGGGTAAATTTATAATTAATTCAATAGCGAGTGCTCTGCTTCATTTTCTTACACATCCATTTCCCATTCCCATTTTTGGATGCATTTTTAAATTTCAATTTAGGATTTCACCTTCTCAGTGGCTCTTCACAAATCAATGATATTTGAGGCCTCCGGTAGTTCTTCACTCAACGCATTTGAAACATCGAGCAGCTATACATCAACTAATGGGTATCATGATTCATTGCATCCAATTTTGGGCTGTGACTTGTAGCTATACACGTGATTTGGTGCATCATCGACAAGACAATTATAATTCTCACATCTTCCAGTTTTGTGCATCACTACAACATCATGCTCTATTTTGATTTTGTATTAGGTTTATTCGATATTATTATATTCATTAAACCTCTATCATTTGGAGGCGAGCTTAAGAGTGAATGTAGAAGTTGACTAAGATCTATATTCATGCATATAGGTTCACGATTGCCAGCCCAATCATCTTTTATGAGTGGGTTTACCATCGTCTGTTAATTTCTAGTTGTATTTAGGAGAAAGAGAAAATGTGCATGTGGTTTTATTCAGTACTTATTATGCATTTTTGAAGTTTTGTATTTTAATCACCACCTTCAATCGGTATAGGGTGAGTTTATGGTCAAATTATGAGTTTGGTTATTACATATTATTATATGTGTTTACACTTATTTATATGTCTTTTGACACAGAGATAAAGCATATCATAGAAAGTGGAAGAGTTCCTAAAAACCACATAGGACAAAAATGTTGATCATGCTATTGTTTGGAGGAATGGAAATAATCTCATCTTAAATACCAAATTTACATAATTTTACATGGCTATCTATTATGGCTGCAACAATGTCTATTTGTTGTTCAACGGTTGGTTTCGCTTTTGCCATTGCCAAAGTGATATGTGAAAAAGGGAAAAAAGGAAAAGGAAAAATTCATATGCAAATAAACATGCAAACTGACATATGCGTGTGCATGTCTTAATGATAATTTAATATATCTATTAAAAGAATCCAAGTATGTATTATTAGATTTAGCCAATGAAACAATAAGAGGTGGGATTAGAGGAAATCCAGTAGCACTACATTACAAAAAGGCTAGTCTCCCAAGGATTATATAGCATTTGCCTATCCATACTCATGTATTTTTCTCAAAATGCAAGTAGAAAAATGCGATATGATTCCTAAAAAAGAAAATACACTTGTTTATATAACTTTTGTGATCACGTTTTAAATGTAGGATACATTAAAATCACCACCAGTTGAGAACAAAATAATGAAGAAAGCATACATGCTCTCAACTTCCATTATCATTTTTTGCTTTTTTGGTGGTTTGGGTATGCTGCCTTTGATGCCAAAAATGGAACCAACACCCATATATCATATAAAAACACCAAAATGTAGAGATCTAAATAAAACCAGTAAAATAGTAGGAAAGTAAAAGGAGACACAAGAATTTTTATAGCATTTCGACGTAATCTCTAGCCTTCATCCACTTTAATCTTTGTTATCAGTTATTATCACTTTGGATTACAATGATTTATATTAGATCTAACCATAACCTAGTGGATCACGGATTTGCAATGAAATTTCTAGAGTATTTGAGGGAGAAGATATGAGTGAAGAAGAAGCAACTTTCAGATCCCCTTTTAGTTGTAATAAGGCTAGTATTTATAGAGAAACAGCTGTATGGAGTCAGTAGCCTGCTTGCATCAAAACCCAAGGCCATACGAGTGAAAATATGAGGCCCAAAAGCCATAAATTCCTATCTGTACTGATAGGAATCATATCGCTACCGATAGGAATTAACTTGTGCAAAGTTACTTTTTGTACTTCATTCTTCTATCACCTTTTTAATGATTTCCAAACTCTGTTCCATGTCTTTAATTTGATTATGGTGACTCTCTTATTAACACTTGTTCATTCTTGACTTTCTTCTCTTCAATCCTGAGAATTGCTCCCTCAAACTTTGAAAAAGCACTTGACCATGTGAGATTGAGGTTGTATATGAAGTATATGGGGCTGTGGAGCCAAGAAGTGGAGGAAATTCATATTGGTACCAATAGGAACACTTAGCTCGAATCTTGGTGATTTTCTTGAGTGTACTTTTCTACTTCTTCTAAGTGTGTTTCCAAGTTCTTAAGTCGTTTCATCTTCGTCTTGACCTTCTTACTCTGGTTGAAATCTACATTGGTCAAAAAGTGGGTTAACACTTGCCCTAAAAGATACGCCTTTCGAATGTAAGGTGTGGTTTGCTCAAGAACAAGTTCTAGTAGCAATCATTCTTTGGTAGTTGAGCTCTCTGGCTTTCCATCAATCCTGATCTCATCATTCGGCTCCTTTGGATTTTCTTGCAAATCAAAGGTCACTACTATCTTATTATAGCTAAGGACTCCAACCTTAGATTAAGTGTTATTCATACATCATGATCATTTCAATTTCATTCGCTGCTTATTGCATCGCATATCAAAATCATATCGTGTTAATTTGGGATTTATCTATTTACTCTAATTACATGGCGTTCAAATCCTTTTATCAAATTAACACCATTCCAAGGCCCGATCTCTCAAAATTGTTTAGCATCCAATCTAGGATTTGATCTCTACCGATCATTTATCTTCCAATCTTGGGTTCAGTTTTTCCTAACCGTTCATCTTTCAATCTATGGTTCGATCTTTTCGGATCCTTGCCAATCCTAATATGCTCGCTCTTTAACAAGAGGAGCAATGACCAAGCAAGTTCATCCACTCATTCTTCGGTGAGGGGACTTACTTTTGATCTCCTTGGATCCTTGCCGAGCCTAATCCATTGGCTTTCTAGTAAAGGGACCCAACGACCAAGCCAGCCCATCCACTCACTCTCCAATGGGGGGACTTACTTTTAATCTCTCTGGATCCTTCTTAAGCATAGTCTGCTCGCTCTCCGATGAGGGGACTCCTCCACAAGCAAGTCCATCCTCTTACTCTCCAGTAATAGGACTTACTTCCTATGGTGACAGCCTATCTCTTGGTTGGGACTACCACTATGACGACCTACCTCTTCGATCTTTGGAAATCAACACTAATATATCCTTAATATTCACGTGCCACAAATCCAAGTGCCAGCGAGGCGAACTATTGGAGGTTTTAAAATAAATAAAGATAAAAGATAGAACAAAACATAATCTCATATCGTATTTAAAACAACTTATAGTTATACATGTGGAAAGTGCATACAATCACTCCTAAGTAATTCATCAGAGTTACGGTAGGTACTAACCTATCCAGGGACAACTATAACCGCCTATCCATTATATGGGCTGGTGGATACCTAATACATAATACAACGAAAACTAATAATAGATCATTATCACATAAGAACCACCATGCTTCATGTTTCTCCCAAAATTCACCATGCTTCATGTTTCTCCCAAAATTCACCATGCTTCTCCCAAAATGCTCCATGCACCTAACTACTTAGCCGGCTGAAAAATAAGGCACCCAGAGTTTAAGAAAAAAGAAAATAAACTTCGGATAAGTCATGAGACTGGTGTATGAAACTCAAAAATACGAGTATTAGAAAATAAAGGGCACCTCATAAGACCATGCCGCACATAAATATGGAATGATTTTTTACCTTGTGATAACCAAAACATTTGCTATGCAAAATCAGTGATATTATCTTCAATGACATTCATTGAAAATCCTTTCAAATAACATATTAATCATAGCTGGAATTGTTACATTTGTTAAATTTGGCAGCATAATAGGTTTACAACTAAAGCCATAAGGGCTCGTATTGAAGAACAGATTCCGTACACAGACAAGGTAAGGGACTACCTTCTGACAGTACATCTCTAGAATAATACACCAAGGCACCAATAGGTGGTCCTCTACAAACACAGAACCGGCCTACCTTGACTGTAGATAGTACCACATATGACATCACCCCGGCCGTTACCGTCCTTTACCAAGATCCCAAAGCATACACAACGTACCCAATATATAGAAGGTAGTCTAGAAAGGTAATGACCATAATCTAATAGATTCAACCGACATAGCCTGCCGCATCCACCCAGTTTTGTCATTCCCGGGTGCGAGGTTTAAGATCACGTTTTACCTTATATGGAATCATTGAATCCAACATAGATTACCACATTGCCGTTTCCATCATACAATATTGATTTCCACAAATGTACAACCTCTTAGCTCATACGTCTCAGAGACGGGTGTTAAGTGCAAGAGAGATTGCCCCTTACGCCATCAAATAGATGTATGTTTATAGAGATCAATGTATGTGTATCTTAGAAATGCAATGTCAAACATTCATCCATACAGGTTGTCCAGGAACAGGACAAACTGAAGACACTCTCTTACTCCATCTTAATTTGGGAATTACCCCTAGGATTTATAGCTAGAAGTCCTTACATTGAAGATTTTCAAAATTAAGTGCTACTGCCATTATATGTATATATGTATATAATATGGAAATCGGGGGCTAGTGGCAAGTAGCCTTTCATTTTGAAGATCTCCGTCTTCAAAATCGTTGCCATTACCATGTTTTCACTTTCGAACGTACATTGGTTTGAAGTGGTTTTTGGATAGTAATCACCCAAATCTGATCCCTGTCTCTCCGAATCAATTATCAATAAAGAAACTTTTGGGTACATATAATTTCTTTTCCAATATATATATGAGATTATTAAACCTCTCCTTAACTTTGGATTGCACTAAATCATTTCTCATAAATCATGTTGGAAAACGTTATTGAGTAAAAATGGTCGATAGAAGTTATACTAGTTCAACTTAATATCAATTTTCGTATTCAACCTTTAATATCCATCAAATAACTGTGAATCACCTTTTAAATTCACATGCATAGTATAGGTTCCCTTCTCGTAAATTAATACCAAGTATAAGAAGATTATTTCTACACATTCCAAGTTGTATAAAATTTGTAAATTTGAATCTTTTATACTTTCCTCGTTTCCAATATTTCGACCTTATCTATTCCTCGCCCAGGAAAGAGGCCAACTGAGCTAGGGCTTTGGTTGCTCTTGAATATCTCCTTAGTTTAAGCAACCCATATCCGAATCTCATGAATAGAAAAATCCAGTTGATCATCGGGTTTTTAGAGCCAAGTTTAAATCATTTAATTATAACATCTTTTCTTTTAACCGTTTATTTAAACTCTTTCATAAAACCTCCAAATCATCTTTAAAATACTTAATTATTTATTTTAAAACATTTACAAAAGATTTGGGAAAGAATAATTAAGTTTAAATCTATATTTCAAATGTTATTAAAAACTGCTGCAAAAAGTGCTGTGAATAGTGCTTTTAAATTGTATTTGATCAAAACAACTTTTCTATCATTTAGAAATCCATTTTTATAACTTGAATCTCTTTTAAAACATTTTAATATATTTATATAATTCATTTTATATTTTTAAGGAATTAAAAATATCTATTTTAAAGAATTTACCGCTTTGGTTTCTAAACTGCCAAAGTGCGATTACTTTGAAAACTTGATTTGCTTATATTTCAAAATCTACTTAATGAAAGCTCGATTATTTTCTTTTTTGGAAAACTATGATCATAGGAGTTAGAAAAATTCATATTTTGAATAATTTCGAGCTATATTTCACTTTGTATAGTCGTTTGACTATCTTGTCATGGAAGCACGAACTGTCGTTACGCGATGCGCCTATTTTTGACTAAATTTTCAAAACTCATTAAAACTTAACCAAACTAAGTTTTATTATTTATATTAATAATACATTTTAAACCATTTTAATGAGGTTTAACCATCTACTAACACTTTTGTAATTCATATCGGAAAGTGATTTCCGTTGTGTAATTTCAATATGTAATAAACGTAAATTGTTTACACATCCAAACAACCATATTTTCACAATCAAAACATGATTATCAATACATAACAACCAATCATTCTAAACATATCATATCATCATCCATATCATCATAACATAAATTGAGTTTTCTCACCTTAGATTCAATCAAACTAACTTTATAATGACTATAGCTTTGTTATTCCATAATCGAAGCTCACGAAGCTTGCACTAACGCTTCACAGGAGGTTCGGTCTTGGCCTTTGGTGCTTTGATGCTCTCGGCCTAGCTTGGAACAGAGGGAAGGCTCAACATTGGGTTGTAGGAGGTGGTGGCCGTGGTATTCAATGGGAGAAAGGAGGAGTTTTGCTTTGGTTTTGAGGTGTTTGGATAATATATATTTACTATTTAAATTTAATTATTTTTTGCAATATATTTCTCTATAAATGTCATAAGGTAATAATCCATTAATGAGGAGTATAAAGAGGTGAAGAAGCTTAGGAAAATGAAGGAGGAAATGTGAATGGAAGTGAAGATGGATGATGGGTATCTATAGGCAAATGGAAGTGATAAAATATTAGGACATTTAAGTGCAAACACATCATCGTTTCATCACCACCACACCATCCTCCTCCATCACCATCCTCCACCATCACCATTTTGGCCGAAGGTATCCCCTCATGTGCCTACTTTAAAAATGACTGTGTTATAGGATCATGTAATATGGAATATATATTAACTGAACTTATAAACTAGTGTCGAAAAAGATAGTAGTAAAGTAAAAGATAACACCAAAGAATTTTATACTGGTTCGAACTTTCCATTCTACGTTTAGTTCCAGGCCCCTTCTATATTTAAACTAGAAGCCCTCACTTAACCTAAAGGAATAGTTTTACACCGCTTAAGCAACCGAACATGACTTCTACCGCCTGAGAAACCGAACAGGACTTGACCGTCTAAGCAACCGAATAGGACTTGATTACAAAGTAGATTGTCTTGACCTTGTATGTTCTTTTAATAACACAGATTTGTTAACTATAGTACACCTTTCCTATAATCTTTTCCTTAAGTAAGATGTGTGTAGTTGTGTGTATATGAAGAATGGGAAGTTTAAGATTGCTTGAAAAATATAGAGTTATGTTTGTAAGAAATTGCTATTTGAATTTAAGAGAGCAATAGATTTAGAGAATATAATTCAAGTAAGAGCAAGAAAATAAGTGATATAATCTTTGAAATTCATGCATATATATAGTATATAGAGAGTTGCATCTTCTGGTCAAAAGATTTCAAAGAATAGCAATGGCTGCAATTCTCCACGAGGAAGAAAACCTTTCAGAATAGGGAAATGTCTTTTCATAAAATATGACTGTTATACACAGTTCAGTCGACTGCCTTAGTATCTTCAATCGATTGAATTCAAAAACATGCAAGTGCATTTGAAAGTGCATGGATTCAGTTGATTGACTCATGCACTCAGTCAACTGGTCTATGTATTTTATATAAAAAATTATGCTCAGGTTCAGTCGATTGAGTGCATGAGTTCAGCCGACTGAACGGAGTGTTTTCTGAAGTTTAGTTTTGAAACTATGTTTAGAAGTTGATTTAAAACCATGAAAAACTATAGTATATATGCGAGGAGTGAACAACTTGTGGAAAGATTTTAGCATAGCTAAAGCTAGGCTTAGACTCTAAACAACATATGTATATAAGAACCATACTTTGAATTGTTGAGTCCGGTCTTTATAGTTTGTCGTAGATTCATGAATATTTGTGTTGGTTGAATTTCTTCTCATTAATCAAAACTAAAGATCCAACATTCTCCTCTTTTTGATGATGACAACTCCATTTGTGATGTAAATGAATTTCTACAATATTGCTTGGTGATTCGTTGTTCTATATCTCCCGATATGAACGAATCTCAACAATATTGCTTCGTGCTTTGTTGTTCTATATCTCCCCCTGAATATATGCTAGCCTTATTTTTTAGTTTCCCCCTATGAATCTGTGCTTTTATTCCTGTTACAAATAGTGTTAGAGCAATATCTTTCTCCCCCTTTGTCATCGAGAAAATGGAGAGTTTGCAATCTAATAACATATATAATCTAAGAGTATAAGAACATATAAGTAAGATGGATTATCATACTAACAACAAAGAGTCACATATATTGCATAGACAAATCATCACATACATTACATAGATAAATCACATAAAATACCTACCATTGTTTCAATATAATAACATACTATTTTTTAAATATTAAAACTACAAACTGAATAAGAACCTTACTCATTACCATTTCCATCATCTTTGAAACTTTCTTCTTCATCATCCCCCTCGGTTTCTTCTTCGTCTCCACTAGAATAACCTCCTTGACCTTCCACTTCTTCTCCCTTTTCATCTTTTCATCCTTCTTTGAGAAGTTGACCAAGTAAAGTGTGGTTGAGGTCGCTTCACTTTAGCTGAAGGTACATGAACAGACGTGGAGGAAGATTGTCCACATGACATTGCTTCCCAAATATTGTTCAAAAAACCATTTATGTGATTAAGCTTTTTATTCACCTTGGTGAAGATTTCCTTAAAACGGCAAACATTTGTCTCGATACGAGTTAGGCGTTGGTCTAAAAGCTTTTAATTTCTAGAGAAAATGGTCAAAGCCTCTTGTGGTCTAGCTTGTGGTCAAATTTCTTGTATTTCATTAAATTCCCATGGAGGTGGTGGTTGAGAAGAGGTTGTTGCTTTTACTCGGGGAGCATGTTGCCTAGAAGGTGGTTAAGGTTGACCGGACGCTTGATTCTCTAGCCAATGTCCAAAAGTGATAATCATATGACTATGATATTGCTTCGAGAGACCCATTAGGCTTAGAGTTTTGATATTCAAGCAACCGATTGCTGAATAGTCTGATTCGGGAAAAGGAACTTCAAAATGCTTAATAATCCTCATGGTATATGCACCGTAGTGAATGGTTTTCATGCGGCCTTGATTAAAAGTTTAGAATTCATCTATGATTACCTTAGACTAGTTTACGGAACATTCACCTCAAATAGCATAGAGCGATTGGAAATCGCGCCTATATACTTTTTGATAGCTACTGGTTCTGGGATTGATGGTGTGAGTTAGAGCACGAGGCGTAATTCTGGCCTTGGGTCAAAACGCAATAGCTTTGAGTTCCCTCCTATCGTCCAAAAGAAAAGGATGGCTAACTCTATCTCTAGAATCCATTTTACTTCAATTTCACTAAATTCTTCTCTTTCGAATGGACATTGGAGAATCCTTCTAAGTCGAGTAATAGGCAAGAAGATCTTCACGCCGCAAAAAAGGGTCCAAAAACAATCATCGAGATCTTGAATATTATAATGATCTAAGTTGAGATTTGCGTAGAAGAGTTTAATGAGAAGATGGTTTGTCTTGATGCTATTGGAAGTGTAAACAAGTAGAAATTCCAAGCCACTTCTTCTTGTGAGATCTTGAATTGTATAAGATGAATAATTATAGTTTCCTACGAAAGGTCCTTTGAAGATTGTAAAATTCTTCATTTTGTTGAATCTTTGAGCAACTCTCTCATTATGAAGCTAACTTCTTATCTGAGATTTCGATGGAGCAGCAGTTGATGATGAAGGCTTTGCTCTTTTTTGAGGCGTAGTTGGTTTAGGGTTTTGAAGGAAATTGATGTGAAGATTTAGGAGTTTTTGGTGAAATAGTTATAGAGATAATGAGAGAATAGAGATAGGAATGAAAATTTGTGTTATATTATAAGTTCATATCTGAATCTGAAATGACCTTTGGCACTAAACTTGCCTGGTTACTAGTTTCAGTCGAATGGAATTGCAATAGCATTAGACCGAATAGGTTAAAAAAATTGGATAACAAAGTTCAGTCGACTGATCATAGGATTTAGGCGACTGAATCATTGCTGAAAGTTTTTAGTTTATTTTTGGGTGCCTTAATTCTACAGTCAGCTGACTGAATTACAGAAAAAATTCAAGTTTTAAAATAGCATCCAGTCGACTGACTGTATTATTTGAATGTGATTAAAAATGCAGATATATAAATTTTATTGAACAATGAAATAACATATACAAATTTTATTTAGAAAATAACATGAATAATCAATAGATATAAGTAGGATAATTATTTGCAGGACTCAGAAAACTTGAGAGTCGTACAATCCTCATGTTCGATTTTGGTGATTTCTCACACCGGTTGAATGGTAGAATGATCCAATGAATTCGGAGAATATAGAGGTCACTAGGGAAACAGTTGATGTACATACTTATTTGACGGAGTTGAACCACAAAATTTGAGAGTAAATTTATCAAGTGAGCTAAGTCTCCTACTGCGATTCTTCTGCTCATTGTACATTTCCCTTTGAATACATAACGACTCGCATTGATAGTGATGTGTATCATCTATTCGATAAGCAATAGATGGAGAGCCGAAGCTTAGATTCCTATGAACTCATTTTGATTCAAGTGTATACCCAATGTGATAACCGGGAGGAATTATTGGAATAGATTCGTAGATCGTTGTAGGTGTGGGTAAATTTATTTAGCCGGAACTAGGAAAAGAGTAGTCGATGGAAGAGTATTCAGATGTTTCATTTGAAGACATGAATATAAATGCCTGGTAGAAAAAATTTCTTTGTGAAAAATGATATATAAACTTTGAAAAATGTGGATATTTATAATACCAAAAGTTTCAAAATTAGAAAGTAGATTAGAGATGAAAATAATTTGAAATAGAAAGTAGATTAGAGATGAAAATAATTTCAACCAGAGAAAGATGATTGGTCAAAATGAAAAAATAATGTATGGTTGAAAATGTGAGATAAGAATAGATAAAAATATACAGAGAATTGAAAAGAAGGCTTAGATGTGAAGTAATATGTAGTAGAGTGGTAACGCATGAGACTTGTAAGTGAGAGACCAGAGATCGAGTCTTGATATCTCTACTTTTGAAAAAAAAATTGAAAAAAAAATCTTAAATAAAATAGAGAAATTGGTTATAAATCTTTTAAAGATAAAATTTCTAGTTCTCTTCTTAATTTTATAAAAATATTTTCATTTAAGGGTTTTGTAAATATATCAGCCAACTGGTTTTTAGAGGATACAAATGCCAATCCGACTATACCCTTTTCAATGTTGTCACGAAGGAAATGGCGACGAATGCAATATGTTTAGTTCGTGAATGATTTACAAGATTTTTAGATAAGTTGATAGCACTTGTATTATCACAAAAAATAGTAGATTTAAATAAATTTATTCCAAAATCTTGAAGTGTTTGTTGCATGTAAATGAATTGAGCACATGCTAAAACAACTGAAATATATTCTGCTTCGCAAGTTGAGAGGGAAATATAATTTTGTTTCTTTCTAAAACAAGATACTGGAGATTGTCCAATAAAATGACAAGTTCCACTCGTACTTTTTCTATCTGCCCGACATCCTCCAAAATTAGAATCACTGTATGATACTAACTCGAAAGGACATTCTTTTGGATAAAAAAAGTCAGAAATATTTGATTTTGCTTAGATAACGTAATATTCATTTCACTGCTCGCATATGCGATTCTTTAGAACTTGCATGAAATCGAACACATAAACAAACACTCATCATCATGCCAGGTATATTAGTAGTTAGATAAAGTAACGATCCAATTATGCTTCGATATAATTTTTGGTCAACACTCTTGTCATCTATTGAGATCTACTGTTATGCTCATTGGAGTTGGTTTTGCAGAAGTATTTTCCATGCCAAAGCATTTAATTAGATTATTACAATATTTTTCTTGATTAATAAAAATTCCAGTATCTAATTGTTTAATATGTAACCCAAGATAATAAGATAATTCTCCCATACGTGACATTTCAAATTTTTTGGTCATTATATTTGAAAAATCCTGACATAACTTATCATTTGTAGAACCAAAAATAACATCATCAACATAAATTTGAATAATTAAGATATCATTTTTAGTTTGTTTAATAAAAAGAGTTTGATCAACCTTCCCAAATTCAAAACCAGAATCTATAATATAGCTTTTAAGACATTCATACCATGCACGTGGTGCTTGTTTTAGACCATATAAAGCTTTCTTAAGTTTATAGACGTGGTCTGGAAATTTTTCTTGTGAAAATAAAGGAGGTTGTTCAACATAAACGTTTTCTTTTATATATCCATTTGAAAATGCACTTTTAACATCCATTTGAAAATTTTAAAATTATGAAAACATGCAAAGGCCAGTGAGATACGTATTGCTTCTATTCGTGCGACTGGAGCAAATGTTTCTTCATAGTCAATTCCTTCTTCTTGATTATATCTTTGTGTAACTAATCTAGCTTTATTCCTAGTTATAATTACTTGTTCATCTACTTTATTTTTGAAGATCCATCTTAGCACCGATGACTGTTTGATCACTCGGTCTAGGAACTAATTCCCAAACTTCATTTCGTTCGAATTGATTTAGCTCTTCTTGCATAGCTATAATCCAATAGTCATTAGTAGAAGCGTCTTTGGCATTTTTAAGTTCAATATTGAAAGGAATGCTACCTGGCCTATTTGATTAAGTTCATTTCTAGTTCTGACATGTGAATCAATTCCTCCTATGATATTTTCTACTGGGCGATCTCGTAAAATCTTAGGAGGAGATTTTAATTAATTTTCATTTTGAACAATGTTTTTATTTTCTTCAAAATTAGGAACAATGTTTTCATCTTCTTTAAAATTATTTTGAGTAATTGTATTTGTGACCATCTTAGTTATTATCTTATCATCCTCAAATTTTTTATTAAACTTAAAATTTCCATCGAAGGAAACATAAAGTGTTTCTTCGGTTGTTTTAGTTCTTTTGTTAAAAATTTGATAAGCTTACTTCGTTTCGAATATCCTATGAAAATTCCTTCATTGAATTTTGGATCGAGTTTTCCAAGCTAATCTTTTGTGTTTAAATTAAAACATTTAGAACCAAAAATGTTAAAATATGAAATATTTGGTTTTGTTTCATGAAACGGTTCATATGGAGTTTGTTTCGTTAATGGTCGGATGGAAATAGGATTCTGAACATAACAGGTAGTTGTTGCAGCTTCCACCCAAAAATGTTTTGGTAGATGCTTCTGTTTAATAAAGTTCTTGCACATTCTTGTAAAGTTATATTTTTCCTTTCTATAATTTCATTTTGTTGTGGCGTTCTAGAAAAAGAAAAATTATTGTAAATTCCCTTTTTATTACAAAAATGTTCAAAAGCTTCATTTTTGAATTCACCTCAACGATCACTTCTAATATTTTTAATTTTTGAATTTATGAGATTTTGATGTCTTTTAGAAAAAAAATTGAAATTTTCACAATTGTCACTTTTATTTTTCATAAAAATAGTCCAAGTATATCTTGAAAAATCATCTAGTACAACAAACACATATTTGCTATGGTTTATGGATTGAACTTGAGTTGAATCAAAGAGATTTAAATGCAATAGTTCAACTGTTTATATAGTGGAAATATTTTTCTTTGATTTAAAAGATGATTTTGATAATTTACCCAATTGACAAGCATCACAAATATTGTTTACTTTGAAACTCATTTTTGGTAAACCTTTTACTAATTCATTTTTAGATAATTTGTTTATAGCTTTGTAAGTAGTATGCCAAAATCTTTTGTGCCATAACCAAGGATCATTTTCTTTAGCTATTAAACACATATTAATATTGTGATTTATATTCATATTTAATACATATATATTTTTATCTCTAAAACTTTCAAAAATAAGATTTTTATTTTGATCAAAAATGCTACGCTTAATTTTAGAAAAAATATTTATTGAATTCTTTATCACACAGATGGGTGATGCTGAATAAATTGTGTTTCAAATTTTTAACTAGTAAAACATTTGTAACAAGAGGTAAACTAGATATACCGTTATTGTTCACATCGCCTTTGCAGATTATATAACCTTTTGAATTGTCTCCAAAAGTGACAGAACCTCCATCTGAGTAGGTAATGTTTGTTAGCATCACTTTGTTTCCTATCATGTGTTTTAAGCAACCACTGTCCAATATCCATTTTCCTCCCTTTTTAAGTGGTATCTGCAAAATATAGAATTAACATTGGTAGCCACCTTTTTATTTAGGTCCTAAAAAGTTAGTTCATAGGAAACCAAACCCAAGAGGATTCAGAATTCCTTTTAAAAATAAATTTTTTATTTTTGTGAATAGTTTCTATATACGATTTTATGTATGTGTTTCTAATCAAAGAATTATTTGTTTCAGGAACCAAAATCTTGATTGATTTAGAATAATTTGCAATTTTTGAAATAGATTTTTCAATTGTATTATTATTCCTTTCAAATTGTTATATGAAGAATCCTTTTCCTTTGGAATAACTTTAGAAGCTTGCTTATACCTTAGTCCTCTTTTATTTGTAACTGTCTGAGAAATTTCTATAATTTTTAACAGATTTTCTCTACCTCTACTAAAATTAAAGACATTTTTGGTAATATCATCTAATTTTGTTTTAAGACAAGAAATATCTAATTCCATTATTTTAATATTAGCTTTAAGATCATGATTTTCAATTAAAAGAGCGTCGTTATTTTCCTTCTGAGTTCCTATTTCTTGATTTAACATAGAGAGTTGAGATATTGTATTAGAATAAGATTCTTACTAGTTTCAACTTCTTCTTTTAAAATTTGTTTCTCATCTCTTAACATATCTACCTCAACTTCAGTCCTATTTAATTTTTCAAGAGTTTATTTATACTTTCTTTTGATGTTTCTTAGTTTTTCAAGTAATTCAGAGTTTATTTCCAATAAATCATCAAAAGTTAGATCAGACACCTCGTTATTTGTGGCCATAAAACAGACATTGTCCTGTTTAGAATCGTTGTCTGAGTCACTGTTTGATGATGAAGATGATTCGGAATCGTCCCATGTGACGGAGAAAGCTTTCTTTTTGAATCTGTCTTTCTTGTGCATAAATTTGTCTCTCTTTCGATCTGGATAGTCTTTCTTGATGTGACATTTCTTGTGACATTCATAACATTCTAGAGCAGAAGATGACGGATTTTTGTTGTTGTTATTCTTGGTGGAGTTGTTCTTGTTTTTTCCTGAATTTGTAGATTTTTTTTGAATTACAAAAACTTTTTGAAATTTTTAGCAATGAAAGCCATATCTTCCTCATCTGAATCTGATTCATCCTTTTTTGCTTGGAATGCTATATTCTTCTTATCTTATGCCTATACTTGTTTAGCCTGGAGATTAACTTCATAAGACATTAGATTTCCTATCAACTCTTCTAGTTTAATGGTTGAAATGTCAGTAACTTCTTCGATTTCTAAGACCTTTGTTCCCACTCATCCGTTAGAGAGTTTAAGATGTTTGAAATAATGTCAAAGTCTGTATATTTTTCTCCTAATGTTAAAAGAGAGTGATATATATATATATATATATATATATCTTGGAATCCAGTGTGCATTTTATTTATTGTTTCATCTTGCTTCATTTTGAAATTCAAGAACTGATTTTTAAGCATAGAAATCTTACTCTGTTTTACTTTGTTAGTACCTTCATATGTAAATTTAAGTGTACGCTAAATTTCGTAAGCTATTTTACACATGCTTACTCTATTAAATTCAATTTTGTCTAATACACAATATAGCATATTCATGGCTTTGGCATTTATAGTAGCATTCAGTTTTTGTGTGTTCGACCATTGTGAATATTCTGTAGTAGGTATGTTATATTCAGTTTGAGTAATGTTCCAAGTTTCAAGACTATTTGCTTGCATATAAATTCTCATTCAAGTAGACCAATAGTTATAGTTTAATCCATTAAATAGTAGTGGTCGTGCAGTAAATTAACCATCAAGGAAACTTGTGTTAGTTACTGTGCTAGTGTTGTTTTCTGTATTAAAATATAAGATAACTATGTTATGGTTATAAGATGACCTTGCTCTGATACCAAATGAAAGTGACTGTGTTATATGATCGTGTAATATGGAACATACATTAACCAAACTTATAAACTAGTGCCGAAAAGGATTGTAGTAAAGTAAAATATGACACCAAAGATTTTTATACTGGTTCGAACTTCTTGTTCTACGTCCAGTCCAAGACTCCTTTAGGATTTAAACTAGTAGCCCTCGCTTAACCCGGAGGGATAGGTTTACACCGCATGAGCAAGCGAACATGTAACAACCTAAATTCCAGTGGTCCGGAATTTTCGCAAAAAAAGGCTAAAAACCAAGCCCACTAAAGCCCGAGTTGAGTATCTTGTATCCTGCAAATAAGCAAAGGTAAATATATCAGAGCTTAATTAATTATCTCACAGCGGAATTGACCAAAATATAATAGTAAGTAAATACTCGCCCAAATAATAACACTTTCTAAGAAAGTGTCGTAAAGCTGAGAAGTCTCTGCCATCTACCTAACATGTAAGATGTTATGAGAAGGGGGGGTCAGAATAAAAGTTCTGTTGAATGAATAAATTATATACTTCTAGGCTTAATTCTACATATATCATTTTATTCCATTTACTCTTATATTAGGTTCATTAGGTTACAATACTCTCGCCTCTGTTCGTGAACCATTTCCATATACTCCATAGTAGATTAAAACCTAATAACTCATATATACATATATGTAGCTATATGCCTAAATGATCGTATTGGTCATACGTACGACCAATAGTACCTCCCGTATCCTCCATGCAAAGGACTCCATCGTCTTGCTCCTACAGCGTTCTATGACTACATCTGTAAAGGACATCTTCGTGAGGCCTACAACACAGATTTTTCGTCATCTACTATGAAAACATAAAACTACGTCCGCACTAGCCTATATTAATGCTCGGACATTCACTACACACCACCCAGTGCATACATTGAGTATCATATGTGATCGTTCTGTCTACTCTTTGAATCCCGCCAACAAGGTCTACTTGTACGGAACTCAATCGGTGATTTTCTATATCTGTAAAGGATAGCTTCGTTAGGCCTACAATACAGATATTCTAGTTAGTTTGTCTCTATTCTCATCGTAGCTATATCCCCACGCAGCTACCCATCAACTAATCGAAAGACTTCTAAATAGTTAAGTGGTTGTGCCCTACTGCAAACAATTTAACATCCAACTGGCGATACCCCTCCATCCAATGTCTCGCTAGTGAAAGAATCATTGGCATGTTGGTTTAACTCTAGTCTTTCCTGAAATCGCTTTTGGTCTTGATGCTGTTCGATATCCGCATGCGACTATCCTTATCCTTATGTGTAAGTACTAGACATAAGAATACCCTGCTCTGAACACCAAGCCATTCTGACGTGCTACGAAGGTATGCTTCGTTAGGCCTACAATGGAAATATAGTAAGGCATACTCTCTTGACGGAACACATAGAGACCTACCTCCAGGGATGCAGCTTCGTTAGGCTAACCCAGAGTCATCATAAAGTATCCTCATGTCCCGTTGAAGTCTCGTATTTCCTTCTAGCCTAAAAATTCTAAGTTGGACGTGCTTCTCCATTGCTGGAATCAAGATGAACTGCTTCGTTAAGCGCTTCATCCTTTGGGCTGCTCCAAACGCAATTCGATTCTTTTACCATACCCTAAGTCTAATCTTTTAGTTTGCATGCAGGTTGCTTTCTTACTCTGTTGGCTACTTATTTAACTTAATTAGCATATTCTTGCCCTCCTCTCACTTCTAATTACTATGAGATTACTAGAGATCTAATAGGGAATACTGTTAGTATGAGCCACATTCATTATCTTGCTTATTTAACTTAATATATAGATCCTCAAGTTCAAAGAAATAAGCCTCTTTTAACATTTCTGTTTTATTTTCTTATTGACTTAATATAAGTTGTTTAAATAAACTTCTACCATTATTCTCTACTATTATAAGTCTCACGATAAGCTTTTCCGTTCTTATTTTCTAATTATAACCCATGTTATAACTCTACTTGCAATTGTTACATTTTCTTCTTTTATAGTCCGTTATATAATTACAAGCGTTTCTTGTCTGTTCTAGTTAGCCTTCTTTTATTATGATATAGAATTTCCTTTAATTCTTTAATATTACATAATTCACTTATCATAATAGTTGCCTATTAAATAGCCTGCGCTGCAAATGCAAAATTAGGCTTATTAATTTTTACAAGTTTAAATTCTTGATTATTAATTTTCCTGTTTCAATTCATACTTTACTATCTTCTATTTTAGGAAGTAATTCTATTTTATTTAGTTGTTTATGAAAACTATGTAATCCATTTCCATATCTTAATATTGAATAATACTATAAACAATAATCCGTAACTGCAAGACATTTCTTTTACTATTTTGGAGTAGTATAAAATACAGTGGTTTCTCTATTTTACATTATCTCCCCTTTTTATTTCTTTTATTCTTACAGTTGTGTTTATCGCTATCTTTTAGATTTTAAGTTATGGAAATGTATCATATTCTCTAAACGGACCAATTAATCTAATAATTACTCCCAAATTAACTTTTTCCATTTTAATGCAATTTATTACAGTAATTTTATTCCTTAAACTTTTATTATTTTACGTCTTCATTTTATCATTTTTAAATATTTAATCCATAATCGAGTTTAATCTATTCTAATCCATATGGGAAGAAAAAGGAGAGGATAGAAGAAAACCGACGCTTGCTCCAAAACGTAGAAAATGATGTAAATAAGGCATAGAAAATAGTGTATAAATAATAATACTATAAATAAATTGCAATTTTTTTTATAGTTCGGTATAATTTAATTAATATGGTTAATTACTGAATAAAATTTTCTAAATGAAAATCTAACGATTATATATCTTAAACTTAAAGATATATAAATAAATCCACTCATCCGTCGTCCTTAGCTTCGCTTGTGCCCTGCTTGGCTCCACAGTCCTTATGGATCCCCTACTTCCAAGGTATGTAATATTTTAATTTAGAAGATATGCTCCCAAGAAATTATTTACGTTTTAGGGTCAGCCTTAGATAATGAATTCATGGGAGGAAATCTAATTGTGAGAAGATAGCTAGTCCTAGAGTCCTATTTATATTGGAGCTTAGGGACCTCAGACCGTTGGATCCTTGGATTGAACTTAGAGCCACCACATCATAGGGTAATTTGGAGCCATCGAATCGAAGAACGTATGACTTAGATCGTGCAATAACAAGAAAATGTGTCACCCCACGTACCTGGATGAATTTTTTCCCAGGCCGTGCGCTGGTCGACTGGGCGGTCGACCGTTGCGCCTATAGGGTCGACCTCCTGGTCGACCTATATCCGCATTATACTATAATTTTTTCGTTCGATTGCTTATTCTATATCGTTCCTAACTTCTTCATATTGGTTCGGATTTGGACAAGTTACACACGGAAACTGATGGGAAAATTGCCCCGGACGCAATGGTACAAGTTCGAAGCCATATTCCGATAATTCTGAAATTATTTATTTTCATTACCTATCATTATACGTCAAACTTTAACTGTATAAAAATGCGACGTGTTACATTCTCACACCTTTAGGAAATTTCATCCTCGAAATTTGACAAGGGTAAAATTAATGTAATCTTCACATTTATTACAAGCAATTTGTGTACTTTTAATTTTGCAAACATCCGTATTTTTGTGTAAAAGTGTTTTTCAAAACAAAATGTATGCATATACATAAATTTCTAAGTGGTGCCTCCTATATAAATGCTCTTTATTTAAAAATTTATTTTTAAAACATGATGCACACAACCTAAATATACTTGCAATTTGAACATGAATGTATTTTTTTGAAATCTTAAAATATTTTTCACCCAATTTTTTCCACACTCCTATTGAATAGGGTGTAGTTCAACCAATTTTTCATCAAAATCCTAACTTTTAATACTTAAGTTTCAGAAAAATCTAATTTTTTGAACAAGTTATTATGTTAGAAAGAAGATAGAAAACAGAGAAACTTCATGTTTCTCCGATTCTCTTTTATGCACATATTTCCCCATACTCGGGATTTTGGGTTGCTATCTTGAAAAAAATCCCTTTCCATTTTCCCCAAGCATAGTACATAAGAAAAGTCTTTGTTGACATTTCTGTTGCTTTTCTTTAGTTTGCTATTTTTCTTTTTTTTATTCTTATTTCTGCGCTTACTTTTCATAATATCGTTCTTATGTCCTTGTTCCCCATTTGTGAAAAAAATAAAGAGAGAAAGCATCAATACTGATATATTACCATAGAATTTTAATTTCTTACATAAGACTTTAATTTTATGACTAATAAAGAAAACAAATCCTAATACATTACAATACTAGATAGATGACATACTTAGGCTAACATAGCCATCATCTCAGGCTAGGAGCCCATGTCCGTCCAGACATAGGAAGGCCCTAATAAAGGAATCCAAACAGCTGAGGTGCTCCTTCTGCTACCTAGTGCTTGCTTCAACCCCATGCAGAGACTTAGCTAACTCGTCATGTCTCCTAATCACCTCCTGTTTCCCCTGAAGAATCTCTACGTGCTACCTAGCGATCCGCTCTTGCCCCTCGGCAAGGGTCCTAAACTGATCCTCTTATCTCTTCAGTGGAGGAGGCTGAGTGGGTCGTGCACCCGCTCCCCAAGATCCATATCCATGTCCATATCCCCACGTACTCTGCGTCGCGGGCTCAGATGGCCAAGCGGGCCATGGTGACTCGGTATGTCCTACGCTACCTCCAAATGGTGGCGTGGGAAAGTGCTGATGCTCATGAAAGTACTTGGGTGCTTGCCAATGTGGTGAGGTCTATGATGATGGCTGCGACTCGTGCTCCTGCCCTGAATCTGGGCCAATCCTATATACATCCTCCTAAGAGTGGATGAATCTATCATGGGGTGGGTTGCGCATTGTAAGTCTCTCTCTCTCTCTCAACCTCGGCCCACCTGAAGACCTATATCCAAAGGTGACAGTAAATCATAGTAGATCTGTGAAGTCTGATCGCTTTCATATACTGGGCCATAATCGTCCTAGCCTAGTTCACTTGCAATCCTCCGAATATGGCGTAGGCGGTCCATCTCACAATATGGTATATCTAATCAAAACTCCCCGTCTTGGGGAAAAGGTTATGTTGTAAAATGTAGATAACTAACCTAGCTAACGGGGTAACTACCCAGCGCTCCAATCGGGGTACTGGGGGTCTAAAAGAATCTGCTATAAAACAGCCATGTCTGTCAACTCAATCTTCCCTACCTCTAAACAGTACCCTTTGATATCTAAAATACTAGCCAATTGAGACTCAGTCAAGACTATCCTAATTCCCTTAACCTTCGATTGGAAGGCCAACTCCTCATCTGTATCGCTAGTACGTAAGTTGGCATCAAAAAGACATACTAACCTGGGATACGCTCGCTGCTCGAATATCTCATGGCTAAGAATCTGTCGCAGTCCTGTTTCCAAGAAGAGTTGCTCTAAATGTGTGTCTGGAAAATCAGTAAACTTCACCTCCCTTTCTTGTAGAAACTGGTGCACGGCTGTGTCGGAGTAAGACTGTACTATCCGCCTATCACTCTGACACCAAGCTATCTCTTTTTTGCGTGAGGTGGGGAAAAAGGTGAACTAAAGAGGGTCTTGAAGGCATGGCAAAAAACTCTCAGATTTGTGAAAATGAAGTATGGATCCGAGTAGATCTCACGACGAGCTTCAATTTGGCACTAACCGTGAGTGAAACGGTGGAGTTTATGGGGGCGTTTGGGTGGTTGGAAGGGTTTGCTTTTGGGTGCGGCCGCTGTCTTCAGGAGGAGGAAATAAGAATAAGGTAGGATAGAAGGGGGCACTCATTTATACAAATTCGAATGAACTAAAGCGGTCGACCCGCCTTAGTAACAGGTCGACCGCATGGTCGACTGGCCGTCGACCGGGTCATCCTGTTTTTTTTTCGTGCCGCCGCATTGCTTTCCTCCTCCTTAACTAATCAAAGCCTAACCTATTCGCTTCCGAGTTATCTGAGTCGCGGTTACAACTTAGGCTAAATATCCCTGTCTACTCTCCACCCTCCAAGTGGAGTCTTGACGTGTTCCATCTTTCAACTGAACCAATATTAATATCCATAAGCTTGCTCCAACCACTTAAATCATCTAACCCATAAAAATTCTTTTTCAAAACAGCTTTGATTTCTTTACAGCTAGAAAAATATACTCGTATAAGGATTTCAAAATAGTTTATACTTGGCTAAGATGGATGTCGCGTAGAACATCGTCACTATAGCCTAAAATACTAGTTTTTAATTAAAGTCGATATTTTCTAAACCGTTTATTTCTCTAATTTAAAATTCAAAAATGCTTTAAAGTTGTTTCTTTCCAACTTCCCATATTTATAAGGCTGCAAACTTCTAAAGTTAAAACTTGAAAATCTTCCAATAATTTATATTTAAATTCTTAAGAGTTTAATTGCTGGGCTAGACTACATAGTGGCTTTTTAATTTACTTTCACCTTTCTAAATATCCTATACTAAATCCAAAAGTCTTCGCTATATGAGGTCTTTTAGCTTTTGCAATTTCCTTGTTCCAAGTTTAGATATACAGAGTTGTTTTCCAAACTTTCTATAACTATTGGTTTACTCAAAGGAATGGACTTCTCTTTGGGGTTTTAAAAGTATACAAATATTTATACAAAAAAAATTCAAATACGTTTATCTACCTAGGAATCTAAAACTAGGCTCTAACACCAAAGGTAACAACCTGAATTTCAGTGGTCCGGATTTTTCGTGAAAAATTATAAAAACCAAGCCCAATGAAGCCCGAGTTGGGTATCTGGTATCCTACAAATATGCAAAGATGAACATATCAAAGCTCAATTAATTATCTCACAACGGAACTGATTAAATATAATAGTAAGTAAGTACTCACCCAAATAATAACACTTTCTAAGCAAGTGTCACAAAGATGAGAAGTCTGTACCATCCACCAAACCTGTAGAATGTTATAAGGAGGGGTTAAGAACAAAAGTTTTGGTGAATGAATAAATTATACATTTCTAGGCTTAATTCAATATATATCATTTTATTTCCATTTACTCTTATATTAAGTTCATTAGGTTACAATGCTCTCGCCACTGTTTGTGAACCGTGCCCATCTCTCCATAGTAAATTAAAACCTAATAACTAATACACACACACACACACACACACACACACACACACACACATATGTAGCTATATGCCCAAATGACCGTTTTGGTCCTAGGTACCCCATAGTACCTCCCGTATCCTCCTTGCAAAGGACTCTGTCGTCATGCTCTTATAGCGTTCTTGACTACATCTGTAAAGGTCAACTTCATAAGGCCTACAATACGCATGTTCCATCATCTACTATGAAAACGTAAAATTGTGTCTGCACTAGTCTATACTAATGCTCGGACATCCGCAACGTACCACCCAGTGCATACATTGAGGACTACACGTAACCGTTCTGTCTACTCTCTGAATTTCTACAACATGGTCTACCTTGTACGGAACTCGATCGAGGATTTTCTATATCTGTAAATGACAGTTTTGTTAGGCCTACAATACAGATAATCTATTTGGTCTATCTTTTTTCTCATCGTGGCTATGGCCCCACGCAGCCACCCCTCAGCTAATCGAAAGACTTCTAAAGAGTTAAGTGGTTGTGCCCTAATACAAACAATCTAACATCCAATTAGCAGTGCCCCTCCATCCAATGTCTCGATAGTGAAAGAATCATTAACATGTTGGTTTAAATCTAGTCTTTCCCGAAATTTCTCTTGGTCTTGATGTTGGCCAATATCCGCATGCGACTATCCTTCACCTTACTTGTAAGTAATGGACATACAAATACCCTACCTTGAACACCAATCCCTTCTGACTGCCTACAAAGGTCTACTTCTTTAGGCCTACATTGCCAATGCAGTCAAGGCATACTCTCTTGATGGAACACCTACAGACCTGCCTCCGGAGATGTAGCTTCATTAGGCCTATCCAAATGGTCATCCTAGAATATCCTCACGTCCCGTTGAACTCTCATACTTATTTCTAGCCTAAAATTTCTATGTTGGACGTGCTTCTCCATTGCTGGAATCCATGATGAACTGCTTTGTTAGACGCTTCATCCTTTAGGCTGCTCCAAACGTAGTTTGATTCTTTTACTGGACCCTAAGTCTAATCTTTTAATTTGCGTTTAGGTTGCTTTCTTACTCTATTGGCTACTTATTTAACTTAATTAGCATATTCTTGCTTTCGTCTCACTTCTAATTAATGTGAGATTACCATAGATCTAATAAGGAATACTGTTAGTATGAGCCACATTCAGTATCTTGCTTATTTAACTTAATATATGAATCCTTAAGTTCAAAGAAATAAGCACCTTTTACCATTTCTATTTTATTTGCCTATTGACTTAATATAAGTTGTTTAAATAAACTTCTACCATTGTTCTCTACTACCATTGCTTACCAATTTATTATAAGTCTCATCATAAGCTTTTCCACTCTTGTTTCCTAATTATAACCTATGTTGTTATTCTACGTGTAATTATTAATTTTTCTTCTTTTATACTCTGTTATATAATTACAAGAATTTCTTGTCTGTTCTAGTCTTCTTTCTTTTATTAAGATATATAACTTCCTTTAATTTTCTAATATTACGTAATTCACTTATCATAATAGTTTCTATTAAATAGCATGCACAGTAAATGTAGACTTAGACTCATTAATTTTTTACATCTTCAAATTCTTGATTAATAATTTTCTTGTTTCGATTCATACTTTCTTTATTGTCTTCTATTTTAGGAAGTAATTCTATTTTATTCGGTTGATTATGAAAATTATGTAATCCATTTCCATATCTTAATATCGGATTATACTATAAACAATAATCCGTAACTACAAGATATTTCTTTTACTATTTTGGAGTAGTATAAAATACAGTGGTTTCTCTATTTTACACTAGATCCCCTTTTAATTTCTTTTACTCTTACAGTTGCATTTATCGATGTCTTCTAGATGTTAAGTTATGGAAATGTATCATATTCTCTAAACCAAATAATTAATCTAATAATTACTCTCAAATTAACTTTTCCCTTTTTAATGCAATTTATTATAGTAATTTTATTCCTCAAACTTTTATTATTTTACATCTTCATTTTAGTATTTTTAATTATTTAATCCATATTCGCGTTTAATCTATTCTAATCCATACGCGAGGAAAAAGGAGAGGATATAAGAAAACCGACGCTTGCATAAAATCCAAAACATAGAAAAAGATGTAAATAAGGCATAGAAAACAGTATGTAAATACTAATATAATAAATAAACTGCAAGTTTTCTTATAGTTCAACATAATTTAATTAATATGATTAATTACCGAATAAAATTTTCTAAATGGGAATCTAACGATAAGATATCTTAAACTTAAAAGATATATAAATAGATCCACCCACCCATCGTCCTTAGCTTCCCTTGTGCTCCGCTTGGCTCCACGGTCCTTCTAGATCCCCTTTTTCTAAGGTGTATAATATTTTAATTCCAAAGATCTTCTCCCGAGAAATTATTATCTTTTTAGGGTTCATCCTTAGGCAATGAACCCGTGGAAGGAAATCTAATCGTGAGAACATTGCTAGGCTTAGGGGCTTATTTATATTGGAGCTTGGGGACCTCAGACCGTTGGATCCTTGGATTGAACCAGGAGCCACCACGTCATAGGGCAATTTGAAGCCATCAGATTGAAGAACGTATAGCTCAGATCGCACAAACACATGAAAATGCGTCACTGCACGTACCTGGATGAATTTTCGCCCAGGACGTGCGTTGGTCGACCGGGCAGTTGACCGCTCTTAGTAAGCGGTCGACCGTTGTGCTTATTAGGTTGACCTCCTGGTCGGCCCATATCTGCGTTGTACTATATTTTTTCATTCGGTTACTTATTCTGTTTCATTTCTATCTTCTTCATATTGGTTCGAATTTTGACGAGTTATATATGGAAACTGACCAGAAAATCGCCCTGGACGCCATGGTACAAGTTTCGGAGATATATTCCAATAATTACAAAATTATTTATTTTCATTACGTATCGTTATGTGTTAAATTTTAACTGTATAAAAATGCGAGGTGTCATAGAACATGACTTCTACCGCTGAGCAACCGAACATGACTTGATCACAAAGTAGATTGTCTTGACCTTGTATCTTCTTTTAATAACATGGATTTTTCAATTATAGTACACCCTTCCTACAATCTTTTCCTCAAGTAAGATGTGTGTAGCTGTGTATATATGGAGAATAGGAAGTTTTAGATTGCTTGAAAAATATAGAGTTATGTCTGTAAGCAATTGCTATTTGAATTTAAGAGAGCAATAGATTCAGAGAATATATTTCAAGTAAGAGCAAAAAAATAAGTGATTTAATCTTTGAAGTTCATGCATTTATATATTGTAGATAGAGAGTTGCATCTTCTGGTGAAGCGATTTCAATGAATAACAATGGCCGCAACCCTCCGCAAGGAAGAAAACCTTTCGAAACTGGGAAGTGACTTTTCATAAAATACGACAATTATACACAGTTCAGTCGACTACCTTAGTAGCTTCACTCGACTGAATTCAAAAACGTGCATGTGCATTTGAAAGTCCACGGATTCATTCGACTGGTCAATGTATTTTATAAAAAAAACTACGCACAGGTTCAGTCGACCGAGTGCATGAGTTCAGTCGACTAAACTGAGTGTTTTCTGAAATTCAGTTTTGCAAGCATATTTAGAAGTAAATTTAAAAAACCATGAAAATCTATAGTATATATACGAGGAGTGAACAACTTGAGGAAAGATTTTAACATAGCTAAAGCTAGACTTAGACTTTAAACAACATATGTATATATGAACCATACTTTGAATTGTTGAGTCCAGTCTTCGTAGTTTTGTCATGGATTCATGAATCTTCGTGTCGGTTGAATTTCTTGTCATTAATCAAAACTTAAGATCCAACATACTTAAGTATTTGTGTGATGGTAAGTTGATGGTTGACTTTGATTGGAAAATATCATGATATTTATAAATAATATCATGATATTTACTTTTATCTTTTAATTTTTTTAATTGTATATATGTGTTTTCATATGCATGTGTATATGTATATGTATGTGAACATGTATAAGTGCATATGTATGCCATAATGATCCATAAATGCATACAACTTTTCTAGTTTAAATCTTTACGAAATCCGATTTTGATTTCCGGTCATATTTTCGCTTTTAAGCTAATATACATGTATTTGTAAACAAAGTTTGAAATAATATTTCTATCATTATATAATAATTAAAAGGATTCATTTGAATTTTTTAAAATAATTATTAAAACATTTAAACTCAATTTAAATTCAAAAGTCAATTACTCAAAAATAGTGATATCATTAATGATGTCATAAAGATATTTTATTTTCAAAAATAAAATAAATAATTTTTTAGCCTATTCTCACTCATATAGATAAATGAGTTATGTATCTAGCTCCGTGTACGATGTCGGAGGGTCTAAGAGTTGTTTATTGATAAAATGATTTTAGGTCATTCTATCGATATTTTCCAAAGTGTATATTTTCGTAAATATTTATTCAAAGAAAGATTGCCAGTATTATTTATTGTTCAAAACAACATTTATAATGTCAAAAATCTTATATTTGGATATTTTTCAATTTAAACATTAATTTCCAAAATGATATTTTCATGGAACGTTACAACCATGATCAACATCATTCATCACATTCAAGTTCAAAATTCAAATATTCAAATCAAAGAAAATAAGCAAACATAAATCCTTATTATTCATCTCAGACATCCAACTCAGACCATGCCTAAAGACCAACCAAGATCTCATATACGTGTAAGTAGTATGATGTTATTATTTTCTTTTCTGTTCTTCTTGGACATCCAACTCAAAGCGTGCCAAGAGACCAATCGAGAGCTCGTACACATGTAAGTGGTACGAGATTATTATTGCCTTAAAATGGAAAGAAAGTGCAAGAAACAAATCTAACTCATGTCCATCTTGATCATGGGATTATCATCCTCTATCTAGATCCCTGGTCGTTCCTCAATGCATTCACTGTAGATGGTGGCTACTTCGAATGCACCATTGCAATTCATTTCCTTACGTACTGTTGCAACTAGTGGCTCCGAACCAGTTCTTCTATCAAATCATAAAGGTGTTGGAACTCATTCGTATCATATCCATTCAACTCGTGGATGATGCAATTTTTTTTAGATTTTCTCTCCCGATCAGTGGGTTCCTCTTAGTTGGCATTTGGTAGGGGATCTTCCCTTAGTATCTAGGTATATCCTCTATAAGGCTTCGGTTAGATAAATGTTGGAAGAGAACTTTGATTCCCCCTTTTCGATTTTGGTTCTCCGAAGTCATTATCAGCTTTTCATTTTCCTTTGTCTTTTCTATATCCTGCTCGGAGCAGTCCTCCGCCATCCACAACATTAATATCAGCATTATCAGCCTCAGCATCCTCTTGTCATAGATATCTCTCAACTTCAAAATAAAACTCCACGAAATTCATCAATGGATCTTTTTCCAATGTAATTTTGAAGTCAGTTTTGCTTGCAACTCCAGACACTATCGCCGTTACTATTATTCATAAATCTGGCTTGTCTACTACAGTGGTTTCCATGTTAAACCTAGTTAAATAGCTTCTCAAGGTCTCTCCGAGTCTTTGCTTTAGGCTTGATAGCACCATCGCTTTCTTTGGTCGAGAGATATGAACTTTAAACTATCTCAAGAACCCATTCACCAAGTTGGTCCATGTGCTTATGGACTCATTCACCAGTTGTCTGAACCACATCGCTCCTAAGTCAATTAGATGTAACAGGAAGCACCAGCCCATCACCTCCACGGAGTCACCCAACACCTCCATATGTCTGATGTATCTTATTAGATGAGCTGTTAGATTCGTTTAACCATTGTACACTTCCATCGTCGAAAGCTTAAAAACCGGACGATTGTTGGCATTTCGGATGTTAGTGGTAAATGGATTCCTGCTTACGTTCTCCAAACTCTGGTATGAGGGTCCACTTCTAACTCTATTTTTGATCATCTCAACAATCCGTCTGTTGTCATCTAATGGAAGACTTTGACCGCTAGCTGCATTCCATCCCCTGCTCATGTAGGAGAATTCGACACATATTTTGGAACATACTCCTCCGGTTGCACGCCTGTATTTTAATCTGCACCTCTCTTTTCATTCCGTCCTCCATTCCTATATGGAAGTTTTGGCATACTTTCCTTTGGTTGTTAAGCACTTGTGTTATTTCTTACATTTATGACTCCAGCGTTGTCCGTTCTCGACATCCCAGCTTGCCCCAAGTTCAATCCAACATTGCCCCTAAGTATATTCCTCTTGGTGTCGTGAGGATCAGGGTTGGAATCAAGTGGTCTAGGTTATGGGGACATTATTCCAGTTTACTCTTCTCTAACTCCAGATGTTCCTACATTTATCCCTAGTCCTTGGTTTTGAATGCCAACAGCTCCAGTTATTCCTTATTGCCCCAACCTTTGGAAATATCCATCTAGCATCTCCTATTATCAGGCCATAATTCCATCTTGCATTTCTTTCATTATCCTCTCCAACTCTCCTTAATCATGTATATGGAATGATTAATTTAAGAACACCTCCTGGCTGCCCTCGTGCTCTGGTTGATTTCCTTTAATATTAGATCTAGTGTTAAGTCTCTTCATCTCCTCCAAACTTCAGATCCATGCTTTAGGTAATGAAATCTAGCTCTTTCTTAGTGAAAGCACCAAAAGTATTGATGCCAAAAATGGTACCAATACCCAAATATTAAATGAAAGCACCAAATATAGGGATCCAAATCAAATAAGCAAAAGCATTAGGAAAATAAAAGGAGTCATAAGAATTTTTATAGTGGTTCGACATAATCTCCGGCCCACGTCCACTTTAATCTTTGTTATTACTTAGTATCTCTCTGAGTTACAATGAGTTAAATCAGATCTGACTAAAATCCACTGGATCCTCGTTTTGCAATGGAGTTTGTACAGTATTTGAGGGAGAAGAAAGGAGTGAAGAAGAAGTAGAATCCAGATCCCCTTTTAGTTGCAATAGGACTGGTATTTATAAAAATAGAGTCTTATGGAGTCAGAAGCTCGCTTGCATTAAAGTCTAGGAGGATTGCCAAGGTCATATGAGTGAAAAATAGAGCCCAAAAGCCATAAATTCCTAACGATACCAATAGGAATTGACTTATGCAAAGTCATTTCTTGTACTTCCTTCAGTCATTTATCTTCTTTTTGATGCTTCCCAAACTCTTTTCCATAGTATTTGAGTTGATTTTGGTGACTCTATCATTAACACTTGTGTATTCTTGGCTTTCTTCTCATCAATCCTGAGAATTGCTTGTGCAAACTCTAAAAAAGCACTTGACCATGATAGGATGAAGTTGTATATTAAGTATATGGGGCCGTGGAGCCAAGAAATGGTGGAAATTTGGATCGTCGCCAATAGGACTACTTAGCTCCAATCTTGGTGATTTTCCTTGAGTGTACTTTTCTACCTCTTCTAAGTGTGTTTCCAAGTTCTTGAAGCATTTTATCTTAATCTTGACTTTCCAACATGGTTGAAATCAGCTTTGGTTAAATAGTGGGTTAATAGCTGCTTTTGGAGATAAGACTCCTAATAATTTATTTACTAGATTCTAAGAGCATTGCCAATACTTGCATTATTCTTTACCTCCTAGGTGCTTACAAGGTGACATATGATATTAAGGAATAAATGATCTTTTCCATATATTTTCTCTCTCTTACTTTATATGTACTATTGTACAAAACATAAAAGCTCAAGAAAATAAAAAAAATAGTTGTGATTCAAATATTTCACTTTTTGAAGATTTTTTGCAATACCAAATTATTCTTAGCATTAGTTATTTAAAGAAATTAAACCGTTTTTATTTAAATGAGATTGATTAGTTCCTACTATAACTCAAATTTCTTTTTCTTCTTTTATTCATTCATTTTTTTAATTGAAATAATATCCACTAAAAATTAATATCATATAGGATAAAAAATTAATTTTAGTTGGATATAGTAATATGACTTTTTTATGCATATGCCTTACACATGCCTTTGTAATAGCATGAACTTCATATGGTTGGCATTAAGACCAATAGATCAAGGTAATAAATGTAGGTTTCTGATACTAAAGATATATTAAAATAGATTAAATGAAAACATCCGAACATATAACTTATAAACTATAATTGCATAGGTGTAACGATCCTAAATTTTGAACAATTTAAATTGAAAATATTTAATTAATTTTAAATATTTGAGTGATGATTTAAATTGAATTCCCAATGCTATATAAAACATTTCTATGATTTGGCGATTAAATTTAAAATTTAATCTATAAAAAAGTTGAATAGAAAATTTAAATTTGACTTTGGAGTTGAGATTGAATATGGAATTTGTAATTGAAATTCAAACTAATGACTTAAGAAAATAATTTGGATTCAAGAATTTTTATTTATGTAAATTAATAAATTGATGGTTAAAATTTTAATAACATTCTTTTCTTTAGCTTAAATAAAAAAAAATCAATACAAAATAAAATAAACAAATACACTTAGTAAAAAAATTTAACAACATAACTTAAACAAAAATTTACAAAACAAAGTAATGAAAATAATTAGACAAAACAAATTGGATTTAGATAAATAGAAAAAAAAAATAAGAGGAAAACTTGTTTATGGTTTGAGCTTTGAAATTTATACCGGCCCACGTTTGAATACTACTGCCTTTATCTTTAACCCGATCCCCTTCCATTTCACTTTACCCGTTCCCATTTTTTTTAACCCTAAAACAAAAAAAAAAGCACGAGAAAAAAAATATGGCGGCTTCGTTCTTCTCGACTCGTTCTGCTTTGGGAAATTTGGAGCTTAATTGAAGCTCTGTTATGCTCGAGATCCTTGCTTCTCGTTCTCTTCTTCGTTTGCGTTGCTCCATTTCGATTCGAGTAAAGGTGAGTTTTCTAAGCTCACGATAATCTTCATGCAAGTTTTTGAATTTGTTTGAAGTGAATTCCTTGGTTGCATGCTATGTTTTTGGGGCGATTTGATTATCTTTGGCTCGGCTAATTTAATTTTTAAAACTGATATGCTCAGATTTGTGACTGCATGTTGAATTTTTGTGCTAGTTGCTGTTATTTGCTCGATTTACTTGGATTTTAAATTGGTAGAAACAGATGCTAGTAATTATTTTAAACTATAAGAACAGATTCTACCCATTTGATTTAGTTTTTGAACTGTTAGGAGCAAATGTTTTTTTGATTTCTTTTAAAATTTAAATTTGTAAGAACAGATGCTGCCCAGTCTTAATTTTTAAATTGATTAGAACAAATGCTACCTGACTATTTGTGTTTGTTTTAAAATTGATAGGAACATGTGCTATTTGTGTTTGTTTTAAAAATTGATAGGAACATGTGCTATTGGTGTTTGTTTTAAAAATTGATAAGAACAGATGCTATATTTATTTTGTTATTAAATTGATAAGTACAGATGCTACTAAATATCTTGTTTGAAAACTGTTTGCAAACAATTGCATTATGAATTTAAACTTGCATGTTTGTCCCATGCCTGGTAACCATTAGACCATTTATTATTTTGCACTTGAGTCTTTTGGTACTGTTGTTGTATTGGTGTTGCATTTGGTCTGCATTGTAGTTGTATTCATATATACTTGCTACTGTTGCATTACTTGCTTCACTTGAGTTTTTTTTTGTAACAGTAGTCTACTGTGTTCATGCACTTTGGTTTGTGGCAGTTTGCATGTCAAGTTGCATCCATGCTGTTGCACTTGTAGTTGTACCCCATGCTGTTGCACTTGGGTCTGGTCACTGTTCTCTTGGTTGTTCTAGTCTTCATTTCCATTGTTGTTTGCATCCTGATATATGTTGCATTGCAGTTGATTCATTTGGTCATTTGGTGTCTGCATCCTTATCTGTTGCATACATAAGTTTGGCCACTGTTGTATAATTGCATTTGATCTGCACTTGTGTATATTCTCAGGTTGCACACTGCAACTGCACTTGCATTTGTGACCTTTATTTGCCTGTTGTTTGAATTGTGCATTATTCATGTGTAGCTTGGTCATTTTGATGCACTGCCTTGATTTATTTTGCCTCTATCTTTATAGTTACAGGTTCTAAACTTGATTTAAAAATTCAAACTATCCACCTAAGTGTTTTTTTTTTGTTTTTAATCCTTAAACAAAATATGTTGTATGTGAGTAACATTTTATATTAAATAAACTTAAGTAGAAATTATTTGCCTGTTTTACTCTAGAAACAAGTGTGTTTGCATGAAAACACAATTTCATACTGGTAGATACATGAATATATTTAGTTGAGCAAGCTGCTGTGAGTTTATTTCTTTCAGTGTGAAGATTTAAGGTTTAACAAAATGTGGCTATGAACATTTGTCAAAGTTTAAAGTTCTATTTAATATGAAAGTTCTGTATTGTCTCTGTGAATTTAGAAAATAAACAAAACAAATCTTATGGGTTGTCTCTGTGAACATTGGAACAAATCTTGATCATTTTGCTGTGTCAATTTGTGTATTCCCTGTTGTTAACTCTGTCTGGTTGATGGGCATGTCACTGACTTGCTGTCTTATTCATCTTGGTTTTAGTTGTTGTAAATCCTATGTGATGTTTGCCTAGTTGTGGTCTTGTTTCATGTTTAATGCAGTGCTTGGTCATTGCACTGGTCATTGCTTGTGAAGTTTGGTATTGCATTGTTATGTACGTGATATGTTGACACATTCACCTATGCTTGCACTACTTCATTCCAATGCATACTCTTGTCTGCAATTGTTCATCCTGAAGCTTGATCATTGTTTCACTTGTCTTCACTTCTGTTTTCTCCTAGTTGCTGTGGCATTGTGCCTTTGGTCTGCATATTGACTGTTGCAGTCCAACTTGTTGTTGGTCTTACTTATAATTTGTAGCCAGTTGGTCTTCAGTTTCATCTTCAATTGTAGCTTGTTATATGGAACTGGTAGTTGTTGCTGAGCTTGCATACTTCATGCTTGTTGTTGTATACCTGTCCACTGTAGTTGTGTCTTGCCACTGCTGCCCCTATGCACTATTGATCTGTGCACTGTCCATACTTGTAGTTGTATGCCCTGTTGCATTTGGGGCTGCTGAAACTGTTGTGCATTTCGGCCTGTACTTGTGCTCGCTGCCTTGACCTGCTGTGTTGTTTCTGTTCGGGCTTGTTATTGTATCTTTGTGGTCTTTGTGATTACACTCGCACACGTGTTGGCGAGGCAGTGCACACGTGTGTTTGTCAGAACTTAAAAATTTGAAATTGTTAATGTGAAAAATCCGTAATAGATTTTAAATTGATTTATCTGTTTTACCATATCTGTAACCATATTATTCAGTTCATTTCAAATTTATTTACTTGAATAAAGATTAATCCTGACTCGAGTGTTTTTGTGTTTTGCATAAACGCTCGGGTCAGACCGAGTATTTTTGCAGCTTAAAGATTTGCTCGCAGCGAAGTTAGAGAGAGGGGGATTTCAGCACCACTAAAGTTTTAGCTAAATTTTTTTCTCTTATACTTTAAAATATAAATTGTTTCCGCTGTATAAATTAAAATGTAATGTATTGTAAACTCTGATATTTGTATATAAAAGAAAAGTTTGTTTATAAAATATGATTACTATTCTGTGATTCTGTAGCTGATTCTGTTTAAATGTTATAAACTAAATAACAATTCGTCATTTTGAACGTTTCTAGTTGGTTTAATTACCGACTAGAGACGGTCAGAGCGGCGGGTCGTTACAAAAGTGGTATCAGAGCTTTGGTTTACACAAAGCTTAGTTTATGGCGTTTAATATGAATAGTTACTAGAATCACTTTAAATGAAGTGTTTTCGAATCTAAAGAAGTTTAAAATTGTTTTCTTCAAAATAAAAGGTATTTTGAAAATTAGGATTATTTTCGGAGATTTCCCTCTCTAAATTTAGGTTTGCGATAGTTTATATTCGGTGAGGTCTCGTTAGACTTGAGTTTCGATCGTTCGGAAACTCATTATCGAATCTTTGAGAGTTATGGAAAATGAAATGTAAGTCAAGTGGATTAATGAATTGGTTTAAATTGGCTTAAATCAAATATTTTGAATATCTCCAAAGTAGTAATTGGAAAATAAAATGATATGTCAATTTGATTATAACCAAGCGGATTATTGAACTATAACTTGGAAATTTAATTTTGAATTCTTTTGAAAAATTGATTTCAAATGTGGTGAAGAACGATTTAGTAAATGAATGGATTATAAGTATTTAACTTATAATATGGACTTTTGGTGTATATAACTAAGTTATATAAATTGAATTGAATCAAATTAAGAAAGGAGATTATAAAACGAAGTTTTATAAATAGAAATGGAATTTCTAAAGATGTTTATAAAATCCGCAAATGACTTATTTTGATAAGTAAATTGTTGTAACTTATTAAAGGAGTTATATCTATGGTTTTGGACAATAAATAAGATATAAAAAGAGATGAATCTAATGAAAATTTATAAGAGATTTAAATAGATGCAATGAAGAATTTGAATTTGAATGGGCATGGAAATAAGTTAAGTGGAAAACTTAATATTGGAAATTTGAAGTTGGGTTAAAACCAATATTTTGAAATGTATGCAGAATTCAAACTATGAATTAAGTTGAAGTTGAAAACTTAAATGAGAATATTTTTGGGAAGCAACACTATGAAATGAAGTAAATCCATTTTAAGTTGTTTTGAAATGTGTTAAGAATTGAAAGCATAGATTTCAACATTATTGTTGAAATAGACGTTTTCGAGAGAAAGAAAGGAAATGTTTTTATATAGTATTGGGATTTATATATCTATGTTAAATTCGAATCCCTATACTAATGATTTTGAGTCGTCGTAACGATGTTTTACGCAACATTCGTTTTGACTCAAATAAAATGTGTTTAAAAAAAAATGGTTTCTTTTAAGAATGAATATATACTTGATTTTGGTTTGAAGTATATTGAATATTTTCAAAGTGTTGAAAATAAGTGGATTTGTAAATTACTTATTATTGAATAAGTATGGAAATATTTTCCAATATGAAATGAAAGGTTTGAAATTATATCTTTTAGAGATAAAGTGAGAAGTGATGGTTTGAAATTTTATCTTTTAAAGATAAATTGAAAATGAATAGGTGAAATCGATTTGAAAATCGTATATTCATAGATAATTTGGAAATGTTTCCGTTTAAGGAAATCGCTTTGAAATTTGTTTTCGGTGAAGAAATGATTTGAAATTTGTTTTCAAATGGTTAAGTGTGAAATTATATATCTTGTAAAGATATTATTTTTGGGAAATTTGAACAATTAGTTCAATTTGAAAATTTTCAAATGATTGAAATTTGAGCTAAATTGAGTTTAACTTTGTCACCCAAAACAAAGTAAGTTGAACTTTGAATTTTAAATGGATGATTTGGATTGTATGTCTAACGTCGTGAATTGACGACATATCAGTTGATTTCTATTAAATATATATCTGTTGGTGGCGGGGAATTTATTCTCTTAGCTTAACACCCTTCTCTGAGACGTACGAGCTCAGAGGTTATATATCGATAGACATCAATTATGTGTTGAGAATTGACGATGTAGCGTGAAATCCAAATCGAGTGTGTGAAGTCGATAATAAATTGGATTGTGAATGTGTATTAGGTTTGATATAACCTTAAAATTCCAAATCGACTTAGAGGAAAATTTTAAATGGTTAGTGAAATGGAAAATTGTGAATCCTCTATTTGTTATGGGTATGAAATGTTGTGGTTTTCATAACGTATATGTGTGAATACGATAAATTCGAAAACCAATTAGTTTGGAAAAGTAATTGTTGTGGAAAACTTATTTAAGTACATGGGTTGTACTAAGTGTGAAGTGAAATATTATATATGTATGTATAATATTATGTTTTCCAAAATTGAGGATATGGAAAGGTACCTTCCATTTATACTGTGTGACTGTGTGATGGTGATGGAACTCGAGATGAGTATCCATTTAAAAATCGTAGCTACGTAGTATTTCCATTAGTTGGATGACCATTTATATTTCCATTAGTTGGATGACCTTTTGTATTTCCATTAGTTGGAATGTCCTTTTGGACTGGTATAGTGTGCTAGCGTAATTCGAGGGGCGAGATGCCTATGGTTACAAGCGATTCCACTGGGATAGTGGCGTAACCGCCGAGTATACCGCGATCTAGTTACACTCGGGTGGTAGCGTAATTTGAGGGGCGTGATGCCTACAGTTACAAGCGATTCCACTGGGATAGTGGCGTAACCGCTGTGTAAACTGCAATCTACAAACCAAAGCGTAATTCGAGGGGCGAGATGCCTACGGTCACGAGCGATTCTACTGGGATAGTAGCGTAACCGCCGTGTGAACCGCGATCTTTGGCAACAACCATGGCGAAATTCAAGGGATGAGATATCCACAGTTACAAGCGACTCTACTGGGATAGTAGCGGAACCGCCGAGTAAACTGTGATCCATGGGGGAATGTGCTTTCCATATCCATTTTTAAAAGAATTTTTAAGTATTTTCACTGGGAATTGAAGCAAGTATATTTAGTACTTGGAGATTGTTAGACTTGCGCCTGGCCAGCGTATGCCTAACGTCTTTGAGAACGACAATGGACTTGTCAAATTTCGAGTTAGCAAGTATTTTCGAACTTTAATAGAAAATCAATTATCTAGAATTAGAATTCGCATAATTCCAACCTAATGAATTAAGGAAGAGGATTTTTGAAGGGTTTTGAAAGTCCACAGCTTTGGAAAAGTTATAATATGTAAATCTCTAATATAAAGTGTTTCAAATTTAAAATTTGGGTTTTGTAAGTTGAAAATTTTAGTAAAGATTTTTTTGTGTTTTGATTGTAGAAAATAATAAACAAAAGAGTTAATTAGCAAAGCTAGCGAGATAAAACAAATAGAATGAATCCTATATTCATTCATCTTTAATAAGTGTTGAACTTGATAAAATTGAGTAAAATATAAATATCGGTGAAATTTTAACAATCATTTTTCCTTACTTGTAATTTCGGGACGAAATTCTTTTAAGGAGGGGAGATTGTAACGATCCTAAATTTTGAACAATTTAAATTGAAAATATTTAATTAATTTTAAATATTTGAGTGATGATTTAAATTGAATTCCCAATGCTATATAAAACATTTCTATGATTTGGCGATTAAATTTAAAATTTAATCTATAAAAAAGTTGAATAGAAAATTTAAATTTGACTTTGGAGTTGAGATTGAATATGGAATTTGTAATTGAAATTCAAACTAATGACTTAAGAAAATAATTTGGATTCAAGAATTTTTATTTATGTAAATTAATAAATTGATGGTTAAAATTTTAATAACATTCTTTTCTTTAGCTTAAATAAAAAAAAATCAATACAAAATAAAATAAACAAATACACTTAGTAAAAAATTTTAACAACATAACTTAAACAAAAATTTACAAAACAAAGTAATGAAAATAATTAGACAAAACAAATTGGATTTAGATAAATAGAAAAAAAAAATAAGAGGAAAACTTGTTTATGGTTTGGGCTTTGAAATTTATACCGGCCCACGTTTGAATACTACTGCCTTTATCTTTAACCCGATCCCCTTCCATTTCACTTTACCCGTTCCCATTTTTTTTAACCCTAAAACAAAAAAAAAAGCACGAGAAAAAAAATATGGCGGCTTCGTTCTTCTCGACTCGTTCTGCTTTGGGAAATTTGGAGCTTAATTGAAGCTCTGTTATGCTCGAGATCCTTGCTTCTCGTTCTCTTCTTCGTTTGCGTTGCTCCATTTCGATTCGAGTAAAGGTGAGTTTTCTAAGCTCACGATAATCTTCATGCAAGTTTTTGAATTTGTTTGAAGTGAATTCCTTGGTTGCATGCTATGTTTTTGGGGCGATTTGATTATCTTTGGCTCGGCTAATTTAATTTTTAAAACTGATATGCTCAGATTTGTGACTGCATGTTGAATTTTTGTGCTAGTTGCTGTTATTTGCTCGATTTACTTGGATTTTAAATTGGTAGAAACAGATGCTAGTAATTATTTTAAACTATAAGAACAGATTCTACCCATTTGATTTAGTTTTTGAACTGTTAGGAGCAAATGTTTTTTTGATTTCTTTTAAAATTTAAATTTGTAAGAACAGATGCTGCCCAGTCTTAATTTTTAAATTGATTAGAACAAATGCTACCTGACTATTTGTGTTTGTTTTAAAATTGATAGGAACATGTGCTATTTGTGTTTGTTTTAAAAATTGATAGGAACATGTGCTATTGGTGTTTGTTTTAAAAATTGATAAGAACAGATGCTATATTTATTTTGTTATTAAATTGATAAGTACAGATGCTACTAAATATCTTGTTTGAAAACTGTTTGCAAACAATTGCATTATGAATTTAAACTTGCATGTTTGTCCCATGCCTGGTAACCATTAGACCATTTATTATTTTGCACTTGAGTCTTTTGGTACTGTTGTTGTATTGGTGTTGCATTTGGTCTGCATTGTAGTTGTATTCATATATACTTGCTACTGTTGCATTACTTGCTTCACTTGAGTTTTTTTTTGTAACAGTAGTCTACTGTGTTCATGCACTTTGGTTTGTGGCAGTTTGCATGTCAAGTTGCATCCATGCTGTTGCACTTGTAGTTGTACCCCATGCTGTTGCACTTGGGTCTGGTCACTGTTCTCTTGGTTGTTCTAGTCTTCATTTCCATTGTTGTTTGCATCCTGATATATGTTGCATTGCAGTTGATTCATTTGGTCATTTGGTGTCTGCATCCTTATCTGTTGCATACATAAGTTTGGCCACTGTTGTATAATTGCATTTGATCTGCACTTGTGTATATTCTCAGGTTGCACACTGCAACTGCACTTGCATTTGTGACCTTTATTTGCCTGTTGTTTGAATTGTGCATTATTCATGTGTAGCTTGGTCATTTTGATGCACTGCCTTGATTTATTTTGCCTCTATCTTTATAGTTACAGGTTCTAAACTTGATTTAAAAATTCAAACTATCCACCTAAGTGTTTTTTTTTGTTTTTAATCCTTAAACAAAATATGTTGTATGTGAGTAACATTTTATATTAAATAAACTTAAGTAGAAATTATTTGCCTGTTTTACTCTAGAAACAAGTGTGTTTGCATGAAAACACAATTTCATACTGGTAGATACATGAATATATTTAGTTGAGCAAGCTGCTGTGAGTTTATTTCTTTCAGTGTGAAGATTTAAGGTTTAACAAAATGTGGCTATGAACATTTGTCAAAGTTTAAAGTTCTATTTAATATGAAAGTTCTGTATTGTCTCTGTGAATTTAGAAAATAAACAAAACAAATCTTATGGGTTGTCTCTGTGAACATTGGAACAAATCTTGATCATTTTGCTGTGTCAATTTGTGTATTCCCTGTTGTTAACTCTGTCTGGTTGATGGGCATGTCACTGACTTGCTGTCTTATTCATCTTGGTTTTAGTTGTTGTAAATCCTATGTGATGTTTGCCTAGTTGTGGTCTTGTTTCATGTTTAATGCAGTGCTTGGTCATTGCACTGGTCATTGCTTGTGAAGTTTGGTATTGCATTGTTATGTACGTGATATGTTGACACATTCACCTATGCTTGCACTACTTCATTCCAATGCATACTCTTGTCTGCAATTGTTCATCCTGAAGCTTGATCATTGTTTCACTTGTCTTCACTTCTGTTTTCTCCTAGTTGCTGTGGCATTGTGCCTTTGGTCTGCATATTGACTGTTGCAGTCCAACTTGTTGTTGGTCTTACTTATAATTTGTAGCCAGTTGGTCTTCAGTTTCATCTTCAATTGTAGCTTGTTATATGGAACTGGTAGTTGTTGCTGAGCTTGCATACTTCATGCTTGTTGTTGTATACCTGTCCACTGTAGTTGTGTCTTGCCACTGCTGCCCCTGTGCACTATTGATCTGTGCACTGTCCATACTTGTAGTTGTATGCCCTGTTGCATTTGGGGCTGCTGAAACTGTTGTGCATTTCGGCCTGTACTTGTGCTCGCTGCCTTGACCTGCTGTGTTGTTTCTGTTCGGGCTTGTTATTTATCTTTGTGGTCTTTGTGATTACACTCGCACACGTGTTGGCGAGGCAGTGCACACGTGTGTTTGTCAGAACTTAAAAATTTGAAATTGTTAATGTGAAAAATCCGTAATAGATTTTAAATTGATTTATCTGTTTTACCATATCTGTAACCATATTATTCAGTTCATTTCAAATTTATTTACTTGAATAAAGATTAATCCTGACTCGAGTGTTTTTGTGTTTTGCATAAACGCTCGGGTCAGACCGAGTATTTTTGCAGCTTAAAGATTTGCTCGCAGCGAAGTTAGAGAGAGGGGGATTTCAGCACCACTAAAGTTTTAGCTAAATTTTTTTCTCTTATACTTTAAAATATAAATTGTTTCCGCTGTATAAATTAAAATGTAATGTATTGTAAACTCTGATATTTGTATATAAAAGAAAAGTTTGTTTATAAAATATGATTACTATTCTGTGATTCTGTAGCTGATTCTGTTTAAATGTTATAAACTAAATAACAATTCGTCATTTTGAACGTTTCTAGTTGGTTTAATTACCGACTAGAGACGGTCAGAGCGGCGGGTCGTTACAATAGGCGACATCTATTTTATGCTTCCTGTGTTTATTAATTATAGAAAGACCCATCATATGTACAGATCAAAAGTAGAATGAGAGTGGTATTTCCTTTGTTCAAAAGAACTACAAATAAATATATACATATGTATAGTACATTATTTCTAACAAAACAAATGAAGTAGCACATTCTACCCATAAAATAGAATTAGACCAATGCACAACAGAGGCACCACATTACCAATAAGAAGCTAAATGAAATCATTTACTTTGCCTAAATAAAAATGTAATTAGCAAATCCTAAATGGAATATACTTTGAAAGTTTATTTTCCTAAATTTTTCTAAATAACATCTAGAATTTCAATTAACCATAGACACCTATATAAGTAAATCATTTTCAAGTTAGTTAGTTAATTTGTACCATTTATATTTTCTACTCGATGAACTTGCTAAACATGCACATAACAAGCATCCATATCTTCTAACTTATCAAACTTTTTTCAACTTAATTGCAGGTAAACGATCTTCATTTTAACACCAGAATTAATTCTCCGCATAGAGACTTATTTAAATGCATAGTAGGGGACTCTATGTGTTATTCTTTCCACTGTCGAGCGTAATTATATATATATTTATGTACATGCATATTATGTGATGAAGTTATGCCACTCATTGACTACCTAAAAAATATTAAATTCGTTTGCATTTGTATTTAAAAATATATGTCTAAAATCCAAAAAAGGCATCACTGTGGTTATGATGGTATCCACATCCAAAAATTTTCCATGCACTCTTTGTAAAGATAAGAGTTTATATTAGGTATTTCACTACATGTAATATTCGATATTTACTTTTTGATCAACGTAACATTTACCCTTAGCTGAATCTGTAAATAATGAGTTATTATGATGTTGTGATATCTGGTAACTCGGTTATACAGCAGCTATCTAAAACAAAAAATTTAACTCATTTCTTGGAAAATTAATATTACATTAATTAAGTTCAAATTAAAATTAAATAAGTTAAACAACCTTTAAACTAAATTTACAATTAAAGTTTAAAACAAACTAGTTAATTTTAAGCACTAACTTAAATTTAACTTAATTTAAAAGTTAAATATTACTTAACTTCGAGTTTAAGTTTCTCTTTACTATCTTCAAGTTTTTTTCATATTTACGTTATCTAAAATTTCTCTAATTCCTATTTTTTATTTTTCCACATTAGGTTGAATATAATTAAATTAACATTAACTAAATTTTAAACTTATATTAAATTACCATTAATTAAACTTTAAACTATAATTACAATTATAACTAGCTAAACTTTAAATGCAAACTAAAATAAACTACAATTAAAATCGAAATCGAAACTAATTAAATTTAGTAAATTTCCTAAACTTTAAACTAAATTTAAAATTAAATTTAAAATTAAACTTGTTAATTTTAGTCACCAGCTTAAATTTAACTTTCTCTGTGTGCTATCTTGAATTTTTTTTCCATATTAACTTCAACTAAACTTTCTCTACCTGCTGTCTTGATGTTTATTTCCATATTATTTATAGTATAGTTAAATTAACATTAAGAAAACATTAAAAGAACATTTAATTAAGTCTATGTAAACTTTAAACAAAGATTGAACTTAAAATTAACTAAAATTTAAATTCAAAGTAAAATTTACTAAAATTGAAATCAAAATGTATTTAACATTAATTAAATTTAAATTGATATTGAATAAATTAACTAAACTATAAACATAATTTAAAATTAAAGTTAAAATTAAAAAAGTTGATTTTGATCACCAAGGTAAATTTAACTAAATTCAATAGTTCAAATTTAACTTCACTTAATTTTAACTTTATCTACTTGCTATCTTTAAAATTTTTCCATATTAACATCAACTAAACTTTCTTTACTTGCAACCTTGAAATTTTTTCCATATTAAGTTGGATACAATTAAATTAACATCAAATAAACTTTAAATAAAAATTAATTTAGCATTAATTAAACGTAAATTTAAATTAAACTCAAAATTAACTAATCTTTAAATTCGAACTAACCAGTGAGAGCTCAAGGAATATTGTAGTTAACATAAGGAACAAGAAAAATAACCAAAAGAGAGGTAATCAGGTTAATGGAGGTAGGAAATCGGACTTTAAGAAGCATCCGGGGTTGCTAAAGCATGAAGACTACACCCTGCTTAATGATACTGGAGTGAATATCTACCTTGCGATGCCAAATATTGAAAACCATAAGAAATCGGCTCTGAGGGAGTCAACATAGATAGAGAGAATACGTTAGAAAATACTGTCACTTCCATGACATGCATGGTCATAATACAAATGAATGTAGACACTTGAGAGATGTAATGATGACAAGATTCGAAAAAAGAAACTCCAGCTGTATGTGAAAGCTCTGTAGAATGGAAGGTAAGTAGATGTTCAACTTCAGAGGTAAATGCTTCAACGGGCCTAGGCTGGGCCTAGTGAGGATGATCTTAGGCGGTTTGGAAAAATATTTATCCTTAATATGATCGCTAGTGAACCTCATTCAGTTGAGAAGAGTTGGAATGAGATGGAAAGGCATGGAAGCTCTCTGAGACATATTGTACAGGAGAGCTGCTTCACTGTCGAAGATAGAGTTCTGGCAAAGTAGCTGAAGATGCTAACAAACGATATTGTATTTAGGAATCATGATGTAGAATGGGTGGAAGCGCCAACGTTGGACCCTTTTGTGACAACTGCTTCTTTGGACACAATGATTTTAAAGTGTCTTTCGAACTTGCATCATGCTAAGAAGTATAGCCATCACTTTGAAACATTACTGGGACCAGAATAAATTCTATAACATTCTACAGTTTTAGATCTCACAGCGGAAGAAATTAAAATATAAGTACTGTAAATAGACATTTATAAAGATAGTTGCATAAATACTTAGCTTATATACAATGTTTTCACAGTACATTATAATGTCCGGTAGATATTTAATACAATAAATAGCTATATGATGAATAACAAAGAATAATGTAACTCCAACGCTTAGCTCATTTCTCCATGTTTATGCATGGTCCAAGTCAATGGCCCCCCTGTCTTCTTATGGTAGGGGGAAAATAAAAGGAGTGGGCTAGAAAATATTCTGCTAAATGAGTTGCATAATTAATATATGGTGATCACATCAGTTGACTTCATTTATAATCTATGTGACTTAGGATGTCCTACTTGTTTTTGTGAATTACTTGATAGTGTTGGTCATATTAACCTAAGGAATTTAGTTCTAAACATACTTACACCTAACATCTTATGAAGTTTTACGCTTATGGTCGAACAACTAATCGAACCTCAAGTCAACTATGGATCAGACTAGTAGTCTCCGGGACTACTCCTAACAAAAAGTTGCATACAATTTCGCTCTTGGAACTACATTTTCCAAACTATGGATACAAATATCGTATTTTACACATTAAGAGGAGCCCGTAATCCTGATACATACTAAAGACATCATAAGATCGCTACATCCGTGTCCAAACTCAATGGTAACGCCACACCACTTATTGAACCACTATAGGAACCACCCGCTTGTGCTAGGTCCCACACTTCCACAGTCATCCATCTATAGTGTTGGGCATCCCCGAGGAGTTTCTGTGAGTGCCTCTAGTGATTGAATTACCTTTGTAGCCTCGTACACTACCTCACAAGTTCTGTGCGGAACGAATAGTGTCTAGGCTAGCTAAATGGCACGCATACACTACCTCATAAGTTCTATATGGAATGGATATTGTCTAGTCCAGCTGAACGGCAAGCGTACACTACCTTACAAATTCCATAACTTATGAAAGTCGAGAACTAGGGAACTAATTTCCTTAATAATATACTAGCATCCCTGTATACATCTGTAAATATAGTATATAAATTTATAAACCTAGGTCTTAGGTCAATGTTCAATGTTCAATCCACTCTAAAATTCGACCGGTGGACCGGCTGTACTGGTGCGGTCGACCACTTGTACTAGAGTGGTCAACCACACGCTGTCGACCGACATTAGTAACCTTTCGACTGATCGATGTTAATCATTGTTTAATTTTAAATTTTAATCGTTCTTTTGTTAATTAATTCACTCTTCTTCTTTTTATACGAGTTCAACAATAAAACTAATTTTTGTTAAACCTACAATTCCAGTATTTTCCACAATTATTTTGTTGATTTTGTATTCAAATTTATTCAGGGTAAAATTAAACAGGGTATGGTTACACATACTTTATTTCCATATTTGATATGAGGTGAAAAAAGGGTGTCTATATCACAATCATATTGAATCAGATTATATCTCTAATTTACTTAATCATTAAATAGGGATTATATTCATATAATTTAGATTTCTATCAAACTCTCAATTATTTACAATTTCTAGATAAAAAATATCTTAGATTGGATTGGACAAATTATAGATTAAATAAATATAAATAAATTCGATTACATATAAATCATCGTATTAATAAGAATTCTGTAAGGAGGAATAAGAAGAAAAAGATGGAGGTTATTGTTTTTAAAATGAAAAGAATGGGGTTCAGCTATGTATTTATAGTTGAAAACTATGTTTAGAAAAAATTACATGTTTATCCATAAATTATTTACCTTTACGTATACGAAAATTTTATTTTCCTTTTTTAAGAAGATAACATCCTTATTCTCCCACTTTATTGTCATTAATAGCCATTTATTTAAATTAATTTATACCATTCAGTGATATTATGCTCCTTTATTATTGAGTATGGTAGAGAATCATCCATTTGTATTCGAAAGTACATATGTATGTGTATGTGTATATATGTATATTTATTTGCATTGTATTTATATATGTAAATTAAGTGAAGTCTATTTCTAGAGAAACCATTCCTTCATTCATATCCTCTTACCCTAATATGCATACCAAGCAATGTCTCTTTTCCTTTGTTAATATAACGGTCACATTTCCTTAATTAAACTACTAGTTATATTAGATATATCCTTTTGTTTTGAAATATATTGCTACATTCTCTTTGTAACACATGTAACGTATATTTTCATTAATTACATCAATACATTCTATAAGATGAAAATTAATGCTTTCTCTCTTTGCATTAAATTTCTTCTTCTTTTCTTTTAATGGTCATTAACAAGATTGTACTTTTTTTTAAAGCAATCCATATATATTTGATTTATCACTTAATAGCTAAGTTTTTATCCATTCTTGTATTTAGTTCTTGTACGTAATTTCATAAATAGGTGTAAAACACGGAATGTGTGTTAAGGTAAATAGTACATATTTTCTTCGTACGGTATCCATTTCTAGCAATTTATATATGATTTCGAGATAGAAAAATTTATTTGACTCAACAGAAAAGTTAGATTCTCCAAATTTCTTCATTTGTAGAAATTTACTATTTTGTCCTTTAGGTACAACATAAGAACTAAAAACTAAAAATCAGAGTAATAGTGCTAGTACAACATAAGAAATAAAAACTAGAAATGAGAAAGAGAAATACATAAGAAGAATCTCAGCTGCTGCAACCTCCTTGAATCCACAAATCTACCTTGCTGCCCTTGGTGGCTTATGGGGGGAAGGAGAAAATAGAGGAGTGGGTCAGATTAAAAGTCTGGTCACCGATAGTAATTACTAGAATCTTTAAGCATAGTAAAAGTAATATACCTTACAACAATTCTAGTATATATAAAGGAAACAAAGAGAATAGGAAGAAAAAGGAATAAGTTGGAAACGCAATTGATCAACTTTGATTGTTTGCACTTGTCTTTGTTAGCTGCTTTGATTAGGCTGAATTCCTAATCCTATAATTAGGTTGAAATCCTAATTCTATCCTTTGACCGGCCTACTACTCCATAGACCTTACTGTGGACTAGATGTTATATAACTCCCTACACATAAGGTAATGACATCTATGAAAGATGAACAAACTACAATGGTGTCTATGAAAGACGCACAAAGTATTTATTGTAGACTAGACCTTATATAGCTCCCTACATAGAATGCAATGATACCTACAAAAGACACACATACTAACTGCTTAGAACTCATAACGATTTATGAGCCATCACTGGAAGTCGCACGTGTGACCACCACTAAGCCTGCGTTACCTGTTGTTCCACCTTTTGGGTCTTCTTATTACCTTAAGCTCTAGCATAATCGTGGGCCTCGTCTCACTTCAGGATTATGTGAAACACCATGTCCATAGAAATAATAGGGGAAATTTTTTTGGTACTGGTCCGTCATCCAAACAATATCTAGCTGCGTCCCTTTTCCCAAATACCTATGATTTGGACTTCTACTTATTGACCAATTACTATCGTTATTAGCATAAGGGCGCCCCTCATCTCGCTTCAGGATTATGTTAAACATTGTGTCTATAGAAATAATAGAGGAATGCTATTTGGTACAGGTCCTACTTTATTTCTTTGCTTATTAACTTAGATAAATTATTCAAATAAGCCTTTATTATTGTTATTATTTTTTATGCTTATTAAATTATCCTAAGTCTTAAAATAAGCGTCATTTTGTTTTGTTTTCTTATTATAACCCACGTTATAATCTTCTTATCATGTAACCCAAGGTCTAAGTACGAAAATAAGCTTATCTCATCTTTTACTCTTTTTAGTTATAATTCTAAGTTATAACTAGGCCAATTTCTTTAATTTAGTCCAATTCTAATATTAACATCATAATTAGGCTCAATTTCAATCTTAATTTCATTTTGGTTGCAGTCTTTACAATTTACATTTTATCTTCCATTATTTCAGTATTCTTATAATTTTAAACCATATTCGCGTTTAATCTATTCTAATCCATACGCGAAGAAGAAGAGAAATAAAGGAAAACTAAAAATAGAAGAAAATCCAAAGAGTAGGAAAAAATGTAAATAACGCATAAATAATAGTAAATGAACTAAAATACTATAAATAAATTAAAATTCTAAAATTAACTAAAAAGAATAGCTATATGAAATAGACTGAAAATAATTCTAAAAACTGTAAATAAACTACTAAGAAGCTTATTCCAAAAATCGTAGTAAAACTACAACTATTGGAAACCCTATTATTTTAAATTACTTAAAGAATTTTAAAATAATTACAATCACTCACTTTTGGTCCTAAGCTCTTCCTTAGGCCTTCCCGATCCACTTGGGATTGTAAAATAATTTAATTTATTATGATTTTTTCCTTAGAAAATTATTCTATTTAGGGTCCTTCCTGAAATGGTGAACCTAATTGGAGAAAACCTACAATGAGAAAAAGCGTTAGGCCTAGGGCCTTGTTTATAGGGGTAGAAGTGGATCTCAGACCGTTGGATTTGGGGATTGAATAGGATGCAACAACGTCGTAGGCTTAATAGGAGCCATCGGATGGAAGCACGAAGGGACTAGATGAGCTGAACGAATGAAAATGACATATAAAATTGGCAATGAATGTTAGGGAATGAAGGAAAATTTACTTCAATCATTGCCCAAGGCGGGTCGATCGGGTGGTCGACCGCGCCTCCTCCAAGGTTGAACGGCCGGCCAACCTAGAGGGTGGTTATGTCGTCCTAACCCAATATATTATTATTTTTTCCTCGATTTTTTGTTCGTCTCGTATCTTTCTCATATTAGCTCGTATTCTGACATTCTATACATGGAAATCGATCGAAAAATTACCACAAACATAGTGGTGCAACTTCGGTGGCATAATTATAATAATTTCATTAAGTTATTTTATCATTTCATTAATTAACGAATTAACTATTATGGGTTAAATTTTGGGTTGTTACACTCACCCATCACTAAGGGATTTCGTCCCCAAAATCTCTAAGGATAGGAGAATAAATTAAGTGTTTTCATTAATATCTATGACCAACTACTCAATCATCAACCATTCATCCATTGTCCTTAAGTTTTTCTAATGATGTTTATGATACTTATGCAAGTAATATATGTAAATATCCCTAACTAATGCAAAAGATTAGGCGGTCCACCGATTCAGTTGGCCTTCTTTTATAATCATGTCTGTGTCATGTATCAAAATGAATGCAAAAATTCCTAATGATAATTGATAGTTCTATATGTGTGCTTCAATCATCATCCAAATACAACAATCATGTGATAATCATTCATTTATAGAAACTATGGAAAATAAATTAAAATGCGCACAGATCCATATGCATATGCTCTAGTGTCCAAGTTAGGCCGATCCCTAAGAGATAATAGTGCCTAGTGTAAGTATATGCGTCCATAGTATCCACTAGCAAACACTTGCAACCACTTGCATACATCATTCATAACATGTCGTATTAACATGTTTACATCAAATCCTACCATCCATAGGTTAAATCATAAGTTCTACCTTCTCAAAGGATAATAAAGGAAAGAACTTATTCAAAACTAAAGTTGGAAATAGGAAATTCAAAAACTAATTATCGAAGAAAAGTGGATATGAGATACAAATTTTCTCTTAATCAAACCAATCTTCTCTGAAGTCTCCTTAACTATGTCGGAACCATGGCAATCCCTCTGTAGATCTTATCTAATATGAAGGCGACATGCACGGTCTTTCATAAAGAGCTTCGAAAGGTGCCACTTCTAAAGCTATTATCATAGAGAATCCTATTAAAGGAAAATGCTTTTCCCAAGTTTCTTCAAAATCAACAATATGCGTCGTCAACCATGTGTGCCGTACAATCTTACTAATTTCACTTTACTTTTCTTCTTTAGCCTGCTCATGAAATAACATTCCTAGGTTCTCACTAGTGCCTTATATGCTTTACGTGAAACTCTATTATTACTTCTAAAGGTGATTCCTTTATAGCCTTACACCTTTTTCGTCACTCCTTTGGGAATGATTCCTATATATTCCACATTTAAGAGTTTGGTTTGATATTTATCCTCTCATTTCATAAACTAAGGCTTCTAACTTTTCAAATCCAAAAACCTTTGTCCTTAGAAGTGTTATCTTAAGTTCTTATACATTACATCTTTTTGAATTTACATTATTTCCCAAACCTATAGGGAAAAGCTTTTAAATTCTAAGTCCAAAACTTATTTCTCGCTTTCTTTTAAAGACTTTTTGGTTTTCTATAAAATTTGAACTTTCAAATTCTAATTTTATTAAGTTTTTTATTTCAAAAACTTATTTAATTTTTCACCAAACCATTTCCTTTTAAAATATCTTTAAAATATCCTTATGTGTTTTCAAAACATTTTCTTATTATACCTAACGGTCCCATACCTTAATATATTGGAACTACTTTGTCCTATGAGAAATTATTAATGCTAAAATCATCTATGAACCTTTTAAAAGAGGATATCATGTTTATGTGAAATTACAAGGAACTTATATTATATTTTCGAAATAGGCTATACAAAATATGGTGCTCCCATACCTTGTATATCTCTTTCATGTATTCCTTGTAACTTGCACAGAACATTTTTATCCATAGAAAATTATACCATTATTCTTTTCATTCCAATAGATTAAAGTATGTTTGAATTTTTATTCTCTTACGATAGAAATTTTCTAATATCTAACTTACTCTTTTTTCTTTAGAAAAACTCATCTTCAAAACAGTTTTAACATATCCATAACCAGAAAACATTTTCTTATACTTAAATAATAAGTATATTCACAAATCATATTTATTTCTGTTCTAAGAAATTATCTTTTAAAAATACATTTTTATTTGGCTTCAAAACAGATGTTGCGTAAAAAACCGTGACTACAACCCAAAGATACTAGTGTATTGATTTAATTAAAAATAAATACTGATAACCTTTACCCACTATGTAAAACATTTCCTTTGGGAGTCACTTATTATAATGGTAGTGTTATGGTTTATGCTTCCTTTTCCACGAAAACATCTATTACAACAATAAATGTTGTAATCTACATTTTCGATACTTAATACACTTTAGATTTCCATATTTCAAATCTTTGTTTACTTTCAAAGAAACTAGTGAGCTATATACGCTTGTAATTTTGTTTAAAAGAATTTCACTTTTTCAATAAAAAATTTATTATATAAAAACCAATTTAAATTTCTTATTATATTCCCAAGAAACTAATATTTACTTTAAAAATATTAAAATTATATAACTTTTTTCTAATTATAATAATTTCAGTTTATTAGGTTAGACATAAAGTGGATTTTTCTACTTACTACCCTAGGAGTATCCTTTCTAAACCTTGGAAATCTCATTTCCTTACTTAAAGTCTTTTGTTCCTATACTCATATTTATTCTAAGGTGCAACCATTAAATCCACTTATATGAAACAATTATAATTTCTGCAGTTATCTACACATGGGCTTTCTTCTTTCCTTATCAACTGGATATGTTGTACATCTCCAATCTTTACCTACCTCCCTTTGGATTTTCACAATATGAACCTAAATGTACAAAATCATTTCTTAAACTTTTCCCATGGGTCGAACTTCTTTATGCCCCAAGAAAAACAATTCCTTATGTCGAAATTGATACTTCAAGAACTTTGCTTTTAACTGAAGAATGCGAGGTATATGAAGAACTTCCTCTAGATGAATATAATGCTCCTCCTTACTCTTGGAAAACACCAAAATATCATCCATAAATACAACCACAAACTTATTTAGGACTTCTCTAAAGACGCGGCTCATCAAATCTACGAAGTAGGATAGGGCATTGGTTAGCCCAAAAGGCATAACCAACCACTTATAAAATCCTTCCGGAGTCCTAAACGTGGTCTTATTAATGCTGTCATCAGCAGCCCTAAGCTGATGGAATCCCATGGCTAAATCAAGCTGAGAGAATACTGAAGAGCCAACTAACTGTTCAAAAAGATCATCTATCCTAGGAAGTGGATAACAGTTCTTCTTTGTGGGCTTATTTAATTCCCTATAGTCCATGCAAAGTCGAAGAGCACCCTCTGCCTTATTAGCAAAGATGATTGTAGCTCCCTACTCTGGTATGCTGCTTCTTATGAAATCCTGATCCAAAATATCATAGATTTGCTTGCTCAATTCCATCCTCTCCCTAGATGCCATGTGCCTAACAGGTAGTGCCACCGGTCTAACATTATCAGTCAAATAAATCCTAAATTCAATCTCTCTCTTAGGGGGTAGTCCCCTAACCTTCTCGAAGATGTTTGGAAAATCTCTGATGATGATGAATCGAGGGAATAAATGAAGCTCAACATAACTGACCCCTTGTGGGTCGTAAGAAACCTCAAGAGTCCTACCGCTGCATGTCCCTAGTCTAACGAATCTACTCTCACAATCTAACATAGCTCCATAGTGGATAGCCAATCCATCCCTAAAAGCATCCCATACCCCAAAAATCCCAAAATATGGGTGTCGCAAGTCAATTTCTATGCCTAGGATAAAAAAATTGTCAAACCCCTACAAACCATAGACAAATGTGTTGATCCATCTATAGGGTTTGAAACAACAATGTGGCCTACTACTAGAGAGATGTCTAAGTGCAAACAAACTACTATAGAACTAAAGATGAGAGAGTGTGATGCTTAAGAATCGAAAAGAGCTCGAATGGAAAAATCAGGAATAGAAAACAAATTTTCCTACCTCGATTTGGTCTGCTACTGGAAGGTTCTCTCGCCATCTACCTCGTTTTCTAAGGGTAAATCTTACTAAAGTGACCATGCTGTCCATAATTGAAACATCTTCCCTTCATTCCTACCTTCTTACAGTCATCTGCGTAATGACTAGTCATTCTACAACACTTACATCTCCCACTTTTCCAGATTCGCTTCTGAGGTCCTCCCTCCTTCCTCTTATCCTTATCCTTCTTGTCCTTCCCCCATTGCTTCTTAAAGATTATAGGAACCTTCTCAGGATCTCCCTTCAGCTGCCAAGATGTAGGTTGATCACTCTATCGGTCCTCCAAACCTAACCGACTAAACCTTTGCTCCATATTCTCCAACTTAGCTTGCGTCTCCTATGAATTCACCATGCCAAAAAAAGTTCTGCCTCCTATACTAGCGAAGTCCTTACATAGCTTAAAGAAGTTGGCTGATGTAAGTAGGTTAAAGGGATTTCCACCAACTGGTGTTGTACTCGGCACTTGCCCTTACACCTCTGGTGTCGTAGCTCTATGGAACCAGTTAGTCATATATGCAAAGAAAAGAAAAAATTAGGCTTGAAAGAATCGAAAGAAGGTTGAAATGGACCTTTGGGGGGATTTGTATAAAAACTCTTTTATACTTGAAAACTATTTCTAAGAGTTTCTTTTCTAAAAATACTTTTTAAAATAAGTTATTTTGGAAAATACTTTATTTTTAAAACAATTCTTTTGGGAATCCTATAACCTTAGGATCTGATACCAAATGAAACACCCCACGCCCCTTAGTATACCTATAAGGACACATTAAAAGGTGTGGTGCATTGTAGGTATAACTAAAGCTAATAGAGACTAAGATTCACAAGACAAAAATAGATAAAAACAGGGAAAACAATTAAAGTAATAGCTTACTTGGACAAAACTTCATAATTACTTTATAAACCAAATAAGTCACCAAATACCAAATACATCATATGTCAAAATACCAATACATGTCTTGTGAAATAAAAAAACATAGTCTCAATAAAACCAGAGTACAAACCATCCCTCAAATAGTGCCAATACAACATAAGAACTAAAAATTGAAAATGAAAAAGAGAAATACATAAGAAGAATCTCAGCTATTGCAACCTCCTCGAATCCACAAATCTACTTGCTTGCCCTTAATGGCCTATGAGGGAAGGGGAAAATAGAGGAGTGGGTCGGATTAAAAGTTTGGTGAATGATAGTAATTACTAGAATCTTTAAGCACAGTAAAAGTAATAGACCGTACAACTGTTCTAGTATATATAAAGGAAACAAAGAGAATAGGAAGAAAAAGGAATAAGCTAGAAATAAATACAAATTGCTAAATTAACGCAATTGATTAACTTTGATTGTTTGCACTTGTCTTTATTAGCTGCTTTGATTAGGCTGAACTCCTAATCCTATAACTAGGCTGAAATCCTAATTCTACCCTTTGATCAGTCTGCTGCTCCATAGACCTTACCGCAGGCTAGATGCTATATTACTCCCTACACATAAGGTAATGGCATCTACAAAAGATGCATAAAGTACAATGGTTTCTACGAAAGACGCATAAAGTATTTATTGTGGACTAGACATTATATAGCTCCCAACACTTTAGGATTATGTGAAACACGGTGTCTATAGAAATAATAGGGGAATGTTATTTGGTACAGGTCCTACTTACTTGTTTTCTTATTAACATAGATAAATTATTCAAATAAGCCATTGTTATTGTTCTTACTATCTGTGCTTATTAATTTATTCTAAGTCTTAAAATAAGCCTCATTCTCTTCTATTTTCTTGTTATAACTTAGGCTATAATCATGCTTATTGCTCAACCCAACGTCTAAGTATGAAAATAAACTTATTTCATCTTTTACTCTTTTTAATTATAATTCTAAGCTATAACAAGGCCAATTTCTTTAATTTAGTTCAATTCTAATATTTATATCATAATTAGGCTCAACTTCGGTCTTAATTCCATTTTTATTAGTCTTTACAATTTACATCTTATCTTCCGTTGTTTCAGTATTCTTATAATTTTAATCCATATTCGCATTTAATCTATTCTAATCCATACGTGAAGAAGAAGGAAAAATAAAAGAAAACTAAAAATAGAAGAAAATTCAAAGCGTAGGAAAAAATGTAAACAACACATAAACAACAGTAATAGATTAAAATATTATGAATAAAATATAAATAAATGAAAAACTATAATTAACAGAAATAAAGTAAAATGAACTGAAAAGAATAGGTAAAAGAAATAGACTGAAAATAATTCTAAAAACTGCAAATAAACTGCTAAAAGGTTATTCCAAAAGTCGTAGTAAAACTACAACTGTTGGAAACCCTATTATTTTAAATTACTTAAAGAAATTTAAAATAATTACAATCATTCACCTGTGAGCTCTTTGATGTGCACGTAAATGTGCATATTTTTACCACTATACTTATTCTATTTAAATTAAATAAATGATCATATTGGGTATTTTAACCTGTTTTAACCAAAATCCATATTAATTCCAAATTGTCACATATTCATCTTCATCCAAGGACAAAATAGTCATTTTTGTGCATAAATTAACTTGAGAAAATTTAATTAGGAATTTCCATTTTATTTTGTAGGATTCTGATTTCAATTACAAGTTGTTTCATAAAGATACATGCATGCACAAAATAATTACAAAAGAAAAAAAATGGAAATAATTCAAAGTGAAGAACATGGAGGACCCTACTTACTCACCTACCTTAATGTACAAGTGAGAGGCTAATGCACATGCTTATGAAATTAATGGCCGCAAGCGCACGGTGTACGAATGTAAAATAATGTAATGTATAGTGATTAGAAAATTTAATTAGGAATTTCCATATTATTTTGTAGGATTTTTATTTCAATTACAAGTTGTTTCATGAAGACACATGCATGCACAAAATAATTACAAAGGAAAGAAGATGGAAATAATTCAAAGTGAAGAACATGGAGGACCCCACTTATCCACCTACCTTAATGTACAAGTGAGAGGCTAATGCACATGTTTATGGAATTAATGGCCGCAAGCGCATGGTGTACGAATGTAAAATAATGTACAAGTGAGAGGCTAATGCACATTGTGTACATATATGTATGGAATGCATATGAACCTATAACTAATTAAAAATTGGTGGTCTCCTAAGCTATTTGACCTTCTAAAATGCAAGTTCTTATGCCATGTTTTCAAGTATGCAATGTCCTAGATTTGCATTTTTATATGGATGAATAAACCATTCAATACATATGCAAAAAATGCAATAACTATTATGCATATAACTGATAAAACAAAATAAATAAGGTGATATGTATTATAGGCCAATCACGAACAATTTGACCCGTATATGCAATACTAATTAACAAAATATATCCATTACTAACAATCATCCAAAACCTATTACGGTGACACATTCACAACCATGCCTAACGTATAAACATTCCTACCTATGGAATATACTATGCTAAACACTAAGTGCATAAGCAACTATGCTAAATAAAATGGAAATGTACCAGAAAAGAGCTTTAGATGGGTAGCTTAGATTTCCTCCTAGGTTGCTAAATAAGCTGGATCATTCTTTCATTTTAGATTATCGACTTTACTATTGACATGCAAACTTAATCCAAACCACTATAAATGTATGTGCATAGGTAAACCTCTGTAGTCCTTGCTCCTAACCCACCTAAAATGATGTTAGTATGCAACGTAACTGATCACTTGAGTACAAGTGTGCTCTTAATGGAACGTAACCATATGCAACCATTAACGCACATACACATTACCTTAAATCATCAGTAGTATATCGATTACTTCATCCTATTGATACTAAAGAAGGACAACTAGAAAGTGGTCGGTGTCTCACCAAGCATTAAATGGATTGAATTTCTTGCTATTCTTCCTTTTCACTTGAGGATATCAAAATATGGTTATCAGTTAAATAACATAGTTTTTTTTCTTCTAATTTTCATAGCATACAAGCAGTGGTCATTCACTCACTCAAATAGGGTAATCCTAACCTATTATTCTCTTTAACCTAGCAATTAAAATCCTACCTTTAAGTAAAATCTTAAGTTTAATTTAAATCCTAACTTAGATTGTTTTAGAACTAAAAATTATCGGTTGGGTGATATACATGTAACCATTACTTAAGTCAATGCTCTATGGTAGTTTTGTTAAATAAATAGTCTCCTTTTTATTTAAGGGACGACTGAAAGGAATACTACCATTTTCTTGTCAAAATCTTATGGAAATCTTTCAAAATCCGTTTTCTATAAAAGTCGCCTCCGCATCTTTAATGCATGCAAACTGTAATATCTTTTAATTAATGGAAACCCAAACCCTTGAATTAACCATCCTTAGTGAAATCTTAAATCCAACTTCATCTAGTATATCTTCTGTAGTTTGAACTTCTAAATTTTATCTTTCCATGGTGAAATCCCACCAATGACACATAATTTTTCCAAACATAACTTCTCAACATTTCATTCCAATTGTTTTATGGTCAATATAACTCAAGATGGAACGGTGCCTTGCATTTTAATCTAACAGACATAATGTTTAATACGTTATAAATATCGCCATATACGTATATTATAAGACGACAATCTACTTGCTTGGTTACCTATAATTCATCAAGTAAAACCACATACCTAGTACCTATAATTTCCTAAGCCAAAAGCAACAAGTACGGCGTAATGTTAACTGTAATGTCAAATCAGCACCACCCATTAACAAATATTCCAAATCTTCGTCCTCTTTTAGCAATGTTAAAAAAATACTTGGGTAGAAAAATACAAAGTGGTGTCCTTTTCTTCACCATTACGGAATGTTTGATTTAGTACTCTACCTTTATAATTAAAAAATTGTTTGAAAAAGTAACCTGATCTCCATATTACTTCATATCTCTACCCCAAATATCTCAATCTAGTTTAATTCCTTCCATTTAAGTATAATTATTATGATACTTTCAATTTACCTTTTTAAAATCAAAAGCTTTGATTTTAACATCATTTTCATAATATCAATAAGTTTCTAAACCATAAAATACCATGTTAATTTTAGCAAACATTTCATTTTTACAAAAAGTCATAACATTTTTTTCAATTTAAATGTTTCTCTTTTTCCTAAATGGTTCAATAGAAACGAAGACATGTAAAAGATATCCCTTTAAACGACTACTTATATAAATTAAAAGTTTTCACAAAAGGGTATTATAACATTTATTTTCAAAGCTTGTCAAAAATATTATAAAATAAGACATTCTTAAAAGTTAAAACTTTTTTTTCGTACCTTTCAATTTACTTTTCAACGGTTTCTTTTTCCAAAAGCAAGTATATCAAAGATAGGTGCAACTATGCACCTTACGCTAAATTTTTACAAAAATAGAAGCTTCAAAGTTATGAAATGACCCTAATTTTAATTAACATTATTTGGGACATTTAACTAGTTAAATTACATGAAATAATGTAAATGGGTAAGGGATTGAGAATTGTGTTAATAGAGCATAGCCGTACCAATTTAAACAATAAGCTGAAGGAAAATGAAATGGAATAAGTAAGGGTAGTTGATAAGGGAAATATAGGAATAAGTCATATTCTAATATCCTAAACCCTCATGCACTTTCATTCTCATGTTCATAAGCAAAAATTAAACACAAAAAGAGGCCGGCCACTATTAGAAGAAGTAAGAAGAAGATAAGCTAAAATCAAGGGGAAGAAGCTTAATCAACTTAAGCCAAAATCAAATCTCAACTACTTAATCACAAGCTAAAGGTGAATAATATGTTACATCTTATATTTTTATTGTTTTCGGTTTTAGTTGAGATCCAAAATTATTTTGCAAATGATTTGCCATGTTTTGATTGTTTAAATGGATATATATGCTTATTAATGATTTATGCTATTTATATAAAAAATTTAGGTAAGGTCTAACTTAGAAAAACCTATTAAAATGACATCCAAACGCCTTGCTATTTTGAGATAAGGTCAAAAACAATATTCTAGAGATGGGTTTCCAATTCCATAATTTTATGAATTAATGTGGATTTATTATGAATTTTCTAGTGAAGAAAATGGTTAATTAGGTTTAAAATTAATTACAACTATTTTATATTGGCTCCGGGTCAGAAATTAATATATATTGGAAAACATATTAAAAGTGATTTATGATAATTTTTGTAGAATTTTCCTTAGTGTTTTAATAAGTATATAAAATTATTTAAGTATGAGAACTAAATGTTTTATATGTTTATAAAAGGAAAAGGGACAATATGTAAATGTTTTAAATTTAATTAACTCTGAAATTCACTAGCACTTTTTGCAAAAGATTTTGGGAAAAAAAATTAACAACCAATCATATATTGACAAACAAAGTAGGTTAGTTGAAAAGAAATTACATTTTTAAGTCAAAAATTAGTTTTTATAAGGTATTATTGTTTAGCCACTTTTGGCAGCAACCTTTCCACTTCTTGATTCCGCCTCCATCTAGGTCGAAACCAATACAAATGGTATCAAAGACTTGGTACGTAGTGGATTAGACATAGGCGAAAGGTATAGGGTCGAAACAAGGCTTTCGAAGGGGTCGAGACTTTGTTTTGTTTTCAAAAGAAAATCCGCTTGCTTTGCTTTTGAAAAGGATGCTTTCGAACTATATGGCTTTTGACTTAGTCAATGGTTTTAAAGAAAGGTTTCAAAAGAGGTTGTGCTTTTGTTTCAAGAAAATGCTTTGAAGGGGTTGAAACCCCTTGCTGGCGCATTTTACGTTTCGAAGCAATGCTTTCGAAAGGGTTCATTTGTTTTAAAATCCAAGCCACTTCTCCAATGCTTTCGAAGGGATTGGTTTCTACACCATCCACTTTTAGGAAAATTCTTTCGAAAGAATTGCTTTCGAATTAGATCTTTTAGGATCCTTTTGAGATTTTAAAAGCTAAACCCAAAGGTTTTGAAAGGAATGGTTTTAAATGGTTTCGAAAGTTTGTTCCACATTTTTTTTACTTGAACCAAATGCTTTCGAAAGGTTTGATTTATGTAAAGGAATTAATGCTTTCAAAAGATATATGTTAAAGGTTTCAAAGGGTTGGTTCCCCAATGTTTTCAGACGGTTTACCTTAGTGTTTGAGTGGAGGGTTTCTAATGTTTTCGAAAGGCATGTTTAAAGTGTTTTGAAAAGAGGATGTCTACGGTTTATAAAGCTTTCAAAGGGACACTTTCAATGATTTCAAAAGGTCTATTTTTAAAGGTTTCAAAAGGTCTGTTTTGACCTTTCAGCCTAGTGTTTCAAGGTAAAGTAATTAATCTATTTTGAAAGAGGTATTTCAATGTATTCGAAAAGGACTGTTTAAAGTTTTTAAACAAGGGTTTTCGAAGATAATATCCTGGATTTAAAACCTAATGTTTTCTAAGTTAAAGAAGGGCTTTAACTTGTTTTAAAGGGATAAATAAGCCTCGATTTAGGTTTTCATCAATGTTTTTTTGTGTAAAGCATATATCATGGCAAATATGTTTGAGTAAAGCAAAAAGTATATTTTCCTTGTTTAAATATGATTTAAAGGGTTAAATCAATTTGAAATGTTTTCAACGAAAATTTAATTGGGTAGTTGACTCTAGGTAAATGACTCGGATGTTAGAATACTAGATGAAATTGGTATGGGGTCGCACCCTATACTTTAGCTTGTAGCCTCTAACTAATATTAGTCCCAAATTCCAGTGTATAGGCTTTTTGGCAAGTAAGACTAAAATGATGTTACACATCGAAAGGAATATACAGAGTGAAGATATGTTATTGGTGAGCCTGTAAAACCATTAGGACCAGTTGACCCTAGTGGAAGTAAGTTAGCGCCAGACTATCTAAAAGAGTGTCTAACAGAAGTTAGATTATTTGTTTATTTTGTTTGGTAGGCCCAAGTCAGCCAAAGGTTAGTAGTTATCCAAAAAACTATAGTGTTCGGACAGATAGTCCGTTGATTACCTGATTTGTATGCATACATGATATTGATATTTTTGCTTTAACCAGTTTGGTTGCGAGAGTTTAATTTGCAAAAGATATGTTTTTAAAAGGATATTAATAAGGGAAAACCCGTTCTGCTACGCGACATGGTCTCACTTAATATCACATAACCAAAGTGTATAGTATTATTCACACCAGGCTTTATGTCTGACTCGAAGTTTATGTTTTTACCTTAAACTCTCGGGTGCTCAAAATATGATTTGAGTACGTTGAGAGTTGACGATTTAAAGGTTAGACGAATAAAGCTTTCGAAGACATGTAGGAGGCATGGATAGCTATTTAGTGAAAGTGACTGCACTAAAGGATCGTATAATATGGATAATTTACTTACGTGGAATAATAAACAAGTAAGTAAAAAAATAATGCAGTAAAGTAAAAGACACCAGAGATTTTTATACTGGTTCGAACTCCAGTTCTACGTCCAGTCCTAAACTCCTTTTGGAATTATAGCTAGCAACCCTCACTTAACCCGAAGGAACATGTATTACACCACGTGAGCAACCGAACAGTACTTCTATCGCCTAAGCAACCGAATAGGACTTTGACCGCCTGAACAATAGAACAGGACTTTGACCGCCTGAGAAACCGAACAGGACTTTCTTACAAATTTGATCTAACTTGACTTTATGTGCTCTGAAGAACATGGATTTATGACTTGTAGTACACCCTTCCTATAATCTTATCCTCAAAGTAGATGTGTATATTTGTGTGTTTATGAAGAATAGGAAGTGTAATATAGCTTGAAAAGTATGGAAATGAATGCGTTAGCAATGATTGTATGAAAGCTTGTATATATTGAACTCAAGAATGCTAAGTGCTATAGATCAAAAGAGAATGGAGAATTAAGTGATTGGATCTATGAATCTTGAGTGTGTGTATAGTGTATGATGAGATATGACTTTTGGAAATCGACAACTATTAGAATCTAAGAGTTGTGACCATCCAAGAATAAGGAACCCTTTAATCAAAAGAAGTATCCTTTGGAGAAAAATGATAGTTGCATATTCAGTCGATTGAACTTGCTTAGGCAGTCGACTGAATTTCAAACATGTACAGTTTCAATCGACTGACCTAAGCGATTCAGTCGATTGAATGCTCTATATATTAAAAAATTCATACAGTACTAATCGACTAAGATATAGTATTCATTCGATCGAATACTGTTTTTTAGTGCATAGACAAAAATTTATAAAACGTGTGGTAAAATGAAATTGTGAGTGATGAGCTTTGAGGATAGATTTTAACAAAATTCTATACAAGAATGTTTACATATAGACTCAATTAATACAAACCATATTTGAGTTGATGAGCTCGATTTTCCATAGTCGTAGATTTGTGAAGATCATTCGCCTTTTGTTAGCATTCAAAACCTTATAATCCAACATTCTATCCCTTTTTGAGGATGACAACTCTATTTGATACGAGTGAATCTTTGACATAATTTTGTTAAAAAGTATCTCTCCTCCAAGACAATATGCTTGCAACTTTTATATTGTATTCATCCCTGAATCTATTCCTGTAAACAAGTTATACGTTTTTCTCCCTCTTTGTCATCGACAAAAAGGAGAGTACTCAAGATATATGATAGTGAAAGAAAGCGTAATATGATATACAAACATACATAGAGAAATCACACATAAATAAAAATACAACATAACATACATAGGTTTTTTAGATAGTCATATAATAGCACAAGAATTGAAAAAAACTGAAAACAAAGTCTAACAAACATAAAAAAGCAGAACAAAAGTAATACTTATTCATCACCTTAACTTCCGTTAAATGAACCTTGTTCGGCACCTTCAGTTTCTTCATCATCAGATTCATCACCTACCTCTTCAGCTGCTTCCTCCAGCTCCTCATTTTATTTAGACCAAGTAAAATGTTCTACCGGCCGTTTCCCTAGAGATGTTGTGATGTGGGAGAAAGTAAAAGATTGTTGAGAGCATGTGATAGCATCCTAGATATTGTTGAGGAAGGACTTAATATAATTAAGCTTCTTATTGACTTTTGAAATATTTTTATCAACTCTAGAGGCAGTTGACTCAACTCGAGTTAGACGATTATCGATAAGTCTTTGATTACGAGCAATGGTAGTAACGGCTTCGTGAGGCCAAGCTTGAGGATCTATTTCTTGAATCTCGTAAATTTCTCAAATAGGTCTAGGAGCTTGGGATGAAGAGGTGGCTTGCATACGTGAAATTTGTTGTCGAGCTTGTTGGGAGAAAGGTTGAGGTTGACCCGCGGCTTGGTTTTCAAGCCAATGTTCATAAGTAATTATGATGTGGTCACGATATTGCTTTGGTAGGTTCATGAGACTAAGGGTTTTAGAATTCAAGGAACCTATGTTTTCACATTCGGAATCAACAAAAGGAACACCAAAATGTTTGAGAATGCACATGAAGTAAGCGCCATAGTTGATCATCCTCATTCGTCCTTGGTTAAAAGTTTGAAAATCATCTCGAATGACCTTTTCCCAATTTACTCATCTATTTCCCTAAATGGCATATAAGGATTGGAAACCATGCCGATAGACTTTCTCATAGCTTTCGGTGCAGGGGTTGATGGTGTGGGTAAGCACTCTATGCATAATACGAGCTCTTGGCCTTAGTGCTACCGCTTTTAACTCTGTTGAATCATCTGATAGGAACAAATGATTGACTCGATCATGGGTATCGTGTTTACGGCAATCTCGGATAGCTCATCACCCTCACCGGGACATTGCAAAATTCATGCAAGTCGTTGTAGTGGAAGAAAAATCTTTTAACCATATTCTATCATCCAAACGCAGTCATCTGGATTTGTAATTATGTGGTGATCTAGATTTAAGTTAGCGTAGAAAAGTTTAACAAGAAGGTGATTAATCTTGTTATTATTTACCGCAAAATCAATGAGATGCTCTAATCCGCTATGACGAGCTAAGTCATGAATAGGATAAGAAGAAAAATTAAGGAATTTAATAAAAGAACCTTCAAAAATCCTGGAGTTTTACATCTTTTCAAAGCGTTGTACCACCTTGCCATTATGAAGCCATGCTCTTATTTGTGAATTCGAAGAAGTTGCTGTAGGTTGAGGATGGCGAGGTCTTTTAGGAGCCATTGTGAAGAACTATGGTTTTGGTGATGAAGAGGGAGTTTGAAATGATAAGAATTGGACAAATTTATGCGAAAGTTGATGAAATTCTAAGTTAATTTGAAATTGAAAAGAGTTTAATGGTAGTAAGTTGAAAAGATTAAAGGTAAAAAATGATTTTGATAAAGGTAAAAGTAAATAAGTAGTGGCTGGAAGAAGGTTAAAAGTCGGGTACCTAGTATAAATCGACTGAATATCTATAGGAAGTCGACTGGTACTGTATTCAAAAACATATTTTTCTGAGCTCAATCCACTGAAAAGCCAAGGTCAGTCGATTGATTCCATCCCGAGATTTTATAACTGGAAAAAAACCAAATTCAGTCGACTATTTAGGTGATTCAGTCGACTGACTACATAGGAAAATTTTATATTTGGAAGACGGTTTCAGTTTGATTTAATCGACTGGCGCTGTTGAATTTTTAGAGCGAACCCCTTGTTTAAAAAAAAGAATAGATCAGTATATAAATGAATTTTTTTGAATAACAAGAATTAATGCACATAATTTATGCACCAGTACAATATATATATATATATATATATATATATATATATATATATATATATATATATATATATATAATCAAGTTGATTAGGATGAAGAGGAAGGAGCGTGATAGTCTTTCGGTTCCACTTTTGTATTTTCATGCAGAGGTCGTAATGGTGACCAGCCTTCTCCACATTCCCAAGAATTCGAAGATAACAGTGGACGTTTAGGTGATCGTTCCCATGGATTACGAGGTAAAGGAATTGTTGGTTGATGAACCGTGTTGTGTGAAGACGAACCGTAGAATTTAAGAGGCACTTATTCAAGGAAGCTCAACCGCTTCACATTCACCTTCTGCTTCTAGTATAGTTCCCGTTGTAACTCGAGAGTCTCATGTTGATAGTGATGAATGTCGTTTATGTTTTCTTTTGAAGACGGCGAGCCAAAAAATAGAGAGCGTTTAGCTCTTTTGACGGGAGGAGTATAACCAGTATGAATGTTAGATGGTGGAACAATAGGAACTGGTTCATAAATCGGTGTTGGAGGAGGTAAATTTACCGATCCTGAACTAGGAGAAGAATATGATAGGGCAGAGGATTCAGAATTAAGCTGGGAAGACATTTAATTAAATGAAATTAAACTATATTTTTTTATTTCAATAAAAAGAAATGTATTTATATGAAAGAGTTTTATATAAATAGAAACATAATTGATGGTTAGGTTGATAAGAATTAGAGAAAAATTTGGCTGTAAAGTAGTTAAAAATAGTATGGTAAACAATAAAAATAGAAAGAAAGCCAAGTTTAGATATAAAGAGAAAAGTAGTGAAGTGGTAGAGTACCAGGTTACCAAGTGAGAGATCCTGAGTTCGAGTCTTCGAAAAAAAAATTATTATTAAAAATTATAAATCCTGTATGGATATAGCTCCTAATTCTCTTCTTAATTTTATGAAGATAATTTCATTTACAGGTTTTGTAAATATATCTGCCAATTGATTTTCAAAGGATACAAATTCCAATCTTGCTAGATCCTTTTTAATATTATCACGAAGAAAATGTTGACATATGTCAACACATTTAGTTCGTGGGTGATTGATAGGATTTTTGGATAAGTTTATAGCACTAGTATTATCAGAAAAAATTGTTGATTTAGATAAATTAACACTAAAATCTTATAGTGTTTGTTGCATATAAATGACTTGAGCACAAGCTAAGGCAGCAGAAATATATTATGCCTCACAAGTTTAAAGTGAAACGCAATTTTGGTTCTTGCTAAACCAAGAGACAAAGGATTGTCCAATGATATGATAAGTCCCACTAGTACTTTTTTGATATGTCTGACATCCTCCAAAGTCAGGGTCACTATAAGAAACTAACTCGAAAGGCATTCTTTTAGATAGAAAAGTCCAAAATATTTGGTTTTGCTAAGATAACGCAATATGCATTCTGCTGCTCGTGTATGCGATTCCTTACGATTTGCTTGAAATCTAGCACATAAACAAACACTCATCATTATGTCAGGTCGACTAGCAGTATGATAAAGACATGATCCAATTATGCTTCAATGTAATTTTTAGTAAACACTCTTTCCCTCTTCATCTCTATCGAGATGAACTGTTGTACTCATTGGAGTGGTTTAGCAAAAGTATTTTCATATTAAAGCGTTTAATTAGATTATTGAAATATTTTTCTTGGTTAATAAAAATTCCATTTTCTATTTTTTTAATCTGCAATCCAAGAAAATAAGATAATTCTCCCATATGTGATATCTCAAATTCTTTGGTCACTATTTTTGAGAATTCCTGGCATAATTTTTCATTTGTAGAAGCAAAAATAATATCATCTACATAAATGTAAATGATTAAAATATCCTTTTTAGATATTTTAATAAAAAGAGTTTGATCAACCTTCCTAATTTCAAAACTAGAATCTATTAAATATCTCTTAAGACAATCATACCAAACACGGGGTGCTTGTTTTAGACCGTATAAGGCTTTCTTAAGTTTATAGATGTGGCAGGAAATGTTTCATGTGTGAATAGAGGAGGTTGTTCAATATAAATATTTTCTTCTATATAGCCATTTAAAAAGGCACTTTTAACATCCATTTGATAAAATTTGAAATTATGAATACATGCAAAGGCCAATAAGATTCGTGTTGCTTCAAGTCATGCAACTGGAGCAAACATTTCTTCATAATCAATTCCTTCTTCTTGATTTTATCCTTGCGCAACTAATCTAGCTTTATTCCTAGTTATGTTACCTTGTTCATCTGCTTTATTTTGAAAACCCATTTATTACCGATAATTGTTTGATCACTTGGTCTAAGAACTAGTTGTCAAACTTCGTTTCGTTCGAATTGGTTTAGCTCTTCTTGCATAGCTATAATCTAGTAGTCATCACCGTAGGCTGCTTTTATATTTTTAGGTTCAAAATTCGAAAGAAATGCTACATGGGCCATTTGATTAAGTTGATTTCTAGTTCTAACATGTGAGTTAATATCTCCTATGACATTTTTTACTGGATAATCTAATAAAATTCTAGAAGGAGATCTTAATTCATTTTCATTACGAAAAATGTTTTCATTCTCTTCGAAATTATAAACAATGTTTTCATCTTCTTCAAAATTATTTTGAGTAGCATTATTTGTGACTGTATTAGAAATATTTTTTTCCTTAAATTTTATATTAAATTTGAAATTTTCATCGAATGAAATATGAAGTGTTTCTTCGATTATTTTTGTTCTTCTATTGAAAATTCGATAAGCTTTGCTTCGTTCAGAATATCCCACGAAGATCCCTTCATCGGATTTCGGATGGAAATTTCCAAGCTGATTTTTTGTGTTTAAGATAAAGCATTTTGAACCAAAAGTTCTAAAATATGAAATGTATGGTTTCTAAAATATGAAATGTTTGGTTTTCTTTGACAAAAAAGTTCATACGAAGTGTGTTTTGTTAAAGGTCGGATGGAAACACGATTTAGAACATAGCAAGCAGTTGCTACTGCTTCTGCTCAGTAATGTTTTCGTAATGTGCTTCCACTTGATAAAGTTCTTGCACATTCTTATAACGTTCTAATTTTCCTTTCTACAACTTCATTTTTTTGGGGTGTTCGAGCAAAAGAAAATTTATGATAAATTCCCTTTTTGTTACAAAAATGTTCAAAAGCTTCATTTTCAAATTCACGTCCATGATCACTTCTAATATTTTTAATTCTCAAATTTTTGATATTTTGAATTCTGCTTGCAAAAATCTTGAAATTTTCAAATATATTACTCTTATTTTTTAATAAGATAGTCCAAGTATATCTTGAGAAATCATCTACTATAACAAATACATATTTACTATGATTCATAAATTCAATTTGAGTTGTACCAAAGAGATCTAAATGTAACAGTTCTAGTGGTTGTATAGTAGAAATACATTTTAGATTTAAAGGATTATTTTGATAATTTTCCTAATTGACAATCATCATAAATATTGTTTACTTTAAAGTTCATTTTTGGTAAACCGTTTACTAAATTATTTTTAGATAGTTTATTTATAGCTTTGAAATTAATATGACAAAATCTTTTGTGTCATAACCAAGGATAATTTTCATTGGCTATTAAACACATATTTGTATTATAATTTACATTCATATTTAAAACATAAATATTTTTATCTCTAAAACCTTCAAAAATAAGATTTTAATTTTGATCAAAAATGCAACATTTGTTTTCAGAGAAAGAAATATTCAATCCTTTGTCACACAACTGGCTAATACTAAATAGGTTATGTTTCAAATTTCTAACTAATAAAACATCTATAATAATAGGTAAATTAGATATATCGTTATTGCTCACATCGTCTTTGCCGATGACATATCCTTTGGAATTATCTCCAAATGTGACCGAACCTCCATCTGAGTAATTAATTTTGTTAGCATCCTTTTATTTCCTTTCATGAGTTTTAAGCAACCACTATCTAATATCCATTTTCCTCTCTTTTTGGATGGTACCTGCAAAATATAGAGAAAACATTGGTACATACCCTTTTATTTTGGGTCCTAAAAGTTAGGTTTTAGGAAGCCAAACACAAGAGGGTTTAGTACTGATTTTGAAAACAAAATCTTTGTTTTTATGAACAATTTTTTATAAAAGGTTATATATTCTTATTTCTACTTAAAGGGTTGTTTGTCTTACCAAAATTTTAATTGCTTTAGAAAAAATTGAAACTTTTGAACTAGGTTTTTTTAGTTTTAATATTATTCTTTTTATATGAAAAATTCTTTTTCTTTGGAATAACTTTAGATGATTGCTTATATCCTAGTCCTCTTTTATTCGAAGCATTTTAAGAATTTTCTATGATTTTGGAAAGATTTTCCCCGCCTTTATTAAAATTAGAGACATTTTTAGTAATATCATCTAACTTTGTTTTAAGGCTAGAGTTATCTAATTCTAAAATCTTAATATTAGCTTTAAGATCATGATTCTCAATTAGTAGAGCATCATTTTCTCTCTCTCTCTCTCTCTCTCTCTCTCTCTCTCTCTCTCTGAGTTTCTATCTCTTGACTTAACATAGAGAATTGAGATTTCATATTAGAACAGGATTCTTGATTAACTTCAAATTCTTCTTCTAAGATTTGTTTCTCATCTCTTAGCATATCTATTTTGATTTCAGTTCTATTCAGTTTTCAAGAGATTCTTTGTATTTTCTTTTGATGTCTTTTATCTTATCAAGAAATTTTGAGTTTATTTCTAATAGATCATCAATAGTTAGATCACTCGTCTCATTATTTGTGGCCATAAGACATACGTTTGCTTGTTCTGCATCACTGTCTGAATCACAATCCGATGATGAAGTTGATTTCATATCGTCCCATGTGACAGAGAATGCTTTCTTCTTGAATCCGTCCTTTTTGTGCTTATATTTATCATTCTTTTTAGGACAGTCTTTCTTGAGGTGACATTTCTTGTGACATTCATAACATTCTGGAGTAGACGATGATGGTTTGTTGGTGTTGTTGTTATTGCTGTAGCTATTCTTGTTATTTCTAAATTTGTTATTCTTTCTAAATTTCAAAAACTTTTTGATGTTTTTAGCAATAAATGCCATATCTTCTTCATCTGAATCTGATTCGTCTTTTTCTGCCTAGAATGCTATGTTCTTCTTATCTTGAGCCTATACTCGTTTGCTTGGACGTTAACCTCATAAGAGATTAGATTTCCAATCAACTCTTTTGGTTTTATCTTCGAAATTACGTTGGCTTCTTCGATTGCTAAGAATTTTTGTTCCCACTCATCCGTAAGTGAGTTGAGGATTTTTGAAACAATATCAAAATCTGTTCTGATGTTATCAAAGAATGATATATATCTTGAAAACTAGAGTACAATTCATTTATAATCTCATCTTGCTTCATTTTAAAATTATGAAATTGATTTTTGAGCCTAATTTTTTTACTTTGTTTGACTTTGTTAGTACCTTCATGTGTAACTTTAAGTGTACATCAAATTTCATGAGTAGTTTCACACATGCTTATTCTATTAAATTCATTTTTATCTAAAGCACAATATAACATATTCATAGTTTTAGCATTTGCAGTAGCATCTAATTTTTGTGTATTAGACCATATTGAATATTCAGTAGTAGGAATAACATATTCAGATTGCATAATGTTCCAGGTTTCATAACTACTTGCTTGTATATAGATTATCATTCTAGTAGCCCAATAGTTATAGTTCATTCCACTAAATAGAGGTGGTCGTGTAGTAGATTGAGCTTCAAGAAAGGTATTGTTAATTATAGTGCTTGTGTTGTTTTCCATATTGAAAAAAAAAATAGATAATTATGTTACGGTTAAATGATGGCCTTGCTCTAATACAAAATGAAAGTGGCTGCACTAAAGGATCGTATAATATGGATAATTTACTTATGTGGAATAACAAATAAGTGAGTAAAAAAATAATGGAGTAGAATAAAAGACAACAGGGATTTTTATACTAGTTCGAACTCACGTACTACGTCCAGTCCCGGACTCCTTCTGAAATTATAGCTAGCAACAATCACTTAACCCGAAGAAACAAGTATTACACCGTCTGAGCAACCGAACAGGACTTCTACCGCCTAAGCAACCGAATAGGACTTTGACCGTCTGAGCAACAGAATAGGACTTTGACCGCCTTAGCAGCCAAACAGGACTTTCTTACAAATTGGATTTAAATTGACTTTGTGTGCTCTAAATAACACGGATTTGTCACTTGTAGTACACCCTTCCTATCATCTTATCCTCAAAGTAAATGTGTACATTTGTGTGTTTATGAAGAATGGGAAGTATAATATTGCTGAAAAGTATGGAAATGAATGCATAAGCAATGATTGTATGAAAGCTTGTATATATTGAACGCAATAATTCTAAGTGCTATAGATCAAAAGAGAATAGATAATTAAGTGATTGGGTCTATGAATCTTGAGTGTACATATAGTGTATGACTGGATATGACTTCTAGAAATTGACATCTATTAGAATCTAAGAGTTGTGACCTTCCAAGAAGAAGGAACTCTTTGATCAAAAGAAGTGTCTTTTGGAGAAAAATGACAGTTGCATATTCAATCGACTAAACTTGTTTAGGCAATCGATTGAATTTCAAACGTGCATAAAAACTTGTACAATTTTAGTCGAGTGACTTAAGCGATTCCGTCAACTGAATGCTGTATATATTAAAATAAATTGCACACAGTACCAGTCGACTAAGATATAGTATTCATTCGACCGAATACTTTTTTTAGTGCATACACAAAGAATTATAAAACGTGTGGTAAAATGGAATTGTGAGTGATGAGCTTTGAGGATAGATTTTGACAAAATTCTATACTAGATTGTTTAAATATAGACTCAACCAATATGAACTATGTTTGAGTTGATGAGCTTGGATTTTCCATAGTCGTAGGTTTGTGAAGATCATTCGCCTCTTGTTAGCATTCAAAACCTTATGATCCAGTATTTAGGAGTTTACATTTTATTTCCTCCATGATGTATTAAGACATTTTTGTCTATATAGTACTCTGATCATCCAATGGGGCATCTTTATATGACACTCTTGGCGTATTTTGTAATAATTATATTTGACCAATACCTAGGAGAGGTTTTGGGATTCTGTCATGGAATATGAAACATGTTTTGAAATGTTGTTAGTAAAGCTACTGGTTTTTTTGAATCTATGATTTTGTTTTATATTCATGTGCTTCTGATATTTTGCATACTAACATTATCGTATTTTATTACCAAAAGTTAGTACTATGGGTGACTGTAGCATCTGTAGTGCTTAGCATCAGGCCTCAAGATATGGGATGTTACAATTTGGTATCGGAGTATAGGATTATAAAAAAATTAAAACTTAAAACGATTTTGAAAACATAATCCTAAGGAGTTAAAGAAAATATTGGGGTATGCAACAATGCTATAGTAACATGCTTGTATTTGCTACATATAAGTATACGTTTTATCTCTATTCTCTCATCTCTCTTAGCCTATTCTTCAGTATCTTACGAAGGCTCAAACGTAGATATGGATGCTAGAAGTGGAAGAACTAACATTGGTTGGGGAAGCATTACAACAAATGGAAACGTCGGACCAAATACCAGGAGGAACCTAGGTAGGCACAAGCTACAAATGTGGGTGCTGGAGTCCCCAAAGTAGACATAGGAGCAATGTATTAGTTCTTTGTAAACATGATGCAAGCAGGAGTTGCCGCTGGAGTAGTTGGAGGAAATGCCATGGGAGGAAATCAAGGATCCCCAATGGTCAACATCTATGATGTTTTGAGTAGGGATCATGCTTGGTTGGCAGGAAAGCCGTTTATTGGTACTCTAGATGCAATCGGAATAGAGAATTGGTTGCTTCATAGCGAGAGGATTTTCGTTGATCTGGGATTCAACAACGAAAGAAAATAAGACTTGCTTCTTGGAAGTTACAAGGAGCAGCACTATACTGGAGGAACAATGTTACAATCGGAGTTAATAAGGAGACCATGACTTAGGACGAGTTTGAAAGGAGGTTTGAGGAGAGGTTATGTCGGAGATTGCGAAGTCTACTCTACTCAGGAAGTTTGCTGAGTTGGAGCAGGGAGATATGACATTTCTTGAGTATAAGACGAGGTTTGAGGAGCTAGAGAGATATGGCTATGCTACTGTTGATACTGTGATTACGAGGAATGAAAAGTTCATTTGGGGTTGAAGCTTGAGCTTGCAAAGGACACATTACCGCATATTAGAAATCCATGTGATGTTGCTGTTGAGATGGCCTTGAGATATGAGGAGATGCTTGCTTTTCTTGAAAGAAATAAGGTAAAGGAAGCCCAAGGAGAATGGAGTCAGGAAAGAAAGTTTTTTCATAAGAAAGGAGCTCAGAAGGGTGGAGCTGTCAAGAAGGGAAAGGCAGAGGTTGTTTGCTATAAATGTGATAAGAAAGGGAATTTTGCAAATGAATGTCACTCGGGAGATGGAAAGAAGGCAATTGGGAAGAAGTGTATTAGATGCTTCAACTGCAATCAAATTGGACATTATAAGAACCGGTTTGAAGCAATCAAATTGGACATTATAAGAACTGGTGCAAAAAGCCAACCAAGGATGGAAAGGGAAAAGTGTTTGCATTGGAGCCAGCTACCTCGAGTCCAATAGCAGAGGCAAAGGGAAAAGTTGTGTGGGAGGTATGCTTATGATTCATGGTATGTCAATTAGTGTTCTATTTGATACTAGTGCATCGTGTTCTTTTATATCTTGTTGTTTGGTAGATAAGCTTAACCTAGAACCCTTATACCTAGTTACTTTCTTAAGGGTTACGAATTCGATAGGAGGGTATGTAACTCTTGGGATGAGACATGACCACCTTGAGTTTGAATTGTTAGGTCATATATTTGTTTGCAGTTTGCATGTGTTTGATTTTGTAGGGTTCAGAATTATTTTGGGTATGGATTGGTTAAGTAAATACGATGCTAGGATATTTTTCCATAATGTAAAAATATCGCTCAAACACCCAAACTGTAGTGATCGGATCATATACTCCATTGAAAACCATAGTTGTGAGGATAATGCTTTGTTGGATGTTGTGGAGGTAGAATATGAGTTGAATCGAGTTTTGTTATTAGATAATTCGCAGATGTATTTGAACCTATAGTAGGACTACCACCGAACTGAGCCATTGAGTTTAGGATAGATTTAGTAGCAGGAGCAGAACCAATGAGTAGACCACCAAGCAGGATCACACCTAACGAGACGAAGGAATTAAAGGTGCAATTAGTGGATTTGGAAGGCAAGAATTTTATTAGACCAAGAAGTTCACCTTAGAGAGCAGCCATAGTACTTTTCAATAAGTCAGATGGATCATTAAGGTTATGTACCGATTATATAAGTTGAATGAGAAGACAATAAAGAATCGACATTTGTTACCTAGAATTGACGATTTGTTCGATTAGTTGAGTGGAGCCAAAGTATTTTCCCAGTTGGACTTAGCAATAGGATTCCATCCGCTTAGAGTGGCAGATGATAGTATTCCTTTGACAGCGTTAAAACCAGATATGGATCGTATATGACCCGAATTTTCCAAGAGTATTTGGATAGGTTCGTGTTGGTTTTCACAGATGATATCTTGATATTTTCTAAGGATGAAAGAGAACATGAAGTTCATCTTAGAGTAGCGCTTGAGACGCTGAGGCAGATTGGCTAAAAGCGAAGTTTTCGAAGTGTCATTTCTGGAAGAAAGAAGTGAAGTTTCCTGGTCATGTAATCTCATAGAAAGGGTTGTCTATAGATCTAACTAAGATCAAAGTAGTGAATAATTGGAAGAGAACCAAGACAATGACTGAATAAAGAGTTTTCTTGGATTAGCTGGATATTAATAGAGATTCATTAAGGATTTTTCATGGATAGCGGCACCGATGACCAAGCTTACGCGAAAGGATGTGAAGTTCATTTGGACCAATAAGTATGAGGAGGCATTCTAGAAGCTGAAACGCTTGTTGACTAATGCACATGTGTTAGTTGTTCCAAAAGGGAGTTAGGATTTAGTAGTGTATACAGATGCATGTGGAAAAGGGTTGGGAGCTGTGTTAATGCAAAGAGATAAAGTGATGCTTAATTATGCTTCTCGACAGCTTAAACCGCATGAGGTTAGATATTCAATGAATGATTTGGAATTAGCAGCACTAATTTTTGCATTGAAGGTGTGAAGACATTACCTTTTAGGAGAGCGATTTGAGCTGTATATGGATCATAAGTCGCTGAGGTGTTTATTCTCGCAGAAGGAGTTGAATATGAGACATTAGAGGTGGTTAGAGTTTATAGCCACTTATGATTTTGGTATTGAGTACACACTAGGAATAGGAAATAAGGTTGCGAATGTACTTAGCAGAAAACATCAGAATGCAGTGTTGGTGATGATAGCTGAGTGGAAAGATTTAGAAGCGTTGATGACATGCAGAGTACAATGGAGGTCTGAGGCTAGATCTAGTAAGGAAACTGCAATGTTGTCATGCTTAGAAGTTCTACCAGTGATGATTGAAAAGATTGCTTCAAAGCAGAAAGAGGATCCAGTGTTATCCTAGAGGATTAAAAGGCATGAGGCTGGAATTAAGATTGATGATCTAAAGGATTTTAGTCTTAACCAGAAGGGATGGTTGAGAAAGAAGGGATGGTTATGTGTTCCGAATGTTGATGGTTAAGGAAAGATGTTCTTGGGGAATGTCATGGATTCAAGTTTACAATTCATCCTGGCAGGAACAAGATGTATCAAGATATGAAGAGAAGCTTCTATTGGGAAGGTATGAAGAGAGATGTAGGCTTATGAGTGAAACCGTGTTTGAACTTTCAACAGGTAAAGCCGAACATCAGAAACCAAGTGGGTTACTTCAGCCTTTAGATATTCCAGTGTGGAAATGTGATTCTATCTCGATGGATTTTATAGACGGGTTACCAAGGTCAAATAGAGGAAATGAAAGTATATGGGTTATAGTGGATAGGTTGATCGTGAGTGCCCATTTAATTCCAGTTAAGTCAACTAGGATGGCACCTGTTTTAGATAAGTTATTCATAAAGAATATAGTCATGCTTCATGTAATTCCTAGTAGTATAGTAAGTTATAGAGATTCTGTAACAACCCGATATTTTCAGCCATTCGCATCCGCACATGTCGGACTTGAATTGCTCAAAATACCACGTTGTAAATAAATCTGGAGCAAATGAAATACAATCACAAAATCACAGACACAGAAATATCAGAATAAATCGCAGCGGAAATAAAATATATAGTAGTTCATGAAGCTACTACGGCAGAGTCTCAAACCAAATACATAATACAGTCTGAAAACAACATAATAGAAATCCCAAATACATAGAAGTTCACTAATACATGAGATAAACTAAAACAGCTGAAACAGAGAGTAGATATAAATGTAGATAAGCAGAAACTCTAGCAAAGACCAGCTTCAGAAAGAGAATCCAAAGCTGTGAATACTCAGGCTGACCCAAGCGTAAAGTAAAACACAAAACACTCGAGTCAGGACAATATATACTTATATAATGTAAACCAACTCAAGTGAACTGTAGTAGAAGTACACAATAACTTAAAGGATGCTTGGGATCGCCCATCCTTTAAGAATCAGTTAAACTATAAATTAAATACATCCCGTGGTTAAAGTTTCAAAATGGTATTTTATACTTCAAAATCAAATATCATTTCAAAATACAATATCATTCAAAATCCATTTCAAAATATCAAAATATAATATCTTCCAAACCACGTTCATTTTTATTTAATTTAAATACCATTACAAAACACATTTCAAAATAGTTTATATTTTGAAACAAATTACTTCATTTTAAATCATAAAATGAAGTTATTATATTAAATTTTCAAAATTTTAATCTTTCAAAATTCATTTATTAACTTAATTTATTAAAACAGATGAAAATTCAACTTTTGCAGCATTTAGAAATTGCTACGGAAAGTTACATTCAAAACAGTTCAATTTAACAAAAGATAGCATTTAAAAATGCTGTAATAGGGTTACATTAGTTTCAAATAAAACTTAGTTAAATTCAATAATTATAGCATTTACAAAAATGCTATAATAACCTTTAATTAAACTTAGCCATTTGGCCCATTATTATCAACTACAGCATTTACAAATGCTGTATTATCATTTACATTAGAATTAATAGCATTTCAGAAATGCAGTTAATTAATTTCAAGTATTCAATATAATTTCACAAACAATTATATTTTTATTTAAATCATTTTTAGCTTATCAAATCATATAATTTCACTTTTAAAACAGTCATTCAAAATACACTTATATTCATGATTTTATAAAGTTAAATCTCCATTCAAAAATCAAAATTTAATAATAATTCACTTATTAAATTCCAACATTAAATTTTAAATTCATTACATTAAATTTAACTTAACATTTAAGTTTAAAATTTTCAAATATAACTTAATTTCATTTTTATTTACTTAACTTAAAATTCACTTTTAAGCCAAATTCACAAATTTCCAATTTTAGTTATATTTCCAAATTTCAACCTACATATTCATTCATTTCACATTTTAACTTTATTCAAAAATCATTAATATATTATAAAATCATTTTAAATTCATTTAATTCAAAATATCATAAATTTATCATATTTTCGTATTTAATTTAAATTCCATTTATCACCAAATTCTAATTTCCAAAATAACTTACATTTCAAATTTTCTAACTTTACCATTTATTTATTTCACTTATAAATTTTCAGAAAATCAATAATACTTTACAAAAAAATCATTTTTAATCAAGTTTAAATCAAAATATTATAATATTTACATTTCTAAAATAATTTAAATTCTTTTAGAAAAACATATTTTAACAATGGGTTTGTATTTCATTTTCTAGCCTAGGTAAAGTGATACGGGTAATATATCATTTCCACCCATAATATACAAAGAAAACCCGGGTTTGATCATTTCAAACCCGCAATCCCAAGTAAAAGAAAATAATTGAAAATCATTCAGGCCTATCATTTCAGCCCATAACGATTTTCTCCTATTCTAAAGTCCGTTCGGGTATGTATCATTTCAACCCATAGTGATTCTAGTCTACAGGGAACTTGCAGTGTGATAAACTGATGAAAATAATAGAATAGCATGAAATAACAGTAACATATGGTATAACAAGTGTAAATATAGGTGTGAACTTCATATGAATATAATATAGCAGTTATAACAGGATGATATGCATTTACAGATTCAGGTGATGGCAGTTTATCACTATATAAGTACATATTAGTCAGGTGAGATTTACTCACTGTTTTGAGCTGATGACACAATGACGAATTGCACAACGAGATCTACACAAGCACAAAAGCACGATACAGATACGAAATGGAGGAGCCAAGGATTAATTCCCTTGAATACAAATCAAACAAACAATATAACAATTATAAGGTTTCAGACCAAAAATACGATAAACGATGCTAGAAATTAAGGAACAACAATTAATCAAACACTGGCACTTGCTTCCACCATCACTATGCTCAGCCTATAGGGTGATAAGGTACTGCCATGGGGTGTATTTGGTCAGGTATGGGTCATATATGGTCGGCCTAGCAAGGGTAGTGAAGGTATGGAAGTTGCTATGTATGAAAATACAAGTTCAAGGCAAACAAGTGGATTTTTGTGCAATTTCAAGCATCGGGCAAGGCTACAAATGGCATGGCCAGACCTGCTGGAGGCTAGGAGATGGTGTGGCAGTGGTTTTGGTTCAGGTATGAGCTGGAGAAGGTGGTGCAAAGGGCGGCTAAGGGTGTGGTGAAGTGGTGGAAGTTACAAGGTGTGAATACAAAGGGTTTAAGGCAAATAAGTGGCTTTTGTGCAACCATGGCTCAACCAAAGGACCATTGGGCTCGGCTCCTACAAGGTGAAGGTCATGTGGGGTCTGGAGTGTCGGCCAAAGGTGGTGGAGGGACTGGTGGTGGCGGCCAAGGAGGTGGTTTAGGTGAAAAATGAAGGGTATGTGCATAAATGGTTCGGCTAGGCTGAACAAGTGGAGTGTTTGCATAAACTTTGGTGGATCTAGTCATACATGACCACGGCATGGCTTGGTCAGTTGGCTGGAGGAGATGGTGACCTGATGTGGTGATGGTGGAGGCGGCTATGGTGGTGGAGGAGCAAGGCCGAACCTATGATGAAGAAGAACAAGTGCAAAAACCATGAATTCAAGCATAAACAAATGGAAAAAGGAAATAAAGTTTACCAAACTTTCTTCAAAAGCTATGGCCGAAATTTTTTCTTCAGGAATGAGAAAAATGTTTACATGAATGATAAAAATGATAGTCGTCTGAAAGAAATGAGAAGTAATGGCCAATTGAATGAAGAGTTAAGTTAAAATGTGAAAAGGTGGAAGATAAAAGGCCTTAGGAAAATCGAAAGTCAAAACCTTTTCAAATTTCTCTTAATTTCTTTATATAAGTTTAAATTACTGAAAATATAATAATTTCAGTTTAAATTTCGAAAATGCAACAAAATATAAAATAAAATAAAATAAATAATAATTATATACGATAAAAATAAGAAAATAGCTCAGAAAATGCACACTAGTCAAGAAAAATTGGAAATAAACAAAATAAATTTTGGAAAATTTATATGGACATGGAAAATAATTATAAATAAAGATAATAACATAAAATAAAAATTTATTCACAAAATAAATAAATAAAATTTAATTAAATAAAATTTATATGAAGAAAATTGCAGAAAAATAGAAAACAACCTTTAAAAATAGAAAATAAATGCAATAAGCTTTGGAAAAATTCAAACATCACTTTAAAAATATTTAAAAGACAAAAATATATGTAACATAACATATAATACAAAATTTAATAATATATGACAAATAAAAATATTATTTATATAATTTAAAATAAACAATATTGCTAAATAAATCAAATTACACTCATTATTGAAATATACATAACTTTCACGGTTTATCTCCGTTTCCAACGAAACTAAAAGCAGTATTCAAGTTATTAAATATATTTTCATAGTAAAAGATAAAATTTAAGAATTTAAATATTAAATTTTAAATTTAAAAAAATCAAAATTTGACCCAAATTGACCAAAATCGACATTTCAGGAAAATATTCAATTTATACCAGTTTGAAATTATAATTCACATAATAATCAAAGTTTATATTTAAAATGAAAAGTTTGAAATGGAACCGGTAAAAAATATTTAAAAATGAAATAAAGTCAAAATTAAGATATACATAAAAATCTAGGGTTGTTACACTCTCCCCCCCTCAAATCTTTTCGTCCTCGAAAAAGAAGGAAGGAAGTGGAGAAACAACTAGAAAGAGGAATAGGTTGGAAGACATTCGAAAGAAGGTAGGGAGAAAGTAGCTAGGAGGGAAAGCAGGTTGAAAGACAAGGATGAACCATTATTTAAACCATTATACATTTCAATTAAAATTTCATAATATTTTAAACATTTTATAATATGATGAATAGTCATTTGATTCAAATCTGATGGTTCAAAGTAAACAATTTTTAAACATTTTAAAATCTTTAGAAGGGAAAATAAACGATCAAAATATTCTTTATATAGTACTTTATCAAGATACTTTTATCAAAATACTTTTATAACTCGATGTCTTAACAAGTTTATCCTCGTTCCTGTAGATTCTGGCAGTGCATTGATCAGGCGCAAAGCTAGACTTCTCCAGGTACTTAGTAGACTTGTTTCAACGCCCAGTGAAAATACTTGAAAAATCATTTAAAATAGATATGGAAAGTACAATCCAAACAAATCAACCAAACCGAAACAGTTGTCTAACCATGGATCGCAGATACACAATGGTTACGCCTGGATCCCCCAGGAAACAATCTGTATCCGTAAGCTTTCTCAGCCCTGCGAGTTACGCCATGATGACGAGTAGAATGCAGGATACACAATGGTTACGCCTGGATCCCCCAGGAAACAATCCGTACCCCTAGGCAAGACTCAGCCAGGCACTTGCGCTACTCTTCGCGACCTACACATATTGCAGGATACACAATGGTTACGCCTGGATCCCCCAGGAAACAATTCGTACCCCTAGGCAAGACTCAGCCAGGCAGTTGCGCTATGTAGTCGCGATCATAAGACCACGGGGATCGCCATGGAATTCGATGGACACTCGAGTATCAAATCCGGAAAACCCAAATCAAAGAGAGAGAATAATATCGATAGAATGAATCCACAGTGTGGCCACAAAGCGGATATCAAGCAGAAGGCACTTTCCATAACTTTACTTCGAAAATATGTATCATATAGTACCCTTCAAAATCACTTTCAAATATCATACTTATATAAAGTCCATTTTATATAAGATTTCACTTCAAATCAAATACTTTTCAAAATACTAGTATATCAAATCACACTTATATAGATTTCGATTATATAAGATTTCACTTTTCAAAATTTGGGTACCCTATCAAATCAACAGTTCCAATTCAACAGTTTACTTATACAAATCATTTTTATATAAGTTCGATAGCTCCCAAATCAAGTATTTAATAAAACAAGGTTCTAAATTTCAAACCATTTCGATATCAAATAAATTTTTAAAATCATATATGATGTCACCAAATCATTTCTTTCAAGTTATACATATTCAGTTTCAAAATTTCTTAAAACAATAGGTTTAGAAAATAATCCAAATTTCCAAATCAACAAAATTTAAGTCAAATAAATCCATTTCCATTTCAAACATGTATTCACTTCAAAAGTCATAATACTTTCAAACTTATGAATCTTTCGAAACTAAAATACTTGAAATCATTACACTTTGAAAATCATAACATTTAGACATCATGCATTTGAAATCATAAAACATGCCCTTAATTCTTTTCATTTCAATTTTTTTTCAATTAAACCAAAATCTAAAATTTCCAATTTCAATTCAATTCAAACCATCAGTTTCAATTTAGTTTTCCAACAAAACCATTTCAAATATTATAAAATTTCAAATAAAGTTTTGATCCACAAAATAAACTATTAAATCTTAAATATATTTCAAGGCTCAAATATACAATATTTCAAAACTAAATTTCATAATTTCATATATCTCAAATTTTACTTCATTATTACTTACATATGTCATTATTTCGCAACATTACATTCGATCGCTCGCTTGATCACACAAGTTCGCTTTCGAACTAGTATTGTCCATTCGACTTCCCTAATGCGGACTTCGATATGGTTTCTTGACTAGAAGCCATCAGTCTCCTTGCATAGCCATATACTATGATAGTTCTAGAATCAAGCCCAAAATCCATATCAAATGTTTGCCATCAAGAATCAAATGAAAAATCCTAACACGAAATGGTGTAATTCACCTCGAACTTGTGTACTCAAACTTGGATCAAATTAATAATGCGAATAAAACAACGTACGTACAACTTATGTATCTATTCTAACTTGTTAAATAAATAGTTTTATAAAGATGTTACTAAGTTAAAACATTTAAAACCAAAATTTTCTCAAACATTTGAAGACTAATTTTTATCCAAAACATTTCAAAACTAAATTTCATATTAGTATAATTCAAAATAGTCTTATTTATTTACTTAACAAAACAGTTTCAACTTATAAAAAACCATATTATTTCATACTTGAAACATACAAACTAAACTTATATTCTTTATCAAATACCTTATACCTTTCCAAAAATTTAGCTTTGAAAAATTAACCTTGATTTGGAAGTGCTCGAATCTTAAAATAGTCGAAGAAGTCATATTTTCAATCCAAGAGTCGAAAATCAACACTAAATCAGTAAATCAATTTCAAAAGTTAGGTTTCAAAATCTGAAACTCGAGAACTGAACACCGGCTTACTTTAAATCTTTTCAAATATATATATATATATACGGATCTATCTTTCGAATATCAAACCATACTTCGAAATCTAAAATCAAAATTGGTTTCACAAAATCACTCGCAGAGCAAAGCTACTAGAGTGGCCTCTCTCTCACTCAGAAACTCGAAAATCAATGTCGATGATGCATGCATTCATCACCGAAATTATTTTCCAGCGACATAAGTGAGTTCTGGACTTCAATTAACTTTGAAAAACTTCTTTGAAATTCCTTCGAAATCATTGAAATTCATTCGAATACATTTGAAACATTTCTTATTTGAAATATATATATATATATATATATATATATATATAAATCATATTACTATATATATTTTCCAAAATCTTAAAACCGATTTCAAAATACCGGAATTCGATTCCTCAAAATTCAAATTCAAAACCCTTCAGTTATAAATCATTTTTGTATAAATCAAGTTCTTATAAAATTTTCAAAATTTCAAATTCTTTCAAAATTTCAAATTTTCATTTTTGAAAGGTATATAGTCCTTATCGAAAACATTTCACTTTTATATATAAAAATATGGCCATCCTTAATAATTTCGATGTATGCACAATTTCAAAATACAACCAAACACAAATTTCCAAAGGATGATTCAAGGATAGATTTCAAACAAACAGAAATTCAAAGTTATAGGACTCTAATCAAATAGGATTCTAATTCGAAGATAAACTCAAACGAAGATGAGATAATTTAATTACCAAATGGAGGATAGATAAGGCTATATAAATCGCGAGAGAACTTAACCGGTCAACTGAGACTTTAGGAATATAATTAATACCGAAATCTAAGGCAAATCGACCTTCGATCGCCAGAGATAGAATCCGGGTAGAGCAGGAGATAGATAGCATCGACATCCGAGGATACAAAACCTTCAGTGAATCAATGCCAATTGTAAAGGAGTTTCACCACTTTACAAATCATTCGAAGATTTACGGAATACCAATCTTATAGAGGTCATTCCAAAGTGGAGTTATGGAATGCTCCAAAATCAAAGGAATAAAATAGGGACAAGACTGGATTTCAGAACAAGTGGGAGTGTTCCAAAATTCAAGGAATCTTAATTGATAAGAATCCTAACCAAGAGATTACTAAACAAGGTGGATTCAGAGGGGATGAAGTTTAGAAAATCTTGATTTCAAAATAAGAAATTTTTTATACCAAAATAATCTTTGAAAATCCTTTAAAAATCATTTGGAAATCATTTTATACTTTGAAAATACGTTCTCTCACAAAGAAAAGATTCTGAGATTGATTTCACTCATTCTAGGGTATTTCTACCCTATCTCTAATGAGTTTTTGCTCCGCAGGCTAAGGTTTGCCTAAAACCAAAGCTCTGATACCAACCGTAACAACCCGATATTTTCAGCCATTCGCATCCGCACATGTCGGACTTGAATTTCTCAAAATACCGCGTTGTAAATAAATCTGGAGCAAATGAAATACAATCACAAAATCACAGACACAGAAATATCAGAATAACTCGCAGCGGAAATAAAATACATAGTAGTTCATGAAGCTACTACGGCAGAGTCTCAAACCAAATACATAATACAGTCTGAAAACAACATAATAGAAATCCCAAATACATAGAAGTTCACTAACACATGAGATAAACTAGAACAGCTGAAACAGAGAGTAGATATAAATGTAGATAAGCAGAAACTCTAGCAAAGACCAGCTTCAGAAAGAGAATCCAAAGCTGTGAATACTCAGGCTGACCCGAGCGTAAAGTAAAACACAAAACACTCGAGTCAGGACAATATATACTTATATAATGTAAACCAACTCAAGTGAACTGTAGTAGAAGTACATAATAACTTAAAGGATGCTTGGGATCGCCAATCCTTTAAGAATCAGTTAAACTATAAATTAAATACATCCCGTGGTTAAAGTTTCAAAATGGTATTTTATACTTCAAAATCAAATATCATTTCAAAATACAATATCATTCAAAATCCATTTCAAATATCAAAACATAATATCTTCCAAACCACGTTCATTTTTATTTAATTTAAATACCATTACAAAACACATTTTAAAATAGTTTATATTTCGAAACAAATTACTTCATTTTAAATCATAAAATGAAGTTGTTATATTAAATTATTAAATTTTCAAAATTTTAATCTTTCAAAATTCATTTATTAACTTAATTTATTAAAACAGTTGAAAATTCAACTTTCGCAGCATTTAGAAATTGCTACGGAAAGTTACATTCAAAACAGTTCAATTTAACAAAAGATAGCATTTAAAAATGCTGTAATAGGGTTACATTAGTTTCAAATAAAACTTAGTTAAATTCAATAATTATAGCATTTACAAAAATGCTATAATAACCTTTAATTAAACTTAGCCATTTGGTCCATTATTATCAACTACAGCATTTACAAATGCTGTATTATCATTTACATTAGAATTAATAGCATTTCAGAAATGCAGTTAATTAATTTCAAGTATTCAATATAATTTCACAAACAATTATATTTTTATTTAAATCATTTTTAGCTTATAAAATCATATAATTTCACTTTTAAAACAGTCATTCAAAATACACTTATATTCATGATTTTATAAAGTTAAATCTCCATTCCAAAATCAAAATTTAATAATAATTCACTTATTAAATTCGAACATTAAATTTTAAATTCATTAAATTAAATTTAACTTAACATTTAAGTTTAAAATTTTCAAATATAACTTAATTTCATTTTTATTTACTTAACTTAAAATTCACTTTTAAACCAAATTCACAAATTTCCAATTTTAGTTATATTTTCAAATTTCAACCTAAATATTCATTCATTTCACATTTTAACTTTATTCAAAAATCATTAATATATTATAAAATCATTTTAAATTCATTTAATTCAAAATATCATAAATTTATCATATTTTCATATTTAATTTAAATTCCATTTATCACCAAATTCTAATTTCCAAAATAACTTACATTTCAAATTTTCTAACTTTACCATTTATTTATTTCACTTATAAATTTTCAGAAAATCAATAATACTTTACAAAAAAATCATTTTTAATCAAATTTAAATCAAAATATTATAATATTTACATTTCTAAAATAATTTAAATTCTTTTAGAAAAACATATTTTAACAACGGGTTTGTATTTCATTTTCTAGCCTAGGTAAAGTGGTACGGGTAATATATCATTTCAACCCGTAATATACAAAGAAAACCCGGATTTGATCATTTCAAACTCGCAATCCCAAGTAAAAGAAAATAATTGAAAATCATTCAGGCCTATCATTTCAGCCCATAACGATTTTCTCCTATTCTAAAGTCCGTTCGGGTATGTATCATTTCAACCCATAGTGATTCTAGTCTACAGGGAACTTGCAGTGTGATAAACTGATGAAAATAATAGAATAGCATGAAATAACAGTAACATATGGTATAACAAGTGTAAATATAGGTGTGAACTTCATATGAATATAATATAGCAGTTATAACAGGATGATATGCATTTACAGATTCAGGTGATGGCAGTTTATCACTATATAAGTACATATTAGTTAGGTGAGATTTACTCACTGTTTTGAGCTGATGACACAACGATGAATTGCACAACGGGATCTACACAAGCACAAAAGCATGATACAGATACGAAATGGAGGAGCCAAGGATTAATTCCCTTGAATACAAATCAAACAAACAATATAACAATTAAAAGGTTTCAGACCAAAAATACGATAAACGATGCTAGAAATTAAGGAACAACAATTAATCAAACACTTGCACTTGCTTCCACCATCACTATGCTCAGCCTATATGGTGATAAGGTACTGCCATGGGGTGTATTTGGTCAGGTATGGGCCATATATGGTCGGCCTAGCAAGGGTAGTGAAGGTATGGAAGTTGCTATGTATGAAAATACAAGTACAAGGCAAACAAGTGGATTTTTGTGCAATTTCAAGCATCGGGCAAGGCTACAAATGGCATGGACAGACCTACTGGAGGCTAGGAGATGGTGTGGCAGTGGTTTTGGTTCAGGTATGAGCTGGAGAAGGTGGTGCAAAGGGCGGCTAAGGGTGTGGTGAAGTGGTGGAAGTTACAAGGTGTGAATACAAAGGGTTTAAGGCAAATAAGTGGCTTTTGTGCAACCATGGCTCAACCAAAGGACCATTGGGCTCGGCCCCTACAAGGTGAAGGTTAGGTGGGTTCTGGAGTGTCGGCCAAAGGTGGTGGAGGGACTGGTGGTGGCGGCCAAGGAGGTGGTTTAGGTGAAAAATGAAGGGTATGTGCATAAATGGTTCGGCTAGGCTGAACAAGTGGAGTGTTTGCATAAACTTTGGTGGATCTTGTCATACATGACCACGGCATGGCTTGGTCAGTTGGCTGGAGGAGATGGTGACCTGATGTGGTGATGGTGGAGGCGGCTATGGTGGTGGAGGAGCAAGGCCGAACCTATGATGAAGAAGAACAAGTGCAAAAACCATGAATTCAAGCATAAACAAATGGAAAAAGGAAATAAAGTTTACCAAACTTTCTTCAAAAGCTATGGCTGAAATTTTTTCTTCAGGAATGAGAAAAATGTTTACATGAATGATAAAAATGATAGTCGGCTGAAAGAAATGAGAAGTAATGGCCAATTGAATGAAGAGTTAAGTTAAAATGTGAAAAGGTGGAAGATAAAAGGCCTTAGGAAAATCAAAAGTCAAAACCTTTTCAAATTTCTCTTAATTTCTTTATATAAGTTTAAATTACTGAAAATATAATAATTTCATTTTAAATTTCGAAAATGCAACAAAATATAAAATAAAATAAAATAAATAATAATTATATACGATAAAAATAAGAAAATAGCTCAGAAAATGCACACTAGTCAAGAAAAATTGGAAATAAACAAAATAAATTTTGGAAAATTTATATGGACATGGAAAATAATTATAAATAAAGATAATAACATAAAATAAAAATTTATTCACAAAATAAATAAATAAAATTTAATTAAATAAAATTTATATGAAGAAAATTGCAGAAAAATAGAAAACAGCCTTTAAAAATAGAAAATAAATGCAATAAGCTTTGGAAAAATTCAAACATCACTTTGAAAATATTTAAAAGACAAAAATATATGTAACATAACATATAATACAAAATTTAATAATATATGACAAATAAAAATATTATTTATATAATTTAAAATAAACAATATTGCTAAATAAATCAAATTACACTCATTATTGAAATATACATAACTTTCACGGTTTATCTCCGTTTCCAACGAAACGAAAAGAAGTATTCAAGTTATTAAATATATTTTCATAATAAATGATAAAATTTAAGAATTTAAATATTTAAATTTGAAATTTAAAAAAATCAAAATTTGATCCAAATTGACCAAAATCGACATTTCAGGAAAATATTCAATTTATACCAGTTTGAAATTATAATTCACATAATAATCAAAGTTTATATTTAAAATGAAAAGTTTGAAATGGAAACAGTAAAAAAATTTAAAAATGAAATAAAGTCAAAATTAAGATATACATAAAAATCTAGGGTTGTTACAGATTCCTTATTCAATAGCGAATTCTGGAAGAGTATACAAGAGACTTTGGGAACCAAGCTCAAGATGAGTACCGCTTACCATCCATAGACAGATTGGCAAACAAAAAGATTTAACAAAATCTTAGAAGATTTATTAAGAGCTTGTGTGCTAGATTTTAGGGGATTACAAGAAGACCATTTACACTTAGTCGAGTTTTTGCACAACAACTGTTATCAACTAGCATAGGGATGACACCCTTTGAAGCTTTTTATAGAAGGCCATGCAAATCTCCCGTTTGTTGGTTAGAGACCGAGGATAAGTTAGTTTTTGGTCCTGTTTGGTTAGAGAAGCAAAAAAAAGATTGAGTTAATTCGAACCAGAATAAAGGAAGCTTAGTCTAGGCAGAAGAGTTATGTTGATAAGAGACGGAAAGAATATGAGGGTGGGAGATCATGTTTACGTCAAGATATCTCCGATGAAATGTGTATTTCGATTTGGAAAATCAGGAAAATTGGCGCCGAGATTCGTTGGACCATTTCGTAATGTAGAAAAGGTCGAGAAACTAATATGTAGAGTAGAGTTACTAAATAGTTCGGCAGGAGTCCATGATGTTTTTCATATTTCTCATCTGAGGAAGTGTATTCAAAATCCGAAGACTACTATAGCACCGACTGTGTTAGATAAATTAGTAGTGGGACCGAATTTTACTATAGTAAGAAAGCCAGTTTGTATAGTCGTGAGGGATGAGAAGAGGCTAAGAAATAAGACAGTCAGCGTAGTTAAGGTCCAGTGAAGCGATGACGAGAGTGTGACGACCCGTCCTTCTACGCCCAGAAAGACGTATCATCTTGAAGAAAGAAAGGGATGAGAAAATAGAAAGATAGAGAAGAAAGAACAACAACATCAGAATCTCACAGCGGAATGGAACAAAATATAATAGATCACATAACTATTACATAATTTTACATATATCAGAGTTATACAGTCAATATATCACATACTAGACAGTTATAAACACCTGTCTAGTTAATACAACACCACTCAAACAAATAACCCAAAGATACCAACACAGCGGAATACTATAAATATCTATCTACAACGCTGAAGCCTCCTGCTCCATTGCTCCTCCAGAATTCGTCAAAGCCAACCTGAATCCCTTGGCTACCCGTAAAAATTTGGGTACCCAAGAGTTTATGAAAAACAAAAATAAACTCCGGGTCAGACATGGGTCTGGTATGAGTAACAGGTTAAAGTTGCTTAACTTTGAAAAACATTTGAAAACAAAAGGTATCACGTAAGACTCCCCACAAATAAACATGGGTAAGTTTTTACCTTACGCTAACCAAAACATTTGATAGGAAATTATGTGATATTATAATAGGTCTAGGGTTTTCAAGTAAATAGAAAATAGCCGAAATTATTACATGATTAAATTCCAGCTACTAGCCACAAAAGTGGGTAATACAATCAAAACTGTTGGCACTTATTGGATTTTGGATTCCATACAATGGCAGGGCTACTGGGGTACCGCCCGTCACAGTACGGGGCCTAGATCACCGTACCGAGGATTACTCCCTTCATCCCCTGCAACACAAGGCCGGAACCATTCCTTACTGAACAGTCCTGAACAAGACAACCCCGACAGTTGGAGCTCACAACTGTCCACACAGCCGAATAAAAAGGGACATCTAGACAGGGGAAAATCTTGTCCTGCTTGGGCATGACCCACCTAACCTTGCTGCACCTCCCCTGTTTTAGCCATTCCCGGTTGATGAGGCTTGAGGCTGCGATTACCTTTATAGAACATATTTCTTAGAATGCTCATCGTCCACCTGACGATGTGTTGATAGCATTCAATCCATACAAGTTCGTTCCGGGTTCGAACGAAACCGAAGGCATTATCTCGTTATACTCATTTTGGAATCACCCTCAGAGTTAACGACGATAACCCTTGCATTCTAAATCTTCATCTTCACTTCAGATTCACGACCTAACGTTAATTTGGAATCGATGTGGTTTTCAGACTTCCAAATGCGGAAAACCCGATCCCGGTCTCATCGAAATCCAAAACGTGTCTTTTAGGGCCAAGTTGTCTATTTAGCCTTACCAGTTAAATTCAAAATAATTCAACATACACACAGATAGATAAATCACAATATCATAATAGATAGTCAACATCAACATAAACAGATAACCAATATTATCACTTCAAACAGATAATGCATATTATCATCATATCAGATAATTCATATTATCATCATATTTAAAACAAAGCATACATAGCATCATTAATCTCATATTGAGATCTCAAACCATTCAGGGTAAACAATATCATCAATCAATATATATAAGCAATCACATCAGCTATAATTAATTTAAAATGAATTAAATTAATCACCTACATCTCTAATTAATTTAAAGTGAATTAAATTAATTACTTAACCATTCTATTGCTTATATCACTAATAATCGATTATCAATCAATTAATTTATCATCACTCAATTATTCAATTTAATTAATCATCCTTGATTAATTTACTTTTAATTATATTTAAGTAATTATTCTTTAATTATTTTCACAAATTTATTACCCTTAACTAAACACAGGAATTTACCTTGAATTTACTAACATTAATTACATTATTTCTCAGTTAATTGCATTAGTAAATCAATTCATTTATTAATTATTTCCAAATAATTTATTCTAATTTACATCATAAATTATAATAATTTATGATTTCTAATTATATTTTCTATTTAAATTAATTACATTAAGTAATTAATCTTTAATTAAACCAAATTGTTAATCACCCTTGATTAACCCCATTCAGTAATTAACTACCCTTAATTACTTTATCAAATAAATAAATTACTCCATAATTTATTATCTCCAATTAACCCCTTGATTAATTATACCAAGTAATTATCTTCCAATTACTTTCACTATTAAATCATTCCTGGGTAATTACATCCAGTAATTATCATTAATTACTTCCCTAAGTAATTATACTTATTACATTATCAAATGATTATTTAAATTAATTAAACTTAATTAATTAACTTAAACAATTCATATTAAATCGAATTAATTACAATGAGTAATTAATTCCTTAATTACTTCCGTTAAGTAATTATACTTAACAATTCACAATTGCTTATCTTAAATAAATAATTTAATTAATTATTTAAAATAATTCCATTAATTGATTATTTCATAATTTTATTTAATTGCCTTCAATAACTAATTATAATCCTTTAATTACTTTCCTAAAGTTATTAACTACGATTTATTGTCAATTACATTTTAAGTTAGTCTTATTAACTTATTAATTTTTTCTTACTTAATTCATTAATTGGTTGCTAATCATTAATTTAAAATTAATCCAATGATTTCTTAATTATCAATTAATTTACCTTTAACTTACATCTTATTAAAATAAATTTAACTCTTAATTTCGGAGTTAATTAATTCTAGTCATTCATTATCCATTTAGTTAATTTGATAATTACAATCCTTAAGTTTTAAACCTTTCCCATTTAATGATCCATTTATCATTAATAAGGTATTTAATAAATTTAATTTAAATTTACTTTTAAATTCATTTTAAATTTACATTTAAAATGAAATCAAATTTATATTAACAATTCCAAACTCCTTTTATTTTACAACTAAAATAATAGTTATCTTAAATTAGTAGATTAAAGGAATTTACACACGGTTTCATATTAAATTCAAATCTAATTTAAAAATGCACTTATCATTCAAATTAGTTTAAAACAAAATTTAAATTTTAAAAAAAATCTTTATTTGTTCAAAGACTGAGATTCAAACTACGTTTTGAATCCAATCTTATCTTGGTTTAAACTTTGTTTTAACTACGTTTTTTTTTTATTTAAAAGCCCGGTTTTAAAAACTGAAATAAACTTACACGTTTAAAACCCCTAGCTAAAAATACCCGAGTTAAACAAATATTTTTTTTACGAGCAAAACACCGCATTTCTTCGAGTCCGACACTCGAATCACTCGAGTGAAACTCGAGCAACAAATCCAAACTGAGTTTCATTTATTTCACTCGAATCACTCGAGTGAAATCCTTTTTAAAGCGATTTCAAATAATTTAAAATTTTAAACTTTATTTTATTTTAAAATGAGATTCAAACTTCTTTTGAAATCCAAACTTTTCTTTTTTTTAAATACCTATGTCAAACATTTATATTTCATTTTAAAAACCCAGTTTTAAAGAATATTACACTACAGGTTTTTAATTACCCTGTACAACTTCCCAGATTTCCCTCTCCCCTACTACTCCGAGTCAACAACAAGCAGGCTTCGAGTTTGCGTGCAGAAATCCCGAGTCAAATTCCTAAAACCCCAAGTACCCCTTGCTTCAACAATTTCCAGGCACCACAGTGCACGTGCACGTGTACCCTCACCGGAGCTCTCTCCGATCATCGACGATCACTCCACCTCATCGCCAAATCACGCAGCAACCCACAACGATCACCCAAACATTTGCTCAAGCCTCGAAATCGAAAATGAACACAAACCCAAACCTGGAAACGAAATAACAGGTTTTCCCTCAAACCTGTCAACTCCAAAAGCTCGCTGCTCCCATCACTTGAAGGTCAGCCACTCCGGCCTCGACTTCATCCACGACCAACCTATAAATTCCCAAACCACCTCAACACTCGATCAACTACACTACCCAAAAAGATCGAGACTAATGTCACAGTGAAAAACTAGGGTTCCAAAAGAATTTTTACTACCGCAACTTCCACAACGATTTCCAACACAAACTAGTATTTTTCCTAGCTTCAACTAAGTCTCCTCCATCACTTTGAAGAACCCAGAGACCCCACTAACCATAGATCACCAGAAAGTCGCATATTTCCATAATATGCTTAAACCAGAGTGGCACCTATTTCCCTTTACCAAAAAATATAATTTTTGTTTTAAAAATCATATTTTGATTTAAGAAATCAATTTATGATACTGGATTTACAATTTAAAAGGGTTGAGTTTTTCTTAAGTTTAAACATGCACAGAGCAGTTTTGGTTTATAGAGACAACAAGCTAAATCTTTTAACCTTTTTTTTTATTTAATGCTTAACCTATGTTAAAACAAACAGGATTTGTTTGTGATTTAGATCCTATCATAACAAGATCAAAAGATAAGAATTTTGTAAACAATTTGAACCTGGAAATTCAAACAGAACAGGCAAATAAGATAGCATGCACGCAATTCATTTTCACATCAGACTATAATCCATCTACAAACAATACTTATTTTTATCAAAACATACTAGCATGCAACCTAATTAATAATTTAGGATTTAAAAGTTACTCACCAAGATTTGATCAAGAAAAATGGACAGAGCACAGTTTGGGTTTGAAGACAGAATTTCCATTTTTTGAAAGCTTTTGAAAACTTGAAAATGAGATGCCAAATCTTCTTGCCTATGAAAACTTGAAAACTACATGTATGCTTTCTTTTGTTTAGTTGAGTTGTAAATGTATGATGTTTGTTCTCTTGTTCTAGTTTGAAAAGAAATATAAACTTATTCTCCCTGGTTGCTATGTTGAACGAAAGCATTGCATATATGTAAAGAAACAGGTTGTACAGGGAGGCATCAACTGGAACATGCTTATCTACTTATTGTTTTATCAGGCAAGATCTTTTTATTTTGGAGGCTGAGAGATTTTTAGGCATATTCGAATTAACTTCTGTTGTTGGCTGAAAGAAAAGCATTAAATGCTTCAATACTTTTTGTTTACTCTTTATTTAATTAGTACATGTTGAAACTCAATTATGCAGATAATCTGACTTCCTATATAAGCTTCTTACCTATTTCATACTTATCTTATTCTTGCCTGGATTGTATTTCATATCTTAAGTACTAAATGTTTCAGCATATTTGATTTCTTCCTTGTCTGGTTTGCTTATTTCATGTACTTGACCACTTTATTATGACTTGTCTGCAAATCTTGCTTTTAATTTTTTCATTTTTGCTTTGTTGTCTTGCAGGCAACAAATATTACAAGCCTAGTTAGTATCTTTAATTTGTACTTACCTATATGCTTTTGTCTGGTTTATATCTTTTACTTATACCTGCATATATATACTAGATGTTTATTTATACCTGCATATATTTATTTTATCTTGTTGTATAGATATTAGTTTCACTTGTTTCCTTGTCTTGCATATATTACTTATATAAAATTTTCTTTTACTTGTTTTATACTTTAGGTACAAAATGTGAAGTTGTTTTGGTTATTAGTTATGAATTTCTATAATTATTATGTGGTTAGATTTTAACTAAAAATGTTGTTTAATATTATAGAATTTATCTTATATGTATGTATTTCTATTTCTAACTTAAATACTTATTTTTCTTGCATTTTACATGTACATATAATTATTCTATTAACTTTATAAGTGTAGTTTGGGTGTATTTTATTTTTACTTCTTATATTGATTCTTACTTAAATATTTTTATTTTTATTATCATCAAGCTGTATTTTAGAAGAAAATAGAACAAATCTTTGTGTTAATAAATTCTAAATGTAAACTTGAACTAAAATCAATTTTAAAAAAATTAAGTTTTTAGTTTGGGTATTAAAATCATATGATTATTTATTTAGTAGCTTAATATCAAATTGAATCCAATTTTTAATTTATTAAAAATATCATAATAAGAAAACATACCTATGTATATTAAATTTAAAACAAAGATTACCTATTTATAATATATACAGATATGTATACATTTCAGATATAAAACAATTTATTAGCCTTTAAAATAGATTATCAGTTTAAATATTTATTTTCAAGAAGATTATTAAATTTTATTTCAAATTTATTATTAACAATATGGTCAATTCAATTAAATTTTGACATAAATTATTAAATTGTTATTGTCAAAATTTCCGGGATATCACATTCTTCCCCCCTTAAAAGAATTTCGTCCCCGAAATTTAAAACAAAGGTAATTTAATAATTTAATTACAGATTTAATATTGAAACACAAGCATATATCAATCATATGCTAACAACCATAGCAACCAATTCATCCAATCAAACAAATCTAACCGTCCAGATAGAATTCTAAATAGAATTTTTTCGAGTTTCCCCATATATAAATATTGGGATACCCTCTCTACAGAATCCAAACAATCAATATTGCTATGCTATAGAGCTTTCACTCATCTAGATCAACAAGACAGGATATCAGACTACAGATAAGTCTAACTCAACAACCAAAACTCTCTGAACTGCTGATTCTACAATCAAAGATAGATCGTACACGTACTCCCTCAGAGATACGTGAAACACTCCGAATTCCAGTTATCTAAACTGACAATTCAATCTCGAAACTAAACACTTATCCAAAATCACATCTCCAAATACGGAATCCAAATTCCTTCGTCTCTTATCCACAAAACTCTCCGGACGATCCTGGGCTGCCTACATCCTTACTGATCAGCTCAACACTTGCTGATGCTCTTAGAAACAAACTGATCTTACCTTTTCTCATATGGAAAGATAATATAGATGCATTCCAATCCGGTCTTAAGATCCTGAAAAATTCCCAGTAGAAACTCTCTAATCCAAACACTGCAAATTCCAGTTGTTTCCACTTTAAACCAGCTGCCACCATGCTTCCACTGCGCAACTCTGACCGAGCAGATGAGAATGCTGATGATGATCACGAGGACAAACTGGTCATCACATCATAGAACTATGGTTCAACAGATCCTTAAAAGAAATTCAGAAGTTCCTTCAAAACTCCAGCTGCTTTACCAGACTCATTTTCCAAAAATCATCTTACTACTGAGCTGAACCATTAGTACCACTCTAGAATCCAGAAGATACCAAACTCAATCTCTAGACACGGACAAATTCTAACTTCCTGAAGACATCCAGAAAAATCAGATAACTCAAAAGAAACGCAACAATCGCAAGTCACTTTTGCGATCAATCCAGCCCACTACCAAAGAAAACTATTCTCTCTTTACCAAACAGAACAACCTATGCTTAATTAGCCAATCCATCAAAGAAACGGAATCACACTGCTGTTTCTGAACTCCACTGCTGAGGCAGAAGTTAAAAACTTCCTTGCCAACACACCAATGCCAATAAATTCCTAACCCAGAGCTCTTCGAGAAACTCGGATCTCAAACCAAACAAAAACATTCTACTGAACTCAGCCACAACACCGAAGCAGCTACACTTCCTTAACTGATTCCAAAGAAACCTCTTCGGAGACTTCCACAGTCACTGTGTCTCATCACACAGCTACTACATCCTGAGGTAAGATATTCGGACTTGCTCAAGCCAAGCCGACGAGTCCAAACTCTAGCTCATCCAAACTTACACTTCAAAAATGAACTCCGAACCTTAACAGGTTTCCTTCAGAGATCGATGAAATCCTTACACTATCCAAAGCTCACTCGAGACGGTATTAGGTCTACAGTCTCGACAGATACACTTCCAACCTCAAATATTTATACTCCAACCATTTGGTAGTCGTGATACACACACCACTACCCTATCTACCTTTATAACTTATATTGGATAACCCGGACAGGTAACCCAACAAGTAGGTAGAAATAAATATATATTTTTATATATTAAAATTACAAATACGCTCTCTCAAGAAAGAAATCGCTCTAGAGCCTAGGTATTCACTCAACCTAGCGCTCTGATACCAACTGTGACGGCCTAGGCTTTTCAACCATCAGCAACGGCTCACGACCGGTAGGCTTTTCAACCATCCCAGCCCCGCTGTGGCTCACAGTGATACCTCGAATTTGCTTTTACGGCCACCCTCTCGAGTCGCAACCAACCCCGCAAGACCTTATACTATCCCCGGGGGCATGTAGGGGTAAGAGTCTCCCGTTCGCCACCTAACGCAAAGCGAGAACCCCCTATCATGCTGTAGTGTAGCAAATCCGATCCCGGTCTCATCGAAATCCAAAACGTGTCTTTTAGGGCCAAGTTGTCTATTTAGCCTTACCAGTTAAATTCAAAATAATTCAACATACACACAGATAGATAAATCACAATATCATAATAGATAGTCAACATCAACATAAACAGATAACCAATATTATCACTTCAAACAGATAATGCATATTATCATCATATTTAAAACAAAGCATACATAGCATCATTAATCTCATATTGAGATCTCAAACCATTCAGGGTAAACAATATCATCAATCAATATATATAAGCAATCACATCAGCTATAATTAATTTAAAATGAATTAAATTAATCACCTACATCTCTAATTAATTTAAAGTGAATTAAATTAATTACTTAACCATTCTATTGCTTATATCACTAATAATCGATTACCAATCAATTAATTTATCATCACTCAATTATTCAATTTAATTAATCATCCTTGATTAATTTACTTTTAATTATATTTAAGTAATTATTCTTTAATTATTTTCACAAATTTATTACCCTTAACTAAACACAGGAATTTACCTTGAATTTACTAACATTAATTACATTATTTCTCAATTAATTGCATTAGTAAATCAATTCATTTATTAATTATTTCCAAATAATTTATTCTAATTTACATCATAAATTATAATAATTTATGATTTCTAATTATATTTTCTATTTAAATTAATTACATTAAGTAATTAATCTTTAATTAAACCAAATTGTTAATCACCCTTGATTAACCCCATTCAGTAATTAACTACCCTTAATTACTTTATCAAATAAATAAATTACTCCATAATTTATTATCTCCAATTAACCCCTTGATTAATTATACCAAGTAATTATCTTCCAATTACTTTCACTATTAAATCATTCCTGGGTAATTACATCCAGTAATTATCATTAATTACTTCCCTAAGTAATTATACTTATTACATTATCAAATGATTATTTAAATTAATTAAACTTAATTAATTAACTTAAACAATTCATATTAAATCGAATTAATTACAATGAGTAATTAATTCCTTAATTACTTCCGTTAAGTAATTATACTTAACAATTCACAATTGCTTATCTTAAATAAATAATTTAATCAATTATTTAAAATAATTCCATTAATTGATTATTTCATAATTTTATTTAATTGCCTTCAATAACTAATTATAATCCTTTAATTACTTTCCTAAAGTTATTAACTACGATTTATTGTCAATTACATTTTAAGTTAGTCTTATTAACTTATTAATTTTTTCTTACTTAATTCATTAATTGGTTGCTAATCATTAATTTAAAATTAATCCAATGATTTCTTAATTATCAATTAATTTACCTTTAACTTACATCTTATTAAAATAAATTTAACTCTTAATTTCGGAGTTAATTAATTCTAGTCATTCATTATCCATTTAGTTAATTTGATAATTACAATCCTTAAGTTTTAAACCTTTCCCATTTAATGATCCATTTATCATTAATAAGGTATTTAATAAATTTAATTTAAATTTACTTTTAAATTCATTTTAAATTTACATTTAAAATGAAATCAAATTTATATTAACAATTCCAAACTCCTTTTATTTTACAACTAAAATAATAGTTATCTTAAATTAGTAGATTAAAGGAATTTACACACGGTTTCATATTAAATTCAAATCTAATTTAAAAATGCACTTATCATTCAAATTAGTTTAAAACAAAATTTAAATTTTAAAAAAAATCTTTATTTGTTCAAAGACTGAGATTCAAACTACGTTTTGAATCCAATCTTATCTTGGTTTAAACTTTGTTTTAACTACGTTTTTTTTTTATTTAAAAGCCCGGTTTTAAAAACTGAAATAAACTTACACGTTTAAAACCCCTAGCTAAAAATACCCGAGTTAAACAAATATTTTTTTTACGAGCAAAACACCGCATTTCTTCGAGTCCGACACTCGAATCACTCGAGTGAAACTCGAGCAACAAATCCAAACTGAGTTTCATTTATTTCACTCGAATCACTCGAGTGAAATCCTTTTTAAAGCGATTTCAAATAATTTAAAATTTTAAACTTTATTTTATTTTAAAATGAGATTCAAACTTCTTTTGAAATCCAAACTTTTCTTTTGTTTAAATACCTATGTCAAACATTTATATTTCATTTTAAAAACCCAGTTTTAAAGAATATTACACTACAGGTTTTTAATTACCCTGTACAACTTCCCAGATTTCCCTCTCCCCTACTACTCCAAGTCAACAACAAGCAGGCTTCGAGTTTCCGCGCAGAAATCCCGAGTCAAATTCCTAAAACCCCGAGTACCCCTTGCTTCAACAATTTCCAGGCACCACAGTGCACGTGCACGTGTACCCTCACCGGAGCTCTCTCCGATCATCGACGATCACTCCACCTCATCGCCAAATCACGCAGCAACCCACAACGATCACCCAAACATTTGCTCAAGCCTCGAAATCGAAAATGAACACAAACCCAAACCCAAACCTGGAAACGAAATAACAGGTTTTCCCTCAAACCTGTCAACTCCAAAAGCTCGCTGCTCCCATCACTTGAAGGTCAGCCACTCCGGCCTCGACTTCATCCACGACCAACCTATAAATTCCCAAACCACCTCAACACTCGATCAACTACACTACCCAAAAAGATCGAGACTAATGTCACAGTGAAAAACTAGGGTTCCAAAAGAATTTTTACTACCGCAACTTCCCCAACGATTTCCAACACAAACTAGTATTTTTCCTAGCTTCAACTAAGTCTCCTCCATCACTTTGAAGAACCCAGAGACCCCACTAACCATAGATCACCAGAAAGTCGCATATTTCCATAATATGCTTAAACCAGAGTAGCACCTATTTCCCTTTACCAAAAAAATATAATTTTTGTTTTAAAAATCATATTTCGATTTAAGAAATCAATTTATGATACTGGATTTACAATTTAAAAGGGTTGAGTTTTTCTTAAGTTTAAACATGCACAGAGCAGTTTTGGTTTACAGAGACAACAAGCTAAATCTTTTAACCTTTTTTTTTTATTTAATGCTTAACCTATGTTAAAACAAACAGGATTTGTTTGTGATTTAGATCCTATCATAACAAGATCAAAAGATAAGAATTTTGTAAACAATTTGAACCTGGAAATTCAAACAGAACAGGCAAATAAGATAGCATGCACGCAATTCATTTTCACATCAGACTATAATCCATCTACAAACAATACTTATTTTTATCAAAACATACTAGCATGCAACCTAATTAATAATTTAGGATTTAAAAGTTACTCACCAAGATTTGATCAAGAAAAATGGACAGAGCACAGTTTGGGTTTGAAGACAGAATTTCCATTTTTTGAAAGCTTTTGAAAACTTGAAACTGAGATGCCAAATCTTCTTGCCTATGAAAACTTGAAAACTACATGTATGCTTTCTTTTGTTTAGTTGAGTTGTAAATGTATGATGTTTGTTCTCTTGTTCCAGTTTGAAAAGAAATATAAACTTATTCTCCCTGGTTGCTATGTTGAACAAAAGCATTGCATATATGTAAAGAAACAGGTTGTACAGGGAGGCATCAACTGGAACATGCTTATCTACTTATTGTTTTATCAGGCAAGATCTTTTTATTTTGGAGGCTGAGAGATTTTTAGGCATATTCGAATTGACTTCTGTTGTTGGCTGAAAGAAAAGCATTAAATGCTTCAGTACTTTTTGTTTACTCTTTATTTAATTAGTACATGTTGAAACTCAATTATGCAGATAATCTGACTTCCTATATAAGCTTCTTACCTATTTCATACTTATCTTATTCTTGCCTGGATTGTATTTCATATCTTAAGTACTAAATGTTTCAGCATATTTGATTTCTTCCTTGTCTGGTTTGCTTATTTCATGTACTTGACCACTTTATTATGACTTGTCTGCAAATCTTGCTTTTAATTTTTTCATTTTTGCTTTGTTGTCTTGCAGGCAATAAATATTACAAGCCTAGTTAGTATCTTTAATTTGTACTTACCTATATGCTTTTGTCTGGTTTATATCTTTTACTTATACCTGCATATATATACTAGATGTTTATTTATACCTGCATATATTTATTTTATCTTGTTGTATAGATATTAGTTTCACTTGTTTCCTTGTCTTGCATATATTACTTATATAAAATTTTCTTTTACTTGTTTTATACTTTAGGTACAAAATGTGAAGTTGTTTTGGTTATTAGTTATGAATTTCTATAATTATTATGTGGTTAGATTTTAACTAAAAATGTTGTTTAATATTATAGAATTTATCTTATATGTATGTATTTCTATTTCTAACTTAAATACTTATTTTTCTTGCATTTTACATGTACATATAATTATTCTATTAACTTTATAAGTGTAGTTTGGGTGTATTTTATTTTTACTTCTTATATTGATTCTTACTTAAATATTTTTATTTTTATTATCATCAAGCTGTATTTTAGAAGAAAATAGAACAAATCTTTGTGTTAATAAATTCTAAATGTAAACTTGAACTAAAATCAATTTTAAAAAAATTAAGTTTTTAGTTTGGGTATTAAAATCATATGATTATTTTTTTAGTAGCTTAATATCAAATTGAATCCAATTTTTAATTTATTAAAAATATCAGAATAAGAAAACATACCTATGTATATTAAATTTAAAACAAAGATTACCTATTTATAATATATACAGATATGTATACATTTCAGATATAAAACAATTTATTAGCCTTTAAAATAGATTATCAGTTTAAATATTTATTTTCAAGAAGATTATTAAATTTTATTTCAAATTTATTATTAACAATATGGTTAATTCAATTAAATTTTGACATAAATTATTAAATTGTTATTGTCAAAATTTCCGGGATATCACAGAGAGTGACTATACTTAGGGAACTGAGAGCCAGATTAGAGACGCTTATGCTGATTTGTTTCATGGCATGTTTTACCTTTATGATTGTTTTGATGTGTACCGTATCGTAATTTCAAGGACGAAATAAGGAAGGAAGTCTGTAACGACTTTAATTTTAATTAGGACATTTAATTAGTTAAATCAAATGAAATAATGTAAATGGCTAAGAGATTGAGATTTGTGTTAATAGAGGGTAGCCGTGGTAATTTAAACAATGAACTAAAGGAAAATAAAATGGAACAAGTGACTAGGGCAAGATAGGAATAAGTCATATTCTAATACCCCGAACCCTCATGCACTTTCATTCTCACGTTCATAAGAAAATATTACACATAAAAAGAGGCCGGCCACCATTAGAAGTAAGAAGAAGATAAGCTAAAATCAAGAGGAAGAAGCTTAATCAACTTAAGCCAAGGTCAAATCTCAACTCCTTAATCACAAGCTAAAGGTGAATATAGGTTACATCTCATATTTTTAGTGCTTTTTATTTCAGTTGAGATATGAAATTATTTTGCAAATGATTTTCCATTTTTGATTGCTTAAACGGATATATATATGCTTGTTAATGATTTATGCTATTTATTTAGTTTTTATGATAAGGTTTAACTTGAAAAAACCTATTAAAATGACATCCAAATGCCCTGTGATTTTGAAATAAGGTCAGAAATAATATTTTAGAGATAAGTTTCCAATTTCATAATTTTCTGAATTAATGTGGATTTATTATGAATTTTCTATTGACGAAAGTGGTTAATCGAGTTTAAAATTAATTATCGCTATTTTATATTGGCTTTGGTCAGAAATTTATATATGCTGGAAAACATATTAAAAGTGAATTATGAGAATTTTTATAGAATTTTCCTAAATGTTTTAATAAGTACATAAAATTATTTAAGGTATGCGACTTAAATGTTTTATATAATGGGCAATTCGTAAATGTTTTAAATTAATTAATTCTGAAATTCGATAGCACATTTAGAAAAGATTTTGGGAAAGAAATTAGCAGCTGATCATATGTTGACAAACAAAGCAAGTTAGTTGAAAAGAAGTTACTTTTTGAAGTCAAAAATCAGTTTTTATAAGGTTTGCTGTTTCGCCACTTTTCGTAGCTACCTTTCGACTTCATACTTCCACCTCTATCTAGATTGAAACCAATACACATGGTATCAAAGACATGGTATGTAATGGATTGGACATAGGCGAAAGGTATAGAGTCGAAATAGGGCTTTCGAAGGGGTCAAGGCCTTGTTTTGTTTTCAAAAGAAAATGCGCTTGCTTCGCTTTCAAAAAGGATGCTTTCGAACTAGATGGCTTTCAACTTAGTCAATGGTTTTAAAGAAAGGTTTCAAAAGAGGTTGCGACTTTGTTTTAAGAAAATGCTTCAAAGTGGTTGAAACCGCTTGCTGTTGCATCCAATCTTTCGAAGCAATGCTTTTGAAAGGGCTCCTTTGTTTTAAAAACTGAGCTGCTTCTCTAATGCTTTCGAAGAGATTGGTTTTGACACCATCCACTTCTTTGCTTAGGAAATTTCTTTCGAAAGAGTTGCTTTTGACTTAGATCTTTTAAGACCCTTTTGAGATTTTTAAATCTAAACTCAAAGGTTTCGAAAGGAATTGTTTTAAATGGATTCGAAAGGTTGTTCCACATGATTTTTACTTAAACTCAATGCTTTCGAAAGGTTTTTTGTAAAGGACTTAATTCTTTCGAAAGGTATATGTTCAAGATTTTGAAGGGGTGGTTCCCCAATGTTTTTGAAAGGTTAACCTTAGTGTTTAAGTGGAGGGTTTCCAATGTTTTTGAAAGGCATGTTTAAAGTGTTTTGAAAAGAGTATGTCTAAGGTTTTATAAAGCTTTCAAAATGATATTTTCAATGTTTTCAAAAGGTCTATCGTAAATGGTTTCGAAAGATATGTTTTGGCCTTTCGACCTAAGGTTATAAAGTAAAGTAGTTTACTAGTTTCGAAAGGAGTACGTTCAATGGTTTCGAAAGGGGAACTTTCAATGGTTTCGAAAGAGGTTGTTTAAAGCTTTTAAACAAGGGTTTTGAATGTGTTCATAAACAATGTTTTGTGTAAAGCATATATAACATGGCAAAGTGATTTGAGTAAAGCATAGAGTATATTTTCCATGTTTAAGTATGATTTAAAGGGTTAAATAAATTTTGAAGAAATGTTTTCAAGGAAAAGTTAATGGGTAGTTGACCCTAAGTAAATGACTTAGATATTTGAATACAAGATGGGACTGGTATGGGGTTGCACCCTATGCTTTAGTTAGTAGCCCCTAGGTAATATAACTCCAAAATTCCAATGTGTAGGGATTTGTCACAGGCAGGACTAAAATGATGTTACACACATAAAGGAATATACAGAGTGAAGATAGGTTATTGGTGAGCCCGTAAAACCATTAGGATCAACTGACCTTAGGAGAAGTAAGTTAGAGACAGATTGTCCAGAAGAGTATTTAACAGAAGTTAGATTATTTATTTATTTTGTCTGGTAGGCCCAAGTCCGTAAAAGGTTAGTAGTTAGCCAAACAAAATTATAGTGTTCGGATAGATAGTCCATTGATTATCTAATTTGTATGCATACATGATATTGATATTATTGCTTTAACCAATTTAGTTGCAGGATTTTGATTTGCAAAAGATATGGTTTTAAAAGGATATTAATGAGGGGAAACCCGTTCCGCTAAGTCATGTGGTCTCACTTAATATCAGATAACTGAGATGTATAGTATTATTCACACCAGGCTTATGTTTGACTCGAAGTTTAAGTTTTCCCCTTAAACTCTCGGGTGCTCAAAATATGATTTGAGTAGGCTGGGAGTTGAGGATTTACAGGTTTTAGTAGGTGGACGAATAAAGCTTCCGAAGACGTTCAAGAGGCATGGATAGTTATTAAGGGGTTTATATTGTATTTCCGCTATGATGTATTAAGAAAGTTTTTCCTATTTAGTACTCTGATCATCCAAGGGGAATTTTCATATGTTGCTCTTGGCGTATTTTGTAATAATTATATGTGATCAGTACTTGGGAAACATTTTCGAATTATGTAATGGGATATGAAACGTGTTTTGAAATGTAATCATTAAAGCTATTGTTTTTCTTCTGAATCTGTGATTTTGTTTCGTATTCATGTACTTTTGATATTATCGATACAATTAACATTACCGTAATTTATTACCAGAAGATAATAGTATGGATGACAACAGCATTTGTAGCGCTTAGCTATGGGCCTCAAGATAGGGGATGTTATAAGATATGAAAAATTATTTTTTATTAATTTTTCCTATGTGGAAGCTTAAATAAAAGGGTTATTAGTTTAAACTTCAATTTCTATTATTTTTCCAAAAACCTCAACCATTGAAGTTTCTAATTCACTTCAAAAGTTCTTTTAATTCAACTTTTTAAATAAATTTCATAAAGTTTGTTTGATCATTTCATAGAAAACTATAAACCAACTTATTTTTATTTTTGAAATATTAGAAATCTAATGTTTCTAACTTTATAGGAAATGTTTTTAATGGTTTAACACTTAACTCGGATTACATAAAAGGGACCTAAAAATTACACAGGACTGATTATACCTAACAATGCACTAAGTGCATAGGGTTTTCGTTCCTCTTGTTCAAATATGGTTAGATCAAGTTTATATTTCAATACAACATCCTACTCCAATATAGGAATTCTTCAAATATAAATTTAATTAAAAAGGAGTTTTTACAACTACTGCCAATATAAGAATATGATCGCCACTTTAACTGGAGAGATTTCTTTAAGTTTGTAAAGTCGTTCTTTCATGTTCCCATTACAGCTTATCACATCACTTTTTTATTATATGGGTCCCAATTGTATTAATCTTCTTCCACTTACCCTTATATTCATAATTTACTTGCTACCACTGGTATATGAAACCTCTACTAGTGTCTCTTTTTAGAGTAAATTATAATAAATGTGAAGGATTTATTTTTCCACCTTAACTGTTATAATCTTAACTTCCACTTAAACTCATAATATTTTGCTTGTATAAGGAAAAAGCCAACAATTACCTTATGATTCAAAATTTATATGGTGTTGCATGTATATAAACATCGTATATAAACACTTTAATTTAAAAATAGGTGTAAAACATGGAATGTGTGTTATGTTAAACGGTCCGTATTTTCTTCATACGGTATTAGTTTCGAACAACTTAGATATGAATTTGGGCTAGAAAAATCTATTCGACACAATAGAAAAGTCAAATTCCTCTAATTCATTTATTTGTAGAAATTTACTATTTTTTCCTTTATCTAAAATTATATTTTTACCTTTGTTAGTATTTTAATTTGTATTAAAATTTCCATGATGTTACACCTTTGGTGATATAGGTCATGATTGGGCTAGCTATTGATTGTTAAAGCTCTGTGAATATTTTATTTAAGAAAATCTATGATCAAATAATGATGGATGGTCAGGATCTAAAGTCAAGTAAGTCCTGGTATAGGGATTTACAGAAGAGGTTGCAGAGCCTTTGGATGTGCAGACTTACTGGTGGGTTTAGGTGAAGGTAACCACAAGAGAGTGTAGGTTGTGACATTCGTTCTGATGGGTACACTTTCTACGTATAACGCCTTCTTGGACTACCCAACCCGTACCAGTTTTCGGATGGAGTTAGCACCATACTGGTTAACAATGAACTTTTCTATGGAGAAGGGGATTAGAGTCATCTAAGGTGACTAAAGTTGAAGGCATGAATGTTATGTCATAGTGCTAAGAGAGGCGAAGGCAAGGGGTGAGCAATCTTTGGTTGAACCAAATAAACCAACCAAACCAATTCATTTTGGTCGGTTTGGTTTGGTTTTGAAACTAAAGTAGTTTATAACCGTCTATATTTTTTATCTGTCATATATATATATATATACACACATATGTTAAAATTAATATTAGTAAGCATCAGAATGCTGAATAAGAATACTTTAGTCTTATATTTTGGTTTCAGTTCAAATTACAATAAATATGTTAAACATAAAATGTGAATCGTTTTTAATTTGATTTAGTCAAACAACCAACTGAACCAATTAAACTTAATTTGGTTGGTTTAGTTTGGTTTTCATTTTTATTGGTTTTAGTTCGATTAAATAATTTTCACTGTCGGATAAACCAAACCAACCAAATGCTTGCCCATAGGCACAGCAATGTGAAAAAGGGAAGAACGTAGAGAAGACTCTTTACGTCAAGTCAATTGATACATATCAACTAGCACCTAAGCCCCAGCTCAACAGCATAGTAAATTCCATAAAATTATGGATCCAAGTAAAGAGCTAGAGGATGTGACGGTGGTCCTAGTTGAGTTAACAATCAACATGTCGATCAATCAGGATGATCCTACTTGGGTCATGAAGATCCGATCTCAACTTAGTATGAAGATGAAGAAGGAGTTGGTAGTGTTCCTCCAGGCAAACCTGGAAGTGTTTACCTAGACAAATTCTGAAATATGTAGAATATCACAGAAAATAGCATGCCATGCATTGAATGTGAACCCTAGATGTCCTTTTATGAAGTAGAAACAACTTAACCTGGGTTCAAAAAGATCTGCTGCGTTGAAGGGAGAATGGATGGATAAAAGCTAACGGCTTTATCTATGATGCACTGTAACTCAAAGGGTATCCGATCTAGTACCTGTCAAGAAATTTAATGGAAAATGGCGGACATGCATTGACTAATCAAAATAGAATAAGGCATGCCTAAAAGACTGCTTCCTATTACCGAAGATTAACCAACTAGTGGACTCAACAACCAGACACGAGTGATATCATTCGTGGATGCTTATTCCATCTATACTTAGATACTGATGCACGTTCTAGATCAAGAACACACTTGCATCATTACTGACCTAAGACTTCATTTCTACTGCGCCATTCTAGTTGGTCTAAAGAATGCAGAAGAAACCTATTAGAGACTGGTAAATTCGATGTCCAAGAACTAGATCCAATGCATGATGAAGGTCTATATGGACAATATGCTGGTAAGGTCGATATGGACAATATAAAGGTCTAATTAAACAACCTAGGAGACCTATCAGCAATGTTTGTTGTACTCTAAAGATATGGGATGATGGTTAATCCACTAAAATGTTCATTTGGAGTTGCTTCAGGAAAACTCTTAGGCTTTATAGTAAACTCAAGAGGCATGGAAGCCAATCTGAATCAAGTTAAAGCATTGAGAGATATCAAATCCACAAAAAAAAAGGAGGGAGAAGCAAAGCTTGAATGGAAAAGTAGCGGCATTGTGCCGATCTATCTCAAAAGCTAATGATAAGTGTGTAACATTCATTGACAACCTCAAAAAAGGAATAAGAAATTTCATCTGGACATAGGAGTCTAAGAACGCTTTCGAGGCTTTCTTGATCATTTGGAGTGACCACCCATTCTATCAAAACCTGTAGAAAGAGAGGACTTGTCTATCTACTTGGTATCTATTCATGCTTTAAGTGTTGCCCTAGTTTGTGAAGAAGCTAATATCCAACAATTGGTATATTACACCAGCAAATAGTTTATTAGAGCAAAACGAAACTATTTGAAATTGGAAAAGCTTGCTTACTGCTTGTTGATCGCATCGCAGGAACTATGTCTTTACTACCAAGCTCATCCAATTAAAGTTCTAACTAACCAACCGTTGAGACCGGTGTCGCACCAACCCGAGATTTTGGGAAGGTTATTGAAGTGGAATATCGAGTTGAGTCTGTATGATATATCCTATCATCACAGGACGGCGATTCGAGGATAGGTATTGGTTGATTTCATTGCCAAATTTATCACCTGGGATGAAGAAGAGAGCAAGGCATGAAGAGGAGTACTTAATAGAAACTATACATGGACAGAGCATCTAATAAGCGTTGCTCGAGGGCAGGAGTGATCTTGATAACCCTTGGGGAACGATTAGTTTACTATGACTTGAGAATTGAGTTTCCCACAACAAATAACGAAGTCGAGTACGAAGCACTTATGGCGAGGATCAAGATAGCGAAGAAATTGGGGGTAAAGACATTGCATACACACACACTCTCTCTCTCAATTGGAGGTATGCATGGTGAAGAAAGTGTTTCAAGCTAAGAGAGTGAGACCAACATCTTACTTGATGATAGTTCTAGAACTGCTCAATGACATCGAATACTACACGATAATGCACATTTCTTGGGAAGAAAACACAATAGTAATTCACTAGCCAATCTAGCAAGCTTTTGGGATGCACGACTCATGGGTTTGGTTCCAATGAAGCTCCAAGCATTGACTAGATGTATGTCGATTGACTTGAAGGCTAAAATTGAGAAGGAATCATTGATGACGCCGATCAAGGAGTACTTATTAAAGGAACTCTCTTAAATGGAAGGAAAGAATGGAGAAAACTCCTATGCAAAGTGCCATAGTTTTTATCGGTCAAGAGGGGGTGCTATATAATAAAGTATTTTTAGCTCCTTTGCTATGGTGTGTCACCAACGAAGAAGCTAAAAGGATCCTTATGGATGTGCATGAAGAAGCTGATGGAAATCACAATAGAGGTAGATTTAGCTAGAAAGATTCTTCACTACAGATATTTTTGCCAAAAATCAACCAGAACGTGGTTGATTATACCATAAGGTGCAATAAATGTTAAAGATTTGCAAAGATCCCTAGAGCTCTACCTACATAGATTACGCAAATGGTCAATCCATGGAAGTTTGCAGTATGAGGGATTGAATCAACGATATGCCACTAATGTGCAAAGGCAAAGCAAAATATATCACTTTTGAAGTTGATTATTTTATGAAATAGTTTGAAGCGAAACTGCTTGCCATGATCACCATGAAGAAGGTAATCTATTTCATAGTCAAGAAAAATATTTGCCGATTTGGGATTTTGCAAACAATCAAATTAGACAATTGAACCTAATTCAACAATTCTGAATTCAAGAATCTCTATAAGTACCGGATCGAGAAGAGGTTTGCAGTGGAAGCACATTCACAAGTGAATGGATAGGAAAAGGCGATGAATAAAATCATTAAGTCCATCTTAAAGAAGCAAGACAAAGGCCAAGCACAAGTGGGTCAACGAGTTACCTCTAGCGCTTTGGGTCTATCGAACAACCCATAAGTCTACAACTGTAACAACCCGATTTTTCGACGTCCGAAAATCGACATCAATACAGTCCACGGTATCAAATACCGAATAATCGAATGCTGAAAAACCGAACCATTAGGTTAAAGAAGAAGGAGGTAGAAGAATAAATACAAAACAACATCAGAATCTCACAAACACAGCGGAACAATATATAATAGATAAACAATTAATCTTTTAAACAAAAGAACTATATCTGTTTTATATATTACGTCATCAGAGCAATATAATCAACATCGCAATTCAGGACGGTTATATTGTCTCGTCCTTCCAAAGCTGAATATACAACTTACACTGCACAACGGAAATATGAATCTATGGAAATACGCCTCGTCATCCAGCTCTTCTCCTGAGCTCCACATCAGTTTATCCAGAATCTGTATTCTATAATACTCGGTCTGACCCGATGATTATAGTTAAATAATACCCGAGTCAGTTTGGAAAACCAACGTGAGAAAATACACTCAATTGAATTATTAAAGTTTTCAAAATCATTTGAAATCAAATGTATCCCGTAAGACCATGCCACAAATAAACATGCCAGGTTTTTACCTTACGATAACCAAAACATTTGTTACAAAATCCTCTGATATTATAATAGTGTCTATATACAAATACTTATTCAAATAGCCGAAATTGTTACATTCATTAAATTCAAACATAATAGGTATACAAACAAAACCGTAAAGGCACGTAGGGAGATTGGATTTCCATCAATGGCAAGGCTATTGTGGTATCGCCCGTCACAGTACGTGGTCTAGTTCACCAAACCGAGGATCCACCCTGATCCTCTGCATCACAAGACTGAAGCTACCCCTTACTGGATAGTCCGAATAAGTTCACCCCACGGTTGGGATCAGCAACCGCCCACACAGCCGAAATAAAGGGACATCTAGACAGGGGTGACCTTACCTTAATTGGTTGCTAGCCACATAGCCTTGTGTGCACCTCCCATGTTTTAGCCATTCCCGATTGATGAGTCTCGAGGCTTTGCGTTGCCTTTTAGCAGAATTCACTTAGAATGCTCGCCGCCCTCATGACGATGTTCTGATAGCATTCATCCATACAAGTCTATTCCGGGTTCGAACAGATCCGAAGGCACTACTCTACTACATCCATTTTGGAATCCTCTTTAGGATTAGTAGCAATTAGCCCTTGCACTTCACTGCTCCATCTTCGACTTCAACTCTTGTCTTCCTCATGAAAACATTCAAACAGGATCAAAGTGGTTTTTGAAAAATTAATTCCGATCCCAGTCTCTATAAAATGATCAGCGCATTGGCCAATATTGATAGTCGGTTATTTAACTATCAAATAACATTCACAAATAACCATCAGATATTAATAATTTCCCAAATTATTTTATTTCGAAATATATTCGCGAGATATTTTTCTATACTTCAATCCTTTGAAAATTGTTTCAAATCACCTTTCTTTCGCGGAATAAATTTCCCAAATATTGTTTATTTCCATTGGAAAATAACCAAGTTTAAATATAGATTTAAAATAATTTAAACCACTTTACTCTAAAAAGATATGCTTCAAAACATTTAAATTAAAACCACTTAAACACTTTATTCCAAAATATACTTTAAAAATATTTAAAATAAAAACTACCTAAAAAACTTTATTTAAAAATACTAGTTATGAAATTTTATACTAATTTCTCATGTAAAACTTAAGCCAAAACTAATTTAAAATAAAATTTATGAATTCTATACAAGCTTTCAAATAAAACTTTGACCAACTACCTTTAAAATAAAACTATTTTATAAAATATAATTATTAATCATTATCCTTTTGAAATCATAATACCAATTAACCCTTTAAAAATAATTCGACTATAATTTAATAAATATTTACCTTTAAATTCCAAACAGCTTAAATAATTCTCATAAACATTTCTTTAAAACAACTTTAAACTTATTTATTTGAATTTAAAAATCTGCTTGGAAACGTACTTGGCTTTTCAGAGAAATGTACTTTCTTTCACATCTTTAAAAATAATCCACTATTTATTTTTAAAACAAATTGCCTGTTCCTTTATAAATTCCCTTCCTGAATTTATACTTCCAAATATCCATTGATATCTTATTTCACTTTGTAAACACCGTTTATAAATTCCATAGTCTCATTTCCTTCCAAACATAGTTTCTGCCTTAAATCAATTTTCAAATCGTTTTCCAAATTTATTCCATAAAAAAATTCCTTTACTTACTCAATTTATTACAAAACCCATTAATTTCAGATTGAACTTCCTTATAGTGATTTAAAATCTTATTTAACCTGTAAATACCAGTTTCATACTTTTCCAAGTTCTTCTTTATCCTTTCCAAACAAATTTAAACCTTGAATTTAAAAATAAATTCTTTATTCCTTTAAATAATATCACTTAAATTAAATGATTCATTTATTCTATTAAATATAAAAAAAATCCTTTCTCATACTCGGAGTTTATTTACTATAATTGAAAATCAACTTTTATCCTTTTGCAATTCATTCATTAATTTATCCAAATTCTCTGTAATATTTTACTTAAAAATTCTCTCTTCTATCTTCGCTTTAAAAATCCAATTTATATATTTGATAACTTAGTATACAAATTTATTCAATCAAACCATAGCATCTAATATTTTCAATTACCAATATAATTTGTCACGGATTATCAAATAAACCATATCACAGAATATTAAAGAATCTAAATAAATTTTGAGAAATCCAGTTGGATCCCTCCAACCTGTTTCCCTGCATCCACAGATGTTAGCATAACGATTTAAAATACCAATCCCGCTTCAAGGCAGGATATCACGGTATAAAGGGTCATCCGCTATTATGCGGGGCACATAGGGTCTCATCCTCTATATAATTCGAAAAATCAATCACTCCAATATATATATACTACTATATATAATATCACATCCAATCAATTCAATCATTCATCCAATCATTTAAATTTAACTATTGAAATTAAATGGTATCCAAATGAGTGAGATTAACTCACCTTTGATTTTTAATTTGCAGTCCACTCCAAATCGGCTTGATTCTTCATGATTTTAGACCTTGTATAACATTATATAATTTTATTAATATTTGAACTAATCTAATAGTCCATTACCATCTAATAGTTTAGTTAACTAATAATTTAAAATTTAAACTAATTTCCCTATCTTAAATAATTTATAGTAACTAAAATAATTAAATAAGTTGATTAACAAATAAATTACCCTAATACATCACTTCAAAAATTACCCAGTAGGTTTATATTCTATATTTAAAATTAAAGATCCAATTTTTATATATAAATTCTTCAACATCTAAAATTCCAATATAACTAAATTCTTTTTCTTTTTACATATAATTTCCATTAAACCATGAATATATAAAAACAGTATATAACTTTATTGAAATTACAGAATCATCATTTCTTTTTTAAAGCACTTCGCTTAGAAAAGAGGAAGCAGAAACCATACCTAAACCCTAGCAGACATCATCACTCACAACCGAGGCTATCACCAGCGAAACCAAACTCACCAGATAACGCGACCATCCCCACTTGAATGCGCCGCTCGAAAATCAAGCTTCCAAGCAAAAATCGAGTCGTTGTTGACTCGATCGACATCCATCGTCGAGCTCGCAAGTTTGACTCGAGACCCAACTGTGAAGCCATGTCTCAACTTTGGCCTACACTGACATGCGGCTGCGCCGAACTTTAGCTACCGCGACCCCTAACGCGATCAACCCACCCTCAACTGCACTCGACAACGAACATCACTCGTGAGATATAGGGTGTCGTTCTCAAATCGCGTACCTATCTCGATCGCGCGATTAGATTGAGGAACTCAGTCGCCAATAATTTAGGTCGGAATCGATTATTGTTTGGGTTGATTTCAAATTCAAAAAGAAAACGTGGGCGGTGAACTGGTTAGAAAAGAAAGATTTCGGCCCCTTTTGAAATTAGAATGAGGCAGCCATTATTTTGAATTGAGGAGTTGATTTTTTTTTCTTTTGAAATTTTTAAACGAGATAGTTTTCTTCCCTTTTTTTAGATGTGTGTTTCATGAAGAAGAACACGTGTTTTAAAAATGCTCTACGTGTCTATGCCTGCTACAATGTCTTGATTTTATTATTTAATTTAGAAATTAAATTCAAATTTAAATTATTCTCGATCTCGTAACTCACAATCTCGATCTCCTATCAAGGCATGATGCTAGGCGTTTATAATGTTAAACTTCTATTTCGAACGCAATGGAAAAGGTTTCGAGTCCTAACTCAATCGTATGGAGATGATAGCCTTTTGGACTTAGTTATTATATTAAATTTCGATTTAAATTTAGTACATTTATCTCTTGTATGATCACTCGACAACTCCAAACACTACGAAAGTTGAAATCCGATAATAATACACTATTACGGATCCAATGGAATGGTTTCATCGAATTCCGAGACTATGCCTCGGAGGGCTATTTTTAAATATCGATTTAAACGATATAATTTAAAAACTGAACAGAATACTCTCAAATTCAAATTTAAAACTTCTATTATCTCCAGTATTATGATTATAAATTTTCCAAACCTTTGGAATATTTTTAACAAGTATAAAACTAAAGATTCAATATTTTACCCAACTTTCAATAATTAAATTCAATAATTTAATTGCCAAATAAAAAGTGATATTTAAAATTCAAGTTAAATTAACTTTCAAATATTCAAAATCAATTAAATATTTCAATTTCAAACATCTAGAAATTCCGAGTCATCACATTCCTTCCTCCTTAGAATTTCGTCCTCGAAATTACTAGTTAAGAGGAATGCTCCAACCCTTTAAGTATTTTTCCCAACCAAATAGTTTTAACAACAACCAAACAATCTTTTATTAAAGACACGTTAACATCCTTATTAACCTTCCAAACCTACCCATAGCTTCCAAACAGCCTTACTTACTCAACAATTTAAATTTAAAATCAAATTTAAAATTATCAAAATTTCTCAAAAAAAAATTCTAACACCCTAAATTTTCGAAAAATTTCGCCAGCGTCTCCTTCGTGCGGCTATATCGGTACAACTACAAAATGCCTCTACGATCCCCTAGATTTCAAAAGAAAATAAAAGGCCAAGTGGATAGACTAGAAATCATCAAATTTCATACAGAAATTCAAATACATACCTTTTGCGAGCAATTTCATTTATCTTCTGAAATCAAAAATGCCAATTTCCTTTTGCTTTTAAAACACCTGTATACTACTAAGCAATAATATCCAATCAAAGCATTCAGAATCATTTTATGCATTTCTTTATAACAATTTCAATATATATTTCAATCAAGCCCGTACGATACACATATATCATCCGTACGTAATACCAAATTTGTTCGCTCACTCGATCACACAATTTCACTTCCGAACTAGTATCGTCCACCCGACTTCCTAGTGCGGACTCAAATCTGGTTACTCGATCGAAAACCGTCATTCTCCTTGCATAGCCGCAAATTATGATAGAGAATTTTTAGAATTAATCAAAAATCCGTATCCGGGGTCCGCCATCGAAAATTGAATGAAAAATCCTAATACGGATTGATATAACTATCTCGAAATTTTGTGCTCGAATCTGGATCAAATCTCTATGCGAATAAAATAATATACGTACATCCTACGTATAAATCTCAATTGATCATTAGCTATATCAATTCTCTTTTTATTCACACTTATCTTGATTTCCATTCACTTATTCACAAATATCCTTTCTTACCACCCTTATTAAAACTTCTTTCAATATTAACTTAGAATATTTTCCCAATATCAATTTACTTAAAAATTCCACCATCCCTTTCTTAAATTCAATATAACTATTTTATATACTTCTTATATTCATCTTCACTTCATCACTTAAGCCTTTATATCTATTTTTATTCAATTTATATTTCAATTCCTTATGAATTTAATTAACCAGTTCTTATATTAGACTCACTTACTAATTTATTCATATCTCAACACTTCCATTTCCAAACCTTTATTATTATGTTAAATAAGTTTCATTTATTTCAAATTTCAATTCATTTTATCTCAAACCATTTTTATTTAACCATCTCTTTAATTAATTCTACTTACAGATTAATTTTACAACTTCACTTTACTCAATTCAATTTTAAATTTTAATATTATTTTACAATTACATTTTATTTTGCTTACTATTTTAAATCAATTATTTTACTTACTGATTTTAATTCAATACTTTGTTTTATTTAGTCCAACTTGACTTATCTTTTCATTTTACACAATCCAAATATTCAGTTTCCATCCTATTTACTTACAAATGCAAATTCATTTGTCTTTCCACACCTTTATTTCCAACTTATAACTTTTATTTAAGTAATCATTTCACTTAGTCTTCTTAGATTTTTTTTATATTCACTTTTACTTAACTATATTTGCTTACGTTTTGGTTTCAATTTAAATTTTAAACTTTTATAAGTTTTCCAAATTGAATTACATTTGCTAACTTCTTTTAATTCACATAAATTAAGTTGCTTCCTTCCAACTTATTTGGGTTTCACACTTACTTTACCAACTTATTTTACTGTCGCAATAACTTTAATTTAACTCTTCTTCAATTTAAAATTTTCTATTATAGAGAATTTCAAATTTTACTAATTATCAAACCCATTTATATTTCCATAAACATTTTAAATAAGCTTCTAGAGTTTAAACCATTCAAAATCAATTTTTGAAAACATATATATCCAAATCAAATTATTATTTTTTATTTTCAAAATCAAACCCCAATTTCGCAAACAAACATCAATCCAAAACATCCAGGTTGCGATCCCTCTCTTCGAAACTCGAAAATGAACACCGATGATGTCGCGATCATCATCGGAATTATTTTTCAATGACCGAAAAGAGTTTAGCGCTTTTATCCTTTTAAAAACATTTCCAAATATTTTTTCAATCTAAATCTCACCAAATTTTATATTAAATTAAAAAATATTTCCCAAATAATATCACCATTACTTCTCCAAAACCTTTGAAAATCATTTACAAACTCAAAGGAATTTAAACTTTTCCCAAAATTTATAATCCCAAATCCTTTCAATCCTTATTCAAAAACTACTATAGAATTTTATATCATTTAAGTTATAAACCATATTTATAATTCGCATTTACAAATTCTATTTTATTATATGAATTTATTTCCTAGTCCTTTGGTTATGATTTTAATTTCTTATTCAATTCTCATACAGCAATGATAATTCAATATTATCACTTCCCAACAACCAAGCTTCCATATATATATCTATAATAATTTATTGAAAATTATTTGTTTATATAAAAAAATAATTTGGTAAAATTATTTCATTTACCCAATTTTAAAACAATACCGGGTTGGTTTATCTTGTTTAAGAGTTTAGAAACCCCTATCGATGACATGGCGTCCCACATATCGATCAGAATCCATAAACACCCAACCGATAAGTCAACACAATGTAAAAACAATTTTTATATTCACTAACAAATACGCACTCATATCCATCAACACGCTCAAACTCATTCCAGAGTACTATGGACTCTATTTTTAATGAGTAATCCCCACTAGAGCCAAGGTTCTCGCTTAACCTTCAACTCTGGTACCAATCTGTAACGACATGATGTTTCGACGCCCGAAAATCGACATCAATACAGTCCACTGTATCAAACGCCGAACAATAGAATGCTGGAAAACCGAACAATTACGGTTAAAGAAGAAGGAGGTAGAAGAAGAAATAGAAAACAATATCAAAATCTCACAAACGTAGTGGAACAATATATAATAAATAAACGAGTAATCTTTTAAACAGAAGAATTATATCTGTTTTTATATATTACATCATCAGTGTACAATATAATCAACATCATAATTCAGGATGGTTATAATATCTTGTCCTTCCAAAGCTGAATATACAGCTTATGCTGCACAATGGAAATATGAATCTATGGAAATACGCCTCGCCATCCAGCTCGTCTCCTGAGCTCCACAGCAGTCCATCCAGAATCTGTATTCTATAATACTCGGTCTGACCCGAGCATTATAGTTAAATAACACCCGAGTCAGTCTTGAAAACCAGCGTGAGAAAATACACTCAATTGAATTATTAAAGTTTTCAAAATCATTTGAAATCATAGGTATCTTGTTAGACCACGCCACAAATAAACATGTCGACTTTTTTACCTTACGATAACCAAATCATTTCTTACAAAATCCTCTGATATTACAATAGTGCCTATATACAAATACTTATTCAAATAGTCGAAATTGTTACATTCATTAAATTCCAGCATAATAGGTATACAAACACAACCGTAAGGCATGTAGGGAGAATGGATTTCTATTAATGGCGGGGCTACTGGGGTATCGCCTGTCACAGTACATGGTCTAGATCACCGTACCAAGGATCCACCCTGATCCCCTGCATCACAAGACCGGAACTACCTCTTACTGGATAGTCCATATAAGTTCACCCCACGGTTGGGATCAGCAACCACCCACACAACCGAAATAAAGGAACATTTAGACAGAGGTGACCTTACCCTAATTAGTTGCTAGCCACTCAGCCTTGTGTGCACCTACCATGTTTTATCCATTCCCGGTTGATGAGGCTCGAGGCTTTGTGTTACCTTTTAGCACAATTCACTTAGAATGCTCACCGCCCTCCTGACGATGTTCTGATAGCATTCGTCCATACAAGTACGTTCCGATTTCGAATGGAACCGAAGGCACTACTCCTACTACATCCATTTTGGAATCACCTTCGGGATTAGTAGCGATTATCCCTTGCACTTCACTACTCCATCTTCGACTCCAATTTTTTGTCTTCCTCACGAAAACGTTCAAACCGGATCGAAATGGTTTTCGAAAAATTAATCTCGATCCCAGTCTCTTCGAAACGATCAGCGCATTGGCCAATATTGATAGTCGATTATTTAACTATCAAATAACATTCACAAACAACCATCAGACATTAGTAATTTCCCAAATTATTTTATTTCAAAATATCTTCGCAAGATATTTTTCGATACTTCAATCCTTTGAAAATAGTTTCAAATCACCTTTCTTTCGCGGAATAAATTTCCCAAATATTGTTTATTTCCACTAAAAATTACCAAGTCTAAATACTTTAGATTTAAAATAATTTAAATCACTTTACTCTAAAAAGATGTACTTTAAAACATTTAATTAAAACCACTTAAACACTTTATTCAAAAATATACTTTATAACTATTTAAAATAAAAACTACTTAAAACACATTATTTAAAAATACTAGTTATGAAATTTTATACTAATTTCTCATGTAAAACTTAAGCCAAAACTGATTTTAAAATAAAAGTTATGAATTCTATAAAAGTTTTCAAATAAACCTTTAACCAACTACCTTTAAAATAAAACTATTTTATAAAATATAATTATTAATTATTATCTTTTTGAAATCATAATACCAACTAACCCTATAAAAATAATTCTACTATAACTAATTTAATAAATATTTACCGTTAAAATTTCAAACAGCTTAAATAATTCTCAAAAACATTCCTTTAAAACAACTTTAAACTTATTTATTTAAACTTAAAAATCTTCTTGGAAACGTATTTGGCTTTACAGAGAAATATACTTTCTTTCACATCTTTAAAAATAAACCACTATTTATTTTTAAAACAAATGGCCCATTCCTTTATGAATTCTCTTTCCTGAATTTATACTTCCAAATATCCAATGATATCTTATTTCACTTTATAAACCCCGTTTATAAATTCCATAGTCTCATTTCCTTTTAAACATAGTTTCTACATTATATCAATTTTCAAATCTATTTCCAAATTTATTCCATAAAAAAATTCATTTACTTACTCAATTTATTTCAAAACCCATTAATTTCAGATTTAACTTCCTTATTATGATTTAAAATCTTATTTAAACTGTAAATACCAGTTTTATACTTTCCCAAATTCTTCTTTACCCTTTCCAAACTAATTTAAACCTTGAATTTAAAAATAAATACTTTATTCCTTTAAATAATAGCACTTAAATCATTTATTCTATTAAAATTAAAAAAACTCCTTTCTTATATTTGGATTTTATTTACTAGAATTAAAAATCAACTTTTATCATTTCCCAATTCATTCATTAGTTTATCCAAATTCTCTGTAAATATTTTACTTTTTCTCTCTTCTGTCTTCCCTTCAAAAATCCAATCTATATATTTGATAACTTAGTATACCAAATATATTCAATCAAACCATAACATCCAATATTTTCAATTACCAATATAATTTATCATAGATTATCAAATAAACCATATCACAGAATATTAAACAATCTAAATAAATTTTGAGGAATCCAGTTGGATCCCTCCAACCTGTTTTCCTGCATCCACATATGTTAGTACAACAATTTTAAATACCAATCCCGCTTCAAGGCAGGATATCGCTGTATAAAGGGTCATCCGCTATTATGCGGGGCGTATAGGGTGTGATATCTCGGAATTTCAAGAAATTTAAAATGTGATAATCTCTTTATTAATTATTTGAAATTGATAAAATTTTATTTTCAAACAAAATTAATAATGTGTTGTTTATATATGTAAATTTAAATAGATTTTAAATAGAATAATTATTTACAAATTTAATTTGATTATTTTATAAATAGATTTTAAATAGACTTATTATTTTCAAATTTAATAAGTGTTGTTTAAATGTATGTATATATATATTTATTTAAGTTGATTTTAAAAATAGAATTATTATTCCCAAATAAAAAATATGTTGTTTAAATATATATTCATATATATTGAGTTGATTTTTAATTGAATTTGTGTTTGTTTAAATTTAAAATATATATTTATTTGAGTTGATTTTAAATTAGATTTTAAATTGAAATTAAATTTGAATTCTAAAAGTGTCACGGTCCGAATTTCAGCATTCGAAAATCGACACCCGTACTTCACTCGTACTCAAATGCCGCAGATTCAACCATTGAAATACGACTCGTGCCGGAGCTTATAACACATTAAATATAACAACACAGCGGAAGAAAATGAATATATCATTGATACTCAATATTCGATACAACAGAACGGTACAATTGAGATACCAATAGCATCAGAGATACAAGATAACTGTGGAAAATAACACAACTGGATGGTTTAGACTTTGCAACCATCGACAGCGGAAAGATAACATTAACTTGAACTCCATAATAGGAACTCCAATATCAGCAATCTCCATCTCCAAAGCACTAATCCAGAAATAGCTGGAACTCCCAATCAAGTTAGACTTAAGCAAGGTCAGTCATCTTGAGCAAATGCAATCCCCAAATCCAAAGTCTGGATGCTATTGAATCTATACCTATTATTTGATTATCTGAAAAACCCAACTCTAGACTACCCGTTTGAAAAATTATGGACACCCAGAGTTTAGAAAAGGAACAATAAACTACGGGGCAGTCATGGGACTGGTATGAGCAAGTAAAAACGGTTTTTAATAAAACAAAAAAACAGAATAATTTAAAACATTGAAAACCGCAATGCTTTTTGGAAAATGAAACTACTATAAGGCCTTCCGCCACACACACAATGCAAGCACACAATTGGGGGACATTTCTCCTTATGATAGTCAAAGATGCTTGATACGCGAAATCCTTTTGATATTATTATTAGTGCATAATGCATAAAACCTTTTGTATGCCTACTATAGCTACCATGTTCAATAGCAGGTTACCACCACATTCCATGGCAGGTTATACAACTAATACCATACAGGGTACATGTTGTTTCTTTGGATTTCCAACAAATGGTCAGGCTAAGGAACTTCCTTATTAAATAGAACGCCTCTGGAGGGACGTCCTCCAGAACCAAACAGATCCCTACCAACACAAGGCCGGGTTACCCCTTCTCGGAAGTAACGCCTCAAGTAAGCCATCCTCGGTCGTTACTGACATTTATCTGAGGTACCTCTACTCCAACGACCACAAAGCAATAAGTTTGCACCAACCACAAAGTTAAGTATCTGGGCTCCATACCATGATACCACTTATAATCCATAAGGAAATGGATATACCCTAGGGGCGTGACCACTGAAACCTTGCCGCAACATTCCTGTTTCGACCATTTCCAGGTTGTGAGGCTCGACGAAGTCTCGTTCACAAAGCTACACTTTTTACAAAGTCATGCTTTGATCAACAAATGATCAACAACACTTCGTATGCCACATTACCAAATTAGGAATGTATCACTAGTAACCATCAACTACATAACCTTTGAGCTCGTACGTCTCAAAGAAGGGTGTTAAGCTAAGAAAATAAATTCTCCGCCACCAAAAATGTATTTGATAGAAACCAGCTTTACATCTCAAAGCGTAACGTCAGACACACATCCATACAAGTCTGTTCCGGGTTCGAACAGAACCGAAGGCACTTCACAAAGAAGCCCTTGCAAATCCAGATAATCCCTAATCACGTCCAGACTTCCCATCATAAAGGATGATCAAATCTCTATACCGGGGACCAGTCGATGTAGAGACATTCGACCGGTTATCTTTCACTTTCAAAAATATCCGATCTTCAGCACCGGTCTTCAAATGCTATCCATAACGTCGTATCATTATTCGGAATGGGTTATATGATAAAAGGTCCTCACCCGGCTAAACCGAATAATGAGCTTAAAATTTAAAAATCATATGGATAATGGGATCTCAGTTAAGTCACTACTTATTACCCAAAACTTTTCTTTCAAATGGTTTAAATAAATTACCATTTACAAATCTTTAAACAAAAAGATTCACTTCACAAAGTTCACCAATCTTTCACAAAGATTCATTCGCGGCTTCTCAAAACAATTTCCTTTTCAAATGCGATTAACTCATCCAATCATTAAATCAAAGACTCAATTTATAGCTTTCAAAACCATTTCCAAAGATTCATTTATAACATTCAAAACAATTCCCATTTCAAATCATCTATATATAAAAGATACACCATTTAAAAGCCTCTTCAATTTCAAAACAAGATCCAACCATTCACAAAGATTTGTTCGTAGCTTTCAAAACTATTTCAATTTCATTTCAACTTGAAATATTTCAACACAAATTTGAAACCCTTTATTTATATGAAAGCTATTATTAATTGAAAACAAATAGTTTTCATTTCGAAAAAATCTAATTACACTTACACGAGTTAAATCCCTTCAATTATAAAACTTGGGTTGAACTAAAATTTCCAAAATAACATTTTTAAAATGGTTTAAAACCCATATAAACACATTTATACTTTTATAACCTTTTTAAACCATAATTTCCAAATATAGAATTCAATTTCAAATCTTGAATTCAAATCAAACTATTTAAATTTCAAAACTTTATCAAGTTATTCAAAATAACTTTTATCTTAAAAACTCCTTTTCAAAAGCTTATCGCATTCAACCCAATTACATTTCCAAAACCATTCGGATTCAATATTCAATCTTAAAACCATTTCAAAAATCGGTGACTTAACTAATTTCCTCGTGCAATCCATATTTGTGTGTGTATGGTGTAGTCCAGGGGTTTACACAATAGTGCACCATCATTCAATCATCACAGATTTAATCATATCAATATCGATAAGCGATATAATCTATAACGCTTATCTCCATTCACAGATTCACAGATAAATAGTCTAAGTTTATCACAGATCAATAAATTACTTTCATCACAGATCACACCAAAGCAATTCGTAGCACAAAGCATAACATATCAGGAATATCAAACAATTCAACAATCAATAGAATTCAAATATCCATAAGTAAGATCAATTAAGTATCTGATTAATTTAAATCAGATTAATCACTTATGATTAAATTACTAATTCTGGTTAATTAACATTAATTAATTACAAACCTTAATCACTAATTAACCTTTAATCATTTATTAATTAACCTTTAATAAATTAATCAAAATTTAATCATAAAAAAATTAATCTAAATTATTTAATTATCCTTTAATTAATTACCTTTAATTAATAAATAAATAAACCCTTTAATTATCATTTAATTTATTATCCTTAATTAATTACAATAATTAATTAACCCTTAATAATGAATCATTACTTAATCACTTTCAATAATTAATTAATCTTTAAATTAATTAGTTATCCTCAAATTAATCACCTTAATTAATTAATCACATTAATTTGTTATTCTTAAATTAATTATTGTTTAATCTCTTGATTTATCAACCTTCAATCAAACAAAAAAGTAATTACTTTTAATTAAATAAATATCTTTAATAACCTAAATCAAGTAAATAAATCTTTAATCACTTAAGACTTTAGTTAAATTAAAAGATAATCTCTTTCTCTTAACTAATTTCTTAATTTAAAAATCTTTATTTAATAACACATATAATTTATTTTATTAACAAAATAAATTAAGATTAAAACACCTTTCATAATTAACTTCTCAGTGTTACTAACTTTATTTAAAATAAACTTTAAAAATAAAAGTTATATGTATTTTAAACGTTTTGAAACTTAGTTAAATAAAATAATTTTATTTTATTTAAAAATAAACTTTTCTATCAATTTAAAACTTAGATAACATCTAGTATTCACAAAGAATTAGTTTTAACCAAATTTGTTTCAATAAGCTTGATTTGTTTTCAAGGTTTAAACCTGTTTTTATATTGAACAACAGACCCGAGCCAATCTTTAGTTTTCTCGAGTAAAACTTCGGGTTACTCGTCTCTTTCATTTGCTCTGATTTTTTTCACGCATTTCTTCGAGTTTGCCCCCAAGCCAACTTCATCTTCCTCAATCAACAGATACACACTAACATTCGTGCACGTACATGATCGCATTGATCACCTCCAGTTACTATTGCGACCACATGCAAGTCGATGACGATCATCTTGCATTGAATGATCACCCAAATCGATCGAATTCAACTTGGAATCGAATCAAACATCTTGACCCTCCACCTGAAACAAACAGATCATCAAAAACCCGGCTTGTCTCATATATTCCAATCATCAAGGACTTCTCCACTCCTCCAAAATTGCCATCGTAGTTCCCCCCACCTGTTCCCCCAGGTCCGATGACTTGAATCGCCGCGACAACGACGAATTATCCTCCCAAACCTCGACAAACAAAAACCATTCCTAAATCCTATTTCGTCAATCCCAACCCTATCAGATCATCTGAAAAATTTCATGCTATTTTTCCATTGATCTGCGACACATCATCTTCCTCTGACATCAAGATCGAGGCTCGATTGCTCTTTGATCGATGGAAATTGATAAAAATTCGAAAACTGTTCAACTCTAAATTTCTCTACATTTCATTGCTTAAAAGTCATGAATTTATTCTTAAAATCAAGGATCAAGAAGACGAACAGGATCATATACTCGAAACTCAAATTTTGATCAACTAAATTTTTGACAAGATTTGATTTTTACCATGTTCTTCCTTTCCCAGTAAACCCAAACATTTTTTATACTTAAAAGTATTTTTAAAATTTAAATCTTGATATTTAAAGTCAGTTTTATTCAAGCATCGGATTCTAAAAGAAATTAAGGAGTAAGATTTTTGAGTTTTAGATTAATCTAGGCCTGTAAGCTATGAACAGAGACATGCACAAACCTGCACTCCACAACTACTTATATATATACAACATGCAGGCATTTTAACATAATAATTCAAGCATATATATACCTCATAACTTGCAGTATAAATCCAAGCATTAAGATATAAAACAGGCTTAAGTGATTTGCTCACCTGTGAGATTTGAAGCAGAGACGGTATTTGAGTTGAATTCCTGCTTAGCTTAATTCAGATTTTCATTCCAGGGTTGAAAATATTTTGAATTGAACCAGTTCTGCCTGGCTTTGTACTGCAACCTGAGTTTGAACCTGATCTTGATGCTGCTCAGAAACCAGGTTAAAGCTTTTGAATTTCAGAGATGAATTTGCACTTGCTATTTATAGCTTGCTCTGGTTTGATTTGAATTGCTTTATCTTCCCTCTAGTTTTGATTTTCTCTGGAACTTATTTTGCTTGTGTGCTGTTCTTCTTTTCTTTCTAGGTTGAAGACTTGAATCTGATTTGTTTGTTTGAAAACTGAAACTTATTTTTAGGATGTTTCAGGTTTAAAATCTGAGAGTTGATATTGATCTAAGTCTTGATGATTTTGAATCGAATCAGTTTCTTTGGTTCTTCAGGTTAAAGTGTTGTTGTTGATTTCATTTCCAGGTTTCTGATTTTGGGTTTTTCTAGGTTTTTTTCTCTGAATGTTTGAAAGAAAACTAAGAATAGAACTTAAGAAGAGAAAAAAATAGGACTGGAAAGAATAGCAGTTTTATTTCCTAATACATGTTAATAAAAATTAAATTTAAAAGAAAATTTAAATGCCACTTTTCTATATTGTTAACACTTGTTATTTGCATCTCTTTATAATTGTGCAAATGTCTCAAACTTGTGTTTTTATGTTAAAGACCTTAACCAAATTTCTTATTTATAAATTTTGTTTTAAATCCCTACTTCAATTTAGTTTATGAAACATGTTTTTATGTTTTGTACATTAATTCATGAATTATACTTTCATGTATTTATATTTACATATATCCAAATCTTATTTAAATTTTAAACTCAAGTTACTAACCTTTTAAATAAATAAATATCTATCTTATATTTACAAATGTGCTATGTATTTTTTTTAAATCTTTATATATATACAATTTATACTTACACTTTCAAAACTATATATATACATAAAAATTTCATTTTAGTTATATATAAACATTAAAATAACACTTAAGTTATTATACTTAAATTTATATAAATAATTTGTTAAAAATATTCAAATCTAACTTTTAGAAAATTATTATATTAATTTCAAAATATAACTTCCAAAAACTATATTCTAACTAGAAAACAAATTTTATTAATTTTGAACATACTATATTCAATTCCAATTTGTTTGTAAAATATTTACAGTTGAATTCCCAAATTAAATTCAATTTATTTTCGAAAATATTTATTTTAGATTTTTAAATTCAAAATGAAATTCAAAATTAATTGCTATACATATATAAATAGGCACCCATCTTTTTTAATTTGGAAAATTTCAAATTAATTTTCAATCAAATTTTAAAATATAAATTAATTACCAATTTAAATTTGTTTTAAAATCGGGATCGTTACAGATAACCCCCTTAAGAAAATTTCGTCCTCGAAATTTGCCAGGGAGACAACAAAGAACGGATGAAAGATAGAGAAATACCTTTCCAGATCAAACTGAATATCCATTCTGCATTTGGCTCACCAAATCAAAATATCACCAATAATTATGAGAACAAACTCATTCAATACTACCCAAGATACTTGGGTCACTAGATCTATGAAATAAATATAGGTATTGGTTAGTTTGAAGGGATAATTAACCGTTCATAGAATACATCTGATCCCAAAAGAACAAATAATGGATACTCAATTCAGGTTGGAATATCCCAAAGTATACGCCAACTTGTCCCTCTTCAGACTTGAATTCACACAAGAAACAAAATTTTCCAACTTGGTTTTGATCGAAATCATTCTATCGATACAATCCAACTTAACTTCATATTTTAGTTAACCAAATTATTTTAATTTAAAATTTCCAATTTATTAAAGTTAAATCGAAAAACTGATAACGAGAATACGAGATAGGAACTTATCTACACGATTCGCAGTGCCACCATACCAAAGCTTCTCCCTCGGGCTGCCATGAAGTAATCAAAGAATCTGAAACTGAATCAAAGGAGATTTATAATAATTGTTTCCTTGTTGTTGCAGGGTATCGACCATTTGTAGTCGTATTCCCCTATCCCCTATCTCGTCCTCTTCTTGCACTCACGCTCACTATCAGTGGATAGTAAGAGAATTTACTGAGGCATACGGACGGATATCTTATGGATATACTCATTCTAGGGTATACTTCACCTAATCTCAAATGAGTTACCTAATGTGTTATACTCCTGAGTTAAAGTTTCAACCTTCAGCTCTGATACCAAGCTGTCACGGTCCGAATTTCAGCATTCGGAAATCGACACCCATACTTCACTTGTACTTGAATGTCGTAGATTCAGCCATTGAAATCCGACTCGTGTCGGAGCTTATAACACGTTAAATATAACAACACAGCGGAAGAAAATGAATATATCATTGATACTCAATATTCGATACAACAGAATGATACAATGGAGATACCAATATTATGAGAGATACAAGATAACAGCGGAAAATAATACAACTGGATGGTCTAGACTTTGCAACCATCGACAGCGGAAAGATAACATAAACTTGAACTCCAAAATAGGAACTCCAATATCAGCAATCTCCATCTCCAAAGCACTAATCTAGAAATAGCTCGAACTCCTAATCAAGTCAGACTTAAGTAAGTTCAACCACCTTGAGAAAATGTAATCCCCAAATTCAAAGGCTGGATGCTATTGAATCTACACCTATTATTTGATTATCTGAAAAACCCAACTCCAGACTACCCGTGTGGAAAATTGTGGGCACCCAGAGTTTAGAAAATGAACAATAAACTCTGGGTCAGTCATGGGACTGGTATGAGCAAACAAAAACAGTTTTGAATAAAAACAAAAAATAGAAGAATTTAAAACATTGAAAACCGCAATGCTTTTTGGAAAATGAAACTACCATAAGGCCTCCCACCACACACACAATGCAAGCGCACAATTGGGGGAGATTTTCCTTATGATAGTCAAACATGCTTGATACGTGAAATCCTTTTGATATTATTATTAGTGCAAAGTACAGAAAACCTTTCGAAAGTATAATATTAATCTTATCCAGCATTCAACCATTATTGGATGCCTACTATAGCTACCATGTTCAATAGCAGGTTACCACCGCATTCAATGGCAGGTTATACAACTAAAACCGTACAGGGCACGTATTGTTTCTTTGGATTTCCAACAAATGGTCAGGCTAAGGAACTTCCTCATTAAATGGTACGCCTTTGGAGGGACGCCCCTAAGAACCAAACGGTTCCCTGAAACCTTGCCGCAACATTCTTGTTTCGACCATTTCCGGGTTGTAAGGCTCGATGAAGTCTCGTCCGCAAGGCTACACGTTTCCCAAAGTCATGCTTTGATCAACAAATTATCAGCAGCACTTCGTATGCCACATTACCAAATTGGGAATGCTTCACTAGTAACCATCAACTACATAACTTTTGGGCTCGTACGTCTCAAAGAAGGGTGTTAAGCTAAGAGAATAAATTCTCCGCCACCAAACATAATTGTATTTGATAGAAACCAGCTTTACATCTCAAAGTGAAACGTCAGACACATATCCATACAAGTCTATTCTGGGTTCGAACAGAACCGAAGGCACTTCACAAAGAAGCCTTTGCAAATCCGGATAATCCCTAATCACGTCCGGACTTCCCATCACAAAGGATGATCAAATCTCTATACCGTGGACCAGTCGGTGTAGAGACATTCGACGGGTTATCCTTTCACTTTCAAAAATATCCGATCTTCACCACCGGTTTTCAAATGCTATCCATAACGTCGTATCATTATTCGAAATGGGTTATATGACACAAGGTCATCTCCCGGCTAAACCGAATAATGAGCGCAAAATTTAAAAACCATATGAATAATGGGATCTCAGTTAAGTCACTACTTATTACCCAAAACTTTTCTTTCAAATGGTTTAAACAAATTACCATTTTCAAATCTTTAAACAAAAAGATCCACTTCACAAAGTTCACCAATCTTTCACAAAGATTCATTCGCGGCTTCTCAAAAAAATTTCCTTTTCAAATTGGATTAACTCATCCAATCATTAAGTCAAAGACTCAATTTATAGCTTTCAAAACCATTTCCAAAGACTCATTTATAACTTTCAAACAAGATCCAACAATCTTTCACAAAGATTTATTCGTAGCTTTCAAAACTATTTCCAATTCATTTCAACTTGAAATCTTTCAACAAATTGAAAACCCTTTCTTTATATGAAAGCTATTATTAATTAAAAACAAATAGTTTTCGTTTCGAAAAAGTCCGATTACATTTGCACGAGTTAAAGCCCTTCAAGTATAAAACTTGGGTTGAATTAAAATTTCCAAAATAATATTTTTAAAATGGTTTAAAACCTATATAAACACATTTATACTTGTATAACCTTTTTAAACCATAATTTCCAAATATAGAATTCAATTTCAAATCTTGAATTCAAATCAAACTATTTAAATTTCAAAAACTTTATCAAGTTATTCAAAATAAATTTTATCTTAAAAACTCCTTTTCAAAAGCTTTTCGCACTAAACCTAATTACATTTCCAAAACCATTTGGGTTCAATATTCAATCTTAAAACCATTTCAAAAATCTATGACTTAACTAATTTCCTCGTGCAATCCATATGTGTGTGTGTATGGTGTTGTCCAGGGGTTTTACACAATAGTGCAACATCATTCAATCATCACAGATTCAATCATATGAATATCGATAAGCGGTATAATCTATAACGCTGATCTCCATTCACAGATTCACAGATAAATATTACAGATAAATAAATTACATTCATCACAGATCACAAAAAACAACTCATAGCACAAAGCATAACATATCAAGAATATCAAACAATTCAACAATCAATAGAATTCAAATATGCATAAGTAAGATCAATTAATTATATGATTAATTTAAATCAGTTTAGTCACTTATGATTAAATTATTAATTCTGGTTAATTAACGTTAATTAATTACAAACCTTAATCATTACTTAACCTTTAATCATTTATTAATTAACCTTTAATAAATTAAACAAACTTTAATCATAAAAAAATTAATCTTAATTATTTATTTATCCTTTAAGTAATTACCTTTAATTAATGAATTAATTAACCCTTTAATTATCATTTAATTAATAGTCTTAATTAATTATAATAAGTAATTAACCCTTAATAATGAATCATTACTTAATCATTTTCATTAATTAATTAATCTTTAAATTAATTAGTTATCCTCAAATTAATCATGATAATTAATTAATCATGTTAATTTGTTATCCTTAAATTAATTATTGTTTAATCACTTGATTATCAACCTTTAATCAAACAAAAAAAAGTAATTACTTTTAATTAAGGAATTATCTTTAATAACTTAAATCAAGTAAATAAATCTTTAATCACTTAAGACTTTAATTAAATTAAAAGATAATCTCTTTCTCTTAACTAATTTCTTAATTTAAAATATTTATTTAATAACCCATATAATTTATTTTATTAACAAAATAAATTAACTTAGACTAAAACACCTTTCATAATTCACTTCTCAATGTTACTAAGTTTATTTATAATAAACTTTAAAAATAAAAGTTATATATATCTTAAACGTTTTAAAACTTAGTTAAATAGAATAATTTTATTTTATTTAAAAAAACTTTTCAATCAATTTAAAACTTAGATAACTTTAATATTTACAAAGAATTAGTTTTAACCAAATTTGTTTCAATGAAATTGATTAATTTTTAAAGTTTTAAACATATTTTTATATTGAACAACAGACCTTAGCCAACCTTTAGTTTTCCCGAATAAAACTTTGGGATACTCGTCTCTTTCATTTTCTCTAAGTTGTCTCACGTGTTTGTTCGAGTTTGCCCTCGAGACACCATCATCTTCGTCAATCAACAGATACACACCAACATTCGTGCACGTACATGACCACATTGATTACCTCCAGTTACTGTTGCGACCACACTCAAGTCAATGACGATCATCTCGCATCGAATAATCACCCAAATCGATCGAATTCAACTTGGAATCGAATCAAACATCTTGACCCTCCACCTGAAAACAAACAGATCATCAAAAACCCGGCTTGTCTCACATATTCCAATCATCAGGGACTTCGCCACTCCACCAAAATCGCCATCGCAGTTCCACCCACCTGTTCTCCCAGGTCCGATAACTTGAATTGCCCCGACGATGACGAATTATCCTCCCAAACATCGACAAACAAAAACCTTTCCAAAACCCTATTTCGTTGATCCCAACCCTATTTGATCATCTGAAAATTTTCATGCTATTTTTCCATTGATCTGCGACACATTATCTTCCTCTGACATCACGCTTGAGGCTCGATTGCTCTTTGATCGACGGAAATTGACAAAAATTCAAAAACTTTTCAACTCCAAATTTCTCAACATTTAATTACTTAAAAATCATGAATTTATTCTTAAAAATCAAGGTTCAAGAAGACAAACAGGATTATATACTCAAAATTCAAATTTTGATCAACTAAATTTTTGAGCAGATTTGATTTTTACTGTGTTCTTCCTTTCCTAGTAAACCCAAACATCTTTTATACTTAAAAGCATTTTTAAATTTTAAATCTTGATATTTAAAGTCTGTCTTATTAAAGCATCAGATTCTAAAAGAAATTAAGGAGTAAGATTTTCGAGTTTTGAGATAATCTAGGCATGTAAGCTATGAACAGAGACATGCACAAACTTGCACACCCACATACAACATGCAGGAATTTTCACATAATCATTCAAGCATATATATACCTCATAACTTATAGTATAAATCCAAGCATTAAGATATAAAACAGGCTTAAGTGATTTGCTCACCTGTGAGATTTGAAGCAGAGACAATATTTGAGTTGAATTCCTACTTAGCTTAATTCAGATTTTCATTCTAGGGTTGAAAATCTTTGAATTGAACCAGATCTACCTGGCTTTGTACTAAAACTTTAGTTTGAACATGATCTTGACGTTGCTCAGAAACCAGGTTGAAGCTATTGAATTTCAGAGATGAATTTGCACTTGTTGTTTTTAGCTTGCTCTGGCTTGATTTGAATTGCTTTATCTTCCCTCTAGTTTTGATTTCTCTGGAACTTATTTTGCTTAGATTTCCAGGTTTGAAAATTGTGTGTTGTTCTTCTTTTCTGTCCATGTTGAAGCCTTGAATCTGATTTTTTTGTTTGAAAACTGAAACTTATTTTGGGGATGTTTCAGGTTTAAAATCTAGGAGTTGACATTGTTCTAAGTCTTGATGATTTTGAATCGAATCAATTTCTTTGATTCTTCAGGTTGAAGTGTTGTTGTTGATTTCATTTCCAGGCTTCTGATTTTGGATTTTTCTAGGTTTTTTTTCTTTTCTCTGAATGTTTGAAAGAAAACTAAGAATAGAACTTGAGAAGAGAAAAACATAGGAATGAAATGAATAGCCAGTTTTATTTCTTAATACATGTTAATAAAAATTAAATTTAAAAGAAAATTTAAATGCCACCTGTCTATATTGTTAACACTTGTTATTTACATCTCTTTATAATTGTGCAAATGTCTCAAACTTGTATTTTTATGTTAAAGACCTTAACCAAATTTCTTATTTTTAAATTTTGTTTAATTCCCTACTTCAATTTAATTTATGAAACATGTTTCAATGTTTTGTACATTAATTCATGAACAATATTTACATATATCCAAATCTTATTTAAATTTTAAACTCAAGTTATTAACCTTTTAAATAAATAAATATCAATCTTATATTTACAAATGTGCTATGTATTTTTTTAAAATCTTTATATATATACAATTTATACTTACACTTTCAAATGTATATATATACATACAAATTTCATTTTAGTTATATATAAACTTTAAAATTACACTTAAGTTATTATACTTGAATTACATAAATAATACTAGTGTTAAAAATATTCAAATCTAACTTTTAGAAAATTATTATATTAATTTCAAAATACAAATTCCAAAAAACTATATTCTAACTAAAAAAAAAAAAAAATTTATTCATTCTGAACATAGTATTTTCAAATCTAATTTATTTGTAAAATATTACAGTTGAATTCCCAAATTAAGTTCAATTTATTTTCTAAAATATTTATTTTAGAGTTTCAAATTTAAAATGAAATTCAAAGTTAATTGATATACATATATATAAACAAGCACCTATCTTACTTAATTTGGAAAATTTCAAATTAATTTTCAATCAAATTTTAAAATTTAAATTAATTACCAATTTAAATTTGTTTTAAAATCAGGATCGTTACAAAACGATATATATTCTGACAGCCCTAGTTAATCAAGCATGTAGAAAATTTAGGTCATTTGAATTTTATTTTAATAAAAAATATATGGATACAATTTTCTAAAAAAAATACTTGTGTAAAAATGAGAATGTATGTAGTGGTGCATGTGCACACTGTTGCAGTGTACAAACTGGAGCAAGTAATTCAGTAAGAATCTTGCAAGCAAAATAATAATAATATAAATAAATGTTTAAATTAGTGCATGACCATTAAGTATGAATGCACCATAGTTGAATGAAATGCATGAACAACCTGAGAATGATTTTAGCTCTAACTTCCATAGCATAAGTGCAAACACAGTAGCTTGTGTGGGTAGAGAATATATATAAATACATAGGAATACACATGCATGTATCCAGTATTTAGCAGAAACACACACCTAGCTGGCCATTCAAATAAACTTATATGCATGAATAACATCCAGAAAAGACAAGGAATGCCTGAGCCAAAGAATTCATGCATATAATGTGTAAAGGAATTTTTCCAAAAAAGGTTAAGACAGGGAAAAGGAAAATGGCAGGGAGAGGGTAAACTGTTGGGTGAGATTAGAAAATAACGATGGAATTTCTGATGAAAATAAATTACCTAACTAACCTTAAAACCCTAACAACTCCACTATATACCACATCATTTCCTACGGGTGCACATTGGAAGACAAGAAATCAAAATACAGTAAAGGAAGTAAGCAACAGATTAAGGAAAATAATGGAAAACCTGAATCAAGACCTGGGAAGAAGAAACATGGTGAGTAAACCCTCACTTGGCAAGGCATTAAGACCTATGAAAGGCAGCCATTTAACCTCTAGTTCATTTTAATTATGTTTGAAGTTTTGATTGCATTTCTAGTCTAACCATTTTCTGTTGTTTTTGAAGATATGTGGCTTGTATTGCTTGGTTGTCATTTAACCTATGATTGTTTACACATGATATATATTTAATGATAGGATGATAATAACTGACTTACTTGTGGAATTTTAAGTTTGAGAAAATGTTTTTGGTTTGAGCATAAACTAGTAAGAAAAGTAGGGTGCAAGGCAGTAAGGGGAAGGGGGTCCTCTGGCTTATGACTTGCATTTGAAGGGATGATTGAGATACAGTGGAATTTCCACATGCTAAATCTTGATCCATCATTGGGTACCCTCTGGAAATAAGGTTAATAAGAAAATACATTATAATGCATGGGATGACTGCAAGAACCTTATTGCTGGAGAACCCGGGTAGCATTCCACTTTGGAAATGCTCTGAGTTATGCTTCAACCAAAAGTATGTCTCCGAAGGAAGTTGACTTGAAATGACTTTCAAATGTGAGTGATGGTTGAATATATGGGTTACTGAATGTTTGATGGATGTATAAAAACTGCTAGTATGCATTGATTAGGAATACAACAGTGTGGGGCATGACACTACATAGGTAATAGGGGGTTATAGGAAAGAATTTAGTAATTAAACTCAGGGCATGGGTCACCTCTATCAGGTTGGATATGAGGGAAGTGGGTATGACATGGTGGTTGGCTTGCATCAAGGATGGGGTGTAAGTTTGCACATGGCATGTTTATGCCCAAATAGATTGAAGTGCACTGGAAATCAAACAGCAGTTCCAGGCAGTGTGCACCAGTGCAACTATGAATGTGATACTGGACCCTTAAAAAAAAGGTGTTATGAATTTTCAAGCAAAGGAGAATATGCTAGGAGTAGGGTGGGTACTGGTATGCAGACCCAGTTTTGATGCTTTAGCTAAATGATAGGAGTTTTGCTTGATCATGGTTGTGAAATGCCTGTGTGATTTGCATGATGGCTGCTATGAATTCTTGAAATAAGAATTTCTGCTAAGAAATTGGTCTAAACACATATACATGCATTTAACAATTCATTCACTTCACTGTAAGGATACAAAAATGGGTGCATGAGGAAGTGGTTTAACAATTTGAGTAAAACATCTAACTTCTGAAATAAAGGTGATGTGGAACCAATTTCATAAATCTTATGTATTGTCAATTGAATTTACTCATACCAGATTTCAATCTGACCTGTTTGTTGCTTGCATCAAATGGGTGTTTCACTTGCATTGTGGAGCAGACCATGAGATGGTTGCAGGGAAAAAGGATGCTAAATAATAAGATGCAGACATATGATGCTAGAAGAAATTGCAAACTAACTAAGCTAGGATTTTGTAAGAGAATGGCTCTTCTGTTTTATTTTCAGTTGAAAAGTTTTATGTAATGATGTTTAAATTGTGCTAGAAAAACTTGGCTATGATGTAAAGGATGACTGGGAAGAAGTATGTTGTAATGAAAATTATTTCCAGTGAAAGAAAAATATGATGAAGGCCTTTAGCTTTATGTTGGAAACTGTGAGCATACCAAATTCTTAGGAATCAAGTAAGGAATTGGTAGTGGATCTGAAGCATATGTGAACTAGTATACTTATGTATTAGCTTGTTTAGAAAACTAGAACCTGTTCACTTAGTCACTGCAGGTATCATGAGGTAAGGAAAAACCATAGGCAGAAAGGAAAGAAAAATAGGAGATGTAAACTCAGAATTAAAAATGTATTTGATAATTATTTGTATAAGTGAAACATGTAGATTACAACTAATTAATTTCAGAGTCTTACCTAAACAAATCAGTCCACTTAAGGACTAAGGGGAAGCAAATTGCAGCTATGCATGATTATGTGCCCGCAGGTGCACAGGAACATGCACAACCCCAGTTTAGTCATTGGGAAAGAACCTTTGGTAAGTTGAAATGCTATGAGTTAGTTTACATATTCCATTTAATACACCAATGATAAACACAAGAAAACAAGTAGGAATTAGTCAAATGAATGGCGCAGAGATTCAAATGGAAGGGATCTTCTTGTTTATTTTTGTTGTGAATAACTCAGTTTGATTTTGTTTAAAAATGGGCTGAGTTACTAAAAAAAAAAAAAAAAAAATATACTCTGGTATAAAAACTATGTGAATATTCAAATAGTTTTTACAAAGAAGTATATCAATATTTTTATATTGATTGGAGTGGATCTTGGGAAATAAATAAATAAAACAATAAGAAAATAGTTGGTCAGAAAAGAAGGCAACCCTGAATTAGCCCAAACTAAATTGTGTCATTCTAAAAAAAAATAAAAAATATGACGAGTAGGAAGGGGTTGTCTCATATATATATTAAAAACATTTTGGATTTTAAAATGTATGAATAAAGTTTTTATTAGTATATAATTTGTTTTATAATATTTTCTTTTGAAGAATTTTATTTATATAAATTAAGAAAGTATTTATTAAATAATAAAATAAATACAAAAGTTTTATATTACATTAAAAATGAATTAAATATATTATATATGATTTTATTTAGAATATAATTGGTTTTTATTTTTTTATTTTCTTTAGAGGGTTTTGTTTATATAAATTAAAAAGTGCTTATTAATTAGGTAATTTAATATAAAAGCTTTTAAAATCATTTAAAATAATATAAAAATGAGTAATTACAATTGTTTAATTTTAAAGCTTGTTGTTAACATGTGTAATGAGATTATAATACGAAATTGACAAATGTTAACCCTTTGAACAAGTGTCATCTTTTATTTTTTTCATTTCCTTAATTTTTAATAAATCCTAATTTACATTATATAAACATACATCCTCTCTCTTCTATTTCGTTTCTTATCTTCTCTTTTCAAAAGCTAGAACTCAAACCTAAAAACATTCTCAACAGATCAAACCAAAAACATAAACCCTGTAAACCCTTTTAACATAAACCTCGTAAACATTTCCTTATAAACAAATCAAAACAAAGAATTCAAATACCTATAAACCATTTAGCAAGCCTGTAACAAAGGTTTATTTTCAAATGCAACCTGAAGCAAAGTTTATCAAGCAAGCAACCTGAAATCAAAGTCTTAAATCATCAAAGTTTCAAGTTCAACATATCAGTTCAGTTTTTAGAAGAAATCAAATCACTTTCCTTTGCCAATTCAAGTTTTCAAAGTTCAATCTGTTTTCAAGCCCTCTAGCTTTTTAAAAATAGGTGAGTAAACATTTTATATTAATGCTTAAGAAAATTAAATTCTGTTGTTTGTGAAAGTTCTGAGTTGAATGATGTTTGCTTGTGTATATATATAGTGATATCTCTATGTATATGAATGGATTAAAGTTTGCATGTCTGATATGTCTATGCTTCTCTGTTTTTCAAGATACAGAGTTTAAATTTGATAAAAATTTCAAATCTTTTTATCTGTTCACTGTTAAGTTTAGGATTTCAAACAAGATAGTTTAATTTAAACATAATCTAGGATTTAAAAATAGATTCAAGTATTTTAAGTTTGAAAATCCTCAGAAATCAATAGATACGGTAGAAATTCTAATATCATGTTAAAAATCAAATGATGTAATTGGCTGGTTCAATTATATAAATTTAATCATCTCACGAAAACATAATTTTTGAAAGGAAAATCATAATTTTTAATGTTGTATTGAGAGTGTAGTTCATTGATGACCGGAAATCAGGTTTTGAGGTTTATTTGGTGATCAAAATGTTTGGGGTGGTCGGGATCTTGGCTTGAGGTAGGAGGATGTCAGGTGGTTTCAGCAAAAATGTCTAGTGGAGTCCCAGATCGTCAAGGCGACGTCGAGGGGATGATTTAGGTTTTAAACCCTAATTTGGTCGAAGTCTGGAAGCAGGATCGATGCAGTGTCACTAGGTGATCGAGTGGCATCAGACCTAGGGGAACGGCTTCATGGATGGTTGGAGGATGTGTGACCATGGTTGCATGTTATCTGGTGGTCGGAGACGTGAGTTCGAGGTGCTTTTCTGGCATGGTGTCTGGTTCCGATTTCATCCGAGTGCCTCAATTTTGATTTGAGGTTTGTGCTTGTGGTTTGAAGGTCGGGATCGAAGGTTTGGGTGATTGTGGGTGTGCCGAAGATGTCGGCGGTGGTCATCGTCGTCACGGTCATCTGTGCAGGTGCACATATGTCTGGCGATGTCAGTGTTTTTTTTTGGGTTTGGTTTGGTCTCGAAGGAGTGCTCGGGTGATTGAGGGATGGACTCGAGTTTGTCTCGTTTTCATGAGTGAATCATGTTTCAGGTTTTTAAATTAAAAATAAATTTAAGTTTTTGAAAATGGGAAAGGAGAAGGGAAACTCTGGGTTTGACCCGAGTGATCTTCGGGTTTGACCTGAAGCAAGGTTCAATGGATTTAAAAAGTTTTTTAAAAAAAATAAGGTTTTTGAAATTTAAAAACAAATTTAGTTTAAAAACTTTCTTATATAAATTTCCTTTATATGTAATAATTTTTTTCTTTAACATTTGATTAAGTAGTTTTAAAATTTGTTTAATTTAAATTTTGTTAAGTAAAATTTAAAGATATTTTAAAACTTAAGCTATAAATGAAATTTTAAAGGTTTTTATAAAAGCAAGTTTTTAAATTTAAATTGAAATTATTTTAAACTATTACTTGATAATGTTTTAAGTATTTAAAGGAAGTTATGATTTGGTAACTTTTATTTATCAAGTTAAATGATTATTTTATTTCAAAATTTAATTAAATGAATTAATTAAGGAAGTTAATTATAAAGATAAAATGTTTCAAAATGTTAATGATAATTAAGTCATTAATAAAAATAATGGTTTACCTTAAAGGATAATTAAGGTTTTAATGATTTGAGTTTAATTAAGTTAATTAAGTAATTTAAGTTTAAGTAATTAATTTAATTAATTAATGATAAAGGATTAATTAAGTAATTAATTAAGAGTAATTAATTAATTTGATTAATTAATGATTAAGGATTTATAATTAATAATTAAGGGTTAGAAGTTAATTAATTTGTAATTAAGGATTATTAATTAAGAAATTAGAGATTAATAAATTAGTAATCAAGAATTGATAGATTGGTAATTAATTATCAATTGACTTGTAATTAAGAAGAACTTAATTTGTAATTAACTTTTATTAATTAATAATTAGGTTAATAATTAAAGGATAATTAATCAGTAATTGAAGATTAATTAAGGAGTGGTTAACTAGTAATTAAGGATTGATTAACGGGTAATTAAGGATTAATTAATTTCTAATTAAGTTTTATTAATTAATAATTAAGGTTTATTAATTAATAATTAAGGGATAATTAATTAGTTAATTAAAGATTAATTAATTAGTTATAAAAATTAATTATGGATTAATTGATTTGTATTGAGGGATATTAATCAATAGTTAAGGTTTATTAATTAATAGTTAATGGATAATTAATCTATGATTAGAGATGAATTGATTGACTGACAAGGTATTTATGGAGTGATTAATTAATTAAGGATTGTAATTAATTAATGATTGATTAAGCAGGATTAGGTGATTAATTCTTAAGTAATTAATTTAATTTAAGTTAATTAAATTAATTATGATATGCATTAATAATTCTTGCTTGTGGATGATTGTTTGTGTAGAATATCTTGATTGGTTGATATCTATTGGATGATATTCCGTGATATTCTGTGATGTGATATGGGACATATATGTGATAAATTTGTGATATCTATGAATGATGTGTGAATTCAAAGTATTGAATTGAATTAAATTGTTTAAACCTTAAACAACTTGGCCTTTAAGAAACGTTTGGATTTCTATGAGACCGAGATCGGATATCAGATTTGATTATCCAAAAACCACATCGATCCAAGTTAAACGTTAGGTCGTGAATTCGAGTAAAGTTCAAGTTAAAGACTCAAAGTGTAAGAATTATTTGTCGTTAAAACACTGAGGGTGATTCCAATACGAGTATAACAGAGATAGTGCTTTCAGGTTCGAGATGGAGTTTTAGAGTGCAAGGGTTATTGTCGTTAAATCTGAGGGTGATTCCAAAATGAGTGTAACGAGATAATGCCTTCGGTTTCGTTCGTACCTGGAACGAACTTGTATAGACTGAATGCTTTCAAAACATCGTCAGGAGGACGATGAGCATTCTAAGATAGATGTGTTCTATAAAGGTAATCGTAGCCTCGTCGACCGGGAATGGCTAAAACAGGGGAAGTGTAGCCCTTTTTACTCGGCTGTGTGGCGGTTGCTGGCTCCAATCGCGGGGTTGTCTTTTTCGGGACTGTCCAGCAAGGGATGGTTTTGGCTTTGTGTTGTAGAGGATCGGAAGGGATCCTCGATACGTTGATCTAGGCCACATACTGTGACGGCGGTACCCCAGTAGCACTGCCATTGTATGGAATTCAATCTCCAATAAGTGCCCTCGGACTTGGTTGTATAACCCACTTTGTGGCTAGTATGCTAGAATTTAATGAATGTAACAATTTTCGCTATGTGAATATTTATTTGAAAACCCTAGACCCTATTATAATATAACCGGATTTCCTATCAAATGTTTTGGTTATCTTAAGGGAAAACTTGTCTGTATTTATTGGCGGAGACTCTTACGAGATACCTTTTCCTTCAAAGGTTTTCCAAGTTAAACAACTTTAACCGATTACTCACACTAAACCCATGTCTGAACCGGAGTTTATTTCTGTTTTCTTAAACTCCTGGGTGCTTAGATTTTTATGAGTAGCCAAGTGATCAGGTTTTGCTTGACGAATTTGGATAGCTTGGAGCAGGAGTCCAGACGTAGCTATATCTATCTATTTCCACCGTGTAGTGTCTTTGTCTGTTGTACTTTGGAATGTAATGGATAGAAAGATCTTTATAACTGTCTAATGTGATGATTTTGTATATCTGCATAACTCTGATGTAATGACTATGTAATAGTTATGTGATATATTATTTTTTGTTCCGATTCAGCTGTGAGATTCTGATATTGTTGAGTTCTTTCTTCTATTTATTCTATTTCTACCTCTTTGTTTCTTATTTATGATACGTCTTTCTATGGAATGAAAGGTAGGTCGTCGCATAGGGTCTCAACCGCTATATAATGCGGGAAATCAATCACTCTAATATATATATACACTGCTATATATAATATCACATCCAGTCAATTCAATCATTCATCCAATCATTTAAATTTAACAATTAAAATTAAATGGTATCCAAATGAGTGAGATTGACTCACCTTTGATTTTTAATTTGCAATCCACTCTAAATCGGCTTGATTCTTCACGATTTTAGACTTTGTATAACATTATGTAATTTTATTAATATTTGAACTAATAGAATAGTCCATTACCATCTAATAGTTTAAATAACCAATAATTTAAAATTTAAACTAATTTCCATATCTTAAATAATTTATAGTAACTAAAATAATTAAATAAGTTGATTAACAAATAAATTACCCTAATACATCACTTCAAAAATTACCCAGTAGGTTTATAATCTATATTTAAAATTAAAGATCCAATTTTTGTTATATAAACTCTTCAACATCTAAAATTCCTATATAATTAAATTCTTTTTCTTTTTACATATAATTTCCATTAAACCATGAATATATAAAAACAGTATATAACTTTATTGAAATTACAGAATAATCACTTCATTTCTAATGCAATTCGCATAGAAAAAAGGAAGTAGAAACCATACCCAAACCCTAGCTGATATCATCACTCACAACCGAAGCTATCACCAGCGAAACCAAACTCACCAGACGAGGCGACCATCCCCACTTGAATGCGCTGCTCGAAAATCAAGCTTCTAAGCAAAAATCGAGTCGCCACTGACTCAATCGACACCCATCGTCGAGCTCGCAAGTTCGACTCGAGACCCAATTACGAAGCCACGTTTCGACTTCAGCCTCCACTGACATGCAGCTACACCAAATTTTAGCTACCACAACCCCCAACGCGATCGAGCAACCCTCAACTGCACTCAACGACGAACATCCCTCGTGAGATAGAGGGTGTCGTTCTCAAATCGCGTACCTATCTCGATCGCGCGATTAGATTGACGAACTCAGTTGCCAATAATTTAGGTTGGAATCGATTTTGGTTAGGGTTGATTTCAAATTCGAAAAGAAAAAGGGGGCGGCCAACTGATTAGAAAAGAAAGATTTCGGCCCCTTTTGAAATTAGAACTAGGCAGCCATTATTTTGAATTGAGGAGTTGATTTTTTTTTCTTCTAAAATTTTTAAACGAGATAGTTTTCTTCCTTTTTTTAGACGCGTGCTTCATGAAGAAGAAAACGTGTTTTAAAAATGCTCTACGTGTCTATGCCTGCTACAGTGTCTCGATTTTATTGTTTAATTTAAAATTTATCGATCTCGCAACTCACAATTTCGTTCTTCTATCAAGGCATGCCGCTAAAAGTTTATAATGTTAAACCCCTATTTCGAATGCAATCAAAGGTTTCGAGTCCTAACTCGATTGTATGGAGAAGACAGATTTTTTGACTCGGTTATTATATTAAATTTCGATATAAATTTAGCGCGTTTATCTCTCGTACGATCACTCGACAACTCCAAACACTACGAAAATTGAAATCCGATAATAATAAACTATTACGTATCCAATGGAACTAGTTTCGTCAAATTCCGAGACCGTGCCTTAGAAGACTATTTTTAAATATTGATTTAAACGATATAATTCAAAAACTGAATAGAACACTCTCAAATTCAAATTTAAAACTTCTATTACCTCCAATATTATAATTAAAAAATTTCCAAACCTTTAGAATATTTTTAACAAGCATAAAACTGAAGATTCAATATTTTACCCAACTTTCAATAATTAAATTCAATAATTTAATTTCCAATAAACAGTGATATTTGAAATTCAAGTTAAACTAACTTTCAAATATTTAAAATCAATTAAATATTTCAATTTCAAACATCTAGAAATTCTAGGTCATCACAACAACCAATCATACTCCATTCGCCTTGGCCTACGAATTAGAGGCCATGATTCCAATTGAATTGGAAGTACTTTTCTCATTAGAAGATCCATTATGATCTTAAGACGTACGAGGAGCTCCTACATGTGTCCCTCGGTATGTTTGATAAGAAGCGTGTAGAAGCTGATATAAGGGCTGCTGCTTACTAGAAATGAGTAGCTTGACAATTCTATGAAAATGTCAGGAATCTAACTTTCGAGATCAGCAATTTCATTCTTAAATGAATTTTCTTGGTCTAGTGAATATGGGCCCGAATTGGGAAGGTCTATACGCTATTGAATACAGGCTTGGAAATGAAATATTCAAGCGATCAGGTGTTGATGGATTCTTACTTCCAGGGGTATGGAATAGCAAACATCTACAATATTTTTTTAGCTTGAACATACCTTTGTAAATACTTAACAAGGCTCTGATGTAACAAGGTAGAGTCTTCCATTCTTATGAATACGAAATGAATTGGCATTGAGGATCGATGGAATTGTATTCTCATTAGCATAAGCACCATGGATAACAAAAAAATTGAATGTTTGCATTTTGAAAATAAAAGTGTATGGGTACCCAGAGATAGGAGTCAATCATCACTGCTGATCCATAATTGTTCTTTGAAAGGTAACTATCATAGGTATCCAGAGATTGATACTGGCTAACTCCTTCAATCAATGATTGAAATGTTGGAGTATAAACACATTAGGGTTAATCGTGATGATACACCCTATGCTTCCATCCTAAGACCTTTGCTCGAAGATAGGCAAAGCCTAAAACCATCGCCCAAAGATCGGTGGGGGGTCGACTCGCAATGCCAAGAGATAGGCATTTTATTTATGAAATCCTAGAGATAGGATACAACAGAAGAATAATCCTTCTAGTAAAAAATGATCAACTCCCATGCTTAGGCAATATTAGATCCAAACATCCTGGGTTAAACATTCAAACCACCACTCAAGGTAAACAATTGCAATATATGCCTAGAGATAGTCAGGATCGAGTATGGATGTCCAGAGATAGATATCCAAGATGCCACTCCTCGATGATAGGGACTAATGTGAAATTCCAACCATGTCACCAGTTATACCAAACCTGAATAGAGATAAGCTAAGCGATCATGAGAAATGATCCATACATATCCTATTACAGCGGACAACGATCGTGCTTTGATCCAAATGTAGTTGCAATGAACATAGAAAGCTAAGTACATAGGCAGATGAAATCGAGATTTGAGACAAAAATGGTTTATTCATTATTGACAAACTTGTCAATCGAAGGCGAGGGCTGTACCCACATAATAGCAGCCTACATACACTGACCATAAACTAAACGAACAAGCAAGTGATAACAATACAGAAATGGAAACTAAATATTCTTCCTTTTATTCTTTCTAGAAGAATGTGCGGTATGTCTCTTCCTAGGCCTTCCACCTTTTCCATCCCCAGATAAATAGCCCTTAGGGTCAACACTCCAATCATTGTCGCTCCTTAAAGACCGAGTGTGTTAGTCTGAACACTTTTAGAAACCGGAACAGAAGAGGGAAGAATGATGATAGGTGGTATATGTAGTGAGATTGATAAGGGAGGAGGAACGACATCCATCTTTTCCTTCTTGTTGTTTCTAATCTTTATAATTTTTTGAATTCTTCACCTCTTGCATCGAAGACTAAAATAAATGCTCAGTGGCCCTAGAAGTAACAATGTCTTTGTTCCCTTGGTGGCACGAGGATCGTCTATGGCTCTTCATCCAAAGCATGTATCATTTCACGATCGGGACCAAGAGTAGGACCCTTTAAAAAAATCTAAAATAAAAATAAGGGTAGACTTGATGACCGACTTGATTGTTGTACATTGTATGCCTAAAGATAAGTCTCCTTCAGACAATGGGACAAAGCAGGTTGACTTGAAATTTGAAAAATGAAAAAGTAGAGATTAGAGATATCAACTGAAGTCATGCAAGCCATCTCGAATACATGTGGCCCTAATGTGAAAGAGGTGGCGACACCAGATGCACCTACCATAGGCATTAAAGTCTTTTGTCATAGGCGCTTTGGGAAAAAACTGGAACCCTTACCCAAACCTTTAAAGCTAGGTTTGGGCTAGACCCGGCAGACACACCAACTTGGGGAACAACCTTAGAATTTAGAAGGAGCTTAACAACCTCGAGAGCCCTTACATCTTCATCCTCCAAGAGGTTAAGCTTTACCTCCTTTTCATCAATCTTAGTCCCATCAGAATGCTCTCTTTCCTACTTCAAGATTTCTTTTTAAGCCATAGCCAATGCCGAGGGATACCTCTCATTCAACCATCTCAAATTCCCAAATTTGATGATGTTCGATAGAATCGTATGAGGATAGGCAAATTTCAGATTTTATTTGATCCTTGGTTGCTTTGACCCACTCATAAGCTATCGTCGCCCAGGTCTTGGCTTAGTCTTTGATTGTCGAGCATCCAATAACGCATTGCAATAGTTGTGGGCCTAAGTGAGAGCGTCGACTTTCTCCTTCTTAGCCTCTAATGCCTCTTTCAACTTTTGAATTTCTAAAGCTTGCTCATCTATAGTCTTCTGAAGCTTTTTATTTTCCAATGTAAAGGCGTTTATGGTGTGCAGCCTCAATTTGTCTCTATTAGTTTATGCTTCGTTCTTTAAAGGACTTGGTCTTTTCAACCAGCTTTTTACCAACTTCAGCTAATGAGGACTTTAGCCCTTTAACTTATTTATTATAACTGTCGATAATATGCTTATTATCTTGCTCAACATGCTCCATCCCCAGAAGTGCTACCTTTCTCGCATAAAATACTTCAGAGTTGGCCTCGACTCCCTCTTCCACTTGTAACATTGGTTGTATAAGTGACCCACATGAGCTACAGCATCATGCCCAATATGTTGAGGAATCTCTTTTGAGTGAGGGACAACTATGACATCATCTAAACAAAACTTTAGGAAGGCTCTTTTCATAGTGGCCAAATATTTGTTCAAAACAACTCCAATATCTATAGTTTTAATGGTGGCAGGATGTTGCTCTTTGTCGGGCCTTCACTTAGAAGCGTTGGAAGAAACAAGCCTAGAAGGTCGTTCAAATAGCTGAGGTGCACGAGGAGACATTATCAGTTGTGCTATAAGTAGAACTAAAGTTGGAATAGTTGGGACTTGAATAGAAGGGATGGGGTGGGGCTTCATCGAATACCTATCCATACTCTACGACCACCTCGGAGTGTGAGACCTACGTTGAAGAGGTGAAGTCTTGCCAGATCCTCCATGCCACTCATTACGATGCATGTAATCTGTATCCCACCATCTATATTTCCTCTTTTGATGACTACTCGAGTTTGATTCATGAGAGAACTTGCAATGACAACCTAATGTACCAAGCCTCTTGTACTTATTTCCCTGATTCTTAAGCTCATCAAAGAGATGCTAACAATCAATGAAATCTGAAAATAGTATAGACAAGTCAATACTAGCAAGATGGAGAGATGATGTGTGCAATATAACGTGTAGTATTATGTAGTGTTGATGTATCTAAGTGCCTCCTACGGTTGTGACTTGAAGTTTGTTCACAAGGGTTATCTCCCTGACACTAACTATTGGCAGATCAATTGACAAGCAATGGGAGAATTAGTATCACCGTTGCTAATGTTTCCAAGACCAAAAGAAGTTATTTAATAAAGTATACTCAAGTGATCTATATATATATATATATTCTCGGATGGAGGGATTTTTGCCTCTTCTACTATAGAAGCTGGTGGTAACTGCGAAGATGTGCAGGATGGAACAATTTTCAATTTTGGCCATCCAAGAATTAGTGGCAGCTGATCATTGCCACCCACCCTACTAGAAAACCTATATCCTTATTAGTGCTTTCATCATTGCCGTCATCATCAACACTACCATCACCACCTTCGGTTGTGACATCTACAGTTCTATTTCCCTTTATGTTCTCTTCTAAATTGACTTAGGGATATTTGACCAAGGGGATATCCACATTTTCTTTAACCCTACATCATAACGAGCCTCCTCATAAACAATGGGTGCAATGCCTAAGCTACTGTTAGGATCCAAATGGTTAAACTACCACATTCTCTCATCAGTCAGCAAATACCTCATCTCCCTTTCTTCTGTGGGGATAGTAAGTCGATGATGAAGGTGTTAAGCATGTTCAAGGTTCTAGGCCTCCTTGGAACATTTGAAAATCCATAAAAATAAAGGGATTAGTAACTCATATGGTTTAATGTCGCATGAAACCCATGCGAGGATGAAACTTACATCCGATACCTATTTTTAGGCAAACATGAGAGTGCATCGCATAAATATTTATCCCCCTTTGAAATAGCTGAGTTTATTAGAAATGCTTAGTATGATTCAACATCTCAATGATGACTCAAGTAAATAAGAGAAAGCCTTCCTTTTTTCTCTCTTGAAGGCATACAAATAATGAATCTCTTCAAGTGTTGAAACCTTTTCCAGATGTTGTAGAACGGTCATTGTACATGCAATTCAACAAAGCATAACTGTTCAAATGGGATGAACAGGGGAAAGCTTCATATACTAGAGCATGATCCGAATAAAATGATTGAACAGTGGGATGTACCTAGATAAATGCATATACCAATTGCATGTAGGATAACCATCAGGCGGATTGTGAACCTGTTGATAAGACACCTAGACAAGACTTGTCATCAATAAGGATGTCGTGCCTATCACATATTCTTAAGGTAGCTACCCTATCAAGTATGGATGCTAGGGACTCTGGTGGGTTATCAAGTATGATAGTATATCACATATTCTTAAGGTAGCTACCCTATCAAGTATGGATGCTAGGGACTCTGGTGGGTTATCAAGTATGATAGTATCCTCAAGATCCATATGGGGGGGCAATCCTAGTGGAATCTTCACCCTTCATTACAAAGGGAATAATTTCTAAAGATTATCTTACTAGGCGGCATGGTGCTAAGTTTGAAAAGGCGATGAAATAGATCGTATTGGAGATGTCGTTGAGGAGCCTGAACCTGATTTTATTTTCGACTAAACAACATTTGACGTAGATAGACCCACAACTAACGTTGAGATGCACAAAGAGCATCTGCGATCCATAGCTATTAAAAACATCACAAATAAACAAGGTTAGGTTGAAATTATCTATAATTTCCATGCTGAAATAAAGCCCTGTATAATCGATGCATAAAACCTAATGGATGTTGTGCTATCTAATCTATTAAATGTGTTTTTGATGTACATACCATGGTGAATTCAAGCGCTCTATGTAGATAGCTTGCTCATATTAACAAAAGAGCACCATCGCACAACGAAACTGAGCATCAGATTTTTCCATTATCATACAATTTACGGTAATAGAACCATTGACTAGAGCAATAAAGGATCCTCTTTTTAGGGACACCAGAGTGAACTGTCAAATTAAAGTAGTAATAGAAAATCTGTCTAAATGCCGAAGTATGTTCAATGCGACAGTTATCGAAACCATCCTAACGAATCACAATTATCAATCACCACTTGACTAGAGTCACCTTGGAACTCTTTTATTCCTTCCTTGTTGATTTATGAAACTTTATGCTGAAAATATTTTTAAAATCCATAGTAGTTGGGAAAAATCGAGTTAAGACTGAGCATAACTCGACGTTGACCTAGGAAGCATTATGTAGAAAAAACTTAGGTAAAAACTTGGGTCTTCCCTTGAAAATCCACAATCTTTCTTCGAGTTCATCCTATGCATGTTAAACACAAAGCCAACTATTGAGCTTTGTTAAGTTTTGAAAAAAATACCAAGTACTGGATCAATCACTGATCCAAGGAAGAAAAGGACGAAGTTCAACCCGCAATCGAGTCGAAGGTGATATAGCCTATGGCCAGCATTGGCGAACCCGAAGAAACACCACCACCTAGCTAAGTCAAATTGAATAAAAATTTCATGTAAATCTAAGGCCGACCTAAAAATCAAATCGTATTGATGATTGGGTTCATATGTATCAAATTAGAGGGCGGGTGGTAGCGATAACAAGTGAATTCAGCAGCGGTGATGCTATAGATTGACACTGGTCACAAATCAAAGTAGCAGTAAGGTTTGACAATGACAGAGCTCAAGTTAGAAAGCACTAAGGAAATAAAATAAACAAGTGAAGGAAGGAAAAAGAATTGGGAAAACTTAAGTATCAGGTCGCCTAAAAGAGTAGGAGAAAATTGTGTTGTCGAACCAATGTTCACAAATCGACACAGATCTATGAATTGAAAAAAAAAAGGAAAAAATGAAGACGGAAAAGAAAATAAAAGTGCAATTCATGAAGCATGGGGAAGCAAAATTTAGATGTTAGAAAGCTACTTGACCAACTCAAAGAAAGTACATCCAGAAGCTCCAAAATTCCAATAATGAACTCGAACTATATGCTTTGACTTTATACTATCCAAGAGATGTGAATCCAAAGGCTATTCAAGATGACATAACGGTCCAAGGAAAACACATCGATTTGCAATGAACAGTTCAGAGAATGGGAACATTAAATCAAAGTAGAATTTGAAACTAACAGCCTATCTCGATTCGAATCATAACTTTTTACAACAAGGCATACTTTGTGGGGCAAGTGTTATCCTGCCTTTGAACTAGCCATAGGTAGATGAGTCAGAGCCATCAAAAAGTCAGATATTAAGCCAGAAATCCAAAGCTATAACTTGGAAAGTTAGAATTCACTCAAAACTAAGAGAATGATAAGGAACCTCACTAGCAAGTCAAGGAAGTCAACCATTTGTTGATGGAACCAAATGGCATAAGAGAAATCATACAAAAGTTGACGTGAAGTGCTAAAACGGGGTCGAGTTGTGCAAGACAAATCGATACTGATCCCTAAGCACGAGAACTTATAATCAATTCAAGTGAGATTAAAGAACAGACCATCAGCAAGGCAAGATTCAAAGAAAAAAGGGATTTTCCACGTGTTCTCCTCAAAGCGAACAAGGAATCAAAGTCAAAACCCAAAGTTAGCTCAAGTCACAGATTGGTCCCGCTTAGTGAAGCCGAACTCGACACCGAGTTGACGTATGACCTATGATCATTGCCACGGTCTTCTTTTAGAACCTCCTTCTGAATATGAAGAACATGGGTTGCTAATATCGGAGCCTAATTCGCTAGTCTATGTCTACAAATAGGAGGAGCGAGGCACTATTTCAAGTTCCATTTTCTATTTTTTGAATATTCTAATTATACTCTATCACTCTGCTAGACTCCTATCGAGTTGTAAGCACCGAGCTGTAAAATCACGAATTGTAAAATCTTAGAAAATCATTAACAAAAATTTAAGTGAATGTAGGCTAGAGTCTAGCCAAATCACTATAAACTGTTGTGTGTTGTTATATCTCGTTTTCCATTTGATTTCTTCATTTTATTCTCTTCTTTAATCTTTTCGGGTGTTTGTCTAACTTTTGGCACAAACAGCCTAAACAAGTTTATTAATATTATTTCTCACATATTTCCATATGGAAATTTAAATAAATTAAAAAATGATTTTAGAAATCAAAAACTAATTTAAATTATTACATATCGTCCTCCATGATTTACAAACATGTTAACTTTATATGTATTATATATATATATATATTCAATTTTTAAAATAAGTGATATATCTGTATATTTAGATTTAAATTTTTGTATAAATAAATTAATCTTTTATATCCGAATGCTACGTATGCATCTATAAATATTAATGAAATAAAATACATATATTGTATATTTACATATTGTATTAATTCAATCCTTTCATTAAAATCAATTTAATAATATAAATAAATTCAAAAAATTGTTTTTTAAACCTGGCCTTGAGTATATATGTGATATATACACATAAATTTTTTCCAGACGTTTATACACATATTTAATCCATCCTTTAGTGACAGCACTAGTATATGCAGATTTGTGATGTCCAATTACTCTATAAACTTATAAGGCATAATGATCGTTACATAGATTATACATAAATATATGTGAGAATATACCTCTACTTAATGCTCAGATAGCACACCTTTTAACGCTAAATTTGAACTCCTTGAAATGATTTCTGTATCCAGGAAACGTTGTCATCCTAAATGAAGCTACACCGATATGTGAATCGTATTTGATAAAATGTTTTAGAGCTTGAAAATTTAAGGAGATATGAAGAGTAACTGCTGTCCTTTACTGGTGGGTGAGAAAAAAAACCTTATGCCAATGTGAGGGTTGGAGGCGATTAAATAGGAGAGAGTCTAAGGAGTAAAAGTAGGATTTAGGTCCACCTTTCTCTCCTAGCTATTCTCCCATTTTGAATTAAAAATTCCACCTCCATACATCATCATATGGCCAGCCTCACTACTCCCAATATAGCCATCTATAATAGCCTCTTCTATGGGCCTCTAAGTCGCTTCAAGCTCGATCATTAATTAGCACATTTAAATTCAATTTAAATGCATATCGATATCATATATTGATTAATATTATATACACACTATTTAATATTTATCAACACATATCAAATAAAATTTTATAATTAATACTTTATAAATAATGATTAATTTAAAACAATTTATAGTTAATTAAATTAGGTGGTAATAGGAATATTCAACATCTCGGTTGTATGACTCTTAGGTATAAATTCGATCATCTATTAATATCGAACAATTTGAATATTAATGTTCGCACCTCGTTTAACAGCTGTTGTGATATTATGCCAAATTTAATGCTTAGATAGCTTCATTAAAAACCAATTTTAGTTTAAGAATAAAATTATTATTAACCAAACTACTCTAGCTAGAAATTTTTATTTTAAGATGACTTTAGTTGATCGTGATACTAACAACCTCATATAACTAAGGAGATGAATCCTCTCTTGAATAGAGTTTCACTTACAATACTTCCACTAGCGTAGTGACCTGTATTTTTGATAATTAAAAATATTAAATTAAATAAGACCTTGGAATCTAATATTGTCAGAATCTAAAATTTAAAATTTATTAACTTGAATTTTATTAGATTATAAATTTTGACCTTAAGGTAAAATCCTAAAACAACTAATTTTAATGAAATGGAAGGTGGTAATGCATATTAGAATATAATTTAATAATACTAATTAAATGTAATTGAAAATTGTTTTAATGTAATTTCAATCAATTGTAATATTAAAGTTAATAAGGAATAAAATTAGCGATGTATTGAATGGTGAAATCATATGTATAAATTGAAATTGGATTTGATATGGAATAAGAAATCAATTATCAGTACGTAAATTTATTAACCTTTGTTTGTAGACAATAAATTTAGAAATGTGTTTAAATTACTAAGATGTAATAGTTGTTTTATATTCTCATCTTGTTATTTGATCCGTTTTGAAATTAATATCTGTAATCATTTGAAAATAAATGTAATTGAAACATTGTAGTTAATATAAGAAAAGATGTTAACTATAGAGTATGTGCAGAATAAAATGAAAACTTATGTTAAATAAATTACAAAAGGGAATTGTTGATTTAATATAAGGAACATGTAAATCAAAACAAATAAAAAATGTTGAAATTTAAATTATAACGAACTAGGGTTTATTACAGTTGTAATTAAATGTCAAAATAATTTAATATTTAAATCTTGGATTTAACATGGAAAAATTAATTTTAAAAGATTATTAAATTCCTATTTAATTAGGAATGATGATTCAAAACTTTTAATTTAGAATTTAAAAGTGATTAAATCAGTTTAATAACAAGTGAATATTAGACTCAGGTCCCTAATAAGTTTCAAAATACACAAAAACCGCAGTAGAAAAAAGTATGGAAATTAGGTCCTTAGAATTAAGTTACTAAGTAATTGCGCATAGTTATGCAATTATTCACTGAATAATTGCACACATTTATGCAATTATATCCAAAAATTGCATAAATTTATGCAATTTTTTGGTGAATAATTATGGATATTTCTGTAATTTTTTGTGAATAATTGCAGAATTTTCAGCAACCTTTTGAAAAAATTGCGGAAATTTCTGCAATTTTTTTGGTGAATAATTGCGGAATTTTCCGCAAGTTTTTATGAAATTTCAGGAAATTTCCATAATTTTTCAGTGAATAATTGTGAAAATCTCTGCAATTTTTTGATATAATTGCGTAAATATATGCAATTATTCACCGAATAATTGCACAAGTATATGTCATTATTCGGTAATTTAATTCTAGGGACTTAATTTACAAACTTATTTTTACTGGGTTTTTTATGTATTTTGAAACTTATTAGGGACCTGTGCCAAACTGTCCCTAATAACAATTCGAGTAATTAACGTGTATAATATAAATATAATTTGATTTCTAAAGCTAACTTCTACATACAACAGAATTGGGGTTTGAAATTAGTTTCATTGAGTCTAAAAATATTAAAAACCTGTATTTTGATATATAGGATGACCTATTTTCGTTACGAAAACGAAATCGGCTTTTCGGGCCTTTATTATCACATTGGCCCAATCGATTTGTTACATCTATTCTTGTTTTATCTTGGTTTACATATATGCTGTTATGGAACCCTAGCAGCCTTCTGCTCTATTTTCTATACGTACTTTCAAAATCTATGTGCTCCTTTTCAATGGTGAATATCCCAAAACCCTAAATTCTGATTTCAAATCAAATCCAACAATCAAAACTGCTCAAAGCCTATCAAATTATATATCATTGCGAAGCTCTCGACGAAACGAACCAACAACAACTGTTCGTTTTTGAAAATGATGCTCAGATCAACGGCAAATTGGGGTCAAAATCTATGATCTCGAAACCCTAATGAAAATTGTGAGATTTCGATTCGAGCATTAAATTCTGAAATTGGTTGAGGGGTTTTTTAGAGCTTGTTGCATGGAGTTGATCGGTGGTAGTGTCACCACCTATTGTTCGTGGAGGTGGTTAGGATTTAGGGTTCGAAGACCCTAACAGTGCGAGCGACGGCGGCGACACTGGGGGATGTCAGACCTGGGTGGGCATAGGCAGCGGCAAGGCAGGTCAAAGGCGATAGTGCCATGAGCTGCGGTGGCATGTAGGTGGAATAATTGGCAATCAACGGTTGTGACTTAGGTGATTTTGGTACAGGTTTGAACAAGAAGTTGAGGTTAGGGGAGATGCGGTAATTACTATTTTGCCTTTAGGTTTATTTTAATTAAAATTTAAAATTTAAAACTTCTAACTTGAATAATTTCTACATACGAACCCCGATTGATGTAGACTTCTCTCGTTGGGTTTGTATCGAAATTCTGGACAACATGAAATTGGTTTGGTTGGATTTGCATACTGATGAAATTTTGGGCATTTATTGCACTTTTAATGGGCTATAAATAAAAGGTGAGTGATTAAACCCACTCATGCAATACTAAATTTTCTGATGTTAGTTAAATTGAAATCATAAAGTGATAAAAATTTATTGGTTACTGTTTGGTAATTTAAATTTACATTTAAATTGAAATTGATATTGATATTGGATTAAATTAACATTTAAATTAATACTGAATTTAATTGTTAGTTAAATACCGACAATTAATAACTTGTAACTATTGTGATATATTGGTTAATTTGGATGTTGGTTGCAATTGGATGCCTATTGATTGATGTTGGATGTATAGTTGTTATTTATTTGGACATTTTCCTATTATTACTCTATTTATTATTTGACGTCTTATAAATTGTCACTTGTAATAAATTGAAATGAACTAAGAAATAGGTTGAAATAAAATATACTTATGTCATTTAATTATGGATTGAAATGATATATGTCCATCCATGTAATTAAAATTGAAATGATCACTTGGCCATAGGGTAGAAATTATATACGGACACCGGATTTGGTTAAATTAAGTGGTTTTAAATCTTAAATTCGTATTGGTGTAAATGATATTGTTTTAAAGAAAATAAAAATTAGATTTATATGAATTAAATTATTTTCTAATTTGAGATTTGAAACGCTGAAATTGAAACTGTTTAAATGAAATTGTTTAAGGATTAATTTGAAACCTTAAGTTGAAATTGAGATATGATTTGAATTGATCGAAAGTGAATTATTTGGAAGGTTTAATTTTTGATCTGAACTTTGAATGTACTTTAATTAAAGTAGTTTAAATTGGTATTTCCAACTTTGGATGTGAAATGGATTTAAACTAAATTGTTTGAAACTGAGAATTCGAATCGAAACATTCAGCCATTTGAAAAGAACCGTTTAAATTGAAGTTGAAGTAAAGTTTTGAAATCCTTTTGAATTGAGGTTGATTTAAGTTGAATTTTTGGATTTGAAGTCGACTGAACTGAAAAGTGAAAATTGAATTCGTGGTGATTTGGGATTTGATCCTGAGGTCAAATTGTTGTGAAAGAAAGAAACAATTTTAATCTAAACTATTTTTCAATTTTAAGACTATTGTATATTCAAAAATATTTCCAATCATTAAAACTATTTTAATTATTTCAAACTATTTTCCAATACTAAAACTATTTTAGTTATCCAAACTAATTTCAATATTGAAACTATTTTAATTATTCAAAACCATTTTCAATTTTCATACTGTTTTAAAGGGTATCTATTTAGATTTAAATCGTTGATTTAAATATGTATGTTTTGAGTATGAAAGTATAACCTATTTTGGATTCAAAATGATTTTTAGAGTGAATTTTATATTTTGATATGAATTATGACTTGTTCATGAAATGTAAAGGAACAAACCAGTGTGAAAAATGACATTTGGTTGTTAAGGAGACCGGGGCCGAATATTAGCATACTCTCTGTCAATAATTAAACCACTTTAACAACTGTGTACGTGGTCAATGTTTTGCAGAATGTAGAGGTTGAATTAGTGATGTTTGCTAGATTGAAGAAAGAGAACGATGATGGATAGACCCCGACACTTGTGCCAGTTTGAAATGACTAAAACAGGAGCCATATCTGACCAATGAGGCTAGCTACCTCTAGCGACATCTGTTCTTTATATTACTGTATTGATTTTTGATTCGATTGGTGCACCTTGATTTGATTGTGGGATGGATGTTCATGGTAGGGCGTTAGAAGTTACCACCAGTCAGGAAATGCAAAATTGTAGTATCCTACCTTGGGCATCGCCTCACGTGCCTTGTCATACTTTTATCCTTATACGAGCCCAATATGATTTTGTTTTAGTATGGTACCTATAGGGGACTCATTGGCTACTGACGTTACTGGTTGTGTTACAGGACCATCATAGTCTACCTGCTTAAAAATATGTTAAGGGGAATCAATGTAAGACCTTAGGGCCATTTTAATACTTTACTTTACTGATAGACAATACATATTTAGCATATCTTACCACATATAGATAGTTTGATGGATCCTTAAGAGATGGAAAATCCTGAAACATCTCTTAAATTATTGCACTCACGTTGTACACTTGATAGGAGACAAAAAATCCCATAAACATCACTGAAGCTATTACACTCATATTTACTTATTATTGATTTAACTTACATAAGAACTTTAGTTCCGACTCGAGTGTTTTGTCTTTTCATTATGCTCGGGTCAGCCTGAGTATTTCGGTATTTGAAAGATGAAGATGGAGTTTTCTTGATCATATTTACTATTATTTTTCCACTGCATTATGTTGGTATGTTTGCGATTGTACTCTGATTATGTTGTAAAAATTAAAATCAAATGTATATTGTATAATAGCTTCATGAACTATTTATTTGATTATTATATTTCGTCATTCCATTACGAGATTCTGTGTTTTGCTTTCCTTCTTTTCTCTTATTTTTCTTATTAAACCTCGTTGTTAATCTGCCCTTTTGAATGGTTTGGTTTAGACATGTGTGGTTTATTGTCGCCTTAAATTGTCTCAAAAAGATGGGTCGCTGCAACTAGGTCCAAATATAATCATTCGATTGTCTCCATGCTATGATTTAACTATAATCATGGCTGGCTTTGATATTGAAGATCAAAATATTCTTAAGTGAAAAGAACTGTGTAATATTATCACATCGATATTTTCTGTTTGATCTTGGTTATATTAACGAATAGAAAATTATCAAGTAAGTCATTCCATAGTTATCTAATAACTATCAGTACGTAACCTCTACGTGTGCCAGCAGTCACGAGTAATACACTTCTCTACATTTGGACAGCTGTACTCTAGTCTAAACGGATGTATCAATATCCAATCTCGATACATCTTGACTAGAAATATTAAAAATGGTGTGTTTATTATATTGTGATAAAATACTCATGATTATCTCTATTTATATTTACTATCAGATACACACCATTTATGAATTTTCCATTAAATATCCATAAATTGAATATTTAATTTATTATAACATATTATAACAAGCATATAACAGAAAGAAAACCACCTTTTATTATGAACGAGAATTGATTATAGAGTTATTAATTTACAATAAATTATCGAATTGCCTCTAGTCATACCCCTTACTCTATCAATCTCCCACTTGCACTTGGAGCCAATTATGGAATCTCAATCCTATCACTTCGATCAACTTCTTTGGAACCGACCGACCGTGACCCTTAGTAAATGGATCTGCTATGTTGTCATTGGTATCTACCATTTATATCACGACTTCTTTCTTCTCAATAAATTCTCTAAGAATTGGACTTTCAAAAAATATTCCATGAATTCTAATGTGCTTTGGGCTCTTTTGTGATCTGTATTGCCACATTGCCGTCACTAAACAATGCTATTGGATACTTTGTATTGGGAATCACTGCGAAGCTCACTTAAAAACTATCATCCATACCACATCCTTTGTTACTTCATTAAGGGCGATAACTCTACCTCCATCATGGAATCAACTATTGTTTTCTATTTAAAACTTTTCCAAATGAGAGCCCTACAATTAAGTGTAAAAACATAACATAACACCGACTTACTATTATGGACATCACTCTCAAATCTAGAGTCGGTATACGCTTTCATAAAGAAGTCTCCATTCCTATATATGGTACATAGCATATCGTACATTATGAAATACTATAACCGAAGCATATGGTATCCTCTTTATATGCTCCTTCTCATTAATACGAGGAGTATCCTTTTTAGAAAAGACGATTCTAGATTGCATTGGAACATTTCCGTGTTTGGAATTCTCCATGCTGAACCTCTTTATTGTGCTATTTATGTATTGGGATTAGGACAATCTCTATAGATCTTTATACCTAGTATATAAGCTGTTCTACCAAATCCTTTATAGAGAAATTCTTGGAAAGCCAAGATTTCACTGGTTGTAATAACGAAATGTCATTGCCAATCAACAGACGATCATCGACAAATAGCACTAAGAATACAATATCTTTACCCTATTACTTGTGGTATACGTATGTTTCCTCTATGTTTTGATAAAAACCAAACTGTTTGATTACTGTACCAAAACACTTGTTCCAACTCTTTGAAGCTTGTTTAAGTCCATAAATGGTCTTCAACAACTTGAAAGCTTTGTCCCCACTCCTACTGACCGCAAAACCCTTTAGCTACGACATATAAATGGTCTCTTCTAAATCGCCATTTAGAAATGTTGATTTCCATCCATTTTCCATATTTCGTAGTCATAAAATTTAGCAATGGCTAGCATAATCCGAATGAACCTAAGCATGAAAACGGGCGAAAAGGTCCTTTATAATCAACGCACTGAATTTGACGAAATCCTTTTGCAACAAGCCTTGCCTTATAAGTCTATACTTGTCCATTTGCATTTAGCTTTTTCTTAAAAATTCATTTGCGGCTGATGGGTTTTATCCCTTTAGGTACATAAGGCGAATTACATACTTTGTTTTCATACATGGAATCCATATCAGATTTAATCGCTTCAAGCCAAAGTGCAGAGTCTTTACTCTATAATGCTTATAGGGATGATAGAGGAGTGTCGTCATCTAAGACAAAATCCTCCCCGTTATCCATGCAAAAATCATAGTATATCTATGATGCGTGAGATTCTGTATCAGACCTTCTAGTAGTTTGACTCGTTTCGTATACATGTGAACTTGGTAATTCTACTGGTTCGACCTCAGTGTTAACTCCTTGGATCTCATCCAAGTCAACAACCTCATTGTTAATTTCTTTTAATAGAAATTCCTTTTCCAAAAGAAAGCATGCCAAGAAATAATGACGTTTCATTCCTTGATATTGTAGAATATATATCTCACCGATTTTTTAGGATATCCTATAATTTTACGCAATGTCAATCTAGCCTTAAGTTAATTTAGACCATCATTCTTAAGTAGGCCGGATAAACCTACACCATCAAATACTTAAGTTGGGGTTTCTTCCCATACCACATCTCATATGGTGTTTTAGGCATAGATTTAGTGGGAAACAAGTTCAACAAATGTGTTGTAGTTTCCAAATCATATCCCTAATAAGATAGATGTAACTTAGCCTTACTCATCATAGAATGAACTATATCTAATAGGGTTCGATTCCTTCGCTTCAACACACCATTATGTTGTACAGTATAGGGTAGAGTAACATGAGATAAAACCACTATCTTTTAAGTACCGTTGGATTCCTTGTCTAATGTACTCACCTTCCGATCAGATCGAACAACCTTAATATTACGGTTCATCTGGTTTTCTACCTCATTCTTATATTCAATAAATTTCTCGTAGATATTGGATTTTTTTCTTCATAAGAAACACATACCCTAGTCTTAAGAAATCATCAAAAGATGGTTAACAAGTAAGAACTATCATCCCTAGTGATTATAGGCATCAGGCTACATACATTACCATAAACAAGGTTTAAGAGTTCATCAACTCTTTTATTGCTCATAGTAAAAGGGTGCTTGTTCATCTTTCCTTTGAGACCCAACTAATATGTGTCACATGATTCAGAATCAAGTGACGGTAGAAAACCTTCAGCTTTCAATTTGTATAGTCGTTTCTCATTTATATGACCTAACCTACAATGATAAAGATAATTATTATTTATATTGTTACTCAAAGAATTATTCATGGAACATAATTAATTTGTATTGATCACATAAATGTCATTTTAGAATTTTCTAAAATACCATTATAGGCTTTATTACCATATAAATTAATGTTCATATTATTAACACAGTGAAAATCATAACTAGTCTTAGACAATCTAGACATGGATATGTTCCACAAATATAGTCTTTAGCAAAATAGCAATTATTTAATATCAACACAAAGCCACTCGGAAAACTCAAACGAAAGTCTCTGGTTGTTGTTGTAACAACAATAGATCCATCAGCAATCCAAAGCCTCATTTCTCCCTTTGCCACATGATGTCAATTCCTAAGCCCCTATAACAAATTAAATGCCTAAAACTAAAGATAATTTATTGATTTAAAAATAATTTTGAACCATAAATATACCTAATAGAGCATCAGAACTATTCTATTTCTTTTTTTAACAATCTTCAAGTACTTTGAAAAGTTATGTTTCCAATGCCTTTCTTATGACAATGATGACACTCACCTTATCAGCAACATTGATCTTCTAACTTTTCTTCATGACCTGCTTTCGTTTCTTAGAACCTTTACAAAATGATGCGTCGCACTTTAGTGTGAGCACATCCCTTGAACCTTGGATGAAGACTCGACCGAATTCAACATATTAAGGAGCTCCACGAAATTCACATTCAACCAGTTTATATTATAGTTTAGTATGAACAGTTCATACTGAGTGTAAGAGAACCAAGGATTAAATTAACCTGTAACTCATTTCTTATCACTACATCCAATTATGAAAGCCAAACAATATAGTCCTTCATCATCAGTACATAATCATCAAATTTTTGTCCATCGGTCATTTTGGTATTGAACAGCTTCTCCGTAAGCTCGTATCTTGCGGAATGCGACTGTTCACCAAACAAGGCCTTGAGACTGTCAAATATCTCATGGACATACAGGTTATCATGTTGCCTTTGAAAAAAAACTTGTTTAATGTAGACAGAATGAAAACTTGAACGATCTCTAGGTCCGAAACCAATTTCTCATAAGAAAGTCTTAGTTCGGGGATAGCATCATTAGTGGATTGTTCTTTAGGATCATTGGTGATAGATGACCAAAGACGCTCGTAAGTCAATGCTATCTTAATTTCTCTTGGTCAGTCGATATAGTTGGGTCTGGTAAGCTTATCACTTTCAGAAAATAGCTTTGGGCTAAACATTTTCTCCAAGTTTTAAATCGGTGGATCAAGATAATATCATAGTTATCATATCAACAAGGTTAAACTTTATGTTTCATTTACTAATAAGCTCCCACTAGTCTTATATGTTTCTCCAAACCTTAAGTTGAAATATAGAAGCTTTTCGACTTTCACTGGTGGGTTTTAGGACTCATCTATCTTTCAACTTCACTAGTGTTTGTTAGGACTCACCCATATTGGTTGTATATTATACAACTCCTAGCCCACGGTTCCTTATCCTAATCTCATTTCGACCTTGAGTTTGCTTAAAAAACAAAAGAAATTATTTATTCATACCTACCATTTTTTGACTGCCGAAGTATAGTATACATTCCTTTAGTTTGCTCAACAATTACCTAGAGCTATCCTGTATGATGATCTGCCATTTTGAAATATTTAAGTCGACACTAAACCACACATGTCTAACTCAAACAGTCCAAAAGATAGATTATCAACAGGGCTTTAATTTAAAGAAATAAGACACAGAAGAACAAATACACAGAATCACACAACCAAGATATAATAATTACATAAATAATTTATGAAGTTGTTTTTACATTTGATTTCATTTTACAATATAATCAGCGTAGTATATTTAACAGACGAACCAAAATAATGTAGCGGAATAATACTTGCAAATACGATCATCCAAACTCCATCTTCATCTCCAAGAACAATGTCTTCGAATCACTAAAATACTCAGGCTAACTCGAGCATAAAGAAAAACAATGCACTCAAGTTAGAACTAAAAATCCTTATGTAAGTGAACTCAATATCATGTGAAATATGGGTTCACATAACTTAAGAGATGTTACGGGGTTTTTCGTCTCCTAAGGATCCATTAAACTGTCTATGTAGTATGACACGCTATATATGTAGTGTTTATCAGTAAAGTAAATATTTTCTTAGCGTTAAGGATTTATATTAGTCCCGCTTAACACATTTTTAAGCATTGTTCTATAGTTTGCATTGTAATACAACCAGCAAAGTCTGTAGCCCAGGAGATGCCACAATAGAACAACATTATAACAAAATCATAGTGATCTCGTATAAGGATAATTGTATGACAAGGTATGTGAGGCAAAGCCTAAGGTAGGATTCTACTAGTTCACCCTTCCCGGCTGTCGTAACGCCTAATGGCCGAACGCGTCCATCCCTTCAAAATCAAAGGTGCACCAATCATGTCCAAAATGAAGATAGTAATATGAGGGAAGGATGTCCGCTAAAGGTAGCTAACCCCCTGGCCAGTTAATAAGGCTCATGTTGTAGTCATTCCAAATTGATGCAAGTATCGAAGCCATCCATTATCATTCTCTTACTTCGTTCCAGTAAACATTTGCCAATCCAACCACTTTATTTCGGAACATCCTCTACATGCATAATAATTAAAGCGGTTCCAGTATTGACATAGAGTATGCCAATATCTGGTCCCGGTCTTTTTGTAAACAATCGTTCATTTTGCACATCGTTTAGTCATTTTAAATTTCAAGGAAACCTATCGTATTTTCATATCGAAATATCATTACTAAAATTATACAAATCAAATTTTAAAACAGTTTCGAATTTAAAATAGTTTTGAACTTAAAATAAAATAGTTTTTAATTTAGAATAGTTTTGAATTTAAAATAAAATAATTTTAAATTTAAAATAAATTAGTTTTGAATTTAAAATAGTCGTGAATTCAAAATAATATAGTTTTGAATTCAAAATAAAATTATTACGAATTAAAATAAATTATTTTGTAATTTAAAATAGTTTTGAATTTAGAATAAGATAGTTTTGAACATAAAATATTTTTTTCTCTTCAAACAAATATAAACTCGCGTTCAAATTTCAACAATTTAAAATTTCACATTTAATTTAAGACAAATTCAAATTTCCAATTTTAACTTAAAACAAATTCAGATTTCAATTTTAATCAACTATAATTTAAAATTATTTCAAATCATAAATTCAAATTCCAATTTAAAACAAACTTTAATTTTAGATGGTTTTAAATCTTAAATTTACATTTCAAAATTTAAACCTTTATAATAATTCAACTTCGATAAATTAAAATTGAATTTCAATTTCAAACTTTAAGATTTAAAATTAATAATTCCAAACTAAATTTCAAACTCAACTTTAAAATTTAAAATTAATTAGTTCAAATCAAATTCGCTAAAACAATTTCATTTAAACCGATTCAAATTTGAAATTTTAAAACCATTTCATTTAACCAAATTCGGTGTTCGTTATTTAATTTTCTACCCTAGGGCCAAGTGATCGTTTTATTTAAATTTCAATTAAATGAGTACATATCATTTCAACTCATATTTAAATGTCATAAGTATATTATTTCAACTTATTTTTTAGTTCGGGTATTCAATGCTCAAATAATCCATATGATAATTTATATAGTTATAATAATGTACAAGGTGTTAAGAGGGATATACCACAATCAATAATACCATCCGTATAGCACATATCATCTATTAGCAACTATAGGCATACATGCAATCAACATCCAAATCTACTAATTATATATATATATCTCAACAATATTAATTACCACATATCAGGGTGTTCACTAGCAAGGGAACTTAATTTCAATGTCTGTTTAAATTTCCAAACAGTAAATCAATAAAATTTATCACATCGTGACTTGGTTTAAATTGCAATAAAAATTTTAGTATTACGTTAGTTTTAACACTCACTTTTAATTTTAGCACATTAAAATCCAAACAAACGTGCTTTTTTCCAACAGTCTCCAAATCCAACAAATTCAGTGCTACATTGTCCAAAATTTCATCACGAGTCCAATGGAAGAAACCAAGCATAGATCGGAGTTTATATGCGAAAGTAATGATGATTAGAAGGTAGGATTTAATTTAAAAAAATTAAAAAAAAACTAAATTATATATACTGTATACGTACTAGAATACGTGTACTCTATCTCCTATCTCAACGTCACGAACCCGATCAAACCCATAACAGTTGCCACTTCAATGGCCTCCTGCCGCTGCCACACACACATGTTCACCTAGATCAGACACTGCCATGGCCTTCCCCATGTTCCGTCAAGTCTAATCGACCCTACCACCTTCAACACACCATCACCCTTTTGCCTCCGTCAATCATGAAAACGTGGCCGAAATTTAGCTGATTCTGGTGATTTCAGGCTTTTAACATTACTCGACTGTACAAACAAAACTCTTTGTCGCTCTCTACAACCCAGTGACTTCCGATTGTCTGATTGTTGCTATTCCACCGTTGATTGAAAAACCTTAGTTTCAACAGTTGAGCATTATTTGCCAATTTCTGTTCGATCGGGGCTTCAAATGGAAAAATGAACTTTAGATGACTCTTCGTCTTGTTGAGAGCTTTCTAACGATTTGCAATTTGATATAGTTTGGACAATTTGATATTTTGATTAATTTGTAATTAGTAAATAGGAATTAGGGATAATCTCTGTTAGCAACGAAGAGATTGCATCTAAGAAGAGATGAGTAGAATTAGATGGTGGCTGTTAGGGTTTCACCATAATAGTATATTTATATGCAAAAGAAAGATCTACTGGGCCAAAGCCGTTACAAAGGCCTAAAAACCCATTTTCGCCTTCGAATGAAAATCCGTCGCCCTATATATCGAAATATACATTTTTCAGTGTTTCTAAACTCAATGGAACTATCAAAAACCTCAAAAACACAATCTACTCAAATTTTCCTTTTGCCATCAAATTTCTAATTTAAATAACTATTTAAAAATTATTATTTAACCTAACAAGTTTTCAGGACATTGCACTGACTGTTAAAAACAGCTAAAAATTGTTGTTTCAAAATTAAATTTTCTTCTATAAAATTATACTTAACTTTAAAATAAAAGTTTTCATTTTATTTTTCTCAAAACATTCTTTTTACTTTGATTAAAAATGTTGCCTTTTATTAATCCACGCTTTCCCTTTTATTTTAATTAAAACATATATATTTATTTTATTACCTCCATTATTTACAATTTACCTCTCTTTCTTTTAATTGATAGGTTCCAATAAATTTGGTTGTAATCAATTACAATATTAGATTCCAAAATAGGCGAAAATAAACAACTATTTTCTTCTTTGTAGTAATTTTTCTTCTTTGTAGTAATACAGACCTACTTATAACATTACCGGATACAGCAAGGGCTCTACATTACTTACTAAATAAATGTTTTTCTTATTTTAAATTATACTTACAAGCTACATTCTAAATAAATAACTTAGGTTTTCTCCTTTTTTAAAACATTCATTCTGTTCTTTATTAAAATTAACTTTTATTACTCTAATTCATGTTATTAATTATTTATAGATCAATATCATTAAATTAAAATCTAATATGTGTTACCATCTTTTATCTTATTGAAATTTGTCATTAAATTTTTTTTATTTAAGATAAAAACTTATATTTTTATAAAATTTACATTAATAAATCATAAAAAAAATCTATCAATTTTATCCAAACAATTTATTAAATTTAATAATTTTAAATGGTTAAAATTACGGGTCGTTACAATCTCCCCCACTCAAAACATTTCGTCCTTGAAATAGAATGAAGTAAAAGATCTAGCAATTTTTTGATATGATTTACCAAAATGATCAACCTATACAACATATAAATTTCTTACATAGGTTTCCTACTCAAACCTTTAAGCTGTTAAAACTAATTTACTAAAATGAGCTATTGAAACTTTGATATCTCATAAGTCACGGAAAACTTTGGCAACACCTTCTTTATGTGGCTCGATCCAAAAAAAATAACTTGCCATAACAACCCAAACCAAGCAAAAGAAAATAAAAGCCCAAAAGTGATCCATCTACAATAACATAAATATGTACCCTTTAGTCAAGCAGTCAACTCTACCCATAAAATCAAAAGCGCATCAAACTATCCTTTATTTCTATGAACCTATATCTCAATTACAAATTATATCCAACCAAACAACTTGCATTTTCTAATGTCAAAACCATATCAATTATATTAAAGAATATACGATGTACATATGTCATTCTTACATAATATCATATCCAATCACTCGTTCGATCATGAAAATTTCACTTCCGAACTAACATCGCTCATTCGACTACCCTAGCCTGGACTTTGATAAGTTTCCATAATTAGAAACATGTATTCTCTTTGGATATCCATATTCCATAATAAAAAACTTCAGAATCAAATCAAAATTTTGTATCTAGTGTTCACCGTCAGCAGTCGAGTGAAAACTCCTAACTTGTACTAGTGAAATTGATCTCGAAATCATTTACTCGATTCTAGATCAAATCAGTTATGAAAATAAAATGATCTACGTACAACTTACATACCTATTCCAAATAGTTTTATTATTATACCAATTACTTCTTAATTCACATCATTATAAATCCCATTTATTTACACGGATACTATTTCTCGTTAATTAATATTTATTTGCATAAATTGTTTCTCGTTTAATATTAAAATCACAAATGAATCATTTCTTATAACATTACTTACATTTCTCTACATTTCTAATCACATTTATTTTCACATATAGTATTTCTCATTTAATATTAAATTTATTTATGAATCATTTCCTAAATTATTTTCTTAAGTTTATAACCATTTTATAAAGGCTCCTCTCTTTTTTTCAAAATATTATTCAAGTTAATAATTATCTTCGAAAGCCATAACCTTAATTATAAATATTTCTAGGAAACTTCCTTTTATTTTATTAATAATTTACAAAGACGTAACTTTATGTATAAATCATTTCACTTTTAGTTTCATACTTGTTTATCTAAATAGTATTCTCTTTTACTACCTAAATTATTTATAACACATTTCATAAATATTTAACTAAGTCTATAAACCTTTTTATAAAAAAATTACTTCGTTTGTAAACATTTTTTGAAACACAAATTTACTTTAAAACATTTCAAGACTTAAGTTTATACTTGTGTAGCTCTATTACATCTTAAAAGCACGTACAAACAATCTTATTCTTAATATGGATATTAAGAAATTTTAAAACCTATTATAACTTATTTATGATGTCAATGAAGGTCCAAGATAATTTGGATATTATTACTAAGCCAGCATTCTAGACTTCTTCATCCATGTTGTTTGGCAAGCAGCTAGGAAGAGTCGAACTCTGGTATCCAAACTCATGACTGGAGTCCACTTTTCTTAGACAGCCCTAAGGTAAGGTATGTATTAGTTAGTCCAATAACATCGAATGTTCCACTTAGCAAAGATGTTTAACAAAATTTTAAACTATTTTTACTTATTGTCTTTTGAAATTGCGGTCATAAAAATTCATCATTTATAATTTTACAAAATTACTTAGTTCTAATTTCTATATTAATTCAAAAGTTTTCGACTATCTAAAGTTAACGAAAAAATTCCATTTCATTTCAATAATTGAAAACTACTAACCAATAGATCAAACAAGATGCACAACCAAACTACCCAAATGCATATGATACACGTATCCATTGTATTCTTAACCAAAAACTTAAGACCCACATCTAGGATTCATTTCAAATCATTTCAAAATAATATATACCTATAATCCTTGTATATCAAATCATGCTTTTTAAAGTTAAATTAAAAATATGTTTTACCCAAACAATTTTGTAGCATAGCTACTATAGTAGCACTCCCCACTTTGAAACTCGAAAATAAACGCTAATGATGCTGCAATTATCACGAGAATTATTGTAACGACCCGTAATTTTCTATAATTAAAAATTGTAAATTTAATAAGGTTTTGTGATTCAATGTTAGAAGGAATAAAATTTTATGATTAAATAATAAGAATGTAATTGGATTAAAAGGGTAACAGTATTAATTTAAGGTAATTTATTGCTTTAAATGTAATTCTAATTAATTGAAATGGTTAGAAAGTTGTGATTAGTTATAGATGAAAAATTGATTGTGTTAATGATGTGTATGTAAATTGATCATTTTATTTAAAGAGAAGTTGATAATTTAAAAGGTGTAAATTTATGGAATATGGTGTAATTAATTGTAATTGATAAAGGTAGTGTTGTATAAGTTGTTATAACAATTGGTGGTAAACAATAAATTACAAATGTTATAAAATGTGGAAATGGTGACAATTGTTATATGTTACCAATTAATCAATCAATCACAGATAAATGTAAATAAATGTTACATCAATGTAGGTTAAGATAATAACTAGAGTGAAATGTAATGATGTAAATGTAAGTTAATTATTAAATACTTTGACGATAGTCCAATCTTTAAATAATTTAAAGGTTATACTTGGTTATAATTTGAATATAAGTAAATAAATGTAAATGTTGTATAAGTTAACGAACTAGTATATAATTTATGGTAATTGAATAAAATCAGTGTTATGTAAGAAATTGTAACATTTTTTTTGTACATAATGAACTTTTAAGTGTGAGTAAAAGTAAATGGTAACAATTATTATATGTTACCTATTTATTTGGTCAATTAAATTTAATTGGAAATCAATTGCAATTAAAAGAAATTAAATATTACATTAATAGGAACTAAGATGAAATTGAGGAATATTAATGTACTAAGATATAATCCAATGTTAATTATACACATAAGATGATAACTGATTGAATAACAAGATTGACAACCAAATAAATGGATTTATTGAAATTTAAAATTTATAATTACTGAATTATTTTAAATTGAAATTAAATACTGTTATTTGTGCAATATTGAATATTAAATTGATGTAGAAATTTGTTTTAAAAGATTATAAAGTACTAAGTAATTTAAAATGATAGGAATTGTAAATTATTAAATTTGAATTGAAAAAGTGATTTAAGTAATTTAATATTAATTTATTTACTTAAGGTAAGAATAGTCATTTTGGCCACTGTCTCGGATTTCGACGAAACAAGTTTCACCGGATCTGTAAGGATAAATTATTATAGGATTTCAAGTTTCGTAGCAATCGAACATGTCGTTTGATGGTACGGACTCGAAATGCCTAGAAATCAACTAATTTAATTCAATTGAAATCAATTTGAAATAAAAAAATTTTAACCTAACTTCTTCATACGGTGGAATTTGGACTTGAAACCCGTTCCATTGAGTTTAAAAAATATCGAAAACATCTATTTTGATATATGGTTTGACCCATTTTCATTCCGTAGTCAGAACGGGCTTTTCGGGTCGTTTATCATACAACTTTCAAATCTATCTGGTCCATCTGTTCTATTTTTTATCTACACATTTATAGCCCGTTATAAACCCTCGTAGCCCTTTTTATTTTTCTATTGTCTGTACGTACATTTCTTTCCCATCTCCTCTTTCAAATGGCAGACAATCCAACTCCCAATTCCAAATTCTATTGCAAATCAAAGTCAAATCAAAAATTCAAACTCTTCCAAACCTTACTGAATTTTTTATCGTTGGAATGATCTCGATGAATGGAACCTACATCTGGTGTTCGTGATTCGAGGCAGTGACCGAATCAATCAGAAATCGCGGTTAAAGTCAAAAATTGGGCGTTTGATTTCGGCATCAATCCATGAAATTGATTGGGGGGTTTTGTCGTGCTCGATGTATGGAGTGGTTTGGAGGTGATCGCTTGACCTGAAATGATGTGTGATGACCGAAATTCAAGATTTTGGATTTGAAACCATAGAAAGCTAGGCGGCAGCAACGACTGGGGATGGTGGAGACAAGGTCGAGGTGGGTTACAGGTGCAGCACATCAAGGCGGTGATGATGGAGGTGGTCGGCGGTCGCTTTGGTGGCCAGAGGCGCGTGGATTCGGGTGGTCAATAGAAGGATGCGGCGGTGTCTATGGGTCAGCTATTCGAACTTGAAAGTGAGCAAAGAAGGGTGACGTAGCGTCGTATGAGTGGTCCATTCTTTTATCATATTTTATTTTCAGTCGTGTAACATTCTAACCTTAATAACTTTCATAAACGAGATCCAATTTATGTGCGGTTTCTTTCATTGAGATCGTATTGAAATTTTAGATATTAAGACGTGGGTTTGGACATTTTTCGAGACTGTTCGATTTTTGGCCCTATTTTTGAATTTCAAATCAATTTGAATTCAAAGGGTGATTGTTTTAACTCATTCACAACTTTTAAAATTTCTTATGTTAGCTAAATTAATTTATGATGTGATTAGAAATTTATTTGTGGTTGTTTGGTATATTTAAATCGTCAATCCAGTTAATTTGAATTTATTTTAAATTAAATTGTCGTTTAGTTTATTATTAAATTCAAATTGGCAGTTAATTTCCTATAAATAATAATATGTTGATTGTTGAAATTTATTGGTTGAATTGGATGATGATTGTAATGGATGTTTGATTTTATTATTGGATGATTAGATATTATGTTTGATTTATATATTCTTATTACTTTACAATTCCCTTATTTACTATTAGGAAAATCACTATGGGTTGAAATGATACATACCCGAATGATCTATAAATTAGGAAAAAATTGTTATAGTTTGAAATGATAGACTCGAGCGATTTTATGGATGTTATTTAATTCAAGATTGCGGTTTGAAATGGTATATAACCGTGGATTGAAATGATAAATATCCTTATCACTTAACCCTAGGGTAGAAAACTATATACGGACACCGGATTGGTTAACTTAAATGATTTTTGAATCTTTGGAATTTTGAATTCAGTTAACTGGTATTTCGAAATAGAAATTGATTTATATAAACTGAATTAGTTTCGAAAATCCAAGTGTTAAAAATGTGAAATTAGGGATTGGCTTATTGAATTACTCAAAGAATTTAAATTTGAATTTCAAAGTTAAAGTGTTAAATATAAATGGACTTCTTAGAATTGGGTTATTGAAATGCTTGGATATAACTTGGAAATCTATTTAAACCAATTTTGACTATTTTAACTGAATTAACTATTTTAATCAACTTAAACTATTTTAATTTATATTAATCTATTACGACCTATTTAATCCAATTTAACCTATTTTTCCTACTTTTAACGAATTAAATTTATTTAATCTATTTTAAATCCATTTAATATAATTTAAATCTATTTGATCTGTTTTAAATTTATTTAATCCATTTAAAACCTACTTAAGATAAATAAAACCTGTTTAATCTATTGTAAATCTACAAAGATCATTTTAAAAACTTAATTAAATCAAATTTAAATATATTTTAACTATTTTACTATTTAAACTATTTTTTTAAAACTATATAAACTATTTATATTTACCTAAACTATTTCCTAGAATTTCACACTGTGTAAAGTTGGAGTATTTATCTTTAAATCCTTGAGGATGATACAACTTACATTATAATTTGGAATTGATTCCTTTTTGAAAATGATATATTTAAGTAAATATGATTTTGGAAGCGAATGTGATTTTTGAAAGTGAATACGATTTGAAAATGATATGGTTTGAGAATATGATATTTTGATATCAATTATAAATTAACTCTTTGAAATGTAAAAGAACCAACCGGTATGTAACAAGCATTTGGTTGTTAAAGAGACTGTGATTGGATATTGTCATACTCTGCCAATACCAAAAACCACTTTAACAACTGTGTATGTGATGGAGATCCCAAAAATGTAGTAGGATGGTTTGGCGAACGATTTCTGTATAAGGTATGACATGACCCTTACTCCCATGAGTCAGCTTAGATGTGAATAAAATAGGAGCCATGCTAGGCCTAGTGAGATCATTCCTCCTATAGGCACATTTCTTCGATACCATTCTATTACTTTGTGATTGATTTGTTGGCCACCCTTGATTTGATTTGGGAGTGTGTCCAAGGTGGGCGACAGTAGCTGCTATGCGTTACCATCAGTCCGGATTCGCAATTGGCATATCTACCATGGCATTGCCTCGAGTGCCATGTTCACATGCCCTAGAGCGCCTTCTACGAGTTGGTTTTGTACTATACCTATGGAGTGCCCACTGATAGTCCTCTAGTTTATGGAGGAATTATGGTACTGTATAGACTATGAGAATATATAAAAATGTGTTAAGGGTGATATGGGTAATGCCTTAACACTATTTTGATACTTTACTATAAACACTATTATAATAGTTTATTGTACTACCTAGTAGATAGTTTAACGGATCCTTAGGGGATGGGAATCCCGAACATCTCTTAAGTTACTACACTCACGTTAAACACTGGTTAGGAGGTGTCAAACCCCATAAACATCTATGATGTTGTTCCACTCATTTTTATTTACCATTGATTTGACTTGCATAAGATCTTTTAGTTCTAATTCAAGTGTTTTGTCTTTTTAATTCGCTCGGATCAGCCTGAGCACCTCAGGGTCGAAGACCTTATTTCTGGAGTACAAAGACGAAGATTTGTACTAGTATTATTTATTATATTCCACTGCATCATGTTGTTCCGCTGAATTTATTTATTTCTGTTTATGTAACTTTGATGTTTGTGTTGTAAAGAATAATCAAATGTATTTTTAACATAGCTTCATGAACTATTATTTGATTGTTATATTTTGTCATTCCGCTACGAGATGTTGTGTTTGTTTTATTTCTTTCTTTTTTCTCATTTACCATATAACAGTCTGCCCTTTTGAATGGTTTGAGTCTGACATGTGTATATTTAAAACGTCCAAAAAGGCAGGTGATTATAGTTGGAATTAGAGCTTCGATTTAGCGATAACCTTAGCTTTGTGGGTTCTGACTCATATAAAAATAGGGTAGTAATACCCTAGAATGAGTTGCTGAGTGTATATATATGAGAGAGCATATTTGTTAGTGTTATAAAAGGTTTTTATATCGTGTTAATTTATTTTGTTTTGTATTTATAAATTCTGATCGGCGCATAGGACGCCATGACATCGATAGGGATTTCTACGCACTTAATAGGGCAGACCGACATAATATTTGTTTTGAAATATAGGTAAATGAAATAAATTTTGCCTATTATATTTTTGCATATAAAATAATAGATTTTATAATTGATATAGTTGGTTGTTATATATTTGTTTGTTAGGTAGTGATATTTATAAACATTGATTGAAGATGAGATTTAGAAATAAAATGAATATAAATTGAAATATGGGATCCAGGATTTTGAAAATTTCTTTCAAAAGATTTTAGAATATAATATTAGTATTATTTGGAAGTATTTTCTGATAAAATATTTCAATATAATTTGGAAGAAATGTTTCAAAGGAATTTTTGGAAGGAAATAAGTTCTGTACTCCCCTCTCTGTCGTTGGAAAATAATTTCGATGATGAGTGCACACATCATCGACTATCATTTTCGAGTTTCAAAGCGGGAAGACCGTTATAGTAATTTTACTGCACAATTATTTTGATGGATTATCTTGATTTTGAATTCCAAATATGATTGATATATATATATAAGATATGATATATATATTATTGTAAAATAATAGAAATGAAACCCGGTTGTTTAGTTCTTAAGTTTCTATAAATTTGAAATTGAAATTATTGTAATGAATGGAATCCTGACAATATTAATAATTGAAATTTCTAAGATAAAAATAAGAAATTGATGTTAAAATGACTAATAAAATAAACAAGGGACTGAAATTTTGAAAACAGTAAATGAAGTGGAAAATGATAATAAGAAATGGTAACTATTAAACATTTTGTTAACTAAATAATTAAGAGAAATTTGCATGACTTTCTATTGCACTTTAAAAGACATTTATATATATAACTTACCAAAATGTAAAGGTTGTGATGTTAATTATTATATGTAATAGAATATTATACAAGTAAAACTTGAAAAAAAATGAAAGTTCAATAGACTTACTTTTATAAATAAGAATTCTAATGTTATAATTTGCTCTAAACTTAAGTTAACAACTTGAAATGCTACCAATTAAATACAATAGAAATGAATAATGTAAGGAAAATGATTACAAACTTAAGTTGACATTTAAGCTATCTATAATTATATTAAATAGCAAAAGATAAATATTGTAGGGAAATAATTATAAACTTGAACTAATATTGAAGCAATTTATAATTAAAATGAGTACTACAAAAATTTGAATGACTATAACTTCAGATACATTGAAAAGATCTAGAAATGGAGTTAACATTCAGTAATACTTTATATGAAAGAATGTTAATTATGGAAACATTTAAATATTTCTCTTTTATATAAATATTAACACTTTTGGATTATATAAGTGAAATATAGGTTTATGGAAGCAATTACTACTGATTTTGGTTTCATAAAATAAGCATTATTTGCCTGACAAATAAGTACGATCTCGGATTACGGTTTTATAGCGATATTACATTGTTTTTCCCTTGGTTTAGGATATATTGTTTTGAAAAATTAGGATATGTATTGTTCTAATTAATATTACTATATCTCCCATACCTCTCCGCACAAAGGAAACTTTGCCGTAATTTTCCGTGAATTTTGGACTTAGAAAATTTTGTGAAATGTTTTCCAAACTTTTATTTACTTAAGTATGAAAGAAATTAAGTACTTATAGTTTGATATTTTTTATTTATATTATTTAATTATATAAATTAATTTTCTATAAATTTAATATTTTGAATAAGATATATTAATTACTTGATTCTTCTTTTCGCTTCTATTCCTTTTCGAGGATGAAAAGTTTTGAGTTAGGGAGAGTGTAATGACCCGTAATTTTCGGTAATTAAAAATTGTAAATTTAACAAGGTTTTTGATTCAATGTTGGAAGGAATGAAATTTTGTGATTAAAGAATAAGAATGTAATTGGACTAAAAGGGTAACAATTAATTTAAGGTAATTCACAATTGCTTTGAATGTAATTCTAATTAATTAAAATGATTAGAAAGTTATAATTAGTTATAGATAGAAAATTGATTGTATTAATGATGTGTGTGTAAATTAATCATTGGATTTAAAAAGAAATTGATAATTTAAAAGGTGTAAATTTATGAAATATGGTGTAATTAATCGTAATTTATAAAGTTAGTGTTGTATAAGTTGTTATAACAATTGGCGGCAAATAATAAACCTGCAAATGTTATTAAATGTGAAAATGGTGAAAATTGTTATATGTTACCATTTAATCAATCAATCACAAATAAATGTAAGTGGATGTTACATCAATGTGGTTTAAGACAATAACTAGAGTGAAATGTAATGATGTAAATGTAAGTTAATTATTTAATATTTTAATGATATTCCAATCAATTGAAATAATTTAAAGGTCATATTTGATATAATTTGAATATAAGTAAATAAATATAGATGTTGTATAAGTTAACGAACTAGTATATAATTTGTGGTAATCGAATAAAATCAGTGTTATGTAAGAAATTGTAACATTTGTTTGTAAATAATGAGCTTATAAGTGTGATTAAGAGTAAATGGTAACAATTATTATACGTTACCTATTTATTTGGTCTACTAAATTTAATTGGAAACCAATTGCAATTAAATGAAATTAAATATTACATTAATAGGAATTAAGATGAAATTGGGGAATATTAATGTACTAAGATTTAAACCAATGTTAATTATACCCATAAGATGATAATTGATTGAATAACAAGATTGACAATCAAATAAATGGATTTATTGAAATTTAAAATTTATAATTACTAAATTATTTGAAATTGAAATTAAATACTGTGATTTGTGCAATATTGAATATTAAATCGATGTAGAAATTTGTTTTAAAAGATTATAAAGTACTAATTAATCTAAAATGGTAGGAATTGTAAATTACTAAATTTGAATTGAAAAAATGATTTAATTAATTTAATATTAATTTATTTAATTAAGGTAAAAATAGCCATTTTGGCCACTGTCTCGAATTTCAATGAAACCAGTTTCATCGGATCCGTAACGCTGAATTATTTTAAGATTTCAAGTTTCTTAGCAATCGAACTTGTCGTTTGATCGCACGGACTCGAAATGTCGAGAAATCAATTAATTCAATTCCATTGAAATCAATTTAAAATAAGAAAATTTTAAGCTAACCTCTTCGTACGATGGAATTTGGACTTGAAACCTGTTCCATTGAGTTTAAAGATATCGAAAACATCCATTTTGATATATGGGTTAATCGATTTTCGTTCCGGAGTCAGAATGGGTTTTTCGAGTCATTTATCGTTCAACTTTCAAATCGATATGGTCCATCCGTTCTATTTTTGATCTACCTATTTATAGCCCATTATAAACCCTAACCATCCTTTTTATTTTTCTACTGTCTATACATACATTTCTTTCTCATCTCCTCTTTCTAATAGCCGGCAATCCGACTTCCAATTCCAAATTCTATTACAAATCAAAATAAAATCAAAAATTCAAACTCTTCCAAACCTTATCGAAATTTTATCGTTGGAAAGATCTCAATGAATGGAATCTATGTCCGATGTTCATTTTTCGAGACAGTGACCGGATCGATTAGAAATCGCGGTCAAAGTCAAAAATTGGGCGTTTGATTTCGGCATCAATCCATGAAATTGATTAGGGGGTTTTGTCATGCTCGTTGTCTGGAGTGGTTTGGAGGTGGTTACTTGACTTGAAATGATGTGTGGTGACCGAAATTCGCGATTTAGGGTTCGAAACCCTAGAAAGCTAGGCGGCAGCGACAACGATTGGGGACGGCAGAGACAAGGTCGAGGGGGGCTGCAGGTGCGGCACATCGGGGCGGTGATGATGGAGGTGGTCGGCGGTCGCTCTGGTGGCCAAGGTGCATGGATTTGGGTGGTCAACAGAAGGATGCGGATACATCTATGGGTCAGGTACTTGAACTTGAGCGTGAGCAAAGAAGGATGATGTGGTGCCGTGTGAGTGATCCATTCTTTTATTTTATTTTCAATCATTTAACGTTCTAACCTTAATAACTTTCGCATATGAGGTCCAATTTATGCGCGGTTTCTTTCATTGTGATCGTATTGAAATTTGGGACATTTTAACGCTAGTTTGGACGAATTCCAAGGCATTTTGGATCTGGGCCCTATTTTGAATTTCAAATCAATTTGAATTCAAAAGGTGAGTGTTTTAAGCCACTCACAACTTCTAAAATTTCTTATGTTAGTTAAATTAATTTATGATGTGATTAGATATTTATTTATGGCTGTTTGGCATAATTAAATTGTCATTCCATTTAATTTGAATTTAATTTGAATTTATTTTAAATTAAATTATCGTTTAGTTTATTATTGAATTTAATTTGCCAGTTAATTTCCTGTAAATAATAATCTGTTAATTGTTGATATTTATTGGTTGAATTGGATGGTGATTGTGATGAATGTTTGATTTTATTATTGGATGATTGGATATTATGTTTGATTTATATATTGTTATTACTCTGCAAGTTCCCTTAGTTACTGTTAGGAAAATCACTATGGATTGAAATGATACATACCCGAATGATCTATAGATTAGGGAAAAATCATTGTGGGTTGAAATGATAGACTTGAGTGATTTTAAGGATGTTATTTAATTCGATATTACGGTTTGAAATGATATATAACCATAAAATTGTAAATTGCAGATTGAAATGATAAATGTCTGTATCACTTGACCCTAGCGTAGAAAACTATATACAGACACCGGGTTGGTTAAATTAAATGATTTTTGGATCTTTGGAATTTTGAATTCAGTTAACTGGTCTTTTGAAATAGAAATTGATTTATATAAACTGAATTAGTTTCGAAAAACCATGTGTTAAAAATGTGAAATTGGGAATTGGCTTATTGAATTGCTCAAAGAATTTAAATTTGAATTTCAAAGTTAAAGTGTCAAATATAAATGGATTTATTAGAATTAGGTTATTGAAATGTTTGGATATAACTTGGAAATCTATTTAAACCAATTTCAACTATTTTAATTAAATTAACTATTTTAATCAATTTAAACTATTTTAATTTATATTAATCTATTACCACCTATTTAATCCAATTTGACCTATTTTTCCTATTTTAAACGAATTAAATTTATTTAGTCTATTTTAAATCCATTTAATATGATTTAAATCTTTCTAATCTATTTTAAATTTATTTAATCCATTTAAAACCTAATTAAGGTAAATTAAACCCACTTAATCTATTTTAAATCTACATAGATCATTTTAAAAACCTAATTAAATAAAATATAAATCTATTTTAACTATTTTACTATTTAAACTATTTTAAATCTATTTAAACTATTTTTAAAAAACTATATAAACTATTTATAATTACATAAACTATTTCATAAAATTTCAGACTGTGTAAAGTTGGAGTATTTATCTTTAAATCCTTGAGGGTGATACAATCTAAGTTATAATTTGGAATTGATACCTTTTTGAAAATGATATATTTGAGTAAATATAATTTTGGAAGCGAATGTGATTTTTGATAATGAATATGATTTGAAAATGATATGGTTTGAGAATATGATATATTGATATCAATTGTAAATTGACCCTTTGAAATGCAAATGAACCATCCGGTGAGTAATAAGCGTTTGGTTGTTAAAGAGACCCGGATCAGATATTGTCATACTCTCTGCCAATGTCGAAAACCACTTTAACTACTGTGTACGTGGTGGAGATTCCAAAAATGAAGTAGGATGGTTTGACGAACGATTTCTATATAAGGTATGACGTGAGCCGGACTCCCGTGGGCAGCTTAGATGTGACTAAAGCAGGAGCCATGTCGGGCCAAGTGAGGTCATTTCTCCTATCGAGCACATTTCTTCGATACCATTCTATTACTTTATGATTTATTTAATCGCTACCCTTGATTTGATTTGAGAGTGTGCCCGAGATGGACGGTAGTAGCTGCTATGCGTTACAACCAGTTCGGATCCTCAATTGGTATAACTACCCTGGCATTGCCTCGAGTGCCGTGTTCACATGCCATAGAGCACCTTCTACGAGTTTTTTTTGTATCATACTTATAAAGTGCCCTTTGATAGACCTCCGGACCGGAGGAATTACGGTACTATATAGACTATGGGAATATATAAAGATGTGTTAAGGGGGATATGGGTAATGACTTAACACTATTTTGATAATTACTTTACTGTAGACACTATTATAACAGTGTATTGTACTACCTAGAATAACATATCCTTAGGAGATGGAAATCCCGACATCTTTTAAGTTACTACACTCATGTTAAACGCTGGATAGGAGGTGTCAAACCCTGTAAACATCTCTAACGCCGTTTCACTCATATTTAATTACCGTTGATTTAACTTACATAAAATCTTTTAGTTCTGACTCAGCTGTTTTGTTTTTTCAATTCGCTCGGGCCAGCCTGAGCATTTCAGGGTTGAATACCTTATTTCTGGAGGACGAAAACAAAGATTTGTACTAGTATTATTTATTATATTCCAATGCATCATGTTGTTCCGCTGCATTTATTTATTTATTCATATTTATATAACTCTGATGTTTATGTTGTAAAGTATAATCAAATGTATTTTTAAAACAGCTTCATGAACTGTTGTTTGATTATTATATTTTGTCATTCCGCATCAAGATTCGGTATTTGTTTTATTTCTCTCTCTTTTTCTCATTTACCCCATAATAATCTGCCCTTTTGAATGGTTTAAGTTTGACATGTATCAGCTTAAAACTTCAAAAAGGCAAGTCGTTACAATTATTTTCCAACGAAAAAAGTGAGTTCAGTACTTTCAATCTCATGTCTTTTGGACCTAATCAAAAATTATTTTTTCAAAATGGTATCAAATAATTCATAAACATTACATAGTAAAATGATATGTATTTCATAAACCAATTTCTCGATCATTTACTTTAAATAATACTATTATTATTTTTCAAAATCTTAGAAAGCCAATTTCTAAAACATTGAGACTTATGTTCTTAATTTTCAGCTTAAATTCTTTTTATTTATAAACTACATTTATAAACCATATTTGTATTAGTCACTTTCTTATATAAGCTAATATACTAGTGTTGATCTTAAGAATACCTTACCTTTCTTTAAGATTATACTAAACAACTATTATTAAAATTAAATCTTAATCAACATTTTCACCGAACGCCTTCTAGTCAAATTATGAAACTTAATTAACTGGGTGTTCATTTCTAATGTTTCGTTAAATTAAAATCTACCCTTCCCATGTTGTGCAAGGGTAAATTACTTATAAACTGGTAAAAAACAATTCTAAAATCAACATACAATAGTAATTGCTCATAAATTGGCCGAGCACAACTAATCAAACAATAAATAACAATTAAACATTATCATTTCCTAACAAACAAGCACATTACAATAACTATATGAATTTATGAAAAATTATTCTTTTACGTATAAATATAATCGTAGACAAAATTATTTTATTTACCAAATTTCAAAAACTATACTGTGTTTGTTTGCCTTATTTAAATATTTAGAAATCCCTATCGATACCATGGCATCCTATGTACCGACCAGAATTTATAAATCACTCGCAAAACAAATTAACACGATATAACACATTTTTATAACACTAACAAACACGCGCTCGTGTATATAAAAAACCTCAAATTCATTTTAGGGTATTACTAACTATATCTCTAATGAGAGTACCCCAACAAGCTTAGGTGTTCGGTCAACCTAAGCTCTGATACCAACTATGACAACCCGCCATTTTGAATGATATAAATCGACAATAAACCATATAAATCTAACTCAAATAGTCCAAAAGACAGATTATCAATGGAGTTTTAATTCAAAGAAATAAGATACGAAAGAACAAACACACAGAATCTCACCGCGGAATGAAAAAATATAATAATTACACAAATAGTTCATGGAATTGTTTTACAATAAACATTTGGTTTCATTTTTATAATATAATTGGAGTTATACATTTAACAGACATACCAAAATAATGCAGTGGAATAATACTAGTAAATACAATCAGCTAAACTCTAACTTCATCTTCAAGAACATCATCTTCGAATCGCTGAAATACTCAGGCTGGCCTAAGCGTAAAGGAAAACAATACACTCAATAGCTTAACCAACACAATACAAAACAATTTTATATTCACTAACAAATACGAGCTCATGTACATAATACACTCAAACTCAATCTAGGATGCTACTGACCCTACATATACTGTATACACATCAAAGCCTGATATAGTAAACCTAAGCTCTGATACCACGCTGTGACGACCCAAAATCGACATCCTCTGAATCCGATAATAAACCACACATGTCCAAACCAAAGTGCACCGATTACAGATAATCATGAGAAAGAAAAGAGAGGGTGAGAAGAAAGAGAGAAGAAGAGAAGAGAAGACTAAGAGAGAGAAACAAAACCAAAACAATACAGAATCTCACATCTCAGCGGAACAACATATAATATAGATCAATGATCTCTACAAAGAGAAACTGTAATATACATATGTCAATATCAAAGTATACAATAAGCAAACATCTAACATGTCCTCACAAATGCTGACAATTTACAACAATAACAATGCAAAGCAATGCAGCGGAATAATAAATAGATATGTGTATACGACATGAAGATCTCTAGCTCGCCTGCTGAAGCTCCAAAAGCACAAAATCTGAACCTGTAAATATACTCGGTCTGACCCGAGCATTGAAAAGGAAGAACGCACAGATCAGTATGGTAAACTAGTGTAAGAAAACACACCTCAATTGAATTTTAAAGTTATCAAAACTTTTCTTTTATCAAAACAAAAAGTATCTCGTAAGACCGAGTTACAAATAAATAGCGACAAGGTTTCTATCTTACGATAACCAAAACATCTCATATTAAATTCTCATTATATTATAATAGTGTCTGTTGCACACAAATAATATTAAAATTGCTGAAATTCTTACCATTATTAAATTCCAGCAATACTAGGCTCTACAACATAACCGCAAATTCATAATGGATTTTGGATTCCATATAAATGACTAAATAAAGGGATTGGCTTCCCAAACCAACATGGTACACCTCAAGAGGGACGTACCAAGGGAGCAGATACTGCCCGCCTAAACCAACACAATACCGGCCTACTCCTCACACTGGATAGTACTGAATATGTCATTACTTCGGTCGTTGCTGATCTAAAATCCATGGCCATAAGCATACACAACAATAATTAGATATACGACATTGTGGCGTATAAAGATATATCTAGAAGAGTGATGACATCTCCTAGTGGGAGTGACCCATTTAAGCCTTGCTACTTCTATCCCTGTTTCAATCATTTTTCGAGGAGTGAGACCAAAAGAGGTATCGATTACCTCTCACATATCACATCATTATTGAATGCCACATTGCCATTTTCGTTGACTACTAATTGCCTTCCACAAAAATACAACCCTTCAGCTCGTGCGTCTCAAGGAGGGTGTTAAGCTAAGATAAGTTCCCTTCTAAGCCACCACTGATGTACGTTTGTAAAAACCAATGCATGTAATCATAGAAATGCACTGTTAGACACTCGTTCATACAATTTATCTAGGAAGAGGACAAAGCGAAGGTACTTTCCTACCACATCCTGCCCTGAAATCCCTAAAATTAGTAGTGAATAGTCCTTGCATTGGATATTTCATAACACTATTGTTGCTATATGTATATTAGGATTTCAACCCCAAACGATCAACAAGCAGCCCTTCACTATGAAAAACCTAAATATCAATATCATTGACCAACCTGCACAATCATCGTATAAATGTTGGTCCGAAGTGGTTTTCAGATAAATTTGATCCCGGTCTCTTCACACCAACAACGCAAAAGCGTTTCTCAACCTCACACAGAAACTAAGTCTCATAGACTTATCACGTCTCCAGCTTTCAACGTGCTATCTTTCGGCCAAGAAGGAAGCTCGATAGATTGGAGCAATCATTCCGCACTATATGAATCAACATTTTCAACACAAAGGACAATCAAGCCTATACAGTCAGTTACGTACTAAGCGTACGACTAATTAGTTTCCACATAAAGTCGGGGAACTAAAAATGGCCCAATTTGATAGTCGGTTATTTAACTATCAACGCAACAAACAAAATCTAGCACTTAAATAATCACTGGGCTTGATTTTTATTAATCGCTTATAAATCAAATCACTTTCCAATTATTCACTTCAAAATATCTTTAAAAATATAATGTTCAAAACCATTTCACTTATTGGATATTTGGAAAACATTTTCATATACTTATTTTAATAATAAGTAAATTCATAACTTATTTTATTTTCAAACCATTTAAACTTAATTTTATAGTATCACTTTCCAAAATATTCATTTAATTTAAAGGATTATTCACTGTCCAAAATCATGAATATAATTCTCTTACCAAATTCACTACTTCTACACATTTAATTCAAAGTATAATTCACTGTTCAAAATCGTGAATATAACTCTCTTACCAAATTCATTACATCTACACATTTGATTTAAAGGATTATTTACTGTCTAAAATCATGAATATAATTCCTTTACTAACAAATTCCATTTATATCTCATTTATAAGTTAAAATCCAGTTATAAGTTAATTTATTTATAAATCTCTTTCATCTACAAATTCATTCTTTCAAATCTTATTATTTATAAAATCATTATAAATTCATTTCTAGATTTCAATTGCAAATCCATGTACAAATTTGGTTACAATTCCATTTCTAATATTTATAAAACACATTTATAATTCCATTACTTTTATTTATAAAATATCAATTTTATAAATCTTACATATCAACCATTTATAATAAGTTCAAAAATCTAATTTAACTTATTTTAATAAAATAACTAACTTCATATTTCAAAAATCATACTTTGCTTATATTTCACAAAGCCATAATTTTTATAACATAAAAATTATTATCTTTTACTTGTTTAAAATAAATTCATTTCTTTAGCCATTCAAAAATTATATATTTTAAAAATCTCTTTAAAATCCTTTAAAATTAAAATCGTTATTTTAATATTTCTAAATTTCCAAAAATATGGCCCAATGCTACACAAGCACTAAATAAGTGAATTCACATCAATCATATCAATCGAGGCATCCAAATATCGTATATCACACGATAAGAGCTTATATAACAATATTTGTAAATGAAATCAACACTGGTGAGGAATCTAGTTGGATCCCTCCAACCTATCACCTACAACAAATATACATATTAGAAAATATGTACAATGTCCACTTCGAGGCAGACACGCGTACAAAGGGTCATCAGCTCATACATGGGAACGTATAGGGTCTCATCCGCTAAAATATGCGGAAATATATCCAAACCACTCAATATATATATAATTTCATATATCACTGAAATAATCAGCAGTCATCTTAAATAAATTTATTTTCACTTATATAAAAACATAAGCGAGTCAGAAAGAGTGAGTTGTACTTACTTTGCTTGCCATCGTCATAATAGCGATTTATTTCAATTAAAATTAAACGGACGTTTAATTTTAGCCAAAATTTTCACTGGCTCCAAAACCATCCAAACTAGCTCTAAAATGTAGGGCTCGTCAATACAAACCCAACGCCGTTTTTTCATATGAAGTGGACCACATATGAAATAGATATGAATTTTTAAAGATTACACGATTATATATAATTAATTACAACTTTTATTTTTTTATTTATAACTTTATTTGATCTCGGACGTTGATTTCAAATGCATTGATACAGACCGCTATTTTCCTTTCCCCTCTTCTTCTTCCCCCTTTGTTCGCAACCGAACCCATAGCCGCCTCCTCCATTTATTTGCTGCAACCACCTCGCCGCCCTAGACGCCCATCGGAGAACATCGTTCAAAGCGTCATAGCAAACCCCGCCTTCATCCGAAGCTACGTCAAACTCAACCACTCCAACGTTGAGATCTAGCCCTCTAAAGGTTGCACGAACATGGCCCGATATCACCCTTCATCGATGATGACAGACGATCATAGCCGTTGAAAGTGAAGATCTCGACGAGCTTGACAATTTTCTATTTGGAGGATTCTCGAATTAATGGATGGATTGTGTGATAAACAAGGAGGAACGTTGGAGTTTTCTGGCCAACGAAAATATTTGAGGCAGCTAGGGTTTTTTAACCTAGGTCTATAAAAAAGAAAGAAATGAGTTCCTTTTATGTAAAATTTCGTGACACTATTCATCCGAAAAAAATTTAGACTCCAATCGAAGCATGCTGCCTAGCATTTATAATGTTTTACCGTCATTCCGAACACAATGGAATATGCATTGGTAGCCAATTAGATCATATTTGGAAGATAGGTTTTCGAATCGAATTGTTTTAAATTACATTCACTTAAATAAATTTTTATGTGTTTCAGCTTCACACGACCAAAACATAAGTCTGATTGACGCGAATTTGAAATCCTGTAATAATATTACATTACGAATCCAATGAAACTGGTTTCATCGAAATTCGAGACATTGTCAAAAATGGCTATTTTTACACGTTAATTAAATATTAAAATTTCCAATTTCTATAAATCAACTTTTAATTCAATTTTAAAAGCTTACTGTAACTATTCTAATTTAAATAGAATTTAAAACAACATTAGAAATTATTTTATTCATATTAAATTCAAATTTCAACTATTTACACAATTTCAAATATTAAATTAAACAATTTAATTATCCAAATAAACCATATATTTAAAATATAAGTTGCTCGACTTATAAAATTTACTTTTCATTGTTTAAATTCAATTAAATATTCTAAATTTAAACGACTAAAAAATTTGTGTCGTTACATCTTCCCCCCCTCAAATAATTTCGTCCCCAAAATTACTAAGTAAGAAAAGATGCTACAACTCCATTAAATTTCAAAACCAATTAGTTGAAATAGATTATCAAATTCTTTTAAGTGTTCAACTTTTACAAAATCAATTAGTTAAAACTTTTCATAAAAACTTTTCCTAAGTCTTTAAATTCTTTTATAGTTATTAACTAATGTCAATTCAAAAATCAACAAATCTCATTTCAAATTATAACTCAAAAAATCAAAAAAAATTATCAATTTTTTTTCAAAATTTCCAAAAAATTTCTAACGCCTTAAATTTTTTTAAAAATTCGCCAGATTCTCCTTTGCGCGGTTCAATCGTAGTAAAATCACAATATGTATAGTATCACAAATATACATCTCATCTTCGAGGATGAGGCATCCCATTGGGAAAATGTGTAAAAGTACAATATGTAATACGAGATATGTACCTCATATATATTATTAGCAAGCATATACGGCTAATATAACACGAAAGCAAGCTCCAAATGCGAAGCAACACCATCCGCACCTACTGAACACTCAACCACATGAGAACACATATATAGAAAGTAATATCAACATACATAACATATACTATTCTACTATCATATGGAAATGAAACATATGCAACATAACCAATCATCAAATAATTAACATCCAACTAACAACCATCAACAAATTTATAGCCAAATTGGTTCATAACCAAATCAATATTCATTCCAAATTTATTAACATTTACTTAATTTGGTTTTCAATTTATTCACATTCATTAATCACAATTGATTATATTTAATTTTGATTGGATGCAGTTTAGCTACATTCACTTTAGATTCAATTGATATTTACTTAGTTTACATTCAACTAATTTATACCCAATCCAATTCAAATTTATTAACATTCATTTGTTATTTACATTCAACATCATTTACATTTACATCCATTACTTAGTATACTTCTAATAATACTAACAACACTTACGATTTATTTCCTAAATCACTTACATAAGTTCAACTTGCATTTTTATACAACATTCCTAAAGTTTATCATCAATCCACAACTTAAGTTTATTAAATCCTAATAACAACATTTCCAATCGTATTCCATTTACTAACTTATTTCATTAGTTCAATTCAATTCATGACACCTATTAAATTACTAATTCATTTATAATCAAAGTTGAATTACATTTTAATAACTCAAGTTCATATTCAATTTCAATTTCTTCACTTAGCTCATTTAATTTATTTAACTTAAGTTAACCTTCATTTATTTAATTCACGATTTAAGTTACATTCTATTACTTTAATTCATTTCTTACCACTCTTATTCAATCAAATAGAAATTTATTTAACTTACTATCCTCAATTTTATAAGTTTATAAACTTGTTTACTTAATATTCAATAATATTTAATTAAGTCTACTTCCATTCACACTTTATAATTTCAAATCATGGTCATATAATCACTTTACAATCTTAAGTGTATATTCATTTTTATTTGATTCATTTAAAATCTATCTTATTCATTTCAAATCTAATTCAATTTATTTAACTTTCCTTAAGTTAACTTCAATTCGTATAATTCGTTTTACTGATTCAATGTATTTAACTTTACTTAAGATAAATTTTAACTTCATATCTCACTTCACACTTAAATTTTTGAAATTTCTTTCTCTTATTTATACTAATTCCAATTATAAGTTCAAAACTCATTTCACTTATACATATAAATTCCAAACTTGGATTTTAAATTCAAATTTATTTATCACAAAAAAACTTCAATTTTCAAGTTATTAATGGTAGCAAATCCATCACCCAAAAACTCGAAAATGATACTGATGATGCTGCAGTCATCACCCTTATTATTTTGTGGCAACAATAGTAAATTCGGTGCTTTGAATTCATTTAAAACCCATTTATTTATAAATCACATTTATAAATTTTACACTTTTATAATTTCTCTATTTTACTTCACTTGTATAAGATTCATTCGAATTTTGTTTATCTTATTTAGATTTATAATAATAACAACCTTTAATATTTAAATACAATAAATAACAGATGATAAAAACCAACTACTACCATTCATTAACAATCAATTAATTTATATACTACTATAAAAAATATAATCAAGGTAAAATTATTTCACTTACCCAATTTTGTAAAAAATATTGTGTCTAATCTCCATGTTCAAGTGTTTAGAGATCCATATCGATGACGTTAGCCAGACACAACGATCGGAACCCGTAAGCCACTAAATAGCTCAATCAACACATACAAAACATTTTTATATTCACTAACAAATATGCTCTCATATATATAACACACTCAAACTCAATCTAGGATGCTACTGATCCTATCTATATTGAGTACACATCAAAGCCTAGGAATATACTAAACCTATGCTCTGATACCACGTTGTGACGACCCGAAATCGACACCCTCTGAATCCGATAATAAACCACACATGTCTGAACCAAAGTGCATTGATTACAGATAATCATGAGAAAGAAAAGAGAGGGTGAGAAGAAAGAGAGAAGAAGAGAAGAGACGAAGAAGAGAGAGAAACAAAACCAAAATAATACAGAATCTCACATCGCAGCACAAAAACATATAATATAGATCAATGATCTTTACAAGGAGAAACTGTGATATACATAAGTCAATATCACCGTAAATAATAAGCAATCATCAGCTTGGACAATTATAATAACATGTCGTCACAAATGCTGACAATTTACAACAACAATGCAAAGCAATATAGCAGAATAATAAACATATATGTGTATACGACATGAAGATCTCCAGCTCGCCTATTAATCCTCCAAAAGCACCAATCTAAACCTATAAATATAATCGGTCTGACCCGAGCATTGAATGGGAAGAATGCCCGGATCAGTCTGGTAAACCAGCATGAGAAAACAAACCTCAACTGAATTTTAAAGTTATCAAAACTTTTCTTTTATCAAAACAAAAGGTAACTCGTAAGACCAAGTCATAAATAAATACCGACAATATTTTTACCTTCCGATAACCAAAACATCTCATATTAAATTCTCGTTATATTATAATAGTGTCTGTTGCATACAAATAATATTAAAATTGCTGAAATTGTTACCATTATTAAATTCAAGCAATACTGGGCTCTACAAACAAAACCGCAAGTTCGTAATGGATTTTGGATTCCATACAAATGACTAGGTAAAAGGAATACCTTTCCAAACCAGCACGGTACACCTCTAGAGGGATGTACCTAGGGAACCCCACACACTGGATAGTACCGAATATGTCATCACTCTGGTCATTACCGACCTAAAATCCATGGCTACAAGCCTGTGCAGTTAAAGCGCTTGGTAGATTCAAAGCGGTGGATGTGCAAAAAGTCATAGCGGGGATATAGCGAGGATATAGCGGGATATATCGGATGGCTCTAAAATAGCATATAAAACTCGTACTTAATGTTTTTACAAATATATAAATGGTAATTAAATGAAAAGTTATCATTCAATTGAATTATAATTAATACATAAATAATTTTAAATCAAAAACATGTGTGAATATACTTTAAATAAACGTAAAACTGTTATATAACATAATTGAATTTAGTAGAATAATAGAGTATTTTCATTTCTGAAAATATATTTAAAATTAAATCAATAAATTAGTTTCATTATTTTTATTATGTATAAATGCAATTTTTTTAATTCATTTTATTAAAGAAGATATAGCGGAAATAGCAAAATATAGCGGGAGTAACAGGATATAGCGGAAATAGCGGGGATTAAAACGGAAAGGCTATATTTTGAGGCTATATGGAAAAATCGTAGCGTTAGAAATCAGCTATGGGATATAGCAGGATTATAACGGGGTAAAAGCGGGGCATTAACTGCACAGCCACAAGCATATACAACAATAATCAGATACACAACATCAGAGCATGTGAAGATATATCTAGAAGAGTGATGACATCTCCTAATGGGAGTGACTCATTTTAGCCTTGCTGCTTCTATCCCTGTTTCAGTCATTTTTTCGGGAGTGATGCCCAAAGAGGTATCGATTACCTTTCATATATCACGTACCACATCATCTTTGAATACCACATTGCCGTTTCCATTGACTACTAATTTCCTTACACAAAAATGCAACCCTTGATCTCGTACGTCTCAAGGAGGGTGTTATGCTAAGAGAAGTTGTCTTCTCTGCCATACGTTTATAAAAACTAATGCACGTAATCATAGAAATGCAATGTCAGACACTCATCCATACAAGTTGTCCAGGAATAGAACAAAGAAAATGGTCCTTGCATTGGATATTTCATAACGAAAGACTACTACTACTATATGTATATTGGCATTTTAACCCCAAACGATCAACAAGCAGTCCTTCACTATAAAAATCCTAAATATCAATATCATCGACCAACTTGCACAATCGTCGTATAAATGTTGGTCTGAAGTGGTTTTTAGATAAATCTGATCCCGGTGTCTTTGCACCAACAACGCAAAAGCATTTTTCAACCTCACATAGAAACCAAGTCTCATAGACTTATCACGTCTCCAACTATGAAATTTCTATCCTTCAGCCAAGAATGAAGCTCGATAGATTGGAGTAATCACTCTGCATTACACGAATCATCATTCTCAGCACAAACGATAATCAAGCCTACACAGTCTGCTACTTACTAAGTATATGACTAATTATTTCCACATCAAGTTGAGGAATTAAAAATGGCCAAATTTGATAGTCGGTTATTTAACTATCAAAGCAACAAACAAAATCTAGCACTTAAGTAATCACTGGCCTGATTTTTATTAATCGTTTATAACTTAAATCACTTTCCAATTATTCACTTCAAAATATCATTAAAAAGATATTATTCAAAACCATTTCACTTATTGGACATTTGGAAAACGTTTTCATATACTTATTTTAATAATAAGTATATTCACAACTTATTTTATTTTTAAATGATTTAAACTTTATTTTATAATATCACTTTCCAAAATTTCATTTAATTTAAAGGATTATTCACTGTCCAAAATCGTGAATATAATTCTCTTACCAAATTCACTACTTCTACACAATTAATTTAAAGGATTATTCACTATCCAAAATCGTGGATATAATTCTCTTACCAAATTTATTACTTTTACACATTTAATTTAAAGGATTGTTCACTGTCCAAGATCATGAGTATAATTCATTTACTAATAAATTCCATTTATATCTAATTTATAAGTCAAAATACAGTTATAAATTAATTTACCTATAAATCTCTTTTATTTGCAAATTCATTCTTTCAAATCTTATTATTTATGAAATCTATTATAAATTCATTTCTAAATTTAAATTGCAAATCCATATACAAATTTGATTACAATTCCATTTCTAGTATTTATTAAACACTTTTATAATTCCATCACATTTATTTATAAAATATCAATTTTACAAATCTTATATAAAGACCATTTATAATAAGTTCAAAACCCCAATTTAACTTATTTTAACAAAATAATTAACTTCATATTTCAAAAATCATATTTTGCTTATATTTCATAAAGCCATAATTTTTATAACATAAAAATTATAACCTTTTATTTATTTAAAATAAATTCATTTCTTTAACCATGCGAAAATTATATATTTTCAAAATCGCTTTAAAATCCTTTTTAAATTGAAATCATTATTTTAATATTTATAAATTTTCAAAAGTATGACCCAATACTATATAAGAGCAAAATAAGTGAATTCACATCAATGATATCAGTCGAGGCATATACCACATGTTAACAGCATATATAACAATATCTGTAAATAAAATCAACACTGGTGAGGAATCCAGTTGGATCCCTCCAACATGTCACCTGCAATAAATATACATATTAGAAAATATGTACAATGTCCACTTCAAGATAGACACACGTACAAAGGATCATCCACTCATACACGGAAACGAATAGGGTCTCATCTGCTGAGATATGCAGGAATATATCCAAACAAATCAATATATATATATATATATAATATCATATATCACCTAAACAATCAGCAATCTTCATAAATAAATTTATTCTCACATATATAAAAATATAAGCGAGTCAGAAAGAGTGAGTTGTACACACTTTTCTTGCGGTCGTCGTAATAGCAATTTATTTCAATTAAAATTAAAAAGGCATTTCATTTTAACCAAAATTTTCACTAGCTCCAAAACCATCAAAGCCAGCTCTAAAATGTAATGCTCGTCAATACAAACCCAATGCCACTTGTTTCATATAAAGCGGACCTCGTATGAAATAGATATGAATTTTTAAAGATTATACAATTTATATATAATTAATTACAACTTTTTTTTGCCTAGATTTGATCACGGTTGTTGATTTATAATGGGTAGATCTAGGCTGCTATTTTCCTTTCCCCTCTTCTTCTTCCCCTTTTGTCCACAACCGAACCCATAGCCGCCTCCTTCATTTGTTTGCTGCGACCACCTCGCCGCCCTAGAAGCCCATCGGAGACCATCGTTCGAAGCGTCGCAGCGAGACCCACCTTCGGCCGAAGCCACATCGAACTCAACCACTCCAGCACCGAGATCTAGCCCTCTAAAGGCTGCATGAATGCAGCTAGATATCTCCCGCCATCGACGATGATAGATGATCATAGCCATTGAAAGTGAAGATCTCGACGAGCTTGACAATTTTCTAGTTGGAGGATTCTTGAATTAATGGATGGATTGCATGATAATCGATGGGGAACGTTGGAGTTTTCTAGCCACCAAAAATATTAGAGGCGGCTAGGGTTTTTTTAACCTAGGTCTGTGAAAAAGAAAGAAATGAGGTCCTTTAATATAAAATTTCGTAACACTATTCATCCAAAAAAATTTGGACTCCAATCGAAGTGTGACATCTGGCGTTTATAATATTTTACCCTTATTTCGAACACAATGGAATATATATCAAAAGCCAATTCGATCGTATTTGGAAGATAGGTTTTCGAATCGAGTTATTTTAAATTAAATTTACTTAAATAAATTTCTATGCGTTTCAGCTTCGCACGACCAAACCGTAAGTTCGGTTGATGTGAAATTTGAAATCCTACAATAGTATAGAATTACGGATCCAATAAAACTAGTTTCATCGAAATCCGAGACAGTGTCAAAAATGGCTATTTTTACACGTTAATTAAATATTAAAATTTCCTATTTCTATAAATTAGCTTTTAATTCAATTTTAAAAGTTTAATATCACTATTCTAATTTAAATAGAATTTTAAACAACAATAGAAATTATTTATTCGTATTAAATTCAAATTTCAATTATTTACACAATTTCAAATATTAAATTGAACAATTTAATTATCCAAAAAAAATCACTATATTTATAATATAAGTTACTCAACTTACAAAATATACTTTACAATATTTAAATTCAATTAAATATTCTAAATTTAAACGACCAAAAAATATGGGCCATTACAATATGGGTGCAAATAAATTAAGAGATGTTACGGGATTTTCCATCTCCTAAGGATCCATTAAACCATCTATATGTTGTAAGATACGCTATATAAGTAGTGTCTTTCAGTGAAGTAAATATATTTCTTAGTGTTAAGGCTTTACATTAATCCCCATTAACACAATTTTTAAGCATTGTTCTACAGTTTGCCTTATAACACAACCAATAACATTGGTAGCCAGGGAGGCATCATGATCTAACAACACTAAAACAAAATAATAGTGGTCTTATATAAGGATAATCGTATGATAAGGCACGTGAGGCAATGCCCAAGGTAGGATTCTACCTATTTACTCGTCTCAGCTGGTCATAACCCCTAACGACCGACTGTGTCCATCCCTTCGAAATCAAAGGTGCACCAATCGAATCCAAAATCAAGATAGTAATACGAGGGAATGACGTCCGCTAAAGGTAGCTAACCCCTTGACCGGTTCATAGGACTTTTTTTTAGTCATTTCAAGTTGACACACAAGTGTCAGGGCCATCCATTATCGTTCTCTTACATCCTACCACTTTATTCTAGAACATCCTCCGTGTACACAGGTTTTAAAGTTGTTCCGGTATCAACAAAGAGCATGCAAATATTCGGCCCTGGTCTCTTTAATAACCAATCGTTCATTTTACACACTGTTTAGTCATTTTAAATTTCATGAAAACCTGTTATATTTTCATATCAAAATATCATTATTTAAATTATACAAATTAAATTTTAAAACAGTTTCGAATTTAAAATAGGTTTGAATTTAAAATAGTTTTGAACTTAAAATAAAATAGTTTTTTAGCAAAGCTAAGCGCGGTTATCTGGGCCCCTACCGGTTTGTTGCAGAAATAATAAAGAATGAAAGCATCGTAACAGGCTACGATACAGAAGAGAAGATACAAAATAAAAAAAATAAAGAGAGAAACAACAAAAATCTAATTTTCTAAAAGAAAACTAAATCCAAATGTTAACTATTCTATTGTCAAAACAGTAAGAGTTAAATATTATTTCATGCTTTATAGCTTACTTCAATACATTCCATAATTGAACATCACTCCTAATCTTGGCATTGAATATTTTGTCATTCCTTTGCTTCCACACAACCCTATAGAAGTTTTAAGTATCAACGGCATCAAGATGCCAAAATCATCTTTCCATCTCGTAGCTTTGTATATATTGCACATTCTATACTACTAACTCTTGAAATGTTATCCCTACCAAATAGCTGCATGAGTATTTGCCAGAGGGTATAAGTGAAGTTGCAGTTAAAAAACAAGTGAACATTTGATTCATCACAATCAGGATAGATAACCCATGTAGGATCAACCTGCATACCCAAAGCCATTAACTTATCTTTTGAATTAAGAGCATTTCTAGGAACTTTCCAAAGGAGCATGTTATCATTCTCTTTACAATATGGATTCCAGACCATTTTATTCCAAGCAAACTGGATGTTCTCCTGCCAACTGTTCATGTTATTGTACACCAAAGACACGGAATATTCTGAAAATCGGTAGACCACACCACCACATAAAATTGCACTATATGATAATGTTCCCTCATAGTTTCAAGCCACAGTTGCCAAGTAGTATGATTAATGGAGTAAGGCAATGAAATCAAACCATTATTGATAAAGTCACCAGCCTTAGCATCATTGGGAATGCCTGTTTGGTTTTTTTGATTGAATGACAGAACAGTTTCAAGAATTATGCCTTGTGTAACAACCTGCATATTTTACGATTTGTATATTTAAATATAGCATCGTTAGTTGGATTTAAGTCCGAAATGCTACTTTTTGCAAATAGTCGAATTGGGACTCGAGACCACTTCCATTGAGTTCAAAATGGCATTTACGACCTTTTTGAGTATAAACATCGATATGTTTGGGGTTGAGTAGAATTTTGACATTTTCACTTAGGGATTTGGGTTTGGGTTTCATCCCACTAACCCAACTCATCTTATATCCTAACTCCATCCGCCCTCTCCTCTTCATTCATTCAATTATTTTCCTAGCACTTTAAGCTTTAATAAAAATAGGGGAAGAGATTGGAAATTAAAATCCTAAGCCCTAGTTTCCTTTGCAAATTCAAGTTCTAGCTCCAAAATCAAAGAGAAGCTTAGGTAAGCATCGTCTTCTTCTTCTCCATCTCAATATCTCTCCAACTTCAAAAATTTCCTATAACCTAAATTAGGAAATATTTGCTTATGATCTTAGATTGGAGCTTTTGGAGTTGAAGTTGAAGAGTAGTTGATCTTCACTTTGTTTTCAAGCTTCTCCTTCATTATTTTTGAGTAAAAGGTGAGTTTTTGAACTCACATCTATGTCTATATCTTTGATAGTTGTTAGGTAGTAATTCCTAATATCTATTCTTTGTCCATTTGCTTTGGATTGAATTGGTTTTATGAATATTCCAATTTTTCGTGTTTTGAAGTCAAATCTTTAAAAATCCTATCTTTGATGTTTGAACACGTTTTGGGGTGTTTCAAAGAGCGATACAAGGCTGGGTTGTCGCTTGGCATAAATCCTTAGTCTTCATTGCTCATCCGTTCGCCTCCGGCTAGGATTTTGCCCCACTTGGGGGCTAGGCTGATAATGCTGTAGAAGTAGGTTCGGTCGACTGAACCACAAGTCAGTCGACTGAACCAGGGGACAGAAAATGCTCTGTAACTGTATCAGTCATTGACCTTATGGTTCAGTCGACTGACCTGGAAATCGAAAGTTTCCAAGCATTGGGTCACCCGACTGACCACCTGGTTCAGTCGACTGATCTGCTTGATTCAGTCAATGTTGCATTTTGTGTGGATTTTCAATTTTTAATCGATTCTAGTGGATCAGATTTGTTGTTATCACCTTTGTTGACTTTGATAACTTCTTTTTGGGATTTCAGTAATATCCATTTTTGATGAATTTTATATCGATTTCTTTGGATTTGACTCGTGTCTTCGAATGTGAATTTATGGTGATTGATTGCTTCTACAATCATTTCTATGGTTTGTCACTTTAAAATTCAAAGGTTTCTATACTAGTAGTAAACATCAAAACTCTTTCATCAAAAGATTTCAATACTATTTTAATACAAAGCTCGTTTATTAAAAACGTTTTTTTAACCTATTTGTATATATAAACCTCTACCTTGTTCGTCTGAGAAAATCTAATTAAACGGCATAGCAAAACAAGTGGTATGAAACGCTTGTGTTTTATTCGTTGGTTAATTTTTGGACTTGTTCGATTGAAACTCTTGTGATGATTTTCGAGTGGAAATCTACAATTTGTTCGTAAATATCTAAGTTAAGCCAGTGGTTATGGGACATGAAGCTAAACTCATTTATTTACTAGCTTAGTGTAATTCACACTTTTATTGATCAATGACGATCACTTTGTGATTTAGACTCGCGATATGCTATGTCTCTTTGTCCACGTGGGAGACGTACCTCGTTTTATTGAGTTTCGTCTCATTTCTTTTATAGGCTAACGACCTATGGGTTCTTTGGAGTTTCGACTCATTTTTGTGGGCTAGCGATCCATGTTCTTATATGGGTTCGGCTCATCGGACGTACCATTACTGCACTACGTCGTTGTTCCAAATTATTCAAGTTTCAGGTTCCTCGGGTGTACCGATATTGTACTACGTTGTTGCATCGGCTCTATGGTTAGCGACCATGGGTTAGCGACCCGTTTGTGATGCACGTGTTGGTGAGTTTTCATGCTTCCATTTGTGATAGGCCTCCCCTTTTTGATTTCTGTATTTCTAATTAATGATTTCTAGAATTTGTGTTTCACCAATTTTGCGATTGGCATTGATATATGTGTCAATATTTCTGGTTTGGTGAATAAAATAAAGAATATGACATTCTTTTTTATCTCTGAGACTCTTGAGATATTGTATGATTTTTGTTGTTGTTAAATGTATACTTTTCATAGTATGGCATTATTGTTATCATACCTTTTTGTTATATCTCTTATCCTATCTCATTTTTATCCGATATTTATAGCTAGACTCATCATTTATTATTTTCTTATTAAATAATACTCGGGTCAGACCTAGATGTTACAGGTGCTTCTGCATTACTCCTTTTTTGGGACCATCATCTGACTTTTGACTAACTACTTTAGATTTGGTAGTTTTTGTCATTATACATTCGAGATAGAGACTCCTTGATGTATACATATTCTTTTTTCTAGCACTTATACCTATTCTTTTGTGATGTAGTGGTTCTTTATGACCACTACTTTGATGTACCCTTTTTTGTGATATATTCATACCTGTTTCCGCTTTAGTGATATGGAAATCTGAGACTGATTTGTGTTATGCTTATTTCTATATTTGTTTCCAAGGTCCACATAGCCATTGTGTAATATCTTTGAGTTTGTATTTGATATGTCAGATTTCCTCTTGAAATGAAATGCGTGACATACCATCTGACATGTCGGTACTCGCACAAAGCTATTACATGGATGGTCGCTCCTCAACAGCCTTATTATTCGCGCTAGTCGACGGCATTACCCCGTAGTGTACTTGGCTAGCGTGAGTATAGAGGTGGGGCATCACAGCTTGGTATCAAAGCCAAACTTCTGAACAAAGTAGAATAATCTAGCAAGGATCATTGGATGGCAGTCCTAGTGCTGGTCAATCCAGTAGTCCTAGCGATGGTCAATCCAGTAGTCCTTCTTTGGATGGCGTATTCATGTCTGCCCAACAACTTTTAGATCTTGTAAAGAATCAAAGGTTTATCTGTGCTTTGAGTAAGAACCCCACAAAGGTTTTACCTTTGAAACTAGAAGTTCCTTTCGATCAGTTTGTATATGCCACTCTTCGACTTGAAGAGTCCGAAAAGGGAAGTGATGGTGATGTTGGAGGTTCCAAAAAGAGCCTCAATAACAACAAGAAGAGGCATATTAAATTCAAAAGCCCTTATCCCAACAAGAAAGGGAGACAGGCAACTTGGTAGTAGAGATTCCAACCTCTAGTCATGGACAATAGTAAAATTTTGGTTCCATGGACCACTATGCAAAGGAGTGTCCGAAACCTCTTTATTGTCGCTATTGCAAAAATTCTATTCACCATATATCTACATGTCCCATACTTCAATGTAGGAAGGACGAAAAACTCAATGTTTTGCAAGCCCCTAGTAACACTTCTCTTGGTCAAGGTATTTCTCATTCAGTCCTAGATGACATTTGTTTTGTGACTATCCTAGTTGAGTTTTTTTGATATGGGTTCCTCTCATTATTTTATGTCAAAAGAACTTATTGATTCTTTTTCTTTAAATATTTTGGGCTTCAGACTTCACTGAGATTTGCTAATCCGATTGGTGGATCTGCAACGCTCAGTTTACTTTGTAAAAATGTCGAGATTATTTTATGCGATTATTCTTTCCGGGCCAATTTTCATGTTGTGTGTTACTTAGGCTTCAGAATTGATTTTTGGAGATGGATAGGCTTAATCATTATGAAGCCCCTATCTCATGTCCCGAGTGGACTATCCATCTTCGACTTTTTCAATCTATTAAGCAGATTTCTATTTTTTCTAAATGATTTCGATTCCAATTTGGTGGCATCATCTTATTCTTTAGACCCACTTGTTGAGGAAGATGTTATTCTCCTCATTCAAGTAGTTCGTGAATTTCCCGGTACCTTTGAGTTTGCTTAGGATTATCATCTAAGAAATCTTTTGAGTGGTGCTAACGTCTTTTCAGCTCAACCTAGCCACCGGTTTTCGTCAGCTACAAGTTGCGGAGGATAGCGTTCCAGTTACCACATTCCGCACTCGTTATGATTCCTATGAGTGACTCGTCATATCATTCGAGTTGTCCAGCTTATTTCATCCATCTTAAGAATCGAGTATTCTACGAATATTTCGAAGAGACCATCCTTGTATTCATTGATTTTGGATGAAAACAACAATTTAAAATTTACACATCTTTTTCATAAGATATTTATAAGTATAAACGGATTTTGTTCTTAAAACGAGCAAAGAATATTCATAAAGTTTTTAAGAGATATTTTTATAATATAAAAGATGATTTTGTGTTGTATTGCCCATTAAGTGCTTTAAGAATTCTGGTCGATGCGTCTGATCAATGTTATCGATGGGAATCTCCTAAACGCTATGATGAGACAATCTGACACAGTAAATTGACTTGGAATAAGTAAATTTTTCTAGAAATATCATTACAAAAGGTTAATTGTAATTTTTAAAGTCTTAGCTTTTTGGGGAAAGAGGATCAATTAAAAGAACTCTTTTCCGATACTACTATTCTTGTGGTTCCCGAAGGGAACCAAGACTTTATTGTTTATACCAATGCTAGTCATGTTGGTTTGGGTGTCGTTCTCATGCTAAGGGAACGTGTTATCACTTATGCTTCTATACAATTAAAGCCTGCCGAAACTAGATATGCCACTCATGATTTAGAGCTCGCAACTGTTGTTTTTGCCCTTAGAATTTGGCGTCATTATCTTTTGGAAGAGAAATATGTTCTCTACACCGATCATAAATTTATGAAGTATTTACTTTCTCAAAAGGAACTTAATTTGCGTCAACAACGTTGGCTCGGGTTCCTTGCATCTTATGATCTTGATATTCTTTATACTCTCGAAAAGGGAAATCGTGTTGCCGATGCCCTTAGCCGAAAGCAACAAGCGGTTGTTTCTATGATGATATCCAAATGGAATGATCTCGAGACCTTGTCCACTTGTGAGATTCGAGATCGTGAATCCGATTCATGTTCATCTCTTGTTTTATGTAGCCTTGAGGGTCATCCTTCTCTTTTAGACCGCATCCTTGAAGCTCAAAATCATGATCCCGAATTGGTTCTTCTAAGTCAAAGTTGCCGGTATAGAAATAGTGATGGTTTGAAAGACTTTGAAATCTATGCTCATGGCGGCATTCAAAAATTTGGTAGACTTACCATACCAAATATTAGTGATCTTCGTAAAGACATTTTAGAAGATTCTCATCGTTCTAAATGTACCATTCATCCCAGTAGTAGTAAAATGTATGCGGATATGAAGCGACTCTATTATTGGGATGGAATGAAATCCGATATTGCTAACTTTATTAAGCATTGCATGACTTGCCAACTCATAAAGGCCAAATATCAAATGCCCGGTGGGTTATTTCAACATTTGGACATTCCAATTTGGAAGTGGGATCAAGTCTCCATGGACTTTGTTGACGGACTTCCCCGTTCTCGTTCGGGCCATGACAGTTTATGGGTGATTGTTAATAGACTTACAAAATCCGCCCATTTTATTCCCGTTCGGTCGAATCGTACCGTACCTCTTTTGACCAAACTCTATGTTAAATAAATTGCATGGAGTTCCTTCTTCTATTGTTAGCGATCATGATCCATTATTTACCAGTGGATTTTGGAAGAGCCTTCAAAAAGCTTTGGGAACGAAGCATAATTTTAGTACCGCTTATCATCCTTAGTCCAATGGACAAACCGAGCGTGTGAATCAAACTCTTGAATATCTTCTTCGTGCATGTGTTCTTAATTTTGGTGGAAGTTGGGAAGATCATGTTTCTCTTATTGAGTGTTCCTATAGTAATAACTTCCAATCAAGTATTGGTATGGCTCCTTTCAAGGCACTCTATGGAAGGCCATGCCGATCTCCTTCTTGTTGGCTTGAGGCCGGTGAGAAGCTGGTTTTAGGTCTAGATTTTATTCGTGATGTCATAGAAAAGATTGACCTTATTCGTTATAGGATGAAAGAAGCTCCAAGCAGACAAAAATCCTATGCCAATAATCGAAGAAAGAAATTAGAATTTTATGTGGGAGATTTTGTGTTTGTTCGTGTTTCAAATATGAAGGGTGTTGTGCGTTTCAGTCGATCGAGAAAATTAGCGCCTCGATATATTGGCCCAATTCCCATCACCGAACGTATTGGTTCTGTGGCTTATCGCCTTTTATTACAGGCTCAATTTTCTGCTACCCATAATGTTTTCCACGTCTCTCAACTACGGAAATGCCTTAGGGATTCCGATTCTATTCTTGAGCCCGGTGTTATTGAAGAAATTAAAGTTTCGCCTAATTTGACTTATGAGCAACATCATATTCGTATCATTGCTACGGAGGTTAAGCGCCTTCGAAATAAAGATATTCTGCTTATGAAAGTTCAATGGTCTTTAAATCCTAAGGATTGCTCTTGGGAATCTAGAGAATTCATCGAGCGAACACATCCGGACTTACTCTCCCGTGCTCTTTGAGGTGAAATTCTTATTTCAAATTTTCTTTTGTGTTGATATGCTTTTATGGTTGTTACTTTTTATTTTCTTCTGAAGTATTGCGAGGATGCAATTTCTTTAAGGAGGGGGGTCTATAACAACCTGCATATTTCACGATTTGTATATTTAAATATAGCATCGTTAGTCGGATTTAAGTCTGAAATACTACTTTTTGCAAACAGTCAAATTAGGACTCGAGACGACTTCCATTGAGTCCAAAATGGCGATTGCGACCTTTTTGAGTATAAATATCGATATGTTTGGAGTTGAGTAGAATTTTGACATTTTCACTTAGGGCATTGGGTTTGGGTTTCAGCCCATTAACCCAACTCATCTTATATCCTAACTCCACCCCCCCCCCCCCCCCCGTTCCTCTTCATTCGTTCTATTATTTTCCTATCACTTCAAGATTTAGTAAAAATGGGGAAGAGATTGAAAATTAAAATCCTAAGCCCTAGTTTTCTTTGCAAATTCAATTTCTAGCTCCAAAATCAGAGAGAAGCTTAGGTAAGCATCCACTTCTTCTTCTCTATCTCAATCTCTCTCCAATTTCAGAAATTTTCTGTAACCTAACTTAGGAGATATTTGCTTATGATCTTAGAATGGAGCTTTTAGAGTTGAAGTTGAAGAGTAGTTGATCTTCCCTTTGTTTTCAAGCTTCTCCTTCATTGTTTTTGAGTAAAAGGTGAGTTTTTGAACTCACATCTATGTCTACATCTTTGATAGTTTTTAGGTAGTAATTCCTAACATCTATTCCCTGTCCATTTGCTTTGGATTGAATTGGTTTTATGAATATTCCAATTTTTCGTGTTTTGAAGTCAAATCTTTAAAAATCCTATCTTTGATGTTTGAACACGTTTTGGGGTGTTTCAAAGAGCGATACAAGGCTGGGTTGTTGCTTGGCGTAAATCCTTAGTCTTCGTTTCACATCTGTTCGCCTCCGATTCGGATTTTTCCCCACTTAGGGGCTAGGCTGATAATGCTGTAGAAGCAGGTTCATTCGACTGAACCACGAGGTCGGTCGACTAAACCAAGGGACAGAAAATGCTCTGTACCAGTATTAGTCGACTGACCTGGAAACCGAAAGTTTCTAGGCATTGGGTCAGCCAGCTAACCACCTGGTTCAATCGACTGATCTGCTTGTCTTGGCCAATGATGCCTTTTGTGTGGATTTTCAATTTTTAATCGATTCTAGTGGATCTGATTTGTTGTTATCGCCTTTGTTGACTTTGATAGCTTCTTTTTTGGGATTTCGGGAATATCCATTTTTGATGGATTTTGTATCGATTTCTTTGGATTTGACTCACGCCTTCAAATGTGAATTTATGGTGATTGATTGCTTCTACAATCATTTCCATGGTTTGTCACTTTAAAATTCAAAGGTTTCTATACTAGTAGTAAATATCAAAACTCTTTCATCAAAAGGATTTCAATACTATTTTAATACAAAGCTCGTTTATTAAAACCATTTTTTCAACCTATTAGTATATACAAACCTTTACCTCGTTCATATGAGAAAATCTAATTAAACGACTTAGCAAAACAAGTGATATGAAATGCTTGTGTTTACTTCGTCGGTTAATTTTTGGACTTGTTTGATTGAAACTCTTATGACAATTTTCGAGTGCAAATCTATAATTTGTTCGTAAATATCTAAGTTAAGCCAGTGGTTATAGGACATGAAGTTAAACTCATTTATTTACTAGCTTGGTGTAATTCACACTTCTATTGATCAATGATGATCACCTTGTGATTTAGACTTGCGATATGCTATGTCTCTTTGTCCACGTGGGGGACTATGCCTCATTTTATTGAGTTTCGTCTCATTTCTTTTATAGGCTAACGGCCGATGGGTTCTTTGGAGTTTCGACTCATTTTTGTGGGCTAGTGACCCATGTTCTTTTATGGAGTTCGGCTCATCGGATGTACCGTTATTGTACTATATCGTCGTTTCGAATTATTCGAGTTTCAGGTTCCTCGGGCATACCGATATTGTACTATGTCGTTGCACCGGCTCTATGGTCAGTGACCATGGGATAGCATCCCTTTTGTGATGCATGTGTTGGTGAGTTTTCATGCTCCCGTTTGTGATAGGCCTCCTCCTTTTTTATTTCTGTATTTCTAATTGATGATTTCTAGAATTTTTGTTTCACCAATTTTGCGATTGGCATTGACATATGTGTCAATATTTCTGGTTTGGTGAATAAAATAAAGAATATGACAATCTTTTTTATCTCTGAGATTCTTAAGATATTGTATGATTTTTGTTGTTGTTAAATGTATACTTATCATAGTATGACATTATTGTTATCATACGTTTATGTTATATCTCTTATCCTATCTTATTTTTATCCGATTTTTATAGCTAGACTGATCCGTTTATTATTTTCTTATTAAATATTACTCGGGTCAGACCGAGATGTTACAGGTGCTTCTGCTTGACTCCTTATCTGGGACCATCATCTGACTTTTGTCTAACTACTTTAGATTTGGTTGTTTGTTTCATTATACAGTCAAGATAGAGACTCCTTGATGTATACATATTCTTTTGTCTAGCACTTGTACCTATTCTTTTATGATGTAGTGGTTCTTGTATGACCACTACTTTGATGTACCCTTTTTTGTGATATATTCATATATGTTTCCGCCTTTGTGATATGGATATCTGAGACTGATTTGTGTTATGCTTATTTCTACATTTGTTTCCATGGTCCACATAGCCACTGTGTAGTATCTTTGAGTTTGTATTTGATATGTCAGATTTCCTCTTGAAATGAAATGCGTGACATACCATCTGACATATTGGTACTCGCACAAAGTAATTACATGGATGGTTGCTCCTCAACAACCTTATTCTTCGTGCTAGTCGACGGCATTACCCCGTAGTGTCCTTGGCTAGCGTGAGTATAGAGATGGGGCATCACGCCTTGCCTGGTCCATGGTTCATGTTAGAAGCTCACATGCCCATCCCGAGAGGCAAGCAATCTTATTTGCGGTAAATAACTGTCTTTGAGCTTAAAATGGACCTCCATGTCTAGTTACATCCTTGTGGAATGTCCATAGTCCAGAACCTTTTGTTTTTGAGATTGTGCTTTGAAGTGCAGTTAGCCTAAATGTTATTCTTTTTAGTCAAGAGGTTATTGACATGTGAACTGAAAGCTGCTTTGTTCCAATTACTTAGACTAAGAATTCCAAGCACTCTAAAAAAATTCTTCTGTTCACTTTTATAGAAACCGATAGGATTCAACTTATTTGAAGCAATATAGCTAGTCCATAAAAAATTGCAAAAGGCTTTACGAATTCGATGAATAAGCTTCTTTGGGAAGATAAATGTCCTACACCAATATATAGTAAAGGGGATTATAAAGGATTTAATTAGTGTTAATCTACCACCTTGAGATAATAGTTTGTTATACTAGCCATTCATAACATTATTTATCTTTTCATATAATCCCATACACTAGCTTGTGGATACCTTGGAAGAAACCAGAGGTATACCAAGATAAGATGCAGTGTCAGATGCAGTAGGAAGTCCAGATGATAGTCTGATAGTGTTAGCATGTTGCAGAGTGGTACCAGCAATTAAGATGCTAGACTTGTCACAACTGATAGCCACCACAAAAAAATTTATGGAAGGTATCAAGGGTATTGAATATTGTATTGATGGATACTTCATTTGGTTAGGTATAGATGATCAAATCGTCAACAAACATTAAAGAGGAGTCATTACATTTAGGGTGCACATTAATATTCTTAGATGCAACTTCTTTAGAAATTAACCCGGTTAACACTTCAATAACCATAATAAACAGATAGGAAGACATCGGATCTCCCTATCCGACCCCTTGATTGCTCTTGAAGTATCCAACAGAAGATCCATTATAGCATAAGGAGAAATGAACTATTGAAAGCCAAGCATATATCCATGAGGAAAAGTGGTTTGGAAATTTCATTCTAGATTGAACCTTACTGATGTATCATAAGCCTTCCTAATATCTAACTTAAGCATAGCTCTAGGAGACAACTAACTTTTTATAGTCCTTAAGCAGTTCATGGGTTAATAGAACATTGTCAAGGATGCTTCTATGAGGTAAGAAGCCTACTTCATTTTTAGTGATTAGGGATGGTAGAACATATTTTAATATGGATGCAATAATTTTGGATATACACTTGTAGGTTATGTTGCAGCAAGCAATTGGCCTGAAGTCGGCAACACTAACAGGATGATCACTTTTGGGGATTAAGGCAAGATTGGTGGCATTAACTCCAGTAAGCATTCTACCATGAGTAAAGAAACTAAGAACAACTTTGCATAGATCATGTTGAATGATTTTCCAACAGGATGTGAAAATTTGAGCATTGAATCCATCTAGACCCCCACACGAGTCTTTTTTCATACTAAAGATGCTTGCTTCAATTTCTTCCTTTGTTACTTCAGATGATAAATCGACCACCAGTCCTGAAGACAAAGATGGTATATCAATGTCATCAATTAAAGAGAGATCAGGAATAAACCTATTAGAGTTGCCAAGAATGTTATTAAAATAGTCAAGGAAGCTCTTTTCAATCATAAATGGGGTAACAACAGGAGATCCCCGTTGATCATTGATGTCGTGGACATGAGCCATGGACTGCTTGATCATTAAGCTGTTATGATAGTAACTGGTATTTCTATCACCAAGAACGTTCCATTTGATTCTCAACATTTGCCTTCTCATATCCTCTTCGGTACTGAGTGCTCTTCTATATTTATCCTGAAGATCAAACTCAAGTTTAGCTAGCACAGTATCACCTGGACTTGCCATGGATCGGAGTTGGCTTTTGTTAGTTCAGCTTCTAGGGACTTAGACAATAATTCACCTTTACCATATTTGAGTTTAGCCCAGGCTCCAAGAGATGATTTGACCTTCTTAAATTTCTGCTGAAAAATATACATAGGTGTGTCAAAAAAGTTAGAAGGCCAAACCAGTTTAACTAAGTCAAAAAATCAGGATCAAGGATCCAAGAATCTAAAAGAGACTTTTCTTTCCATAGCAACCACATCAAGCCTAAGGACTTGAGGAGAGTGATCTGAGAGAAGTGGGGGGGGGGATAAAAAGAGATGTTTGGCCAGGTGGAGAAGGAAGCAAAGTTGTAAAAAGAATGGTCAAGCTTGCTCTATATTCTATTACCATATCTACTCATTTTATTCCATGAAAATCTGGTGCCCCGGTAAGGTATTTGCATCAAGTTGGAATTATTAATGGCAAAATTCAAAGGGCTAATATCTTTGAGGGTAAAAAGATTACCACTAGTTCTGTCTTCAGAGCAGAAATGAACTGTTGAAGTCAACAATGACTAACCAAGGATGGGTTTCTTGAGCAAAATGAGGGACATAATCAAGAAGAAGTTATATTTGAAGCTTGTTGTCAGCATAAATGATGGTTAGAAACATTGAGGTTGAACTTGGTATATGAAGAAGATATGAGTGAATAAATTGTCTGTGAGAGATGATGGGGGAAATAGTGTAAATGTGGGGGTTTGATAGAACCATAATTCTACCATAAGGGGATTCCAGAAGATTATAATGAAGAGCCCAACTAGGGTTAATGATTCTAGCAGCTCTGATGGTGAGATTTTGGTCCAGCTTTGTTTCTAAAATGGCAAGTTATTGAGTTTGTAAATGTTGATGATGTCTTTAGCTTGATTAAGCTTAATATCCTAGTGGGCACCTCTAATATTCCACACACCATGATTTTAGGTCATTTGATCAAAAAAAGCGTTCAGTTGTATGTTGCCTAGCTTTCTTCTTGATACAGAAGAGTGGGTGGTACCATTTTTTGGAAGGATACTGGTGGCTGATAATATATTTGGCTCATTCAAATCTTTGTTCCTTTTGATTTGTTCCGTGTTTCTATGATTTTCACTGTTGGAAGTGCAGTTAACATAATTCTTGTTTGGATTTTGAATGTTCTTATTGTTTGTCTTCGTTGTTGAGGTACTTGATTATTGGTTGCAGTGCATTGTGGCCTCATGGTTAGGATAGCCTAATGGTGGTAGGAGATGATCGTAATGGCCAGGTGAAGGGTGAAGGACATTAAGGACAATATCATCAATTAAAGGTGGGTTGGTGCAACCCTTGTCACATAGATGTGGATCTAAGATCGAATCTGGATTGAAAGTGACTTTGCATGTGTCGTCACTGGCTTGAATTGATGTTTTGTTGAACTGCATGGTACTTGGAATATATGGCCACTGTTGATTATGTTGCTTGGAAGAATTACCATGGTTCAATAGGTTTGTCTTGTGGGCTTGCAATTGATTTTACTGAATTGGGACAATGGATTGATGCTGCTGTTACTCGTCGTTGCTTTCACAAACACGGGGTGGTAGATGCATGCACATATCGGTGCACACAATTTCAGGACTTGTACAGTCATCCCCATTACCTACATGGCCATCTAAAATTCCAAAAGGATTTAATCAACTTGCTCCATTAAATTTTCACGTTTTTCATATTCCTTATTCTCCATGCAATCATATCCCTTCCTTATCTCTCCTTCTTCTAGCTTCCCACTATCTGCACTGCCTTTTTCCCTTTTATCATTGCTTAAGTCAACATATTCAAGCCTTACAAAGCCATTATTTACTACTCCTTCCTTGCTAAATATTGATTTTCTTCTTATTACTTTTCTCCGCTGCTGCTTCCTACCGTGTCTTATACCGGCACCTTCCTTGCTTTCATTTTTATGCTTACCCAGGCTATCGTCATTCACTATTTTCGTCATTTTCATTTTTTCTTTCTAGTTATCAAATTGTTCGCATTCTTCCATAACACGACCAAATACTTTACATCTCGTACAAATATTAGGCTTTCAAAGATAGCTGACGTGCACATATTGTTCACTTCCATCCAATAGTTTGACTGGAAATTTGTCCACCAATTCCTATTCTGGCTTTACTTCAACCAAACATTTTGCATATGTTATTCTTTCAAGCCTTCTTTTGTGGATTCATCTAAACACAGAAGCTTACCAATTCTAGTTGCTAGCCAGTTTAATCCTAAGTGTGACCAAGCAAAGATGGGGATATTGGAAAACTGAATCCAAATTGGAATCGCTTTAACTTTCCCACGGATGTTACCCAATTCAGGACACCATTCTTGAATTATGAGTACTTTGTTCCTCATAATAATAGGATCTGCTCGCCGCACTTTTTCTCTATCTTCGGTGTTAGAAAGTTGGAATAAGAAGATAACCCTATCAAATTTTACCTTAGTAGATCCCTTAAGCTTCCAGAGCCTCTTTAGGTGCTCCACCACATTAGTGAAGAGCTTATCTAAGAAGAACCCCACCAAGTAATCTTTCCAAACAGCAGTGCCAGCACCAGTAACTTCAGACGGTGCAACAATGGCTTCTTCATTGAAGACTAAGTCTAGATAAACAAGAGAATAACTTCCAGCATTTCACGTTTGGACTTAAAAAGGTTAAACCAACCAGAAGCAGAAAGGATAAGGTAAGCTGAAGGAGAAATCAACAGAGGTTGAAGAAGGTCGGAGGGTGTGGAAGGGGTTGGTGGTTGGGAGAGAGGGAGAGAAAGAGGACGGGGAGGAACAACAAGTGGAGGAGAGGATGGGTTCGACTGGTCAATGGACATGGGTGGCAGAGATGGACACGTATGGAGCGATTGGATAGTCCAAAAGGAGAGAGAAGGCGGGAGAGTGCTGCCATGAAAAAAAAGTATAGGTTTTGATGTAGCTGCCGTAAAATAGTTTTGAATTTAAAATAAATTAGTTTTGAATTTAAAATAAGACAGTTTTGAATTCAAAATTTAATAGTTCTGAATTTAAAATAAATTAGTTTTGAATTTAAAATAGTTTTGAATTTAAAATAAGTAGTTTTGGATTTAAAATAGTTTTTTTCTTTTCAAACAAATATAAACTCAAGTTCAAATTTTAAATTTCACATTTCAATTTTAGACAATTTCAAATTTCAATTTAAAACAAATTCTAATTTTATTTAAATCTAAATAAACTTTAATCTAAAACGATTTTGAATCTTAATTAAAATTCCAATTCAAAACACACTTTAATTTTAGACAATTTTAAATCTTAAAATTAAATTTCAAAATTTAAACCTTTAAAATAATTCAACTTCAATAAATTCAAACTAAATTTCAATTTCAAACTTTAAGATTAAAATTGATAAATTTTAATTAAATTTCAAATTCAAATTTAGGATTTAAAATTAATTAATTCAAATCGAATTCTTTAAAACAATTTCATTTAAACCAATTAAAATTTGAAATTTTTATACCATTCCACTTAACCAAATTCGATGCTCATTATTTGGGGCCAAGTGATCATTTAATTTAAATTTCATTTACATGGTTATATATCATTTCAACCCATATTTAAATGCCATAGGTATGTACTATTTCAACCTATTTCTTAGTTCATGTATTCAATGGTCAAATGATCTATATGACTGATGTGCACGTTTAATGTGCACGTAAATGTGCATATTTTTACTACCATATTTTATCGAATTAAATTAAATAAATGATCGTATTGGGTTTTTTAACACGTTTAAACCAAAATTCAATTTTTTCTCAAATCATCACATATTCATCTTCATCCAAGGACAAAATAGTCATTTTTGTGCATATATTAATATTAAAAAATTTACTTGGAAATTTCTATATTATTTTGTAGAAATTTGATTCAAATTACAAGTGCCTTCGTGGAAAATATGCATGCACAAGTGAAAACAAAGGAATAAAGATGGCAATAATTCAACGTTCATGAACATGGAGGACCCCACCTACCTGGCTACCTTAATGTACAAATTAGTGCTAATGCACATGTTAATGGCCAGTAAAGCGTCATGCACATTCAAATGGTGGATTATCTTATGCTAATGATTACTTAGCCACCACACTTCCTTGAGGGGTAGTTTGGGCATTCCCCAAAAATATGGATTAGGGTTTCATATATGTATAAATACACCTTATGTTTCATGTAACCTCTCTTCCTCTTAGCCTCTTTAGTTTAATTTAGGCACAAAAATAAAATACAAGCTCTCTTTCTCTTTTCATGACTACTTAGCCATTTTTATTTCATGTAACTTTCTTTTGTATGCAAATTTTATTTCATGTTTTTCTACATATATGCTCTCTTTCTTCTTATGTTAGTAGCTTAGTTTCATTTTTTATGCAAGTAGATTAGTTTTAATTTCTTTTTAATTAGCTCTCTTTTTCATTAGCTTACATTTTCCTTTTATTTTTGTTTCATATTGCTTTCTATATTTGTTGATATGATAACAAATATGAGAGGCTAAACCCCTTCAATTTAGGGGTAATGAAGCTCTCTTATCATGTAGATTCAACATTTTGATCATTTATGCTCTTTTTTATGCTTAATGGAAACGTTTGAATGGGTTAACTTGTTGTTTTAGCTTTGAATTTGATAGCCTGTATTATTGACACCAAATAGGCCGTGGTTAAACAAACAACAAACACAAGTTATCTCTTCATGTATATATGATTATGGTAATGAAGTGAATATGGAAATCAAAATTTGATGGTCTATATTTCTAATTAATAGTTAATAGGCAATGCTTAAAATAGATTTTATTTTCAACTTTATTATCATTTTTCAAGGGAGTTAACAAGTGGTATAAGCGGTATGTTATAGTTTGATGGGTTATATTGGGCTAACTAATAGCACAAATAGGCCATACTTATGATAAACACATCAATTAAATTAACTAATGACCAAAAATCTTAATTTTATGTTATGTTGATTTATGTGATCTAGAGAGTGAATTTATTTCTAAATAGTCTTCTAACTCTCATATTTTTTGATTACTTTTCTTTAGCTTGTGTTTTTTTACACTTTTAGCCTCATAAATCTCAAGTTCTTGGTTTTATTTGATTGAATAGAAATTTTAAATCAAACAATTCCTTGCGGATCGACATGTACTCACCGCGTACTAACATTTGCACGCCGTGCGCTTGCAGTTAATTTTAATTTAAATTTATCACCAATTTTCTAAACTCATAGAAAAATTGTCACCAAACAATAAAAATTTGTATAATTATAATAATATGTAGGATGTTAACAGGGACATATCACAATCAATAATATCATCCACATAACACTATATCCTTAATTAGCAACTATAGGCATACACATGCAATCAACATCCAAATCAACTAATAAATATATATCACAACAATATTGATCATCACATCTATCGGGGTGTTCACTAGAAAGGGTATTCAATTTCAATGTCAATCTAAATTTCCAAACAACAAATCAATAAAATTTATCACATCACGTCTTGGTTTAACTTGCAATAGAATTTAGTATTCGTGAGTTTTAACACTCGCTTTTGATTTTAGCACATTAAAATCCAAATAAACATGATTTTTGCAACATTCTCCAAATCCAACAAATTCAGTCTATATCATTCGGAATTTCGTCATGAGTCCAATGGAAGGAACTGCCCATGAATCGGAGTTTGTATGCAAAGTTATGACGATTAAAAGGTATGATTCAATTTACAAATTTTAATAAAAGTAAGTTATGTATACCGTAAACATATTAGAATATGCGTACTCTATCTTCTATCTCAACTTCAGGAACCCGATCAGTCCCATAACAGTCGCCACTTCAACGACCTACTGCTAGTGCCACACAAACCTCCACCTAAATCCAACACTGCCACGGCCTTCCCCATCTTCGGTTGAGTCCAAGCGACACTACCACCTTCAACGCACCATAAACTGGTTGTATATTGGTCGATTTTGGTGATTTCGGGCTCCTTTGACATGATCCAACCATACAGATGAAAGCACCCGTTATCGCTCTCTATAACCTAGTGACTTCCGACTGTCCAATTGTTATTGTTTCACCGTTGATCGGGAAACCTAGTTGCAACAACTGAGGACTATTCATCGATTTCTAGCAACCAAGGCCTTAGATGGAAAAATAAACTTTAAAAGCCTCTTCGTCTCGTCAAGAGCTTTCCAATGATATGCAATTCGATATAGTTTAGACAATTTAATTTTCAATTAATTTGTAATAAGTAAATAGGAATTAGGGATAATATTAATTAGCAAGGAAGAGATTAGAGCTGGGAAGAGATGAATAAAATTAGATGGCGGCTGCTAATGTTTCACCATAACAGCATATTTATATGCAGAAGAAAGATCTATTGGGCCAAAGCAGTCATAAAGGCTTGAAAACTCGTTTTCGTCTCTGAATGAAATTACATTACCCTATATGTCAAAATATACGTTGTTCAATATATCTAAACCTAATGGAACTATCAAAAACCCCAAAAAAATAATTATACTCAAATTTTCCTTTTTCCATTAAATTTCTAATTTAAATAACTATTTAAACATTTATAATTAACCTGACAAAATTTCAGGTCATTACACTGACTATTACAAACGGTTGAAAAATATTGTTTCAAAATTAGTTTTTCTTTTTATATAATTATACTTAACTTTAAAATAAAACATTCATTTTATTTTTCTCACAACATTCTTTTTTACTTTGATTAAAAATGTTCATTTTTATTAATCCACACTTTCCTTTTTGTTTTAATTAAAACATATAATTTTCTTTTATTACCTCCATTAATTATAATTCACCTCTCTTTCTTTTAATTGAAAGATTCCAATAAATTTAGTCATAATTAATTTCAATATTAGATTCCAAAATATACGAAAATAAATAACTGTTTTCTTCTTTATAGTAATCATAAAATTTTTATTTCTAACAATTTTATCCAATTTTTTTATTAAAATCAATAATTTTAAATGGTTAAATTACAGGTCAGTACTTCTTGCTTCATCTATTCTATATGTTACTAATACTAACATAACATCTTGGCTTGAGTTTGCTCAACAATTAGGGAGTATGCAAGTAATTTATTAGTACATAAAGGGTATAGAACAACTTTATATTAAGATTCATAATCTTTAATATATTGCACTAAGTGATATCAACTTGTGAAAAAATGTGTTTCTTATGAAATACCGTCGTGATTTTAAGTGTGAGACACATTAGAAATTATAGTGAACATACTTCACATATATATTTATTCCTTTAGTCTAATTAGGGTTTCTTAATGCTCCACCTTTAATTTATACATTACTATTATATAAGTTTCATTATTGTATAACTTTTATAATTTGAATTAACTTATATAATAATATGTATAACGTCATATTAATTAAATTTTATATACTTAATTTAGCTAACATTTTAATTAATTATATATTATTCAAGTATATTTTGTATTGAACGTATATTATATAACTTTTATAATTATACACATATATCCTTATATATATTTTTAATTATTAATTAACTTTAATTAATTTACTTAATAATTAAATATTATTAATTTCGAAAATTCTTTTATATACATATATACCTACATTGTTTTAAAAATTTCAAGACAATATAACTTTTAAAGGATACCACCAACCAAGCATAAGCAATTCTGATGAGTTGTACAACATCTTCTTAGTGATGAGGTGGAAGAACGGGAGAACGAGAGTGATGTTACAAGCTTTGAAAATAGTCCTCTAGAAAATTTGAAAGGAAAGGAATAGTAGTTTGTTCTAAAAAAAGTAGATGAGCAAATGAAACAACCATACTTGCTTGTAGAACATTAGAAGGAAAGTATTAACTTGGCATGTTTCCTTTCATTTACTGTAAATGATAAAGTAGTTTGAGATAGATAGTTTTGTTTTCGTATGTAGTCCAAGCAATGATTTGTATATATACTATATTTTTATTGATAGAAAGAGGTAAGGGTCCTCTATAAAACCCTGCTTAAATTGCAAAAAATACATGTGTTTTATATATAGTATACATGTATATTTATTTTTAATTAACTAACTATTTAATTAGTGTATTTATTTATTAATATTGTTAATATTAAAATTTTCATAATTAATCTTGTAATGTTTTCAAACATTATGAAAATTATATTATAATATTTTATTATATATTTCATATTCTAAATTTAACTTTTAAATTTAAAACTTTTTATTAAAAATTTTAAACTATACTGAAAATTAGCTCACCAAATTGGGCCTTTTCTATTAAAGGCCTTTTTCAAATTATGCCTTTTCTATTAGGGGAAACCTTTGGCTTAAATAACTTTTTAGGCCAAGTCGGTAGCTAGGTAAGGTTGGGTACTTGATTACCAAACTCAATTCTTCAACACTGCCTTTCTAAGAACCTTATTAACAAGGTTGTTATCTTAATTAGTTAACTATAACATGACTAATTTAGACCACATAGGCTATTGGGCTTTGAAACCATTCGTGGAACTGGTCTAGCTCGTAGTGGAGTAAATGGGTAAATTTCAAAAATAATCTTCCATTTCGATCTTATTAGGCCTATGAAGTCTAGGTTTATTTATATCTTATCAAAATTTATTTTAAATAAAATAAATATTTTATTTAGTCATAAATACAGTCTTATTTATATTTGAGTTTATATTGTACATACACATATGTGTTGAAAAACCCCACTTCTATACCCACACTACCGAAGAGCATTACAAGGTAATACTGTTTGATAATACGATGAATGTGGCAATGTTGGGTTTTTACACATGAAAATTCCTTTGGCTAACGTTGGTACGTATTCAAAAAATGAATAATCCACTCACTTATACGTACTCGATATCAGCACGAGCTAATAAACATGCGTAGTTCCAGAATAGGACAATACACACTGTGCAATTAAATGATAGAGAACATAATGTCATCAATAAAGTGATAATATATAATAGAAATATACAAATAATTATATGGGATACAACATAAGTCATATTCCCACTATCTCAAAATAATACAATGTATGAGTCCAATATACATCCTAATTATAAGCATACATGAATGAACATAATATATAACGACACATGATAATACCAAAATACCATTCTCCACTATGCTCAATAATCACAAGCGAATTCCTTCGTACTTGAACCTCAAAATGCCTTGGACTGACCCGAGTATTACATAAATAACATTCTGGTCAGATTATGTCTAAATACAAATGTCAATATATATGTGTGTGTGTACATATCATAGTATATGCATGGAATAATAATAATAATATTGTTACAGAAAACATCAAGATATCTTAAAATAACAATCATCACGAAATCATACATGTGTCATTACCTATGTAAGATCATATCAAATAGTAAACTGTAGAAACAATATCAAATGGGTGAATCATCCATACATACAATCATCATCAAAGTACAGAACGCATAGATTAAGATACGGCTAGCACACGGCAATGCCCATGAGAAATATAAAATAGACACTCCGGAGTCTGTCTTACTCACAACAATATAACTAATATCAATATTAATAATAATAAGGGGCCTGCCCATTAGCCAAATATAATAATAATCGTGAGAGCCGACTATACTGTTTACACCTATCACTAGTATAATCATGTCTCGGTACATACATACATATACATACATACATACATACATTATATATATATGTGTGTGTGTGTGTGTATATTTATATACATAACTTATAAATAATGGTGATAGGAATGTAGAGAGGAACTTCACACCAATGGTTAAAAGGAGGGGATAATATTTTAGTCTTTGGTTTCCTGTGTCTTAACGGTTTACACCATATTACAAGTATGTTGGGTCCAGGATTATTATTAAAGGCGATGGTGACATCAGGATACTATCCCTGTAGTGCTGAACTATTTTGAGTTTTAGAAGCGGTCTATATCAACATTGAAGGCTACAAGCAGATCTGAGTGAAACGAAGTCATGGAATAAGGAATGGATCAGAGATCTAGGTTATGAAGCAAAATTTATCAAGCATGACAAGGAGGTTTCCACTGTCGACATAGAAACCATGAACCCTGGTTTCATCTCGATCTTAGTTTTGGATCTGGACTAGAGACACCGATTGAATTCGTTATGGTCAATTTACATCGAGCTCTACAAGTTTCTTCTTGGCCGAGAAGCACACGATTCCGAGAAGAAGATGGCTACAAAAACTAGGTTGAGAAGACCATTACCAAGGAAGAAGTGTCTTTGACTAGAGGAAGATGATGGCAAAACTTTTGGCAGTAGTCACGTTCATTGGTTTTTGCACATGCAACAATTATGGAACCGTTCCTGAATCATGCAAAATGATCACATGATTTAGTTATTATTAACTGCTTTTGTCCAGGCGCTAGGCAACTAATGAGATGGGCTAAACATTTTGGGCATAATAGAACTTCTCTATAGAAAAATGAAGGCATGCAAAGATATGTAGAAGGCTTTAAGTGACTTGGACTGTTGCAAATTTCTATTGGAAGAATGACATGGTCAACATCTCAAGCAGTTTGGAATTATGATGTATGAATATGTATTTTTGTGGGGCTGTTATTGTTGGACCATTTTATGTGATTTTGCTCTATAATTTTGTTTAATAGCAAAAATAGAAACCCATTTTCAAAAAAAAAGTGATGGGAATTGACTATACGATAGACACAAGGTCCCAAGTAGAGTTATATCTCACCATAGGGGTCGCCTAACCCATATGTATGCTTTGGTGAGATGTAGATTAAGGCATGAGGCTGATAGCTATCTGCTTGCTCCATGAGTCGCACAAATAGGTCACCTAACCCAACTCATTATAGTATATGTCTATTTACATATCATCGTAGAAATATAAGTGTGATTGATGACTGTGTGCCCGCTTTTGAGTCACGCACATGGGTCACCTAACCTGACTCTATAGCCTTTAGTTACCTCGATGGTCATTGTGACACTAATCCATCAGTGTGCTTATCAACATAAGGACTTGGTCAAGACCTTGCTTTGCCTCTATAGATAACCGACTACTGGCCTAGGTGATATAGAGGATAAGGGCGTTTATCCTGTAATGCTCACCAAAGGTGTCATGGATTGGGATGCGACCCCAAGATCAGTTTACTAGGATGGATGCTAACCAATCCGGTTCTTTCCAATGCTAAAAGTAAAAGTAGATCATGATAGACACATGTAGTATCATCAAATATTGGCACCAACATTACTCAGAACTATGAGCATCACCTCACGTAAATATAATCTCAACGTCACTATTCCCATCACAAGAGTGCTAGCTACTTACAACGAATAACCGAACAAATATCACAACGATTTGCCCTATACCACTATGTGTTACTCATCCATTTATTCAATGCTCATAAACTATGAACAATTTCCATAGTATTCTATTATATGAGCCATAAGAGAAACTGGAAAAATGTAACGACCCAATTGTTCGACGCCCAAAAGTCGACATTAATACGCCCACTGTATCAAATGACGCACAATCGAATGCCGAAAAATCAAACGGTTAGGGTTAAAGAAGAAGACGATAGATGAAGAAATAGAAACAATAATAGAATCTCACATTTCGCAGCGGAAAAAATATAATAGATAAATGAATAATTTTTAAAACAAAGAACTATATCAGTTATTACAATACATCATCAAAGTGTTACAACAACAAAACAACGGAAAGGAAAATAACATATACAACTGATACGCCGCGCCATCCAGCTTGAACTCCAGATCTCCACAGCATACTTCTAGACTTCGTTCCAGAACCACTGATAACCTGACTGTAGGCTGCCCGTGTGGAAAATTAAGGGCACCCAGAGTTTAGAAAGGGAACAATAAACTCCAGGTCAGTCATGGGACTGGTGTGAGATCTTAAAAATAGTTATTTTCACATAGAAAATAAAAATAAATCCGCTATGCTTTTGGAAAATGAAACTACCATCAGGCCTCCCTCCACACACACAATGCAAACGCAGAATTGCAAAAGATTTCTCCTTGTGATAGTTAAACATGTTTGATACGCAAAATCGTTTTAATATTATCATTAGTGCATAGTGTGGAAAACGTTTCGAAAGTATAATATTAATCTTAGCCAACATACAACCATTATTTTATACCTACTATAGCTATCATGTTCATTAGCAGGTTACCGCCACATTCCATGGCAGGTTATGCAACTAAAACCATACAGGGTGCGTATTGTTTATTTGAATTTTCGATAAATGGTCAGGCTAACGAACTTCCTATGCACATGGAAAAGCCTCTAGAGGGACGCCCTGAGAACTTAACCAGCTCTTTGCCAACACAAGGCCGAGTTACCTCATGCTTCCAGTGTAATGAAGCTGTAACATAGATAACTCCACACACGAGTATGTCATCCTCCGGTCGTTACCGACCTTTATCCGAGGATCCTCAACCACAAAGCAACAACCACAAAGTAATAAATTTGTAGCAACCATATAGGTTAAATATCTGGGCTCCATACCATGATACCACCTTTTTCCAGAAGGAAATAGAAATACCATGAGATAGCTACCCTCAAAACAACAACCTTGCTGCATTCTTCCTATTTCAACCATTTCCGGGTTGTGAAGTCCGACGAAGTCTCGTCCATAAAGCTATGCTTTGCACAAAAGCCATGCTTCGATCAACATATGACCAGCAGCACTTCGTATGCCACATTACCAAATTGGGAATGTATCACTAGTAACCATCAACTACATAACCTCTGAGCTTTTACGTCTCAAAGAAGGGTGTTAAGCTAAGAGAATAAATTCTCCGCCACCAATAGAAATGTATTTGATAGAAACCAGCTTTACATCTTAAAATGCAACGTCAGACACACATCCATATAAGTCCGTTCCGGGATCGAACGGAACCAAAGGCACTTCAAAGAAACTCTTACAATCCGGATATTCACTAATCACGTTCGGACTTCCCATCACAAAGGGTGATATAATCTCTATACCGGAGCAACTCGGTGCAAAGACATTCGACGGGTAATCCTTTCATTTTCGAAAATAATCGGTCTTCAACACCATCTTCAAATGCAATCCCATTTCGTCGTATCATTATTCGGAATGGGTTTTATGACACAAATTCCTCTCTCGGCTAATCCAAATAACAAGCGCTTATTTTAAAAATAAGTGTTACATTCAGATTCAAATAAATCACTACAAATTTCCACTTTGATCTTTTGAACAAAAGATACATCACAAAGATTCGATGTGGTTTTCGAATAACCATTCGACATCCGACCCCCGGTCGCATCTAAGTTCAAATGCCCTTTAAAGGCTAATATTGATAGTCGTTTATTTAACTATCAAACAATATTCACAACAATCACCGAGATTTAAATAATTTTCCCCAATTATTTACTTTCAAAATATCTTCGCAAGATATATTTTCACACTTCAACCCTTTGAAAACAAATTTCAAATCACTTTCCTTACACGGAATAAATTTCCAAATATTTATTTCCACTTAAAATATGCCGAGTCCGAATAACTTAAAATAATTCAAATCACTTATCCATAATATTCTTGGAAATATTTCAAATAAAACTATTTTAAACACTTACTTAAATATTAGTTTTGAAAACATTATACTAATATCACATATAAGCTTTAAGCCCAAACTAATTTAAAATAAAATTAGTAGATAGGGTATAACTATTTAAATAACCATTTTCCAAAACAAATATTAATTAAATCATTAAATAATCACTTCTAGAATTAAATAAATAAATGTTTACTGCAAATATTTTCAAAACAACTTAAGAAAATAATTTCTTCAAAATATTCTTTTAAACCATCTTAAAAAAAAATTCAATTTATATTTATAAGTTACTTTGAAATCTGTTAGCACCAAAATTGGTCACTAACACCCAAATGTAAATGAAAGCACCAACTAACAGTAATCCAGAAAACAGCAACACAGATCACCAAATTAAGCAGATAAAAAGAAGAAAAGATAAAAGAGACGAAATTTTTATAGTGGTTCGGCAAAATCTATGGCCTACATCCACTTTATAATTTATTTATCACTCGTAGTTTCATATTACAAGAGATTTTGAGGAGCAGAGGAGAAGTCATATTTTCTATTTCATTTTCTTCCCCTTTTTTCTTTTGCAATACTTGGTGTCTTTATAGTTGTAAGCCTTGACCCGGTGATTGTGTGGAATTGTAGTGACGCTGACTAGGCTGGTATTAATTGCAGCATAATCTTCTTATTTAAGATAAGGATGAAGGGAATTAAGGAATATTTGATATAGAAATGGTTGGCATTAATTAGTAATAAATTAGCAGGTTATCATGGCAATTATTGGGCATTAAATCCGGCTTTGGTGGGTATTGGTATTTATGGTGGAGATATGGCTGTATTTTATTAATTATTTGAGGTAATAAATGCAAGGAAATCAGGAAGTAAATCTTTAATTTCTTCTTCAAGGATGGTGACTAATTTGCTGGATAACATTTGCCCCTCGAAGTATGCCTTGTTGGCAACGAGGTGTGCTTCACTCAAGAACTTGTTTTGGTGAAAGCAAATTTGTTGGCATCAAATTCTCATCTCTCTGAATGTTTGAGAGATGTTAAGTGTCTGACCATTCCTGCATAAAGAGATAGAGTTAATCATTCATATTCGAGAGCATCCATATTCTAAAGAGAGCAGTTCTCAAGTCGCTTCTATAACCTTTGATTGAAAGCAAAGACGATGTTGTAAAGATTTTTGAAAGGTGTCACCCTTAGGAACGAATCAGAGCATGGCTGTGGACCGTTCGTGGTCGCTCATCACATGTGTAAGTTGTTCTCTAAGCACTAACCTTTACAACTAATTTTATGCAAGAAATCATTTTTTTATGAGTGTCGCTCATGGAAAGGAATCAGAGTATTGGACCGCTTACATTCGGGATTGCTTACATGAGTAAATCGCTTCCCAAATGCTAAATTTTAAAGCATTTTTTGATGATGCATAATTCAAATGCAGAAAGGAATCTAAATCCTAGATCTCATTTTATTTAGTTCAGTTCATTTGATGATAATTTCTATTTGATTAGCAGACCCTAGAGTTGGTTACTTATCTGGGTGAGGGGCTTTGCATGCTCCCTGTTTCTGGTTCTTGCTGATTGCCCCTAGGTATTTGCTTCATGGTAGAAGGAAAGTTTGAATGAGAGGACGCCTCCTAGTTGCCCCCTTGCTGAGTTCCTTCCATAGCACTTTTTTTATATGAGGCTTCTTCATCTTCTAAAAGCTAGATCTAGGAACTTGTTTTCTAGATCTAAATCTTTTCTTTTAGATCTGGAGTTGGATCTTCTTCCTAACATAAAATAAGCTTCAGATCTGAGATTTCTTTGTTATTCTCAGTGAAAGCACCAAAAATGTTTGCACAAAAAATGGACAAACACCTCAAAGTCGTATGATTTAGTTGATTTTATGTTGTTCTTAGTAATTTGGGTGAGTTATGCAAATAAGTAAAAAACAGGGGCTAAATTGTAAAAAGACACGCAGATTTATAGTGGTTCGGCCAGAACGTGCCTACGTCCACTTTATATGTTATTCTCTCTTTTCTTTCAGATTACAAGTACAAAGCTTTGTATACAAGTATGTGAAAGTTGTTTGAAAGTTCCTTCCGTGCTTGAGCTCTCAAACTTGTCTGCCATTATTGTACCCTGCCCCTCTATTTATAGAGTGAGGCTGGGGGCAGGGGTCTTGGATGTATATAGCTGCTGGTGGGCCTGGGCTGAAGCAATCTGGCTTGGCGGCGTTCTGGTTCGGCGAAGCTTTGGTTCGGCCGTGCTTGGAGAAGGTTGGGGTTTGGTCCGGTAGGGAAGAGATGTTTGGGCTCGGTAGGGATGTGGTCCGGTGGTAGGTTGGTTCGGCATAGGGGTGTAAGGCAGTTGGTTCGGTGGTGATGAGATGTGGATCGGTGTTAGTTGGTTCGGTGGGAAGCGGTTCGGTAGGGTGTTGGGTCGGCATCACTGCACTTGTGGGTTTGGTTCGGCAGCACCGCCTTTGGGAGCTTGGTTCGGCAGCACTGGCCTTGGGGTCTTGGTTCGGCATTGATGTGGAGTGTCTCTGGTTCGGCAGGGGGGGATGGTCCGGCTAGGACTTGGAGATTGGCTGGTTCGGTGGAGGATGAGGTTGGAGTTTGGACCGACAGAGGCTGATCATGGAAGTTGGTTCGGCATTGTTGGGAGGAACGGTGGTTCGGCATTGCTTGAAAAATGTTTTGGATCGGTGGTGAGAATTGGCCAACATTTATTTATCTCAAAATATCTTCACAGGATATATTTCTACTTTCAACCCTTTGAAAACAGTTTCAAACCATACTTTCTTTTCCAGAATAAACTTTTCCAAATATTTTCTATCTCCACTGAAATCACCAAGCACAAAACTAGATTTTTAAAATAATTTAAAACACTTTACTTTGAAATATACTTTAAACATTTATTTTAAAAACTGCTTCAATAATTTATTAAAAATATATACAATATGATATTTGAAAGTAAGGTTACTTAATAAAATATAAAACTAGATTTTCACTTTTAAAAACAAAATACTAAGTCGCTTTTTAAATAATTGCTACCATAATATATTAAAAGGAAATACTTAGTTTAGAATTTAAATATTAAGAATAATAAATTTTCCAGAACTTGCTTTTTTAAAACAACTTTAAAAAATTTAACTTATATTTAAAAATTTACTTTAAAAACGTACTTGGTTATCCAGAGAAAAATTCCAACTTCAATCACTTAAATCAATTTCCCAAATTGATTTCCAATTTACTCCCTTTGAAATAAATTTCTTTACTTACTCAGTTCATTTCAAAATTCATTAATTATGGACTTTATTATTAATGTTACTATTTTCCGTTTGATTTAAATCTTTTAACTGAAATATACAAATTTTAGGCTTTTCCCAATTTCTTCTTTATTCTTTTCGATAATTTAAATCTTAAATTTTAAACAAATGTTTTATTCTTTTAAAATAAAAATACTGAAGTTTAAAATTCATTAATCTTCGGATTATCCAAAATTACCCTTTCTATACTCAGGATTTGTTTATTAGAATTTCAAAGTCACTTTATTACTTTTCCAATTCATTCTTAAATTTATTCAAATTTCCTATAATTATTTTACTTACAATTTCACTTCTTTTATTATCTTTCCAAAATCCAATTTATATATTTTTAGTAATTCATCATACCCAATTATATCCAGTCGAACCATAGCATTCAATATTCCAATATAATTCATCATAGAATATCAAATAATCACAACAGAGGGCATTAAATAATTTAAATAAATGTTGAGGGATCCAGTTGGATCCCTCCAAACTGTTTTCCCTGCATCCATTAAACTAATAGTTAAATTTTTAAATTAATTTCCATTTACTAAAACATTTTGGGGGCTAAAATAATTAAATATATTTATTTAATAAATTAATCTTCATAATATATTATTTTTAAAACTAACTAATACATGTAAATATATATATATATATAATATAGATAATTTACCTTTATACATATTTCCTTTGAAAACCACACTTGTAAAATCAATTTATATATACTAAACATTTTATTAGTATTTGAACTTATTGAACAATTACTTCCCTTTGATAATTTTACTTGGCTAATTATTTATTTAAATCACCTTTACTTTGAAAAAAAATATTCTTTGGTAGCTAAACAAATAAATAAGTTTATTAACAAATAAATCCCTATTATTTTTTTAAAATAATATTTAAAATATGTATACGTATATTTAATATGGATATGTAGTTAAATAATTAAACTTTGAAAACCACAGAAATAAACTCAATCCATAAAAGTTTAGAAGTTAAACTCAGAAATAAAGATGATTAAACTTTTAATGTCAATTAATTTACTTCCCTACTTTTTTTTCTTCTTTTCTTAAAGGAACTAAACTGTAACAAAGATAATAGGTAAATTTAAATTCCAAAAACAAGGTTACCTCACATGAACAAGAAATCACAACGACGAGCTCATCCCCACTACCGCACGCGCCTCCGTACTCGAGTCTTCATTTCAGCGTTGCCACAGATATCGCTAGCATCCCCGGCACGAACGCGATGCACAATCGATACATCTCTCACGCGATGCCCTAAATCTCGCGAGCGCGAGCACGTCCCACTCGCCGATCGATCAGCCTCCGCTGATGAGCATACGCGATCCCTAAATCTCGCGAGCGCTACCCCATTTTTTTGATGCGAAATCAATTTGAAATGAAAGGGGTTCGGCCCCTTTTTTTATGAGAGAAACAAGATTTTGGGAATGAAGATGAGATTTTGCTCGGCCCTCTTATATTTGATTTTTATTCGATTCATTCTGCCATTTTTTTTCTTTTTTTTCTCTTTTTTTTTGAACGAATATGGGAAGGGTTCGGCTGTAATTATTAAAGAGGGAAGCTTGTTGAGGAAACCAGCTACAGTGCTAGTGAAAAGTTGTGATGGAAAAGGAAGGCGGTTGATGTTGAAACATTTTGACCAGGCACACATATATATTATATTTAAATTTTCGATAAAAATTTCAGGGTGTTTACTTAACGTACGGTCACACAACAACTCCGATCCATATGAAATTTGAAATCCGATAATAATTTAATATTACGGACCCAATGGATCTGGTTTCGTCGAATTCCGAGACCGTGCCTTGAAGGCTATTTTTAAATTCAATTTAAACTATAAAATTCCAAAACTGAACAAACCATTGTTAATTCCAATTTTACAATTTCTATTATCCTCAGTACTATCAATATAAATTTTTCAAGCCTTCATATTATTCTTAATAGGCTTAAAACTCCAGATTCAACAATTTACCCAACTTCGCTTATTTAATTCAATAATTTAATTATCAAATCATTAGTGATACTTGAATTCAAGTTAAAAATTCACTTTTAAATATTTAAAATCAATTTAACATTCCAATTTCAAAAGCTTAAAATTTTCGGGTTGTCACATTCCTCCCCCCTTAAAAGAATTTCGTCCCCGAAATTACTAATTAGGAAGAATGATACAATACCCGTTTACTTTTCCTCAAAACCAAACAATTCAACATCTTACTAACGATCTTCTTATAAAAGACCCGTTATCTTTTTATTAACTTCCTAAACTTTTCCTTCGTTTCCAACCAACTTTACTTATTCAACTATTCAAATTGTAATTCAAAACCAAGTTTAAAATTTTCAAAATTACTCAAAAATTTCTAACTATCTAAATTTCCGAAAAATTTCGCTAGCGTCTCCTTTGCGCGGCTAGCTCGGTACAACTACAAAAGGCCTTTATAGGCTCCCAAATCCCAAAAGAAAACAAAAGGCCAAGTGGCTATATCAAAAACCCAATCAAATTTCATACTAAAATTTAAACATATACATTTTTGTCAAGCATTTCAAATTTATCTTCTGAAATCAAAATCAATTCTCTTTTACCTTTATAATACCTGCATATCTTACTTAGCAATAATATCCAGTCACAACATTCCAAAAACATTATGTCAACTTCCCTACAAAATGTCAGTATTTATTCATTCAAATATTAACTTAGAATATATTTGTAGTATCACTTTTTCATTTAAGAATCCATCATTCCTTCTTAAGTTAGTATAAGCATTTTATATGCTTCTTATATTTATTTCCACTTCACCATTCTAGTTTATATCTATTTCTATTCAAATCGATTCTTTCATTTCCATATGAATTCAATTTATTTTCAACTCTAAATATTGAATTTTATTTTTCATTTATATTGATTCATGTCATTATTTTTAATTAGTTTCATTTACTAATTTATTTCAATTTCCAATTTGAAAAAGTTTTGTCGTTAACAAAAATTTTCTAACTTCCAAAATTTTCGATTTTTTTTGGAAGAGTCTCCTTTGTACGGAGGAGCTTTTGCAATTTGACAAAAGATATAAATATATATACATCGACCCACCCGGTTGGAAAAACCAAAAACAGATCATATTTTCTTTTTTATTGCGTAGGCGTACCTTATTTAGCATTTATAAGCAAACAGCTTATTTATTTAGCAGTTAGCGTGCCCAAAATCCAACCAAACGGCTTCCAGGTACCTGTACTTACTCAATTTAAACATGTAAGTGCCATATATATATAAAGTTTTATCAATATTTCACTTATTAGAAATAGTTAACACATGAATTCTAAAAGAAAAGCACACCAAACACTTTCCATATGCAATTTATATAGTTTTCATACTAATTCAACTGTTTCAATTAATTTATAAACCATTTTCATTCAATTTGAATGGTTTTCAATCCATTCCTATACAACTTCATCAATTTGAATGGTTTAAAACTTAATCGCTTACATTCAATTCATTTTTTATAATTTTAAACAAACCCATATTATTCCAATTGATTTAAAAATCACTTTTATTTACTTGCAATGATTCATAGAATTTTATTTTCTTCTATTTTCGTCCAACGACCAAATTTTTCTTTCTCATGCAAATTGGTAATATTCATTCAAGTAAATAACCACTTAAGCCGATGGCTATTTTAAATTGATTCCAATTCAATTTTCTATCCCATTCTACATTACTCCCAACCCATACACCTGCATTTCATTTTATTAACCAAACTAGTTTCAATATTCAAACAAGTTCCATTCAAAACCACTTGATCTAGCTCGACACATTCTATTAAATTTTATCCCTTTCCAATTTTATTCACGATCCATTCATTTGTGTTTCATTTCTTATCCGCATTCATTTAAATCCATTCTATTAACTTGAAAACATTCTATTTTCTCATTGTCACTAAGTTATTTCAATTCCTTAACAATTTAAATGGTTTACAATTATTTAATTAAGAATTTCATTCCATTAAATATTATTTATAACTCACCGAATTTTATTTCGATTTAAATTTATTTTCACTTGGTTTTAAATCTAACCCAATATCAATAAACTTAGTTTAAGTTGAATTCAATTCAATTCTCTTCCATCTATTTAGCTTTAAGTTACTTTACTTCAATTTATTCAAATTTTATTCTTAAGCTCATTTTCATTTTACAAGTAAATTTGCTTTTCTATTCAACTTAATTCTATCTCAACTAAGTCTCATTTTAAATCTACAATTTCATTTGATTAGTTATTATAAAATTTAAATTCTCTGATTCAATTCATTCAATTGATTACAAGACCATTTCCAATTCATTTCCACTTATTTGGATTTTATTTGCAATTCAAACCATCACTATTTTAATCCAATTTCATTTTTATTCGATACATTTCCAATTATATTTAATTTGTTAACACTTCAAGTCAAATTTTAATTAATAACTCAAATTCTGATTCTACCATTCTCTTTTAATTTAGTATCCAATTTTATTAACTCTCAATTCAATTTCATTAACTAATTTATTATCTAATTGGTTCTTCCCTTATTTATAATTCAATACTTGATTTTAATTCCAAATATCACTTCGTTAAATTTTCTTAGTTCAATTTATTTTATAATTCAAGTTTGGATTTTCGTTTCATTATTCAAAACATTAAACAATATTTATGTTGGATTTTGTATTCCATTTTTCAATTTTATAAGTCACAACTAATTATTCCACACATTTCCATTCATTCTAGGCTTGAATATATTCTACTTTTATTTTTAACTCGAAATTTACGCTTATTTATAACCCAAGCATATTTCTATTACCATGGATTTTTAATTCCTTTATAAGTTATTCTGATTTATTTATTTCAATCCAATCCTTATTCAACTTATTTTCCATTATTCAGGTAAGAACCTAATTCCATTTCAATAATTCAATTGAATTTTTATTCCAATTCAATTTTATTTTAAACTCAGATTTATTTAACTCAATTCGATTTCAACTTAATTCGAATACAACTGGATATTATTTTCAGCCTATTCAATTAATTTCAATCCAGTTAAATTTTATTCCCCCAATCCAAGTTAACTTCATTTTTAGCTTTACACTTTAAATTTAAATTTCCAACATTCAAAGCTTATATTTCCTTCCTGATTTAAAAAAATCATCTCAATTTATAAGCTTACAACCTAACTCATCAGGATTTTTAAACACCCGGCTTTGGTTTCAAATCATTTTGAAATCTTCAACATCTCAAATCACATTTCTCCAAAAGTCAACCCAATCCTGGTTTTATTCCCATAAAATTTCTTTCGAGACCTTCAAAAACAACTAGCTTTATTGAACAAATCAGTTTTTGGCAGCAATCCGTCACTTAGAAATTCGAAAATGAATACTGATGATGCGGCCATCATCATCAGAATCATTTCCCAATAATCCAAGTGATTTCAATGCTATATCACTTTCAAAATCCCTTCAAAACACATTTGCTTTCAGAAATACCTCCAAAACAATTATGCTATTATTTATCTCCAAAACACTTCGATAAACACTACCAAAATCTCCGGGATTTAAATTTCCAAATCCTGTTTAAATTAATTTTAACTATGATTCATTTGTATAGTTTATGCTTATACAAATTTCCATTTGATTATATTTCAATTTATAATTTACATTTATAATTCATATTTATAAATTTCATTTTATAATGAATTTATTCCCTTAAACTTTGGTTATATTTTCAATTTCCAGTTAAATTTTCATACAATAAGGATAATAATTTAAATATCATCGTTCCTAACATCCAAGCAACCATATATTAGCTAAATAGTTTAAGAAAACTTTTCCTTATATCAAAAAAAAAATATTTTTGGGTAAAATTATTTCATTCACCCATATTTAAAACAATACCGTGTCAAACTGTTTTATTCATGTGTTTCGAAACCGCTTCGATACAGCTGTCCAGACTGTGCCGACGAAAGTTCATATGCCACTCAATAAACCAATCAACACAATATTAAAATAATTTATTTTCACTAACAAATACGCACTCATATCTATTAATACGCTCAAACTCATTCTAGAGTACTACGGACTCTAATTTAAATGAGTAATTCCCACCAGAGCCAAGGTTATCACCAACCTAAGCTCTGATACCAACTGTAACGACCCGCAAATCCGTATCCCTTGAGTCAACACTATCCTACAACAATCAACTCAAGTTGTACAGAAATACGAACCATTTGGGTTAAAGAAGAAGAGTTAGAAGAAGAAAATAGAAAACAACAACATAATCTAACCATCGCAGCGGAATAAAATATAATAGATAATAAATGATCTTTACTCAAAATCAAATATATGTATTTTGTATTACATCATCAGAGTACATCAATCACAGTTCAACATCAATAACATACATCTAGGTACACAGCTACTCTACACAGCGGAATATATATATAAAACAAGTACGAAAGTACGTATCGTCATCCAGCTCGTCTCTTGAGCTCCACGACATCATACCTTGTATCCTATAATACTCGGTCTGACCCGAGCATTACAGTTAAATAACACCCGAGTCAGTCTGGAATACCAGCGTGAGAAAATCACACTCAATTTATTATTAAAGTTTCAAATATCCTTTGAAAACAAAAGCATCTCGTAAGACCACGCCACAAATAAACATGTCGGGTTTTTACCTTACGATAGCTAAAACAATTTTTATAGAAATCCTCTGATATTATAATAGGGTCTATATACAAATACTTATAAAATAGCCGAAATTGTTACATGATTAAATTCCAGCTACTAGCCACAGAGTGGGTAATACAAACAAAACTCATACAAGGCTCGTAGGGAGAATGGATTTCTAACTAATGACTAGGCACTGGGGTACCACCTGTCACAGTACGTGGCCTAGATCACAGTACCGAGGAGTACTCCTGCTCCCCTACAACACAAGACCGGGACTACCCCTTACTAGATAATCCCGAGTGAGATCACCCCGCGGTTGGGATCAGCAACCGCCCACTAAGCCGAAATAAAAGGGACATCTAGACAGGGATGACCTCACCCTGCTTGGGTGCTACCCACCTAGCATTGCTGCATAACCCCTGATTTTCAGTCATTCCCGGTTGATGAGGCTTGATGCTAAGCGTTACCTTTTTAGAACATATCCCTTAGAATGCCCATCGTCAACCTGACGATGTTCCGAAAGCATTCATCCATACAAGTCTGTCCCGGGTTCGAACGGAACCGAAGGCACTACTCCTACTACATCCATTTTGGAAATATCCTCAGGATTAGTAGCAACTACCCCTTGCACTTCACTGCTCCATCTTCGAATCCAAACTCGTTTTCCATAAAAACGTACAAACCGGATCGAAGTGGTTTTTGAGAAATAAATCTCGATCCCGGTCTCTTCGAAACGATCAACGCATTTGTCCAATATTGATAGTCGGTTATTTAACTATCAATTAACATTCACAACATCCATCACACAATAAATAATTTCCCAAGTTATTTATTTATCTCAAAATATCTTCACAAGATATATTTCTATTTTCAACCCTTTGAAAACAGTTTCAAGCCATACTTTCTTTTCCAGAATAAACTTTCCCAAATATTTTCTATCTCCACTGAAATCACCAAGCACAAAACTAGATTTCTAAAATAATTTAAAAACACTTTACTTTGAAATATACTTTAAACATTTACTTTAAAAACTGCTTCAATAATTTATTAAAAATATATACTATATGAATATTTGAAAGTAAGGTTACTTAATAAAATATAAAACTAGATTTTCACTTTTAAAAACAAAATACTAAGTCACTTTTTAAATAATTACTACCATAATGGATTAAAAGGAAATACTTAGTTTAGAATTTAAATATTAGAAATAATAAATTTTCCTAAACTTGCTTTTTTTAAAACAACTTTAAAATTTTTAACTTATATTTAAAAATTTACTTTAAAAACGTACTTGGTTATCCAGAGAAAAATTCCAACTTCAACCACCTAAATTGATTTCCAATTTACTCCCTTTGAAATAAATTTCTTTACTTACTCAGTTCATTTCGAAATTCATTAATTATGGACTTTATTATTAATGTTATTATTTTCCATTTGATTTAAATCTTCTAACTGAAATATACAAATTTCAGGCTTTTCCCAATTTCTTATTTATTCTTTTCGATAATTTATTCATGAAGGAAATAATTACCCTTTCTATACTCAAGATTTATTTATTAGAATTTTAAAGTCACTTTATTAATTTTCCAATTCTTCTTAAATTTATTCAAATTTCCTATAATTATTTTACTTACAATTTCACTTCTTTTATCATCTTTCCAAAATCCAATTTATATATTTTTGGTAATTCATCATACCCAATTATATCCAGTCGAACCATAGCATTCAATATTCCAATATAATTCATCATAGAATATCAAATAGTCATAACAGAGGGCATTAAATAATTTAAATAAATGTTAAGGGATCCAGTTGAATCCCTCTAACCTGTTTTCCCTGCATCCACAAACGTTAGCACAATATAAAATGCCAATTCCAAAATATACCATACTATAGCACATCAATCAATTTAACCATTAAAACAATTATTTAAATTTATCAATTTAATTTTAAATTATAATTCAGCTGAGTGAGATTAACTCACCTTTGCTTTTAATTTGCAATCCACTTCCAAACGGCTTGTTTCCTTCATGACTTTAGACCTTGAATAAACATATTATATGATTTATTAATACTTGAATTAATCAAACAATTATTATTATTTATTCGTTTAATTTAGAACAACAAATGTTCCTTTAAACTAATAGTTAAAATTTTAAATTAATTTCCATTTACTAAAACATTTTGGGGGCTAAAATAATTAAATATATTTATTTAATAAATTAATCTTCATAATATATTATTTTTAAAACTAACTAATACATGTAAATATATATGTATATATGTGTGTGTGTGTGTGTGCGTATATATACATAATTTACCTTTATACATATTTCCTTTGAAAACCGCACTTGTAAAATCAATTTATATATACTAAACATTTTATTAGTATTTGAACTTATTGCACAATTACTTCCCTTTGATAATTTTACTTAGCTAATTATTTATTTAAATTACCTTTACTTTGAAAAAATATTCTTTGGTAGCTAAACAAATAAATTAGTTTATTAACAAATAAATCTCTATTATTTTTTTAAAATAATATTTAAAATATGTATACGTATATTTAATATTCATATGTGGTTAAATAATTAAACTTTGAAAACCACAGAAATAAATTCAATCCATAAAAGTTTAGAAGTTAACCTCAGAAATAAAGATAATTAAACTTTTAATGTCAATTAATTTAGTTCCCTAATTTCTTTTTCTTCTTCTCTTAAAGGAACTAAACTGTAACAAAGATAATAGGTAAATTTAAATTCCAAAAACAAGGTTGCCTCACACGAATAGGAAATCACAACGACGAGCTCATCCTCACTGCCGCGCGTGCCTCCGTACTCGAGTCTCCATCTGAGCGTTGCCACTGATATGGCGAGCATCCCCGGCACAAACGCGATGCACAATCGATTTATCTCTCACGCGATGCCCTAAATCTCGCGAGCGCGAGCGCGTCCCACTCGCCGATCGATCAGCCTCCGATGATGAGCATACGCGAGCCCTAAATCTCGCGAGCGCTACCCTATTTTTCGATGCGAAATCGATTTGAAAAGAAAGGGGTTCGGCCCCTTTTTTTCTGAGAGAAACAAGATTTTGGGAATGAAGAGGAGATTTTCTCCGCCCTCTTATATTTGATTTTTATTCGATTTGTTCCGCCATTTTTTTTCTTTTTTTCTCTTTTATTATTATTATTTTTATTTTATTTTTCTTGAACGAAGATGGGAAGGGTTCGGCTGTAATTATTAAAGAGGGAAGCTTGTTGAGGAACCAGCTACAGTGCTAGTGAAAAGTTGTGATGGAAAAGGAAGGCGGTTGATGTTGAAACATTTTGACCAGGCACACATATATATTATATTTAAATTTTCGATAAAAATTTCAGGGCGTTTACTTAATGTACGATCACACAACAACTCCGATTCATACGAAATTTGAAATCCGATAATAATTTAATATTACGGACCCAATGGAACTGATTTCGTCGAATTCCGAGACTGTGCCTCGGAAGGCTATTTTTAAATTCAATTTAAACTATAAAATTTCAAAACTGAACAAACCACTGTTAATTCTAATTTTACAACTTCTATTATCCTCAGTACTATCAATATAAATTTTTCAAGCCTTCAAATTATTTTTAATAGGCTTAAAACTCCAGATTCAACAATTTACCTAACTTCACTTATTTAATTCAATAATTTAATTATCAAATCACTAGTAATACTTGAATTCAAGTTAAAAATTCACTTTTAAATATTTAAAATCAATTTAACATTCCAATTTCAAAAGCTTAAAAATTCCGGGTTGTCACATAACTTGTCATGTTACTTGCAAAATAATTCGGAGATAAACGTGAAACCGAAATCATTATCAAAAGTAAGGTGTAAATTAATTATTCGCCTTTGCTTTGTGTTAGGAAGGTTGAGATTTTCCCTTAGATTAATTTCTTTAAGCTTTCTACTTGATTCTTAGCTTATCTTCTTTTTTATTCCTCTTATAGTTGCCAGCCAAGCTCTTAGGGTTTTGATTTTGTTTGTGAATGTTGAAATGAATAAGGAATGGGAAATGGAAAGGTTTACGATATTAGAATGAAGGATGTTCCCGTTTTACCCTTGCCATATTCCTTATACTTACTTATTTCCAGTTTTCTTTTGCTTACATATTCATTCGCCTTGTTTAACGGAACTGAGAGTCTCTGGGCCAAGTGGTCAGAGAAAAATGTGATTAAAGGAAAGAGTATCTGGAATATGAACAAGCCACAAAACTTAAATTGGACGTGGCAATGCCTCTTCAAGCTTAAAGAATTTTTCCTCCCTATGATACAAATGAACACTGATCCAATTTACAGCGTTAACTTTTGGGATGATCCCTGGCTGGAGCAGGGATTCATTCTGAGACGTCAACTTACACACAACGAAATTAACCATACTGGAATACATCATGCTATGAAGGTTAGGGATGTCCTCTACACTTTTCATGGGGTGGGTACTCACTCTTCTAATCAGAGGGTCCAATTCTTGTGGGACAAGATTGGAAAATTTACCCCGATGAATAATTCTTCTGCCAGACTTGTTTGGGGAAAGACGAAGGGATCTTATCGAATTGGAGATGCATATGAATACATACAACGGAACAGTGACAAACCAACTTGCAAATGGTGGAAATGTACTTGGACTTCTGACAGCAGTATGCGTGAAAACTTAGTATTATGGAAGGTTCTGAAGAGAGCTATACTAACTAAAGTGAAACTTGTGAGCATGGGAATGAATTTGAACATATATTGCACTTTCTGCTGTGTACATCCTGAGACAGCGGAACATTTATTTTTTGAATGCTCGATTATAAAACAAATCTGGACAATTGTAATGATGAAGATCAATAGCACGGTGCCTGCCGCTGACAATTTGTCTGAGTGGGAATGTATCCATGCTAAGGCGCGGGGAAGGGAGAAAAAGAAAAGAATTTTCACTGTGGTGCTGAAAAGCTTCATCAATTCTGTTTGGAGAGAACGTAACACTAGAATTTTTGATGCCACAAATGCGAAAGTTGATGCTGTATTAAAGCACTGGATAATGCATGAGATTAAATGTTCCTTGGATCTCCTCTTCACTTTTGACCCTGGTATATTCATGCAATTCAACCTGTGTAACTGAAGTGTAACTGTTGTTTGCCTGTTTTTCTTTGTCTTGGTGTTTTCCTTGTGTTTGTAGCACCTTGTTCCTCTATTTTCTATGAGCTATCTCATGTTGTTGCTTGTGTTTGTACTCTTTGGTGTTGCAATAAAATGGTCGGGGTCCATTCAACCCCGTCGGCCATGCCAAAAAAAAATTAACGATTCTCAATCCCTTAATTATTTTAATTTAATTCATCCAGTTAAATGTTCTGAATAATGTTACTCAAAATTGGGGTCGTTACATAACTCTAATTCAATATACCATAATTAATAAAGCATTTATGAAACTTACATAAATAAAAACAACTAATTTACTATAAAGAAAATAAAATTATAATAATTATAAATTACTACTAATATCCCGCTTCCATACTATAAACTTTTGAAATTAACTTATAAAACCAAATATTACTTACAATAATCATATCATAATTTTCTATAATCAAATATAATTTTTAAACAAATTTTATAACATCCAAATGAATATCTCTTATTTCAAAACCATAAATATATTCTCCAAAGCTTTAGATTATATTAAAATGCCTGTAATATACTTTAAAATCCACAAAATATTATTTAGAATTCACTTCTTACTTTTTTGGAAATTTTATAAGATTTTAAATAATTATTAAACTCAAAATTAAATTTAAAGACAGTTATTTAATAATATGATTAATATCAAACATATAAAATATTTCTTTCAAAATAGTTACATCATCATAATGTAAAACATAATCTTTATTAACGTTTATATATATATATATATATATGTATGTATGTATGTATGTATATTTATCGATTTCCATTTATATTAATTTTTCTTCTAAAAATACATTTCCAATCTCATTTATTATCAATATTAAATTATGCAGAAATTACAATCATTTTTATATATTTAAAATCATTTTAAATCTTAAAATATTTATATTTCACAAAATACTTATATTCATTATTTATTAATAACTCACTACTTTTAAATATTTATCATAAAAATAATTTATCATCTAATTCCCATTTTCCACAGAAAATCTCAATATTTTCATACAAATTCTAAATCATTCTCAGTTAATCTTTGAAAAATTCGCTTTAATTAATTTAAACACTATTATTAATTTATAATTAATTGCTTTTCAACACTGGGTTGTTGAACATCCTAACTACACTAAAAGCACTAACAAACACATCAAGGCAATACATACAAAGGTAAACATCATACATAAACATGCAAGTAATATATTCAACCCATCCAAGCATAATTTGCAATCATATAATTTTGTAGATCTAGTTTTATGTAAAAATGACAATATGGTTCAAAAAGGATGTACAACCATTTAAAAATCCATTCGTATCTTTGAAATTCGACTATAAATACATATGAATATTAGACTAAAGTTTAAAAATGCCTTAACGTAGAGATCATATTATAACTTCGTTTTTAACTATGTGAACAAGCATAAGATAGTGAGAGATCAAAAATTCCCACCTAATACCCAAAATTACCAATTTTACCTTCAAATCCAAAATAAAACGTAAGAAATTGAATTTCAAAGGAACCAAAATAATTGTCTACAAACCCTTTACTAATTATCCTTCTAATGATGGTTTAGGCTAGATTTATTATGAGAAGGAAGAGTTTTTTGATGGAATTTAGGTTAATGGAGGTTTGAACTTCTTTTTGAGATGTGGGAAATGATTTGGATATGTCCCATCAGTCTCAATTACGCACAAATCCCAAAATGAATTGGTGGGCTCAAGTTTAGGCTGAACTAGTTACCCATTAATCTGGCCAGTAGCAGTCTAAATTTAGAACAACCATATCTGCTAAATGGTTAGTCCGTTTTCCTACTACGACCACTCTACGGAAATAAAAACCATCATCCTAATCTAATGGAAGTAGTTTTAGACTCTAATTCAATGGTTATCAAAAGTTATAGGCTTTACAAGAATTTCTAGGTCCAAACTGCCCAATAAAAATCTATGGATTGAAAACGTCCAGTAGTTATTTCCCAAAATTATCGAGTCATACAACCTTATATGATTTAAATAATAATAATTTATGATCCTTTGATACATAAAATACCTGTTGTTACAACAGCGAAGCAATGAACAAACTCTAGTAAAAATATAGTGGTGTCAGCCTCCCGCTCATCATCTGAACTGCTCCATGCACTAATCTCGGGCCTATTATCTAGTCTACTCATTTAAGAGTACCTGATATAATAAAAGGCAAACCATAAAACCTTAAGTACTTCAACGGTCTAGTGTGAATAATAAATAATCTAAAATTACTATGAAAACCGACATAGTATATGACACAAGGTATAAATAATGATATCTGACATGTCCTTATGTCTAAAGAGTAAGTACATAACATAATACATGCTATAAAACTATTATCGTCATATGAGAGTACTACACTAAGTATAATATAGGTGTCAGGGTACCTATCTAAAAAATACTAACATCACAAGATATCCAACAATCACACCAATCAGAACAGTCAAACCGACATATGGTAACGCACAACTTCAACCATCATCTAGGTCTCGTATCGATGTGTCTAACATTAACGTCTCACGTCACCATGCATCACCATGACCATCACCCAATGTAATGCATCGCCATGACTTTCCCAAAGTCTCATGCCACCACAATAGTCACAAAAGCCTCGCTCTACTGCAACTTTCTTAAAATCTTGAATCACCATGACCTTCTCAAGGTCCTACATTCGCTATAGTTCTCTTCGTAGCCTTAATTCACCATGACCACCACTAAGGTCCCTTGGATATATGATAATTCACACAATGACCTATCGAGCTGACGATGCCTCGTGTCATAAGTAGATTTGGTGTTTGTTCGTATACCTGTCTTAAAGATACTGCTCTCTCAGGGTAGGCTGAACTATCTCATGGTTCAAGGTACACAGGTGAGCATCCTCATACACCCTTTCCCTATAAATCACCTATCTCATCCAAATTTATCAACATTCCCTTCAGCTAAGTCGATCTGTGACATATCATACCCCAATACATTGCTTTACCTTATCAAACGTGCTTCCTCGGACTATTCTATACACATACATTCACTTTCCACTTGAAGTACTCAGTCAAACTCCTTGCGTCGTTGAAGTTCGGAATATCTCTACATTCCTATCTTATGTTTTAGAGTCGCCACATCGCTGTTCCGAAGTCATCACGTTGAAGCGTTAAACCTTCGCCTCATCATTTACTATTATACTTCATCATGCCACTGTCGTTGGAAACGAACATCGAGCAAATGCATGAATATACTTATATGTCCACCAATGCCTCCCATACACGTCTCCTAAGTTTCAACCACATTAGCTAAACACCAATATGGTCTGTACCGTCCATGTATGGTCGACCTCGACTGTGTGGGCAAGCCACATGGCCAAAATGACCACGTGTTGAAGCTTCCATCAATCACCTCACTTTGCTCCATGCCAAACACGAAGCACCTTAGCCCAAAACTCGAAGCTTCTCACCATTAGTTGTTTCGCTAACTATAAATTTCCATAATTCCAACTCAATGTCGACCATATCTTCCCAAGCCTAGCCCAAATTTTTTCCATCTAGAACATAAAGTAAGCAACCCTATGGAACGAAACAACTCAATGCCAACCAACTTTGGTCACCACCCACCATATTCCACTATTACCAGCCATAAATGATGACCATAATTTTGCTATCAAATCAACTCCAATTCATTTGCAACTTGTTGTGTAGGCTTCCCAAGCCTTTAAAAACATCATATCCAAATTTCATCATATTCCAAGCAATTGGCCTTCACTGCCAACCATAAATAACGACCATAATTTAAGCCATGAAATAAGCTCTAATTCACTTCAATCCTGCTGAGTAGGCTTCCTAAGCCTACAAGAACATCAAATCAAAATTTCATCACATTTCGAGCCATTTTCCTCAACTACCAATAATAAACGATGACCATAATTTGAGCTATCAAATCAACTCCAATTCACTTGAAACTTACAGTATAAACATCCCAACCTTTCATGAATATCATATCAAAATTTCATCACATGCCGAGTACTTTTCTTCCACTACCGACCATAATTTGAGCCATCAAACCAGCCCCATTCTTCATGCAACTTGTTTCGGGTTCTGTTAGAACTTCAAACCACATCATCTCCTTTGTTGCATCGCGTTTCGAACACTATGGTGCCATTTTAAACCAAACGATATACCATATTTCTAACTATGAAAAACAACTAGCAAACACATCAAAATAATCCATACAAAAATCAGACATCATCATACAACATCCTAGCAATGAATATAACCCATCCAAATATGTTTTACAAGCATAAATCATCCTAGATCCATTTTTCTATAAAATTACTATTATGGTTGGTAAATGGTATAAATCAAGTCAAAATGAAAATCTGAATTTTTAAATATTGTTTTAAGGTGTCATTTACATTAGATCTAAGACTTAAAACATTTTAACTTTAGTAATCATACCAAAATCATGTTTTTCACTATATATAAGCAAGGTATAGTGTGAGAGGTAAAATCACTCACTTTAGATCAAAGCACTTGAATCCCTAGGCAAATCTAGTGTAGAACAATCCTAATAAAAATCCAGAAGCCCCTGAAAAGAAGCTACTATTCTCTTTTGTTAATCTCTCTCAAATCTACTAATTATACTAATTAACTCAAAGAAATGGTGGTTTTAACCCTAATCCCATATTGGGAGAATGGGCTAATGGAAAATTAAGTTGGATTATTGAAGTTTAGAGGTAAACTAGAAATAATGAGAAATGACTAATGGCGTCTAAGAGGAAGTGGTATTGACGTTAATCCTAAAATAGGCCAATGGGCTGCACTAATCATACTCTAATTACATACTAATCTTCTTAGAACCAGTAAAAAGTTCAAACAGCCATATCTCCTAAACAGTATGTCCAAATTCTTAATATGGCCACCCTACATAATGAGTAACCAACGTCCCAATTAATGAAAGTGGTTTCTTGGCCTAATTCGACTTCTATCAAAATCTATAGGTCTTACAAGATTTTCAGGATCAAAACCATCCAATAAAATTCTAAAAATAGAAAACGTCAGTAGTTGAAATTTTCCAAATTATAAAGTCATAAAACCTAATATGAGTTTGAATATAAATTTTATGCTCCTCTGATACATACACAGGCATGTAAGTAGCTTATACAAACCCTAGCATGCGAGGTAATACCACCCTATATGATATCACAAGGGAAGATGAATGTGATAAACAGAAAACCTTACTATGTAAAGAACCTGTATCATTGGTCCTCATGCTCTCTTTGATCTCTTCTATGTTATCGCCTCTTCTTTCACTCTTGCTGAACATCTACTAACTTTAACGCCTTCCTTTTTCGCCGCTCTGGTTCAACCTCGATATCACCAAACTAATCCAATGCCTTTTTCCCTAATGCTTCTTGTAGGTTTTTCAACATACCAAAATCCTTCCTTCATCATTCCCTTCTCAATGAGACATCTACATAATTGCTTATTTCCATTAGAACTTAGCATTAATCTTAGAGGATGACACTCTCATAATACTTCATCCTTAAGTCCATCAATGTAGAAATGAACATTCTCTCTTCAATACGGATCCAACTAACTCGGTTGAGTCCATGTTGCCTTATCTCTATAAGAATTACTCCATCTTTATCAAAGTTGGTTTAATATCTCGCTCCCCTACATCCTTGGCTCTGGCTCTTACTTCAGGCCGAAATCATAACTAGTAATATACCCTAATCGTATCTTCACTAGGAACTCCACTCCCCAGCTAGCATGTTTCCTTAATACTATAGGCGTTATCTCAAGCGCATCTTGTACTTCTCGTTCACTAAAAGATAAGAAAATATCCTACAAATATTAGTATAAGCATCCCAAGCTCCCGAAATTCTACATTATTTCCATGCATCGTCGACCACAATGCAAATACTATAAGTGCTCCTCACCTAATATACTTCTACCAGGAACCATCTCTCCTATGGGTCACTCTCTTGCACTTCTAGTCCTCCCGGCTCTTCGAGTACCACTCTTCTTAAAAATATAATACAGGTCATTAGTTCATTACAGAACTTCATCTCTTTGCATGGTTATAGTTCAACTACCTCCTGATGTTCCCCATGTAGGAAATGACGACGACTCCACGTTCGGGGTACAAAATGAATACACTTAGCTAACCATAACCATACCTACCTAAGAATACAGTCTTACTCCTAGTTTCTGCTCTTCCCAGGCCCTGCTCGCCATCTACTATGCCTTACCAATTCGCTAAAAGTCTGTATCCCTTTGGATGTCTCATACCAAATGGTACCGAACCCCACAAAACCCAGATGAAGAAAATAGGAAAAAAAACATCCATGACTCAACACATTAAGCCCTGACAAATCGTCACTAATTTGGTCAAACCACCATTAAGTTCGAAACAACTAAAGGCTTGTCTACTAGATCAAGTCACCATCCTAACCTAACCACTAAGTTAGTGGATATATGAAGGGTCTAATGTATCGATATCAAATAAAAACACATATAGGTATAGCATAAATAAAGCATCTTGAATAATAACGTTCTTCCCTTTCTCCTTTGCTGGTAGAGCAATGGAAGAAGTAGGAGCGACATCTAATGCATAAGCAGTCACACTCTGCCTATTCTCATACAATTGTGGAAGGTCCTGCTTTTAGTGCTCAGCCTTATAGCAGACGAAGCACTTCCTCTCCTCATCCCTTGAGGCCTTGCAGTCCATACTAAGATGTCCCATCTTATTGCAAGTGAAGCACTTTAGCTCCCACTTTCATTTCTTCTGGATATCCTCTTCTTAGGACCGCTTCTTCTCTTTGTTTTTCTATTTACTCTTGCCTCCACCGCTCACTTGCGGTCTTTGTTCTTCCTTTGAAACAATGACTTTAGCCTTTGACTTTCGGAATAGATTCCCATGCCTGAAAGCTTTCTCAACTAGCTTCTTGAAGGACTCATCGATATGTCCCACTAGCTTCTCTCTTTGATAACTATCCAACATGATAAACCTTTCGTTCTTTTTCAAAGGGGTATCAATAAAAGGCAAACCATATTTTGATAACATGTCAAATTCAACCACATACTCTGAGATAATCTTCTTTCCTTGTTTTAACTCGATAAATTTTCCTAACAACACCGACTTCTGGGCCGTCGGTATGAACTTTCTTCCAATCTAGCCTTAAATTGATATTCAGAGTAGCAATCTTAATAGCATTCAACCATCAATGGCACTATCATGAAGTTTCCTAAAGGCCAACTTAATCTTCATTGTGTCTTCTAGCCTTAAATCTGCACTTCTATAGCCGATTTCATTCCAAGGACCAATTTGCCCCTAAGGCTAGAATTGTCATTGTTTAACATAGCAAAGTCGGCTCTGGGCGCTTGCATTGAAGCATTACCACCAACACCAATTGGAGCAACACATTGGGTATTTGGTGCCATGTATCTTTGTGAACATGGCCTGCATATTAAAGTTAATTTCGCCCAAGGCCGCTCCCTCCTCTTCTACTTCCGGCATTAAATTCCTAGTAGTGTTTCTTATATGTTGGCTCATTATTATACTCTATTATAAGAATGGTTGGTCTCTCATAAAGAAAACTATGCCTATGGTGCTCAAGTGTGCAATGCGACTTATATATTATATACACTAATAATGCATAGTTTAGAAAACCAAAATATATAAAAAGTATGCTCTCTCATATAATGCTCAATCCATTCTAAGGTGTTCCACTTACCTTATCTCTAATGTATCATCACTCTACCTAAGCTCTAATATCAAATGCGACGACCACCCAATACCTCCCATACCCAATACATCTAAAGAATGCATTGTAATAGTGCTCGACTGATGTAGGATGATTGTCTAGAATAAATAACTAAAACTCTAATCATAACATGTCATATATCTTACAGAGGATCGAATAAAATAAAATACAAACGTAGATATAAAATAGGCAAGACAGATAAGTATAACTAAATGGAACACAATATGTATCAAAGTGCAAGGTTCATAATGGTCATACAAAGAAAATAGAGTAGAGTTTATACATCATCAATATAAACTCAAATGGAATCTTCCTCTATATAAAGTAAAGCATTAATAAAGCTTTACAGTGCTGCACAATGAAAAAAGCAACAAACTCTAGTAAAAATACAATAGCGCCACCCTCCTTCTCATCTTTTGAATAGATCTATGCGCTAATCTCGAACCTGTTATCTAGTCTACTCGAGATAATAAGAAGCAAAGCATACAACCTCGAGTCATACAATAGTATGATGTGAGAAATAAACAACCTTAAATGCAATGTAATCCAATATAGTATAGGACGTGCAGGTAAACATACCTGACCTATCCCTACATCCAAAGAGTTAGAACATAGCACAATATATTCTATATTACTATTATAGTCGAATGAGCGTACAACACTAAGTATATTATGAGTGCCAGGTTACCTATCTAAAGAATACCAACATCACAGGACATCCAACAATTCCACTAATCATAATAATCGAACCGACATAGGGTAACGCACAACGTCAACCATCATCTAGGTCTTGTATTGTTGTGTGTATCATTAGGTCTCACATCAACATGCATCACCATGACCATCACCAAATGTTTTGTATCCCATGATTTTCCAAAGTTTAATGACGCCATGATCGCCCAGAAGCCTTGCTTCACTAAGACTTTCTCAAAGTCTTAAATCACCTTGACCTTCTCAAGTACCTGCATTCACCATAGTTCTCTTTGATGCCTCACTTTTCCATGACCACCACCAAGGTCATTGGATATATGATAACTCGCACAACGACCTCTCAGGCCGGTGACACCTCATGTCATAAGTGGACTTGATGTTCATTTACATACCTATTTCATATGTACTTCCCTCCTAGGGTTGGCCAAACTTTCTCACGGACCAGGGTATACAGATGAGCATACTTATATAATATTTTCCTACGGCACACCCATTACATCCTATATCATCAATGATACATTCGGCACATGTCCTAAATATCTTATGCCCCCACAACATCATTTTACCTTGTCGAATGTGCTTCCTCAGACTACATATTCGCTTCCTACTTGAAGTACTTGATTAATCGCTTTGCATTGTTTAAGTTTGGAATATCCCTATATGCCCATCTCATTTTGTACAGTCACCACATCCTAGTTCTGAAGTCATTACATTGAAGCGTCACACTTTTGCTACATTATTTATTGTCGTTCTTCATCGTGCCATCATTCATCGAAAACGAACATCAAGCAAATGCAAAAACATATGTACACATCCACCATGCCAGCCATGCATGACACTAAGTTTTGATCATATTAACCAAAAACTAACATGATCGATACCGACCTTATATGGTCGACCCCAACCATATGGGCTAGCCACTTGGCAAAAATAGCCAAGTATAAAAGCATGCACCATCACCTCACTTTACTCCATTCCAAACTCAAAGCGCCTTAGCCCAAACTCAAAGCTTCTCACCCCTGATTTGTTTAACCAACCATAAGTTTCCGCAAGACGAACTCAATGCCTACCATATCTTCGCAAGCCTTTCCTGAAGTTTTTCTATCTAAACTCGATGTAACCAAGCCTATGACACGAAGCACTTCAACGCCAACAAACTTTGGTCATCACCGACCACATTTCACTAATACTGACCATAAATGACAAACATAATTCGTGCTATCAAATTAACTTTAATTCACTACAACTTGTTGTCTAGGCTTCTTATGCTTTTAAAAACATCATATCCATATTTTAGCACATTTCGAGCTATTTTCCTCCACTAGCAACCATAAATGATGGCCATAATTTGAGCCATTAAATCAACTCCAATTCACTTGCAACTTGCTTTGTAGGATTCCCAAGCCTTCAAAAAATCATATGAAAATTTCATCATATTTTGAGCACTTTGCTTCCACTACTAATCATAAATGATGACCATAATTTGAGCCTAAAATCTACTCCAATTCACTTGCAACTTACTACGTAGGCTTCCAAAGCCTTGAAGAACATCATATCCGGAGTTCATCACATTCAAAGCACTTTACCTACACTGCCAACCATAAATGATGACCATAATTTGAGACATCAAACCAACCCCAATCTGTTGGCAACTTTTTTTGGGTCTCCTAGGGCTTCAAACTACATCATCTCCATGTTGCATCGCATTTCGAACATTTTGGTGCCATTTACACCAAACAATGTACCATAATTCTATCTATGAAAAATAACTAACAAACACATCAAAACAATCCATAAAAAAAATCATAAATTATCATCAAACATCCAGGAAATGCATATAGCCCATCCAAACATGGTTTACGAGCATAAATCATCATAGATATGATTTTTAATAAAATAGCAATTATGGTTGGTGTTGATACCAAAAATGGATCTACACCAATTAAAAGCACTGGATCTAATGATATAAATGAAAAAGCAGTAGAAAAGACATAATTTTTATAGTGGTTCAGTGAATAATCCGGCATAATCCACTTTAATCTTTGTTATTGATAGTTTTCTCTTTGGATTACAATGAACTCAATCAGATCCAACAATAATCTAGCGGATCTTGAATTTAAGAGTGTTTAGAGTATTTGGGAAAGAAGATAGAAGAGAAATCAAAGTATGAAAATTGTAAAAAGAAGAAGTCCACTCCAAGTTGCAAATAGTTTGCTATTTATAAGGAAATCGTCTAGTAAAACCGGTTGTCCACAAAGTATTAAGTCTAGATCCAAGTCCAAGTGTTAAGAAGCGAGCTTCGAGGCCCGAACATCAATAAAAACCTCTCGGTACCGACTAGTTTTTATTGGGGAAATCTTCCCTCTTCCTTCTACTCTACTTTACCTCCGATTCATTACATTTTAAACTCTTTCCCTTTGAGATTTAGTTATTTCGAAGAGGTTCTGGTACCACCTATTCTACATGCCTTCAGCCAGAAAATCCTTAGAGTTGCTCTTCCAATATTTGAGAAAAGCACTCTATGGAAATCACTGGAGGTGGTGCTTTAAGTACAAGTAGTTTTGGAGGTCCATAATGGAGTAAAAAGCTCTCGGTACCGATAGGTTCCTCTTAGTACCAAGTGGTTCCTCTCGGTATCGAGTATCCCTCTTTGCTTAAAATCTTCAGGAAATTTTTGAGTGTGTTCCTATTACATTTCTGTGCATGTCCCCAAGTCTGTGAATCGTTTCGTCTTCATCTTGAAGTTATTGTTTTAGTGAAAATCTATTGGTTAAAAAGCTGTATAACGCTTGGCCCCTAAAATACACCTTATGAATGTATGGTGTGCTTTGCTCAAGAATAGATTTCGGTAGTAATTGACTTCTGGCGGTCAAGCTCTCCAGCTATTCTTCAATTAAAGTCATGATGAATCATCTGGTTCCTTCGGATTCTCCTACAAATCCGTAGTCATTCTAGGGTATTATAGCTAAGGACTATAGTCCTTGCTTAAGTGTTAGTCATAAATCATAATCAGTCAGTTTCCATCCGGAGTTATCATATCGTATATCAAAATCATCCCATGTTCATTCGAGATTTATCGATTTTAATGCTATTACGATGCATTCAAATTCTAAGGTCAAGTCAACGTCCATTATAGGGCTCTATCTCTCCAGATCGTTTAACATTCAGTCAAGGGTTTGATCTCACGGTATTGTTCATTCATCCAATCTAGAATTTGGTCTCTCCAGATCGTTTAGTTACTAATCTAGGTTTTGATATCTCCTAATCATCTATCATCCAATCTAGTGTTCGGTCTCTTCAGATCATTTAACCATCTAATGTAGGATTCAATCTCATTGGATTGTTTGCCATCCAGTCAGGGGTTTGATACCTTTAAATCATTTATTCATCCAATTTAGGATTCGATCTCTTTGGATCATTTTTCATCCAATCTAGGTTCCGATCTCTTTGAATCCTTATTAGTCTAATCCACTTGCTCTTAGGCAAGGGGACACAGCGTCCAAGTGAGCCCATCCACTTATCTCTAGTAAGGGGACTTACTTTTCTATACGAGTCCATCTACTCATTCTTCGACAAGGGAACTTACACCTTGTAGTCATTACCCCGTCTCTCTGGACGGGGCTACCATGATCAATGTTATTCATTGCATTCAAGTGGATTTTCAAAAATCAAATATTCAAATCAAAGCAATCAAGCAAACATCCTAAGTATTCATCTCAGACATCCAACTTAGCGTGCCTAGAGGCCAATCGAGGTCTCATACACATTAAGTGGTCTGAGGTTATTATTGTCTTAACTATTCAAAACTATAAAAATGGAAAGCAAAACATAGATAACAAACCTGACCCCCATCCATCCCGATTATGGGATTATCAATCTCGACCGAGATCCCTAGTCATGTATTAATGCATTCCTTGCAGACGGTGGCTGCCTGCTTCGACGACACCATTGCAGTTTGGTTCCTTACATATCATTGTAGTTGGTTACTCCAAACAACATCTTCAATTAGATTACAAAGGTGTTGGCACCTATTTTCACGTCCATCTAGCTCGTGGAATATGCAACACTTTTAAGACCTTCTCTCCCTATCTGTGGGTTCTCTCCTGGTTGGCCTTCGATAAGGGATCTTCCCCAAATATCTAGGTATATCCTCTCAGGGGTTTCGATTAGATCAGAGTAGGATGAGAAATTGGATTCCCTCCTTTGCCGCTTGAGTCCTCCAAAGTTGTCATTAGCTTTTCACTTTTCTTTGTCTTTTCCATATCCTACTCTGAACAGTCCTCGATCATACACAACATCAACATCAACATTATCAGCCTCAATGTCCTCTTGATGCAGATATCTCTCAGCTTACAATAAAACTCCATGAGATCCATTGGTGGTTCCCTTTCTAATGCAATATTGAAGTCAATCTTGCTTGGGACTCCAAACATTGCCACCATCACTATTGATGGATCTGACTTATGTACTACATCAACTGCTACGTTAAATCTCGTAAGATAACTTCTTAAGGTCTCTCTGCCCTTGCTTCACGCTCGAAGCATCATCACTTTCTTTGGCCGAGATATATGAACTATGAATTGTCTTAAGAATCTATTTACAGATTCATTCCATGTTCTTATGGACCCATTCTCTAACACCCCAACCATATAGCAGGCAACTCCATCAAGTATAATGGGAAGCACCATGCTATTACCTCTTTAGACTCACCCAACACCTCTATACGTCAGATGCATCTCATTAAATAAATAGTTAGATCTGTCCTTCCATTATACAGCTCCAACGTTGGTAGCTTGAAATTGAAAGAATTCCTTGCATACCAGATGTTAGGAGTGAACAGATACCTGTTCACATCCTCCAATCTTTTGTCTGATGGTCCGCCTCTCACTATTCTTTTGATCATCTCTATAGTCTGGTCATTATCATCTAATGGTTAGTCTTCACTCCATAGCTATGTTTTGCCTTTTGTTCCTATGGGACAACTCAAGTACATACTCCTCTGGGTGCATGTTTGCATTATAATCCACAACTCCAGCTTCATTCTGCCCCCATTCCTATGGGAAAGGTCTGGCATATACTCCTTTGGTTGTTATGTGTTCATATTCAGATTTTCATTTCTAGCTCTAGCATCGTTCGCTCCAAGCATTCCAGCTTGGTACAAATCATCATTTCCTACCGAGTAAATTCCTCTTGGTACAGACTCGATTCTAGTCGATACTGACTAGTTCTGCTTGTGGAGGCTTTACTCAGTTTTCTCTACTTTAGCTCCAGGTGCTCCTGCATTAATTCTTGTTTCCTTGCTCTGGATTCCAGTTGCACCGGCTATTCTTTGATCCAGGCTTTTGAAGAATCCATGTAGCATCTCTTATTGTCGATCCATTACTATCTTGCATCTCTTTCACCATTCTCTCCATATGCTCTCTGGTTGTATAGATGGATTGATTAGAATTTGAAGATGCATCCTAGCTTCCACATACACTGGTTGACTCCATCTAATCATAGATCTTATGTTTGGCCTCTTCATCTTCTTCAAACTTCAGATCCAAGCTTTAGTTGTTAAATTTACTCTTTCTCGGTGAAACCGCTAAAATTTTGATGCCAAAAATGGAGCAACACCCAAAAACTGATTAAAAGCACCAGATATAATGATATAAGTGTAAAAGCAGTAGAAAAGACATAATATTTATTGTGATTTGGTGAATGCTCCGGCCTACATCCACTTTAACCTTTATTGTTGATTGTTTTCACTTTGGATTATAATGAATTCAATCAGATCCGACCATAATCTAGTGGATCTCGAATTTAAGAGTGCTAGAGTATTTAGGAAAGAAAAAGATAAAAGAGAATTCAAAGTGTGAAAAGTACAAAAAGAAGAAGTCTTCTCTAACTTGCAGGTAGCTTACTATTTATAGAGAAATCATCTAGCAGACCTAGTTGTCCATGAAATATCAAGTCCAGATTGAAGTCCAAGTGTTCTGAATTGGGGTTTAGGGCCCAAACATCAATAGAAACCTTTTGGTACCAAGTGGTTCCTCATGGTACCAACTAGTTTTTATATAGGGAAATCTTTCCTCCTCTTTCAACTCTTCTTTCTACCTCTGATTCATTGCATTTCAAATAGTTTACCTTTGAGATTTAGTTGTTTCGGAGAGGTTCTAGTACCGCTGGTTATTTCCCTCCTTCAATTAGAAAATCATTAGAGTTGATCATCCATTCTCTGAGAAAAGCACTCCATGGTAATTACTGAGATAGTGCTTTGAGTGCAAGTGGTTTTCGAGATCCATAATGGAGTAGAAAGCTCTTGATACCGAGCGGTTCCTCTCGGTACCGAGTGGTTCCTCTCGGTACCGAGTGGTCCCTTTTGCTCCAAATTTTCTAGAATTTCTTTATTATGTTTCGATTGTCTTTCTAAGCATGTTTCCAAGTCCATGAATTGTTTTGTTTTCATCTTGACGTTCTGATATCAGTGAAAATAGATTTAGTTAAAAAGCCGGATAATACATGGCAAATGGTATAAATATTATCGTAATATAGATCGATCTTTTCAAATACCATTTTAAGGTGCCATTTACACTAGATCTAAGATTAAAAAGATTTTAATTTTATTAATCATATCAAAAATTGTCTATTTACTATATAGATAAGCATGCTATAGTGAGAGAGGTAATATCACTTACCTTTGATTAATGCACATGAATCCAACGCAAATTTAAGGTAGAATAGTCCAAACACGAATCCCATAGCTCCTAAAAAGTGGATATACTATTCTCTTTTGTTAATCTCTCTTAAATTTACTAACTACACTAATTAAGTTGGAGAAATGTTGGTTTTAGATAAATTGTGGATTAATAATTTAACACCCCATTAAAATTTTCAGTAGTTAATAAAAAATTAATGAGGCTCAAAAATGATATTTGAGAAAAATTAGGAATTTGACATCAAAACATACACCGTTGTGTTCATGGTGATTTTATGAGAAACTTTTATATTTTGGAGTTTTACGAAAGGGTTCAAACAAAGAAGTTATTAGAGACTCCATTGGTCGACCCTCCTCCTTGGGCTGGTTGATCGGTCAAGTACTGGCGGCTAATGTTGAACCTTGACCAAATAGCGTAGATTTAAATATTTTAGATACGACTTATTTGAGAGCCTATAAATATAGGCTAACCCTTTACTTTTTTCTCATGTTTTATAATCAAAGCAAATTATGGTCTGCCATTTTCCCTTATTCACTATTTCTAGAAATTATAAAATATTAGACACACACAATCGGAGAAGTGCGAAAAATAAAAGATAAGATGAGAAGGAGCGAATCAATATTGTGGAAAAGGTAAATTTCATAATTATAAATCTATATTCTCCTTAACCCCAAATCTCTTCTCAGATCTGTAACTCTAATAGTACTATATCTTGTTATACATGTTCTTTTAGATTAGAAGGAAAACGAGTCAATTAAAGGGATGAATTCGAATTTAGGAGATTTGGAAAGTTTGAAAGGTGAGTGGAAAATTATGTAATTTATATATAACATTAAAATTTATGCCATTGGGTTTTATTTAATTATTATGCCTATGCAAGATCTGTGAAGTTATAGACTTACAAAGATGAAATCTCTCCTACAAAGTTAGGTAATTGGAATAGGAATGGTATTTTCACCTTAATTTTGAAATTAGGAAATTAGTACCTTAGTTTGTTAAAGTTGAATGTCAATAAGATTGCAAGATTTGTTCTAGATTTTTGATAGTTGGGTTGTATTATTATTAGTATTAACTTAGATTGCCCTAATTTGACTTGGAATGAAAATTTCTATGTTTTAATTTATTGGGAGCATTATGTACTACAATTTAGTTGTATATATTTATGTGTAATTTCCATAAATTATCTAATTCTAAAATTATGTATAAAAAGGGCGTCATTTGAATTAATAAGAAATATATCAAAAAGAAAGAGATGTATAAAATATGAATGTTATCCTCTATAGTTTGCACTGCCTATTTCAATAAAAAAAATGAAATAATTTCATGTAATCTAAATAGAGCACAAGTCTTACTTTGGGTAATTTATCAGAAGTTATAGTAATCCATTTTGGAAGGGATAGCCCTTACAAGGTAAAATGTGGAAACTAATGTTTTGGAATTCTTAAGCATAGGAATTAATGTGTTAGGTAAATATATGTATATGTATATGTATACGTATACGTATATGTATATGCATATGTATATATGTATATATGTCTCTGTGTGTGTGTGTACGTACGTACGTACGTATGTTCATATGTATATGTATACACATACACATATAACTGCACCTATCGATAAAATAGAAATATATATATATATTATATATATTATATATATAGTGTAATATAGATCAATATTCCTAATAGTTATAATTAGGATGACTAGTTATTAATAGCATATTAAATTATAAGACCAAGAGGTATAGATGGAAAAGAGATGGTAACTGCAAAATTAGTAAGGCAATAAATGTGCATTTAATAGGGAATTGTAGGAATTAAATGGGAACAAAAATGCATTTAATAGGATCGATTAAAGGACTTAATATAGCATTCATAGGGAAATGAAGTAGGCATAATAGGCTGAATTGGAACGAATAGATTAATGCCATTGGTGGTTGTCCCATTAGAATAATAATGGCCCTTTATTACGGACAACTAACATGTATGGGACGTACGAGTGAATAAGAGAATATGCGTAATGAGATTAAATAGCCTCAATAATACACTTAGGACGACCGTGAATTAGTGGGCATAGCCTAATATTTAGACCTTGGATAATTAGTATGACTTAAAATTGGTTGGGATGCGAAGTCAATAGAGCTACACAACATAAGTTTACCCTTCACCTAGAGGCTACAAGCATTTGTGTACACTAACTGCTGATGTGTGACATCTACACCCATAGGACCCGTGGGGAAGGGATATATGTTTGCGTATTGGTAAGAGAAAATGTACTAAGGTTCACCTCCGATTCGAAGTGTAAAATGCCTCAGTGCCTTTGGAGATGTCAAAAAGTTTACCTCGGGGTGGAAGGTATTAAATAGCTATTGGGTCTACCTCCGCCCTATATAAGAAGTCTTTAGTAACCTATGATGGCACCTAATTGGAAAATAGGGTCTGTTTTGTTCCTAAAGTGAGGTATTAAGTAATTAGGATGGACATTTTCCTTAACTTACATTAGGTAAGTCTAAGTCGGCTATGGGAGGTCGGTGACCTAGGTCAATATTGTTGTTGTACCACTATTTAGTTGTAGGACTGGCGTATAGGCAATGACCACCGACGATCCTGAGTGATCATCGAAAAAGGCTTGGGTTATGCCCTGATAGATTTTGCTTTCTACTAGTGTAATATCTGTATAGATACGCAAAGATCTTATTATTTAATCAATTATTTGTTTGTCGTAGTTCGGCTAGTTAACCCTTAGTTAATCTTTGAAATGCATTAGTAATACAATAATTAAATTATAAAGTTGTACATAGGGTGTCATCGATCTCTGTAGCTAAGGCCGATTGACTAGCGTTTATGTTGCGGAGGGCCTGCTTTGGGGTTAAGGTAATAAGTAGTCATTGGGTCTGCCTCCTCCCAATTTAGGAAAAGTTAGGTGGTCAGGATTTTCTCATAGCTAAATCAACATTTAGATATATATATGTATATAGGTGTATATATATAGTTATACATCAGAGAAGGTTAGATGTATCATACACAAAAATTGAGTTACATGGAATAGCCGTAAATAATGGACATAACACTGAAATAGAAATCAATCGACATAAATTAGTGTTATAGATAACATATGTAATATTCCAGTCACCAAAATGTTGTTCTGACCCCCTGCTTATTACAACCCATATGATAGCTTTAGAGGGACAACCTACTAGTACAATATAGGAACGGTAGATAGTGAAGTCTTCTCATTCATACTCGGTGTTGGTAAGGCAATCAAATACTAAAGGAATAATTTTGATTCCAAGGTGGAAGCATTAGTCAACATATATGTTCTATTATATTTTACTATTTCACTATGAGTTCATTCTCTAATATACTTATGTTTATTATTGGTTACCAAAACCAACGATTTTTAACCTAATGGACTTGGGTTTCGATTTAGTCAAAATGTGGGCTTATCAGGGTGTACGTTGTTACATTTGGTATCAGAGCTTAGATTTGTCGATATAGGATTTAGGATACGCTGGGAAATGTATTTGTATATTTACCTATAATTATATATTTATATGCCATACACTATGAATTCTGACCATAGAAGTGGATGCGACCAAATTATGAAAAGATGGATAAGGCAACTATGAGTTAGAAAATAAATAGAGTCAAATTTATATGCATACCCCGATTACCCCACGGAGTGTAGGCCTTGGAGTAAGGCATTGACCAAGAAGAACATGAGCATGACATACATGACATATAGAAGGATTCCTAAAGTTGGACGGTATGTGACTCCATTTTTGGGCCTAAGTTATCTTATGATTGTTGATTTCGAATGACTGCTAATTGAAAATGTACATTTCATCCAGACAGATGGGAAGTGACAACCAATATGTTGCAAGAATCTAAAAGCAAGATTTGATAATGGATTGAGCAAGGTCCTGCAAGAAGGTATGCATCAATCACCATAAGAGGATAACTGAATTTTAGTTTTTACTCTTAATAAGAAGAGGTTAGTAGTAGAGGGAAAAGAAGGAAATTCCAAAAGATAAGACGATTAAAATCCATTTCTAAGCCCAACCCCATCTGAAAGAAGTTGGCAAAAAGACTTTTGAAAATTGCTTGAAAGTTCTAAACTGATTTCTCAAGGGATTTATGGAGAAGTTGTTTTTTTCAAATGTAAGGGAATTTGGAAATTCAGTAGTGAAGTTTGAAATTTGGTTAGGTCAAAATTTTTCAATTTTTGAATTTCGGTAAAGGGATTTCTCGTCTCTGAAATGATTGGAAAAGAGCACTTATGTTTGACTTTATGATTTTTCCTATTTTTCTAAATTTTGAAGTTCCTTTTTAAATTTTCTTAAGGGGGTTGACAAACGAAAATGGTACTTGATTGAAATAGGGTAAAGTGAATAGAAGGGTAAGAATGCTCGATAGCAACGATATGAGAATATTCTCGTATAAGGAAAATATTCAAAATAATAGCTGAAATAGATTTATACCTTTTTTCATGTTAATGAAGGAAGCTCAATGGTTAAAGCAGGAAGTGAACGCATTGTAATAAGTCAATGAGGAAAACAATAAAAGAGGAAAAGAGCTATGTAGTAGAAGCCAGTAATGTAGAACAAATATAAACAGTAGCTAGGAAATTGAAGTAGGAATTTATATTAGAATAGTGTTAGTAATGTAGTTAGGAACGATGTAGGAAATCAGAGGCAAAGCATGGGCAGAATGGATAATTTCCATAAATATGTGCAATAATTACGTATATCTTTTAGAAGTCCCCTTCATGTGCCATTAGAATACCCACTAAGGTTGAATGTGAAAGTAACATGAATAGTGGGAAAATAATAGGATGGAAGTTTTTCTTGACTACTTCAGTTTTCAATTTTTTAAATCTATAGAAGATGCTTTTTTAAAAATGGTTTGGTATGACAATTGGATTTTTGGATTTTTAAACGCAAATAGATGTTTTGATTCAAAAATCCTAAAACTATATCTCTATTGTAGAAAATCTTTGAAAAAGGGAAAGTTGGTTAGAATAGAAAAATTTTCATGGCTCCTTTTGAAAACCAAGAATTTTTAAATTTGAAAAAGGGTAAGTTTATGTTTTCAAAGATAAAAGTTTTGGATTAAGTACTTCAAGCTTGGGAAGTTTTATTTTTATACAGAGTAGCGAAAACAAAATCAATTTTTGATATGGAATAGATAGCAATAATTGCCTAGGTAAGTTAGGGTAAAGGTTTAGGCTATGAACAAAATAGTTAGGGATGCCTATAGGATAACAACAAGTAATCCCCATTGATTATAAGGAATATTGTGTGAAGCTAGGAATATTTTATTAGAGATTTGTGGAAGCCATAAGAAAAACCCTAAAAGGAATGGAGAACAGTATCAAAGTACAATTTTATGAGTCCTAGGGTATACTCGCATGATAGAACAAAGAAAGTAAATACCAAAGTTTGAGGATACTATCAAGAGATTTTGACTGAGTGAAGTTAGTAACATGATTGTAGAAGGGAGTAATAAGATGGTAAACAAACATAAAGGATGTTGGTTAACTCAAGGTTAAAGAAGACAAGATAGGTGGTAGGAAATTTATTCCACCAAGACAGTGTTCTAACGAGTTATTCTAAATGTGCATAATTTATATTGCTAACTCGCTATAGCGTGAGAATGCACAATTTATCCCATAATTAGGTGTTATAAATTGAAGTAACTAATGGACCTTATTTATTGGGAGTCAAGGAGGTGAGTTAAGACATATAGTAGAATAGGATACCAGATATGTCCATCTTAATTGAGTAAGAAGTGATAGAGCCATAACATCATCTAGACCAGTTCATGACGAAGGCAACTTCCATCAATTATTATTTTTTGGTTGTTTAGGTTGTGATCGCTAGTTGTCTCCCTATGAGTATTGGAAAAGCATAAGATATATATGAGATATATTCCTATTTTATCACTGTGTTTATTTTCTAGATGGGTTTTGACCAGTATATATATTGGCAAAAAGTATGAATAAATAATTCTCATAAGGACACTTAACTTGCGACGGAATTTAAGGTAAGGCTAGAAGTTTACAAAATAGGAAATTAAATTAGCAACTAATAGTAGAGAATGCTTTAATCCTATAAACTTTAGAAGTTTGGGAAAAAAAATTAGTAAGCAGAGGATAGGGAAAGTTGTTGAAAAATCATAGGTTACCATCCCAATGCCTTAGAAGCTAAAATTTATAAATGTGCTTTTGTGTTGTTTGTTGTTTTAGAATAAAGGAAAAGGTTTCCCAAATCTAATATTAAACGCCCAATGTTAGGGTCAATCATATGCATTAACTCATTGGCTGATTCCTAATTACGTTAAGATGTTACTTGATTTGTTTTAAGGATGGAGAGGCAAATGTTTTGAAAAATTATATTCAAATGCTTTTGGAAAGTTGTGTTCAAATGCTTTTGAAAAAGTTGTCTTTAATTGCTTTTAAAAATTGTGTTTGAATGCTTCTGAAAATTTAACATTTCAATCTATTTTGCAAGTTTTATTGGAAAGGGAAAAGATTTTTTGGGAAATAAGAGGATTTCTAATTTTCAAAGGTCGCATGCTTAGCGTATGAATGATGATGTGTTAGTGAATATGAATTTTACTATCCAACAAGGTTGACAACATACTAAAAACAAGGAATAACAAGGGAAAAAGTCGTTTCAACTTTGGAATTTCTATTTCCATACTTTGTTTATAATGAACAAAACTTTTAGAATAATTCTGTTTGAACATCCAAAAATAAACCACCTTATGCAAATTGTACTTAGAAAAGTTGGAAAAGATTTGGGGGAAAATGGAAGGTTCCTAGGTACAAAGAAATATGTATCCAAAAAAATGGTGGAAACATGAAAATTTCCATCTAAATTCTTTTTTCGATATAGTAGTATAGATCAAGAAATGGTTTTTCAAAATTTTGGATGTTTGAAATTGTGTGTTAGGTATTGGATGGTAGGGATTGGATGCAAAATTAGCTGAAACATACACCTACGCGTATGTGTGTGGAAATTATTGTGTGAAAACATGGATTTTGATTTTTGAAAACTTATATATATATAGAACTGCTAGTGTATATATATATATATGTTGTTTGCATCATTTTTCAAAATATTTTTAAAACAACGTATTCATATAGGAGGCGCTAGTTTAGAATTATTTAGCATACATATCATATATATTATGACACACCGTGCACTTGCACACACTTGGCTGCAAAATTCGTTGTACACTAATTGATTGGATAGTTAGAATGGTTGCATTCTATATTACATGATTAAACCCATAAGGAATGGGAATGAAACTCCTTAGGAGTGGGAATGTAGCACCCCGTAAAATTTACGCTAATTAACAAATAATTAATAAGGCTTAAAAATGGAATTTTAGAAAACATCAGAATTTAGCCAAGAAACTTACACCGTTGTGTTTATGGCAGTTATCTTGCGATCAGAGTTTAAACAAAGAAGTTATTAGCGTTTGATGTTTTCGAAATGAAAATAATTAAATAGGAAATAAATAATAACAAATATGGGGACCCACCGAACCTCATCCTTAGGGCGGTCGACCTCCTATTGAGGAGCGGCCGACCTGTAAAGTACTAGCGGTTAGGGTTGAACTTTTGTCGAAAGGTTGAATTAATTATTTTAAATATAATGGATATGATTGATCTGAGCGCTTATAAATACCTGTCTAACCCTTCACTTTCCTTCTCATATTTTCTAACCAAAGTAGTGAAGCTCTAACATTTCCCCCATCACTATTTCTAGCAATTATAAAATATATATACACACACACACACACAATCGAAGAAGAGTGTTAATGCCAAAAATGGATCAATACCTAAAGATATGTCACAGGGAACACATGAGATATAAATCTTGCACTTGATAACAAAATAACAGAAATAGAATAGCAAGACAAAGGATTTTTATAGCAGTTCAGCAATCTTTGGCCTACGTCCACTTTATATTTTTATTCATTATTGATTTAAAAGAGTTTAGACAAAATTAGAAGTCATTAGTATAAGGGTTTGACAGGTCTTATTGCTTAGAGTTGCCAACAACAGCTTCCTAGGTGAGTTATGAATGAGGGAGATAGGAGATGGTAAAGAGCATAGTGAAGATCCATCATTTTGTTGTAGTTAGGCTAATATTTACAGAGAAATGGGTGCATAGCATAAGAATCCCCTTTGAGTCAACGCCTCGGAGAAGAACTAACCACGCACACTGAGCACATGAGCCTATGTGCTGAAAACACCTCCCGGTACCGAGAGCTTTTGCTTGATGGAATTGTAATCTTCTTACTTGCATTGCTTTCTTGGATTTCTTCCCATCAATCCTTGAAGTTGATTGTACAAACTCTGAGAAAAGCACTTGACTGTGAGAGGTAGAGTAAAGTGTGGAGTATAGAGAGTTCATATGGCCCAAATAGATGAAAAGGACCTCTCGGTACCGAGAGGTTGACTTAGTCTCAAATTCATGTGGAACTTCTTGTGTTCCTTTTTTTTGTCCTTCTGATCATGTTTTCAAGTTCTCGAGTTGTTTTCGGCTTCGTCATGTCCTTCTGCTTTTGGTTGAATTCTGCTTGGTTAAAAACCCGGTTAATACTTCCCCTAGTGTAAGCTTTTGTTGAAAACAAAATTTGCTCTGGATCGAGACAAGTCCTGAGTTGCTATTTGGTGATTCCAGTTAATTCTTCGAGTACTGCTTTGAAATGTTGCTTTCGTTTGATAGATATTCCTTCAATGGCTTTGCATAGTTATAATTTCATTCTTCTACATTGGGGATGTGGCCTATACTCTGGAGATCACTTCATGCCCTAGACGAATATGCCTCACTTCTATCGTGCATTCTAGAGTTTCTAGGGAAGGAAAAAAACCTCTCGGTACAGAGACTATTGAACTTCCCAAAATTCATTATATAAATTTGGGACAGTCTTTAATTCCATCAATTTCTAGCTTTGTGCATTCGTCTTTACCCTAAGAGCTTTGCCTCCAATCTCCTTACACCAGTTCCTCTAAGATTCAACCTACTGTCGTCCAACCAATAGCGCCACCTAGCCCATTGCCATCATCGCCGATCTCGAGATCTATGCCGCCACCAAATCGTCGCCTCCACCTTTTTTCAATTTTTCACTAAGAGTATTTCGGCCCAAGATCTCCAAAGCTTAAACCTATCAATCTAAACTCTTAACCATTCGAGGTTTGGTGATTGATGACTATTATAGTGATGGTGATGATGAGGGTATGGCCAATTTTTAATTGAGAGGATACTGTTAGAATTTTGGTTGTGCTCGACCTATGGTGAACTAGGGTTTTTCCTTGGTTCCGCACATGCTTTTCTGGAGACAAATCAGACTTCATTACTTTGGCTATCTCTTTTCATGACTCAATAGAGTCCTCGACGATGTTTGGGTTCCAGTAGGATGGTTTATTTCGAGAACGGTTGTAATGGGCGATTCCATCGAATCACTTTTCGTTGTTGTGCACTTTCCTTGTTCTTAAAAAGAAAAGCTTCCGCATCGCGTAGAACAGCGGCTCCGTTATCGATTATTCATCGATAATGGATAAGTTCCGACATATAATATCATTGTACAATGTTGCTCATTTTTCTAACACGTGCGAGCTATCTACGTAGGATGGTCTATTTATTGCATATAGGACACATCATTCATACTGCGTAGATTAGCATTTCTCATTTTCCCCGGTCAATGCTCCAAATCCAACTGATCAACACACATCGACAAGCTTTAGATTCTGGGCGTTGGTCACACGAGCTTATTATTTAAAATAAAACATACCTGACCATGTTGAACGCTAGGTTTTATTGTTTCGAATGACCCATCGATCGCCTCAATTCAAGTCCGGTAAGCGCATGCCCACTCCTCTTGAAGCTGGGTCCTATACAGCTTAGGCCTTTCCTATAATTCCTGCTGGACTAGGTTGTCTCATTGTTTAAGAATCAAAATACTCAATGGTTCTAGTTGTGCTGGTAGCGAATCAACTGCCTACTCTGAATGAGCTCTTAAGTCTAAGAATACTGAACGATCCACCAGAACAGGTGCCTACGATTTTGACCACCAAAATGCTGCAAAACATATGTCAATAGCACGAAATTCTCGAAGATGACGTGCTTCTACCCATGAGGGCTAAGTTTGCATACCACCCCCTACCGGGATACACAATGTGCAACCGGTATATATGCTAAGGCATTATTTTCCTGCCTTTCAATCTCTTTCTCCAAACAGTTCTGCAAGAACGTAGGCTAGTTCCATTCCAAATTCATCTGAACAAATAAGCTCTTATGAGCTCTCTTTATGTCCTCTATTTGAATCGGTTCAACTGAGCTCCAACCTTTAGCGAATTACTTGCACCACTTCAAGAAAAAGTGGGATTATCCTTTTTTCATGATCATTGAAGCCTGATGTCAATGCAAGGTCATCGAAAAGCCTCATAAAAAATTCCCATACTTCAAGAATGAGTATTTCCACGTACGATGTCCATATGGCTTTAACTGATTCTGGCTTGCTAGGAGTTGGTTTGCTTTCCTCTATCCTTTCCATACTTGAACTTCTTTAACTCTAGTTATCAACTTGATATTAATTTCATAAAGGAATTCTGGTTGAGATGATTGTAAGGAGCACGAGACTACGCTCATTGGCGTATGAGAAGTTAAGTTCCAACAAAGCACCATCTCGTTCCTTCTGATGAATGAAAACTTATGGGAGTGTGGTTTGCTAAGCCCAGGTAGATTTTCTAACGTAGAGACATCTGTACCTCATGGTTCCAGAGCTCATAAATGCCCTTCCATCCCCACTCACAGATCCAGCGAGTCTTTTTGAGGAAGTTGTAGGTCCATCCGAGGCAATGCATTTAGATGAGCCCGCTAAAAGAGAGTCTACAGAGCATGTTGACGCCGATGTCCCAAGTAATGGGGATGAAGATGTTAGGATGTCCCTAACTCGTAGAGAAGATGAGGGGCTCGGAAGGAGAGAGTGAAAGGAGCCTATAGTTGAAGGTGAATGAGAGGGCGCCGGTGATAGCGAAAGCGCTTATCATGCTAGTGAAGAAAGAGAGGGCGAATCATTCGATGAGATGCCCTACATAAGACACGGCCTTTCCAATTTGCCACATCTAGAGCTCGATGCCGTGGAAACTTCTAAAGCAGCTGGAGATCAAGTAGCATTATTTACTGAAGAGATTACGCCTCAAGTACATTCTTTTGGTAACATCTTCCTTGGTTTGAGCGATATCGGCAAAATTGACTTTTCTATTCGCAACATTTTGGATGAAACGGACTTCGGCTTCCATTTCTCTCTTGGAATAAGTATAAATGAAGATGGAGAAACTCCATCTTTACGCCATGCGAACATGGCCTATAGAGTACTTAATGGGTGTCGGCGTCATACACTTTATTAGGATCATTAACATGCATCCTTACATACACTTATGCCTTTTGAATTCATAATTCTTAAACTGCTCTTTTCCTTTTTTAAGGTTTCATGGGTCGTGTCTATAACGAGAAGCTCTCCTATAGTGCCAATACATACAAAGGCCAAACTACTGATCTCGGTCTGCCTATCGCTATAAAACTGATGAGGAGAGGCGAAGAAAGAAGGATCGCAAAGTTGATGAAGCTTGTAAATCTGAAAGAGAAATGGATAAGGAGAGAGAGAAGGAGAGAAAGAAGAGGAGGCGAAGACTGAGTTATCAGGCGATGCTACCAAACTCTTGGGAGAATCCACCAAGCATCATGGGCCTTCTTTGGATGTAGTTCTATTGCACACATAAGCTCGAACTTCTTATCTACAACCGGTTGCAGCCTCCCAATCCCTTATTGTTATTGTTCCCCCTTACTCCAAGGGCATTTCTGCTACAAAGTTTACTCTTCCGGGTGGCCCCTCACACCTACAAACTGCATTCCTCACCTCTTCTTACATGGCATCAAGTTTAATCAGGACATCTCAGGTACCCCAAAGAGGCGGTGAAGCATGACTTACATAATGTCCAAAACCACATCAGCGAGGGGTTTAAATGTAAGAAGTTATGTGTTTCCCTCTCTGAAGTGAATAAGACCAACTACACCAATATTTTTTCCTTCGAGTCTGAGAAGGTTGACTTTGAGAAAATGATTAAGAGTTGATAGGGCGACCCGTTCAAAGTCACAAGAGAAAAGTACTCAGCCTTTAAATGAAAAGTCCATGTCAAAATTTTTTTTGAAGAGCTAAAACGCCTAAGCCAATGCTGAGCTCATCTTTTGAGACCAGCTAAGAGCTGCCATTGCTAAAAGTACAAAGTTGAAGAAGAAGGCTAATGAGAGGCCCAACTTTTCACACAAAAAGATGAGATCATTCAGGCCCGAGATCTGACTATCTCAGAGCAAGCTGCTGAACTTGCTAGGTCCACGAGGAGAATCAAAGGCTGGGTGGAGAGAATAAGAAACTTACCGATGAGATTGAGCAACTATCTTCTAAAAAATTTCCCAACGACCTTGAATTTGTAATTTCCCAACACGAGCTTAAAGAACGTCAAGAAGAGAGGTCCAGAACTTGCAACGAGCTTGATGCCAATATGGTGCGCTTCATTGTCAGCGTGATTATAAACAAAAATCTAAGATGGCTGGGGGATGATTGTCCAAAGACCCTTGCGAGCGTTTGTGAAGAAGTGCTACGTAGAGCTGGGTTGGCCAACGATCATTGCTCTAAGGAAGAGCTATTGGCTGTGTACCTTGATACCAAGGAAATAAAAAATTTCTCTACTGGTAGGGCCCTACAAGCTGAAGAGGCTGTTAATGTCTTTGTCGCTGCCCGCACTGCTGTAAAGCTTTCACTGGCATGAGGACAAAGGAATTTGGGTCAGCATAAAGTATCCACTCTAAAGTCTAGAGAACCGGTGGCGATTATTCCTGCATCCCTTAGGGTTAGCTCCAGAACCACCTAGGTGATTCCAACTTCAACGGCAACTACATCTATCGAGCTCTATATTCCACCTCCACGGGCCAAACCTAAGAGCACACTATGAAAGAAGGGGAGTTTGAAATTGATGTTCGGGAAAGAAGCCCTGGCTCTGGTATTTCTCTTATCTCTCAAGTGTTTCAAATGCTTGAGTTCACTCTCGAGTCCATTTCTAGACTTTACTATATTATTATTCAACTTTTAGGTCAACCACATCTGCCTCATCCACCTCCAGATACACAGGGCTGGGGAACCGCAGCTATCTTCACCATATCAACTTCCATCTCTGTAAGGCTCACCATTACTACTCATGCCTCCAGTTCTATCCCAGGGCCCAATTTTGAGAAGACTGCCGCCCTGGAAAACTTGGAGGATGTTTCTATGTCCTAGAAGGAAGATTTGATGATCACAAGTGCTTCAGACCCAACGGGCCACGAGACTATGGCTGAGAAACTAAAGGACGATTTTAAGTAAATTCCAGTGAAGATCGAGCCCGACACTACACAACCTGCTTCCTCTAATCCGATCATCCCCTTAATCAAGCTTCTCGTACTTAAGATCATGCCTCCTAAGACCACATGTCGCCGATGCTCTTTCCAGTAAGTCCAATGACACTCATTTGGCGACCGGCGAGGAAACTATACATTATATGGGCGAGACTGCCCTTGGTAGGGTGATAAAAGACATGAAGCATAGACAGTGCCCACGCGGTTCCGGCAGCAAGGGTGTGAATAAAGGAAAGAAATAAGGGGTGCTTGGAGTCAGTTAGTGTGGTAACTTATTTTTGTATCGGTCATGTCTGAGTTTGTACTTTTTTCTTTTTATTCTTCAATAGGTCAAACTTGTGTGGGTACGATCCCCGCAGTTTGATTGTACATAAAATCTATTAGTAATAAAAGTTTAACTTTGTTATGCAATCCCTCTTCATTTTACTTGTCTGCATTTTATGTATTGTGCTTGTTCGTGTACAACTGCCTGCGTACATGATATAACTGCTACTGCAATTTTTTTATATTATATACTTGTGTTTCTACATAATATGTTTATATACTGCAACTTTGTGCATGTAAACATTATTAATTCTATTGCATTAATTATATCTTGTTACTTAGCTTTGTTTGTATATGCCAAACTGTCCTATCTGGCAGAACATAATTGTTATTTAATCGAATCTGCAGTTATTCCTATTTGGACGTTGTCGGGATCCTTTAGGTCGGTTGTTTACATATATATCTCTGTTCATAGGATTTATTACTCCAAATGCTAGACTTCGAATATTTACGAGGGAATACAAATTGCACGCTATTTGTCTAATTTCCCCCGGTCCGATTCTCAATCCTACTTTAGGATCAAGTAATTCTGATAATTCTAGTTTTTGATTCTTTAAGACTATTCCCACGTACCCTCGACTGAGTGTGTCCTACTTGGTTGCTAGCAACATTGCTGAAATCCCATTTGCACGATAGTTCCTATCTCTGAGAGCTAGTGACTATCCTATTTAATTCTGAGCATTGTATGTTCGATGCTGCCAATCTTCGAGCTGAGACTAAATTCTTCCAGGTTGACATCCTCAGCCAATGTCATTCAAGATGTATGTCTCGTAGAGATGAGTTGTCGTCATCTTTCGTTAGAATAAATTCTTCCAAGTTCGATGGCATACCCATGACCTTGTTGGAAGGATGTCTCCCTGACATTGCCTGTCTCAATTGACTTTTGCAAGCTGGGGTTGAACTGTCTAATTGATCTGAAAATAATTTCACCTTTATGTTTTTGCTTGTCTCCGGGCAACGGCATATTCTTATAGGTTAAAATTTCAATTGAGCCTCAACTTCTATCTCCAAAAGTTGGCACTTCAATGGTTTGAATCTGAAGACTCCTTCCGACATTGTATATCCTCAAGGGATTGTGCATCCCTGCATGCTGGGATCTAATTATCTGATCAATCCCTGAATGAGTTGTCGAACCTCCTCGTCATTGCCTGTCTTCGAGAAACAATGAATTCCTAAAGGTTGGTTGAATTGACAAGCCAGTCGTCATCATCAATCTTTAAGTGATAGAACATTTCTCAAGGTTAATGGTTTTTCTTCTTATCTCAGGTAATGTCATGTTGTTTGTGAGGAAGATCGAATCTCCTGATCGACTCGGAAGTAAATAACCTTCCTCGGTGTTGCCCATCTCCTGACAATGTCGAATGCCGATAAGTTAGGATTGATATTTCCATCTATCAGGCGGTTTGATACCTTCCTGTGTCACTATCCTTGCGCAATGCTGCTTCTTAGAAGATTAAGATCGATTTTCACCGTTGACCCAGTGGTTTGGACCTTTCAAATGTTACATGTTACCTGGCAAATCCAGTTCTTGGAAGGTTAGGATCGATTTTCACCATTGACTTGGTGGTTTTGACATTCTCAGCTTCACCTATCTCTGGGTAAAGCTAATCCTTAGAAGGTTGGGGTCGATTTTCACTGTCGATCTGGAATTTTGGACCTTTTCGGCGTCGTCTATCTCTGGGCAACGCTGATTCTCACAAGGTTAGGAAGCTAATTGTGCAGCATAGGAGCCATGATTATAAGAACATGGTTCCATTGGTTTAGGAAGCTTACTTTATTTGCGAATGGAAAGAGTGGCAAGTCCTGCCTATTTACAGTGCCCCTAGATCCCCTAGGTGGCTTATTTGCAAAAACAAAGTAGAGAAAAACTGGTATATTAGTGTCGGAGCAGATCGTTGTTCCATGCACGTGGAATAGGAATTCCATCAATAATTGCCAACTTGAATGTTCCATCTCCAAGCTACTGATCAAATCCGTAGGGTCCTTCCAAGTTTGGGCCAAGTGCTCCCATACCTAGGAGAATTCGTTTCAGAACGAGATCACTTACTTAAAAAGTTCGATTGTGAACCTTAGCATTAAAGTGACGTATTACACTTTTCTAGTGAGAAACAGACCTTAATGCCTTTACGGTAGAAATGCCTTTACGATGAGAAGGGACTTCCAGTTCTATAGAAATAATTGCTTTAGATCCATAAGCCAAAGCAAATGGGGAGTGTCTAGTTGCAGATTTATGTGTCATTTTATAAGCCCAAAGTGCTAGAGGCATCAACCTAGTTGCCTTTTTCTTTAGTCAGTCACCATTTCAAGGTGGATTTAATTTTTCACTATTTTCACTTTCCCATTTGCTTGTGGATGGGCATCTCAAAGCTCTTCTCAATTCTGCACCATTTGCAAAAATCATTAAATCGGTACTCTCGAATTGAGTCTCATTGTCTATGATGATCATCCGGGGTACATTGAACCTGCAAATAATATTCTTTCTTACAAATTTGATTACCTTATTCGTTGTTTCCATGGTAAGCGGTTCAACTTCATCCCATTCTATGATGTAATCCACTACAACGATAACATATTTGACTCATCCCTTCACTATTAGTGCACACCGATGATGTCGATTCCTTAGATCGCAAACATCCATGGACTAACCTTTTGTGAAAGTTTCGATAATGAGGCTCTTAGTAACTTCGTAAATCTATGACATCGGTCACATTGTCTAGAGTAGTCAGCAGCGCTCTAATTTATTATCAGCTAGAAATATTTGTAGCGAATAACCTTCTTCGCTAGGATTTACCCCCAGCGTGTCGTCATAGCTGCCCTCATGGATTTCCATAAGGATCTTCCTAGCCTCATCCTTTTCTACATACCAAAGTAGGGAAGTTGAGAATCATCTCCTGTATAGTACTCCATCTTGCATCACAAACCGTGACGCTTTCAGAAGAAGTTTAATCCATTCATTCCCATCTCTCGAGAAAGTTTCAATGATTAGGTAACCTTTGATTGGAGACATCCATGACTCCTCCTCTTCTATGGTCTCTGAAATCCGGTCGACATCCATCTGATCGATGCTCAGGGCCGTTAAAACCTCGATCGAAACAAATCCCATTAAATGTGCTTTCCTAGAGTTAGCTGCTTTAGCTAATGAATCAGCTTTCATGTTTTTCTCCTTAGGGATATGTGTTATTGTATAATGTTCTATGTCCTTATGTAGTTCTAGTTCTTTTGACAGTTAAGGGGTTCCGTCCTAATTTGGAAAATCACCAGTTCGTAATCGCTAAATATATGCAGTGTCTTTATCCTTAGTTCCTTCGCTACTTTTAATCACGCTATTAATGCCTCATATTCCGCTTCATTGTTAGTCACAGATTATTCTAGCATCAGTGTGTATAAAATTATTCGTCCTTCTAGTGTTTCAAATACTACTCCTACTACGAAGCTAAGTTCATTTGAAGTACCATCACAAATAACTTCTAATAAGAAGCTGTGACTGCAGCTTCCTCCTTGTAACATCCCCTATTTTAAGGCCCGAAGCTAAGCGCTATAGATGCTGCAGTCATCTATAGTATTAACTTCTGGTGACAAAATACAACAACGTTAATGGTATCCATAATATCAGAAGCACATGAATATGTGATGACCCTAACTCGACCTTCGAAAATCGGCACCAAATACAACACTCGTATTCTAATGCCGCAGATCCAAACGTCGAATCTGGTTCGCCGGAGCTTATAACACAATTAATAAAACAACACAGCAGAAGAAAAGAAATGAATATCATTGATATACAACATTCGATACAACAATGATACAATATGAATCAATATCAGAGGTACAAGATTGCAATGCTATAGTGGAATAACAAATGAACTAGCAGTGGAAAACAAAAAAAAACTTCAAACAGCAACTCAACTCCAAAGCACCAATCCAGAAATAGCTCGAACCACCATCAATTTCACCAAGTTAAGCACGTCTCGTCCGGTGAATCCAAAGACTCCAATATCAAAGATCTCCAAAGAATACCAAAGAGAAAGCCAAAAGCTACCGAATCGATATCTACTATATACTATCTGAAAAACCCAACTTTAGACTGCCCGTGTGGAAAATAGTGGGCACCCAGAGTTTAGGAAAGGAACAATAAACTCCGGGTCAGTCATGGGACTGGTGTGAGCAAATAAAAACATTTGGTCTTCAAAAAAAACAAACAAAGAAGTTAAATTTGAAATCCGCAATGCTTCTTAGAAAATGAAACTACGATAAGGTCTCCCGCCACACACACAATGCAAACGCAGACTTGGATGAGATTTCTCCTTATGATAGTCAAATATGCTTGATACGAGAAAATTCTTTGATATTATTATTATAAGTGCACGGTGTTGAAAAATCATTTCGAAAATACAATATTAATCTTAGTTAGCATATGTACCATTATATTATGCCTGCTATAGCTACCATTTTAAATGGCAGGTTCTACAACTAAAACTGTACAAGGCGCGTATTGGAGAATGGATTTCCAACAATGGTCAGGCTAAGGAACTTCCTGGGCCACATGGGTACGCCTCTGGAGGGACGCCCTGAGAACCTAACCGGATCTCTGCCAACACAAGGCCAGGTTACCTCTGTAACTAGGTAACTACTGACACGAGTATGCCATCCTCCGGTCGTAACCAACCTTTATCCCGGGATTCGCCAACAACCACAAAGTAATAAATTTGCAGCAACCTCTATCCATGATACCACCTCTATCGAGAAGGAAATGAACATACCCTCAGGGGGTGCTACCCCCAAATAACCTTGCCGCATTCTTCCTGTTTCGACCATTCCGGGTTGTGAAGTTCGACGAAGTCTCGTCCACAAAGCTACGCTTTTCACAAAAGCCATGCTTTGATCAACAAATGAGCAGCAACACTTCGTATGCCACATTACCAAATTGGGAATGTATCACTGGTAACCATCAACTACATAACCTCAGAGCTCGTACGTCTTAGAGAAGGGTGTTAAGCTAAGAGAATAAATCTCCGCCACCAAACAGAAATGTATTTGATAGAAACCGGTTTTACATCTCAAGGTGTAACGTCAGACACACAATACATACAAGTCTGTTCCGGGTTTGAACAGAACCGAAGGCACTTCCAAAGAAGTTTTTGCAAATTCGGATAATTTCTAATCATGTTCGGACTTCCCATCACAATGGGTGCTCGAATCCTATACCGGGGATCAGCCGATGCAGAGACATTCGACAAGAAACCCTTTCGTTTACGAAAGTATCCGGTCTTCACCACCGGTCTTCAAATGCTATCCATATATATCGTATCACTATTCGAAATGGGTTATATGACATAAAGTCCTTTCCCGGCTAAACCGAATAGTGAGCGCAATATTTAAAAACATATGGATATGGGATCACAGTTAAGTCACAACTTATTATCCCAAACTTTTCTTTCAAATGGCTAAACAAATTACCATTTACAAATCTTTTGAACAAAAAGATTCATTTCAAAAACCTTCAATGGTTTAAACAATTTCCACATTCTAGTCTTTTAACCAAAAGATTTACTTTTAAGACCCCTTTCAAATTTAACAAGGTTCACAAGTTTTTTTTTAAAACAAAGATTCATTCATAGCTTTTCAAAACGATTCCATTTCAAATTGGATTAACCCATTCGGTCTTTTAGTTAAAGACTCATTTCATAGCTTTCAAAATAGTTCCCGATTCAATCTTTTATATATTTATAGAAGATACACCATTTAAAATCTTCTTCAATTTCAAATTAGGATTCAACTATCTTTTACAAAATTCAATCATAACTTTCAAAGCCATTCCATTTCAAATTGAAATCATAATTTTGGAAATTCCTTCCTTATATAAAAGCTATTATTATTCGAAAACCACTGATTCCGTTTCAGAAAACTCGATTATAATTGCATGAGTTAAGGCTTTTCAAAACAACTCTATTTCAAATTGGGTTAAATTCAAATTCTCAAAGTAATACTTTTAAAATGGTTTTAAATCCATATAAACACATTTATAATTTGTATAACCTTTTACATCATAAATTCTCAATATAGAATAAATTTCAACTTTTGAATTCAAATTTTAAATCAAATTTTAAAACTAAATCAAGTTATTCAAAATAACTTTCATCTTTGAAATTATTTTTCAAAAGCTTTGCACTTTAAACCCAATCCATATCTAAAACATTTGGATTTTAAAAATTCAATTTTAAAATTATTTTCAAAAGTCTGTGACTTAACCGATTTCCACGTGAAATCCATGTTTGTATGTGTATAGTGTAGTCCAGGGGTTTTACACACAATAGTGCAACAACAATTATCACATCACAGATTAAAACGCAGCAATATCGATAAGCGGTATAAGCTATAACCCTTATCTTTATTCACAGATTCATAGATAAAATAAATTTATCAGTAACAAGGATTCACTAATATGATTCGATGTGGGTTTCGGATAACCAACTGGAATCCGACTCCTTGTCACATCGAATTTCAAATGCCGTTTTATGGCCAAGGGTATTTATACTGAAAACATATCATAGATATCACAGATCAATACACAGCATATTTCACATCATAGAAAATTTACGGTCTAGAGATTACAATCAATGCAAGGCAATACAACCATTTATAAGCAAGCATATTTTTAATTAATTTAATTAATTCAAATTAAATCAATTACTTAAGAATAAATCAACTTACCTTGCTTAACCAACCATTAATTAATTAATCACAATCATTTAATTAATTAATCACTTCTTAATTGACCTCATTATAAATTAATTAATCTTTAATTAATTAATTATTCTTTAACAATTAATTAACAATCTCAAGTTAATAAATCCTTAATTACCATTTGGTTAATCCTTAATCACCATTGATTAATCAATTAATTACCACTTAACAACTTCTAAATTAATCCTTAATTATGGATTAATTATTCTTTAATTATTAATTAATAAAACCTTAATTATTAATTAATAAAACATAATTACAAGTTAAGGACTTCTTAATTATTAGTTAAGAAACCTTTAATTACTAAATTAATTACTCACTAATTACTTAATTAGTAAATCTTAACCACTTGATTTAAATTAAGTTTAATTACACTTAATTACTTGATAAATGAATCCCTAATCATTAATTAATAATCTAGTTAATGATCTTTCAATTACAGCTTAATTAATCTTAAATTAAATAATCCTTTAATCCTTAACCATTTATCAATCAAGTAAATTATTTTCCTTAATTAATTTCTTAATCAAACCTTTATAATTAAAATAATTAATTAAATTAAATTTCTTTAAATTTACTTAATCAAAATTAAGATAGTAAAACATTAATTAAGATAAAACATTATCTTCTTAATATCCTCATTAACATAATTAGCCATTTATCTCTAAATTTATCTTAGTTAATTCATTAATTAAGCTTTAATATAAATAATCATTTATCTTTAAAATTTAAAGTTATCAAAACATAATTTTAAATAGCTTAAATATTTATCCATTAATAGTTTTAGAAACTATCTTCAATTTGAATTTTAAAACTTGTCTTTTTATATAAATTTTAAAATTACATTCATAACTCAAATTTTAAAATCACTTTAAAGTTTCTTAATCAAAGTTTAAAGTTATCAACTTCAAAACTTCTCAAATCAAAATTTTTAAGAAAAACATCAAGTAATTTTATATAAAAGCTTTTAACCAATTAAATTTATAGTTTTTTTTAAACCTTAATCAATGTTCCCTTATGCTGCTTCGGGTTAATCCCGATCCTTACTCGAGACTGCTTCGAGTTTTAGCCAACATTGACCCGAGTGATTTTTTATTTCAGAAATTTGTTTAAGTTTTAAACCCAACCCGATACAACCCAAAACAACTCGAGACCACCTTCGAGTTTTCTTCCTAATCCTCTGCGTAACACTTCGAGTTACCTCCCTTTCTTCCCCAACTCATCACAACTGACACCCACTCCTCCACGTGCACGTATACGCCTCAGCCGACCACCTCTGTTCATTGCTCTGGCCATCGACGAGTCACTTGAGTTCCCCTGAGTCATTCCGACCACACAGCTTCATCAGTCTTGCACGCATTGATATAATATGTGCATATAGATATAATTGATTTGAAGGTCAACTATTTCAGCACAACCTTGCACGCATCAGCACAATATAAACCATACATGCAAATTCTGTCCATATAGTTCATTATTAAAGATAATGAAGATAAAAGTCTGAAAAATTGCACTACCACAAAAATACACAAGGCACAATGAGTATCGGTTCTTCATAGAACTCTTTCGTCTCTTCCACAGTTACATTCTCGTCACCAAATATAAAATCAAAAGCTAACTCGACATCGTTTTACATCACTAGTTCAGCAATCAAAAGAGTTGTTGTGCTCCTTTAGACAAAGTTGGTTCTGTGCTACTTCACTGTGGAGTTGTCCTAGCTACCGTAAATCAAAATCCAAACTTTACTGATTGTTTCATACATTTGTGATATTTTATGTAATGGGTTATCTATAACATTCATGTCAGTTTGAAACCCCAGCGGCTGCATTGGCAGTTACTGGAGAGAAATGGAGGAGACGATCTCCTGACCACAGTCATATCCAGTGGAATTATTGCTTTTTTTCTATTTATTTGTTATTCCAGTGAGCTGAAATTAATGATTCGTGTTTAATATTGTTCTGTTTACGAGCAAACAAATGGTTATTTTATCTAATAAAATTGCAGTCTATTCTCATGAACTGAATTACAAGATGGATTTGCAACAGCGCCTTACACTGATTTATATTTTAAATAGATCTCAATTAAAAATTTCAATATTTATACTTAAATAAATACAAGTTACATATATTCCCCTTTAAATATCTATAAATAAACATTATTTGCAAGGTGTACATTGTTTTCTAGCATAAGTATGGACGTGTCAAGGGGTTACTGTCAGTACAATACTCACGCAAGAAGCACGTACACACTAATTTTACAACAGCCCTGGCTTTACAACACACACGCATAACTATATGTATACTCAGAGGCACAAATACACCCAGGCAAGCATGAAAATGTGAACACAGACTGTACCAAAAGTAGGTACCAAATCAGAGAACAAAATTAAAAGTGCATCATATCAGCCAAGTATATATACCAGCTTGCATAAATATGTAAGCGAAATTTGCTCACCTGAAACTAAAAGCAGAGCCAGGAAATTTAAAAAAAAACTGGAACTGAAATGCCTTGTTTTCAATCTGGAAATGATGATTCATGCTAAAGCTTGAATTTGTTTGATTCTTTTAACTACTTCAGGTTTGAATTCTTGCTTGATATTTGAGTTGAACTTTGACTCATTGCTTGATTCTGATTTTTTGCTTTGATCTTCTGTTTCCAGGTAGTAGCTTCCAGATTTTGATTTGCTTCATTGTTGAACTTGCATGCTTTTAAAAGCTAAATCAGGATGAAGATTATTGTTTTGATTTTTATTTCAATTTTCTTTGATCTATAGTTTTGTTTTGTTTCAGATTTACTAGCAAATGAAGATAAAATATCTTCAGCCTGGTTATTTTGATATTAACATTTTACATTTGAAAGAAATAGTTATGCCACTTGTATTCTCCATATTACACTTTTTAAAACATATTTTGATTTTCTTACGAATGTCTCTTGCAACTTAAATTGTGTTTAAGTTCTCACTTTAATTAAATTTGGAAATTATGGTTTAAACCCTTGTTAATTTTATATCTACAACTTTGTTTACATATTTAAATTTCAGTTTAAATCCCTTTATTAATAGTTTACAAATGTTGAAACAATTATTTAATACCTTCTTATGTATTATTTATACTTATACAAATTAAAATTTAAACCTTATTTTAAATAAATTCATGCATTTGCATTTGAACTTTATTTTATTTTTATTTTATTTACAAATCATGTTTTAACTTAAATTATGAATTTATATCTTCACTCTATCATATTTATGTGATATGTAAATGTTCTTTTACATTTTACATTCATGAATATACAACTATTTTTTATATGTTCCAATGTTTTAAATCTTTTTATCAAATCTAATATGATATTCAAATCTAATTTTACATTTTTAATTCAAATTCAAAATTTAATATATAATCAATTTGTACTTATAAATGAATAAATAATCAAATAATTTTTTTATAAATATATCTTTATATTCCATTTAATTTCAAATCAATAAATTTTATTTACAATCTCTTGATATATTTATTCATTCAATGTTTCAAATTAATTAGATTCCAATATATTAACATTTGAACTTCAAATTCACATTTTCAAATTATATTTAAAATTAACATCTATAAACAACTAATATTTATTTTGAAAAACTCTATTAAATTCACAAATTAATTTCAAAAATTAATTCAATTATCAAAGTAGACTGGGCTAAAATCCGGGGATGTTACAGTTTCCCCCTTTAAGAAAATTTCATCCTCGAAAATTGTAAGCAGGGAGACAATCAAGAACAGATGAAAGACAGAGAAATATTTTTCCGATAAAATTTAATATCTTTTATGCATTTGGCTTACCAAATCAGAATATCAATAATAGATACAAGAAAGAATCAAGATACTCGGGTCACCAAAACTATGAATATATAGGGATATTGATTAGTTCAAATGATAACTAACCACTCGTAGAATATACCTGGACCCAACATAATAAACAGATATATGGATGCAATCCAAAACTTTTAGTTTAAACAACCAAAATATACCTATCAACCATAACAACCAAAGCAAACAATTCATCCAAACAAACAATTCTAACCCATCTGGAGTTTGTGTCCCATGCAAAATTAAAGCTTCTTCCTAGAGCTGCCAGGAACCATCAAAGAATTGAAAAGACGAATCAAAGGAGATTGACAGAGAAAGTTGTTTCCTCTATTGTAGGGTATCGACCATTTATAGTCGTACTCTCATATCCCCTATCTCGTTCTCTTCTAGCACTCATACTCACTTTCAGTGAATAGTAAGAGAATTTACTGAGGCATTCGAATGGATATCTTAGGGATATACTCATTCTAGAGTATACTTCACCCTATCTTTAATGAGTTACCTAATGTGTTATACTCCTGAGCTAAAGTTTCAACCTTCAGCTCTAATACCAAATGTGACGACCCTGACTCGACCTTCGAAAATCAACACCGAATACAACACTCATATTCCAATGCCGCAGATCCAAACGTCGAATCTGGTTCGCTGGAGCTTATAACACAACTAAGTAAAACAGCACAGCGGAAGAAAAGAAATGAATACCATTGATATACAACATTCGATACAACAATGATACAATATGAATCAATATCAAAGGTACAAAATAGCAATGCTATAGTGGAATAACAAATGAACTAGCAATGGAAAACAAAAAAAATCTTCAAACAGCAACAGCAACTCAACTCCAAAGCACCAATCCAGAAATAGCTCGAACCACCATCAATTTCACCAAGATAAGCACGTCTAGTACGGTGAATCCAAAGATTCCAATATCAAAGATCTCCAAAGAATACCAAAGAGAAAGCCAAAAGCTACCGAATCGATATCTACTATCTACTATCTGAAAAACCCAACTCTAGACTGCCCGTGTGGAAAATAGTGGGCACTCAGAGTTTAGGAAAGGAACAATAAACTCCGGGTCAGTCATGGGACTGGTGTGACCAAACGAAAACATTTGGTCTTCAAAAAAAACAAACAAAGAAGTTAAATTTGAAATCCGCAATGCTTTTTAGAAAATGAAACTACCATAAGGCCTCCCGCCACACACACAAGGCAAACGCAGACTTGGAGAAGATTTCTCCTTATGATAGTCAAATATGCTTGATACGAGAAAATTCTTTGATATTATTATTATAAGTGCACGGTGAACAAAAATCATGTCAAAAATACAATATTAATCTTAACCAGCATAGGTACCATTATATTATGCCTGCTATAGCTACCATTTTAAATGGTAAGTTCCACAACTAAAACCGTACAAGGCGCGTATTGGAGAATGGATTTCCAACAATGGTCAGGCTAAGGAACTTCCTGGGCCACATGGGTACGCCTCTGGAGGGACGCCCCGAGAACCTAACCGGATCTCTGCCAACACAAGACCGGGTTACCTATGTAACTAGGTAACTACTGACACGAGTATGCCATCCCCCGGTCGTAACCAACCTTTATCCCGGGATTCGCCAACAACCACAAAGTAATAAATTTGCAGCAACCACATAGGTTAAGTATCTGGGCTCCATACCATGATACCACCTCTATCCAGAAGGAAATGAGCATACCCTCAGGGGGTGCTACCCCCAAATAACCTTGCCGCATTCTTCCTGTTTCGACCATTCCGGGTTGTGAAGTTCGACGAAGTCTCGTACACAAAGCTACGCTTTTCACAAAAGCCATGCTTTGATCAACAAATGACCAGCAACACTTCGTATGCCACATTACCAAATTGGGAATGTATCACTGGTAACCATCAACTACATAACCTCAGAGCTCGTACGTCTCAGAGAAGGGTGTTAAGCTAAGAGAATAAATCTCCGCCACCAAACAGAAATGTATTTGATAGAAACCAATTTTACATCTCAAGGTGTAACGTCAGACACACAATACATACAAGTCTGTTCCGGGTTCGAACAGAACCGAAGGCACTTCCAGAGAAGTCCTTGCAAATTCGGATAATTTCTAATCACGTTCGGACTTCCCATCACAATGGGTGCTCGAATCCTATACCGGGGATCAGCCGATGTAGAGACATTCGACAAGAAACCCTTTCGTTTTCGAAAGTATCCGGTCTTCACCACCGGTCTTCAAATGTTATCCATATACGTCGTATCACTATTCGAAATGGGTTATATAACATAAAGTCCTTTCATGGCTAAACCGAATAGTGAGCGCAATATTTAAAAACATATGGATATGGGATCTCAGTTAAGTCATAACTTATTATCCAAAACTTTTCTTTCAAATGGTTAAACAAATTACCATTTACAAATCTTTTAAACAAAAAGATTCATTTCAAAAACCTTCAATGGTTTAAACAATTTCCACATTCTAGTCTTTTAACCAAAATATTTACTTTTAAGACCCCTTTCAAATTTAACAAGGTTCACAATTTTTTTTTTAAACAAAGATTCATTCATAGCTTTTCAAAACGATTCCATTTCAAATTGGATTAACCCATCCGGTCTTTTAGTTAAAGACTCATTTCATAGCTTTCAAAATAGTTCCTGATTCAATCTTTTATATATATAGAAGATACACCATTTAAAATCTTCTTCAATTTCAAATTAGGGTTCAACTATCTTTTACAAAATTCAATCATAGCTTTCAAAGCCATTCCAATTCAAATTGAAATCATAATTTTGAAAATTCCTTCCTTATATAAAATCTATTATTATTCGAAAACCACTTTTTCCGTTTCAGAAAACTCGCTTATAATTGCACGAGTTAAGGCTTTTCAAAACAACTCCATTTCAAATTAGGTTAAATTCAAATTTTCAAAGTAATATTTTAAAATGGTTTTAAATCCATATAAACACATTTATAATTTGTATAACCTTTTACATCATAAATTCTCAAAATAGAATAAATTTCAAATTTTGAATTCAAATTTTAAATCAAATTTTAAAACCAAATCAAGTTATTCAAAATAACTTTCATCTTTGAAATTCTTTTTGAAAAGCTTTTCACTTTAAACCCAATCCATATCTAAAACATTTGGATTTTAAAAATTCAATTTTAAAATTATTTTCAAAAGTCTGCGACTTAACCGATTTCCACGTGAAATTCATATTTGTGTGTGTATAGTATAGTCCAAGGGTTTTACACACAATAGTGCAACAACAATTATCACATCACAGATTAAAACGCAGCAATATCGATAAGTGGTATAAGCTATAACGCTTATCGATATTCATAGATTCATAGAAAAAAATAAATTTATCAATAACAAGGATTCACTAATATGATTCGATGTGGGTTTCGGATAACCAACTGGAATCCGACTCCCTGTCACATCGAATTTCAAATGCCGTTTTACGGCCAAGGGTATTTATACCGAAAACATATCACAGATATCACAAATCAATACACAGCATATTTCACATCACAGAAAATTTACGGTCTAGAGATTACAACAATGCAAGGCAATACAACCATTCATAAGCAAGCATATTTTTAATTAATTTAATTAATTCAAATTAAATCAATTACTTAAGAATAAATCAACTTACTTTGCTTAACCAACCATTAATTAATTAATCACAATTATTTAATTAATTAATCACTTCTTAATTGACCTCATTATAAATTAATTAATCTTTATTTAATTAATTATTCTTTAACAATTAACTAAAAATCTCAAGTTAATCAATCCTTAATTACCATTTGGTTAATCCTTAATCACCATTGATTAATCAATTAATTATCACTTAACAAATTCTAAATTAATCCTTAATTATGGATTAATCATTCTTTAATTATTAATTAATAAAACCTTAATTATTAATTAATAAAACTTACAAGTTAAGGACTTCTTAATTATTAGTTAAGTAACCTTTAATTACTTAATTAATTGCTCACTAATTACTTAATTAGTAAATCTTAACCACTTGATTTAAATTAAGTTTAATTACACATAATTACTTGATAAATGAATCCCTAATCATTAATTAATAATCTAGTTAATGATCTTTCAATTACAACTTAATTAATCTTAAATTAAATAATCCTTTAATCCTTAACCATTTATCAATCAAGTAAATTATTTTCCTTAATTAATTTCCTAATTAAACCTTTATAATTAAACTAATTAATTAAATTAACTTAAGCAAAATTAAGATAGTAAAACCTTAATTAAGATAAAACATTATCTTGTTAATATCCTCATTAACATAATTACCCATTTATCTCTAAATTTATCTTAGTTAATTCATTAATTAAGCTTTAATATAAATAATCGTTTATCTTCAAAATTTAAAGTTATTAGAACATAATTTTAAATAGCTTAAATATTTATCCATTAATATTTTTATAAACTATCTTCAATTTGAATTTTAAAACTTGTCTTTTTATATAAATATTAAAATTACATTCATAACTCAAATTTTAAAATCACTTTAAAATTTCTTAATCAAAGTTTAAAGTTATCAACTTCAAAACTTCTCAAATCAAAATGTTTAAGAAAAACATTTATTAAAAACATCAAGTAATTTTATATAAAAGCTTTTAACCAATTAAATTTACAGTTTTTTTAAACCTTAATTACCGTTTCCTTATGCTGCTTCGGGTTAATCCCGATCCTTACTCGAGACTGCTTCGAGTTTTAGCCAACATTGACCCGAGTGACTTTTTATTTCAAAAATTTGTTTAAGTTTTAAACCCAACCCGATACAACCCAAAACAACTCGAGACTACCTTCGAGTTTTCTTCCTAATCCCATGCGTAACACTTCGAGTTACCTCCCTTTCTTCCCCAACTCATCACAACTGACACCCACTCCTCCACGTGCACGTATACGCCTCAGTCGACCACCTCTGATCATTGCTCTAGCCATCGACGAGTCACTTGAGTTCCCCCGAGTTGTTCCGACCACACAGCTTCATCAGTCTTGCACGCATTGATATAATATGTGCTTATAGATGTAATTGATTTGAAGGTCAACTATTTCAGCACAACCTTGCACGCATCAGCACAATATAAACCATACATGCAAATTCTGTCCATATAGTTCATTATTAAAGATAATGAAGATAATAGTCTGAAAAATTGCACTACCACAGAAATACACAAGGCACAATGAGTATAGGTTCTTCATGGAACTCTTTCGTCTCTTCCACGGTTACATTCTCGTCACCAAATATAAAATCAAAAGCTAACTCGTCATCGTTTTACATCACTAGTTCAGCAATCAAAAGAGTTGTTGTGCTCCTTTAGACAAAGTTGGTTCTGTGCTACTTCACTGTGGATGATGCAGCGGATAATTCGAAAACAATCTTCAATCGGTGAATGTAGCAATTGGTGAATTGATGAATACTGAATGCCCCAAATCCGTTGATCCAAAGATACCGGATTCTAGCTATCTTCGTCTCGTTGATCGCGCACGATGCCGAGAAACAAAGATCTACGATTCTTCGGATGTTGATCTAGCGCACTAGATTCCGTGAATCGGCTTCTACGAACGTCGAATCGAGCGCACTCGATTATCCGAACGAGGAGATAGGAGATAACACTCAACTACCAATGGTATGAAAGCACAAAGCTAACAAAGAGAATTTTATTCAAATGTCAACAACCGTTACAAGTGACTCAACATGTCTATTTATAGGCGTACAACTCAATTCATGACTCAACAAAAATTACAATACAATTGAATTACAACTCAAACGACTTAGAGAAAGGAAAAAAAATGCGGCGACTTAAAATTGCAGTGCCTTCACGTTATTCTCGGTTCCGACTCAAAATTAGGTCGGCAACGACTCAAAACATAAGTCGTTCGCGACTTATTTTGCAGTGTCTTCATGCTATCTCGGCTCCGATTCAACATTAGGTCGGCAACGACTTATGCTTCTTGCGGCTTAAGGAAGACTTCGTGCGCGACTTCTTGCGGCTTAAGGAAGACTTCGTGCGCGACTTGCAGGTCGCGATCTGTAGGGTTGAGGGGAAAAGGCTGTCTCGTGTTTCGGTGAAATTGAGAGGAAATTGGGTCGGAGGATTTAGGTCGGTGATGGGTGGGAGAATCGTGAGTTGCGAGTGCTGAGTCGGCGATGGGTTTGTCTCGCATCTCGGTGGGATTGAAGGACAGGTGGTAGTTAGATCGGTGGGGTTTGGGTCGGCTGCGATTCAACGGTTGTGGATCGGAGGATTTAGGTCGGGGGAGGGGTGTTAGGTCGGCCGGAGGTGTGGAAGTAGGTCGGGCAAAGGTTAGTACTCCATCATCCTCTCCTCGTTGGATGGAATTCGTCCTCGAATTCACACTCTTGTCAACTTCATCAAATTCCTCCCCATAATACGGAATTAAGTGTTTGATATTGAAAACATCAGAAGTATGAATATTTTCCGGCAATCTTAATCGATACGCATTATCATTGATCCTTTTCAAGATTTCTACTGGACCAATTTTTCGTGCTTTCAACTTGTTGTAAGTTCCAACTGGAAAACGATCTTTCGTCAATACCGCATAAACAAAATCACCCTCTTTTAAAACAATATTTCTTCGTTTCTTATCCGCCATTTGTTTATACCTCTCATTTGACTTCTCCAATCGTTCTTGAACGATTCTATGGCATTCTGTCAACCCATCGACAAATTCAACAGCCCGTTTAACAACTCCTTTCTGACCTGGTATGACTACCAAATCCAGCGGTCCCTTTGGTAAGCTTGAATATACAATCTGAAATGGACTGAACCCTGTACTTCGGTTATTTGCATGGTTGTGAGCAAATTCAGCTTGGCTCAACTTCATATCCCAACTCTTCAAATTATCTTTCACAAGACATCGTAACAAATTTCCCAACGATCTATTAACCACTTCTGTCTGCCCATCTGTCTGTGGATGATACGCGCTACTAAAATTCAGCTTCGTTCCAACCATCTTCCACAAACTCAGCCAAAAGTGACTCAGAAATCGAGTATCTCTATCCGACACAATAGACTCTGGTAACCCATGAAGTCGATAGATTTCTTTGAAAAATAACTGAGCAACTCGAACTGCATCCGCTGTCTTCTTACAGGCTATAAAGTGTGCCATTTTTGAAAATCGATCAACCACCACATAAATGGAATCGTTTCCTCTTTGAGTTCTAGGCAATCCCAAAACAAAATCCATACTCAAATCAACCCAAGGCTTAGTCGGTACAGGTAATGGCATATACAACCCCGCATTGGTCACTGTTCCCTTTGAAACCTGGCATGTATGACATCTCTCCACAAATCTCTCGACCTCTTTCCTCATTGACGGCCAAAAATAAGATTGTGAGATCAGCTGTAAGGTACGATCACGGCCCACATGTCCTTCCTCGTGCAATTCTTTGATAATCTTCATTCTCAAGCTACAATCTGGTATACATAAACGATTTCCTTTAAACAGAAAACCATCTACCATCACAAATTCATCAGTATTCCCATCCTTAACTTTTTCAACAAACTTTGCAAAGTAAGGATCTTCTTCAATCAACTCTGGCAATAACTCGAATCCCGTCACTTCAACTTTCAGCGTTGTCAATAAATGATTCCTTCTGCTCAAAGCGTCCGCCACACGGTTTGTTACCCCTGATTTGTGCTTAACGACAAAAGTAAATTGCTGTAAATAGGCAATCCATGATGCATGTCTCGCTGAAATCTTGTCCTGTCCCTGTAAATGCTTTAACGCCTCATGATCAGTGTATAAAACAAAGTCTTTCTGAAACAAGTAATGTCTCCAGTGTTTCACAGCTTGTACAACAGCATAAAATTCCATATCGTAAGTACTATATCTCAACTTTGCTCCTGATAACTTTTCACTGAAATAAGCGACTGGTCTCCCATTCTGGCTCAATACTCCACCAATTCCCACCTTCGAAGCATCAGTATGCAATTCAAATAACAACTGAAAATTCGGCAGTACTAGAATCGGTGCTGTCGTCAAGAGTGTCTTAATCTTCTCAAAAGCAACTCCTGCTTCCTCTGTCCATATAAACTTCTTTCCTTTCATACAATCGGTTACTGGTGCCATAACACTGCTAAAATGTGGAATGAATCTTCGATAAAACGAAACCAATCCATGAAAACTTCGAACTTCAGTAATTGTCTTCGGTTGTGGCCAACTTCTGACAGCTTCTATTTTATTCTCATCCACTTGAATACCTTCTTTTGACAGAACATACCCCAAGAACAAAACACTGCTCGTCATAAACACACACTTCTTTGTTGCTGCGTAAAACTGCTCTCGTCGTAGAATTATCAACACTTCTCGCAAATGCTGGATGTGCTCTTCCATATTCCCACTATAAATCAGAATATCATCAAAATAAACAACCACGAACTTCCCAACAAATGGTCTAAAAATCTGGTTCATCACTCTCATAAACGTACTAGGAGCGTTTGACAAGCCAAACGGCATAACCAACCATTCGTATAAACCTTCCCTGGTTTTAAAAGCAGTTTTCCACTCATCACCCGGTCTAATACGAATCTGATGGTATCCACTCTTCAGGTCAATCTTGGAAAACACAACAGCTCCGCTCAACTGGTCAATCAAATCATCAAACCTTGGCATAGGAAATCTATATCTTACAGTAATCTTATTCAAGGCTCGACTATCAGTGCACATCCTCCACGTCCCGTCCTTCTTTGGTACTAACAATGCTGGCACAGCACATGGACTTAAACTTTCCTGTACACGTCCTTGCTCTAACAACTCTTCCACTTGCCTTCTTAACTCCTCGTGTTCTTTCGGACTCATACGATAATGTGGCCTATGCGGTAAAACAGCACCTGGCACTAGATCAATTTGATGTTGTATGTCTCTCAACGGTGGCAATTCCTTCGGTAGCTCTTCAGGAAACACATCACTGAATTCTTCCAATAACGGCTTCACTTCTTCTGTAATTTCCACGGATTCAGTAGTTTCATGTCCAATTAACAAAAACACTTCAGGACTCTCTTCTACTTCTTCAACGAATTCTTTCAATGTCAATAACGTTTTCAACTCCTCAATCTCCTCAGATTTGTTTTCTCCGTGCTGTCTCTTCTTTGGTACTAAAATGATTTTAACACCTTCGAACATAAAACTGTAACTATTGGTCCGACCGTCATGCTGCACTGCTCGATCATACTGCCACGGTCTACCCAAAAGCAAATGACAAACATCCATCTCAACTACATCACACCAAATCTCGTCTTTATATTTCTTCCCAATAGAAAAGGGTACTCGAACTCGTTTATCAACCTTCACTTCTCCTCCTTTTCTCAGCCACGCTAATTTATAAGGATTAGGGTGTCTCTCCGTCTTCAATTTCAGTTTCCTCACTGCTTCAGTTGAAATAATATTGTCACAGCTTCCTGCATCTATCACAAACTTACATACTTTCCCCAATATAGTGCATGTCGACTGAAAAATGTTACTTCTCAACCAACTAGCTTCATCCTCTTGCTTTGGTGTTAAACAAGACCTCCTCATCATTAGATTACAGCCTTCGTCTCCCGATGCGATATCCTGTTCATTCTCCTCAACTGGACTAGAATCATCTTCACCCACATCCTCATCTTCAATCTCAGCAATCATAGTTCGCTTCTTTGGTTTTGGACATTCGTTGCTCTTGTGGCCCACTTCCTGGCAATTGTAACATTTGAAACTGCTGTTGACCTTCGCCTTTTCATTCTCCTTCACAATTGGTTTACTGACAGCTTTAGAAACACTGGAACTCCCATTAACACCTCTGCTTTGAATATTGGAATTTGTAAACACACCACCTCCTCGTCTTCCCTGCTTCTCCCAAGCCAACGCTTTCTGGTGCGCTTCAGCCACAGATCTCGGATCAAACATATTAACCATATCCTGGATCTGCATTCGCAATCCTCCAACAAACCTAGCAGTCAACTGTTCATCTATCTCCATAATGTCATTTCGAGCAATCAGTTGATAGAATTCATCAGCATAGTCATTTACTGATTTCGTCCCCTGCCGTAGATTCTGCAACCTTTGGTACATAAGAGATTGATAGTTGTATGGTAAAAATGTAGCTCTCATCAATTTCTTCATCTTCTCCCAAGACTCAATCTTTGACTTCCCCATCCGTTCTCGTGTAAGTTTGGTTTGCTGCCACCACGCCAAAGCTCTCCCTCTCAACCTAGTAGCAACCAACTTTACTCGACGATTCTCCGGCACTTCCTTGAAATCACAGATTTCTTCAACATTAGATAACCAATCCAAGAATTCTTCTGCAACCATTCCGCCTTTAAATTCTGGAATCTCCATCTTCATTCCCGATTCCCATCGTCGATCATCATCAATAACCCGATATTGACGTTGTCCCTGATCTCTATCTCTGAAATGAACACTTCCTCTTTCACCATCAAACTCCTCATCAAAGTCTGATGTATAACGTTGTCGATCTCGTCCTCCAACATCTCTACTACCATTCCGTCGTTCAACATTTCTATTACGGTTGTCAACACTTCGATGATCTTGCTCTTCTCTTCTCTCTCGATCTGAATGGATCGAAGCTCTACTTCCCCCATGGTCTGATTCTGGCGAAACTCTTCTTCGATTTTGATTCATTTCAAGCATCATTCTCTCTAATCGACCAATTCCATCATTCAACTTTTCAGTGAAACTCTCGTTAATTCGTTGCTCCATTTCGTCAGCCTCTTCTCTTCCATACAAGGCATTAATATTGCGATGTCGTTGAGCTCATCTCGGAGGCATGATTAAACTTCAAACAAACTTCAAAAAATAAATTTTCAAACACCTTTCGAACTCTGATCCAAAGTAAAATAGATCGAAACTTCCAACTTGTCGTAATTTCACGATGAACACGATGAACACCAAATTCTTCAACAATGGCAAATCCGATCTTCAAACTTCAATTTCTCGAAACCCAAGTCTCCAAATGATGCAAACTCCTTGCAATCTAGCTCTGATACCAAACTGATGCAGCGGATAATTCGAAAACAATCTTCAATCGGTGAATGTAGCAATTGGTGAATTGATGAATACTGAATGGCCCAAATCCGTTGATCCAAAGATACCGGATTCTAGCTATCTTCGTCTCGTTGATCGCGCACGATGCCGAGAAACAAAGATCTACGATTCTTCGGACGTTGATCTAGCGCACTAGATTCCGTGAATCGGCTTCTACGAACGTCGAATCGAGCGCACTCGATTATCCGAACGAGGAGATAGGAGATAACACTCAACTACCAATTGTATGAAAGCACAAAGCTAACAAAGAGAATTTTATTCAAATGTCAACAACCGTTACAAGTGACTCAACATGTCTATTTATAGGCGTACAACTCAATTCATGACTCAACAAAAATTACAATACAATTGAATTACAACTCAAACGACTTAGAGAAAGGAAAAAAAAAATGCGGCGACTTAAAATTGCAGTGCCTTCACGTTATTCTCGGTTCCGACTCAAAATTAGGTCGGCAACGACTCAAAACATAAGTCGTTCGCGACTTATTTTGCAGTGTCTTCATGCTCTCTCGGCTCCGATTCAACATTAGGTCGGCAACGACTTATGCTTCTTGCGGCTTAAGGAAGACTTCGTGCGCGACTTCTTGCGGCTTAAGGAAGACTTCGTGCGCGACTTGCAGGTCGCGATCTGTAGGGTTGAGGGGAAAAGGCTGTCTCGTGTTTCGGTGAAATTGAGAGGAAATTGGGTCGGAGGATTTAGGTCGGTGATGGGTGGGAGAATCGTGAGTTGCGAGTGCTGAGTCGGCGATGGGTTTGTCTCGCATCTCGGTGGGATTGAAGGACCGGTGGTAGTTAGATCGGTGGGGTTTGGGTCGGCTGCGATTCAACGGTTGTGGATCGGAGGATTTAGGTCGGGGGAGGGGTGTTAGGTCGGCCGGAGGTGTGGAAGTAGGTCGGGCAAAGGTTAGTACTCCATCAGTGGAGTTGTCCTAGCTACCGTAAATCAAAATCCAAACTTTACAGATGGTTTCATACATTTGTGATATTTTATGTAATGGGTTATCTATAACATTCATGTCAGTTTGAAACCCCAGCGGCTGCATTGGCAGTTACTGGAGAGAAATGGAGGAGACGATCTCCTGACCACAGTCATATCCAGTGGAATTATTGCTTTTTTTCTATTTATTTGTTATTCCAGTGAGCTGAAATTAATGATTCGTGTTTAATATTATTCTGTTTACGAGCAAACAAATGGTTATTTTATCTAATAAAATTGCAGTCTATTCTCATGAACTGAATTACAAGATGGATTTGCAACAGCGCCTTACACTGATTTATATTTTAAATAGATCTCAATTAAAATTTTCAATATTTATACTTAAATAAATACAAGTTACATATATTCCCCTTTAAATATCTATAAATAAACATTATTTGCAAGGTGTACATTGTTTTCTAGCATAAGTATGGACGTGTCAAGGGGTTACTGTCAGTACAATACTCACACATGAAGCACGTACACACTAATTTTACAACCCTGGATTTACAACACACACGCATAACTATATTTACACTCAGAGGCACAAATACACCCAGGCAAGCATGAAAATGTGAACACGGACTGCACCAAAAGTAGGTACCAAATCAGAGAACAAAATTAAAAGTGCATCACATCAGCCAAGTATATATACCAGCTTGTATAAATATGTAAGCGAAATTTTCTCACCTGAAATTAAAAGCAGAGCCAGGAAATTTAAAAAAAAACTGGAACTGAGATGCCTTGTTTTCAATCTGGAAATGATCATGCTAAAGCTTGAATTTGTTTGATTCTTTTAACTACTTCAGGTTTAAATTCTTGCTTGATATTTGAGTTGAACTTTGACTCATTGCTTGATTCTGATTTTTTGCTTTGATCTTCTGTTTCCAGTAGTAGCTTCCAGATTTTGATTTTCTTCATTGTTGAACTTGCATGCTTTTAAAAGCTAAATCAGGATGAAGATTGTTGTTTTGATTTTTATTTCGATTTTCTTTGATCTATAGTTTTCTTTTGTTTCAGATTTACTAGCAAATGAAGATAAAATATCTTCAGCCTGGTTACTTCTTTTTGATATTAACATTTTACATTTGAAAGAAATAGTTATGCCACTTGTATTCTCCATATTACACTTGTTAAAACATATTTTGATTTTCTTACGAATGTCTCTTGCAACTTAAATTGTGTTTAAGTCCTCACTTTAATTAAATTTGGAAATTATGGTTTAAACCCTTGTTAATTTTATATCTACAACTTTGTTTACATATTTAAATTTATGTTTAAATCCCTTTATTAATAGTTTACAAATGTTGAAACAATTATTTAATACCTTCTTATGTATTATTTATACTTATATAAATTATAATTTAAACCTTATTTTAAATAAATTCATGCATTTGCATTTAAACTTTATTTTATTTTTATTTTATTTACAAATCATGTTTAACTTAAATTATGAATTTATATTTTCACTTTATCATAATTATGTGATATGTAAATGTTCTTTTACATTTTACATTCATGAATATACAACTATTTTTTATTTGTTCCAATGTTTTAAATCTTTTTATCAAATCTAATTTGATATTCAAATCTAATTTTACATTTTTAATTCAAATTCAAAATTTAATATATAATCAATTTGTACTTATAAATGAATAAATAATCAAATACTTTTTTTTATAAATATGTCTTTATATTCCATTTAATTTCAAATCAATAAATTTTATTTAAAATCTCTTGATATATTTATTCATTCAAATTTTCAAATTGATTAGGTTCCAATATATTAACATTTGAACTTCAAATTCACATTTTCAAATTATATTTAAAATTAACATCTATAAACGACTAATGTTTATTTTGAAAAACTCTATTAAATTCACAAATTAATTTCAAAAATTAATTCAATTATCAAATTAGACTGGGCTAAAATCCGAGGATGTTACAGAATATGAAATAAAATCAACACATATTTAAAAACAACTCTTCTGATTACATTTCAAATCAATAGTACATATTCAGATAAATAATCCCAAAACGATTCCCAGGTTTTGATCAAATATAATTATTACAAATTACGCCAAGAGCGATATATGAAGATGCTCCCTTCGATAATTAGAGTACTAAACATACATAACAGTCATAATACATCATCGTGGAGATAAAACTAAATAACTTCTAACTTTGCCTCCCGCACATCTTCGGAAGCTTATTTGTCCACTTTACTAAACCTGAAAAATCTTAATTCTCAATCTACTCAAATTAATTTTGAACACCTGAGAGTTTCAAGGGAAAACATAAACATCGAGTCAGACAAAAAACCTGGTGTTAATAATACTATTACATCTTGGTTTTATGATATTAAGTGGGACCACGTCACTTAGCGGAATGGGTTTCCCCTCACTAATATCCCTTTTAGAATATATTTTTTACAAATCTGAATCCTGCAATCAAACTGATAAAAGAAATATCATATTTGGACATAAATCAGGTAATCAAGGGACTATCTATCCGAACAATGTAGTTTTGTTTTGCTAACTACTAACCATTGGCTGAATCAGGCATACTAGAAAAAATAAATCTTAACTTACTTCTTCCAAGGTCAATTGATCCTAATGGTTTTGTGGGCTCAACAATAACCTATCTTTCTCCGTATATTCCTTTTTGTGTGTAACATCGTTTTAGTCTTGCCTATGACAAAGCCTTACACACTGCAATTTTGGACTTATATTAGCCAGGGGCTATAGTTAAGGTATAGGAAGCGACTCTATACCAGTCGCATCTGGTATTCTAATATCCGAGTCATTATCTAGGGTTAACTACCTCATCAAATTTTCCTTGAAAACATTTCTTTCAAATTGATTTAACCCTTTAAATCATACTTAAACAAGTAAAATATACAGCCCTTCTTTAACTTAGAAAATATTAGGTTTTAAATCCAAGATACCATCTTCGAAACCCTTGTTTAAAAACTTTAAACAATCCCTTTCGAATCCATTGAATGTATCGCTTTTAAAATAGGTTAACTACTTTACGTAGAAATGCTAAGCCGAAAGGCCAAACACACCTTTCGAGAGCTTTGAGAATAGACCTTCCGAAATCATTGAAAGTGTCCCTTCGAAAGTTTTATAAAACCTTAGACATCCTCTTTTCAAAACACTTTAAACTTGTCTTTCTAAAGCATTGGAAACCTTTTGCTCAAATACTAAAAGTAAACCTTTCGAAAACACTAGGGAATCTCCCCTTCGAAACCTTCATTTTATACCTTTCTAAAGCATTAATGTCCCTTACTTAAAACAAACCTTTCGAAAACATTGGGTTCAAGTAAAAGTTTGCAGAACATAGCTTCGAAACCATTCAAAACCATTCCTTTCGAAACTTTTAGGCTTAACTTTTAATATATCTAAGGGTCACAAAAGAACTGGGGTGAAAACTTACTTTCAAAAGCATCATTCCAAAGTGAAAGAAAGTGGGTGGTTTCGAAACCAACCCTTTCGAAAGCATTGTGAAGAAGCTTCAAAGTTTAAAGGCAAAAGTACCCTTTCGAAGGCATTGATTCGAATGGTAGAATGCGGTAGCAGGGATTTCGACCCCTTCGAAAGCTTGTTTTGAAAACAAAAGGCGGCAACCTATTCGAAAGCCCTTTCTTTATGTAAACAGAACAAAGTTAGTTAAGTCGAAAGCAAACTCCAACCCCTTTCCAAAGCCTCATTTGTAATCAAAATATTTCCATGTTTATAAGAGCTACTTCTACCCCTTCGGAAGCATGTTTGGGCTCTATATCTTTCGCCCTTCACTAATCCACTACATACGAGGGTATTGATACCATGTGTATTAGTTTTGACTTTTTTGGAGGTGGATGTATGGGGTCGAAAGGTGGCTGGTATAAGTGGTGGAGCAAAAATACTCTACAAAACATATTTTTAACCTTTTAAAGTAAAATCTTTCCAACTATCTTGCCTTATTTGTCAACATATAATTGGATGCCAATTCTTTTACAAAACCTTTTTCTAAAAGTGTTGTTGAATTCAGTAATTAACAATTTTAAAACATTTAACAAATTGCCCTTTCTCCTTTTTTTAAACATATAAAACATTTAAGCCTCATACCTTAAATAATTTTGTATCTTTAATAAAATACTTAGAAAATTTCTCCAAAAATTCCCATAAATCTCTTTTAATTCTTTTTCTAACATATTTATATTTTTGACCTAAAGCTAATCTATAATAACCGAAAATAATTTAAACCCGATATAACCATTTCTTTACTAGAAAATTCATAATAAATCCACAACAACTTAGAAAGTTATCAAACTTGAAACCCGTCTCTAATAATGTTTTTGACCTTATATCAAAAACGCTAGCCATTTGGATGTCATTTAATAAGTTTTTCAAATCAAATCTTATCATAAATATATATGAAACAACACAAATCATCAACAAGCATATGTGTGTGTATATATATATAGATATATCCATTTAAACAATCAAAACATGGCATTTTTCTTGCAAAATAAATTCGGATCTCATCAAGAAATCGAAAGTTATAAAAATGAGATGTAATCTATTGTTCACCTTATCTTGTTGTTAAGGAGGTCGAGATTTGCTCTTGAATGAATTTGATTAAGCTTCCTACTTGAATTCTTACTTATCTTCCTTTTAGTTTCCCTTAATGGTGGCTGGCCAAGCTTTTAGCATTCTTAGATTTGTTTTTTAATGTTGGAAATGAGAATGGGATAAGGGTTTAGGGTATAAGAATATAGCCTATTCCTATTTTTCCGTTATCTTATTACCTTTACTTACTTCATTTTAGATTTTCATTTGTTTATTCCTTACTTAAGGCACGACTACCCTATACTTATACAAATCTCAATCTCTTAACCATTTTAATCTATACATATTATATTTACTTTATCTAATTAAATCTCCTGAATAATGTTATTTAAAATTAGGGGTGTTACACTCCTCTTCCTTGGATGGTAAGTAATGTCATACTGACTCGGCTCGGTATTCCACTTTATCAACCTTCCTAAAGTTTTGGGTCAGTCCACTACCTATTTCAAAGGTTGGTCAATCAACATTCTGATCAGATGAGCCTGAAAATGTGATTGTAAATTCCTTGACGCAATCAACAAGTAGTATGTAAGTTTCTCCAACTTCAGTTGATTCTTTTCATCTCCAATTAACCACTTGCTGATGTAGTACACCATTCTTTGAATCCTTACATCCTCACGCACTAATGTTGCTCTTAGTGCATGAGAAGACACTGCTAGATAAACGAATAAATCCTCCATGTCCAACAATTTGGATAAGAGCAGGGCTTCCATATGCCTCAATAGTTCCTCGAAGGCATTCTAGCAATCTTAATTACATTCAAAGTCCTTACCTTTTTTGCAGGCATCGAAGAAAGGTATGCACTTACCTGCTACCCTTGAGATGAACCGACTCAAACCAGTGACCTTTCCATTCAAGCTCTGAAGTTGCTTCTTCAAATAGTCGGGGCAGTTACATTCCTTAGGGAATTTATCTACTTTGGATTAGCCTCGATGCCCCGTGCATCGAAAATAAATCCCAGAAACTTTCCCGATGCTACTCCGAAGGTGCATTTTAACGAATTTAACTTCATTCTAAATTTTCATATAACTTCAAGCTTTTTTAAAAGGTCATCCACATGGTTTTGTGATACTCGTGATTTCATGAGCATGTCATCCATGTATACTTCCATTATCCACCCTATTTGAATCTTGAACATAGAGTACCTAGTCTTTGGTATATGGCTCCAGCATTCTTCAAACCGAACAACATCACTTGATAGTAATACAATCCTAAGTCCATTACAAGGCTTATATTCTCCCAATCCAGTATATGCATCCGAATCTAGTTATTACCCGAATAAGCATCCATAAATGAGAGCGATTTGTGTCCTACAGTTCTGTCTAGCAATTGGTCAATTCTGGGTAAAGGAAAGCCGTGCTTCAGACACGCCTTATTCATATCCAGATAGTCGACACACGTTCACCATTTTCATTTGACTTCTTAACTAATATGGGATTGGATAAAAATCGAGGTATAATGCATCGCAGATAAAGCCGCGCACCAACAGATTATCCACTTCTTCATTGAACGAAGAAGATCACTCTAAACCCAGACTATGCCTTTTTGTCTCAGTGGTGGGAACTTTGGGTCGATATTCAGTGCATGACGTGTTATCTAGGGATATCCCATACATATGTGAATGTGTCCAGGTAAACTCGTCCAAGTTTCATTGGAGAAAATTCACAAATTCCTTTCTCAAGTGAACATTGAGCCGAGATCCATTCTTTAGGACCTGAGTAGGATCATCCATGTCGATTGGAACATTCACCTTCAGTTCAACCGTTGTTGGCAACCCTTACCCTGACTGCTTCCTAGGATCGATAGCCTTGTTGAATCGACTATGGTTCCTAAGCCAGGGTCTAGGCTTTGGTTTCTATGCTTGCGAATCTTGAATGTGGAGAGCCTTCCTTACATTCTTTCCTTTCTCCAGATGCTCAGCTTCTTGCAGTTCAACAACATAGCATTCTCTTGCCACATTTTGGTCTCCTCGCGTTACTCCTATCCCATCATTGTAGCAAACTTCACAGTCAGACACCATGGAGCCAAAGCGGTCCTAAAATCAGCTAGGACCAATCGACCCAAGAAAGCATTGTATACTAAGTACTCAGAAACAATAATAAGTGTCTAAATATGGACCATCCTACATTCTCCTTCACTAAGTTTTATGGCAAGTCGATCGTCCCAATCGGCTATTTAGATTCTCTTGTAAATCTCTAAATCTTCATCTTGTAGGCAGTCACATCCATCATGTTGATTTTCATATGATCGAAAGTTCATATGATCAAAAGTCTTTATGAATAGAATGTTAATTGTGCTACCGTTATCCACCAAAACTCCATGCACAACAATTGGTCCAATTCATACTTTATCACCATGGGATCGAGGTTGGTGCTTCGACTCCATAAAAATATTGATTTTTAAACACAATATCATCTGTTATCATCTTCTATGTCTTAGTTGAAACTTCATCTTCGATGGCGTAGCAACTCTCCTATAGTGCATACTTCATGAACTCGCATACCTCTCCATCTTAACCCAACTTCTCTCCATTAGATGAGGTCCACCAGTTATGGTATTAACTAGCAATCATCCACCAGTATGTCTGGGTCCTTCACAACTGGGTCGAGGAGCTTTACATTAAATTGGGGCCCCTTAGGGACCTGCTGTTTAGTCAGCATTTTGTTGTTGCTTAACATACTATTGGAGTCTTTTTTCGTATGAGCTCCTCGATCAAATCCTTTAAATGGCGATATTCAATCGTATTGTGCTCATAAGCTTTATGGAAGCAGCAGAATTTTTAAGAATGTTTCTCCTTCTCTGTCACCTCTCTCCTAGGTGGTTTCTTGTACGTATAGTTCCTTGAGCAGAAAGATAGATATTTTTTGGTGTGTCATTCAAAGGCGTATAATATTCTAGGCACATATTCTTGGGGGATTTACTATTCTCATTACGACTGCCACTAGAGTTTTGGTTACTTATTATCTGATTCCTAGAATTTCCAGCATTTCTTGCAACTCTACTAGAGTTTTCTCCATCCTATTTATCCACCGTATTACTTTGAATTACCTCCTTTGACTGTTTATCACTATCCATTCCTTCAACCAAGCTTGCTTATTCTAACCAAAGAAACCGGTTTTCCTTTCGACAAAATTCTTCCAAGTAGTTGGTTTTTTCATCTTCAACCATCTATCAAAATCCATGTCTGGGTGAATGTCCCAGACTAGTGCCATGAATACAAGATCTTCCTTCAGATTGCTAATCTTCATAACAACAACACTGAATCGGTTCAAGAAACCCTTTAGTGACTCCTTGGTTCCTTTAGAAGCTAGATAGGGACATCATGTCCTTTGGTCGAGCGACATGGAGCCTAAACTGCTCCAAGAACTTCTTATCTAATTCATCAAAAGTAGATAAGGTCCTTGGCGTGAGCATAGTGAACCACATAAAACCAGGACCTACAAAAAAGATATGAAAACATCTATAACGAAGAACATCAGTAGCTTTAGCTCCATTATATGACATTCGTACTTAAGTAAGTGTTGTTTGAGGTCGGTAGTTCCGTTATATGATGACATTGTTGGCATCGTAAACATTCTAGGTACTCTTCTTTCAGAATAATTTCGGAAAACAGAGTCCTACTTGGTGCGAAGCCCTAATCTTTATTCTTTCTATCTCCACTTTCCTCTACCAACTATTTTACCATTTCAGCTATGTATTCTTCACTAGTATGGTAGTCCAAAGGTCGATTATTAGGGGCAGTGCCGAGCATTTGGTTTCATAAATGATCTTGGTTTATCAGTTGACGTCTAGGTCCTCCTGTCTTTGAGAAAGCCACTCCTCCGATATTTCGTGGGTGCATGATTGGTTGAGTTGCGGCGTTCTGAACTCCATCTCCATTAGAATCAACATCCAATTCGAGACCATCATCTTCAAGGTGAAAATCTACTTCTTCATCACTGCATCACCATCCATGGCATCACCCCCTTCTAGATTCCTATTGGTATCGAGAGAATTCCTCTCGGTACCGAGTGGTCTTCTCGTTAGGGGAGCATTTCTACTTCCTCCTTCAAGTCCTTTGACAACTCTATACCTTTTGCTTTAGCTTTCCATCCTATTTGGTTAGGCCAAAAATGGATGAGTTCCCTTGTTTTATTGCAGATGAAGTTTTCCTTTTAGTTCTTCTGGTTCTTTGAGGGTGCAAGATTAGCAAAACATCCATCTTATCCACTAAAGCTTCTTGATTACCTACCATTTTCTAGTTCAACTAATGCAGTATTTTATCATGCTCTCCTATGCTAACTACAACATGTTGAGCAAAGGATTCTGGAATTGCCTGTTGATTATTACTTCAACTTGGTGGGCATTCCCTTCATCACCACCTACTACTTGTTGATTGCATCAAGCATTTAATCAACTCCTACTTTCTTGGTTTTCTTCTCATCGATCCTTGAAGTTGCTTGTCCAAACTCAAAGAAAAGCACTTGACCATGAGATGTTGGAGTAGAGTGTGGAGCATATGGAGTTCATGTGGCCTAAATAGATGAAAGGGATCTCTTAGTACTAAGAGAAACCTCTTGGTACTGAGAGGTTTCGACTATAACAACCCTGTTTTAATTTGCTTAATTAACTAAGTTTAATCATGATTATTTAATTTTAATTTTTGATTTTTGAAATTTAACAATGTAATTAAATTTAGTTTTTAAATAATTGGTTTGATTTAATTATAAGAAAGGAGTATAATTTTTTGAGATGATTTCAATTTAAATTAAGGTATTATTGGTCAACTATTAAGCTTTTGATAATGAGATAAATTATTGAATTGGAAAGTTAAATTGAGTTTTGGTTTAAATTTATTTATTTTTACTATCTAATTAAATGAGATATTATTTCTTTTTAAAATAGATTTTGGTTTAGATAGAGATAATATCAATAATTTATGAATTAGTAATATGGAATTTAAATATTAATTTGGATGTGAGATTTTACCTGAGCTTTGATTTAGTTTAAATATTAATTTGGTTTAGAACCTAATTTGATAAGTGAATTTAATTAGGCTAATAGGCTTGGTTAGTTAAACTTCTAAATTGAGCTAAGTAGAGAATTTAGTTAACTAATCTTAACTTAGGCCTTAGTATTTATTTCAGCCCAAGGTCCTAAGTGAAATAGGTTGTGTAATTCTCTATGTGGTTTCCCTAACCCTCCCATAAACTCAAAAGAAAATTTTTATCACCATTTAAAACTTTGGGGGATCAAGCCATGAGGAAAGCCTATTTCATCCCTAGTTTTAATTCAAATAAATCAAGACAAATTTTAGATTTCATAAGGAGATAAGGTATGAACACTCTAGATTCTTCTCTACCTTATTATAGTACTAATTTGAGCTTTTAATTTAGTTTTTTATTTCTAAATTTTTGAGATTAGGGCCGCTTGTTGTTGTTGTTTTGATTGAAGAAAAAGAAGCAGGAGTTGTAGAAGAAAAAGTGTAGCAATAGTTTTGTTCTAGCCTTACTTCTTCATCTTCTTAGAGTTTGAGGTGAGTTTGATACTCACAAATCTATTTAGTAATTGACTGCTAACTCTGAATAGATTGGTTGCTCGAATTTGATTGCTGAATAATTTAGAGAAAAGTTTAACTGTATTAGCTAAAAAGTTCCATTTGAGAAAACTAGATTTTTGGTTGATTTTAATGCACAAACACACACCATTGTTGGTGTAGCAAGTATATGTAGTATTAGTGTTAATATTAAAACCTGGTATAGTCTCTAGTACCTTCATAAAGTGGTCGAAATCGATCATCCATGATTGTCGGTCCAATAATTTTTTTTTTATGCCTAGCAAATTGCTGCCCAGGTTATGGGACCAATCGACTGGTCATGGTCCACCAGTCAACTGGTGATGTTAAAATTTTGGCAATAAGCCCAATTTTATTGTGTTTGTTTACCCTTGTCGATTTTTTTATATGGTTAATTAGTTCTTGTGTTTGTTTCTGAGTATTTATTTAGTGACCTAAAGAAGTGATAGTACTGTGCAATTTAGTGCTTAATGTATATTAAGATATGAGGATTTTATATTAGTATATAGGTAAAAAAAAAACTATATTAAAATTTGGTTTTAAACTTCAAGTTTAAATATATAATCAAATTTGGATTTTTCTTATATATTATACGGCAAGTATAAATTTAATAAGTGAATTTTTAGAGTTTGATTGTAAAATTCTTTAACATAGTATATATATTTTCTTTATAAATATGGCAGTAATATTTTACAAAAGAAAGTGATTTGTATATGTATAGATAAAAAGAAATGAATCTTGATTTATGTAAAGATGCATATGTATGTGAACTCGAGATAAACTTTTATAAACAATCTTATAAAAGGGAACTTTCTTGATTCAATATATTATTAATAATAGCTTATGATTAATTATGGAAAAGAGAAATTTATATAAATATGATTTTAAAACACCTATTTAGCATTTTCTTAAAAATATAGTTCTGGAGGTTTAAAATAAGGATTTGGAATAAATCTTGAGATAAAATTTTGAGAGCCTTAATTCTATAATATGGGAAATACCAATAATCGACTTAGTGTTATTGACTGGTTTAAATGCTCTCAAGTAACAGTTTATCGAATATGATATAAATCATTGAATAAAATGTTTGAGTAAAATTTACTAACTCATTAGCGAATACTTGAATTTCACTGGATAGTATGGAATACTTTGGTTAATTCTTACGATTGCCTTTGGGAAAGTATTTAACACTTTAGGGCTACATTCTCTTTTGGAGTTCGGATTTCGAGCGGTAGATCCTTAATAGATATATTGTTCAGGTTTTCTAGTTATATCCGTAATGAGTGAAACTTACTAGCTTCTAGTAAATACTTGAATTTCACCAATGGTATGGGACGTCCTGGTTAAGTTCTCGTGATTACTAAAGTGATAGTATTTAGCACTTTACAGTGAGTTCTCTTTTGGTGTTGGGATTTCAGGCCGATATATCCTTAAGAGGTATGCTCATGGATTTTGCAACGATTATCTTGATCGATTTGAGTTATAGCTTCTTTGGTATTTGAGTTATATTTCTACGATCATTAAGATCGGTATGGACGATCCTTGAGATCAGTTGGGATTTTGTTTTCCATGGTATGGATCACCCATGGTGTTAGGTCGGTACATATTAGGATGTTGTTCTCCATGGTATGGACAATCATTGCGATTGGTATAGTCAATCATTGTAATTGGTATGGACGATCATTATGATTCGTACGGATTAGGTTTCTCGGATTTTGAGATGTTATTTATTCTGGAATGTTAGACTTTGTGACTATTCTGCATTTCGTGATTTCTATCTCTATGGATTTTGATGCTTTCGATTTATTTTATGCTTTGTGATTTTAATATTCATGTATCTTCAGATGGATTCCGAGTAAAATTATTTCAGTGATTTGTTTATATCTATGACATCAGTAATTGTATTTATAATGTCATATGCCTTAGTGGTATATCTTGTTCTCAATCTTTTAGATATTTTGAGATAGTCTAACCAGTTTATTATTTTTATAACACTCGGATCCGGCCAAGACTTTTCAAGCTACAGGACTTGCAGGCTTTTGGGTAGGTGCGCTAGCTTAGAGAAAAACTACTTTGGACTTTTCATTTTATCTCATATAGGATTGTGTGTATGTATATGGGATTTATAGTTTGAGAGAGCGACTTGTCCTGGATGTATATTATATGGACCTAATATTATATTTTATAGACTCACGGTATGTATTGTTTATGATGTATATTATTCCGTTGTGATCTGTGGCTATTTTTCTATATGCTATACTGTTTTGATTTTCAGAAACAGACGTGTTTATTATTTTAGACTAAGACTGTGCATGTCAAAGTTTGTACTAGATATCCGGCAAAATGGTAAGTATGATGTGTCGCTGTTAGTTTAAAGATATATTCACATTTGGTCTCCCTTAACAAGCCGTATTCTCCATGTTATTAGACGACATTATTTATAATGTTCTTTAATAGTATGGGTATAGCGGCGGGGTCGTTGAAATTGGTATCAGAAGCTGAATCAAAACATAATATAGTATAATATCATAGATCTGAGGCCTCGATGACTTAGAGTCATGTCTCATAGGGTATGTGGTAAGTAGTTATTAAATATCTATGTATGGTTAGGAATATAAAATGATTATGGGAATAATCATTGGGTCGTATTTGTTAAATTTATGAATCACTTTACAAATTACAGTTATAAAACGATTTTAAAAGTTTAATGTTATGTAGTGGTGTCCTACTCCGTTAGTGATTAAAGTTGCATAGTGGAAGCTGATAGATTGTTTTTGCTGAGCATAGTAATTTGTTGTTTATTTATGTTTGATTGAATGTTGCATAAATAGATGAATGGTTACATCATTAAATTATTATAAGTAGATTTTCATTTGTATGAGAATATACATATTTATACATTATGGATTTAGTTTTGTTTTAAATTGCTCATAGATTGTTTTATGAATTCTAGTTGAGACGTAGGATGCCATAGTGCCAATAGAGATTCCTAAACTCTTTGACGAGATAATCAGACACAGTAATTTTTGAGTTATAAATATTATTTAAGAAGGAAATAAAGTTTAAAGTGAGTTAAATATTATGTTAAATGGGATAAATGTTTTGAAAAATATATTTATATACATATGTAATAAATTTTGGAAGTGATTGTTAGTCCTTGAGATGATGGTTTTGGTGACAACATCCTTAGAACTTGTTATAAAATATAAATACTAATGTTATGATTTAGATATATATGTATATGCAGAATATAAACATGCACGTACCAAGAATGAAGACGGTACAGTATAGAGATACAAGACTGATGAATTTAAAGATCGAAGATATCAAGATTAAAGACTTATGAGTATCAAGAAATCAAGTTATCAAGAGTCCAAGATTTCAAACAGTACAAGATAATGTAGTTAGTCTAGATTTATGTTAAAACTTCTTGTAAGCATTGACATCTTTATTCGAAGTTTATTCGTGGAATGGAGTCCACTTCGAGCCTATCAAAGGGATGGAACCCACGACAATATCTGGTGGAACATATAGTAGTCCTATTATGCTATCCACCAAATACACACACACACACACACACACACACACACATACACACACACACACACATATCTTGTTTTTAAAAAATATTTTTAAAACTTTCTTTTCAAAAAGACATCTCTCTTGGTTTTAAATATTTTAGCCTCAAAACTATTTTTATCATTTCTAATATTTTGATTTCAAAATTGTCCTTGTTTTTAAACCATCTCTTGTTTTAAATGTTTGGCTTTAAAATATTTATATACTTAGTTTAAATCACTTTATAGATTAAGATTTTATATATATATATATATATATATATATAATTACTTTCTATACTCTTTATATTTTTAAACTATATTCAAATATATTTACAAAGTTTAGAAATTGTTTTGACAAATTATAGAAACCAATTTTAATAAGAAAATCAAAACATCAATTTTTCCTTGAGCATGTCGACATCCCTCAACCCCCCATGTTGACATGGTGTCCGTTATTTTAAAATTTCAATTTTCAAAAGAAGTGTCTATTTGTCGTATCCTTTCACGAATAGATACGGCCGTTGCTCTAGTATAAATACTAGTAAGTTCTAAATGAATTTTTTTACCAGGTTTCATTTATATTCTCTCCTCTTCATCTTCCACATTTATTCTAAAGAATCCTAAACTATACTCTGTCGAAATACCAAGTGAATTAAACTTGATTATCTCTCTTTTGATTCTCTGCCACTCTCTCCATAAGATCTCAGTGCTATTTATAGTTACAGAATCTTTTGTATATCAAACTGTCAAGTAAAAGGTGTGGTTGAGCCTTAAAACCAATTGGGTGTGATTGTAGCCTCAAAAATCAATTAGGTGATCTTGTAGCCTAGTTAAATCTAGAGACTTTGCCCTAGACTCAAGTAGAGGAGGGTGTACCTCATAGCCATGAAACTAAGGGTGTAATCTGGGAGATTACTTTGATAATAAATCTGTATGATTGTACGGGACCGGATGTAGGGTAACTCCGAACCAGTATAAAATCCTGATGCATTCTTTCCTTTACTGCTTTTATTTAGTATTTGCATCTGTGTCTGATTCTGTGATTATATTTATGTCTGTGAATTGCATCTTTTGGTGATTAAATTACATAAGTTTCAAAAAGATTTAGAAAATCCAAAAAACACTATTCACCCTTCCTCTAGTGTTATTCCAGCCTTAAGATCCGTAATCCACATTTCTCACATTTGGTATCAGAGCATTGGTTTTCAAAGTTTTCATAATCTAAATTTCGAAAAGTTTTATAAATGGCTACCAACACTGGTTTTGTTAACACCATCACTAGTTCATTTGAAGAGGGTCAGTCTACTGCCAGACCACCACTTTTTAATGGCAGTAACTATGCATATTGGACATGTAGAATGAAAATATATTTACATTCAATACGATTAGATGCTTGGAATATCACACAAACTGAATATTCTGAACCCACAACTAGTTTTCATAGTGGACTGTTGAAAAAAAGACTATTGGACAAAATAATTCCAAAGCCATGAATATTTTATTTAGTTCACTTGATAGGATTGAATTCAATAGAGTATCTGTTTGTAAGTCTGCATATGATATCTGGAAAACTTTGCAAGTTACTCATGAAGGAACAAGCAAAGTCAAACAGACCAAAATATCCATACTCACAAATCAGTTTCAATTATTCAAAATGAATTCTAACGAGTCTATTTCAGATATGTATAGAAGATTTCAGGATATTGTGCATTCTCTAATATCATTGGGAAAAAGTTTTTTCAAAGAAGATCAAGTCAAAAAAATTCTAAATTCTCTTACTCCAGAATGGGATCAGAAAACTCTTGCAATCGAAGAAGCAAATGATATCGGTGCATTAAAGATTGAAGAATTGATTGGCAGTCTAATGTCATTCGAAGTACAAATGCAAGGGAGAAGAGATAGCAAGGCATTCGAAAAGAAGTCAATTGCGTTCAATGCATTAACAGATGGATCAGACTCGAGAAGTGATGATGATGAAGAAATAGCTTTCATAACAAAGAATTTTCGAAAGTTTCTGATGAACAACTTCAAAAAGAATGATCACACGAATTTTGGAAATCATAACGAAGTACCAAACCATGTCAAATATTTCAACTGTGACGAACCAGGCCATCTCAAAAGTGACTTCAGCATCCTGATAAGCAAAAGTTTCCTGCAAGCAATGATTATACAAAGAAAATGAAAAGATTGTATACCGCTACACTATACGATTTAGACTCAGACTCATCCTCGAGCGACGATGATCAGAAGATGAAAAATTCAAATTGTACTTTACGGCTATTCATGTTTTCGATGATCTTGGAGATACGAATCTAGAAAAAGGTACACGTTTACAATATATTGGTTGAAATCATTTGCTTAAAATCATTTGATTGTCTAATTGTTTTTGAAGTTATGTGTTGTTTGAATTTTAAATTTTTTATTATTACGTTTACTTTTATTTTTAATATTATAATATTTTTATTAAAAGAGTATTATTATATTTAATATTACTGCAGAAAATATATAGACATTAAAAATAATATATGTATATAGATATAAAAGTATATATTAAAATATAAGTCACATGAATTCTCTGACCCATGTCGACGTGGCCCTACCCATGGTGTTGACAACCCTGTCAAAAATTTGAAATTCAAAATCAAATCTTTGAATTTCCCTCCACCTTTTCACCAAACCCAATATTCTGGAAAGGTACCTCTTGACCAGAGAACATGTCTGTTGAATATCTATTTGTTTCCATTATCTTATCATACCTTTCCACTTTCATTTTAAAATTCAAACTCTCTTTCACTCTTTCAAACTTTCTACTCTCTACAAAACTGGCTTCTTCAAGCACTCCATCCACAATGAGGCTGTCTAAAACTATTAAAGAGTATCTCTATAATGATCCGGAAGTAATCAAGGCTTATATAAACTATGCTAATTTCGAAAAAGTTCATACGGGAAAGTTTGCTATCTTCAACGATTTCTCTACATATAAAATCAATACTCTTCTTGAAGAGAATCATATTCTTAAAAATTTTGGCAATTCTCAAAATGATTTTGTTACCCAAATCTTGTTAAAATGTTTTATGCGAATTTGAATCGCGGTTTTTATGAAGGAAATGAAGATGAAGAAGAAGAAGAGGGGGAGGAAATGGAAATTGAAGAAAATAATGAAGAAACCTTCTTGGAAAGTATTGAATATCCTACCAATACTAACAATCCTTCCAACAAAACTCTCCTCAAAAATCAAAAGATTATAGTGGAAAATCAAGGGATTCTCAAAAGATTCATTAGTAAGAAATTGAATAAAATGTCCAGTAATATGAACAAATTCTTTGCAAAAGTTGGTCGGAAACTTGGCTTATCATCATCCTCCTCATCCTCTAGCACATTCTAAGAACTAGTTTGTGATATATTAGTTTGTTTTGTGTGGGTTTGTATTGTTCTTTTTATCATGTTATGTAGTATCTTATGTATCATCTCATCTATTTATAAAAATCATCTATCATATGTTTTTCTACCTTATCGTGTCTATAGAATAAATGTTAGTATAGTATATAAGTTTATATATATACATATTTATTCAAAAAATGAATAGGACACATAAATTAACGGACCCATGTCAACATGCCTCTACCCCCGATGTCGACATATAACTGTCAGTTTTGGTTATTTTTTAAACTTTGAAATTAAAATAACTAACTCGTGTCTATTCGTTTTAAATGAATTCTGCCTATTTAAACACTTGTTTCTTCTAGAAATTTATAATCTTTTCAATTCTACTTATCTTTGTTTGCATCTCTTCACTACTCATCAAAAATGGCTTCCACTTCTCAAACTCTAAGTGATAATCTTGAAAAAACTCTCAATTCATTCAAGAATGTACTTAATTTTATTCGCCGCAATCAAAGCACTTAGAACTAAGTCAAATGTAGATGATAAAAGAACAAGAGAAGTATTTCGATGCCCTCCGTTGAATGATTTCTGCCCTCAACAAAGATGATCTTGATGCAAATCCTGTAGGAACTTTGATTCAAGATAATGAAGCTTGGGAAGTTATTAAAAAGGATCCTATCTTTGGAGAAGAAGAATGGGTTAATGTTCCTAGAAATATTTGATCTCCTTATGGTTTGAATAGCTTGTTTTCGAATTGTTGATTTGATTCCATTTGCTTTTATTTGATTAGAATTGATTTGGTTTGAAGGGATTTTATAACATATACAAAACATAGTATATATTTATTGGGTTTAAACTTTCATATTTGTCATGTCTTTATTATTAACTCATGTTGTTATTATATATATATATATAGTCCATTATAATTTTTCACAGGTACTCTAGTATAAGATTAAGGGGGAGTTATATTAGTTTAGGATAAGTTTTTTGTTGATGACAAAGGGTGAGAAATATAAAATAGAGTAGTCAGAGTAGTTAGGCTTAGATTAACGAGGAGTTGTTAATTTTAGGGGGAGTTATTCTGAAGGAGAAGTATATTTTATAAACATAGGTTATCATCATTAAAAAGGGGGAGATTGTTAGTCCTTAAGATAATGGTTTTGATGACAACAACCTTAGGACTTGTTATAAAATATAAATACTAACGTTATGGTTTAGATATATATGTATATCCAAAATATAAACATGTAGGTACCAAAAATGAAGACTGTACAATATAGAGATACAAGACTAATGAATTTAAAGAGCGAAGATATCAAGATTGAAGACTCATGAGTATCAAGAAATCAAGTTACTAAGAGTTCAGGATTTCAAACAGTACAAGATAATGTAGTTAGTCTAGAATTATATTAAAACTTCTTGAAAGCACTTACATCTTTATTCGAAATTTATTCATAGAATGGAATCCTGGTGGAATGGAACCCACGACAATATCTAGTGGAACATATAGTGGTCCTATTTTGATATCCACTAATTTTATAAAAATGCTTTTCAAAAATATATATCTCTTGTTTTTAAAAAATGTTTCAAACTTTCTTTTCAGAAAGACATCTCTCTTAGTTTAATATTTTAGCCTCAAAGCTATTTTTATCATTTTTAATATTTTGATTTCAAAATTGTCCTTGTTTTTAAACCATCTGTTATTTTAAATATTTAGCTTTAAAATATTTATATACTCAGATTTTAGATCACTTTATAGATTAAGATTATATGTATTAAAAATTACTTTCTAAACTCTTTTATATATTTAAACTATATTCAAATGTATTTACAAAGTTTAGAAATTGGTTTGACAAATTATATAAACCAGTTTTAATAAGAAAATCAAAACATAATTTTTTTCCTTGAGCATGTCGACATCCCTCGACCCCCTATGTCGGCATGGTGTCCGTTATTTTCAAATTTCAATTTTCAAAAGAAGTGTCTATTTGTCGTATCCTTTCACGAATAGATATAGTTATTGCTCTACTATAAATACTAGTAAGTTTTAAACAAATTTTTTACCAGATTTCATATATTTTTTCTCCTCTTCATCTTCCACATTTATTCTAAAGAATCCTAAACTATACTCTGCCAAAATACCAAGTAAATCAAACTTGATTATCTCTTGTTTGATTCTCTGCCACTCTCTCCGTAAGAACCCAGTGCTATTCAGAGTTATAGAATCTTTTGTAAATTAAACTGTTAAGTAAAATGTACGGTTGAGCCTTGAAATCAATTGGGTGTGATTGAAACCCCGAAAATCAATTTGGCGATCTTGTAGCCTGCTTAAATCAAGAGAGTTTGCCCTAGACTCGAAAACAGGAGGGTGTACCTCGTAGCCTTGAAAACGAGGGTGTAATCTGGGAGATTATTTTGATAAGAAATCCGTACGATTGCACGGGACTGGATGTAGGGTAACTTCGAACCAGTATAAAATCCTGGGGTGTTCTCTCCTTTACTACTTTTATTTAGTATTTGCATCTATGTCTGATTCTGTGATTATATCTGTGTATTTGAATTGCATTTGTTGGTTATTAAATTACATAAGTTTCAAAAAGATTTAGAAAATCCACAAAACACCATTCTCCCCCCTCTAGTGTTATTCCAGCCTAAAGATTTGTAAACCGCATTTCTCAGAGCGATAAGATACTTTATAGAAAAGTATGTATACATGTATGTACAAATGTGACAAAATTTTTTTAAAAGAAAGTATCTTGGATATAAATAATATGCTAAAAGGAAATGTTATGAGTTCTTAGTTATTTGGAAGGAAGATATTAATTTGATAATAATATTTAGTAAATGATTTGGAATTGAATATCATTATTTGTGAAAATAAAATATTTTGGATAGAGATATTTTGGAAAAGAAATTTAAAAGAAATTTTTATATATATATATATATGTAAAAAATTGATGGCTTAGAAAATTATAATAAAACTAACAAAATGCAAAATATATTAATTTAGATGATGCGTGCAGCCACCGAGCATTAGCAATAGCAGAGATAAGTGGCGAGGAATTGTTGATTTTACCATCAACATCATAGCCATTTGACAAAGCAAGTGTAATAAATAGAAGGCAAGGCAACATCATAAAATTATTTGATATATGTAAATTGTGTATGTTTATGTGAAAGATATATGCTAAGAAGAATAATGTGTGTGTAATGACCCACTATTTCGAACCATTCAAATCGACAATCATCCACACATGTTAGACTTTATACAATAATAAGCAGCGGGATAGATAAATAGTAGTTATAAACATCATCGTCTGAATAAATACAACAATAAATCTCAAATACATAGAAGTCAATAATACAAAAGCAAATGACAAGTCTAAACATAAACAACCGGAAATAACTAAAATAGTTAGAAAAGTTGAATAGATATAAGATCTCCAAGAAGAATGCCAAGCTCTAAAGGCAAGTCTCAATTGCTGTGACGCTCAGTTTGACCCGAGCATAAAGCAAAACACAAAATACTCGAGTCAGGATTAACATTCTTATGGAAGTAAATAAACTCAAGTGAAATGTCAAGTGAAATACAAAAATAACTTAAAAGATGCTTAGGATTCCCATCCTCTAAGGATCCGTGGAACTATCTACATATATAGTACAATACGCTACATAAATAAGGTCTACAGTAAAGTAAAATAGCATTAAGGCGTTACCCATATCCTCCTTAACATGTTTTATATATATTCCTATATCTATACAGTAATGTAATTCTTTCGTAAACTGGAGGGCTATCAGAGGGCACCTCATAGGTTCGGTACAAACCAAACTCCTAATGGATGTAATAAGGCATGTAACAAGGCACGCGAGGCAATGCCAGGGTAGGATTCTACCGTTTGCACTCCCGGACTGGTGATAATGCATAGCAGCTACTACCGCCTACCTCGAGATGCACTCCCAAATCAAAGGTGCACCCAATCAAATCACAAAGTAATAGAATGGTATTGAAGAAGCATGCTTGATCGGAGGTGCGACCTCACTTGGCCCGGTATAGCTCCTATTTTAGCCACATCAAGCTGACGTGTAGGAGTCAGGGCTGCGTTAATACCTCATATAGAATCGTCGTCAAACCATCCTACTTCGTTCTGGAATCTCCACCACAGACACAGTTGTTAAAGTGATTTTCGGTATAGGTAGAGAATATGACAATATTTGATCCCTGTCTCTTTAACAACCAAACGCTTATTTCACACCGTGGTCATTTTCATTTAAAATAGTTCATTCTTCATATCAAAATGTCATATTCATTTAAAAATCATAGCACCGTCAAAATCATATTCACTTTCGAAATCATATCATTTTCAAAATCATATTCACTTTTGAAATCATATCACTTCCAAAATCATAACCACAAAATAGTTTAAACCTTTATTTCAAAATATTTGCATTTAAATCCATTAAGTCTAAACATAACAGTTAAGACTAAAATAGTTTAAATATTGAAAATAGCTTATATATATATATATATATTAAAATAGTTATAAATGAAAAATAGTATATATATATATTAAAAATAGGTTACAGATTTAAAATAGTTTATATATTAAAAATAATTTATATATATTGAAATAGTTGTAAATTAAAATAGTATATATATTAAAAATAGGTTATAGATTTAAAATAGTTTATATATTAAAAATAGTTTATATAATAAAAAGAGTTTATATTGAATAGTTTCAAATTAGAATTGTATTTTTCAATTTCACAAATCAGTTCAAATCAATTAATTTAGTTCCAAAATTTAATTTAAATCAATCTCAATTCAAATTCTCATTAAAACCACTTTTTAACCGATTTCAAATCCAGGTTCAAACCACAAATTTTAAACCACTTCAAATTCAGTAGGTTCTAAAATTTAAATCATTCAAACATTAACAATAGCTAAATTTAATAAATTCCTTTATATTTCAAAATTCAACTTTAGTCCTATTAAAATTTCAAGATATTCACTTTATCATTTTTAATAACACTTAAATAAAATCACATATTACCAATTTAAGTTAACATTAAATATTCAATCTCCAATTTACTTAAAGTTGAAAAAAATTCATTTAATCACTTTTTATCAAATCAAATTATAAAATCATACCTTTCAAAATATCAAAATCAATAAGTTCAAATCAACCCTTATTTAAATATCAATTCTAAATAAATTTAATTATAAATCAATTCTTAACTAATTAAATTACAAATCAATTCTTATTTAATTTATTGACCAATTAAAATGTCAAGTCGACTTTAGTTTATCTTTCCAACCTCTATTTATTAAAGTTATTACAAAATCTATTTTAAAAATATTAATATAAATTTTTAATAAATATTTAAAACATATTATACCTATATTAGTTAAATTAAATTTTGTTCAAATTTTAGCACATTAAATTTTAATTAAATTATATCTATTTTAAATCTTATTTTATATATTTGAAAATAATAAAAATATAAGTAAAATCTTAAAAATTTATATTTCAAACCGACTTATAAATTTAAAATTTCCAAATATATAATTTTAAAAAATCTAAATTTTACACATATATAAAATAATATATATATATATATATATATTATATTTTAAAAAAATCAATATTCATTAAAACCCATATATTTCCTTTCAAAACATTGTAACTCAAAAATAGACCAACGGTGTCCATATATAATTTCCTATCATATGGTCAAGTGATACGGATATTTATCATTTCAATCCGCAATAATTTAAATATTTACGGGTATATCATTTCAACCCGCAATCCTGAAATTCAAAATCTATAAAATCGCTTGGGTCTACCATTTCAACCCATAACGATTTCCCATAATCTATAATGTTGTTTGGACATATACCATTTCAACCCATAGGAAGAACAAATAACAGCATAAAATAAGATAACATATCAGGGGCGAATATGATCAAAATTGTCAAATTAAATATGATATACACATGCTAACAGGTTATTGATGTCAATAATGTCAATTATAATAGGTGAACAAATGAAAATAATATCATGTCATAATAAATGATTTAATTACCAATAAATTCAAATTTAATAACATATTTCAATCGTTATTTCATACGAATTAAATTTACTAAATATAAGAATTCAATCGTGAGTGATTGCTCACCTTTCGAGGCTATGAAAACAACGGGAATAAACACGATGCCTACACGGACACGCACGCAACGGAAAGCAAAACGCTACCGCGACCAATTCTGGACAGCTGCGAAATAAAAACAACAACTAGAGATCGACGAATCAAGCAAAGCTTTTTTCCCTACGGTATAGATTCTGAAAGCTAGCCGTGGTTCAGTGATGTACGCTGCGACAAGGAGGAGAGTAGATAGGCGTGTAGCTAAATGGACAGAGGAGCAAATTCACATGCAACAAAATATATACTAACTCTATATATATATATATCATTATTTTTTTCATAAAAGAAGAGGAGGTTGTGTTGGTAATCGCGGAGGGTCTGGGAAGAGGGAAATGGTGGACTGCGCTCGATGATGGAGTAGTGGGTTTGCGGTGGTCGCTGGTTGTTGGCTATAGGAAGGCGAACTAGGAGGAGGAAAATGTCACGGTTGTGGTTGGAGTGTGGAGATGCCAAGGCGAAGGCCGGTCGATCACTGTGGAGCGCGGGAAGCAGGCAGACAAGGTGGCAGAGGGGTTACTCGGCGGTAGGCTTGGTCTAAGCATGGTATGGAAGGTTGGAACGGGTTGCGGGTTAGCAGGTTGGTGATGGAGAAGAAGTGAGGGTGAGAAGGGTTGTTGGTGCTCGACCGTGATAGGTAGGTGTAGCTTAATGGGAGGTGACTGGCATGGTGGAGATTTGGTCGCATTACATGCATGTAGATGGTCGGTGGAGGAACGGTCGGAGCATGCTGAGTTCGGCCTGGGGTGTTTGCATGGAGGCTGTAGTCGGAGGCGGAAGGCGGAAGGTGGTCACGTATGGGAAATTGGAAGGGTGTTTGATGAGCAGGCGGTGGGAAACATGGTTGGGAAAGCGGTGGTCAGAGAAGCAAGATTCAGGTAAAATATTCGAACCATATATAATTTTTTTTTCTTGCATGAGCAAACCAACTGGTGGAAAGAGACGAGCAAGTTGGAGGTGCAGCTTCTTAAGAAAATATATATGAATGCTAAAATTTTTTTTATAGACGCACAAAAATGAAATGATAGAAAGCAATAAAAAAGTGGGCACGAACCAAAAAAAGAGAAGTGAAAAGAAATAAGAGATGAAAACGAACGAAAAACAAAATATTGAACAATGGGAATTGCAGAGCCAGGTTTGAATAATGTCTAGTGGCTATACAGTTTCACACAATGGATGATGAATGGTCACAAGTAAATCAAAAAAGCTCAAAACGGGTACCGATACGGCTAATATTTTCGCAGATTTTGCCTTGCATCGGACGTCAAAATGGTGAAATGAACAAATAAATATACTGTGGAGATCAGCATGATGAGACGAACAGAATGGTACACAAAAATGAGTGACATAACCCACCTATCAAAACTTGAATTTCGCTCCCAAAACTACTACTAAAACGCCGAAAATAAGATAAACGGGGCTAGAGTAGCCCAAATTTGATGAAACGAAATATGACATCTCATTCAGAAAATGATTTACATTTTTATTATATAAAAATATTCAGATTTTGAAAATATTTCATTTTCATCAAATTAATCAATTTTAAATTGAAATTGAAAATTACACAACAGAACCAACTTATATATTTTCTGATAAAAATCTACCATTTGCTATATTTAAATAGATGCATACCAAATATCAAATTTTAGTTATCGAATTTAAATATTTATTTTCATGAAATAATTAATTAATTAATTACATTATTAAAAATCGTTAAAATTTTCGGGTCATCACACTCTCCCCCACTCAAAGCTTTTCATCCCCGAAAAGGAACGAGATAGGAGAATAGAAACAACAGAAAGGAATGGTTGATTCGAATTACATACTACCAGATAGAACAATTAATTTCCATTTATTTTATTTCATTCACATAGTACATTTCTTCTAATGGCAATATCACTTAATTAATCTTTACAACTTAAATTCATTTTCTTTTCAAAAAAAATTATTTTATTTACTCATTTATTTAATCCATTTGACTTCACTTAAGTTAATTCTAAGTTCATTTTTATTTACTTAAATAGCATTCTTTATTTATTATTTAATTTATTTCACTTACCCTATCTTATAACATAGATTAGGTGTATAAACGTTTATTATAATAACTCAATTTTTATTTATAAATTCCCTTATCAAAAATTTCATTTTTAGACATCTTATTACTTGCATTTTATATTGTATATTATTCAATTACAAATTTACTTTTTTATTTACAACATTTCCATTAACTAAAATTTTGTTTTAAACATTTTCAATACTTAAGTTTTCTCTTGTATAACCTTCAAATAAATATTCACATTACATTTTAACTTTTTGAATATTTCAAGTAAGTCATATATGTTTTAAAATGCAATTGAGTATTATATAAATAAATTTTATGCTAGTTCAACTGTTACAATTTGTTTCCATTGTAACGACACACCTTTTTGGACGGTTTTAAATCGATGATAAACCACACATGTCAGACTCCAACCACATGACTCAGACCACACAGCGGAATGAAAAATATAATAATCAAATAGACAGTTCATGAAGCTGTTTTACAAATAACAATTGATTACACATTTACACTACAGAATCAGAGTACATACAACGGTAATAAATAAATAAAACAGCGGAACAACATTGCGGCGAAATAAATAAAATAAATAATACTAATGTACAAATCTCCATTTTCGTCCTCCAAAAGCAGCCTTCGATGCACTAAAAAGCTCAGACTGACCTGAACGAATTGTAAAGACAAAACATCCGAGTCAGAACTAAAAGATCTTATGTAAGTTAAATCAACAGTAAATAAATATGAGTGTGCATTAGAGATGTTTACGGGGTTTGACATCTCCTATCCAGTGTCTAACGTCGGTGCAATAACTTAAGAGATGTTCGGGATTCTCATCACTTAAGGATTCGTTAAACTATCTACTATGTAGTACAATATGCTATTGTAATATGTCTATAGTAAAGTATTAAAATAGCATTAAGGCTTTACCCATATCCCCTTAACATATTTTTATATATTCCCATAGTCTATACAGTACCGTAATTCCTCCGTAAACTGAAGGGCTATCAGAGGCACTCCATAGGTATGGTACAAACCAAACTCGTAGAAGGCATGTGACACGACACTCGAGGCATTATCAGGGAAGGATTCTGCCATTTGCACTCCGAAACTAGCGGTAATGCATAGCAGCTACTACCGCCCACCTCGAAACACGCTCCCATAATCAAAATCGAGAGGTGGCCACCAAATCAATCACAAAGTCATAATTTGGTATCGAACAAATGTGTCCGATAGGAGGTGCGACCTCACTTGGCCCGGTATAGCTCCTGTTTTAGCCACATCAAGCTGACTCATGGGAGTCAGGGCTACGTAAATACCTCATACAGAATCATTCTCCAAACCATCCTGGTTCATTTTGCAATCTCCACCACATACACAGTTGCTAAAGTGGTTTTTGGTATTGGCAGAGAGTATTACAATATCCGATCTCAGTCTCTTTAACAACCAAATGCTTATTTCACACCAGATGGTTCTTTTACATTTCAAAGGTGAATTCATAATTGATATCAAAATATCATATTCTCAAAACCATATCACTTTTGAAATCATATTTACTTTCGAAATCATATTCATTCTCGAAATCATATTACCTTTGAAACCATATTATCAAATCATCATATTTACTCAAATGTGTCATTTTGCTAGAAAATATCATTTCAAATCCTAACCTAGGTTATAACATTATTTAATCTTATTTTCTTTTAAATCAAGGATTTAAATATAAACACTTCCTCTTTATATAGTCTGAAATTTAGAAAATAGTTTAGATAGTTATAATTAGTTTAGCATAGTTTAAAATAAATTTCAAATAGTTAAAACACCCTGAAATAGTTTAAAAATAGATTAAAATATTTTAGGTGGATTTAAGATAGTTTAAATAGATTTAAGATAGTTTAAATAGATTTAAAATAGTTTTAAATAGATTTAAAATAGATTAAATGGATTTAAATAGATTTAACATAGATTAAATATATCTATAATGGTTTAAGTAGATTTAAAATAGATTAAATAGATTTAAATTAGATTTAAATGGGTTGATAGTTTAAAATAGGTTAAAATAGATTAAATTGTATTAAATATATAAAATAGATTAAAATAAGTTAAAATAATTTTAAATTTATTAAAATATATTAAATATATTTAAAATGATTAAAATGGGTAAATTTGTTTAAAATAGATTAAATTGGATTAAATAGATAAAATAGATTAAAATAAGTTAAATTAGTTTTAAATTGATTAAAATAGATTAAATAGTTTAAAATAGATTAAATTAGTTTCATAGTTTGAAAATCTTAGTAATTATGATTTAAAAATCATATACTTCAAATCACATCTTAGTAATTAATATATTTCTTTCATTTCAACACATCTTAAAAACCATTTATCAATATCGATTCAAATCCATGCTCGAACTGTAAACTTAAACTATTTCGAATTTAGCAGATTTCAAAGTTTAAATATTCAAATATTTCAATAACCTAAGTTTGATAAATTTTATTTATGCTTCAAATCTAACTTTAAAATTTCAATTTAAACCAATTCTAATTTCAACATTTAAAACTCGGATTTTCAAAATAATTCAGTTTATATAAATCAATTTTTCTTCAAAATATCATTTAATTAATTCAAAATTTAGGGTTTAAGATCATTTAATTTGACCAATCCGTATCCGTATATAATTTTCTACCCAATGGTCAAGTGATACAGATATTTATCATTTCAATTCGTAGATATTTTATATTTACGAATGTATACCATTTCAACCCGCAATCTCGAATTTAATTACAAATCCATGAAATCGCTCGAGTCTATCATTTCAACTCATAACGATTTCTCCCTAATTTGTCATATTGTTCGGGTATGTATCATTTCAACCCACAGGGAACTTGCAATATTATAAAATTATAAAATATACCATCCAGTCATCCAATATCAACAATCAACATCCATTACAATGACCATTCAATCAACCAATAAATAACATCAACTAACTGGTTACCATCAATAGGTATTCAATTGATAATTAAATTCACCATTAAATTAAATGACAATTAAATGCAAAAATCATATTTAACTGGAATGACTATTTAAATATACCAACCATCAACCAATCACCTTCTAATCACATCATAAATTTAGTTTAACTAACACAAGACAATCTATTAGTTATGAGTGGGTTAAAACACTCACCTTTGATTTCAAATCCAAAATAAGGCCCAAAATTCAACAGACTCAGGATTTGACCAAACTAGTTTCATAATGTCCGGAATTTCGATACGATCACGATGGAGAAAACTATGCATAAATCTGATCTCGTATGCGAAGGTTATATAAGTTAGAACGTTCCAATTTCAATGTAAAATAATTAAATAATAATATAAAGTAGGACACGTCACTTACCTCCTTATCACGCGAGAAACCCTACCACCGTTCAAACACACAACAAATCATCAGCCATCGCCTCGATCTTGTGTCGCGCACCTCCAAACACCACCCAAGCGATTGTTGACCAAGCCTGAAACCTCCCTCGTATCACCATCGACCGTAAAAAGGTAGTAGCCACCGTCAATTTTAAAACCCTAATCAAATTGTAGGGGGAGATCTAACCACGGACTTGACAAACGACAAACTTCGATGCACTCCCCTCGCCAATCTCCACAAAACCATACCCTCGAATCGATAATCCCTCGCCATTGATCAAACCATCAAACGAATGGTTGAGAATTCTTTGGTCAATCCTGGAAAAACTGAAATTCGATTGAAAAAATGAACAGCGGATTTGGATTGCGCTCGTCGAGAGGTTTCCAATGATATATAATATGCTAGGGTTTGGAGAATTTTGAAATTTTGCAATTGATTTTGATTTGAATTTGGATATGCGGATAATAGAGTTTCTGTCATTGAGAAGGAGAAGCAGACAGATGGAATTGTATGTACAGAGATCAGAAATAAAAAGGTTGTTAGGGTTTAGAAAGATCTATTTATAAGAACAAAGCCCGATAAGAAGAATTGGCTCGAACGACAATAACGATCCGAAAGACCCGTTTTGTCTCCGAAAAGAAAGTAGGTCATCCCATCATCAAAATAAATGTTTTCCATATTTTTAAACTCAATGGAACAGGTTTCAAGTTCTAATTTCATCGTATGAAGAAGTTAGCTTTTAAAATCAGCTTATTTCAAATTGAATTTATTAAATCGATTTCTACGCGTTTCGAGCTCGCATGATCAAACGACAAGTCCAAACGCTGTGAAACTTGAAATCCTATAATAATTTACCGTTAGGGATCCGATGAAGCTGGTTTCGTTGAAATTCGAAGTAGTGGCCAAGATGACTATTTTCACGTTAATTAAATAAATTATTGTTAAATTAATAAAATCCTTTTCTTAATTCAAATTTAGTAACTAACAATTTTCATCATTTCTAATTACTCAGAAATTAACAATCCTTTCAAACCCAACTTCCCATGTCAAATTCAATGTTAATTATTTCACTAATTACAATGTTTAATTTTAATTGCAATCATTAATTATAATTTAAATTCCAATAAATTGTTTAAATTTATTCAGTCAATCATTATCTAATGGACATAATCAACATTAGTTTATATTTATTACATCAATATTCTTCAATTATCATTTTATATCCACGCTAACTGAAATATTTCGGTAGATTGATTCAATTATTTTCCAATTTAATTTCAATAAATCAAATAAATAGGTGAAATAACAATTGTTACCTTTTACTTAATTTAATCACATTTATAAGTTTATTATCTACAAACAAATATTATAACCATTTACAAAACAGTGATGTTATCCGATTACAATTAATTTCATGTTATTTCACCAACTAATGTAATAATTAATTTATTTTCTTATTTTAAATTTATAACCAATTATAACTTACAATTATTACAATTACATGAGATTGCATTCAACTAGTCATCTATTACATTAAATTTTACATTATTAAACTTTATTCTAGTTAGTTCCCTCGTTCCTACACTATAAATTTTATTTTCCATCTACACTAAATTACAAAACCTTATTAAATTCAATAATTTAATTATCGGATAATACGGGTCGTTACACTCTCCCCCACTTAAAACTTTTCATCCTCGAAAAGGAAAAAAAGAAGGGAAAAGAAGGAATTAAGGAATCAATATATCTTATTCAAAGTATTCAATTTATAAACAATTAATTTGCATAAATAAATAATTTAAATAAAATGTATCAATTTACAACCAGTTAAATCCTTCATATTCAAGTTAACAAAAGTTTAAAATATCTTTACTTTCATAAAAATTTCTAAGTCCAAAGTTCACGAAAAATTTCAACAGAGTCTCCTTTGTACGGAGAGGTCCAGGAGAAATAATAATAGCAATGTATATAATATTTCAAAATAAAATTTTCCAAATACGGGAAAAATAATAAAATATCACTATAAGCCATAATCCGAGAAATTTGTCGGGCAAACAACGCTTATTTATGAAACCAAAGTAGTAACTATTGCTTCCATAAACCTGTATTTCACTTATAAAATCTAAAGGAGTTAATAATTATATAAAAGAGAAATTTAAGTTGTTTAAACTAATAACGGAAAAACAATCACAATATAACAATAGTCACTTTGCAAACAAAATACAATCATCATATGTAATTAAAGAAATCAACCGTCCATCCATAGCAACCAAAGCAAATGGTTTGTTTGGGTTTAGACACTTTTAATCATATAGAATGATAAATAAACTATTAAGTATACCATATACTCAATAGTCTTAGATAACACTTAATAGATTATTCATACGTCCTAAACAATTTAAAGTATCACTTCCCAAACATCCATAAGCCATAACAAACAATAGCTTCAAATGTCATTTACGTTTATTCTTCTTACTTTCCTTTCACATCACTTACTATTCAAAAAAACTTCTTTCCTTTTTTCATATAATGTTTATTTTCTATAATTTACATTCATTACTTACAAAATTCCATTTCTCACTTATACATAAAATTCTATTTTCCATTTCTTTACATCCATTTACGTACATGATCACTTTTTCCATTCAATTATTTAAAATAATCAATGAATTCATTATTTAAGTATTGCATACTTTTTATTTCAGTTTACTTCACTTTTTTTTATTTACATTGATTTTTTTTTTACATCAGTATTCATGTGTGAAGCAACTCATACTTATTTATTTCTCTCTTCTTTTTCTTATCACTTTTATTTCTTTCACACATAGTATTCACTTTTACTATTTACCTTAATTATAATTGGTTTCAATATCACTTAAATTTGTAATCATTTACTTACAACATTCACTTTGCATTTAATTAGTAGCATTTCAAATGATTGACTTAAGTTTATAACATTTTATAGCTTCAAAATTCTTATTTATAGACATAATTCCATTGAACACTTTCATTACTAATGTTTTACTTGTATGATATTCTATTGCATATTCTTGTTAACATTTCAACTTATAATATTTTGGTAAGTTATATATATGTGTGTGTGTGTTTGTGTGTGTGTGTCTTTCAAAATGCAATTGAATGTTACCCAAGTTTATTTTATTTATTTTAATTAGCAATGTTCAATATTACATACTTTGAAATCTACTAAATTTGAAATAGTTTAAGTTTATATTTCGAGCATGGATTTGGAATCGATGTTGGTTAAATGGTTTTAAAGATGTGTTGAAATGAAAGAAATAGTATAATTTGATATTAATTTCAAATTTATTGTTTTAATATAAACTGTTTTAAATATATTATTTTTAAATCCTGGTTACCAAGATTTCCAAACCATTGAACTAATTTAATCTATTTTAAACTATTTAATCTGTTTTTTATCAATTTAAAACTATTTTAACTTATTTTAGTCTATTTGTCTGTCTAATCCAATTTAATCTTTTTTAAACTACTTTAAACTAATTAATCCATTTTACTCATTTTAAATCAATTTAATCTATTTTAATCAATTTAAAACTATTTTAACTTATTTTAATCTATTTCATCTACTTAATCCAATTTAATCTATTTTAAACTAATTAGCCCATTGTAATCTAATTTAAATCTATTTAATCTATTTTAAATCTACTTAAATCATTTTAGATCTATTTAATCTATTTTAAATCTATTTAAATCATTTTAAATCTATTTAATCTATTTTAAATCTATTTAAAACTATTTTAAGTCTTTTTAAACTATCTTAAAACCACCTAAACTATTTTAATCTAATTTTAAACTATTTTAGGGTATTTTAACTATTTGAAATTTATTTTAAACTATGCTAAATATTTAAATTATTTATAACTATCTAAACAATTTTCTAAATTTCAGACTGTATAAAGAGGAAGTGTTTATATTTAAATCCTTGATTTAAAAGAAAATATGATTAAATGATGTTATAACCTAAGTTAGGATTCGAAATGATATTTTCTAGTGAAATGACAGATTTAAGTAAATATGATGATTTGAAAATATAATTCAAAGGTGATATGATTTTGAAAATGAATATATTTCGAAAGTAAATATGATTTCGAAAGTGATATGGTTTTAAGAATATGATATTTTGATATCAATTATAAATTGACTTTTGAAATGTAAAAGAACCATCCAGTGTGAAATAAGCGTTTGGTTGTTAAGGAGAACGGGATCGGATATTGTCATACTCTCTACCAATACCAAAAACCACTTTAACAACTGTGTACGTGGTGGAGATTCAAGAATAAAGTAGGATGGTTTGGCGAACGATTCTGTATGAGGTATTTATGTAGCCCTAACTCCCATGAGTCAGCTTGATGTGGCTAAAACAGGAGCTATACCGGGCTAAGTGAGGTTGCACCTCCTATCGGGCATATTTCTTCGATACCATATTATGACTTTGTGATTGATCTAGTAGCCACCCCTCGATTTTCATTATGGAAGTGTGTTCCGAGGTAGCTTATATGCGTTACCACTAGTTCATGAGTGCAAATGGTAGAATCCTACTCTAGCATTGCCTCGAGTACCGTGTCGCATGCCTTTTCGCGCCTTCTACGAGTTTGGTTTGTTCCAAACCTATGGAGTGTCCTCTGATAGCCCTCCAGTTTACGGAGGAATTACGGTACTGTATAAACTATGGGAATATATAAAAATGTGTTAATGGGGATATGGGTGACGCCTTAAAGCTATTTTAATACTTTACTTTACTTTAGACATACTATAATAGTGTATTGTACTACATAGTAGATAGTTTAACGGATCCTTAAGAGGTGGGAATCCTGAACATCTCTTAAGTTATTGCACTCACGTTAGACGCTGGATATGAGATGTTAAACCCCATATACATCTCTGACGCCGTTACACTCATATTTATTTACTATTGATTTAACTTACATAAGATCTTTTAGTTCTGACTCGAGTGTTTTGTCTTTTCAATTCGCTCGGGTCAGTCTGAGCTTTTTAGTATATCGAAGACCGCTAAAGTGTTTTTGCCATTGAGAAGGAGAAGCAGACAGATGGAATTGTACATATAGAGATAAGAAATAAAAGAGGCTGCTAGGATTTAGAAAGATCTATTTATGCGAACAAAGCCCGATAAGAAAGTGAACACGTATCGAATTGGTTTGAACGACAATAACGACCAGAATGGCCCATTTCATCTCCGAGATGAAAGTAGGTCATCCCATATGTCAAAATAGATGTTTTCCATATTTGTAAACTCAATGGAACTGTTTCAAGTCCTAATTCCATCACATGAAGAAGTTAGCCTTTAAAATCAGCTTATTTCAAATTGAATTTATTAAATCGATTTCTACGCGTTTGGAGCCCGCACAATCAAACGACAAGTCCGATCGCTACGAAACTTAAAATCATATAATAATTTACCATTATGGATCCGACGAAGCTTGTTTCGTTGAAATCCATGATAGTGGCCAAAATGGCTATTTTTACATTAATTAAATAAATTATTATTAAATTAATTAAATCCTTTTTCAATTCAAATTTAGCGATGAACAATTTTCATCATTTCTAGTTACTCGAAAATTAACAATCCTTTCAAACCCAATTTCCCAAGTTAAATTCAATGTTAATTATTTCACTAATTACAGTGTTTAATTTCAATTGCACCATTAATTATAATTTAAATTCCAATAAATTGTTTAAATTTATTCAGTCAATCATTATCTAATGGACATAATCAACATTAGTTTACATTTATAATTTATTACATCAATATTCTTCAATTATCATTTTATATCCACACTAATTAAAATATTTTAGTAGATTGATTCAATTATTTTCTAATTTAATTTCAACAAATCAAATAAATAGGTGAAATAACAATTGTTACCTTTTACTTAATTTAATCATATTTATTAGTTTATTATCTACAAACAAATGTTATAACCATTTACACAAAAGTGATGTTATCTGATTACAATTAATTACATATTATTTCACCAACTAATGTAACATTTAATTTATTTTCTTATTTTAAATTTATAACCAATTATAACTTACAATTATTACAAATACATGAGATTCGTTCAATTAGCCATCTATTACATTAAATTTTACATTATAAACTTTATTCTAGTTAATTCCCTTCTTCCTACATCATAAATTTTATTTTCCTCCAACATTAAATTACAAAACCCTATTAAATTGAATAATTTAATTATCATAAAATACGGGTTGTTACATCCATTCTATTTCTCATTTTAAACACTTCAATTATTCAAAATTTTGCTTTATTTCAATAATTGAAACCATTGCTTAACATAAAATTTAAGAGTTAAATTTCAGGTTTCACTTCAAACCATATATACATATACATATATGCATATATAAATATATTACATCAAATCATACTGAAAAAATTCAAATCAAATCCATTTTTCAAAGTAAAAGTGTAGCAAAGCTACTAAGTGGTCTCCTTACTTTGAGACTCGAAAATGAATGTCGGTGATGCTGCAGTCATCACCGAAATTATTTTCCAGCGATAAAAGAGGAGAGTACCGATTTACTTCTTTTAAAATTCTTTGGAAACAATTTCCATTCGAAATACTTCAAATACTATATTTTTAAAACTTTAAAAACCAAATTTTGAAAATCACCGAAAATTTAATTCTCAAATCATTAATTTAAATTTATTTCATTTGCAAATCAGATTTATAATCATGTTTTAAAATTTCAACCTCTTATGACATACAACAATAGTTAATGGTTTTAGGAATGTTATCAAAATAATAAATGATAATATGGTATTATCATTTCTAACAACCAATTTTATTTAACTATCTAATTTTAATATATATAATATATAGTCATACTTAAAATTATTTCGTTTACCAATTTTGGAAACAATATCGTGTCAGTTTGCTCTGTTCAAGTGTTTTGGAATTTCTATCTATAGCATTTGCCTAACGAACCAATCGACCAAATTTCAGATTCAACAACTCAAACAACACAATATAAAACATTTTTATATCAATTACAAATGATAATATGATTCAATTACAATTTAAAGAAACTAAAAATTCTCTCATGGGATGATTCAAGAATGGATTCAGAACATCGATAGATATTCAAATTTAAGGGGATCCAAATCAAAGAGAATTCAAATTTTGAAGATAGGCTCGGAAGGAAGATAAAATAATTAAATTTCAAAAGTGTAAAGATAGATAGACTTATATTAATCACGGCGACCTTAACAGGGTCAGCCGAGACTCCATTTCCAGAAACGATATGCCCAAGGAATCAGACTCATCTCTCCAAAAATGGCATTTAGAACATTTGGCTTTCAACTGATGACTCCTAAGAGTTTCAGCACATAGCCTAAATGAGATTCAGGTTCCTTCTCAAAGTTAGAAAAGGCAAGAAAATCAACAACGAAAATGGGGAAAAACTTTTTGGGAACATCGTGGAAACGCGGTTCGTGAGATCGACGAAGAAGGCAGGAGCATTGGTTAATCCAAATGACATGACTAACCATTCACAGATACCGTTCATCTAGGAGGAAGGACAACATGTCATGCTCCAGGAAAAATATTGATGCGGAATTCAATTTCCTGCTTGGGAGGAGGAGAAGTGACTTCACCAAAACATTAGGACTATAGGGGTGGAGTTAAGATCACTAAGCTGAACATCAAGCAAAAGACAAACTACCCGCAAAATCCCGAGGCATTCGACATACGATCACAAGAGAATTACCCCGGTCGTCTGCTAGAGAAACGGTTTGGGCTTATAAAGAAATAACAGCATCGTAAACCAAGGACATAGAAATCTTCGGTCAATCGATGTCCGTTGTAAAGGAGTTTCACCCATTTACAAATCATACTAAGGTTGGCGGGACCTCCGATGGGACTAGTCACACGTAAGGATGAATTTGCCAATTGCAGTTGAGTTTATTTCAAAGATCAACAAAAATAGAGCTATGGGATGCTCCAGAATCAAGAAGGACACGAACGAGAAACGATAAGCATGGCTTTTAAAACAAAGGGGGAAGTTCCAAAATTCTAAAGAAATCCTAATCCAGGAGGATCCGAATGAAGAATTTCAAGCTCGAACGAAGATGATTTTGTAATTGATTCTACTCATTCTAAGGTATCACTACCCTATCTGTTACCCCACCTTTTGGACAAGGTTGGGATATCAACAATCGGTTGGAAAAAATGGATATCAGGATTGGAGATCGATTGAAAACAAGGCTATGATCGATACCGTCAAAATTTGATTGAGCTCCAATTGAGACGGGATCGACTAGTACTAAGAACAAGGCTAGGAAAGGCTACGTTACGAATCTCAGGTCAATTAGAGTTCGTATGCCCAAGTTATGGATGGATTAAGGTTCATGGAAACTAGTTCGTATCGATCAAGGTGGATAGTATTCGTATCCATCGAGATCGATACGAAGAAAGGAAATTTGGATCGATACGAGGAACAAACGGCTACTGGCAGAAACGTTTTGTATCTATCAACATGCAATCGATCGAAGGATACAACCAAAAATGACGAATACGAAGAAGGCAGGTTTGATGGATATGAAGGCATGTGCTTTCGGGGTGCTCAAGGATCGATATGAACAAGGTAACATGAAGAGCAGGGGCTTGATACGAAAATCCCATTGAATCATCGATGCGAAATAAGCATCCCAGATGAAGGAAACGTGTTTGAATGAGGAAGCAGTCAACTCGGCATAAAAAATGGATCTGCCTTGGGTTTTCGAGCCATGTCATCGATGCGAATGGGATGGACACGAAGGGCAGATGGAGACGAATTCATGAATACGAAGCATCCAGCCTACTCGCAACGACACTTGCATCGATCATAACTCAACATCTACAGGTCCAAATGCTATGAAATTTTCAGAGGAGCTTCCTAATGCACTCGAGAACCTCCATGACTGTTACCCCACCTTTTCGTCAAGGTCGGGATATCAACAAATAGGATAAAAAGGATGGAAATGGTATTAGAGATCGGTTGGAAGCAAGGCTATGATCGGCGTCGTCAAAAGTTGACTGAGCTCCAATCAAGACGGGATCGGTCGGGAATGAAAGCAAGGCTAGGAAAGGCTATGTTTCAGATTTCAGGTCAATCGGAGTTCGTATGCTTAAGATACGATCGGTGCAACTCAAGTAATGTTCAAATTCGTAACCATCCAGGAAGTCTCATTCATATCGGTTAAGCACACATCTGGTTCGTATCCATCAAATGTGCGCTAGTTCATATCCATGGAAGGGGCACCACTTCGTATCGATCACATCTACTCCGGTCGTATCCATTACCTATTGACATTTTGTATCGCTTTCATTAACGCACAGCTCATATCGATCATCATTTACATAATTCGTATCGATCGGTCAATGATTGACACGAAGCGTACCACCCACGAGCGATACGAGGCAATACCCAAAAGGTATCGATATGAAGTGTTTAAGTTTGTATCAATACGATTTGGAGTAGAGATCGTCAATACGAAGCAAGCATCCCTAGATCGATGTGAAGCATGGAGCGCATCAGGTCGATACGAACGAGGCGCAATTAAGGGGAAGGCTCGGTCGTACGGCATGGAAAGTGGATCTTACCTAAACAATTGTGCCATGTCACTCCGATCGATACGAAAGTGATGGAGACTAGCATATCGATACGAGGTGGATCGATGCAAAGATGCCAGACTATGGAAATGTAAAACTTGCATCGATCATAACTCACAATCTACAAGTTCAAATGCTGCCAAATTTTCACAAGAGCTTGCGTACAACCCCAAGAATGTCCATGCTTGATCTCGACTCGATTGGGCAAGATCTTGATCGATACGAATTCCATTCGTGTCGATCATGGATCGAGTCGAAATCGCTTGGAATTGATCGCATGGGCCCACCCATGTGAGAGAAGGAGTCCTCCATGATTTGGCCGGGATATTTGCAGCATACACCTATAAATAGCAGACCAAGAGCTTCAGAAAAGGGATCTTCTTCTGGTTCTTTTACGCTGTCATTCTGCCAAACACCATTGTAACTCAATCATTATCAATTGTACTCTTGTAACCAGCAAGTGATAATCAATAAAACAACAACTCTTTAAAGTGGACGTAGGTCGGGGATAGCTGAATCACTATAAACCTTATGTCTTTACTACATTCCATTTAATTTTTCGAACGTTCTTCATAATTATATTCTCTACACATTTACTATCTGTGATATGTGATTGTAAACGGGTGCTTTCATCGGCAATTAGGTGTTTATGACCAATTTTGGCGCAAACATTTTGGTGCTTTCACTGAGAAACTGAACTCAGGGATTCTACATATTGGATTTTGGATCTGAAGGCTTAAGGACTTAGATCTGGAAAGCAATGGTGAAACAATCAGCAAGGAGACAGAGGGCTGAAAGGAGTCAGCATGAAGGGAGTCAGGAGGCTTCATCGGTGGCGAATCAGGCTTCAGTCTTCATCACCCTGGACGAGATGGAGAAGATGATGGGAGTTATGCATGAAGAGTTTCTAAAAAGATAAGAAGAGATGATGCAGAATTTGCTTCGACAAGCTAGACAAACTGGAGTGTAGTATCAAGTTAAAGCAGCTGCAAGAGATGCGGGAGACATGAGTCAGGAGCACGTAGCTGCCAGAATTAAGAATACAGTATGACCATCAAGAGCAGCACCGGATCTAGGAGGCACTCACCCGGAGCACGTTGATCTAATCCCGGGTAGGGTATCAGGTGGAACTGTGCAACACGGCATTAGTAGAGGAATGGATACTCATTCAAGGAAGCAAATTCCAAAACTCCCCCGTGAACTCGGGGGATAGATTGGAGGCAACAAACAAGGACTACAGCTTAGCGACAACGACAGATTGACGGATATAATTAGGCGAGCCATGAGGGGTGGATTGGTGAATAGAGACTTGGAGGATGTGAATAGGAGTCCTTTTGCTCCTACGATCAGGCAAGCTAGGAACCCGCCAGATTTCAAACTACTAACACTAGAGATGTATGATGGGAGAACAGATCCCCTGTTCAATTGACAAGATACATGAGGCATATGGAAGTATTGGAGTCATCATAGGAGGTCATGGCGCGATTTTTCCCTTTTATATTTGAAGAATATAACAGTATTATGGTTTAGACTGCTGGAAAGTGGCTCTATTGGCACATGGACGGAGCTAATTGAAAGGTTTATGAGGCAGTTTCGGGTCCACATAGTCCGACCCAAGAACGTGATGACTTTGACATCGATGAAACAGTGGAAGGGAGAATCACTTAGAGATTTCTTGACCAGATTCAATGCGGCAGTGGCTTCGGTGTATCGACCTGATCCGTCGATGGTTTTGATGGCAGCACTTTCGGGAATTGCATATAGTTCAGAATTCAGAATATCATTGGAATGGGACCCACCAATATATCTCGGGGAGTTCTACCATGAAGCAGAGAGATTTCTAAGGCATGAAGATGCGCAGGCAAAGAGAGAAGGGAGAGAGGCTGAAGCTTATGCAGTAAGGGGTAGAGGTCCACCTAGGAAGGATCCAAATAAAGGCGATAAAGGCAAAAGGAAAATGAATGACAATGGCAGCACTACAAAATGGTCACGGAAGGAGTCAAAGTTTTCTTCTTATACGGATCTACCTACAACATTGGAAAGGATTTTTTTGGATACTCGAGGGTGCCTCCAGTATTGAAGGCCAGCAAGAAGGGAACCTTCTGATTATGAGCGGACATCATAAAGGCATTGCCTATTCCATGAGCTGGATGGGCACAACACGAACGACTGTAGGAATTTGAAGGACATAGTTGAGGAGCATGTAAGGAATGAACATCTACAACAATATGTAAGGAACCGAGCTGTGGTAGTTGAATAGAAGCGGCCACCGCCCGCCTCAAATAAAGAAGGCACTGGATCTAGGCAGCGACGGCTTGTTATCAAATAAATATATTTATGGCATTGAATAAGTAATAGAGCTCTAAGTAATATGGCTAAGTCACTTATACATGTACGGGATCGAGGACGGTCCCTAGGCATGTTCTGAGACGATAATAAACCATGTGGCTCGAATCTATGAAATCTTGTTTTTCATTTCGTTTTCCTGAAAACTTTGGTTTCTCCTTCGGATGTGCAAACATTTATTTGATTTTTCCTATATGAAAAGCCTTTTGTTTTGATGATTAGATTCAGGTTAATGTAATAAATATTACAGGTCTCACGATTACGGTCCCGACCGGAGAAACGGGGCAATAATCGCAAATTATGAGTCCTTTCGTCGGAGAGTGAAGGAATGAACTCAAACATAATATAAAAGTCCTTGGCCGGAGAGTCGAGGCAGAAGAATATAAAAATCCTTGGCTGGAGAATATAAAAGTCCTTGGCCGGAGAGCCGAGGCCGGGGCCGGAGAGCCGAGGCCGGAGAATATAAAAGTCCTTGTCCGGAGAGCCGAGGCCGGAGAATATAAAAGTCCTTGGCCGAAGAGCCAAGGCCGGAGAATATATAAGTCCTTGGCCGAAGAGCCAAGGCCGGAGAATATAAATGTCCTTGGCCGGAGAGCCATGGCTGGAGGACATAAAATCTCTTGACCGGAGAGTCGGGGTCAGAACAGGGTAACGCGACCCAAAGAGGTCTATCGATTTAAAGTTATACTCGGAGAGGTCATGGATTCGGATTTCAGCTTGGGATAAATGGACCCGGAGCGGTCTCGGATTTGGCAAAGCTCCCGCTGCGGTCCCGGATTTGGATATCAACCCAGAAAGGTTATGGATTTGGTTACTGATCGTTGAATATGTATAGACTAAAGCTCGGTTTATGGATTTGGATATCTACGGAATTGGCTAAGGTGGTGGTTACAGGACTTCGAATTGGACATCGACTCGAAGCAGTCGTGGACTTCGTATGGCCAAGAATGAAATATGGACCTTGGATGTTGGATTTGGAGCTTTTCAAAACATGCCTTCTCACCACAAGGCATGTTTTAGGGGGAAAATGTTATCCCGCCTTTTGGTCAAGGCCGGGATATCAATAAATAGGCTAAAATGGATGGAAACGGTATTAGAGATCAGTTGGAAGCAAGGCTATGATGGATGTCGTCAAAAGTAGACCGAGCTCCAATTAAGACAGTATCGGTATGGAATGATGAACAAGGCTAGGAAAGGCTATATTTCAGATTTCAAGTCAATCGGAGTTCGTATGCTCAAGATACGATCGATGCAACTCAAGCAATGTTCAAATTCGTATCCATCCAGGAAGTCTCATTCGTATCAATCAAGCACACATCTAGTTCGTATCCATCAAAAGAGCGCTAGTTCATATCCATGGAAGGGGCACCACATCATATCGATCACATCTACTCCGGTTCATATCCATCACCTAGTGACATTTCGTATCGCTTCCATTAACGCACAGCTCGTATCGATCATCATTTACATAATCTGTATCGGTCGGTTAATGATCGACCTGAAGCATACCACCCACGAGCGATATGAGGCAATACCCAAAAGGTATTAATATGAAGGGTTTAAGTCTGTATCGATACGATTTGGAGTAGAGATCATTGATACGAAGCAAGCATCCATGGATCGATATGAAGCATGGAGCGCGTCAGGTCGATATGAACGAGGCGCAATTAAGGGGAAGGCTCGGTCGTATGGCATGGAAAGTGGATCTCACCTAAACAATTGCGGCATGTCACTCCGATCGATATGAAAGTGATGGATACTAGCATATCGATACGAGGTGGATCGATGCGAAGACACCAGACTATGGAAATGTAAAACTTGCGTCGATCATAACTCACAATCTACAAGTCCAAATGCTACCAAATATTCACAGGAGCTTTCGTACAACCCCAAAAATGTCCATGCTCGATCTCAACTTGATTGGGCAAGATCTTAATCGATACGAATTCCATTCGCATCGATCATGGATCGAGTCGAAATCGCTCGGGATCTATCATGTGCATATTTGTAGCCTGCATCTATAAATAGCAGTCCAAGAGCTTCAAAAAAGGGATTTTCTTCTGGTTCTTTTACGCCATCATTATGCCGAACACCATTGTAACTCAATCAGTATCAATTGTACTCTTGTAACCAACGAGTGATAATCAATAAAACAACAACTTTTCAAAGTGGACGTAGGTCGGAGATAGCCGAACCACTATAAACTTTGTCTTTACTGCATTCCTTTTAATTTTTTGAACTTTCTTCATAACTATATTCTGTACACATTTGCTATCTGTGATTTGTGATTGTAAACGGGTGCTTTCATCGGCAATTGGGTGTTTGTGACCAATTTTGGCACAAACAATGATCGATCTTTGCTCGATTTGACCACTTTTGGATTGACAAGAATTGAACACGCATCGATCCCAAATCATTATGGACCGATGTGGCGGGCCCATTTGCGCAAGAGAATAGGTATTCCAGGTTTTGAGGTGGATATTTTGGGGTCTACACCTATAAATAAGAGTCCTATGGCAACTTAAAAGGAGAGCTTCTCCTTCTCCTAAGCGGAAACTTTGCCATTTTTGCTATTGATTTTCAAAGGCTTGTAGTTATAAAACAAAATAAAAGGATCGATTCAAAGTGGACGTAGGCCGAATTTCCGAACCACTATGAACCTTGTATTCTTGCTGCTTTCTTTTATTCTAATTTTGTTGTTTCTTCATTTTCATTCTCTACTTTATCTAGATCTAAGATCTATGCTTGAATATTATGGATCTGTGTGCTAAAACTGGTACTTTCACGACTTTCGCGGTTTGTGACCAACTTTGGAGCAAACACTTTAGTGCTTTCATTGAGAAGGACTAGCGCCTGCTACATCAGATTTGGAATTCAGATTTGGAGAGCTTAGGTATCAGATCTACAAAGGAACCATGATAAAGAAATCAACAAGAAGACAAAGAGCGGAAAGGAGTCAGCACGAAGGGAGTCAGAAGGCTTTCTCGGGAGCAAATCAGGCCTCAGTTTTCTTCATCAGAGATGAGATGGAGATGATGAAGGGGGCTATGCAGGAAGAATTGCTGAAAAGGTAGGGGACATGATGCAAAACCTTCTCAGACAGTTTGGACAGGCAAGAACAGCTAGAGCTTCAGGAGTTCAGATCCACGGAACTGGAACAGAAAGACCCAACATGCAAGCAGATGGAGTAGCTTAACAGGGCGCACCCCCTAACCAGCACACCACAACCAATATGGATGGATCCAGACTTGCGGGCACACCACCATGCCAAGATAGACCAGTTCATGGAAGATTCCAAGTGACACCGCATAACAGGATGCCGGTAAGAGCACAAGAATACGTGATGAAGAGTATGTACCAGAATTCCCTCGGGGACTCGGAGGGCAACCCTTGGTGGACAACACTGGATTAGTTGAGATTATCAAACGAACTATGTGTGGAGGTTTAGAAAATAGAGATCTAGAAGGAGTAAACAGGAGTCCGTTTACTTATGGCATCAGAATGGCTCGGAATCCACTAGAGTTCAAGATACCTACTCTAGAGGTATACAACGGCAAGGCTGATCCAACCGATGTACGTGAGACACATGGAAGTGCTGGGGGCATCGAAGGAAGTTATGTCCCGATGTTTACCTCTGTACTTGACGGATATAGCTGCTGTGTGGTTTCGGCAGTTGGAAGATGCATCTATTAGGACATGGACGGAAATGGTGGACAGGTTTTTGAAGCAGTTTCGGGTCCATATCAAAAGGCCGAAGAACGTAATGACGCTAACGTCAGTGAGGCAAAGGACAGGAGAATCGCTCAAGGCTGTCTTAACTCAGTTCAATGCAGCAGTTGCTTTGGTGGATCGGCTGGATCCATCAATGGTCTGATGGTGGCAGTGTCAGGAGTCAAGGATAACTTAGATTTCAAGGTATCATTGATACGAGATCCTCCAATGGATCTCGGGGAGTTCTTTCTTGAGGCTGAAAGAATTCTTCGACGGGAAGATGCATATTTGAAAGTGAAGTTGAAGGAAGTAAACGCGGCTAAGGATGGAGAACTATCTGGCGGAAGCTCGGGCAAGGATATGGATAAAGGAAAAAGGAAGCTGGATTACAACTCTGGCCAGACAAGGAAACGCTGGGGAGAACCGAAGTTCTCCACTTGCGCAGGATTGAATGAAACATTGGAGCAGATATACATGGAAACTCGGGATCGCCTTCTTTACCGAAGACCGGCAAGGAGGGGAACCCTTGGAACACGAGAGGACATCCGGAAGGCACTGTCTCTTTCATGACCTGGACGGGTATGATACCAACAGCTGTAGGCATCTAAAGGATATAATCAAGGAGCATGTAAGGAGTGGTCAGTTGTAGCAATATGTCGAAACTCAAAATGCAACAGTGGAACAGGATCAGCCACTGTCTACCTCAAACGACGAAGGCATGAAGGCCACGAATGATGGTCGATTGGTTATCGACTGACAGGGATGATATGGAATAAGTAGCAAACTTTGGGCAAACAGCCAAGTCATTTACTCATGTACGGGGAAGGAGATAGGTCCTAGGCATGCTCTGAGATGATGATAAACCGCGCGCTGTAATTTGTGAAATCTGCTTTTTTTTTGGTTTAGACATTTGCTCTTTCTGGTTTGATTTCGTAGTTTGATATGAACTCCTGGTTTTGTTTGTTGTTTGGTTTGGACTTTGGTTTGGATGCTTATTTTCTGGTTTGGATATTCGTTCGGATTTTTGATATGGATTTTTGGTTTTCTGATTTAATCTGGATTTTGGATTGGGTTTTGATTGGATTTCTATCTGGTTTTTGGTAAATGGTCACCGGGTATGGACTATGCCTGGCAAGGGATAAGTCGCTTTGTCCGAACGTGGCGAAGCTCTTATTTCGGTCGTTGAGTATGGACTATGCTCGACAAGGGTTCAGAGAGACCAGGATTCAGCCTAGGACTTAGGCCCTATATTATAGGTTACTATTTCAAGTCGTCGGGTATGGACTATACTCGACAAGGGTCCGGAGCGACCAGGATTCAGCTTAGGACTTAAGCCATAGCATTACTCAACGTTTAGGGACACTAGACGAAGAACACCAAGGCATTGCTTAGTACAGGTCGTCGAGTGTGGATTGCGCTTGGCAAGAACCCGAAAAGGTTATGGATTCGGATATTGGCTATGAATAGCTAAGGATTCGGCTAAGGGCCCGGAGTGGTCCCAGATTTGAATATTGACCCGGAGAGGTCCTGGATTCAATTATTGGTTACTGAATATGGATGGATTAAAACTCGGTTAAAGAGTTCGGATGGATATGATGGTTTGGTAATGGATTGGATTGCGGATTGGATAGTATGGCTATGGATGGAATATGGATTTTGGATGACAAACTAAAGATATTCAAAACACGCCTTCTTACCGCAAGGCATGTTTTGGGGGGCAAATGTTACCCCACCTTTTGGACAAGGTTGGGATATCAACAAATCAGCTGAAAAGGATGGATATCAGGATTAGAGATTGATTGGAAACAAGGCTATGATCAATACCATCAAAATTTGACTGAGCTCCAATTGAGAGGGGACGACTGCTATTAAGAACAAGGCTAGGAAAGGAAACGTTTCGAATCTCAGGTCAATCGGAGTTCGTATGCCCAAGTTATAGATGGATAAAGGTTCATGGAAACTGGTTCGTATTGATCCGTTCATATCGATCAAGGTGGATGGTGTTTGTATCCATCGGGATCGATATGAAGAAAGGAAATTTGGATTGATACGAAGAGCAAACGGCTACTGGCAGAAACGTTTTGTATCGATCAACATGTGATCAATACGAAGGATACGGACGGTATCAATTCAAAGATAGGCGTAAGGTATGGTTACAAAGAGCATAGCCCAGCATCGATACTAAACAAGATGTGTATCGATACAAAGGATATAGCTAAAAATAATGGATATGAAGAAAGCAGGTTTGATGGATATGAAGGCATGTGCTTTCGGGGTGCTCAAGGATCGATACGAAAAAGGTAACATGAAGCGCAGGGGATTGATATGAAAAGGCCGTTGAATCATCGATGCAAAATAAGAATTCCAGATCGAGATGAAGGAAACGTGTTTAAATGAGGAAGCAATCAACTCTGCATAAAAATGGATCTCCCTCGGATTTTTGAGCCACGTCATCAATGTGGATGGGATAAACATGAAGGGCAGATGGATACAAACGGATGGAGACGAATTCATGGATACGAAGCTTCCAGCCTACTCGCAAATGGCACTTGCATCGATCATAACTCTGTAGGATCTAGATTAACCCTAGAGGGGGGGTGAATAGGGTTATAGCAAATTTTCTCGATTTAAACACAGAAATAAACTACAGAAATAAATATGCAGTAAAGTAAATCACACACAGAATTTACCCAGCTTCGGCAACCCCTGCCTACTGCTGCATTCACAGATTTCTATTAGAATTAAACAGTATCACGCTTACAAACACTCTACTAGACTCGCAGACATTTGCTCCCGCTCACAAACACTCTACTAGACTCGCACACCCTGCTCGCAAACATTTGCTCCCGCTCACAAACACTCTACTAGACTCGCACACCCTGCTCCGCCTATAGAGTTTCGCTTACTCGCAAACTTTGCTTCCCGCCTATAGAGCTTCGCTTACTTGCAAACTCTGCTCCCGCCTAAAATAGAACTTTGCAAACTCGCACACCCTGCTCACTGAACTAATTCTAACTAGACAATCTGACACTACCTAAACCCTAGGTGGTGATTTACCAGTTTTCGATTTGAAAAAGTTAAAAACAACAATTAAAAAACAAATAGCACTTAAACCCTATTTAAAATATACTAAAGCCCTTTAAAATAAAGCAAGCCGGCCCAATTTATTTTCTTTAACCCGATACGGCCATCCCTCTTTTTCGAATTAGGTTTCTGCTTGCGATCCAAATTTGGCTTTGAAAAAATGGCGGCCCTCTGTTGTATTCTTTGATCTGAATTTAGGGCTTCGGCTCTTGATCCAAATTAGGGCTTTGAAGCTTCGCCTTTTCGTGTGCTTCGTTCTCGTTCGTTCGCTCTTGGCTGCTTCTGTTTGATCGAGTTCACTGTTGTGATTTCGGTACGTAATCTATCCCTTTTGCTTTGCTGGTTTATGCTTGAACTCGATGAAATAAATGCCGATGATGATTAGGGTTTTTATAGGATTTGATTTCCTATTTTTGCGTTCGCCTGATTGCTTCAAAATTTCTCGCTTTGCCGTTCGATTACACTTTGATGCTGATGATTTATTTGACTAATTCATACGCGTATATTGTTGATACTTGCTTCCCACGGCTTGGTTGACACGGTTTTGATTATTGACTCGTTCAATATTGACTTCGGCCATTTTTTGATTAAATTTAATGCTGTAGCATACTTGACCTGTTTTGTTCTTTGTGCTTCGACTCTGGCCATTTTTTATGTTCACTGGCCTGTACATTTGCATTGTATATATTCTTGGATTTGGATTTGAACTGCTTCATGTACTTGATATTGTGGCATGTGGTCTTTGCTGTTATGTTGATGCATTGTGCCTTTGTGGTTGTAACTGGACAGTTCATATTGCTTTGCTTCATCGTTTGTGTCCACTGCATTCTTGTTTGGTCTACTTGCATTGTTTCTGGCTTTGACTTGGTTACACGGCTAGAATTGTTTCTTTGATGCATAAAACTGTGTTGATGTTAACTGACTTTGGTTATACCCTGATTTGTTCATATATATGCTTGAGTTTGCATATTTTTAGCCTTGATCATTTTAAAAACTATAAATTGGAATATGGTTGATTTTGTTATGACTTGAATTCCTTGGCTTTGATGTTCTCTGGTTTTTCTGATAGCACTGTGCCTTAACATGCACTCGAGTCATGGTCATTGTTGACAACTTGGTTGTATGTGCTTTGACATTGTAGTCTCGAGTTCACTGTTGCACTTCACCTGATGTTGAGGCTGATGCATCCTGGCTTGTTTCAGTTGTCTTCATATACTGGTGACATGTGCATTTGCCTTTATTGCTGCATTTCAACCTGTAACTTGAACTTCACTGTCCGCTGTAGTTTGAACTGTGTATTTGGACTTGAATCTGTAACCTTCCTCATGTATACACATGCATATGTATGTGTGTGTGTATGCTTGTGTTGGTTCATTGGTTTACTGGTATGGTTTGATTTGCTACTGTCACGGCCTATTGCTTCAATATGCCCTGGTCTGGAATAGCTCTGTTGCACTGCCTGTATTCATTGTAGTGTATGTTGTACTTTGATCTAGTTGTGCACTTGCCCTTGATATTGTAGTCTCTCTGTACTTGTAGTTGTGTAGTTTGCCACTGTTGGTTTTGCTGTGGTCTTCTAGCATGTTGCTTCCTGGTCTGACCTGATCTGCATACATGATTGTTGCAGTCCGTTTTGATGTTGGTCTTCGTTTCATTCATGTCATGTTGCCTTGTGTTGAATCCAGTTTTAAAACTCGGGTTTGACCTTGTGCTCGTGTTGCGATTTTCAATGTTATTGCACGTGAGTTGAACCCGGTTTTTCATTTGGGTTTGACCTGTGCTCGCCTGTCCCTGTAAATCAATCAAGTGTATATATCGACGTGCACGGCCTTGTGGCATATACAGTGATACACCGTGTATGTCACAAGTTGTTCGTGTATGATGAATTCAAATTTAAATTATGACGAACAAGCCAAATAACTGAGGCAAATCATATTTTCAAAAATCATATTTCATTTTATATTGCAAAAATATTTCTTTTTCAATTTTACTGCGTTAGTTTATATTTTTGCAGATTGCTCAGATGCTGGATTCAAACTAGAAGGAAGTTGAAGATAAAAACACGAGTGTGAGTGATATGTAGTGAGGTTAACTGTAAATGTGAAATATGATGTGATTGTAATCAAAGTTGTATAGTTATAGTGAGAGATTGAAATTGTACTATTCAAAATTGTAATAAATATTTGTTTGAATAAAATTTCTGTTTGAATTCAAATTCTGTGTCGTTTAATTTTATTCAGCAAATATTTATTTATTCTATGAAAAATAAAATAGTACATTAACAAATACATTTAAACGAATGTATATATGTTTATTATCATCAAACAAAAATCATATAAGCGCAAAGCGCATATTCAACAATCTCCCCCTTTTGATGATAACAAACATATATTTAAGATTTTGAATGTATTAAATGTATTTGATCGTTCAATTTGCTCCCCCTATTTGAATGCTTCCTCTCTACATGATACTCGCCCTACATATATGCATACAAATAGAAATATATAAATGAGCCTATATGCAAAGTGAAAATTATTTGACCTTTGCTTGATTCTATTTGACAAAATCTTAACTTTTCTCTCCCCCTTTTGTTATCAGCAAAATAATAACAGTGTTGTAAAAATAGGGATGAAGTGATAGACATGAATCAAACATTTAACTCAATTGAATATAAATATTAAATTTCAACAAAACTCAAACAAAAATCATAATTACCCTTGTCAAGCGCATATTCCACTTTCAGAAGTGATGGGGATAAAATCATCAAAAATCATACAATTCTGTCTATTTGTGGTATATTTATTTCAGTAAATTTGAATATCTACTAACCATGCATAACCGTTAGGACTTTTAAATGAGATTAGTAGTATTCACAATTTTTATTTAAAAAATGAAATCAAGTATCTTCTAACCACGCAAGACCGTGAGGACTTGTAACGACCCAGAATTTTTGATAACTTGAATTTGAATATTTAATTTATTTTTAATATTAATAAGTGGAATTTTTAAGTCGAATAATTTATTTTTCGAATATTGGATTTAATGGGACAATTAAATCGATTTATTTAATAGTGAAATTCCACAAATAATTAAATATTGGGTTAAATATGATTGAAAATGATTTGGAAAATTTTGTTTTATCATATTGAAGTTATAGAAATGTTTTAGAACTTGTAAAACTGAATTTGGAGTTAATTTGTAAAAATTGAATATTTTAATATTTAATTATCGACTGAAAAATAGCCAATTTTTGAACAGTCTCGGAATTGAACGAAACGAGTTTCATTGGATCTGTAATAGTTAGTTATTATCGGATTTCAATTTTCGTAGCAATCGGAGTTGTCGTTTGACCGTGGCAGCTCGAAACGCATCGATATCGTTTTAATTTTAATTCGGCAAGTTAAAATAGCCATTTTTCAAACGGTCTCGGATTTCGACGAAACTAGTTTCATCGGATCCGTAATGTGATATTATTGTAAGATTCCAAATTTCAAGTCGATCGGATTTATCGTTTGTCCGGTACAAGCCAAAACGCCTAGAAATCGTTTAAATCGGTTTTAATTTAAATTGATCGTTTAATTCCATATCTCACACATACGATCGAATTGGCTTACGAAACCTGTTCCATTGTGTCCGGAACGCGGAAAAACCTTAGGATCGCCTGTCGGAACGCGTAGATTGGAGGTCGTTTGCATAAGTGTTAAATTGGAGATTTTATTGTTAAAATAATATTAATAACATGTATATACTAATTATTCTTTCTAAACCCTAATCTACTTTCGTGGCCGCCAGTTATGGTATTAATGGCCGAAATGTGCCCATCTTCCCTCTCCAATTTCTTCAAATCCACGCACTGTTTACAGAAACTTCCAACATAGAAATTGAAGAGCACTCAACGAGCTTCACATCCGTACGGTTGAGATGTTGGTTTGTCAACCAGAGGAGGGCGATTTTGGCCGCGTTTGTTCGTCGCTTGCGCACGTTTTTCTAGGTGGTGAGGGGGCCGAGCTTCATGATGCTCCAGCCGAGAGTAGGGGGAAGCACGTGCTATCGAATGGTGACCTCGGATCATCGTCAAAGCAAGTGTGATGGGCTCGGCAATCTAGGGTTTTGGTTCGTGATGGGTTTCAAGTCGCGTGTTTTGACCTGGGAGTTCTTGCGTGAGGGGGGAAGAAGGTGGAGTGCGGCCAGATTTTGATCAAGGGGAAATGGATGGCAGATATGAGATGTGGGTTTTAAAATTTATTAAAAGTTGTAATTAGTCATATTAAAATTAGTATTAACTTCAAAATGTCATAACTTTGCGATGCGAGGTCGGAAAATTATGAAACGAAGTGCATTGGAATTGTATGATCGTGCTCTTTGCGATGGAGCTGGATTGGAAATTTTTGGAGCTAGCGAAAATTTCGGGTATAATTAAACGCGTGTTTAATTATATTCGAAATAAAAGCTGAAACGGAAATAAAACCAAGGTGAGAACTCCTCACTCAATCAAACTGTTTGGTTTAAAATTTTAAATAGTTATTGTTGATTGATGATTGCCGTTTGATTGTGGTAGTAGATATAGTAGGATATATACTATATATAGCAATATATATATATTGGCATATGTATATATTGGATTTGATTTCCCGCCTCGTATAGCGGATGAGACCCTATTGCGCCGCCTATTAAGCGGATATTTTATAAAATCCCATATACCGCGATATTCCACCTTGAAGTGGAATTGGTATTGTGCTAACGTCTGTGGATGCAGGGTAACAGGTTGGAGGGATCCAACTGGATTCCTCACATATTTATTTGTTTATAAATATTGTGTTGATTGTTAACTATCATATCGATATATGATGTTTATTCCCGTGATTGACCATTTGATGCGGTTGCATCATCGGATTCATTTTTAAAAAAAGTTAAAAATAACGATTTTGAATTTAAAAGGATTTTTAAGTAATTTTCCAAGTATATGTTTTTATTAAATTTTTGAACTTGATTCATTTTAAATAAATTAAGATTTTAAATATTAAAGTTATAAAACTATGATTTTTATGGAATATAACAAAAAGGAAAATTTTAAAAATAAATAGATTTATAAAATAGTTAAATTGGGTTTTTGGGTAATTTTTATTAATAGTTTATGTAAAAGATTTTATAAATCGATATCTATAAATTTAAAATTTTTGGAATTATAAGACGAGTTATTAAGTGTTAAAATGAAGTATAAAAATGGATTTCATCTAAACTATAGTTTTATAAATTATGAGAGTTATGAAATGAATTGATGTTGAAAATAAAAGTTTATAAGTAATTAACTTATAAAATGGCTTTGGGCATTTAAAAGGGGATTTTTATAGAAATTGTTAATAAAGGAGGTTTTTATAAGTTGAAAACTATTATAAAAGGTGAGAAATCTTATCAGTAATAAGATTAACAATTTGTGAAGTTTTAAAAGGAACGACTTGGTAAATAAATAATATTTTAAGTATTTGACTTATAATACGAACTTTTGGTATAGAAATTGGGTTTATAAATTGAATTGGCTTAATAAAAGAGATTTCTAAACCGAAGTTATTAATAGAAATAGAATTTATAAACGTTGTTTATAAATTTGAAATCAATGTAATTTGGTAAATTGAATTTAGAATTGTTAAAGGGGTTACATTCACTCTTTTAAACGATGAATATATTATTAAGTCAAATGGGCATGTTTTGGGAGAAGAATGTTTTAAAGGGAATTTTAAAACGATTTTAAGATGCTCTAAAATGCATTAAGTATCGAATACTGGGATTTCAACATTCATTGTTGAAATAGACGTTTTCGAGAAATAAAAGGAAATGAATACGTAGATTTCAACATTCATTGTTGAAATAGGCGTTTTCGAGAAATAAAAGGAAATGAATACGTAGATTTCAACATTCATTGTTGAAATAGGCGTTTTCGAGAAAATGAGGAAATGATGGGCTATAACACTGTTGTTATAGTGAATGGTTTCCAAATGGAAATATTTTGTGTAGTATTGGAATGTATGTTTCTATTTTTATTTTGAAACCCTATTCCAGTGATTTTGGGTTGTCGTGACGGTGTTTTACGCAACATTCGTTTTGACCCAAGTAAAAGTGAATAGAAGAATGTTTTCCTTAAAAGAATGAAATATATACTTGGCTATGGTTAAGTATATCGAATATTTTCAAATTATTGAAAATAAATAAAATTTGTGAATCCTTATTATTAAATAAGTATGGGAATGCTTTTCCAATATGAAATGAAATGTTTTTGAGAATTTATCTTTTTGAAGATAAATTGAGATTGAATAACTGAAATCTATTGAAAACGTTAGGTCAGTAGATATTTTGAAATATAAATTCACTATGGAATTTATAAAAGGAAGGGAAATTTGTTTAAAAATAAATATTGATTTATTTTGAAGTATGGAAATGAATTTACGAATTTGGAACGTAAATTTAAAATAAATCGGTAAAGATTTATTCGATGATTCGAAATCTGTTTTCAAAGGGTATAAATGATGTAAAGTGATTTGAAATTGGTTTTCAAAGGGTTGAGGTGTTTAATTTGAAATGGGTTTTCAAATGGGTAAAGTGTGGAAAATTTTATCGTGAAGTGGTTTTGGTAAATCAAATAATTTGGGCAATTATTTGGAAATTGTGTATATATATCTTGTAAAGATATTTTGGGACTTAATAATTTTGGAAAAATTATTTGGAATCTGATGATGTGGCGCATCTTTATTGATAGTTAAATAACCGACTATCAGTATTTACCCTTGGATGGTAATTGTTGTGATTGTTGAAATTGAATGCTACACTTATTTTTAAAAATAAGCGCTCGCTATTCGGTTTAGCCGGGAGAGGACCTTTGTGTCATATATCCCATTCCGAATATGCGATACGTCGTTTGGATTGCATCTGAAGACCGGTGTTGAAGACCGGGTATTTGTGAGAACGATAGGATGACCTATCGATTGTCTCCGCATCGTTAGCTACGATATGGAGATTTCCTTTGTGATGGGAAATTTTATCGGGATTGTGAATACCCGGATTGCAAGGGCTTCTTTGGAAGTGCCTTCGGTTCTGTTCGAACCCGGACCAGACTTGCTTATCTAGGTGAAACGTGATGGGGGGTTCTCGCTTTGCGTTAGGTGGCGAACGGGAGACTCTTACCCCTACACGTCCTCTTTACGGGGTTGGTTAGGCGTAAGCCGAGACAGTCGAAAGGCTGGCCGTAAAAGCAAGGTCTGGGGTACCAGTGTAAGCCACGGTGGGGCTGGGATGGTTGAAAAGCCTACCGGTTACTGCTGACGGAAATGAGGTTCTTTACATTTGGTATCAGAGCATGTGGTTAAGCGACAACCATGGTTCTGTTGGGTATTACTCATTAGAGATAGAGTCAGCAGTACTCTAGAATGAGTGTGAGTGTAATAATAGATATGAGCGCGTATTTGTTAGTGAATATAAAATTGTTTTATATTGTGATGATTGGTTTATTGAGTGGCATATGAACCTTCGTCGGCACAGTCTGTACAACTGGATCGAAGGGGTTTCTAAACACTTGAATAGAACAATTCGACATGATATTGTTTTAAATTGGGTAAATGAAATAATTTTACCTTGATTATATTTTCTATATAAGAAAATAATTTTTTCAAGAATTATTGAAGTGTGTGTATAATTGATTGTTTGATTGTTTGAAATATATATATATATATAAGTTAATTAAAAGTTGTTTGAATAAGTTATATAAAAACAACTATCGTAAAAAGAATAATTGTATAAGCTAATGAATTATAAGTATGGAATTATAATTAAAATGATTTACAATTGTAAAATAATCTTATGTATATAAGAAGTGAAATTTTATAAGTAAGATTTATAAATGTAATTTATAAATAAAGGGAAATTTTGAAAGAATATTTAGCATTGATTTCACTATGGTTACTGGGAAATAATAAGGATGATGACTGCAGCATCATCAGTATCATTTTCGAGTTTCTATGTGATGGATTTGCTACAATAATGAATTTAAAATTGAAGCTTTGTTGTAGTAAACAAATTTGAAATTAAAATTCAACTTGAAATTGTCAAATATAAGTGAAAAAAAAGGGGTTTTGAACTTATAATATGAGTTGGAAGTTGAATAATAAGTTGTATAACTTATAGAATGAGAAAATGTAAGTAAAACCAATTATTGAAGTGGTTAAACAATTAAGTTAAGTAAAATGAAATACGAATTTGATTGTTGATATGAATTTGACTTAAGTAAAAGTTAAATAGAATTTACTTTAGAATTGGAAACCGAATTGGATTGATAAGTGGAAACTTAAGTTTATTTGAACAAATTATGTTAAATGGAATAGAGTTTGAAATGAATTAGGAGAATACTTAAGTTGAATAGTGGAAGTAAATGTAAATGAAGTTGAATGGAATATAACTTGAGTAATGTTGAAAGAATTGATGTTGATATCAAAATAAAATGAATAAAGTGAATTAATGAAATCGTTAAATGATGTGAACTTGAGTTATATAAATGAAATTCAATTTTTATATGTAAAAAGAATTGGCAACTGAATTAAAGTATGGATTGAATGTTAATTAATCGAATGTGAATAAGTTGATATGAAATGATGTATGTAAGTGTAAATTCATTTCGAGCTAGTTGAATAATTGAATGAAAATCAGTTGAATGTTAAATCAATTGGAATTAAAACTGTTGAACCAAATTGAATGTAGTGAGAGAAAAACTAATAATTTGGTTTTATTGGATATACATTGGTTGTTATTCGCTTGTTGGTTGATTGTATGTAAATTCATTAAGTGTTAATGAAATTGAATTAGCGCATTTGAAAACTATGTAATTGAATTCAAATTGAAAGTGAAGTAAATAAATTTGAATAGAATTGAATTCGAGTTGATTTGAAAGTGAACCAATGTGAATTTAATTAGTGAATGTAAACTAATGGGAAATGAATGAGAAAGAATATGCAACTTCAATAGTAAACTAAAAATGTATAAGAAGCATATGTTGAAAGGTTTTGTAATTGAATTGGCAAAATGATTTGAATGTTGAAGTTGGAATTGTGTACTACTATTAGCAGGATATACAGGTGTATAATGGAATTGGGATTTGATTTTGAAGTTAAAAAATTGAATTGCTCGACAAAAAGGTACGTATTTCAATTTTAGTATGAGATTTGATGATTTCCTTCTCCAGCCACTTGGCTTTCTCTTTTCTTTTTGATTCTGAGGGGCCGTGGTGCCATTTTGTAGTCGTACCGATCGAGCCGCGCAAAGGAGACGCTGGCGAAATTTTTCGAAAATTAAGGGAGTTAGAAAATTTTTGAGAAAATTTTGAAAGTTTGAAATTTGAATTTAAATTTAAATTTGAATTGTTGAGTAAACAATGTTGTTTGAAACCTATAATTGAAGTTGGAAAGCTAATTGAAATGATAGTAAATCTTTAATAAAAAGATTGGTGTTAGAAGGTTGATAAAACTATTAGTTTTGGAAAAATAATAAACGGATTATGAATTATTCTCCTTAACTTGCAATTTCGAGGACGAAATTCTTTTAAGGGGGGAAGATTGTAACGACCCAGAATTTTTGATAACTTGAATTTGAATATTTAATTTATTTTTAATATTAATAAGTGGAATTTTTAAGTCGAATAATTTATTTTTCGAATATTGGATTTAATGGGACAATTAAATCGATTTATTTAATAGTGAAATTCCACAAATAATTAAATATTGGGTTAAATATGATTGAAAATGATTTGGAAAATTTTGTTTTATCATATTGAAGTTATAGAAATGTTTTAGAACTTGTAAAACTGAATTTGGAGTTAATTTGTAAAAATTGAATATTTTAATATTTAATTATCGACTGAAAAATAGCCAATTTTTGAACAGTCTCGGAATTGAACGAAACGAGTTTCATTGGATCTGTAATAGTTAGTTATTATCGGATTTCAATTTTCGTAGCAATCGGAGTTGTCGTTTGACCGTGGCAGCTCGAAACGCATCGATATCGTTTTAATTTTAATTCGGCAAGTTAAAATAGCCATTTTTCAAACGGTCTCGGATTTCGACGAAACTAGTTTCATCGGATCCGTAATGTGATATTATTGTAAGATTCCAAATTTCAAGTCGATCGGATTTATCGTTTGTCCGGTACAAGCCAAAACGCCTAGAAATCGTTTAAATCGGTTTTAATTTAAATTGATCGTTTAATTCCATATCTCACACATACGATCGAATTGGCTTACGAAACCTGTTCCATTGTGTCCGGAACGCGGAAAAACCTTAGGATCGCCTGTCGGAACGCGTAGATTGGAGGTCGTTTGCATAAGTGTTAAATTGGAGATTTTATTGTTAAAATAATATTAATAACATGTATATACTAATTATTCTTTCTAAACCCTAATCTACTTTCGTGGCCGCCAGTTATGGTATTAATGGCCGAAATGTGCCCATCTTCCCTCTCCAATTTCTTCAAATCCACGCACTGTTTACAGAAACTTCCAACATAGAAATTGAAGAGCACTCAACGAGCTTCACATCCGTACGGTTGAGATGTTGGTTTGTCAACCAGAGGAGGGCGATTTTGGCCGCGTTTGTTCGTCGCTTGCGCACGTTTTTCTAGGTGGTGAGGGGGCCGAGCTTCATGATGCTCCAGCCGAGAGTAGGGGGAAGCACGTGCTATCGAATGGTGACCTCGGATCATCGTCAAAGCAAGTGTGATGGGCTCGGCAATCTAGGGTTTTGGTTCGTGATGGGTTTCAAGTCGCGTGTTTTGACCTGGGAGTTCTTGCGTGAGGGGGGAAGAAGGTGGAGTGCGGCCAGATTTTGATCAAGGGGAAATGGATGGCAGATATGAGATGTGGGTTTTAAAATTTATTAAAAGTTGTAATTAGTCATATTAAAATTAGTATTAACTTCAAAATGTCATAACTTTGCGATGCGAGGTCGGAAAATTATGAAACGAAGTGCATTGGAATTGTATGATCGTGCTCTTTGCGATGGAGCTGGATTGGAAATTTTTGGAGCTAGCGAAAATTTCGGGTATAATTAAACGCGTGTTTAATTATATTCGAAATAAAAGCTGAAACGGAAATAAAACCAAGGTGAGAACTCCTCACTCAATCAAACTGTTTGGTTTAAAATTTTAAATAGTTATTGTTGATTGATGATTGCCGTTTGATTGTGGTAGTAGATATAGTAGGATATATACTATATATAGCAATATATATATATTGGCATATGTATATATTGGATTTGATTTCCCGCCTCGTATAGCGGATGAGACCCTATTGCGCCGCCTATTAAGCGGATATTTTATAAAATCCCATATACCGCGATATTCCACCTTGAAGTGGAATTGGTATTGTGCTAACGTCTGTGGATGCAGGGTAACAGGTTGGAGGGATCCAACTGGATTCCTCACATATTTATTTGTTTATAAATATTGTGTTGATTGTTAACTATCATATCGATATATGATGTTTATTCCCGTGATTGACCATTTGATGCGGTTGCATCATCGGATTCATTTTTAAAAAAAGTTAAAAATAACGATTTTGAATTTAAAAGGATTTTTAAGTAATTTTCCAAGTATATGTTTTTATTAAATTTTTGAACTTGATTCATTTTAAATAAATTAAGATTTTAAATATTAAAGTTATAAAACTATGATTTTTATGGAATATAACAAAAAGGAAAATTTTAAAAATAAATAGATTTATAAAATAGTTAAATTGGGTTTTTGGGTAATTTTTATTAATAGTTTATGTAAAAGATTTTATAAATCGATATCTATAAATTTAAAATTTTTGGAATTATAAGACGAGTTATTAAGTGTTAAAATGAAGTATAAAAATGGATTTCATCTAAACTATAGTTTTATAAATTATGAGAGTTATGAAATGAATTGATGTTGAAAATAAAAGTTTATAAGTAATTAACTTATAAAATGGCTTTGGGCATTTAAAAGGGGATTTTTATAGAAATTGTTAATAAAGGAGGTTTTTATAAGTTGAAAACTATTATAAAAGGTGAGAAATCTTATCAGTAATAAGATTAACAATTTGTGAAGTTTTAAAAGGAACGACTTGGTAAATAAATAATATTTTAAGTATTTGACTTATAATACGAACTTTTGGTATAGAAATTGGGTTTATAAATTGAATTGGCTTAATAAAAGAGATTTCTAAACCGAAGTTATTAATAGAAATAGAATTTATAAACGTTGTTTATAAATTTGAAATCAATGTAATTTGGTAAATTGAATTTAGAATTGTTAAAGGGGTTACATTCACTCTTTTAAACGATGAATATATTATTAAGTCAAATGGGCATGTTTTGGGAGAAGAATGTTTTAAAGGGAATTTTAAAACGATTTTAAGATGCTCTAAAATGCATTAAGTATCGAATACTGGGATTTCAACATTCATTGTTGAAATAGACGTTTTCGAGAAATAAAAGGAAATGAATACGTAGATTTCAACATTCATTGTTGAAATAGGCGTTTTCGAGAAATAAAAGGAAATGAATACGTAGATTTCAACATTCATTGTTGAAATAGGCGTTTTCGAGAAAATGAGGAAATGATGGGCTATAACACTGTTGTTATAGTGAATGGTTTCCAAATGGAAATATTTTGTGTAGTATTGGAATGTATGTTTCTATTTTTATTTTGAAACCCTATTCCAGTGATTTTGGGTTGTCGTGACGGTGTTTTACGCAACATTCGTTTTGACCCAAGTAAAAGTGAATAGAAGAATGTTTTCCTTAAAAGAATGAAATATATACTTGGCTATGGTTAAGTATATCGAATATTTTCAAATTATTGAAAATAAATAAAATTTGTGAATCCTTATTATTAAATAAGTATGGGAATGCTTTTCCAATATGAAATGAAATGTTTTTGAGAATTTATCTTTTTGAAGATAAATTGAGATTGAATAACTGAAATCTATTGAAAACGTTAGGTCAGTAGATATTTTGAAATATAAATTCACTATGGAATTTATAAAAGGAAGGGAAATTTGTTTAAAAATAAATATTGATTTATTTTGAAGTATGGAAATGAATTTACGAATTTGGAACGTAAATTTAAAATAAATCGGTAAAGATTTATTCGATGATTCGAAATCTGTTTTCAAAGGGTATAAATGATGTAAAGTGATTTGAAATTGGTTTTCAAAGGGTTGAGGTGTTTAATTTGAAATGGGTTTTCAAATGGGTAAAGTGTGGAAAATTTTATCGTGAAGTGGTTTTGGTAAATCAAATAATTTGGGCAATTATTTGGAAATTGTGTATATATATCTTGTAAAGATATTTTGGGACTTAATAATTTTGGAAAAATTATTTGGAATCTGATGATGTGGCGCATCTTTATTGATAGTTAAATAACCGACTATCAGTATTTACCCTTGGATGGTAATTGTTGTGATTGTTGAAATTGAATGCTACACTTATTTTTAAAAATAAGCGCTCGCTATTCGGTTTAGCCGGGAGAGGACCTTTGTGTCATATATCCCATTCCGAATATGCGATACGTCGTTTGGATTGCATCTGAAGACCGGTGTTGAAGACCGGGTATTTGTGAGAACGATAGGATGACCTATCGATTGTCTCCGCATCGTTAGCTACGATATGGAGATTTCCTTTGTGATGGGAAATTTTATCGGGATTGTGAATACCCGGATTGCAAGGGCTTCTTTGGAAGTGCCTTCGGTTCTGTTCGAACCCGGAACAGACTTGTATGGTTACGTGTCTGACATTACGTTTTGAGAGATAGAGCAGATTTCTTTCAAATACATTTCTGTTGGTGGCGGAGAATTTATTCTCTTAGCTTAACACCCTTCTCTGAGACGTACGAGCTCAGAGGTTATGTAGTTGAAGGTTATCAGCGATATTTCCCAATCTGGTAATGTGGCATGCTGAGTGCTGCTGTGTGATGATCATTGGTTGATCGTTTGGATATGATCATTTGTTTGATCATTTATCTTTGTGATTATTGCTTTGGTCATCTGTGGACCCGAAGCATGGCTTTGTTACACAAAGCGTAGCTTTGTGGACGAGACTTCGTCAGGACCTCACTCCCCGGAAATGGTCGAAACAGGAATATGCGGCAAGGTTATGAGGGTCGCGCCCTTTAGGGTATGTCATTTCCTTCTGGAAAAGGGTGGTATCATGGTATGGAGCCCAGATGCTTACTCATGTTGATACACTATATATATTTCTGTGTGTGGTGTTGTTGCGAGCGCTCGGATAAAGGTCCCAAAGGACCGGGGGATGACATATTCGTGTAGTAGTTACCTAGTTACAGAGGTAACCCGGCCTTGTGTTGGCAGAGATCTAACCGTAACGTTAGTTTCTCGGGACGTCCCGCCAGAGGCGATCCCATGTGGCAGTAGGAAGTTCCTTAGCCTGACCATTTGTTGGAAATCCAATCAAAACAATACGCGCCTTGTACGGTTTTAGTTGTATTACCTGCCATTCACTTATGGTGGTCACCACTGTTTGGATGGTAGCTATAGTAGGCATAGTTCGGAATGTCTATGCTGGCTAGGATTTATATTCTACTTTCGAATTGTTTTCTACACTATGCACTAGTAATAATATCAAAAATGATTTGATTTTCGCGTAGTAAGCATCTTTGACTATCATAAGGAGAAATCTCCTCCAATTCTGCGTTTGCATTGTGTGTGTGGCGGGAGGCCTTATGGTAGTTTCATTTTCCAAAAAGCATTGCGGATTTAAAAATTTAAATTTTCTTGTTGCTTGTTTAAAGATAAACTGTTTTGAGTTCTCACACCAGTCCCATGACTGACCTGGAGTTTATTGTTCCTTTCCTAAACTCTGGGTGCCCACTATTTTCCACACGGGCAGTCTAGAGTTAGGTTATCAGGTTATTCTGGATTCGGGAGTTGCTGTGCAGATGTTGGAGGCGAGCTTGGATAGCGTAGTCTATTATCTATTGTATATAGTATTCTTTCCGCTGTTTTATTGTTGTACACTCTGATGATATGATGTATTGTGATGTATGTATAAAATGTATAGTTCTTTTGTTTTAATGATATTCATTTATCTATTATATGTTGTTCCGCTGCGATTGTGAGATTCTGATATTATTTCCTGTTCTATTGTTTGTTTCTGTTTCTTCTCTCTTTTCTCTCTTCTTCTACCTCTTTCTTCTTCTTAAACCCTAACGGTTCGATTTTTCGGCAACGAAAAATCTCGATCGTTACAGGACTTTTAAATGGGATTAGAATCAACTTGTCTATTTGAATCAATTGATTTTGATATGCGTTCCATACATGCATAACCGTGAGGACTTTTAAATGAGCATGGAAGCACATAATCAAAAATCCAAGTAATTCACCCATGCATAACCGTGAGGACTTTTAAATGAGAGTGAATACTTTGGATATTTATTTTTATTGCTAAATATAATAAGTTGAAGCACAAATAATTTCCTTCACAGATTTGAAGATATTGAAGAACAAATAATTTCCTTTGTAAACTACCACAAATTTACATACTAAATATGATCTTGATGAGTGATGGTCGATAGAAAGATGATAGAAATAGAAATGGTCATGGAATTTTTACCCAACAAAAAGTTTTTATAACTCTTGTTATGAAATTCTAAAGAAATTTTCTAATTATACTTTCTCGAGTTATAATATATGATAAATATCAACACTCATCTCTTTTTCAATCACTATTCATCTTTTCGATAATCAAAGGGAGTCAGATTAGTCAAAATTTGTCATTTAAAATCAAATTCAAAAATTATAAAATCAATTTTTCAAAAATGATTAATCTGTAAATATGGTCAAACATGATTTTCTCGAGGGGTTTTATAAGAAAATTTTTTGCTATTTGAAAATTATTTCAAATGAAAAATATGCAGATATTTTCTTTGAAAAAACGATGCAGCAAATGAATGTTTCAAAAATTAATCACGTTCCACTAGTAATTTTTCTATCAACTATATTACCAGTGTAATCTGCATCTGAATTTAAATTTCACTCAATATTCACTCGTTGAACCATGAAGTGTGCACCAAAAATTTCAAATTTAACATCATTCTTTTGAATTTGAATTGAAGCCGTGTTAACACTCAAACACATATCATGGTGTTAATTTCAGAAACCATAGGATAAACAATTATATTCATGAGTAATCAACAGTCAATCAACATCATAATTATTTCAAAAACAATTTCTTGAAGTTTCAACAATTTCTTAAAATCCTTTTTCACATGAATTTGAAATCGTGCAAATTTACAAGCAGTGACCAAAATATCAAAACAAATATATCTACGTGTAGCATGAGTAACCATCATTTGACCGAACAAATTTATATGGATTAGTTCAAAGTTGAAAATCTGATTGGTCATCATTTAAGCACAAAACAATGTCATAAATAAGAACAAGTCAAAAAATCATATCAATTAAGTCCGAATCAGTCAACCATCATAATTACTCCAAGTAGCTCTATTTAAAGATGATTGGTCAATATTTTTAAATCATAGCATCAAAATCATCATCTTTGTTCATCTCAATATTGGCTGATTTTAATTTAGGGTATGGTGCAGATAATCACATTTAATATATCGTTAAAAACAATTTTACCTGTTTTACCTTTACGATAATTTTTCGTTGTTGTCCATTGTGATTCTGTCACCTTTGAACTAGGCTAAGGAACTTTGCTTTGTCGCCCGTTGTGTTTCTGGAACAGCCAAAATCCAAAGAACACTGTTGTTGTTCCTTAGCCTGCCACCACACCTACACGATGAAAAATTTATGTGACCTATTTGTTTTTATAGGTCCATGATTGTTAGTGGCAGAATATGAAACATATGTTTGTGGAGATCCAAAACTATTTATATATGTTCCTTTTGGCACCCAAATTTGTTTGACTTTCAAAGATTTTATATTTGTGCCTTTTGGAACCCAAATTGGTATAGTTTTCACGTGTTTGGGTCTATACCAACAATTATTTCGATTATGTCCAAATTTTCTACAAAACGTGCACATTAAATTGACTTGATTAAATTTTGTGTTCCTATGATTTTCAACATGATTTCCAATTATTTCAGATCGAGCAAAAACACTTTTACCTTTTGCATTATCATCATTTTGTGATTTCCCAAAACCTAGTCCTTTTCTATTGTTAGCAAAAATTTGATTTTCCAATAACATTTTGAAAGATTTTTCTCCTTTTGAAAAGTTATTCAAGGATTTCTCAAGATTTTGGACTTTGGTTTTTAATGTTGAGTTTTCAGTGACAAGTGAGGTGCATCGATTTATAAAATCCTTTTTCCTAGTGTCAATGTTTTCCTTAAGATTCAAGTTTTCTTTTTCAAGACTCTCAAAGTTATTCCTAATTTTTGATACTTCTGAATCTAAAATCTTACATTTTTTACATTCTAGGTTTTGAATATTTTCAAGTTCAGTTTTTAACCTAAAATTTTCACGAGCAAATTCTCTCCTATCAGATTTCAGTTTTTCAATTTTAGATTCAAGACTATCAATTGTTTTAGTAAGATCTAAATACATAAAAACAAGATCTCTATAGGAATACTCAACATGCCTCACTAGATTCGTCGGAGCTTGCTTCTGAATCTGATTTCGCCATAAGACACAAGTTAGCCTCCTCCGAGCTGCTATCCGAAACTTCCTCTCCTTCTTCATCATCCCAAGTTGCTGCAAAAGCCTTCTTTTTCTTTTTCTTTCCTTTGTTGTCTTTGAGAAGTGGGCATTTTGGTTTGATGTGGCCAGGCTTGTTGCAGTTATAACACGTCAGTTCATTATCGGAATTTTCGGAATCTTTTGACCTATTGCCCTTTGTTTTCTTCTTGCGTGGCTTGAATCTAGACCATCTTCTAAGATTATTGACAGCCATTGCAAGCTCTTCAATTGGATCTTCTTCATCGCTTTCTTCTTTGCTCTTTAAGGCAATCGTCTTCTTCTTTGGTTCGGAGTTGTTGCGTTCTTCCTTTGCTTTAAGCTCAAGCTCATATGTCATCAAGTTTCCAATCAACTCCTCCATGCTTAGTTTGCTCAAATCTTTCGATTCTTGGATTGCCGTGACTTTTGCCTCAAAGTTCATTGGTAAAACTCGTAGCACCTTCCTTACAAGCTCTACCTCAGTGAAGACCTTCCCAAGCGCTCTAGCGTTGTATACCAAGGTTGAAAAACGTCCAAACATGTCTTTTATGCTCTCGCCTTTGTCCATCACAAAGTTTTCGTATTCGTTGCTGAATAGGGCTAGACGAGACTCCTTGACTTGAGAAGTTCCTTCGTGTGTCACCTCCAAAGTATGCCAAAATTCCTGTGCTGTTGTACAATGAGAAATTCTATTAAATTCATTTTTATCAAGAGCACATATCAAAGCATTCATGGCTTTAGCATTTGTCGTTTTCAATTTCTTATCGTTAGCATCCCACCTATCCTTAGGTTTAAGAATCTCAGTATCACCAACGATTATAATGGGAGGTTTATAGCCAGTTTCAATAATATCCCAAACATCATAATCAACAGAACTAAGATAGATACCCATCCTAACTTTCCAATAAGCATAATCGTTTCCGTTAAACATAGGTGGCCTAGCAATAGATTGCCCCTCAGAAAAAGCATTATTCGGTGAATTCATGACTCTAGAGTTAAATAAAATACCGGGCTCTGATACCACTTGTAGGAGCTAGATTAACCCTAGAGGGGGGGTGAATAGGGTTATAGCAAATTTTCTCGATTTAAACACAGAAATAAACTACAGAAATAAATATGCAGTAAAGTAAATCACACACAGAATTTACCCAGCTTCGGCAACCCCTGCCTACTGCTGCATTCACAGATTTCCATTAGAATTAAACAGTATCACGCTTACAAACACTCTACTAGACTCGCAGACATTTGCTCCCGCTCACAAACACTCTACTAGACTCGCACACCCTGCTCGCAAACATTTGCTCCCGCTCACAAACACTCTACTAGACTCGCACACCCTGCTCCGCCTATAGAGTTTCGCTTACTCGCAAACTTTGCTTCCCGCCTATAGAGCTTCGCTTACTTGCAAACTCTGCTCCCGCCTACAATAGAACTTTGCAAACTCGCACACCCTGCTCACTGAACTAATTCTAACTAGACAATATGACACTACCTAAACCCTAGGTGGTGATTTACCAGTTTTCGATTTGAAAAAGTTAAAAACAACAATTAAAAAACAAATAGCACTTAAACCCTATTTAAAATATACTAAAGCCCTTTAAAATAAAGCAAGCCGGCCCAATTTATTTTCTTTAACCCGATACGGCCGTCCCTCTTTTTCGAATTAGGTTTCTGCTTGCGATCCAAATTTGGCTTTAAAAAAATGGCGGCCCTCTGTTGTATTCTTTGATCTGAATTTAAGGCTTCGGCTCTTGATCCAAATTAGGGCTTTGAAGCTTCGCCTTTTCGTGTGCTTCGTTCTCGTTCGTTCGCTCTTGGCTGCTTCTGTTTGATCGAGTTCACTGTTGTGATTTCGGTACGTAATCTATCCCTTTTGCTTTGCTGGTTTATGCTTGAACTCGATGAAATAAATGCCGATGATGATTAGGGTTTTTATAGGATTTGATTTCCTATTTTTGCGTTCGTCTGATTGCTTCAAAATTTCTTGCTTTGCCGTTCGATTACACTTTGATGCTGATGATTTATTTGACTAATTCATATGCGTATATTGTTGATACTTGCTTCCCACGGCTTGGTTGACACGGTTTTGATTATTGACTCGTTCAATATTGACATCGGCCATTTTTTGATTGAATTTAATGTTGTAGCATACTTGACCTGTTTTGTTCTTTGTGCTTCGACTCTGGCCATTTTTTATGTTCACTGGCCTGTACATTTGCATTGTATATATTCTTGGATTTGGATTTGAATTGCTTCATGTACTTGATATTGTGGCATGTGGTCTTTGCTGTTATGTTGATGCATTGTGCCTTTGTGGTTGTAACTGGACAGTTCATATTGCTTTACTTCATCGTTTGTGTCCACTGCATTCTTTGTTTGGTCTACTTGCATTGTTTCTGGCTTTGACTTGGTTACACGGCTAGAATTGTTTCTTTGATGCATAAAACTGTGTTGATGTTAACTGACTTTGGTTATACCCTGATTTGTTCATATATATGCTTGAGTTTGCATATTTTTAGCCTTGATCATTTTAAAAACTATAAATTGAAATATGGTTGATTTTGCTATGACTTGAATTCCTTGGCTTTGATGTTCTCTGGTTTTTCTGATAGCACTGTGCCTTAACATGCACTCGAGTCATGGTCATTGTTGACAACTTGGTTGTATGTGCTTTGACATTGTAGTCTCGAGTTCACTGTTGCACTTCACCTGATGTTGAGGTTGATGCATCCTGGCTTGTTTCAGTTGTCTTCATATACTGGTGACATGTGCATTTGCCTTTATTGCTGCATTTCAACCTGTAACTTGAACTTCACTGTGCGCTGTAGTTTGAACTGTGTATTTGGACTTGAATCTGTAACCTTCCTCATGTATACACATGCATATGTATGTGTGTGTGTATGCTTGTGTTGGTTCATTGGTTTACTAGTATGGTTTGATTTGCTACTGTCACGGCCTATTGCTTCAATATGCCCTGGTCTGGAATAGCTCTGTTGCACTGCCTGTATTCATTGTAGTGTATGTTGTACTTTGATCTAGTTGTGCACTTGCCCTTGATATTGTAGTCTCTCTGTACTTGTAGTTGTGTAGTTTGCCACTGTTGGTTTTGTTGTGGTCTTCAAGCATGTTGCTGCCTGGTCTGACCTGATCTGCATACATGATTGTTGCAGTCCGTTTTGATGTTGGTCTTCGTTTCATTCATGTCATGTTGCCTTGTGTTGAATCCAGTTTTAAAACTCGGGTTTGACCTTGTGCTCGTGTTGCGATTTTCAATGTTATTGCACGTGAGTTGAACCCGGTTTTTCATTTGGGTTTGACATGTGCTCGCCTGTCCCTGTAAATCAATCAAGTGTATATATCGACGTGCACGGCCTTGTGGCATATACAGTGATACACTGTGTATGTCACAAGTTGTTCGTGTATGATGAATTCAAATTTAAATTATGACGAACAACCCAAATAACTGAGGCAAATCATATTTTCAAAAATCATATTTCATTTTATATTGCAAAAATATTTCTTTTTCAATTTTATTGCGTTAGTTTATATTTTTGCAGATTGCTCAGATGCTGGATTCAAAGTAGAAGGAAGTTGAAGATAAAAACACGAGTGTGAGTGATATGTAGTGAGGTTAACTGTAAATGTGAAATGTGATGTGATTGTAATCAAAGTTGTATAGTTATAGTGAGAGATTGAAATTGTACTATTCAAAATTGTAATAAATATTTGTTTGAATAAAATTTCTGTTTGAATTCAAATTCTGTTTCATTTAATTTTATTCAGCAAATATTTATTTATTCTATGAAAAATAAAATAGTACATTAACAAATACATTTAAACGAATGTATATATGTTTATTATCATCAAACAAAAATCATATAAGCGCAAAGCGCATATTCAACAAACTCAACATCTACAGGTCCAAATGCTGTGAAATTTTCATAGGAGCTTCCTGATGCACTCGAGAACCTCCATGATTGATCTCAACTCGATTGGACCACTTTTGGATCAATACGAATTGAACATGAATCGATCCAAAATCATTATGGATCGATGTGGCGGGCCCATAAGCGCAAGAGAAGAGGTATTCCAGGTTTTGAGGCAGATATTTTCGGGTCTACACCTATAAATAGGAGTCTTATGGCAACCAAAAAGGAGAGCTTCTCCTTCTCTTACGCGGAAACTCTACCATTTTTGCTATTGATTTTCATAGGCTTGTAATTGTAAAACAAAATAAAAGGATTGATTCAAAGTGGACGTAGGCCAGATTGCTGAACCACTATAAACCTTGTATTCTTTCTGCTTTCTTCTATTTTAATTTCACCGTTTCTTCATTTTCATTCTCTACTTTATCTAGATCTAAGATATGTGCTTGAATATTGTGGATCTGTGTGCTAACACTGGTACTTTCACGACTTTTGGGGTTTGTGACCAACTTTGGCGCAAACACTATCTCTAATGAATTTTACTCCATATGCTAAGTTTTGCTTATACCAGAGCTCTGGTACCAACTGAAACGACCCGCTATTTCGAACCATTCAAATCGACAATCATCCACACATGTCAGACTTGAATTGCTCAAAACAATAGATTGTTAATTTATGTTTGGCAAAATTTAGCATGTACAGTAAATAATATCAATCAAAAACATAGAGTTATACAACAAAAAGCAGCGGAATAGATAAATAGTAGTTCAAGAAGCTACTATATAAACACCAAAGTCTGAAGAAATACAATAGAAAATCTAAAATACATAGAAGTCAATAATACAAAAGCAAATGACATGTTTGAACATAGACAATTAAAAATAACTGAAATAACTGGAAAAGATGAATAGATAGAAGATCTCCAAGCAGAACTTCAAGCTCCAAAGGCGAGTCTCAATTATTGTGACACTCAGTCTGACCCGAGCATAAAGCAAAACACAAAACACTCGAGTCAGATTTAACATTCTTATGCAAGTAAATAACTCAAGTGAAATGTCAAGTGAAATACAAAAATAACTTAAAGGATGCTTGGGATTCCCATCCTCTAAGGATATGTGGAACAATCTACATACATAGTAAAATATGCTACATAAACAATGTCTACAGTAAAGTAAAATATTAAAATAGCATTAAGGCATTACCCATATCCCCTTTAACACATTTTTTGTATATTCTCGTAGTCTATACGATACTGCAATTCCACCATAAACTGGAGGACTATCAAAGGGCACTTCATAGATACGGTATAAACCAAACTTATAATGGGCATGATAAGGCAAGTGACAAGGGATACGATGCAATGACAGGATATGATTCTACCGTTTACACTCCCGGACTAATGGTAACGCATAGCAGCTACTACTGTCCACATCGAGAAACGCTCCCGAATCAAAGGTGCACCCACGAATCATAAAGTAATAGAATGGTATCAAAGAAGCATGCTCGATCGAAGATGTGACCTCACTTGGCCCGATATAGCTCCTGTTTTAGCCACATCAAGTTGACTCGCGGGAGTCAGGGCTGCGTTAGTACCTCATATAGAATCGTCGCCAAACCATCCTACTTCGTTCTAGAATCTCCACCAAGTACATAGTTGTTAAAGTGATTTTCGGCATAGGCAAAGAGTATGACAAGATTCGATCCCTGTCTCTTTAACAACCAAACGCTTATTTCACACTGTGATCATTTTCATTTCAAATAGTTCATTCTTCGTATCAAAATATCATATTCATTTCAAAATCATATCACTTTCGAAATCATATCACTTCCAAAATCATAACCACAAAATAGTTAAACCTTCGTATCAAAATATTCGCATTTAAACCCATTAAATCTAAATCAAAACAGTTCGGACTTAAACAATTTAAATATTGAAAATAGTTTACGTATATTTAAATAGTTATAAATTAAAAATAGTATATATATTATTAATAGGTTAAAATTTTAAAATAGTGCATATATTAAAAACAATTATATATATTAAAATAGTTGTAAATTAAAAATAGTATATATAGTAAATTAAAAATAGTATATATATATATATATATATTAAAAACAGGTTATAGATTTAGAATAGTTTATATATTAAAAATAGTTTATATAATGAAAAGAGTTTATATCAAAAATAGTTTCAAATTAGAATTGTTTCTTCCAATTTCACAAATCAATTCAAATTAATTACTTTAGTTCCAAAATTTAATTTAAATCAATCTTAATTCAAATTCTCATTAAAACCATTTTTTAATCGATTTCAAATCCAGGTTCGAACTACAAAATTTTAAACCACTTCAAATTCAATAGGTTTTAAAGTTTAAATCATTCAAACATTTACAATAACTGAATTTAATAAATTTCCTTTATATTTCAAAATTCAACGTTAATCCTATTAAAATTTCAAAGTATTCACTTAATCATTTTAACACTTCTAAAATATCATATTACTAATTTAAGTTAATATTCAATCTCCAATTTATTTAAAGTTGATAATATTTATTTAATTACTTTTTATCAAATCAAGTTATAAAATCATACCATTCAAAATCTCAAAATCAATCAGTTCAAATCAACCCTTATTTAAATTCAATTCTAAAATTTTTAATTATAAGTCAATTCTTATTTAAATTCAATTCTTAACTAATTAAAATTCTTAATTAATTTATTGACCAATTAAAATGTCAAGTAATATTTGGACGAAGGTAATGAACAAGCTTGGCTTCTTGGATGCACAGCTTTGGAAAGGTAATATTTGGAGGACACTTCTAAAAGTTACTAACATGAACGTTGATAGGAATAGGATCCTCTTCATCGTTTTAAAAATTTTCTATATGTTTTTTGGAAGGAAAGAAATCGGCGTGTCTTCCATCCGGAGCTTTTGAGGAATGAAGAACTGCTCTATTGTCATCTCTCCTATGAAATAAAAGCAGGGTTGAACACTGCAAAATTTGCAATTGAACCGGGAATTCTGAATGCTCTTTGATTGGGCTGTTTTCCCGCTTCCTGTTTGTTCATTTCCCCCTTTGCTTTGTTTGTTGGTTTTCTTTTTCCTTTCCTTTCTCTTGTGTTTTTTCGTTATTGGTGCACTTTGTTCCATCCTTGTTTATGCTTCGTGTATCCTTTGTGTGTGTGGTCTTTTTAATTTTCTGTATGTTTTATCTACGGTGCATTAATAAAGTGGTAGGGGACCATCCAACCCCGTCGGCTATGCCAAAAAAAATGTCAAGTCAACTTTGATTTATCTTTCCAACCTCTATTTATTAAAGTTATTAAAAATATTAATATAAATTTTTAATAAATATTTAAAAAATGTTACATCTATTTTAGTTAAATTATTTTTTATTAAATTTTATTGTATTAAATTTTAATTAAATTATATCTATTTTAAATCTTATTTTATATATTTAAAATAACAAAAATTTAAGTAAAATCTTAAAAATTATATTTCAAACTAACTTATAAATTTAAAATTTCCAAATATATAATTTTAAAAGTATAAATTTTACACATATGTAAAATAAAATTTATATATTATATTTTAAAAAAATCAATATTCATTAAAACCCATATATTTTCTTTTAAAACTTTGTAAATAAAAAATAGAACAACAGTGTCCATATATAATTTTCTATCATATGATCAAATGATATGGATATTAATCATTTCAATCCACAATAATTTAAATATTTACGTGTATATCATTTCAACCCGCAATCCTAAAATTCAAAATCAATAAATTGCTTGGGTCTATCATTTCAAACCATAACGATTTTCCCTAATCTATAATACCGTTCGGGTATATATCATTTCAACCCATCGGGAGAATTAAAGTATTAAATAACATAGTATATCAATAGCGAATAAGATCAAAATTGTCAAATTAAATAAAATATACACATACTGACAGGTTATTGGTGTCAATAATGTCATTATAATAGGTGAACAAATGCAAATAATATCATGTCATATTAAACGATTTAATTACTGACAAATTCGAATTTAACAGCATATTTCAATCGTTATTTCATATGAATTAAATTTACTACATATAAGAATGTCAATTGTGTGTGATTGCTCACCTTTCGAGGCTATGGAAACAACGAGAATGAACACGACGCCTACACGGATACGGACACGCATGCGAAGGAAAGCAAAAAGCTGCAGCGATCAATTCTGGACAGCGGCGAAACAAAAACAACAACTAGAGATCGACGAATCAAGCAAAGCTTTTTCCCCCATGATATAGATTCTAAAAGCTAGCTGTGGTTCAGTGGTGTACGCTGCGACAAGGAGGAGAGTGGGCAGGCGTGAAGCTAAAGGGAGATATGAGCAAATTCTCATGCAACAAAAAATACACTAATTATATATATGTATCATTATTATTTATAAAAGAAGAGGAGGCTGTGGTGGTTATCGCAGAGGGTCTGGGAAGAGGAAAGTAGAGGAATACACTCGGTGATGGAGCAGTGGGTTCGCAGTGGTCACAGGCCACTGGCTACAGGTAGGTGAACTGGGAGGAGGAAGATGTCCCGATTGTGGTTGTAGTGTGGAGATGCGTAGGTGGAGGCCGGTCGATCGCTGTGGAGCGTAGGCAGCAGGTGGACAAGGTGGCAGAGGGTTTACTCGGTAGTGGTGTGGAAGGTTGGAACGGGTTACGGGTTAGCAGGTTGGTGATGGAGGAGATGTGGGGTTAAGAAGGGCTGTTGGCACTCAACCATGATAGTTTGGTGCAGCTTGATGGGAGGTGACAGGCGTGGTGGAGACTTGGTCGCGCTGCATGCATGTAGATGTTCGGTGGAGGAACGGTCGGAGCAAGATGAGTTCGGCTTAGGGTGTTTGCGCGGAGGGTGCATTCGGAGGTAGAAGGTGGTAGGTGGTCTCGAAGGGGAAAATGGAAGGGCGTTTGATGAGCAGGTGGTGGGAAACTTGGTCGGGAAAGCGGTGGTCAGAGAAGCAAGGTTCAGGAAAAATATTCAAACCATATATAATTTTACTTTTTTTCTTGCATGAGCGAGCCAACTGGTGGAAAGGGACGAGCAAGTTGGTGATGCAACTTCTCAAGCACACATATATGAATGCTAAAAATATTATAGAGGTATAGAAACGAAATGACAGAAAGCAAGAAAAAAATGGGCACGAACCAAAACGAAGAGAAGAGAAAAGAAATAAGAGATACAAACGAACAAGACAAAAAAATATTGAACAATGGGAATTATAAAGCCAGGTTTGAATAAAGGCTAGTGGCTATACAGTTTCACATGATGGATGATGAATGGTCACACGGAAATAAAAAAGGCTCAAATTGGGCACAGATACGGCTAATCTTTTCGCCGATTTCGCCGTGCACTGGATCCCGAACTGCATAGATGAATATACTGTGGAGATCAGCACAACGAGACAAACAGAATAGTACATAGATATATGTGACACGACCCACCTATCAAAACTCGTATTTCGCTGCCAAACTGGTGCTAAAACGCCGAAAATAAGATAAACGGGGCTAGGGCAGTCCAAATTTGACGAAACGAAATATGACGTCTCACTCAGAAAATGGTTTACATTTTTACTATATAAAAGTATTCATATTTCGAAAACATTTCATTTTCATCAAATTAATTGATTTTAAATTGAAATTGAAAATTATACAACAGAACTAACTTATATATTTTCTGATGAAAATCTGACATTTACTATGTTTAAATAGATGCATACCAAATATCAAATTTTCATTATCAAATTTAAATATATATCTTTATGAAAAAGATAATTAATTACGTTATTAAAAATAGTTAAAATTTTCGGATCGTTACAGTGTGATATTTCTGAATTGTTGTGTATATTCTTCTATGCTTTAAATGGATGTTAATATATATTTTCGAGCCATAGTAAATAAGAACTTAAGATAAAGATGTAAGTAAGTGTGTGAATGAATTTTTGGAAGTTAAAAAATAAGAAATTAATTGGAAAAGAAATTGACATCTTATATTTTGATGATTTAGATTATAAATAAGACGTGCTATAAATAATTACCATAAGAAGCTATTCTATTCTTTGGAAAAATGTAAATTTTGAAAAGAATTATTTGGACTAATATTTGAAAATTTCAAATTTGAGTTAAATTATTTGGAATAAGGTGAAATCTTTAAATTGTGTCATATTCTTATTCAAAGGGACTTAAATAAGATGAATATCTTTTAAACCCCTTAATGATTTAGTATTTTGGACTATAAAAAGTGTTTTCTTATTTTCAAGAATGTAAAATATTTGTGTGAGCTTATTTTCAATTTAGAAAATAAGAAAGGATGATATATTGATTTTTTTTTATAAATTGAATTATTAAGTGAAAACAATGTTTTTATTCTTGTGATGTTTGGTTAAAGTGAACTTTTGAACATATATGTATTTCTATTATAGATTTTCTCTGAATTGAAATTGCATGGACACAATTTTTTTAAGGGGTAAGTCTATAACAATCGTGTTGTTAATTACCTAATTATTTAACTTTAATCATGGTTAACTAATTCTAATTTGTGATTCTTGAAATTTAACTATGTAATTAAAATTTTCTTTTAAATAATAATTTTGACTTAACTAAAAGAAAGGAATGTCATTTCTTAGAGATGATTTCAATTTAAATTAAGGTATTATTGAATCAACTATTAAGCTTTTGATAATGAGATAAATTATTAAATTGGAAAGGTAAATTGAGTTTTGGTTTAAATTGATTTATTTTAATTATCTAATGAAATGAATATTATTTCATTTTAAAATAGATTTTGGTTAAGATAGAGGTAATATCAGTAATTTGTGAATTAGTACTATGGAATTTAAATATTAATTTGGATGTGAGATTTTAGTTTGAGCGTTGATTTAGTTTAAATATTAATTTGGTTTAGTACCAAATTTGCTAAGTGAATTTAATTAGGCTAATAGGCTAGGTTAATTAAACTTCTAAGCTGATCTAAGTAGAGAATTTAGTTAATAAATCTTACCTTAGGCCTTACTATTTATTTCAACCATGATCCTAAGTGAAATAGGTTGTGTAATTCTCTAATTAGTTTTCCCAACCCTTTTATAGTCTCAAAGGAATAATTTATCACCATTTAACACTTTGAGGGATCAACCCATGAGGAAAGCCTGTTTCAGCCCTAGTTACAATTCAAATAAATCAAGAAAAATTTTAGAATCCATAAGGAGATAAGGTATGAACATCCTATCTTCTTCTTTACCTTATCCTAATACCAACTTGAGGTTTTAATTAAGTTTATACTTCTGTATTTATGAGATTTAGGCTGCATGTTTTTATTGTTTTGATTGAAGGAAAAGAAGTAGGAGTGTAAAATAAGAAGCGTAGCAATAGCTTTGTTCTAGCCTTACTACTTTATCTTCTTGGAGTTTGATGTGAGTTTTATACTCACAAATATATTTAGGAATTGATTTCTACCTATGAATGGTTTGGTTGCTCGAATTTGATAGTTGAATAATTTAGGGAAAAGTTGAATTGTATTAGCCAAAAAGTTTCATTTTAAGAAAATTGGATTTTTGGTTGATTTTAATGCACAAACACACACAATGGTTGATATAGCAAGTATATATAGTATTAGTGTTGATATTAAGAACTGATATAGCCTCTAGTACCTTCAGCAAGTGGCAGGAATTGATCATCCATGATCGTTGGTCTGATAATTGTTTGTTTGCCTGGGCAAATTGTTGCACAGGTTAGGGGACAAGTTGATTGGCCGTGGTCCGCCAGTCGACTAGTGCTGTTAGAAACTGGGCAATTAACCCAGTCTTGTTGTGTTTGTTTACCCTTGTCTATTTTTGTTATATAGTGAGTTATTATTATTGTTTATGAGTGTTTATTTAATGACTTAAAGCAATAATACTAGTGCATAATTCAGTGTTTAATTTATATTAGGATACGAGGATTTTATATTAGTATATAGGTTAAAAAAAAAATATTTTAAATTTTGGTTTTAAACTTCAAGTTCAAGTATATAATAATATTTGGATTTTTCGTATATGTTGTACAGCAAGTATTAAATTGAATAAGTGAAGTATTAGAGGTTGATTTGTTAAATTCTATCGTAGAGTGTATATATTCACTTTATAAACATGGTATTTTACAAGAAAATATGATTTGTATATGTATAGATAAAAAGAAATGAATCTTGATTTATATAATGATGCATATATATATATATATATATATATATATTCAAAGATAGACTTCTAGAAACAATTTTATAAAAGGGAACTTTCTTAATAAATTATATATAATTAATAGTGGCTTTTGTTTAATTATGGAAAAGAGAAACTTATATAAATATATGATTTCAGAACACCTTTTTAGTGCTTACTTAAAAATATAGTTTTGGAGATTTAAATTAAGGATTTGGAATCAATTTGAGATAAAATTTTGAGAGCTTTAATTCTGTAATATGAGAAATGTTAAATAATCGACTCAGTGTTATTGATTGGTTTAAATGCTCTCAGGTAACATTTCATCAAATATGGTATAACTCATTGAATAGAATGTTTGAGTGGAATTTACTAACCTACTAGCGAATACTTAAATTTCACCAGGTAGTAGAGAGGATTTAGTTAAGTTCTTGTAACTGGCTTTGAGAAAGTATTTAACACTTTAGGGTTATCTTCTCTTTTGGTGTTCGGATTTTAGGCCGATAGATCTTTAGGAGATATATATTTTAGGTTTTGCAGTTATATCCATAATGAGTGAGACTTACTAGCTTCTAGTAAATGCTTGAATTTCAACAAACAGTATGGGATGTTCTGGTTAAGTTCTTGTGATTACTAAAGTGATAGTATTTTGCACTTTAGAGTGTGTTCTCTTTGGTGTTCGGATTTCAGGCCGATGAATTCTTAAAAGGTATACTCATGGATTTTGTTACGATCATCTTGATCATTATAGTTATATCTTCTTTAGTCTTTGAGTTATGTTTCAACGATCATTGTGATTGGTATGGACGATTCCCAAGATCTGTTGGGATTTTGTTTTCCATTGTATGATGATCTTTGGTATGGATTAGGATTTTATTTTCCATGATATGGACGATCATTGTGATCGGTATGGATTAGGTTTTCTTGGTTTTTAAGATATTGTTACTTATTCTGGAATTCTGGGCTTTGTGACTATTCTATATATCGTAATTTCTGTTTCTTAAAATGGATTTCGAGGCTCATTGATTTATTGTCCATTTTGTGATTTGAGATGGATTCCAAGTAAAATTATTCTAGTGACTTCTCTATGTCTATGACATCTGTATTTATATTTATAATGCCATATACCCTTGTGTTATATCTTGTTCTCACCCTTTTGGATATTTAGAGATAGTCTGACCCATTTATTATTTTTATAATACTCAGGTCAGGCCGAGATTTTTCAGGTTGACAAAGGACAAAAATAAAATAAAAGAAGAGAATGAGTGAATTGATACTACGGAAAAAAAGTAAATTTCACAATTATAAATCTATATTCTCCTTAACCCCAAATCTCTTCTCAAATATGTACTTCTAATAGTATATATATATATATATATATATATATATATATATTGTTATGCATATTCTTTTGGATCAAAATGAAATGGAGTCAATTAATAGGATGAATTCAGAATTAGGTGATTTGGAAAGTTTAAAGGTGAGTGGAAAATTATATGATTTGTATATAACATTGAAATTTATGGCACTGAGTTTTATTCAATTATTTTTCCTATGCAAGAACTGTGGAGTTGTAAGCTTAAAAAGATGGAATCGCACCTACATACTCTGCAAGTTAGCAATTGGAATAGGAATGGTATTTACACCATAATTTGGAAATTATGAAATCAATCCCTAAATTTATTAAAGCTGAATGTTGATAAAATTGTAATGTTTGATCCAGATTTCTGATAGTTGGGTTGTAAATTATTAGTAAGTTAGATTGGCCTAATTTTACTTGGAATGTGAAATTCTATGTTTTAATTTATTGGGAGTATTGTGGGTACAATTTAGTTGTGTCTATTTCTGTGTAATTTCCATAAATAATTTATTCTAAAATATGTACAAAAAATTGAATTGCTTGACTTAACAATGAATATACCAAAAAAGAAAGAGATGTGTAAAATATGAATGTTTTCCTCCGTAGTTTGCACTGCCTATATCAATAAAAAAAAGAAATTATTTCCTGTAATTTCAAACGGAGCACAAGTCTAACTTTGGGTAATTTATGGAAAGTTAGAGTGGTAATTCTTTTTAGGAAGGATACCATTAATAATTTAAAATGTGAACATTAACGTTGTGTAATTCCTAAGAATAGAAAATAATACGTTATGGATGCGAATAAAGATATGTGTATGTCTACATATAACCACGCCTACCAATAAAAATATACATATAACATAATATAAATCAATATTCATATTGACGACTGGTTATTAATAGCGTATTAAATTACAGGACTAGGAGGTGTAGATGGAAAAGAGATGGTAACTCCAAAATTAGTAGGACAATAAATGTGCAGTTAATATGGAGTTACAGGAATTAAATGGGGACCAAAAGCGTATGGGACCTATTATAGGATTTAATATGGCATTATAGGGAAATGAAATAGACATAATAGGTTGAATTAGAATGTCTAGTTAGATAACTATGACCCATTATTATGGACTTAACATTTATGGGACGTAAGAGGGAATTAGATAATATACATAATAGGTGTATAAGATAGTAATTAAATACTATGAGGCAATATAATTTTCATAGCAGGAGATTATATAGCCTTAATAATATGTTTAGGACGAGAATGCATTAGTAGGCCTAGTCTAATATTTAAGCCTAGCATAATTGGTTTAGCTAAGAATGGTTGAGATGCGAGGTCAATAGAGTTACACAACAAAATTCTACCCTTCAGCTAGAGGCTACCATCGGTTGTGTGTATTTACTACTGATATGAGACATCTCCAACCATAGGACCCATGGAGAAGGGATATACGTTTACGTATAGGTACGGAAAAATAAACCAAGGGTTCGCCGCATATTTGACGTATTAAATGGCTCATTACCTTTAAGTATGTGAAGGAGTTTACTTCGGGGTGGAAGGTAATAAATGTTCGTTGGGTCTGCCTCCTCCCTGTATAAGAAGTCTTAAATAACCTACGACGGCACCTAATAGGAAATGAGGTCTTCTTTATTTCTAATAAGAGATAATAAGTAACTAGAACATGCATTTTCCTTGACTTACATTAGGTTAGTATAAATAGGCTTTGACTGTGGGAGGTTGGCGGGCTATGTTAGTATTGTTGTTGTACCAATATTTAGTAATAAGACTGGCATATAGGCTATGACCACCAACGGTCTCAAGCGGTCGTTGGCAAAGGCTTGGGTTATGCCCTAATGGATTTCACTTAGTATAGAATCCATACGAGATATACAAAGACCTTATTATTTATTTAGTTATATATTTGTTGGAGGTGGGATAGTTAACCCTTAGATTAGTCATCGAAATGCGTTAGAAATACAATAATTAAATTATAAAGCCGTATGTAGGGTCATCAGTCTCTATAGCCAAGGCCGATTAACTAGTGTTGTGTTATGTAGGGCCAGTTTTGGGGTTGAGGTATTAAATGGACGTTGGGTCTGCTCATTCCCTATTTAAGAATTATTAAGTGGCCGGAGTTTTCTTTAGGTAGTAAACATATATATATACACACATATAGGCATATATATAGTTATACCTCAGAGAATGTTAGATATATTGTACGTGCAGAAGGAATTACATAGAATAGCCATGAATAATGGACATAACACTTAAATAGGAATCAATCGAAATAAATTAGTGTTATGGATAAATATATAATTTTTCAATCACTAGAAAGTTGTTTTGACTTCCTCCTCATTATAACCCATAAGATAGATTTGGAGGGACAGGCTACTGGTACAAGATGAGAATGGTAGATGGTGAAGTCTTCTTATTCATACTCGGCACTGACAAGACAATCAGATACTAAAGGAATAGTATTGATTCTAAGGTAGTCGCCTTAGTCAGCATGTATATTCTATTATATTTTACTATTCTAGTGTAAGTTTGTTCTCTGTTATAGTTATGTTTATTACAGCTTACCATAACCAATAATCCATATCCTAATGGATTTGGCTTTCGATTTAGTCAAAATGTGGGTCCATTAGGGTGCGGGTTATTAAAATAGAGATCAGGAGATGATTAGAAATGAAGAGAAATAACTAATGTCGGTTACAAGGAAGTGGTATTAACCCTAATCTTGAATTGAACTAATGGGCTACACTAATCATCCTCTAATTACCCACTAATCTACTCAGAACCAATACGAACTTCAAATAGCCTATTTTCGGAAAGGTAAGTCCAAATTCTTAAACGATGGATCGACGGAAAGAGAAACAATCATCCAATATTCTAATGAAAGTGGTTTTATAACCTAGGTCGGCTCTTATCAAAAGTTATAGGCCTTACAAGATTTTCAGGATTAAAACCATGTAATAAAAATTCTAAGATATAAAACGTCAGCAGTTGACATTTCACAAATTATAAAGTCATACAACTCATATGAATTAAAATAATACTTTATGACCCCCCAATACGTTAAGTATGGGTCATTACACGATATGGTGTAAATGTAATATCACTGTATAATGCTCTATAAGTTTCAGACAATGAAAATTCGAACACGAACATCTTTTGTGTTTGATTTATTACAAAATAACACTTTCATGAATGCTTCCACATCATTTCTATAGTGCAATGGTATTCTTTCTCTATTTTTACGTCTTATGTACATCCAAGTTGGATTTTTCAAATAATCCATCTTTTATGCTCTATGTATAAACAAGATGTAACATCCCGTAATTTTACGACAATTAATTAAAAAATTTAATTAATAAATGAAAACGTTGAAAAATATAATTTTTATAAATGTCAGAATTTGGCTATGAAACTTGCGACATTGGGTTCATAGCGATTTTCTAATCAATTTTCATATATAAGGTTTTTTGATCGAACTTCGAACGAAAATGTTATTAACATTTTAAGTTTCTGAATCGAAAATAATTATATATGTAATTATGGTAATAAAAGTTAATTAATTTTAATTACTAATGTTAATGAGAACTTAGACGTTAAGAAATGCTACGTTAAACAAACCTTAGAAAATACACGCTAAGGGAAACGAATAACGTAATCATTTAAAATAAGGAATAAAATTAAAATAAAATCACACGACATTGTTACTAACAGCAGTAATATGTAACCGGTCGACCCCAGGGTCGTGCTGGCCGATCGGTAGCATTCGACCTAGGGCCTAAGATAGTCGACCCTTGGTTAGGCAAAATCAACATTAACCTTATAACCAAATGGCCCAGATTCAATATACTTCAATCGAACGGTTGGCATTGATTTGAAACCCTACAAATATCGACCTAGACCCTCACTTTTAAACTCATATTTTCGGAGCAACGCCAAAGCTTTTCCATTTTCTCTTCTCATCCAAATCTAAATTCTTAGAAATAGTTATAGTTTATACGTATATACAATTAAAGAATAGTTGAAGATGATTGATGAAGAGGATATGGTCAAATCAAATTACCAAAGTCAAGGTAAATTGTAAATCCAAATCTAAAATATAAATAAAATTCCAAATCACCTTTTAATCTAGATCTTTGATAAACTTGTATATGCTTTTCAGTATATGAACCCAAATAGGGAAATGGAATAACGTGGACTAGATCTGGAGATTTAGAAAGATAAAAAGGTAAGTGAGAAATTTTATATTTTTATATAGTATTATATTTATATCGTTGTAGATCTATTCCCATATGCCTGAATTGTAAAATGGAGTTGTAGGCTAAAAATTATATGCTTGAAATAAAATTATAGACCCTACATAAATATTCTGTTATTGATAATCTAAAATTGTATATTGCATGTATCTGGAAAATATTGGATATTAATAGTCCTTAACTTTAGTTTTCGAAATTTATACAATATGTGATAGTTCCAGATTTCTAAATTTAATTTGACTTGTGCAAATAAAATGGTTAATTGAATTATCACGGTTAAATGAAGGGATTTGATAATATATAAATTTATTGGATTATATAGTATATTACGATGTGAATTTTTATACATTGTCAACCTTCATATTTATAAATAAGAGTGTAATGGTTGAAATAACAAGGAATGCACATAGAAGAAAAAGATGTATAAAATTTAGATATTCACCGTATTTTTTATTGTCTATTTCAATAAATATGAAAAGATAATTCCAAACATAATTCAAATTCTCTTTTTGGAAAAGATATAGAAATTTATAGTGTTAACCATTCCATTTGGGAGAAATGTGATGCCAATTCATTAAAATACAAAAAAAATCATCAACAGTAAATTAAAAGAATTATAAATGGGATAAAAATAGTTAAAGAAAATAATATGCACAATATAAGTAAGACAGAAGTAAAATAAAAAGAAATGAAGAGATATATAGGTCATAATTCAAAATAAAAAGGGTATGGATAGTCCTTTAATCAAGGTAGGAAATTAAAGTTTAAAAAGGAATAGAAATAGGAAGCTAAATAACGAAGGTAAGGAAATATAAACGAGAAAATGTATTTAAAAGAAAATGGTAAATGGCCTTAAATTAAATAAGATGTAAGCGCATAGAAAACCAAAGAAATATTGCCAACAATTAACAATAGAGGTACAATAAGTAAGTAAAAATGAATATATATATATATATATATATATATATACGGATATGTAGGCTCAAGTATGTGTTTATGGAGGGTGTGAATTATATAAGTACGAAAATAACTTAAATTGATAAGAATGATATAGTCATTAGAATTAGTTGGAATGCGATTCTGTAGTGTTACACAATAGAAATCTGCCCACCGAAAGGGGCCACCAACAGTTGTGTATACATTACACTAAAGTAGGACATATCCAACTATAGGATCCATGGAGTATATACACTTGCATATAGGTGTAGGAATACCCTCAATAGAGTCTGCTTCAATGAATTAAGGGTACCGTATTGCTTTGATTGCGTTAGGCAATCTAAATAGGATGGTGAGCGACTAGACACTATGTTAGTATATGTAAGTATCAAATCAGAAGGAGTTGTACATAGGTTGAGTGCTTCATCAATCCTACGTGGTCAATGGGAAATAACAGCATTACACCTAATGAACTATGCCTCCTACTAGGGTAGGTCATGTTAGGTAATGCCCCATTACGGTTGTTTGTTAGTTTTTTTATTAAAGCAAGGATGTTTAACTCACAAAAGAGTTCTTTCGAAAAAAATGGGGCAGTCCAAGGAGCTGACTCCTTTATAATAAGTGGATCTAAGTCCACAATAGGAAGCAGTCAAGCAGTGAATCCCCAAGGAAAGATAGCTAAGCTATTGTGACATTGTTATTAGGCACTATGAGATACGCAACGAGGCATAAACTACCATTAAGAGGTGGAAATGGATAAGACTATGAGACACATTGTCGAGTCAACATTTTAGGTTCCCATCCTCAATGCGTAGTTATATGGGTAATCGTCGTAGAAGATGTAGTTCCATACAAACGTGATAATGCATTGATGATGGATCCTGACATGGTGCTAGATTATGGAAACTAGAAGGATGGTATCTTGGTTTAAAGGGGGACTATGGTACTTATATACACACACATAAACACGTACGTAGTTATGGTCTATTTCGGGTAGATGGTGCGAATCGTGCGTGTACGTAGAGTCGAGACGACTAAGTAAAGTTAAAAGACATAATGTGTAATGGAAGATAATCGGCATAAACTAGCGTTATGTGTAAAATATATAATTCATCAGTTGCCAAAAAGTTGTTTTGACCCCCTCCTCATGACGATCCATAGGGTAGCTTTAGAGGTACAGGTACTAGTGCAAGGCAGGAACAGTGGAAAGACAAGTTTCCTTAAGCATGCTCGGTACCGATAAGGAGACTTAATATTAGAAGTTCTAATCTTGGTCAGTAACTATATAATTTATTATACTTTACTATTCCACTATGAAACATATTGATAGTGCTCTGATATGCATTTATTTGCTTATTTGTAGGATACCAAACCAACGATCCACACTTTGGACTTAGATTTTTGATTTAGTGAAAATTCAAGTCCACTGGGGTATGGGTTGTTACCTTTAGAATCAGAGCTTAGGATAGTCGATCTTAAAAATTAGGAAATGATGAGTGAACGTATTTGTATTTTTCACATAAGTATAAATATACATTACGTTAGATCACATAAATTCCGACTATAGAGTAGTTGCAACCATATGTCGAAATATGGATAAGTTGATTATGAGTGGAATAATGGAAGAAGTTAAAGATATACAACTACACCAATTATCCCACAAGGAAATAGGTCACATGGAATGGCTTTGACTTAAATAGAGACGAGTATAGCATATGGAAGGTCCCTGAAACTGGATAGTACTTGACTCCCTAGTTAGGCCCTTAATAGCCTAATGATTGTAGATCCCCGTATGATTGCCTATTGATGATGTAAAAAAGATCCAGATAAGAGGAAAGTAAGAATCCATATGTCGTAGATATCCAAATGTATTGAATTCCCAAAGGAAGGCATGAAGTAATCACTCCAAGATCGTAGCTAGATATTAATATTTGGAAGAAGATAAGTCAGCAAGTTGAAGAAGAAAAATCCAAAAGAAGGGACAAATAGAAATCCACTCTGAGTCCGACCCAATAGAAAATAGTTTAAAAATTGAAAAAAACAATAAATAATATATTTGAAAAATAATGATAAATAAATATTAGGTTTTAGAGAAATATTTATATAATAAAAGTGTTACTGAATATATATACATATTTTATATACTTAGTTAAATTTTTAATTTTCTATAAACGGATCTACGAAAGCTATTCATTTGGAAAAAATTTATAGAGCATATATAGAACGCTAGTTTCTCTATAGAGAAAGAAAACTTTAAAGTTCAAAAATTATTTTGTGGGGCAGATAATAAGAATTGTAACTAGTTTTAGAATAAGGTATATAACAATGGGTTAGGAAATCTAAAACCTGATAATAGAAAATTAGTACAAAGTGGCAAGCGCATGCACCCGCGATAGGTAGCCAAGAGTTCCTCAGAGTAGCCAGAGCAAAGGTGGAGAAGGCAGAGCCAGAACGGAGCAATGGTAGTTAAAAGAGTAGTAAAAGCGGTTTCGGTTCGGCCCAAAAAGGGCCCAGGTTCAACCTAGGCTAATTCAACATTAAGCGGTTGAACTGGGGTTCCCCATAGTCGACCAGTAGCGATAAACCGCCGGACCCTAGGGGTAGACTATTGTTGTTGTTAAACGAGCACATTTGTTGCCTAATCGAGCCGATTCATTCCATACCCAAAAAAAATTCCTCCCAAAGTGATTTCTAATCCCTTCCACTCTCTTCTAGCCACCGCCAATCGCCTTCAGTCGCTGCCCTCTACAACCGACGTAAATTTTCCCCCACAGCTCCAGGACAGTATGCGAACATTCCACCATCTCAAAATCACTAGTTCCCAAGGACCCAGATCTACTCCAATCAAAAACTACGGCACCTCATCGCAACACCCTCACCGACAACACCCAGGGCTGGCCAAGCAAGAGATAGCATGATGCCAAAACCAAGAAATGTTCTTAAGAGTTATAAGGACTCGGCCCGTTTCAAAATTCTACTTGGGCAACCAGTAAACTTCCAAGATCTCTCTGCTTTGGGATTAGAGGACCTATTCACCACCATTGGATTATTATAAATTGTACATCATGACATGTTTCTGGAAGTATGCTATTCGAGGGCTTGCATCTATTTGATGCTAATTTGGTATCTAATTTTGATGAGCGATCGATTCATTAACAATGGCAAAATAATACAATGCTTCCAAAATATAGACCAGATGACCCCCGATCCATGACCGGTCGACTGCTCGCGATCGACCGGTGAATACTGGTGGCGGCTAGGGTTTTGCGGCATTAAATGTATCATATTATATTATTTAAAACCGACTTAATTTTGATGGTTTTGGTGCATTCCAACCACAATAAATAGGATCCTAGCCCCCTCACTTTTATTCACAAATTATTCTAAGAACCTAACGTAGCTATGTCAGTTCGCCTCTTTAATGGTTTTGAAAACTCCATTAGGGTTTAATATAAGAAAACCTATATATTATTTTTGTTTATTGTTTATCTTCTCAATTTATTCTCTTCCAAACCTCTAATATTTTGAATCTAACGTATATACAAACCCCTCACTATACATATCAAAAAGAAGAGATCTGAAAAAGTTCATTATAGGCGTGTCAAATCCAAAAGAAGGAAAAGCCAAGGACCAACTATGAGTGGAAATCTTAAATTTTCTATTTTAGTAATTGATTAGTATAGTCTGGATCAGAATATGCCTTGGGAGGTTTTGGTTTATGAAAATATTATATTATAAATCCCCAAAACTTCCCCAATGCAAAATGTCAATTCTAGGTAGAAATCTCAATTGTTTATATATATTAAAATAATGGGAATTGTGTAGATTTGCAATTTTGATGATTTTTCATTCTATTCAACTTCTTGTTTGTTTTCTTTTGATTTGATTAAGAAATGGTGTGTAAGATATGAATTCTTGTTCGTAGTTTACACCACCTAATTATACAGATTGAGCAGAATTTTCCCTTGTCTATTTTCATGTAAAAGAAGTTGAATAGAGCATAAAAATGATCGAAGCTGCAAGTTTTTTTATTGGTTTATTTCATTATTTTAATATAATAGGTTGAGTGAATTTTATTTTGTGTAGAAGTCTGTTGAATGGATTTTTGGATATTGGATTTATGGCACACGAAAAATATGGAAATGAGACTTGTATGATTTTGAAAGAGTTGACATTCTGAACGTTAGGTTAGGGCATAAATTCTGCATGCTTAGAAATTTCTGGGCACTTATTTGTATATATTATTTTAGATAGGGAACAATTATAATGTATTAATTGCGTAGTTAATTAGGTTATCGGTTATTGTTAAATCCCTCTTAAGAAGGTAATTAATGGTATGAGGCGAAATAAGAAGTTTTCTTATAAGGCCCCAATTATGGAAATGGTGACATGCGTGATACTATGTGTAGGGAGTGCTATAAATTATGACTAAGTAATAGGGATGCGAGATCGGTCAAAAACACATAGAAATTTGCCCAGCTAATCTAGCTACCAATAATGTGAATTTAGGGCTGATGTGAGATAACGCCTGCAATAAGTAACTATGGAGAATGCATGGTTAGTCCCAAATTCTATAGGGTAAATCTACCTGGCTAACGATACCTACGAATAGTCGAAAATATGAGACGTATGCATACATAATAATTTCTATTTCAAGATTTTCAAACGTTAATAACTTTTCATGAACTCTGATCAGAATACTTTATGTATGAAAATTGATCAGAAAATCACCACAAACTCAATGGCATAAGTTTCGTAAGCAAATTCTGGAGTTTGCAAAAATTCTATTTTTAGCATTGTTACTTATTTATTAATTCTTTTTAATTAATTAGTTTTAAAATTATGGGGTGTTACAAGTTCAATGGCAAGTGGCAAGGCTCTCTAGGCTTAGGTTCTAGAGACCTTGGATTTGATCCTCCAAGACATCAAAATTGAGTTATATGCTTTAATAAAGGATCATTCATACTTATGAAAAAAACTCTAGATGTAGAAACAAAAGTGTCGAATGCTCATTTTTAAATAAGTGGTTTAAACCATTGCATTTAAAAAAAAGGACCAGTAAAACAATGAAAATATATAATTAGTATTTCTGAAGTTCCATCAGGAACTTTGTAAGAGCACTATAGTAGGGGTGGGTTTTTAGGGTGGGAAGGAAATTAAAAAAAGCCGGTTCCTCTCACTCTTCCAATAGCGGAGTAAGACGAACTGGCCTACTTTTATTAAAAAATTAAATTTATAAATGGTTTTCAGCAAATCGTTTGTAGAAACATAAAGTTATAACATCTTGTAGAACGTTTTACCAAGCCATTTCCTACTTCAACTTAGTCATGTCGATTACCCTTTTTCCTTGAGCTCTCTTTAATTTTATTTTAAATTCCCACAGCAATCAAATAAAAATAAACATCAATACATATATTTTGATCAATCTACACAATTTTATCTTCTATTCCTTTAATTTAAGCCTCTAATCTTTTATCTCCAATTTCTAGGGTTTGTGAAAAAAATCTAAATCTAACAATTTTGATGATGGATAATGCACAATAAGAAGAACTAACTCCACTGCTCTTGTACAAAGGAGGAACGCATTGAGAGAAAACTTTCACGTCGATGACGGCGGATATAGAGTCAATGTTTCAAATGTGATTTAACCAACATTTCCATTTCGATCATTCACATTGCCTCGAGAAGGAGTTCATCACATTTTCATAAAAGGAAAAGAGATCATGATATATATCTTATTATCATTACAATTTATTAATGCGTTAATTTCTTTTAATATTTTACACATTTATGTTAAAACTGTGTAATAAGTAGAATCACGATAGAATAAGGTGTCATGGAGTATTCACAACAATGTTGAAAAGGTGGACAAATTTAATGTATAACCCTAGACTAGACACTTGGTCGTTAAGGTATTTGGTGGATTCATGGATATAGAACTCAAAATCAAGATAATATGTGTATTCATGTTAAAGTAGAGACATGGTGGCCAACAATACATATGCTTTTATCTCCTATTGTTGATATTGGTTTTACACCATTAAATTTCACCATGTTGGCATCATATCTATTGGGTTAAACACACTTAGTATTCGATATGATGGGAGTTGGAGCTGATATGGTAATGTTAGTTAATTTCTACCACTTCTTGTTGAGTCTGATATCAAAGTTGGAAATGTTGCTTCAATCCACCTTGTAAAATGTTTTTATGAGAACTATCTAGCATAAAATTTTGAATTTGCACCATATTGCTAGGATATTTGTGGTGATATGATGGGAACTGTTTTTTTCCCAACAACAAATAACACAATTAGACTTGGGTATTTGGAGTCAATTATAGATTTGGAAATAGCTTAGCAAATTGATTAGGTTCAACTATTCTTGGATGTCTGTATTAAAAATTAGATGTAGCTATGGCTATGGTAGGTTGTTTTACTAGTTTCATCGAATTATTGTAGGTATATTAACATATCATATTGCTGAATTTTTATATCTTAAGCAAGTAATTATTCCTTTTTTTGGACATATTTTTATTTTTGTTTCCAATATCAATTCTTCAAGCATATGACTATATGTGGCCATATTTTAAAAGAAAATGTTAAGTGATCATCTTACCCTAGACTTAAAGCATGGGAAAAAAGATGTAGAGCTAAAATAAATGATATTGTAGCTCATTTTTTCTACCACGTGTTATCATATTGATCATAGTTGGACAAGTCATATAAATCGGAATACATTGAACACATCGATTGCATATGATCTGAATGAGGTGGTAGTTGCTCAAAACCTATCTATGAAATGAATGCCTTTGTTTATTCTTCCAGGAGACTTTCATAATTATATTTAGGAGAGAGGGGCATGCGGCAGTTAACCAATCTTATAGCTATATAGATCCTCCTCTACGCATGTCCTATAAAATGACATACAATAGTAATATAGAAATGGAAAATGAGTTATATGAAGATGACTGCCAATAGTTCATCTATTAGGGACATGACATAGACTATAGTACATACTGGAAGTTTACTGCTAAAGATATTAGTCCATTGATAGAAGCTGTAGTTCGAACTGGGAATATGGATTTTTTGTCCTTCTACTCATAAGTCAGGTATTCAGGCTCCGATCATTATGTCTTCTAATCCTCCTCTCGAGTAAATAGATTGGGCAGAGGATCAAGTTTGGTATATGTAGTGGACTAGAAAGAATCCTATACATATCCCTCATTTTCATGATTTAACTTAATCCCATCCACTACTCAGTCTATGGTTTATGAGAGATGAACATGGGTATGCCTCATCTAATCCTTTAGGAATCGAAGTATTATGAGGATGGTTTTAAAGAATAAATGAAGTGTCAAATGTTTCAAAAGTAGACAATTTGTAATTCTAAATTTTTATCAATTCTCTATTTACTAGTATAGATTTATTTATTTCTTCTTGCTTTTATGTAGAACATGGAGAATAGAAGTGAGCCTGAGTTATGTCTTAATACTAAATGTAACGACCTGTATTTTACGTATCAAAGGGTCGTAAAATATATTTTTAAATTCATATTGGGCATATGACTCTATAACTTTAGTCGTTGTCGAACATTGACATTTTTGATCCATAGTAATTTTATCGGACGGTTTTGACCCAAATTTATTTTTGGCATTTTCGATAGTTTCTCGTATTACATCGATATATCCTAATCGACACACTAAACAATTGGACAAACGAAAAACATAATTGGGTCAAGGAGAAAGTTTATGAGCTACGCATTCAAAAAATTTCAAGATTGGATGTCCTGATAGCCCATGCGACTGAAAAACGTCCAAAAACAATGTATCGGAGCCGTGTCGGATTTCGACGAAATTTGTGCTATTAGAATAGGAAAAATGCAACGATTTGCATGCTTGAAGAATCATCACAATCAGACATTCCTATAAACCATACGGACATAAAACATGCATTAACATTTTGAAAACTGGAGAAAAGGGGTGCACACAAACTCCAACCTTACCCAATACCCTATAATGACTCACTAATTCGCAGGCCGCACATTTTCTTTCTCCCCACGTTGCTTCTTCATTTAAATGGCAACCCAAACCCACTTATCTTCCTTCACGTCTTTCTCCATCAAATCATCACTGTTTCCAAATGAGATAAAATCTGGGTCTCTATATTTTTCCAAGAGCTACACAGCCATAGCCTTGGATTGACCCAGATCTGACTATGGTAGACAGAAACAATGGATCTGATAAGAGGGTGATTTTTGGAGGAGATCTGTTATGGGTTAAATGATATGGGTTTGTTTGTATTGATGAGGAAAGTCCGAAAATGTAAATGGTGGAGGTTGGAGATGAGCATGGTTGTGTTGGCAAGGTTAAGAAGTTTGGAATGAATATGGGTTTACTACAATTATCATTCACATTTTTCATGGCTTTGGTCATGTTTGCAAGTTTAGTGAGCACTATGGCCGAGGGCTGCGGTGGTGCATTATCAGGGAAGGCAGGTGGCAGTCCAGTGGTCGAACATGTGTAGGCAGTGGATTTAAGAAAAAAGAAAAAAAACATGAGCGCTAGCTTACAGTGGTATGGCCTATAGCTAGAGGTAGAGCAAGCGATAGCGAGGTTATGGACGATGAGGCAGGTGGTCCCTGGTGGTGCAGGCGATGGTCGAGTTGGCGGTTCGGGTTGCATGAGTGCATGAAGGGAGACGAATGTACACAGGAACAAAATGAAATAGGAAAGAAAGATTAATTGGGTGGTGATGTGGTGGATGAATGCATGTTTTGTGTGAGCTACTGATGTGTCCAGGAGAGAAGGGGAAATTATGAAAAGATTAATTAAGTTAATAGTAATTAATTTTTAGTTAATTAATTTGTTTGATTAATTAGGTTATTAATTTATTAACATATACAGCGATATCTTATATCTTGTATATCTTTTACATACAAGGTCCACTTTGGACGTCGTTTCTTGTGTTGCGCTTGTGATGGAAAGCTCTAGACTTGGCAAAGGTTTGGGAAGATTTAGTTGAGGTGAGTAATATTGTCTCTCACCATACTATGATTGTCAGCATAGTATACTTTAAAACGTGATTTCTAAAATATTTTAACCTATGCCTTATTTCATAAAAAGGATTAAAAGCGTTTTAAAATGGTTTTAAATTAAATATCACATTTTTTCCATTTAAGGACTATTTTTGCAATATTGATAGATCTAAGCTATTTTGACATTAATCTCACATTATCCCACAATGATTGCTTAGATGGATTGTGTCGTTATAACTAGGATATTATAGACATTTTATGCTTGTTGGTTACATATTTGCTTGTTCGAAGGCGATATAGGATTGGAATATATTCCATAGAATAGGATATCATGCATAGAGTATCATGCATGCCAATGGATGTGAAGATGGAAGATGGATCTAGAGATGTGCTTCAGATTTTAGTATAGATGCTGGATGTTTTCCTTTAGTTTTTATTTAACCTTTTTGGTTAAGTACATAACCAAAGTGGTTGTTATTGACTACTTTGGAGTGGTTGATATCCATCAGTATTGATGATGGCCAATTTAGGCAATTTTGATGAGGACGATGGAGCAGCTTCGAGGAGCAGGATGTGATGGTTCGTTCGTTTATTCGACATTTAATTTTAGTGTTACTGCTCTTCGACGAGTGGTTTTACTGGTGAAGCGAAGATGTGATGCTTCGACGTGATGAGTCCATGGTTTTACAATGATGATTCCATGAGGGAAGAGACAGCTTCAACGATGGATAGCTGTACTTCAGGATGTAGAGTAGGCGACGACATGTTGGATTGGTGGAACTATCGGGGAAAGGTTATTGGATGCATGATGACATTCTATGACTGACATTGGCTATTTAAAATAGTTACCAAACCGAGGGACACACGATGTTATTCTGTGACTGATGATGGCTGTCTTGAATAGTTCCCAACTGCGACGACTTCAGACGAAAGTTTGTAGGAAAGTTCCAAGATGAGCTCTATTATGGATGACGTGTATAAGGGGATCGTTGATATTCTTAGGTTGTGACGTGTACTCATGAAGCAGGGGTATGTGAGGATGGTCACTTGGGCTTGCAGGGTTGCCCTAGATCACACGATGTTTCGATCTGAGTACCTTGGGCTGTCAAGGTGCAATCTAGGTCCTAGACTACTGAGTTGAAAGGATTCGAGTACCGAGAAACCAGGATGTTGGGTGGTACTTGGCTCTATGGGGGTGGTCCTACAAGTATCATATATCCAACAGACTGAGTGAGTGAATGTGAAGATGGATGATAGATGCCATGCTTGCTTTGATTGTTTATCACCTTAGGGATGTCACACGATGTAGATATTACCAATGCCAATATTTAGACACCCTCTATACATTGATGTATAGTACAACCATGTTGACTATCATAGAGTAGCATATATCCTGTGTTATGTGCTAACCCTGTGGATGCAGGGACAGGTCAGGTATGATTTTCTATACACTTTATTCTATATACTGACTTTTATAGTGTTGTGACATTATTTACCTCTCATACCAGAATGTTGTCTGACTCGTGGTTTTATGCTTTGCTTTTTATTATCTCATGTACTCTTAAATGAGTAGACCAGATAGCAGGTATAAATTGCACTTAGAGCTGTGCATATGGACTAGCAAATGGTTATGCCTTCTCATATTTATATTTTGAGTTATTATTGTTTATTCCATTGTATGACACTATGGAGCCGCGATAGTGTTGACTTTCTATTATTAGAGACAGTTTATCAGTTGAGTTTATTTATTAGTATTATAAATTCTATTACTGTTTTGTATAACTGTATGAACCCATGTACTCTGATTATATGGTTCATATAGTTATGGTTGTCTCGCCTATTTTATATCTGAGATGCTTGCTATTATATAATATCTGATGCGCTGTGAGATATACGACAGGTTATGTGATTGGATGATGTTTTATTTCCCTATCTTTTCCTACATTCTCTTATTTTCTTTTCTATTCCTCTCCTTCACTTCTTTTTCTTTCCATTGACAATCGTCCTATATCTGTCGGATGCTCCAAGAGTGCACTATTCGATTATAAGAGCATTGGTGGTGCAAAGTGGTCATCTCACTAAAGCAATAGGTCAATCTACAGTCCATAAAAAAAAAAATTGTCTAATGCAATCCCTTAAAAATGACGAAGATGACATAGGAGAGGAAGAGAATGGCAATGGGAATGATGAAGACAATAAAGATAATGATCATGGAGGAAACAAGTGGTTGTGTGTCCTAATAGATATGGTGTTAACTTCATTCGTTAAACCACTTCATCCTCTACTATAGGTATGATTTTAATTGATATTCAAAACTAACAAGATCCTTATATTTAACTTTTATATGTAATTGAATTTTATAGGTTTGAATCGTGGCAAGGTAGTAGAGAAAAGGAAAAAGAAGACTTCGAGTACTGTTAGCAATCTTAGTTTTTTCCACGGAGGAATAACAGTGGAAAGGCAAAGAAAGCATTGCGTTTGGAGGATTTATAGCTATTTTTGTTTCATTGTAGCATATATTGTATTAGCCAATGATATTTGAATTGTTTGTTGACGTAATCTATTGTTTATGATCTTGGTTAATGATGGATATAATTTAAGTTTGAGTGATGCATATAATGTGTTTTTGATGTATGTAGTAGTGATTGTTGTGATATATTTGTCTAATGGTATAAATACATTTTTATGTGCTTCAGGTTATGTGATGATAAATTGTTCTAATTTCCATAAATAGCAAAAAATAATCGTTTAGGTCTTAAATGGTTTTCTAAAAACTGTTTAAGCCATAACCAGTTTTCTATTTACCATTTAGGATAAAATAAAATGATCTTAGTCCTCAATGGTCATAAAAGGGTACATTTTGCTCTGTAAATTCATTTTATAAATTTGATTAAATGCATCAACATATTCGAGTCAATAAAATGTCATAACACAACTACAATGACAATGATTTTAGGAATGAAAATGTTGAATTTGATGAAGGCTCGCTCAACACTAGTGGCGGCGACATGGAAGAAAGCCATATTGATTCTAATGAAGTTGATGAGTTATATCAAGAAATAGAGTTGCTTCAAGTATCATCAGAAACCACTACCAATAGCGATGACTGTTATCCGGCCTTTTGACCTGGCTATATTCAGGCTGACTGGACAAGTTAGACTCGATGATTATTGAGGCTAATAGCTCAGTGAGATAATCTTAGGGTCTAGATACCAAGTACAAATAAGACCACAAATTGAAAGCAAACCATCCCACAAAATTCCAAAGTCATAAAATCACTAGGTGAAGGATCATCACTGATCCATTACCTAGGGAAAGACTAACTTGAGTGCTGAATCCCACTAAGTGTGGGATTGGTACTGATCCCTTCCCTAGGCAAGTGGTACCGATCCCCAAATCTTCAATTAAAGTGACCTCCCCTCCTTCCACTCACTATTGATGATGCTAAGAGCCTATTTCAAGTTCTCTTCCTATAATTCTATACAATTCTCTATCGATCTTTATAAGTACTAAAGTCAGCAACTCCATTCTTCAATAGATACTATTTGGAATCAAAAAAACACCTAGGCATCTATGTAAATCGACCTTGGAATCATGGAGTCAACGAGATGACGAACCAATACAAATAGCAGCTAAGAGTCCCTGCCTATATAAAGGGATCGGCACCGATCCCCTCCATATGGGTCGGTACCGATCCCCAACCCTAGGGGATATGAAGTTGAGATTTTTAGGTGACTCTATCTTGGCGACAAGGTTCTATAGGCAAAATATCAGCAAGATATTTGATAATTTACCTCTATAAATGCATGGGTGATGCTTCATTTTAAGGCTCTCTTTACCCTACCATTACACTCTTACTCCATTGTACTCTGCGATCCCTACTGCTTGTAATTACAAAAACTAATGCAAAAGTAATAAAATCATTCAAGTGGACGTAGGCCAAGATTACCAACCACTATAAATTTGCATGTGCTTATTATTGCTCAGATTTCACTTACTTTCTTCATTTTATCTCTGTTCTCTTGGTCTTTTGGGTGTTTGTGCCATTTTTGGTTCAAACATTTTGGTGCTTTCACCGAGAACTTGATCCTCGGGCTATTTGAATCCTTGTGTACTATTGGATTGCCTATATTCCAAGGAAGGGATCCAATTCCTTCTCAGCAACTTTCTGTGTTATTCGGATTCGCATAAAGTCTACAGGAAGATATCTTCAATGGTTCTTAGGAAAGACAAAGTTATTGCCTCCTAAACATCTATTGATGTAATTGAGAATGCTAACCTTCACATCCTCGATGAAGATGCATAGTAAGAAGTTGTTAATGTCTAGAACCCTTCAAATGTTATAACTAGGATCGATTCCGAGTGTATGATGAAAGAGCTATAGGATAGCTATATAGATCTGAACTGGCAAATCCAAGAGAACAAAAGCTTTATGACCCACTGATTACTCACTGTAGGAAGACTAGGAAAGGCCAACTTCTCCATACTCAGAATCGGATAGTTCCTCATCATCTGACTGTTTCTGCCTGACAGAAGGCAAAAGCCAGAGGCATATGAATTAGGAACCTTTAGGCGGGAATATGCGACCGACCCTCACCAAGGCATGGGATCAGTATCAATCCCACCGAAGGGGTCAGTATCGAACCCACTCACCAAGGGTTGGGACTTAGAGCTGGTCATGGCGTGCAGCATGGGCGCACTGTGACTAACCACGACATTGGAGGTTAAGAGTTTGCTGCTGAATTGCCTCCAAGGAATGAACATGAAACTGCTGGCTAAACGATTCTTCCACGATTAGGATAACCTAGGCAGTGAGCCATGAACCGGGATGGCTTATCGGGCTAAGCACAAGGAATATATTACAATTACCATAACCTAACAGGTTCCCAAGAGCCGAACTTGGCCGAGATGGAGAGAACTTTGTGAGAGAAAGTGAAGGCCAAACCAACGACAATTGAGGTACCTCCTCGAGTCAAAACCCACTGAAGCAATTCTGCGTGAAGAGTATCCATGAAGATTCAATATACCAACCATGCTAGAATATTCAAGGAAGGCTGACCCCCAACGGCATCTTATAAAGTATGAGTGGCACATGGATTATCCTAGGGCCACGAATGCCATCAAGTGTAGATGCTTTCCTATTTTCCAAGAAGGAGTAGCGACAATGTGGTTTACTCGACTACCACTGATGTCCATCTCATAGTTTAATCAACTGGTGAAGAAATTTATCAAGCAATTCAAAATGCACTCAACTCGCTTCAAGGATGTCATGTCGTTGTCTAACGTATTCCAAGGACCAAGGAATTTTTGCAAATATTCAATGCCACTGTGACTGAGGCAAGCAACCCTCAGGAGAACATAATCTTGATGGCTCTGATCAGGGATCCACACCGACATAGATTTCGGTAAATAATCAAGAAAGCCTCCTACTAATTTAGATCATTTTTACAACAAAGTGGCCCAATAATTGTGCAAGGAGAAGACTAATCTGACTAGAAGAAGGAACGATACAAGCCGAAGTAGTGCAAAGCAACGTTGCTATGAAATAGTCAAGAGCAAGTTCTGGGTACAATGGCATAAATGTGAAAAATAAGAGTGGGAGTCTTAAAAAGGGCCATAGCGAGGCCTTAAACGAGAATCCAAATCCTAGAAGATGACCAAGAATCCTGAGATTTGACATATACACCCCACTAGACGACTCAATTAGAAGTATATGGATACATATGACTCGAAGCAGTATAAGAAACCAACCTCGAGAGAGTTAACCAGAACTAGAGGAAGTTTGAAAAGTTCTGTAGATTTCATGAGACATTTGGTCATGATACAAACTAGTGTAGATACTCAAGAAAATGCTCCAACGGTTTGTGAAAGAACCATAGGATGGAAGGTAGGGTACATCGACCCCCAACGAAGACAGATCGCTCCTAGCGCTGACGAACCTAGGTGGCCTAAAAGGAGATTAATTATAAACTAGACCACTGACGCTCATCTTCCAACTAAGAAGGGCTGGAATGAGATGGAGTGGCGAGCATAATGACGTCATTTTATCCTAGAATAAAGCTTACACTTATTTGCTTAGAACTATCTAATAAGACCGACTCTATTATTTTTAATTTTCAATAAAGTTGATTCCCTATCACACAAGCTTGTCTTTTTATGCTATATGAGTCGCAAAACATGACTGACTTGAATGAAATTGCATGTGAACAATGTAGGTGCAGGTATCTAGAATTAGGTGCCAACCAAATCTCCATCACCCATGACCGGATCTGTGGAGCTCTACTAAGATGAGCATGATTCGATCGCTTATCAACCAACTCTTGCCCTTGACTTGGGTGCATGAATGTGATCAGTGGGTGTGACTCGACCATCCACCCTCAACCTCATGCCTAGAGTTTTCCAAAACACTTTTCCTTGCTTGGAGCTCAACAGGCTCAGAATCTAATCTAAGGGGGACGTGGCATGGCCGTCGAAGCAGTACTTTTACCCTTGACCTGACAGGGGGATTATAAATCAAAAAAGGATGTGACTTGATGATCCAATATGAGATGGACGTGACCCGACAATCCATCAACTAACTATGTCTCACGATTCGGCGGAGAATTATGAAACCAAATAGGACGTGACTTGATCGTCCAAACCGAGATGGATGTGACATGACCATCAATCGGCTAACTTATACCTTTGATCCATCAGGGGGAGTAGAAACTTAAGATAGGCATGACCTGACTACTCATTTGCTAACTCAGACCTTAGACTCAACGAGAAGAGTATAATTTCATACGGACGAGGTTTGACTATCCATGCACTAACCTGCTAATCCAAAACTGGAGCAGGAGTACAATCACCTAAGTGTTGAATACGACTGCCTAACACTATGGCTCACACCTAATGTTGGGCATAAAATAAGGCTACAACTAAAAGGGTGCCTTAGGATATAACAATCAAAATTGCTCGATCATTGGCTCATGACTTGAATCCACGTCGTCATGGCCAGCCTCATCACCACCATATACTATTTTGTCTTCCTCAATGTCATCCTGAGCTTCCTCGAACTCCTGACTGGGGATTGGGGGCACAATAGGGCTGGCATGACCTACTTCTGGCTGTACATGGCCACCCATAACTTCTTCGTGAGCATCCTTGACTTGGCAATACCACAACCTCCTATAGGAATTGGTACTGAGTCCTACTCGTAAAGAAAAAAAACAGCTTGTGATTACAATTCCAAGGAACTTGGAAATGACCTATAGGCATATGAATATGCTTGGGGGCCAATGGAAAAAGTATATGCATGGACATACGAGTGCATGTGCATACTCAACGTGCAATTTTCTAAATCGATGGAAATTGAATTCTTACCTGGGACTTTCATAAAAGAATCCAGTTAAGATAACTGAGGCCTACTATCAATCAACCAGCTCAATAGAATCGAGCATAGACAATTACCGAGAGAATACATCTCTATTTTATAATGTTAGATATCAATCAAGCATCGCAACGAATGGTTAGAGATACAACTTTTCACAAAAATGAACTCAATGGAAGGATAACAACCAATCGAGGCATAGAGTGAACTCATTTTAGACGATCCTAACATATCTTGATTCAAAGCACGTCATGTTTGAAACAAGACGTACTTTGTGAGGCAAGCATTATCTGGCCTTTTGATCCAGCTATTTTCAGGCTGACTGGACATGCTAGACTCGATGATTATCAAAGCAAGCAGCTCAGAGAGATGATCCTAGGGTCCAGATACCAAGTAAAAATAGGACCACATATTGGAGGCAAACCATACTAAGAAATTTCGAAGTCAGAAAATCACTTGGTAATGTAACGACTCGAAATTTTCGACCCTGAAAATTCGACACTAATACGTTCATGATAGTAGTGCCGAGCAATCGAATGCCGGGAATTTTAGATTGTTAGAGAAAAGAAGAAGAAGGTAGGAGAAGAACAGAAAACAATAGCATCTCACATTCGCAGCCGATTAAATATAATGTCAAATAATAACATTTACAAAAAAAGTTGTAACTATTAATTTACAACAATACATCAGAGTATAATCATTCACAATATAAACTGGATAGTTGTAACAACCTGTCCCAGACTACATACAATACAATCCAATACACAAAAGAATATACTCCATACATTCATGTTATCTAGTTTGCCTCCTGAGCTCCAAAACATCTTAACCTGAAAATCTGTAACACTCGGTCTGACCCGAGGGGATACTCACCGATCCTACGCTTCGAAAAAACCAACTCAAGTGTTGAATCCCACTAAGTGTGGGATCAGTACAAATCCCTTCCCTAAGCGATTGGTACCGATCTCCAAGTCTTCATCCAAAGTGACCCACACTCCTTTCACTCACTACTGATGATGCCAAAAGCCTATTTCATGTTTCTTTCCTATGATTCTATGCAATTCTCTATCGATCTCCATAAGTACTAGAGTCAACAACTCCACTCTTCCAAATATCCTATTTGGACTCAAAAACGCCTAGGCAGTTATGTAAATGAACATTGGAATCATAGAGTCAACAAGAAGACGAACCAGTACAAAAAGTTACTGAGTGTCCCTACCCATATATAAGGATCGGTACCGATCCCCTCTATCAGGGTCAGTACCGATCCCCACCCCTATGGGATATGAAGTTGAGCTTTTTTGGATGATTCAACCTTGGCGGCAAGTTTTTATACATGAAATATTAGTGAGATATTTGGCCATTTACCCCTATAAGTACATAGGAAATGCTTCATTCTAAGGCACTCTTTACGCCGCCATTACACTCTTACTCCATTTACTCTGGACCCCTGCAAATCCCTCCACTTGTAATCATAAAAACCAGTACAAAGGCAATAAAATCATTCCAGTGGATGTAGGCCAAGATTACTGAAACACTATAAATTTGCAAATGCTTATTACTACTCCATTTTCATTTACTTTCTTCATTTAATATGTACACTCTTACTCTTTTGGGTGTTTGTGTCATTTTTGGTTCAAACATTTCGGTGCTTTCACTGAGAACTCGATTCTCAGGATATTTGAATCCTTATCTACTATTGGATTGCCAATAATCCAAGGAAGAGATCCAATTCCTTCGCAGCTGCTTTCCGTGCTATTCAGATTTGCATAAAGTCTACAGGAAGCTACCTTAAATAGCCCCTAGGAAAGGCAAAGGTGTTTCCTCCTCAAGAGCTATCAATGAAATAGAGAATGCTAACCTTCACATCCTGGATAAAGATGCATAGCAAGAAGCTATTAATGTCCAGAATCCTTCAAATTTTATCAACAAGATTGATTTCAAGCATATGATGAAAGAGCTACGGGATAGTTATGTAGAGTTGAACCGGCAAATCCTAGAGAACAAAAACTTGATGATCTGGCTGACTACTCACTGTAGAAAGACTAGGAGAGAGCGAACTTCTCTATACTCAAAATCAGGTAGCTCCTAATCTTCTGACCATTTCCGAAGGAGTAAGAGGCGAAGGACGAAGCCATATGAAGCAGGAACCTCTAGGTAGGAATATGCGACCAATCCTCACCAAGGAAAAGGGGTCGATACCGATCCCACCAGGAGGGTCGGTACTAAACCCATTCACTAAGGGTTGGGACTTAAAGCTAGTGATTGCATGTAGCATAGGCGCACTTTGACTGACCAGGGCGTTGGAGGTCAAGAGTTTGCTGCTGAATTGCCCCTAAAGAATGAACGTGGAGCGGCTGGACAAATGATTCTTCCAAAGTTAGGAGAAATTAGGCGACATGGCACAAACCGAGATCGTTTACCAAGCTAAGCACAGGGAATAGACTATAACTACCACAACCCAATAGGTTCCCAAGAGCCGAACTTGGACGAGATGGTGAGACAACTAATGGGAGAAAATCAAGGCCAAACTAATGGTGACTGAGGTACCTCCTTGAGTCAAAATTCCTTTACTGAAGTCGTTCTACGTGAAGATTATCGACGAAGATTCAATATACCAACTATGTCGGCATACTCAAGGAAGACTGACCCTCGACGGCACTTTATGAAGTATGAGTGGCACATGGATTCTCCTAGGGCCATGGATGTCGTCAAATGTAGATGCTTTCCTATTTTCCTAGAAGGAGTAGCGACCATGTAGTTTACTTGACTACCACTGATGTCCATCTCATCATTTGATCAGCTGGCGAGGAAATTTATCGAGTAATTTAGAATGCAAGTAACCTGCCCTAAGGATGTCATGTCGTTGTCTAATTATTCTAAGAACTAGGGGAGTAGCTTACGGACCTTTTGCAAAGATTCAATACCGCTGTGACTGAGGTGAGCAACCCTCAGGAGAACATAATCTTGATGGCCCTGATTAGAGGGATCTAACCCGATACAGACTTTGGTGAATGGTTATCAAGAAAGTCTCCTGCTACTCTAGATCATTTTTATAATAAGGCGGCGCAATACTTGCACAAGGAGGAGACTAATCTGATTAGAAAAAGAAATGATGCAGGCCATCAGGCTGAAGTAGTGCAAGGCAACGTTGCTATGAAACTGTCCGGAGTGAGTTTTGGGAACAATGACATAAATGTGCAAAATAAGAGTGAGAGTTTGAATAAGGGCCGTAGTAGGGCACTAGACGAGAACTCGGATCCTAGGAGGCGACCAAGAACCCCAAGGTTTGACACATACTGTAACGACCCATAATTTTCGATAATTAAAATATTAAATTAAATAAGATTTTAAATTTTAATGTTGTAAGAAATAAAATTTATGATTTATTGATAAGAAAAATAATTTGAATATGATTTAATAATTTGTTTGCATGTTATTGACAATTATTTTAATGTAATTTCAATCAATTGAATTAATTGTAAAGTTAATGTTGTGATAATTGTAAATAAAGAAATAAATTCAATATTGTATTAATAATGAAATTGTATGTTATTTTATTTAATTGGTTTTAGTATATAATGTGAAATCAATTATTTGTACGTAAATTTATAATCTTGTTGTAAACAATAAACTTATAAATGTGTTTAAATTATCTAAAAGTAACAATTGCTTATTTATCGTCTTATTATTTAATCCGTTGAAATTGATTTGGAAATCAACGAAAATTAATATAATTATTTTTGCGGTTAATATGGTAAAAGATGATAACTGTAGTAATAAAATGTAAACTAACGTTAATTATATTGATAAGGTAATAATTGATTAAATAATAAGAGTGAAATCAAAATAAATGAAGTTATTGGAATTTTAAAATTATATTTAATGAATTTATTACCGTTATAATTGAACGCTATAATTAGTGTAATATTTAAATCTTAGGTTTAATGAGGAAAATTTATTTTAAAAAAATATTAAATTTCTCTGTAATCAAGAACGATAAAATGGTTAACTTGTAAATTTGAATTTGAAAGTGATTGAACCAATTTTAATAATAAATTATTCAATTAACGTGAAATTTGTCATTTTGACCACTGTCTCAGATTTCGACGAAACCAGTTTTATCAGATCCATAACAGTGAAATTATTGTAGGATTTCAAGTTTCGTAGCGATCAGACTTGTCGTCTGGCCATGCGAGCTTGATACGCATAGAAATCAATTTAATGAATTCAATTTAATAAGCTAATTTTAAAAGTTAACTTCTGTATACAATAGAATTTGGATTTGAAACTAGTTCCATTGAGTTTGAAAATACCTAAAACATCTATTTTGATATATTGGATAACCCCTTTTCATTTTGAGAACGAAATGGACTTTTCGTGTAATCGTTATCATTCCTACCCAATTCGATTTGTCCATTCTTTTTCCATATAAATAGTTTTCTCTAAACACCCTAGCAGCTTTTCATTTAGCGTACAAATTTCTATCCTCTCAGTTCCTCTTCTGTAATGTCAGAAATAAAAAACATAAAAAAACTCCAAACCCTAAACAAATAAGGCTGATTCTATTCCAACCCAAAATTTTGCTTTGTAGCCCCCACTTTGTTATTATTATTTTTGCATACCCCTTAGTTTAATTAGTAGCCCTCCTATTTTCCAATACTACCCCTTCCACTTTCACGTACGCAATTTCCCCCCTTCTTTTACTCGCAATTCTCCGTTCTTCAAGTCGCGACTCCTCCTCAGCAGCTTAGCAAAGGTACGATACTCCTCCTCCTCATCCTCCTCAATTTTCTATTCTGTTATACAAGTTGAACGTGAGTTAGGGTTTAATTTGATGATCTATTCGAGTTTGGGTTTGAACGCGAGTTATATATATTGAACGATGATTTATTCGAGTTTGGATTTGAAGAAACGCGAGTCATAAATGTTGAATTGAAACGCGATATTTTTTTTGCTGTATACAGTTTACCATGCAGGGCAAATGCTTGGTAAAAATGCGTACCACGCAGGGCCAATGGGTGGTAAAAATGAAAACAACGCTTTAGAACTGCGGGGTATTCATTTCTACCACGCAGGAACCTTGCGGGGTAAGCATTTTTACCACGTTGTTTGCCTGCGAGGTAAGCTGTATATAGCAAAAAAAATAGTCCTAATTATAGTTAACATCATCATCATTATAGTCCTAATACATCGTAAAAAAATAGATATAATTACCTGCTCAATCTGAATAGTATCCAGGAATATGTGATAATCAATAAATTATTAATTTTTTTTATGATTTTGTAATTTTAAATCTTATATAAATAAATTATGAAATTTCCTTAAACTAAATTTGTAATTATATTTTTTTTAATCTAGTTAAGAATCACCTAATTTATCATCAAATGGTTTCATTTTTCAATTATGGCATTTCTGATATCCTAAATATGATAATAGTAGGGTGAATATGACACATTAAAATGAATACACATTAATCTAGATATGTTGTATACAATTATTAGAGAATCATTAAAATGAGTACACATTAATTTTTGTTATAAAGTAAATGCAAAAGTGTAAAAACCAACTACAAACAAGAAAGCTGAAAACCCATGTTGGCCAATATGTTTAATACAAAGAAATGCATTAAGTGTGGCCACTAGTTCTTTTTTTTCAATATATCATTTACAAAGTTGCAAGATTTACTACTGGAAGAAACCTAATCTAGACAAACATGTAGATATACAAATCAAGTGATAAAACATAGACTATAACAAACCATCATTTATGAATTTGTGTATGTTTATATGTATACACACAGATACACAAATATACTTACATACATACATACACATACACACTTCTGAAAGCCTCATTTTTTTTTGTATACAGTTTACCACGCAGGGAAAATGCGTGGTAAAAATGTGTACCACGCATGGCCAGTGCGTGGTAAAAATGAAAACAACGCAGTTGATCTGTGTGGTATTCATTTCTACCACGCAGGATCCTTGCGGGGTAGGCATTTTACCACATTGTTTGCATGCGAGGTAAGCTGTATATAGCAAAAAAAATATTTTGCGAACAAGTTCTACTATTTCTTGTTTACGAATATGGTCGTGCTAAATGGGTTTTCTAAACTTGATTACAGATGGGTAGAGCACGAATGACTGCTTCAGAACGAAAACGGAGAATGATGCAAAGGGCCGGAGGTACTAGTGCGGACACCGTAGTTGAAGCTGGAGATGATACGGGAGAGGAGCAGCAAGGTACAGATGCAACCGCACATGAAATTGTTGCCCGGGAGCAGAGTGATCAAGGAGATGAGGGAGATGAGGGAGGTGAGGGAGATGAGGGAGGTGAGGAAGGAGAAGGTGGTTCAGACTCATCTGAAGACGATGGAGATGACACGGGGGATGATTCACATACCAGTAATGCCAACGAGACAGATGACGAGTCCGAGAAAGAGGGTGAAGGCGAGGAAGATGTAAACGAGAAAGGTGGACCGAGAATTGATGATGTGATTAGAGAGTTTGATACTCACGTTGCTTCAATGATATGGATTGGTCAGGTATGTACCTAATATTATTCTACAACATCGATATGGATAGTCTGCATTTACTAATTCTAACGTTTATTCCTGTAGGAACGATCACCGCTCACTTGTGTTAACCATGCATAAAAGGTGTCCGAGTGGAAGATTCCAGATAATGCTACAAGGTTCAAAGCAATCATTGACACGTCTGGCTTGTTTTCTATTGTTAGCACTTGCTACAGGAGTGCTAACAAGAATTTGGTATCAGCTTTTGTAGAACAATGTCATCCTGAGACAAATACCTTTCATTTACCATTCGATGAGATGACTATAACTCTCGATGATGTTGCTTCTTTATTACATATACCAGTGGTAGGTAAGCCCATACATAGCATGGGATATGAAATGGAACAAGCAGTCAATATTGTTTCGAAGTATCTTGGCTTTAGCAAAGCAGAAGCTAGGTTGGAAATGAATGAGAGGGTTGGGTATAAAATAAGTTTGTCTAAATTATATGATATATTTGAAGATGTTAGTGATGATTGGACAGATCGAGCAGTTAGGCGTGCTGCTCGTGCTTATCTTCTATTCGTTCTCGGTAACACACTGTTTGCAGATAAAAGCAAGTCTCATGTGCACATTTCACTGTTGGATCCACTAAAACAGTTGGATGTTGTCAGTACTTATTCTTGGGGATCAGCAACACTCGCATTTCTATACATGCAGCTTGGGTTAACGACTCGCATGGGTGTGAAACAGATTGCAGGATTCCTTTGCTTACTAGAGTCATGGATATTTGAACACTTTCCATGCTTTCATCGATTCACTAATCTGTACTATGAGACTTTACCCCATGCAGCTCGGTGGAATCCATCTACAGACTGTGGTGCATCAGTCATTGATTATCGCATATTCCTGGATACTATTCAGATTGAGCAGGTAATTATATATATAATTTTTTATGATGAATTAGGACTATAATTATGATGGTGTTAACTATATCTTTGAATAGGTTATTTTTTATCCTTACATATTCCGCACGTCAGTATCATCCATTTTATCCTATAGCTTGGTATAGTGGCTGCATACTCTGCCTCAATGTTGTGGAGCCTTATCATCCCGATAGAGTAATTAGACAGTTTGGTAGAGTTCATAACATTCCAATGCCTCCTATTCCTCCAGTAGCAACAAATGCACGTCGAGGTTCAACTTCAACCACATACACTTGAGTGCGTTATCAATTTCTAGAAAGTATATGGGATAATCTGCACCATATTCTGAATTAAAATCAGCCAATTATATGATGATGATGATTTCATGATGTTTTTGATTCTGACTTTATTCAACATTGTTAGCCAATTATATTCTTATGCCAAAACACTATAAAATTCTCTAGAATTACTTGATATATAAGTTTGGGATAAAAATAGTGTTTTTTTTGGATGATAATACTTTTGGTTATAATATTTTTGGCTAAATCTATATTCACGGTTTCTTTTATTTACATGGCTTCATCTTAAAATCCTAATGAATTCTATTTAAATATTGTGAAAAGGATTTTAAGAAACTTTATGAAATTGTTGAAACTTCAAGAAACTGTTTTGAAATGATTGTTGAATTACTCATGAATATAACTGTTTATTCTCGGCTTCTAAAACTGACAATGATATTTGTTTGATTGACACGATTTCAAATTCAAAACCAAGAGAATTTCATTTAAAATTTGTTGGAAATAATTCTGAGATAGTTTGTTGAAATTTCACAATCTGGTCTTTGAAATCCATCGAGTGAATATTGAGTGAAAATTTCTGATGCAGATTACACTGGTAATATAGTTGATAGAAAAAGTACTAGTGGAACGTGATTATTTCCTGACACATTCATTTGCTGCATCGTTTTTCAAAGAGAATGTCTGCATATTTTTCATTTGAAATAATTTTTTTTAATAGCAGAAAATTTTCTTATAAAACCCCTTCTAGAAAAACATTTTTTGACCTTGTATCGGATTAGTTATTTAAGAAAACTTGATTTTATAACTATTTTTGAAATCGATTTTAAATAACTATATTAACTAATCTAACCCCCTAATAATTATCAAAAAGATGAATAGTGATTGAAAATAAGATGAGTGTTGATATTAATCATACATTATAACTCAAGATGGTATAATTAGTAAATTTCTTTAGAAATTTAAACAAGAGTTATAAAAACTTTCTGTTGATAAATATTTCATGACCATTTCTAATTCTTTCATTTTTCTATCGACCATCACTCATCAAAATTCTATATAATATGTCAATATGTGGTATTTTAAACGGGAAATCATTTGTGCTTCAATTTTTTATATTTTTAGCAATAAAATAAATATCCAAAGTGTTCACTCTCATTTAAAAGTCCTCACGGTTATGCATGGGTGAATTACTTGGATTTTTGATTATGTGCTTCCATGCTCATTTAAAAGTCCTCACGGTTATGCATGTATGGAACGCATATCAAAATTAATTGGTTAAATAGACAAGTTGATTCTAATCCCATTTAAAAGTCCTCACGGTTATGCGTGGTTAGAAGATACTTGAATTCATTTTTAAAATAAAAATAAAAATTGTGAATACTACTAATCTCATTTAAAAGTCCTAACGGTTATGCATGGTTAGTAGATATTCAAATTTCCTGAAATAAATATACCACAAATAGACATGACTATATGGTTTTATTTGATGAAATCACTCATACCATTCTGAAGTGGAATATGCGTCAATTAAAGGATTTATGATTTTTGTTTGATTTTTTTTATCGAAATTTAATTTTTATATTCAATTGAGTTTTAATGTTGAATTAATATCGATCACTATATCTCTATTTTTCTATTACTATTATTCTTTTGCTGATAACAAAAGGGGGAGAGAAAAGTTAAGATTTTGTAAAAAGGGAGAGAAAAGGTCAAAGAAGTTTTCAATATGCATATAGACTCATTTGCACATTTTTATTTGTATGCATATACGTAGGGGGAGTCATATATGTAGGGGGAGTATCATATAGAAAGGAAGCATTCAAATAGGGGGAGCAAATGAAATTATCAAATACATTTAAATATTCAAAATCTTAAATATATGTTTGTTATCATCAAAAGGGGGAGATTGTTGAATATGCGTTTATATGATTTTTGTTTGATGATAATAAACATATATACATTCGTTTAAATGTATTTGTTAACGTACTATTTTAATCTTCACAGAATAAATAAATATTTGCTGAATAAAAATAAATAACATAGTTTTTGAATTCAAATGAATATTTTATTCAAACAAATATTTATTACAATTTTAGTACAATTTCAAGCTCTCACTATAACTATACAACTTTGATTACAATTACATCACATTTCACATTTACATATTCACCTCACTACATATCACTCGCACTCGTATTTTTATCTACAACTGCATTCCAATTTGAATCCAGCATCTGAGAAATCTGCAAAAATATTCACTAACGCAGTGAAATTGAAAATAAAATATTTTTGCAATTCAAAATAAAAGATGATTTTGAAAACATTGTTTGCCTCAGTTATTTGGGTTGTTCGTCATCATATTTTTGTATCTGTGCATATCAGTATTTTATCAGGGACAAAAGTGGCTGCAGTACACTGTGTGCACTCCCTCGCCTACTCGTGTGTGCAAAACAAAATGCACAGCTAACAAATCAAGTACAAGGTCAAACCCAGACATGTTCAACTCAAGTAAACAACAGTGGCAGATAAAGCAACATCAAGTTGAAACAAACTCAAGTGATACAAGTTTAAACAATGCTCAATGCACATGTTAATATCACTTGGACTTATTCTTTCAAATCAATATGACTGCAAACAACAAGTCAAAATACAAACTGCAAACTCAAGGAGAAATACAATGAACAAGTTCATACATGCTCAAGACCAAGTGAACAACGCCAAGCACAGTGGACTCATGTTGAAACAGCAAATCAAGACTCGAACAAAACAATTTCAAGTTACAACAAGCAGTTGCAACATTTGCAACATGACAAACAGAGACATGTATATGAAGTAACAATACGAGCAACAGTTCGTGTATGCATAAGTAATCGAGCACAGGCCAGAAACAATATCAAAGTGCAAACATATGCATCAAGTGACACAGTGAACAACTAGCGATACAAATGCATACACAAAGAGGCAACATGAAGGGAAACTGCACCAATGCAGTTCAAAACAGCGAGTATGGTGATGCAGTCAACAAGGCAGAAGCAGTACAATGACTGCAACATTCGAGTGTATATAGAGAACAAGCTACATGAAGCAAAAATGGAAGTAATGTCAATGCAACATGAATGTCACCAGCATCTCAATATCCAAGTATGAATGCCACGACCCCAGATGAACAAGTCAACCTCAAATAAAGTGCAAGCACAACAACATCAATGTCAACAGTTAAAATGGCCAGAGACAAAAGCTCACAGAGGCCAGAGAATTGAAGAAAACTATTGCAGTGAAGCAAGTTCAAATATAATGAAACAGCATGTACAGGACAGTGAAACAGCCAAGCAAATCGAACCAAGTCAAAGTGAAATCGCCGAAGTCCAGTTGAACAAGACCAAAATCAAAGCCGTGGCCAAGCAATGTTGAACAAGTCAACATATTAAAAATTCACGAACTAAATCAAAACCGTGATATCAAGTATAATGACCAAGTCACAATTCAATGCCGTGAATACCAAGTAACAAATATACGATTATGAACTAGTCAGAGGAAATCATCAACATCCATACAATATCGAACGGCCAAATCAACAATTTTGAAAATATCAGACGTACGCAAATTAAGGAAATCGAACGCGTATAAAACCCTAATCATCATCGGCAAAATTATCATCGAGTTCAAGCATTCAATCAGAGAATTAAAAGAGCAAAAAATCACTTACAGAAGCCATCTCGAACTCGAACAAATTCGAAGCAACCGAAGTGAGCAACAGCGATTCGATCGAACAAGGCTTCAGGCAATTAACCACTGATTCGATCAACTTAGAATCGGAGCTTCGAAATAGCCCTAAATCTCAGAGCCAAGCAAAGAGAACAAAGCCCTAAAAGAGGAACGGCCGCCATTACAACGAAGGGAATAGAAAAGAAAGGAGACGGGTTGAATAATAAAAGGGGCCGGCCTATTTACTTTTATTGTTTTATTATTAAGGGTTTTAAATTTGTAGATAGGGTTATTTTACTTTTAATTGTTTTAATTTGTATTTCTTTTTAAACCGTTTTATTTTTCTAGTCGTGTGACTAGGGTGCAAACTACGGTGTGTAGTTTGGGAATTTGCAACTCGGTAGTTGAGTTGTGGTCAAGGTTTTGAGCGTAGAGTTAGATTAGTCAATAGCGGTGTATAGCGAGTTTACGTGTGTAAGCGAGGGACTATCTAATTTCTAGTAGAAACCTTGGGGGCAGCACGTAGGCAGGGTTTTGCCGAAGCTGGGTAAATTCTGTGTTGTTCTGTTTTATTCTGTTATTTATATTCTGCGATATCTGTGCTGCTATTCTGTGATCTGAATTGAAATTAATTTATAAGCTTCCGCGATTAATTTTTAATAATTTACACTATCACCCTATTCACCCCCCCTCTAGGGTGAAATCGATCCTACAAGTGGTATCAGAGCTAGGACAGGAATAGAAGTCAACATCTGTTTTAAAAATTCGATTTTTTTTGAAAATCAGTTTTTGTTTTAAAAATTTGAATTTTTAAAAATGGCTTCTTTCAATAATGCTTTTGCAGAAGGTCAATCCATAGTTAGACCACCAATGTTCAATGGTGAATATGCTTACTGGAAAAATAGAATGCAAATTTTTCTGAAAACCATTGACGCTTGGAATATTGTTGAGACAGGTTATAGTATACCAACTATAACTATAGATAATCAGGAAATAGAGAAACCAAAGGAACAATGGACAGAACTAGAAAATAAATTACAGAATACTAATGCCAAAGCTATGAATTCTATTATCTGTTCATTGGATCAATTTGAATTTAATCGTGTCTCACATTGTCTAACTGCGCAGGAAATATGGCATATACTAGAAGTGACTCACGAAGGAACATCTCAAGTCAAAGAATCTCGCCTTGCAATGCTAAGCAGCGAATACGAGAACTTCAAAATGGCGAAAGAAGAAAATGTCAAAGAGATGTACGGACGACTCTCCAATATCGTATACAAATCAAAAGCTCTCGGAAAAACATACACCGAATTAGAAATAGTCCGGAAAATCCTCAGAGTCCTTCCACGAAGCTTTGAAGCAAAAGTAACTGCCATACAAGAATCAAAAGATTTAAAACTACTTAAAGTTGAGGAACTCATCGGAAATCTCACCACTTATGAGCTTGAAATGAAATTCAAAGAAGAGCGTGAAGGAGGTGACACTCAAAAGAAATCAATAGCTCTCAAAGGAACAACCGAAAGTGATGATGATAACGATGAAGATGATGGAGCAGCAGAATTGGAGCTGTTAATAAGGAAATTCAAAAAATGGAATCAAAAACATGGAAATTCAGCTCGAATTCATAAAGCAAAAAGCAGAATAGCCAAAGCACTAGACTACTCAGAAGAACAAAAGTTTATCTGTTATAATTGCAACAAACCCGGCCATATCAAGCCCGATTGTCCACAAATTAAATCCAGCCACAGAAAGAAACAGAAAAAGAAAAGTTTTGCAGCCACTTGGGATGAAATAGACGAGAATGATCAAAGCACTGGAAGTGAAAGCGAAAAGGCAGAATTGTGTCTTCGAGGTGATACAACTGACAGTGACGATGACGAGCCAAGTGAGGTATCAAAACTTACCCATTCTGAGTTGCTTATATATTTTCATGAAGTAAACAGTTGTTTTGAACGACTTAGGGAAAAATACGCCAAACTTGAATCTCAAAAAGATACTTTGATAGAATGTAATAAACAACTTGATCAATTAGTTAAAACCTATCAAAGTAGGATCCCTAAGTGTGATAAGTGTCCAACATTTGATGAGGAAATTAAAAAATCAGAAATTAAAATAAAATCGCTTGAAAATGAAATTCTGATTTTAAAGGAAAATGAAAATACTAGGAGAGAGAATTCTATTAAAAAGTGCACACAGTTGTTAAACGAAAATGAATCTCTCAAATCAAAAGTCCAACAATTGTCTACGACTTTAGATTTTCAAAAAGTGAAAAATCGTTGAATATGCTATTAGGAAAGCAAATTGTTAATACGGTTAGACAAGGACTTGGATTTAATAATTCGAAAATTGTTGAAAACAAGATTAATCAAGTTAATTCTATGTGCACAATTTGTAGAAAATTTGGACACGATCACAATAATTGTTGGTATAGACCCAAACATGAGAAAACTATACCAATTTGGGTTCCAAAAGGCACAAATATAAAAACTCTCAAAGTTAAACAAATTTGGGTACCGAAGGGAACGATTATAAATAGTTTTGGGTCTCCACAAAATTATTGTTATAATTATTCTGCCACTAACAACCATGGACCTATAAAAACAAATAGGTCACATAAAACTTCTCCCATGTAGGTGTGGTGGCAGGCTAAGGAACAACAACGGTGTTATCTGGTTTTTGGCTGTTCCAGAAACACAAGGGGCGACAAAGCAAAGTTCCTTAGCCTAGTATAAAGGTGACAGAATCACAATGAACAACACGAGAAATATCGTAAAGGTAAAGACAGGTAAAGGTATATTTATTTAAACGATATATTAAATGTGATAATCTGCACCATATTCTGAATTAAAATCAGCCAATTATATGATGATGATGATTTCATGATGTTTTTGATTCTGACTTTATTCAACATTGTTAGCCAATTATATTCTTATGCCAAAACACTATAAAATTCTCTAGAATTACTTGATATATAAGTTTGGGATAAAAATAGTGTTTTTTTTGGATGATAATACTTTTGGTTATAATATTTTTGGCTAAATCTATATTCACGGTTTCTTTTATTTACATGGCTTCATCTTAAAATCCTAATGAATTCTATTTAAATATTGTGAAAAGGATTTTAAGAAACTTTATGAAATTGTTGAAACTTCAAGAAACTGTTTTGAAATGATTGTTGAATTACTCATGAATATAACTGTTTATTCTCGGCTTCTAAAACTGACAATGATATTTGTTTGATTGACACGATTTCAAATTCAAAACCAAGAGAATTTCATTTAAAATTTGTTGGAAATAATTCTGAGATAGTTTGTTGAAATTTCACAATCTGGTCTTTGAAATCCATCGAGTGAATATTGAGTGAAAATTTCTGATGCAGATTACACTGGTAATATAGTTGATAGAAAAATTACTAGTGGAACGTGATTATTTCCTGACACATTCATTTGCTGCATCGTTTTTCAAAGAGAATGTCTGCATATTTTTCATTTGAAATAATTTTTTTTAATAGCAGAAAATTTTCTTATAAAACCCCTTCTAGAAAAACATTTTTTGACCTTGTATCGGATTAGTTATTTAAGAAAACTTGATTTTATAACTATTTTTGAAATCGATTTTAAATAACTATATTAACTAATCTAACCCCCTAATAATTATCAAAAAGATGAATAGTGATTGAAAATAAGATGAGTGTTGATATTAATCATACATTATAACTCAAGATGGTATAATTAGTAAATTTCTTTAGAAATTTAAACAAGAGTTATAAAAACTTTCTGTTGATAAATATTTCATGACCATTTCTAATTCTTTCATTTTTCTATCGACCATCACTCATCAAAATTCTATATAATATGTCAATATGTGGTATTTTAAACGGGAAATCATTTGTGCTTCAATTTTTTATATTTTTAGCAATAAAATAAATATCCAAAGTGTTCACTCTCATTTAAAAGTCCTCACGGTTATGCATGGGTGAATTACTTGGATTTTTGATTATGTGCTTCCATGCTCATTTAAAAGTCCTCACGGTTATGCATGTATGGAACGCATATCAAAATTAATTGGTTAAATAGACAAGTTGATTCTAATCCCATTTAAAAGTCCTCACGGTTATGCGTGGTTAGAAGATACTTGAATTCATTTTTAAAATAAAAATAAAAATTGTGAATACTACTAATCTCATTTAAAAGTCCTAACGGTTATGCATGGTTAGTAGATATTCAAATTTCCTGAAATAAATATACCACAAATAGACATGACTATATGGTTTTATTTGATGAAATCACTCATACCATTCTGAAGTGGAATATGCGTCAATTAAAGGATTTATGATTTTTGTTTGATTTTTTTTATCGAAATTTAATTTTTATATTCAATTGAGTTTTAATGTTGAATTAATATCGATCACTATATCTCTATTTTTCTATTACTATTATTCTTTTGCTGATAACAAAAGGGGGAGAGAAAAGTTAAGATTTTGTAAAAAGGGAGAGAAAAGGTCAAAGAAGTTTTCAATATGCATATAGACTCATTTGCACATTTTTATTTGTATGCATATACGTAGGGGGAGTCATATATGTAGGGGGAGTATCATATAGAAAGGAAGCATTCAAATAGGGGGAGCAAATGAAATTATCAAATACATTTAAATATTCAAAATCTTAAATATATGTTTGTTATCATCAAAAGGGGGAGATTGTTGAATATGCGTTTATATGATTTTTGTTTGATGATAATAAACATATATACATTCGTTTAAATGTATTTGTTAACGTACTATTTTAATCTTCACAGAATAAATAAATATTTGCTGAATAAAAATAAATAACATAGTTTTTGAATTCAAATGAATATTTTATTCAAACAAATATTTATTACAATTTTAGTACAATTTCAAGCTCTCACTATAACTATACAACTTTGATTACAATTACATCACATTTCACATTTACATATTCACCTCACTACATATCACTCGCACTCGTATTTTTATCTACAACTGCATTCCAATTTGAATCCAGCATCTGAGAAATCTGCAAAAATATTCACTAACGCAGTGAAATTGAAAATAAAATATTTTTGCAATTCAAAATAAAAGATGATTTTGAAAACATTGTTTGCCTCAGTTATTTGGGTTGTTCGTCATCATATTTTTGTATCTGTGCATATCAGTATTTTATCAGGGACAAAAGTGGCTGCAGTACACTGTGTGCACTCCCTCGCCTACTCGTGTGTGCAAAACAAAATGCACAGCTAACAAATCAAGTACAAGGTCAAACCCAGACATGTTCAACTCAAGTAAACAACAGTGGCAGATAAAGCAACATCAAGTTGAAACAAACTCAAGTGATACAAGTTTAAACAATGCTCAATGCACATGTTAATATCACTTGGACTTATTCTTTCAAATCAATATGACTGCAAACAACAAGTCAAAATACAAACTGCAAACTCAAGGAGAAATACAATGAACAAGTTCATACATGCTCAAGACCAAGTGAACAACGCCAAGCACAGTGGACTCATGTTGAAACAGCAAATCAAGACTCGAACAAAACAATTTCAAGTTACAACAAGCAGTTGCAACATTTGCAACATGACAAACAGAGACATGTATATGAAGTAACAATACGAGCAACAGTTCGTGTATGCATAAGTAATCGAGCACAGGCCAGAAACAATATCAAAGTGCAAACATATGCATCAAGTGACACAGTGAACAACTAGCGATACAAATGCATACACAAAGAGGCAACATGAAGGGAAACTGCACCAATGCAGTTCAAAACAGCGAGTATGGTGATGCAGTCAACAAGGCAGAAGCAGTACAATGACTGCAACATTCGAGTGTATATAGAGAACAAGCTACATGAAGCAAAAATGGAAGTAATGTCAATGCAACATGAATGTCACCAGCATCTCAATATCCAAGTATGAATGCCACGACCCCAGATGAACAAGTCAACCTCAAATAAAGTGCAAGCACAACAACATCAATGTCAACAGTTAAAATGGCCAGAGACAAAAGCTCACAGAGGCCAGAGAATTGAAGAAAACTATTGCAGTGAAGCAAGTTCAAATATAATGAAACAGCATGTACAGGACAGTGAAACAGCCAAGCAAATCGAACCAAGTCAAAGTGAAATCGCCGAAGTCCAGTTGAACAAGACCAAAATCAAAGCCGTGGCCAAGCAATGTTGAACAAGTCAACATATTAAAAATTCACGAACTAAATCAAAACCGTGATATCAAGTATAATGACCAAGTCACAATTCAATGCCGTGAATACCAAGTAACAAATATACGATTATGAACTAGTCAGAGGAAATCATCAACATCCATACAATATCGAACGGCCAAATCAACAATTTTGAAAATATCAGACGTACGCAAATTAAGGAAATCGAACGCGTATAAAACCCTAATCATCATCGGCAAAATTATCATCGAGTTCAAGCATTCAATCAGAGAATTAAAAGAGCAAAAAATCACTTACAGAAGCCATCTCGAACTCGAACAAATTCGAAGCAACCGAAGTGAGCAACAGCGATTCGATCGAACAAGGCTTCAGGCAATTAACCACTGATTCGATCAACTTAGAATCGGAGCTTCGAAATAGCCCTAAATCTCAGAGCCAAGCAAAGAGAACAAAGCCCTAAAAGAGGAACGGCCGCCATTACAACGAAGGGAATAGAAAAGAAAGGAGACGGGTTGAATAATAAAAGGGGCCGGCCTATTTACTTTTATTGTTTTATTATTAAGGGTTTTAAATTTGTAGATAGGGTTATTTTACTTTTAATTGTTTTAATTTGTATTTCTTTTTAAACCGTTTTATTTTTCTAGTCGTGTGACTAGGGTGCAAACTACGGTGTGTAGTTTGGGAATTTGCAACTCGGTAGTTGAGTTGTGGTCAAGGTTTTGAGCGTAGAGTTAGATTAGTCAATAGCGGTGTATAGCGAGTTTACGTGTGTAAGCGAGGGACTATCTAATTTCTAGTAGAAACCTTGGGGGCAGCACGTAGGCAGGGTTTTGCCGAAGCTGGGTAAATTCTGTGTTGTTCTGTTTTATTCTGTTATTTATATTCTGCGATATCTGTGCTGCTATTCTGTGATCTGAATTGAAATTAATTTATAAGCTTCCGCGATTAATTTTTAATAATTTACACTATCACCCTATTCACCCCCCCTCTAGGGTGAAATCGATCCTACATGTAGCGGCTGAAATTTTCATTTGAATGGCCGACAGTCTTGCTGATTTTCTCCTCGCGACGGCGAATAGGGTGACGGCGCTGGCACTGGAGGAGGGAGGGAGGCCTGGGCGATCTTCTGTCAGGGTGCGGCGGGCCCACGTGGCGTCTAGCTACGGCAATCGATGATCATATGTCGCGACCTGGGATGTTGTTTGAACGTGAAGGAGGATGTAGTTGTTGCGTGATTAAGGCTAAGGTGATTAACGTTAACTATTTAATTAATTATATTCAATTGTCTTTAAATTTATCGATACCTCATAAAATTTGTATCTTCTTCGTGCGAGGTCGGATTGGCACGCGGTCAGTGGCGTTGGATTCATATCGATGAGCTCTACGTTATGGGCTAGGACTCGTTTTTATTTGTGTTTGAAAAATTTTCAGATTCAAATGAAGGTGAGTGTTTTGACCCACTCGCAAATATTAAAACATCCTATGTTGGTTAAATTAAATTTATGATGCGATTTGAAATTTATTGGTTGCTATTTGTTACATTTAAATTGTCATTCAAAATTAATTTGAACTTATATTGAATTTAATTGCATTTGAATTAATATTGAAATTAAATTATTAATTAAATACCTGATAATGATAACTAGTTAATTGTTGTGATTATCAATTGATTTGAACAATGATCATGATGGATCTTATTTGTTGGTATTTTTAGATGATTTGATGTTATGTTTATTTTATACGTTGTTATCACACTGCAAATTCCCTTAGTTGTTATTAGGAAAATCACTATGGGTTGAAATGATACATACCCGAACGATCTTATAGACTAGGGAAAATCGTTACGGGTTGAAATGATAAACTCGAGCGATTTTATGGATTTTGAATTTATTCGGGATTGTAGGTGAAACGATATATACCCGTAAATTTAAATTATTGCGGATTGAAATGATATATATCTATATCACTTGACCATGGGGTAAAAAATTATATACGGACACTGGATTGGTTAAGGTAAATGATTTTAAATCCTTAAATTTTCAATCCAGTTAAATGATATTTTGAAATAAAATTTGATTTATATGAACTGAATTATTTTAACTCCAAGTTTTAAAATTTTGAAACTGAAATTGGTTTAAATGAATTGTTTAAAGAAGTTAAATTAGAATTTTAAAGTTCAATTTTGAAAGATAAATGTTGAAATATAATTGAAATTTATCAATATTGAGTGGTTGTAAACATTTAAATATTTAAACTTTGAAATCTATTGAATTTGAAGTGGTTTAAATTTGTAGTTCAAACATGGATGTGAAATCGATATGAATTGAAATGGTTTAATGAGAATTCGAATTGAAAGATTTAAAATTGAGTTTTGTTGATTTGAAATCTGGATATGGTCCAGATTTGTTGAAATGAAAGAAACATTTTGATTCGATATTATTTTCAAATTAATTATTTTAAGATAAACTGTTTAAAAATATATTATTTTAAAATTCAGATTTTTATAGATTTTCAAAATCATTTACTATGTAAACCATTTCCAATAATCAAACCATTTTAAAACTATTTAAACTATATTAAATCTATTTTAAACTATTAAAACTATTTTAAACTATATTTAATCTATTGTTAACTATTAAACTATTTTAAAGCTATTTTAAAACTATTTCAACTATTAAACTACTTTAAAGCTATTTTTAAACTATTAAAGCTATTTTAAACTATATTTAATCTATTTTAAACTATTAAACTATTTTAATGCTATTTTAAAACTATTAAACTATTTTTAAACCATTAAACTATTTTTAAATTATTTTAAACTATTTAAACTGTTTATGACTATCTGAACTATTTTCTAAAATTCAAACTGTGCAAGGTTGAGTTGTTTGTATTTAAATTCTTGATTTAAAGGCGAATACGTTAAATGATGTTAAAACCTACGTTGGAATTTGAAAGATATTTTCTGGTGAAATGGCATATTTTGAGTAAATACGATGGTTTTGAAATGAGAAATTTTTGAATTGAATATGATATTTTGATATTAATTGTGAATCAGTTTTAGAAATACAAAAGAACCAATCGGCATGAAATAAGCGTTTGGTTGTTAAAGCGACTGGGATCGAATATTTTCATACTCTCTGCCAATACCCAAAACCACTTTAATAACTATGTACGTATTGGAGAATACAGAACTAAGTAGGATGGTTTGGCAAACGTTACTGTATGAGGTATGAACACAACCCTGACCCCCTCAGGTCAGCTTGATATGACTAAAACAGGAGCAACGCCGGGTCAAGTGAGGTCACACCCCCGATCAAGCATGCTTCTTCGATACCATATTTATTACTCTGATTGATTTGGTGGCCACCCTTTGATTTGATTATAGGAGTGTGTCTCGAGGTGGGCGGTAAGAGCTGTTGTGCGTTACCACCAGTCCGGATCCTCAAAACGGTAGTATCCTACCTTGGGCATCGCCTCGCTTGCCCTGTTATATGCCTTATCTAGCCCATTACCAGTTCGGTTTGTATCGTACCTATGGAATACTCCCTAAGTATCCCACCGGTTTAGTGGAGCTTACAGTATCTGTATAGTCTACGATATTTATATAAAAATGTATTAAGGGGGATACAGGTAACCCTTTAACGCTATTTTAATACTTTACTTTAGTGTAGACATATTACAACAGTGTATTGTACCATGTATGTAGATAGTTTAACGGATCCTTAAGAGATGGAATCCCGAATGTCTCTTAAGTTATTGCACGCGCGTTAGACACAGGATAGGAGATATGAAATCCCGTAAACATCTCTGAAGCCGTTACACTTATATTTACTTATTTTGATTTAGCTTACATAAGATCTTTTAGTTCTGACTCAAGCGTTTTGTCTTTTCATTACGCTTGGGTCGGTATGAGCTTTTCAGTGTATTGAAGGCCATTTTATTCTGGAGAATGAAGACGGAGATTGTATGCAATGCATTTTTATGTATATCCCACTACATCATGTTGTTCCGTTGCATTATTTTTTACTTCTGCTATATATATATATATATATATATATATATAACTTTGATTTGTATTTTAAAGCGTAATCAAATGTTATTTGTAAAACAACTTCATGAACTGTTTCTTTGATTATTATATTTTGTCATTCCGCTGTGAGATTCTGTGTTTTGTTTTTCTTCCTTTTCTCTTCTTTTTCTTATTTATCCCATAACAATCCTCCCTTCTGAATGGTTTGGATTTGACATATGTATTTTATTTTCGATCTAAACCATCCGAAAAGGTAGGTCATTACACATACACCCAACTAAATGACTCGGTTGAAAATATTTACTTGGCCACTTGCTAGTCAGAGCAGTACAAGAAACTAACCCTGAGAGAGTAAACTAAGAACCAAAGGAAGTGTGTAAAAATCTATAGATTTCACGACACATATGGTCATGATACGAACGAGTGTAGACACCTCTATGATATGATCAAAGAGTTAATTCAAAAGAAAAAGCTCCAACAGTTTGTAAAAGACCTGCATGATGGTAGATAGGGGACATCCGACCCCCAACGAGGACAAACTGCTCTTAGTGCGGACGAACCTAGGCGAGCTAAATGGAGGTTGATTATAACTTGACCAGTGATGATCATCTTCCAACTGAGAAGGGCTGGAGCGAGATGGAGTGGCGAGCATAACGACGTCATTTCATCCTAGAATAAAGCTCATGCTTATTTTCTTAAAACTATCTAATAAGACGGTCTCTGTTATCTTTCATTTTTCAATGAAGTTGCTTTCGGTCATGCAACCTTGACTTTGCGTGCTATATGAGTCACGAAACATGACCGACTTGAATGAAATTGCATGTGAACAATGCAGGTGTGCAGGTGGTGTCGACCAAATCTCCATGACCTATGACTAGGTCTGTGGAACTCTACCAAGACAAGCATGATTCGACTGCTCATTTGCTAACTCTTGCCCCTGACTTAGGGAAATAATGTTGTCCAAAGTGGGTGTGACTAGACCATCCACTCACAAGCTCGTGCTGGAGTTTTCCGAAACATTTTGCCTTGCTTGGAGCTCGGTGGGCTCGAAATCCAGTCTAAGGTGGACGTGATATGACAGTCCATGCAATAACTTGTATCCTTGACCCGACAGGGGGAGTATAAATCACAAAAGGACGTGACTTGACCGTCTAAAATGAGATGGATGTAACCTGACCATCCATCAACTAACTTTGTCCTATGATTTGGCTGGAGGAGTATAAAACCACCAAGGACGTGACTTGACCGTCCAACCCAAGGTGGATGTGACATGACCATCCATCGGCTAACTCCTACCTTCAATATGTCAAGGGGAGTAGAAACTTAGGATGTGCATGACCCGACAACCCATTCGCTAACTCAGACCATAGACCTGACAGGAAGAGTATAACTTCGTAAGGATGAGATTTGAATGTTCATACACTGTCCCCGTTAACCCAAGACTGAAGGCAGGAGTACAATCGCCTAAAAACTAAATACGGCAGCTTAACACTGTGGCTCGTACCTAATGTTTGGTATAACATAAGGCTACAACTAAAAGGATACCTTAGATGGAATAATCAAAATCGCTCGATCACTAGCTCATGACTTGAATCCATGCCGTCATGGCCAGCCTCACTACCACCATCCACATTTTCGTCTTCCTCAACGTCATCTTGAGCTTCCTTGACTTCCTGCTGGTTACTGAGGGAACAACAAGGCTGGCGTAACCTACTTCTGGCTGTATATGGCCACCTCTTGCTTCTTCATGAGCATCCGTGACTTGGCCAATACCATAACCCCACTATAAGGGTTGGTTCCGTGTCCTACTCGTAAAGAAAAAAACAAAACAACTTGCAATTACAATTCCATAAAACTTGGTGATGACCTATAGGTATATGGATATTTTTGGGAGCCAATGGCAAAATTATGTGCATGGACATATGAGAGCATATGTATACTCAACATGCAGTTTCCTGGATTGATGGAAATTTAATTCTTACCTAGAACTTTCAAAAAAGAAACCGATTCAGACAACCGAGGCCTACTAGTTCAATCAACTAGCTCAGTGGAATCGAGCACAGACAATTACCGAGAGAATACATTCTGATTTTACAATGTGAATATCAACCAAGCATCGCAATGAACGGTTAGGGTTACGACTTTTCTCAAAAAGTAACTCAATGGAAGGGTAACAACCATTCGACACATAGAGTGAAATCCTTTCTGATCTAATTGAAACCAAATTTCCAATTATCAAGTTAAGTCATAATTAAAATGCATTTTTAACCATTTATTTACTTATACATTTTACTTACAAAAAATCACTATAAATTTTATTATACAAAACATATCCATTTCATTAAATAAAATTTATTACCATTACTAGGTTAGATTTGAAATTCCATATTAAACCAAATTTAATCATTAAATTATTTATCATAAATAAAGTCTTAAAATTCAATTCAAAACCAAATTGACTTATAAAATTTAGCTTATAGTAAACCAATATCACTTTATAATTTAAATCATTAAACCAACTTTAAGTTAAGTTTTCATATATTTTAAAACTCAAAATTACTTAATAATTTTTGGAAAATATTACAAAATATTATTAACCATGGGCCTGTATAATATTTTCTAACCTAGGTCAAGTAATACGGATATTATCATTTCAATCCGTAATTTAAAAAGAAAATCTGATTTCTATCATTTCAAACCCGCAATCCCAAGTAAATCAAATACAATAAAAATCGTTCAAGCCTATCATTTCAGCTCATAACGATTTTTCCTTATTCTAATGTTCGTTCGGGTATGTATCATTTCAACCCATAGTGATAAGGAACTTGCAGTGTGAGAAACAGAAAATAAAATAAACAGTACAACATATAATAACATATCAGGTGATTTAACAAGTATATAATCAGGTTATACATCATATAATCAGATCATAGGCATATATGAACATAACATATCAGTTTCTACGTATTCACTTGTCATCGTTCCACAATTATATAAGTACGGATGTCGAGAGTGATAAACTCACCTTTTTAAAGCTAGAGATCAAATTCAAAACACAAATCCAAACTCCGCAAAGCATGGAAAGGCACGACTAAATTGGCATGAATTCGACAAACGAAGCTGGTAAAAAGGAATTGACACAAACAGATTAGATTAGATTGATGAAGCTAAATGGAAAAATGGACAAATATATATATATATATATATATATATATATGACTATATAAAATCATATCCAGCTCTATTTTATGGAGGTTGTTGCATCTTCGTCCTCCAATCAAAACCCTAATTCGACAATTCCGTCCTTGTCTTCGGATCAGGAAGGAGAAGACGATGATAATTGGCAAGAGGTCAGGAGAAAAGGAAAGCAGAAGGCGGCGGCAAACCCTAGCATCAACCAAGTACGATCGACTTATGCTGATGCGCTCAAATCTCAAGTCTTCCCAACCGAAAGGAATAAAAGCTGGACAAAAGCTACAGGATGCAAAGAAAGTATAGACAGTAGCGTTCGATTCTATGAGAAAACGGAGGATGATAAAGGAGTTTTTGCAAAAATTGATGAAGAGGATTTTGCTGAGGCTATGATTATGTGGAAGAATTCGATATATATTTACATTGCAGGAAAGAGACCTTATTATATTCATTTTAATGCATACATAAAAAGAGAATGGAAACCACAAGGAGGGTGGAGCATCTTTGCAAGAGAAAATGGATACTATCTGGTTAAATTTGATCTGGAATCTGACTGCCAAAAAGTTATAGACAACGAACCATGGTTTATGGATAGAAAATTATTATTTATCAAAAGGTGGGAGGAAAATCTAAGATTGGAGTGGGATATGCTAGATTCACACCCTATATGGATCAGATTAATGAATCTAAATCTTGCACTGTGGAGTAGCGGGGGGATCGGTAAACTGGCCAATCTCATAGGAAAGCCAATTAAGATGGATGAAGACACAAAACATCTTAGGAAGCTTAAATTTGCAAGGGTTCTGGTAGAGATTTCAGCAGAGTCAAAATTACCTAACAAAATACGAGCTAAGGACAGCACTGGAAAGGAGTATGTTTAAGATGTAGAATATAAATTTATCCCTCCAAAATGTTCACAATGTTTATGCTTTGGTCACACACAAATGCAATGCACAAGAAGAAACGTTCAAGAGTGGAGGATTAGAGAAAAAACAGTGGAACGACAAAAAACTAATGATCGGGAGAGCAGTTCAGAGATAAGGATTAATAATATACATCATAGTCAAAATGAGAAGTTGCCAGAACCATTACAAGCCCCACAAAAAACATCAGATGAGAATATTAACAATGCATCACCAGTCACCCAAAATATACAAAGCAGTACCAGTACTGTTACCGACTCAATACATCATAATACTGTTGATAATCAAACGCCCCCTGGCTGCCCAAGTTCTGCAAAGGAAATCCCTGAGAAGTAATCGGTGCATTTGAATTACTTGGCACAGGAGAAGGAATGGGAATAGGAGCTTGAAGATTTATACCAGAATGAAGAGGAACCTGAAACAGTAGAAGACATTAATAAAATAAACATAAATCTGGGTTCTAGTGATGAGGAGATAAATGATGATACAAAAACAAGAACTTACACTAAACCAAACCAGGAATACATAGAAAAGTTCAATAAGAAAGCGAGCATGCATGGTCCAAAGAACATTGCTCCTAGGAACTTGAGGAGTAATAAAGCACCATCTTCCCAATGACAATAATTTGCTGGAATGTTGGTCTTAATAGTGATGAGAGACAATTAGACCTCTTTAATTTAAGAAATAAATATAAACCATCATTCCTTGGTTTACTTGAAGATAAAATGAATAATGATAGCATAGATAATTTTCATTCTATTTTGGGGGCAAACTGGAGTATATATCATAATAACTCTAATACTTGTAAAGGAAGGATATTAGTTGCCTGATGTAATGATTTCTGGTCATGTATTCTGACAAGCAAGGAAGATCAGCAAATTACAATAAAAGCTACAAATATGAAAGGCTTGAAAATTAATATTACTTTCATATATGCCAATAACCTTGCAACAAAACGTTCATGTCTCTGGAATCAAATTAAAAAATTGTCAAATCAAATAGATGGTCCCTGGTTAACAATGGGAGATTATAATGCAATGTTAAAAGCAGAAGATAAAGTTGGTGGTCTCACATTAAAAGCATCCCAGTTGGAGGAATTTAATGACTGTATTGTTGCTGCAGGATTGACCGAAGTTGCCCACACTGGACTGAAATATACATGGAGAAGTGGTGAAGTTAGAAAGATAGCCCGCAAACTGGATAGAGTTTTAGCAAATTCAGATGCTATTAACATGTTTCCTTCAATGAAAGTCAATATTATTCCTTGCTCTACAAGTGACCACTCCCCTCTCCTAGTTGAACTTATTCAACTTAATATCGAGAAAGGTAAGCCATTTAGATATGCTTATTATTGGCCTTTATGCAAAGACTACTTTAAAGCAGCAGATTTTTCCAAACCTGATATATTTAAGGGTAATAATTCTTTTGTTCTAATTATATCCTTAAACATACTAAATTGAGAATCAAAGAATGGACCAAAAGCAGAATAAAACAAGGTAACATGGTTGCTCAACTTTAGGAAACCCTAGGTAATAACCAATCCAGGCTGGATATAGACCCGTACAATGATGAATTAAACAGGGATTTTTTTAGAAGTGCAACAAGAATTCAAAAATGCTTTACAAATTCAAGCTTTGGAGCTAAAACAAAAGGCTAAAAAAATGGCTGACGGAGGGTGATGAAAGCTCAAATTTTTTTTACACAAAAAGGTCTATTGGACAGAACTATAACAATCTACACAATGTTGTTGATGACAAAGGTGAACTGGTATCTAATCTGAGGAGTCTTGAAAAAGATGCAATTGATTATTTTATTGATCTTTTTAATGGTAATTATCCTCGAAAGTTACCTGACATTAAAACCAGATGCTTGGTTACTAAAAATGGGAGGCATATGCTGTCCAGAGATATTGAAACCAGTGAAATTGAGGAAGCTATGAAATCCATTCATCATGATTACTGCCCAGGGCCAGATGGGATGGGTTCTCATTTCTATGTAAACCACTGGGAGGGTCTATAAGAAAAACTGAGGATAGCTTACTAGGAAGCACTATATTCTGGGAAAATCATAAAAGAAATGAACCACACTTTCATATGTCTAATACCAAAAAAAGAAAAACTAACTCAGATACAGGATTATAGACCTATTTCGTGCTGCAATGTCTCTTATAAAATCTTGAGTAAAATCATTTGCAACAGAATTAAACAAATTTTAAATGAATGCATAAGTGTATGTAAAAGTGCATTTATTAAAGGGAGAAGTATATTTGAGAACTCTCTGCTAGCTCATGAGTTGGTTAGGAATGTTAAAAAGAAGGGAGCTGGAAAAATTTGTTTAAAGGTAGATCTTGAAAAAGCTTATGATAAAATAAATAGAAGCTTCATCATTCACATGCTAAGAAATATGGGTTTCCCGGAAAAAATTCTGAAACTTATTGAAGAATGCATATGCTCTCCTACATACTCTATCTTAATCAACGGAGTTCAAAATTGTTTTATTAAAAGCAACAGGGGGCTGAGGCAAGGAGACCCCATCTCCCCGTATCTATTTGCAGTGGCTATGGAATATTTTTCCCTACAAATGGAAATATACACTCATAATAACATTATACAGCCAATTTATAAAATCCAGCCTCCAATAACACATCTCTTATATGCTGATGATCTTATTATTTGCTACAAAGCTTCAAATGTTGCAATTAGGGGAATGAAATAAATATTTCAAAAACTGGAGAGCCTGGCAGGTTCGAAAGTGAATGAACAAAAGACAAAATGTTATTTCAATGAGTACTGCATAAACAAAGAATAATTTTGTTCCCCCCTCAATTATGAAGAGAGTTATCTGCCTGTCAAATATCTTGGTGTGCCACTATCTACAAATGTGATTACAGATAGAGAGTGTGGAGTCCTAGTAACAAAAACAAGAAATAAACTACAAAGTTGGAGCTCAAAATTACTATCCTTTGTTGGTAGGATAGAACTGGTTCACACTGTTATAACATTTATGGTCAGGTTTTGGCTACAGACATTTCAAATTCCTAGTGCTTCCATTGAAAAAATTGAAAGTGTTTATGCAAACTTCATTTGGAGAGGGGGGATCCTTAAAATATCATATCAAACACTATGCAAACCTAAAAAGGAAGGAGGAGTGGGTCTCAAAAATCTCAGGGACTTAAAAAAAAATATGCAACAAAACTGGCATGAAAAATTCTAAACGAAAAAGGTCTTTGGGTTACTTGGATGAGAAGTAGATATTTAAAAGAAAATATATGGATTCAAAGAGAGGACCCAAATGCATCAGGCACATGGAAAACAATCCTCAGAGCAAGAAGTGACCTTAAAAACTTAGTAAACAGAAAAATTGCAAATGGTGAATGCACGAGCTTCTGGTTCGACCCCTGGCTGAACAATGAGTGTGTTATAAATAAGCTAGGATGAGACAGTTTCAATGCATATGGAGGGAGAGATTTTATGTTAGGAAAAATTATACAAGGAAAATCATGGTGTCTTCCTCCTGACTCCCCAGCAAACCAAATCAAACAGAAAATAATGAGTATTCCATTAAGTGATGACTCATCAGACACTTGGATATGGCAACCAAACAATAAAGACTTTAGCTTAAAAACTGCCTGGGAACATCTGAAGGAAAAAAGCATTGAAATTGAATGGGCGCAAATTGTATGGAATAGAGCTAGCACCCCCAAAATGTCACAAACAACTTATAAGGCTCTACTAAACAGACTTCCTACTAAGGACAGACTCAAAAAGTGGGGGATTATACAAGACTCTGCCTGTATCTTCTGTAAACAAGAGGTAGAAAATCATAAACATGTCTTTTTTCAATGTACATTCACTAGACAAATCTGGGACAACCAAAAATCGGTTCTAAACTGCAATTTACAAGACTATTACCTAAGCGACATTGTGATTTACCTGACACGAAGCTAAAAATCCAAAAGCCTGATGGGGAAAATGGCTTCCATTTTGTTGGCTACTTCTGTATGGCATGTATGGAGAGAAAGAAATAGACGCATTTTCCAAAACAATTGCAAAAATGGATAGCCAATTAGCGAAATGATAAGAAGAGATGTTTGAATTATTATGAAAAGAGCAGGAAAACTCACAGATCTATCAACTACTGAACTAAATGCATTGAAGAAGATGGGACTAGAAGCACATAATAACGAGATTCAGATAGTGTAGCCATGGAATCCTCCGTGAAGAGTTAGAAGGAAGACGAAGTAGTTCTTTTATTATTTAACTATCTGGAATGAATGTAAACATCGAACTAATATTACTTGTTTGGGTCGGGCCGACCTTGTTTTGGGAGTAGTAATAAAGCTTTTACCCATTTTCAAAAAAAACATAAAATCATATCCTAAATTTTAGTATGTATTAAATATGCATGTATGTACTTCTAAATCCATTATTAAAAATTTAAAACGCATATATATATAATATCTTGAAATCAATAATTTAAATTCAAGGAAAATATGCAAATAATATAAATATATATATATATATATATGTAAATAAAAACATTGTTTTAAATTAACATCACATATACCAAAATCAAATATGTATACGTACTATATTTTGAAATAAGTACTTATGTAGATATACACATTAGAAAAAAAATCCAAAATCAGGTGAACTAGTGTGAATGCAATTATACATAACTACTTATATAACCATATTGCAAATTTCAAACACATTTTAAATTAAAATATATAATTACTTATATTTATAGGTCAATTTATACAAACCAATTAGTCATATCGGAATATGAACTTGTATACATTTCATATGATAGATCTAATATAAACTATAAATATACTTTATAATCAACAATACACATATATAAAATAAATAGGTAAACTGATATATAACTTTTCTATATACACACACACACACACACACTTTCATGTATTCTTGCAAATAGATTAAAATATTTGTATAAATGTACAAACAGTAATTAAAAAGTCTATAACAACTCCTTTAATATTCAGATAGCAGACTTTTATAAACTATAAACATATATAGATATAATTAAAAGTCATTGTTTACATCTAAACACATATGGTAAAGTATTAACATACAAAGTATCGTTTCAAATCCAAAAAAATGTGAACAACTTCTAATGGCTATTGGGAACGTAAGAATTGAAAGGTCACAAATAATAATTTCTGAAAAATATTGAATGCAGTGACCATTGGAATCGGAAGCCAAAAGGTAAAGATTTGAACACCGATACGGTCATACATTTGATGGATTCCGCTCTGAACCGGGCTTCAAAACACAGGAATGAATATACTATGGAGATCAACACGACGTAACGATCAAAACGGTACACAGATATCAGTGGTATAATCATCCTATCAAAGGTAGATAATCGGTACCGAAAATTCTACTAATTCGCCTGAAATAAGATAAACGGCGCAAAAGAAGTCCAAACTTGAAGGAACGAATTATGACGTCTCACTCAGAAGAGCATTTACAAATTTATTGTATAGAAATATTCAAGTTTGGAAAATATTTTAATATCATCAAATTTAACTGATTAACTTGAATTAAAGTTACACAAGAAAATAAACTTCCATATTTTCAGATGAAAGTTCACCCTTTGCTATGTTAAAGTAAACGTATTCCAAATATTAAATTTATATATCAAAATTTTATTATTTAAAATTTCACCAAAATTCAATTAAATATATTATTAAAATAGATAAAATTCATGGGTCGTTACACTCTCCTCCATTCAAAACTTTTCATCCCCGAAAAGGAAGGAGGTAGGAGAATAGAAACAACCAGAAAGAAAATAAATTTGAAATACAAAATAAATAATTAAATTAAACCATATAAATTTCAATTTTAAATCAATCAATATCCAATAATTGATTTTAAATTCAAGGAATTTCATTATGTTGATTTAATTCCAATTTATAAATTCCTTCAAAACAAAATTTATTTCACTATATTACTTATTCATTTTCTATTATCCAATTATCCTTAATTAAAATTTCAAAAATCATAAATTTGCATAGTCATTTATTATAATCATATTTAATTCTTCTTTATTCCAAATGTTTTTAAATTTATTTCACTTAATATATCTTATTACAATATTAAGTATATTTACTTATTATAACCACTCAAATTTCATTTCGTAAATCCTTTTAACATAATTTTATATTGTAAATTATTTAATTACATAGTTAACTTCTGAATAATTTAGGTTATATTGTAAATTATTTAATTACATAGTTAACTTCTGAATAATTTAGGTAAGTAATATTGAAATGCAATAGACTATTATACAAATAAATTTCCTAATTCAATTATTCAAGCTTACGTATTTATCCAAAATTTTGGCTTCATTTTATAATTGAAATCATCCTTTAAGATAAAATTTAAGAATTAAATTTCCGATTAACTTCAAACAATTTAGAGATAAATAAATATATATACTCAATATATATCACATCAAATTCTAAATCATATATCACATATATTATAAATCAAGTCATATTTTAGAAATCCGAATCAATTTAATTCTCCAAAGCAAGACTGTAGCAAAACTACAGAATGGTCTCTTCACTTCGAAACTCGAAAATGAATGTCGATGATGCTGCAATCATCACCGAAATCATTTTCCAGCGACAAAGAAAAGAGCACTGATTTACAAATTAAAAATTCTTTGAAACAAATTCTACTTGAAGTACTTAAATAATACACCCTTCAAAACATTGAATACAAAGTTTGAAACCATCAGAAATTAAAATCTTTATTTCTTGTTTTAAATTCATTTAAATTTCCAAATTAATATATGACCATGTTTTACAGTCCAATTATTTATATGAGACAAAAGGCAATGGTTTACAAGCTATATATACAGAATCAAATATTATTTCTCAACATCCAATTCAATTAACAATCAAAATTTCAGAAAATTATGCTTATATACATATACAACATAATTAACCAAATTTATTTCATTTACTAAACTTGAAAATTATATTATGTCGATTTGTCCAGTTCAAATTTTTTGGACATCCTATCGATAATCTTGATCACATGAATCAATCGAAAACTCAAATCACATCAACAACTCAAAAAGCATAATATATAAAACATTTTAAATATAGATTTACAAATACACTATATATATGAATAGATTTCAAATCAAATTTGATTAACTCAAAAAAAAATTTGATTTGAGAACAAGTTGGAACAAAAGATAAGATGATTAACTAACCAAATAAGGAAATGGATAAAGCTTATATAAATCATGGGCAACCTTAAATGGGTCGACCGTGACTTCAAGAATTAGATCAATGTGGAATTCTAAGGAAAATCTACATTCAATCTCAAGAGATAGAATTCGAGACAACAAGGGATACTAGCATCTAACCGAGAATATATAAAATCTCCGATGAATCAATATATGTTGTAAAGGAGCTTCACCCCTTTTAAAAGTCATTTGAGATCGGCGAGACCGCCGACTCATTATAAAGATCATCCGAAGTGGAGTTATGGGATACACTAAAATCAATAGAAGATGAATAGTGGGGAACAAGAATGAATTTCGGAACCGAGGGAACGTTCTAAAAATTCAAAGGAAATAGAGTCAAAGAGAAAGAGATTCAAGCTCGAACGAAAGTGATTCTGTAAATAAATTTACCATACATACTAAGTTTGCCTTGAGCCAAAACTCTGATACCAACTGTAATGACCCGATACTTTCAGCCATTCGCATCCTCACATGTCTGACTTGAATAGCTCAAAATACCATATTGTTAATTTAAATTTGGAAAAACTTAGAATATGAAGTAAATAAATCACAGATCACGGACATAGAATAATATAATAATGCAGCGGAAGAAAAGAGTCATGAAGCTACTATATAAATACACATCAGAGTTAAACAAGATACAATAGAAGTCTCAATATGATAATTAAGTACAAAGCTGAATATAACACTAGAATCAACTGAATAACTGGAATCAACTGGAAAGCTGAAAGTGAAACAGATAGCTGGATCTCCAAGTGAAGCTCCAACTCCAGAGGTGAGTCTTGAATGTTGTATCATTCAGTCTGACCCGAGCGTAAAGAAAAAGAAACATTCGAGTCAGGACATACATGTTTATACAATGTAAACCAACTCAAGTGAACTATAATATAAGGTACAAATAACTTAAAGGATGCTTGGGACCGTCCATCCTCTAAGGATCCGTTAAACTATTTACTATGTAGTAATATTTCACTATTATAATAATGTCTATAGTAAAATAAACTTACTTTTAAATAGCGTTAAGGGGTTACCTATATAGCCCTTAACATGTAATTGTCCTAGTAGTCCATCCAGTATCATAGTCCCTTCTGATCGGGAAGCCGCCAAAGGATACTCCATGGGCTAAGGGAGAAAACCAAACTCGTACAAGGTTCGCTAGGGTAGGCAACACAGCACAACTAGGCAATGCTAAGGAAGATATACCAATTACTATCCGAACTGGTGGTGACGCATAGCGCGCAACTACCGCCCACCTCGAGCCACGCCCTCAAAAATCAAAGGGCCCTAATCAATCACAAAGTAATAGAATGGTATCAAAGGAGTGTGTCCGATAAGAGGAGCTAACTCACTGGTTCGGAATCGCTCCTGTTTTAGCCACCTTATGCCAACTCACGGGAGTCGGTTCTACATATATACCTCAAAGGAACGCCGCCTCCATCCTACTTCATTCTGGAATTTCCACCGCATACACGGTTGTTTCGGTATCGACAGAGAGTATGCCCATATTCGATCCCGGTCTCTTTAACAACCAACCGTTATTATAACCCATAGATATTTATTTCAAATCCGTTATACTTTCAAAACAAAAGTAGCATATCCATTTCAAAATCATATCATTTATTTCAAAATAGTATATACTTTCAAAACCAAAATATCATACCCATTTCAAAGCCATAGTACTTCCAAAATTATAACAACTCCAAAACCAAATCCTTTGGAACCATAATACTTTCAAATCATAACACTTCGAAATATTATCATTTGGAAATTATAATACTTAGAAAATCATAACACCTTTAAATAATATTCATTACCAAAGTTATAGCATTTTTAAGTTCATTCATTCAATTATAAAATTTCCTAAACATTGTAAATTTTAGCTACAACAGCACTTATTAAATGTTACGGTACATACAGTAATATTTCAAAAACATTGTCATTTCTAGAAACAGCAGCACTTATAAATGCTGTAATAGATATTTAGTTATTTCAGAACTTAGTTAAAAACCAGGATTGATAGCACTTAGCAAATGCTATCTTAAAACCACAGCATTTCTGAAGTGCTACCAATACTAATTCCAGAATTATTATAAAATTTCAAAAACATTAAAACTTTCAATTTTAGCCTTTTTTAACTTACAAAATCATATTTCATGCTTCAAAAACATTCATTTGGATATCATTTAACTTATGATTTAATAAAATAAAATTTTATAAATAAATATCCAATTTAAACCATAATTCATTTATTAAGTCAAAATACACTATTTTACTTAACTTTTATTTTAACCATTAACTTAACACTTTATTTTAAAATACCCATTTCATAAATAAAACTAAATTTCTGTTTATTTATTTAACTTAAAATTTCCATTTTAAAAACCAAATTTCCAACTATCAAGTTAAGTCATAATTAAAATATATTTTTAACCATTTATTTACTTATACATTTTACTCACAGAAAATCACTATAAATTTTATTATACAAAACATGTCCATTTTATAAAACAAAATTTATTACCATTACTAGGTTAGATTTAAAATTCCATATTAAACCAAATTTGATCATTAAATTATTATCATAAATAAAGTCTTAAAATTTAATTCAAACCCAAATTGACTTATAAAATTTAACTTATAGTAAACCAATATCACTTTATACTTTAAAAATCATTAAACCAACTTTAAGTTTTCATATATTTTAAAATTCAAAATTACTTAATAATTTTTGGAAAATATTATAAAATAAATTAACCATGGGCCTGTATAATATTTTCTAACCTAGGTCAAATGATACGGATATGTATCATTTCAATCCATAATTTAAAAAGAAAAATCTGGGTTCTATCATTTCAAACCAGCCAATCCTAAGTAAATCAAATACAATAAAAACCGTTCAAGCCTATCATTTCAGTTCATAATGATTTTTTCTTATTCTGATGTCTGTTCAGGTATGTATCATTTCAACCCATAGTGATAGGGAACTTGCAGTGTGAGAAATAAAAAATAAAATAAACAGTATAACATATAATAATATTTCAGGTGATGTAATAGGTATATAATCTGGTTATACATCATATAATCAGATCACATGCATATATGAACATAACATATCAGTTTCTACATATTCACTTGTCATCGTTCCATAATTATATAAGTACAGATGTCGAGAGTGATAAACTCACCTTTTTAGAGCTAGAGATCAAATTTAAAACGCAAATCCAAACTCCGCAAAGCACGAAAAGGCGCGATTAGATTGGCATGAATTCGACAAACGAAGCTGGTAAAAAGGAATTGACACAAACAGACCAATTGGATAGATGAAGCTAAATGGAAAAATGGAAATATATATATATATGACCATATACATACATAAAATCATATCCAAAATTTTAGTATGTATTAAATATACGTGTATGTACTTCTAAATCCATTATTAAAAATTTAAAACACACACATATATATAATATCTTGAAATCAATAATTTAAATTTAAGGCAAACATGAAAATAAAATATATATATATATATATATGTAAATAAAATCATTGATTTTAAATTAACATCACATACACTAAAATCAAATATGCATACGTACTATATTTTGAAATAAGTACTTATGTAGATATACACATTAGAAAAAAAATTCCAAAATCAGGTGAACTAGTGTATATGTAATCATACATAACTACTTATATAACCATATTGCAAGTTTCAAACACATTTTAAATTAAAATATATAATTACTTATATTTATAGGACAATTTATACAAACCAATTAGTCATATCAGAATATGAACTTATATACATTTCATATGACAGATCTAATATAAACTATAAATACACTATAATCAACAATGCACATATATATAATAAATCGGTAAGCTGATATATAACTTTTCTATGTATATACTTTATGTATTCTTGCAAATAGAATAAAATATTTGTATAAATATACAAACAGTAATTAAAAAGTCTATAACAACTCCTTTAACATTCAGATAGTGGACTTTTATAAACTATAAATATATATAGATATAATTAAAAGTCATTATTTACATCTAAACACACACGATAAAGTATTAACATACAAAGTATCGTTTCAAATCCAAAAAAATGTGAACAACTTCTACAACTTATATACTTACAATCTACATGTATTATTTACAGTGTGTTCATACATTTCAACAAATTTATATAAACTTGTTTATATAAAATATATATACAATAGTTGCCCATGTCATACAGAAACTTCATATATATATATATATATATATATATATATATATATATATATATATATATCACCTTCCAATACAACTACAATATATAGACCAACTTATAGACAACATATACTTAAAATATAAGAAGACTATTATATATATATATATATATATATTTACTTAAACAACTTAAAAACTATATTTCAAATCTGATATATACATTTTTTATAACCCATCGGTTTCAAAATCATTAATATATTAACAATATATACATATATACCACAAAAATGCATACAGTACTTATATATAAATTATTACAACAATATATATTTCACTAACCCATGCAAGCAAGAAGATGGAACCGTGATAGCTTGACCGAGCTCGGAAAGAAAAGAATAGGTCGGAGGTGGACCCTAGGCTGCGGCCGGTGAGTGGTTTTTGGCTGATGCAGGGGCTGGAAGAGGAGGGAGATGGGCAGCCGTGAAGGCTCGGTCGGAGCTTGGCCATAGATGGGGAGGTCGTGGGTTCGTGGAGGCTCGGCCAAGGGGAGAAGGTGTTGGGATGTTAGAGAGTTCGGATAATACGAACGGGAGGAATTGGAAAAGCTAGCAGATAATATTGAGAATTGGAATAAATTTGGGATAGAAAACGTCTAATGGCTATTGGGAACGTAAGAATTGAAAGGTCACAAATAATAATTTCTGAAGAATATTGAATGCAATGACCATTGGAATTGGAAGCCAAAAGGTAAAGATTTGAATACCTATACGGTCATCCATTTCACCGATTCCGCTCTGAACCGGGCTTCAAAACACAGGAACGAATATACTATGGAGATCAGCACGACGCACGATCAAAACGATGCACAAATATCAGTGGCACAATAATCCTATCAAAGGTCGATAATCGGTACCGAAAATGCTGCTAATTCGCCTGAAATAAGATAAACGGAGCAAAAGAAGTACAAATTTGAATAAACGAATTATGACGTCTCACTAAGAAGAGCATTTACAAATTTACTGTATAAAAATACTCAAGTTTGGAAAATATTTTTATTATAATCAAATTTAACTGATTTAAATTGAATTAAAGTTACACAAGAAAATAAACTTCCATATTTTCAGATGAAAAGTTACGTTTTGCTATGTTAAAGTAGACGTATTCCAAATATTAAATTTATATTTTAAAATTTTATTATTTAAAATTTCACCAAAATTCAATTAAATATATTATTAAAATAAATAAAATTTACGGATCGTTGCGTGAGTCATTTTCTTAGGGTTAACTACTCATCAAAGTTTCCGTGAAAACCTTTCAAATTGATTTAACCCTTTAAATCAAACTTAAACAAGGAAAACATGCTTTTGTTTTACTCAAAGCTATTTTCCATGTTATATATACACAGATACAAACATACATACTTTACTCAAATCAATGTTGATGAAATATACCGAGGGTTACCTATCCCTCCAAAGTAAGTTAAAACCCTTTCTAACTTAAAAACTCTTAGGCCATAAAGCCAAGTTAAACCTTTCAATACCTTTGCTTAAAAACTTTAAACAACCCTTTTGAAACCATTGAAATTACCCCTTTCGAAACATTTTAACCACTATATCTTGAAACACTAGGCCGAAAGGCCAAAACACACATTTTGAAACCTTTATAATAACATTTCGAAATCATTGAAGGTATCCCTTCGAAACCCCTTATAAACCTTAGACATCTTCTTTTCAAAACTCTTTAATCTTGCCTTTCGAAAGCAATTGGAAACCTTCCTTTCAAAATTCTTTTAGTACATTTCGAAACCATTAGGGAACCTCTTTTTAAACCTTCATTTAGACCTTTCGAAAGCATTAAAGTTCTTTACTCAAAATAAACCTTTCGAAAGCATTGGGTTCAAGCGAAAGCTTGTGGAATATAGTTTCAAAACAACTAAAAACCATTCCATTCGAAACCTATGGATTTATCTTTCAATAGAACAAAGGGTATGAAAATAACTACGTCGAAAGCACTTTTTCAAAACAATTTCCTAAGTAAAGAAAGTGGAAGGTTTCAACACCAACCCTTTCGAAATCATTGGAGAAGCGGCTCTTATTTTAAAAACAAAAGCACCCCTTCGAGGCCATGTTTAAAGGCAACGGCTTCAATTGATTCGAAAGGTAGAATTGCGAACGTATGTTTCGACCCTATCGAGAGCTATTTTAAAACAAAAGGCGTGAACCTTTGTCGAAAACTATCTTTAAACCCTTTCAAAAGCATTCTTTTAAAAGCAAGTAAGTGGCATTTCCATTTGAAAGCAAAACAAGGTCTCGACCACTTCGAAAGCATTGTTTCAACCTTATGCCTTTCACCTCACTCCAATTTACGACGTACCAAGGCATTGATACCATGTGTATTAGTTTTGACTTGGTCGAAGGCTGAAGCATGAAGTTGAAAGCTCGCTGCCGATAGTGGCAAAATAGCAAACATTTACAAAAATTGTTTTCTTCCTTTATAAAGTAATTTCTTTCCAACTTACTTGCTTGTTTGTCATACTATAATTGGTTGCCAAATTTTTTCTAAATGTGCTACCGAATTCAGTAATTATTTATTTAAACTATTCAGCAAATTGCCCCTTCTCCTATTTTAAAAATATAAAATATTTAAGTCCTATACCTTAAATAATTTTACATACTTAATAAAACATTTAGGAAAATTCTCCAAAAATTCCAATAAATCACTTTTAATATGTTTTCTAACATATTTAAATTTCTGACCCAAAGCTAACATGTAATAGTCGTAATTAATTTAAATCCAAAATAACCATTTTCTTGACTAAAAAATTTATAATAAATCCAAAATAATTCGAAAAATTATGAAACTTGAAACTCATCTCTAAAATAATATTTCTGACCTCATATCAAAACGCAAATCATTTGGATGTCATCTAATAGGTTTTCCAAATCAATTCTTATCATAAAATTTATGTGAAATAGCTTAGATCATCAACATTCATATATACCCATTTAAACAATCAAAACATGGCAATACATTTGCAAAATAAATTTGGATCTCAATCTAGCAACGAAAATCATAAAGTAAGAGATGTAATCTATTACTCACCTTTAGCTTGTTGCTAAGGAGTTGAGAATTGATCTTGGATTAAGTATATTAAGCTTCTTCCTCTTAATTTAGCTTATCTTCCTCTTACTTCTTCTAATGATGGTCGGCCTCTTGATTTAGTTTTAGTTTTGATTATGAACGTGTAAAATGAAAGTGCATGAGGGTTTAGCATATTAGAATATGACTTATTCCTAACTTGCCCTTATCAATTACCCTTACTTATTTCATTTTGACTCTCATTAGTTTGTTAGTCATTAGGCATGGCTACCTCTAGATTATTCAATTCTCAATCCCTTAACCATTTACATTATTTCATGTAATTCAACTAATTAAATATCTTAAATAATGTTAATCAAAATTAGGGTCGTTACAAAATGTGTTTGTTTTAGTTATTACATATTTTCTTATTTTGATTTGTATTAGTTTGTTTTGTGTTTGAAGGGTTTGCTTTGTGTTTTATCAAATAATCTAATGTATTTTTTATTATTTTTCATTGTTGAAAATATGTTAAAATTCCCTAAAGATAAATGAATTTAATAAGGAAAAATATAAAATGGTTAAATAAATAAAACACCATTTTACCTATAAACGATTTAGTGTTGTTCTTTACGAAGCGAGCAAAGAATTTGAGCGGGGCATTTGGGCTTGGTATTTGAGTGGGGAAGTTGGTTGAAAGGGGAATATGTTTCATTGTACGAAAGAAGTATTTGAAATGTGATTTTTAATTTAATCGATTTATAGTTAATTAATTATTTGTTTTTGATACATAATATCCATTTAATAATTGCAAATAATACGATATAAACTGTGCAATTTCATTAAAATGAACTAACACGTTTTCAAATTATAATACATGCAAAAAACAAACTAAAAATACGAATGATGACTATGCAACAAATCCAACTCATACATTATAAATCCTAATTCTTCTTTATCTCTTTGTTTTTCCATGATATCCAAGTTTGTAGTTTTATTAGGAAAAATCAGTATAAGCTTCCATCACTGAACAGGTGCAATTGGAGCTAGAAAGCATAACAATGTTGCATGGCAATATCAAAATGATCTATATTTACGATGGACCTTCATGCGTTATGCATACTTGAACTGCCCTGCTCGACATGCCTAAAGCGTCTAACCGACTGAGCAACTTGAGAGTCGATGTCACCGGCTACCTACTCGAAGTAATATTTTGTATCAACGGTAGTAAAGGGCTGAATGGGTAAGTTAACAGCTATTAAATATCTACAAGTCCCCATACCTATGCAGCCTCCAAAAATTTCATCCAGCTTCCTGAATCTGAATACAGATTCTTTTCTGAATCTTCTATATCTTTCTACCATAGTATTCCACCACTTTTTCGGACCGTCAATGTCATCTTTCTCCAGATCCCAAACCCATCATTCTAGCAGTAGTAATCTGTCTCAGTCCATCCATTTATGCTTTAGGTTGTCCAATTTGTTCTTTATTTGTATCTCAAACCAGTTAAGATTCAATTGATCATTAAATGCATGTGTCGTCGATGAATAAAATGAGCTAACATAATTTCTTCTTTCTGGTAAAAATTTCATGCACAAGTGTATGAAACTTGAAAGCCTTTCAGGTGTCCATAAAGTTATTAGTTGAGAGTAAGCAGAAGCGGAAGATCCGTGCGATATTTAAAAATTGATAATTATAAAACATAGCAAAAGGTTCTTAAAAAATATGTGATATAGAAACGAACAAAACATACACAAAATTATAAAAATATACCTAAAAAGATAATCTGATTGATGTATAGTAATTGTTGAATTTTCATATTTGGTTGTGCAGAGTTGGAAGAGAGGATGGAGGAATAAATAAATGAAGAGATGAGGAAGAAGAGGGATCCATTTGGGAGTAGGGGAATGACATGATGCATTAGACGAGTCGGATGCATCCAAATCCAACATGCCAATTCCACCCTTTCGACACAATAGTCCATTCAGGACAAACGGACGTATCCGATGTGTGGGGAACATGGTAGCTTGACACTAATTGATGGCAAATGGTACCTCAAGTGCTCGTGCTATAGATAAATAAGAGCATCCCTAACACTACGGTCGGTCAGTTGTGCCACAATGGCCAATTTCACTAATTAACCCCTAGTTTAACCCCAACAAGCAAAAAAAAATTAGTGTTATCCGGCATTTATAATGCCAAATAACTAAAGAGCAAATAAAAAACTCTATGTAGAAATTTGCGTAGGGTTATAAAATTAATTTTAGCCGCTAGTTTATCCAGCATTATAAATGCCGAATAAACTAATATAGAATAGCCGACTATTCGTCCTTTCCTTTTATTTTTTGACGAACCCATTATCAAAATCGAAATCCCCCCAAACCCACTCATTTTAACCCATTTTATACCATATTTTCCAAAAAAAAAATCTCCAAAATAAGAAGAATGTTGCATTAAGTTCGTGATAGCAGTAGATCTGCTCAAAATGTTGTGGGCGACTGAGATAATGGCAATGAAGGCCCTAGCTCCAGTTCTTTGAGAAGGTACAAGATTGATGGAACAATGGTATCTCGAAGGCGGTGTATGGGGGTTGTTCCAAAGACTTTGCTTTGGCTCCAAATATCGATCGAAACTTAGGACCGGGGAAAGAGTAGATCAATTTTTTTGTTTTTTCCTATGAAAAAGTACATGTTTCTACCCATGTCGACATCACTGTATGTAAAGTTTTAAATTCAAACACAACGATAATGAGTAGCATCAATTATTACAAATCATTTAAGTATTCAAAAAACATGGTATATAGTGTATGGTTCTATATTTAGGCTTGGTAAAATGTTAGCATTTTAATTTATAAATTATATAGTTATACATTCATTTCATGAAGTTAATAGCTAAAATAATTTTCTCAATAGACGAGAGAAAATGGTGGGTCTACTGCATCCGTTTTTTGTCTATATCAAGAAATCATAGTAGTCGATGTCGATCAACATATTATCTAATTTTTAGTTGATGTAGGATTAGGATTTTTTGATATATTTTTTATCATAATTATTTACATGTAAAACCACACTGAATTTTGCTTATCAATACATATACATTATTATAGGAATTCGTTGACTTTAAATTCCGGTGCTCAATTGTGTACTGCATTAGCTTCTTTTTGGTGGAAGACCACCTACACATTTCACTTCGTTTTTAGGGAGATGGGCATTCGTAGTTTCAATTTTGTTATGTTTACCACAATTTCCATTGGGTTACACCTTCCTTTACCTTACAATGAGCAGTACCAAAGACATGATAACCTGCTACATGTTTTACTTAGTATTCCTATTCCGTCATGCTTTTCAGGTGTACAAAAATTAGAGTTAGTTTTCTTGGGACATTAGTAGGAAACTGCTTCATTAGTATGACTCTACCAATGAGTTGGAGATAGCTAAGCTATTTTTCTTGTACATGATGAAAAATCTTTTAGTTTTTAATTTGTCCAGTACACTACCATTAAGACATATCGTAGAGGTTGCAGAATTTGATCTTTCTTCCCATATTCTATACGATCAAGGAATGACTATCATGGCTTACTTATATAGGTCATTGGACGTACAATGTATGGTGACTAGTCGTGGTACATCATTATGTGGCTTTTGGGAGGTTTTACAACATTAAAGGTACGAGTACAGCCACAATCTGGCTCACCAACTAAAGACCACAAGTTATCGTTATTTTTTTCGAGGATTGCTCGTGGTTGTCATAGAATATGAAGAGAGTACGTGGCGCTGAGGCTAGTTATGTTTTCGTAGTTGCACGGAAGCGGATAGAGTTACAGCGTACATGTTTTGACTTAATTTTCTGGTTGTATGATTGATCTCCATATATGACATATCCTAGAATTTCACACGCATTATTTTTTGGCCAGAAGGTTTCTATTGGTATCATCTCCTCTGATGGCTAGTTGTATGTGGTATCATGGTAAGCAATGTTGGCATCAGATATACGGAGGAGACATGGTTCCTAATGATCCTCGTCCTCATACACGTTCTCTCGGAGTATATTCCATGGCCTCTTTACAGCTTGCAACAATGAATGGCTGGTAGCAAGCAAGTCACATCATTATTCTCCATATGAATTACCCACGTTTTTGGTGTAGATTCTATACTACACCGTCGTCTGGAAATTTTACATATGAAGGAGCTGTCGATTTAGTCGGCTCATCCACCATTCGTCCTGATGTTGCACCCTCAGTTTTGCATGACTTATCTCAGTGCACTTGAGGTTTGTTGCTCCCCGACTTGAGATTCTGGGTGGAGAATATGGATGGTCTGTGGCTATACCTGCTTCATCCGACCAGGATCGATTTGTTGACATACCACGTTTGATGATCATTGATTATCCAGATTCAGCATCGTTTCCATACGAGGATTTATTTCAGATGTAGGTTGGTCTTAGGGATGTTACATACAAAGAGCACAAATAGCATAGAGGAGTATGAACAGAGTGTTCTAGGTCTTATGAGATGTGTTTAAGATTTGACTGTTAAGATGAGGGTAGATACTAAAATCGACATAGACGCATTCCTCACCCAGATATCGCAGTTGATTCAGGTGGTGCTTTAGATTTCATGCATGTTGGAGTTAGCGGGGCTAACCCTGATAGCGAGATTCCATTTATGATAATGATGACGATGATGATGAGGAAGATTACGACGATGATGACTAGTAGATTTGTTTGGTTTGTTAGTTTTTCTCATTTACATACTTGTATGTGAGGGTGGTTTCCTTTGTTCCATGTATATGACAATTTTTTTATGTATTTTTATTAGACTATGTTGTATCGTATTGGAATCTGTTGCACTTTTTTAGAGTCCTATGTTATTCATGTTGTACTCTGCTTGTTTATGAATATATTATTCATGCATATTTGCTTTGAACTATATTCTATCATTTATCTGTGATTTTTATTACAGTACCACGATATAAATATTCGACCATACCTCATCAATAATATCTAAGCGGACGAGACAAGCTATAATAAGTATCTAAATATATTGTACAAACTTCAATAAAAAATTAAGCGGGTGGGAAAAGGTATAATAAATATCTACACATATAGTACAAACTTCAACAAATATCTGAGTGGGTGGGACAAGGTATAATAAATATCAACACATATAGTACAAACTTCAATAAATATCTGAGTGGGTGGGACAAGGTATAATAAATATCTACAGATATAGCACAAACTTCAATAAATATTCGACAAGGTTTCGAGATATTTTGACAACTCCAAGAGCTTATATATAGATGTTAATTTTGAAACTTAAAACACACATCAGATATAAACGTGAATCCAATGAAAATGTTATTTTGCTTCTCTTCTTCGTCTTCATCTTCATCAATTTTAAGTGATAATCATGTACGTGAAGATTCTCAACAAGCAATAATGTCCAAAGCACCAGAGCTTATTCGGTTACAGGAGAAGGAGAAATCATCCAAACGAGGTGGTAGTGTTATGGGGCATAAAGATATGCAAAAAAGAAATTATCAATCGGGGTATGATCGAATTATGACGGATTATTTTAACAACAATCCATGTTTTAACATGGTGAAGTTCAGATTAAGGCATCGAATGTCAGAAAATATATTTGAGCGAGTTATGACAAGGTTAGGGGAAGAGAAACTTATATTTTACACAACGAAGTAATATGTATGGTCAATTGGGTTTTTCACTACATCAAAAAATGACAAATTCGTTACAAATGTTAGCGTATAGGAAACTGGTCATAAGCAATACGAGTATGTCAAAGTCGAAGATTCTACTGCCAACAAATGCTTAGAATAATTTTGTAAAATGGTGGTCCTAGAATTTAGTGCAGAGTATCTTAGAACGTTGGCTATGGAAGAACAACATGGATTTCCAGGGATGTTGGATAGCTTAGATTATATGCATTGGCAATAGAAATATTATTCAATTGCAATGTAAGGACAATACACCAGACATTGCCATAAGGCAGCAATGATTTTGGAAGTTATAGCTTCATTTGATTTATATATATGGCATGCTTCTTTCAGTATATCTAGGTTTTTAAACGACGTTAATGTTCTACATCGGTCTTACTTATTTAGCTTCTTATCTAACAATACTATACCAGCCTGTAATTACATGATATGGGATATACAACACAACATGGGATACTACCTTATTGATGGAATATATCCAACTTGGAAAACTTTATTCAAAGGTTTTAAAAACCTCGTAATAAGAAGGAACATAAATTTACTACACAGCACGCCAATTTAAGGAAAGACATTGAGCATGCTTTCAGGGTTTTACAAGGTAGAATCCAAATTCTGAGAAAGTAGGTGGACTACCATGACACTAAAGTAATATCTGACATAATGTATTGTGGTATAATACTTCATGACATGATTGTTGAAGAAGAGAGGGGTGATTATAAACTACAGTTGCATAATTATCCAAAACTAGCATGTGTTTTTAAGACTCCTCCTTTAAAAGAACCAAACACTTTTACGTAATGCATGAACTGTGTTTTGGAAATCAAAGATTCCAAGGCTCATATAGATTTGCATAGATAACTAATGGACCACCACATCATTATGTAGGTAATAGTTGAGTGATAAGGAAATAATTATTATGTATTTATTTCTAGTGTTGGACATTGTACTAGTTGCAGTTGTTATATTTCTATTTTAACATCATTGTATGAGTTTGCTTAGAATGTAACGATGGGATAAATTAAAACACATAATAACTACCGACTTTTTCAAAAACAGATATATTATGGAAATCAACCAACACATGATGATGATTACCTCAAATACATGACAGTACAAACACGGATAAAGACGATAATTACCTATGAAGCATACTAGTAAACGCACATACTTGGATATTGTCTAGGTACTTTTGTTCTTATGTACGATTATTAAGCGAAAGTTTAATCTTCTTACTCTCGATTGCATTTCAAATGCATACTCTCTTACTTATCGACAGAGTTATGGATCAATCCATTGGAAGTAGCCACATCCATTCTGGTATCTTGCATGCGAAGTATCTTCAACCTGCATTTTTATGTGATTCAGAAATGAATATGATTACTTCAACTCTACATTTGCAACATACTCTTCTACTTTGAACTTATTCATTTCTTGGATTGTAAAAACTACCGATAATTGGAACGTCATACGAGTTTGTATTTGACATTGTTATATTGATATTCTTGACCGAAACTAAATTGAATGATGTTTAAAATCACATTTATAAACAATTACAATCGAAAGTTTATTTGAATTATTTATTGTTAATTTGATCGGTCACTCCAAAGATTCCAATTAGGTTCTATAGGGCATGGCATAGAGCATTATGGTTCGGACAATGATGATCATTGAAAATATTCCAACTATACACTGTAGCGCATGGCATAGACCACCATGGTTCAGATAGTGATGTGATCGATCCCTGAAAAGGTTCCAACTTTACACTGTAGCACATGATAAGAAGCAGCTTGATTTAGAGATTGATGTGATCGTTCGCTGAAAAGAATCAAACTTTACACTGTAGCGCGTGACTAAACTGTCATGCTAATTCTATTTGTCATTGATTTTTTTTTGAAATTACAGTATAGGCACACGGGATATGAAATTAGACTTGGATGGTGTAAAAGTTTATTTTCAATATAAATACCTCTTAAGTAAAATGTTTTTAGTTCAATTTGTAACCTAGAATTCACCAGCTCTTAAGATGCCCATTTCTTCCCCAAAATCATATAATGATATTAATCGTTTATCTGGACCATCAAATCCTAATCTATCTCCATCTAGAACCCGACTACATGGTACGCTGAAATGAAAGAACGACATTACGATGATATGAGGTAAAGAGAGCTTGAAACAGGGATGCAACAATTGCGAATAGACCATCAACAACAAAAATTACCTATCCACCTTACATAATAATTACATCATGTAATACCAGAAGTACAAAATGTGATTGAGGTTGATGAGGTACAATCCGCAAATCTTATGTGCTTATATGGTTTTGAATCACCGATTGTAGTCATAAGAAATAGGATAATGTTGGTCGTCGGTACTTTTGTTGTCTACTTTACCCCAATGGATGCGAATTTGGACAGTGGTTAGACTACCGATTCCTTTTTCGAGCTATAACATACACTTTGGAATTGGAAGAAGAGATTAGGAGGCTTGATAACCAACCCACTGACGTTATAAATTAGAACTATTTTCTTTGTAGTCGTTCAACCTAGATGTTTGTCTACTCCAGGACTAACTAGTTTAATTCATGTATCTTTCATTTTTCATTTGATTGTAGAGTAGAAGTTATTTATTGAATTTCGATATTTGAAATCATGTATCTTCTCATTATCTTAATATCTTAAGTTGAAGTGATATGTCAACCAAATTATAAAGGTCAAAGGTAACTTTTGAACCAAAGAGAAATACATATAATACTTAAATAGGAAAATACAATAAAAAATCAAATGACACAAAGACACATAGATACATAAATACCACACGGAAGTACAATGATACATAGTTAACCTAAACGTGTCACCCGACTATAACATAGTTCAAATGCTTCATGATCAACAAATTCTGATTAGTACTCCAATATTGTTAGCACCAAAGTTGGTCACTAACACCCTTGAATAAAGTTATGTAGAGAGATTAATGAAGAAAGCAAATTGAAATAGAGAAATAACACAATTAAATTCAAAATAAACAGAAAAGGAAACACCAGAGTTATAGTGGTTCGGCATAACTGCCTACATCTACTTTGAATATGATCTTCATTACTTTACTGATCAGTTGAATACATATACAATCTGTAAACAAACAGCTTGAATGTAAGTTTGAGCAGAAAAGAGTTGAATACAAAACAGGCAAAGTATTCTTGAAGTTCCCAAAAAAAGGTCCCTCTCACTGTACCCCTACCCCTCTATTTATAGGCGAAGATAGGATGGTTCTCCTGAATAGGCCCATGAACAAGACACCCCGGCCTACTACAGATAACTCTTGTACACCAACCGAGCATACCGACCCTCTGACGTCGAATGGTGGTCGTCGACCCACTTTGGCCGAGCTTGGGATTTCTCACGAGTTACTCGAAGTTTGCTCTCACGTAACTCGAAGCAAGTGGAGGTTTTAGTCAAAATAAAAGAATGTCGGTCGCATCATTCCGATCTTATGGCCACGGTCGACCCACTTCTACACCACTTTCTCTGACCGATCCAACATGGCCGAACTGACATAGCCGAGCCATTCGTGCCAAACCATCCATGGTCGACCCATCAATTGCCAAGCCGACATGGCCGAGCCATTGGTGCCAAACCCTCTGAGACCGAACCACCAAATACCAAGCCAGATGACCCATTTCCTCTGAGTCAATCCCGCAAGTGTCGAACCACTCTTGCCGAGCGACCTTTCCCTGGATATCCTAACCGAACAGATCAAACCGAACTAGGTAGGCCGAACGTCCACCACCGAACCGCATACGCAGGTTGACCTACCCAAGTTATACCGAGCCACACACTTCCAGTCCTGTCTTAATTCGAGTTTTCTGATCACGGCCTCTGCAGCTAGTGCCTTGTAGCTGGGCCACGTGGTCGGGTAACATTTGCGCCCTAAAGTGTATCGTGTGAAACAACATGACGCGCTTTGAATTGATTAATCAGTTCGTGCTTTTCAAAGCTGAATGTATACGATCTCACGAAGGCCGAAACATGGTGGATTTTATTAACACTATATGCACACACGTATGTGTGTGTGTGTGTATATATCCTCCTCTCTCTCTTCTTCTCTCTCTTTTTTTATAGCAAAGGACGAATTGGCATATACAAGACGATCCACACAATCGGTTCACTCACTTACCGACCCACCAAGGCATAACGACTGATTCTACAGGTGACTAACTATTCAACTTCCCATCTTCCATATAAAAATCCACTCTTTCATCATTTTCTTCCCACTTCTCACTTCATAACTCATCTTCCTTAGCGCTGCTCCAAACTCCATCCCCTTTGCTTTACCAAACCACTTTGCCCCTTGTTTCTAACGCTCTTCAAATGCGATACCACTACAACTCTCGATTCCTAACTCTGAGAATCATCTGCCCTAACTCCGAATTAACACATATTGTTGAGCTACCACGTATCATTATGTACTACTAACCATCCCTTTTTTAACTCGAACTTGGTTTGGACCTTGAGCGCATACAGTCATGCATAATAAAAAAGAAAAAAAGAAAATGGTGGCAAGGTATGAATGACAGGAGAGGACAATGAAATGTTTTTAGCATGAGTTTACATAAAACTGAGAGGAGTTAGCATAGTCGTTGATAGGAACTGAGGTCGGTAATGTATAGGAGAAGAGAGTCGTGTTTCACGAGAGAGAAGAGTTATGCACTTTGAATGGGAGTGGGTCTGTGGATTGTCCTAGGAGCTCTAGGTCGGTAAGATTTTGTTAGTAGAACAGTTTGGTAGGGTTCTAAGAGAAGAGTGGTTCGGCATATGTTGGGTGATGTTAGTTTTGTATAATTTGAGTGAGTGAGTGGGTTGACACTTCACATTTGAGTGGATCGGTTATCTTTGGTCTAATAGGCATTCAGGGGTCTATAGGAGAGTAGGTCGGTGAGTAGAGAAAGGAAGAGAGCAAGTGAAGCGGGATAGGTTTTAAGGATTAGCACTGAGCGAGGCAGTAAGGTTTGGCATGCATGCACTTGAATGGACAAACGGTCCTAGCCCTAGGTTCGGGGACCGGCATTGGCAAAAAAACTTACCTTACCGCGACTCATAGAACATAATATCACTGCTTATCTTCATATCTAATCATACACCAATAAATCCACGATACGAACCTAATTTCTAAGGCACATGGAACTAATTAGGACTAATAACTTCACAACTTGAACCATTGTAAATGTGAACTCAAAGCCTTTTAAAGATAACAAGTTAAAGCTCATCGAGCTACACTTTACTCTTTGGAACTCCGATTTATTTGTGCTCTTTACTTGAACCATCGCACTAGCTCACACACCATGCGGGAGGAATATTTTTGTTTTTATATCTGATATCTATTGTCTTTCAAGTATAGTTTAAATAGGCATCTGTTCACATTTGTCGTTCTTTGGAGATGTCCAAAAAATCGAGCTATGCTATAGTTTCTGATAAGCCTAAGCCAAGTTCTCGGCAGGAGGTAGTAGGAACTTCGAATCCACCGACAACCTATACACAGGGTATTTCGGATCCACCTGCTGTAGTTATAAGCCCGGCTCCTGACACCATAGATGGAGCCGTTGTTCTATATAATCCCATTGATCCAAAAGCCTCAAAAATTTGTGAAACTACTCTTCATCGGTAGTGCTCAACCCATAGGGAATCCCCTTCGACGATGTTTTAGTTCTGTCAGGACAAGATCGGCCTCACCTTCCCCCAACCGGGTATACAACATGAAAAAATTTATGTTGGGTCGAAAGCGTGCCACCTTTCAATTCATTTCTCCATGAAGTGTTGCGATACATCGGGATTGCTTCGGCTTAGCTACACCCTAATAGTCATGCGTTTATTCATGGCACATGTGTCCTCTTTATAAGCACCTTATTCAGGCTTCCTACGTCCGAGGATATCCGTTATATCTACCGCTTTAAAAGACGATCTGACAATCCATCCTTCATGTTTCTTGAGCCATACTCCGAATGTCAAATCCTTATGCAGACGTGGAGTAAAAAATTTCCAGTATAAGCAAGAGTGGTTTTATGTACGCTGCCCCTCAGTTTTTGCCAGAAGATGGCTAGAAGGAAGTAAGTTTCATTCCTAGACTAATATTTGCTTAAGGCTCGAAGTGCATCATTTCTGAACTTCTTTCAACTTTTATAGGTATCCACCCATGACCTGAAGGCGCTGGGTATTCTGCGACCGTCGAGGCTATTCGAGTTATTCCCATAAGAGACTAGGACATTAAATCCATTATTTCCAACGAATTGCATTTGAAATTTGGATTACTGGTGGAGGGTCGTCGAACTAGCCTTCCAATTGGCGCCACTACAACCGGATTTTCTGTGGAAAAAGGCAAAGAGCAGGCCGGACCTTTGGTGCCCCCTGTAGGAGGGGTCCCCGATACAACCGAGGAAGGTGAAATTAAAGAGACCGGGGTGCCAGATGCGACTGACGAGAACACAAGTTCCGACTTAGCACCAGTAATTGAAGCAGTCGGCATTGATGAACCGCCTCCCCTTCAAAGAGCAAAAGGTGTCTAGCCTACAAGCTAAAAAAGAAAAAAGTAGGCGAAACTTCGAACGTTACAATTACTCCAGTTGAGAAAGAGTTGTCTCCTTAAAATTTAGCGGGGTCACTAAAAGGTCTATCAGACCTGACCATCCCTGACGACTTACTAAATTATAGCTTCAACGACCCAGAGGTTATAGGACTTAATTTTCCCACGAGAAGCGATGAAGGCAACCAGGCTCGTCATCAAGGAGAAAAAACTCCCATAAGTAAAGAAAAAAACACTGGTCCGTCGAGGGGAAGCACTAGGACACACAAGAACACTTACACTTCATATAAATTTTAAACATCATATGATTCCCACTAACTCATCCACACTTGATTTTCTGTGCAGGTGATATGGGACGTACTCACAGTATTGACCATCTTCGTAGATCCTCTATCTTCTACCAGTCTAGTCAGGATTCAGGATCAGGTAGACGACGAGATAGGGATGACAGCGGCGATGGAGATTATCATCCTAGGGAGTCATCGTCTTCCAAAAGAAAAACTTATAGTAATTCTTCATATCCAAACGATCCTCCCTCTCAGTCAGAGCACGGTATGGAAAAATTTACTCAGAATGGACATCGATTCGAAACTTCCCACGACCAACACTCTGGCTCATCGAGCACCAAGCAATCTCGTGAGCCCCATGAGAAGTCCGTGACTCCGGCTAAGCAGACTCCCTCAGCCTCCGCACACGATCCATCGACGGCAGAAAAATTAGCCGAGCTCAAAGTCACATTCCTGAAGATATGCTTCGACGGATTGAAATTTCTTCCTGCGATTCATCCTATTCTTGGGCATGTTAAACAAAGTGTCATCGTTTATAACAACGATGTTTATGTCCAACATGATGCGTTCAATCATTTGGTGGAGAAAGTTTTAGAGGTTTCTATGGAATGTCAACACGAAATTGATCGCTTGAAACTTAAAGCCATTGACGACAAAGATATCATTAAATCTCAGGATGAAGAGCTATCCCCGTACAAATCTCAACTTGATGCCGCCCAAAGAAATGCCAAGGATACAGCCGAAGTAGTTAGTCGTTTGGAGGCCAGTCATAAAAAAGTACTTGATGAGGCAAACCAACGTATGGCGCTCTAGCCAAAGAGAAAGACTCCATCCAGAAAGAAAAAGATATTCTCGCTCGATGCGTTAAAGAGCTGGAGGAGCTGCTCCTTAAAGAGAAAGAAGAGAAAACTACCACATAGGAAGAGTCACAATGATATTGCAACGAAATTTTCATAACACGACTCCTAAAGATGAAGCTTGATGAGGAACTTTCTAAGGCCGAAGCGGTAAAGGAGGCAGCTCGCGAGGAGGGTAAGAGAATGGCACTCACAGGAGTTGATTCTCGCCTTGAGGCAGCTGCTGAAGCCGGTAGTAAAGAAATTAAGTGCTTATTTGATCCGCTCAATGCTGAGCATAATGCTCGAGTTCTCATGCATCATGACCTAACTTTTCTAGAAGAGGGTTACCTCGAATCATTGGCCGAAGTATGGGACACTTTAATAAAAATTAAAAGAGTTGATCTGGGCACCAAAGAGGTTGATGAAGAAGCTCATGTGAAGGAAGTGCTTTGAGGAAACGAGCCTTCTGACATACTGTGACGAGAGCTCTCTTCGGAAGAGACTCCTCCTCGTCAAAGGGAAATGACGACATTGCTGGCCCATCCGGAACTGAGCCTCCCGATCCTCCCCCCATTCTACCGGTCGATAGCTCGTCACCTGATCCTTCCGAGCAGCATGTTGCTTATGACCCAGAGAAGACCGGGCATGGTGTTTATATTATATCCCCTATTCTAGAGGGTGAGACTCCCAAGACAGCTGAGAGTCAACCGGAAGCCGGTATGTAGCTTTCCCTTCTAGAGTTAAGAATGAACTTCAGGTGGTGGAACTTGATGATCTTCTAAATAGGCCCCTGAAGGTAATTATTCTCAGTGGAACCATACCTCTAAAGATCCCTCCTCCCCTCCCTAGATACCACTTCACTGGGAAGCAAGGGTTCGAGGAGGAAATGTTCGTCTAAGGAGATTTTGGAAAACCGAAGAAGGAGAAAAAGTAAAAAAGGTAGCTATCATCTTATTACGCCCCGCTTAGCCTGAATAAACCTAAATCATGTAGTAGTTTCTTTATCTTTTTTTATAGTCGCTGTAAATAGATTTTCGCTCCAAACTTCAAAGAAGTTGCAATGGAACTTAATCGTCGATTCGTAAATAAAACTTTGTTTCTTTGTTTTCGATGATTTTCATTGTTTATCTTATTATCCAACTCCTAATTGAAATCCAAAGTTTATTGGGTCACGTAAGCGCCAGTTCGATTCCGCATAACTTGGAGATTCCTAAAGTACTTATACTTTAGTCCGCGCTCCGGGGACATAGAAATTTTTTTTGAATCGTTTATACTTTAGCCAACACTCTAGGGAATCAAAGTACTCTAGTCCACGCTTCAAGGACTTAGATATTTATGAATCATTTATACTCTAGTCCGCACTTCGGGGACTCAAAGTACTCCAGTCCACGCTTTGGGGACTTAAATATTTTTTTTGAATCGTTTATACTCTAGTTCACACTACGGGGACTCAGAGTACTCTAATCCATGCTCCGGGGACTCAATATTTTTGAATCGTTTATACTCTAGTCCGCACTCCGGGGACTTAGAGTACTCTAGTCCGCACTTTGGGGACTTAGAGATTTTTTTGAATCGGTTATACTCTAGTCCGCAGTCGAGGGACTCAGAGTACTCAAGTCCATGCTTCAGTGACTTAGAGATTTTGTGAATCGTTTATACTCTAGTCCGCACTCCGAGGACTAAGAGTATTCTAGTCCACGCTTCGGGAACTTGGAGTTTTTTTGAATCGTTTATAGTCTAGGTCGCACTCTGAGGACTCAGAGTACTTTAGTCCGTGCTCCGGGGACTCGGATATTTTTTTTGAATCATTTATACTCTAGTCTACACTCCGGAACTCAGAGTACTCTAGTCCACGCTCTGGGGACTTAGAGATTTTGTAAATCGTTTATACTCTAGTCCGCACTCCGAGGACTCAAAGTACTCTAGTCCGCACTCTGCGGATTCGGAGATTTTTTGGATCATTTATACTCTAGTCCGCACTCCGGGGACTCAAAGTACTCTAGTCTGTGCTCCGAGGACTTAGAGATTTCATGATTTTATGTGTGTGTTCATTCGCCAAACAGATCAATGCAATTCTATTTTGCCGTGAAATTACAAAATACAAAGCACTAAAAGCTAGTAGGAAAACAGCTTCAAGCCTTTATTGATTGTAGAAAATAATGACAACTGAATTATCTTATTACATATCGAAAACCGAGAACAATAAAAGAAACATTTATTGAAACAATCGCTACCAAAATGCAAAATAAATTATCTAAGTACAATAACGATGCAAATGCTCGCTATTGCATGCTCTAGGAGTGTCACGCCATCAATAATCGCTAGCTTGAAGGTTCCTCCTCCAAACACCGTTCGATGACGTACGGACCTTCCCATATGGGATTCATATGTGATGGGATTGGAAAAACTCGCTTCAAAATAAGATCACCTACATTAAAGATTCTCAGTCGAACTTTTTCATTATAATATCTCGGTGCCGGTACGCGGCCGCCCTTAAATCAGCTTCTTCACATTTTTCGTCGATAAAGTCCAACGATTCCAGTAAGAGATCTTGATTCATCCAAGGATCATAATGAGTCACCCAGTGAGAGGGAACTTCAAGTTCCATGGGTATAACAGCTTCAGCACCATATGCCAAGGTGAATGGTGTATGGCCAGTCGTAGACTTGTAGGTGGCCTGTAAGCCTAGAATGTCGTCGGAAGCTCATCCACCCACTTGCCTCTGGCATTCTCCAAACGTTTTTTTCAACATGGACTTGATTATTTTATTTATGGCTTCAACTTGTCCATTGGCTTTAGGGTGAGCAACTGCTGCAAACCTTTTCTTAATGTAATATTTTTGGCAGAATCCCTTGAACTCCCTACTCCTAAATTGAGTTCTGTTGTCCGTGATGATAGTTTTTAGGAGGCCAAAATGGCATATGATGTTTCACACAACGAAATTAATGACCTTTTTGGTAGTGATCATAGCTAAGGGGTATGCTTCCGCCCACTTGGTGAAATAATCGACTGCAACAATTGCATAATTTCCACCATCTTTAGAGATCGGCAAGGAGGACTTCATGAACTTCTCTCAAGACCAGCTTTATCTCGTCGTGGGCGATGCACCGAAGTAAGGAACTGAGAATCCTTTTCGATACATTACTCCATCCTGCATTATATACTGCAAGGCTTTGCGAATGACTTATCGTCTTTCGTTCTTTCTCTCGGGATAAGTTCCATGTAACATGTATTCTTTGAACTGGGTCATCCACGACTCCCTTTCAGTTTCCGTTCCTAACACAAAATCCACTTCTATTTCATTTATACTCGGAGCATGTAAGATTTCGATGGGAACTAAACCCATCTGTTGTGCATACCAGTACTTTCGAATTTCGCCAACGAGTCGGCTTCCTCATTTTGTTCATGCGGGATATGCGAATTATAGTAATATTCCAAGTCCACCAACAGTTCTTGAAGCCGAGCAAGGTATGGGGCAAGCGTTTCTCCCTTTGCCTGATAGTCTCTCCGTACTTGGTACACCACCAATTGTGAGTCACAAAAGATTTCAACCGATTTTACTCCAAATTATTTGGTAAGTTTCAAGCCGGCAATCAATGCTTCATATTCAGCTTCATTATTCGTAGATGGGAAATCAAGTTTCAAAGCATAACAAATTGACCGGTTTTCAGGAGTTACAAAAATAACACAGCCCCAGAACAACAGTCGTTGGATACCCCATTTGTGTATAGCTTCCATTGAATGGGGGGGAACTACATCACCACCACTTGACTCGTTTGAGATGGTGAATTCTGCAATGAAGCTCGCTAGTGCTTGCCCTTGGATAGCCCTCTATGGAAGGTAAGTGATATCAAGTTGACTAAACTCAATGTTCCATTTGAGCAACCTTCCGGAGGTTTCTAGTCGTTGGAGCACCTGTCGCAGAGGTTGATCGGTATAGACACTAATCGGGTGAGCCTGAAAATACGGACAGAACTTGCGTGATGCAATCACCAAGCAGTAGGCTAGCTTCTCAATCTTAGGATAATTCCTTTCTTCCCCTATTAAACATTTACTAACATAGTACACTGGCTTTTGAATTTGGTCCTCCTCGCGAACCAAGGCTGTACTGATGGCATGCTGAGACATGACCAAGTAAACATATAACTCTTCATGGTCTATAGGATTTGATAGAACCGGGGGCCTCTCCAAATGCCTCACTAGAGCTCGGAACACAACCTTACAGTCCGGCGTCCATTCAAAATTTCTCTTGAATTACACTTTTCATTCGCTTTGGATATGAATCAACTCAACGTGGCGACTTTTCCATTCAGGCTTTGTATTTGCTTTATAGTTCTGGGTGCTTGTATGTCTCGAATAGCCTAAATCTTTTCTGTGTTAGTTTCGATCCCCCGCATTGACAATAAAACCCAAAAATTTTCCTAACGCAACGCCAAAGAAACATTTCAGTGGATTGATTTTCATTCCGTAGCATCTGAATATATCAAACATCTCCGCTAAGTCTCAAATGTGGTCGTTTGACTTCCATGACTTCATGAGCATGTCATCCACATAGACTTCCATTGTTCTACCAATCTGGTCTTTGAACATCCGATTCACCAAATGTTGATAAGTTGCTCCTGCATTCTTTAACCCGAAAGGCATCACTACATAACAGTACAGTCCAACATTCATGAAAAAATTAGTATGTTCCTGATCTGGAATATGCATTGGGATCTGATTGTACCCCGAATACGCATCCATGAATGACAATAATTCATGTCCTGCTGTTGAGTCGACCAGCCGATCAATTCTGAGTAAAGGAAAACTATCCTTAGGGCATGCCTTGTTCAGGTCTGAGTAATCAACACAGGTCCTTTATTTCTCATTCGCCTTTCTCATTAGTATGTGGTTAGATACCCATTTAGGCAGAGGGCGTCACGGACGAACCCATTGGCTATGAGTTTGTCCACTTCCTCTCTGAGAGCAGCAGACCTCTCCGGGTCCATACCTCTCCTTTTTTTTCTTCGCTGACACATACTTCGGGTCAATGTTCAACATATGACTTGTGATAGTAAGAGAAATTCCACAAATATAAGAGTGGGTCCAAGCGAAAACATCCAGATTCGCTCGAAGGAAATCGGTAAGATCGTCGATCATCGAGGAGTTAAGTTGTGATCCAATCTTAAGCACCCATGATGGGTCATTGTGGCTGACCGGAATGTCAATCGTAATTCAGCCGATGTTTCTTTAGCCTCCTTGGGTTCTCCATCAACGTCTCTCGGATCTATGTCTCTATAGATCCGACCCTGCTGCCCGAGCCAAGGCTCGGGCATTACTTGTCAATTTTCAGCAACATGGATGTGGACAGAGTTGTCCACAACCTTTCCCTTCACCCTTCACTGGGACTCTCTTAGTTCAGCTAAATAACATGCATGATCAGTCGCTTGGTCGCCATGCACCACACCAACTCCTCTATCCGTCGAAAATTTCAAGGTTAAACACCACGGGGCCAAAGCAGTCCTAAACTCCGCCAGGGCCGGTAGGCCCAAAAACACATTATATTGGGAATCAACATCCAAAAAATAAACAATAGGATCCATACCCTCCTACGTTCACCTTCTCCCAATTCAACTAGCAATTCAACGAAACTTATCGCATCAGTGGTTGCACCATTAAAGCCGTGAATGTAGGCATTAGATCCTTCGCTTCCATCTTCATTTGGTCATACGCCTTTTTGAAGATAATATTAAGAGAACTTTTGCAATCAATTAGTATCCTTCTCACAAACGCCGATCCAATCGTGGTTGGGATGACCATCAGATTAATGGTAGGCGCCTCTACCTGATCGGCATCCTGCTTATGAATACTATATCATCCGTCATCATTCACTGCTGTTTTGTCGGCATCCCGTCCTCTGTATTCAAGCAGCATTCGAAATTCGCATGCTTTAGGAAACTAGCATAACGTTCATTTCTTGCCAACTCTTGTCTGTCGGGTGAGGCCTACGGACTATCGTGTTTATAACCAGTCTACCTCCAGTCTGAGCGGGTTCGTCAGGTCGATGTAAAGCCTGCCCGCAATTGGGTTCGGAGGTAATATGTCCGCCTTCCTGCAGATTCTCAATAAACTACTGTAACTTTTTTCATCGAATCAGCTTTTCTATAGTTAAGGGTGTCTACATTCTTCAGTATTGTGCCCGTAAGTCTCATGGAAGAGACAATACTTCCCAGTCTGCTTTTGTTCCTCAATGGATCCTTTGGGCGCAGCTTTCGGTATTGGAACGTATTACAAGTCGATAAATAAATATTCTTCAGAGATGTGTTCAGAGGAGTGTATTCATTATAGATTCGGATCCTTGGTTTCCACTTTCCTACTTTGCTCTTTCTTCCAGGACTTCCTCCTCCGGATCCTTTAGACTGCTCCTGGTTATTTTGAACACTAACACGGACCATGCCAGAGTTATCGTCAGACTGCTTTACCGCAATGTTACTTTGCACCGCTTCCTTGCTAGGCTTGGGCGCACTGCTTCATCCGGTCCATCTAGCCTCTTCTCTTCCCATGAATTGGTTCGCCTTTGAATAAAAACGTTCCAGGGTGGTCGGTGGTTTTCCTGCTAGCAAATCACCATACTCTGAGTCCGGATCTACCCTCGCATCACGGCCATGAGAATATCATGGTCTTTTGGGTTGCTAACTTTGGTAGCAGTAATATGAAATCTTTGCAAATATTCCTTTAATGATTCCCCTAGGGCCTGGATCACACTGGATAAAGACATTACGTCCTTTGGACGAGTGGTATGGATCCTAAACTACTCCACAAATTTCGTCGCTAACTCATCAAACCTGGAGATCGATCGTGGAGGAAGTCTAGTGAACCACATGGTAGCGATTCCAGATAAGGTTATTGGAAAACATTTGCATTTAGTAGCATCGTTTTCCCTAGCCGAGTCCATCACCCACTTATATCTCATTACATGCTCTCGGGGGTCCGTCTTCCCTTCATAGGCTGGAATAGTAGGCATATTGAACCTCGAGGGTATTCAGCCTCTAGATAGCATCTGTGAATGGAGTATGGCTTCTAGATGCACCTCAATCATCATTGAACAAGCCCTGGTTCTCCCTCATTAGTTGTCTGATCATGGCCGATAAATCCGAGGTCTGGATAGGAGGTGGCAAGTTGGAACCCGTCCCGCGTGATCGCTCTAGTTGATGCCTCCACGGTAGGTGATCTCCCAAATGCACGTCTTGGGGACCCGCTTCGCTACGACCCAGGTAAGGTGGTGAGCAAGCCTCCACCTATGCCCAAGATCTTAGGTTTCCCACTCCAGTTTGAGTGCGATTTTCCAAGTGTAAGTGAGGGGTCGCGGTTCCAAGTAGGGAGCCTGGACCATTTCTGTTGGATTGTTCTACTATACCTATTTGTATCGTTTTAATTCTACGGCATCTATGCCTATGATGTTCATATGACGAAGAGGACCTGTCAGATAATGAGTAGGAAACGGGGCTTCCTCCAACATTTTGATGTTGTTGCTGAGAAATTCAGATCACGGGATTGGCGTTAGCTTGAATTTGCTCATTGAGCTGTCTCATGCTTTCCACGAGTCCTCTCATCAACTCTTTGAACTCTGTCTTGGTGAAAACTTCTGATTGGTTTAGGACGGGTGCATGGATTAGCTTATTGATTGCTAGGTCCCACTTGTTGGACGCTGGCGGTCTCATTGACATCGGCATTATGGGAGGCTAATCTGGTACGTAGTCTTCCCATATTAGAGTTATCTGTCTGAACTCTGAATAGAATCTATGAATTCTTGAAAATGAACTTAGATCTCCTTCAGGGGATTTCTTCAATCCAGCAGTGACAAAGCGGATCCGAGCAGCCTGAGAACACACGTTCTCGGTGAAAGCACCAAAATGCTAGCACCAAAGTTGGTCACTAACACCCTTGAATAGAGTTAGGTAGAGAGACTAATGAAGAAAGCAAATTAAAATGGAGAAATAACACAATTAAATTAAAAATAAACAGAAAAGGAAATAACAGAGTTATAGTGGCTTGGCGTAACTACCTACATCCACTTTGAATATGATCTTTGCTATTTTACTGATCAGTTGAATACAGATACAATCCTTAAACAAACAGCTTGAATGTAAGTTTGAGCAGAAAAGAGTCGAATACAAAAAATGGCAAAGTGTCCCTGGAGTTCCCGAAAAAAGGTCCTTTTCACTGTACCCCTGCCCCTCTATTTATAGGCGAAGATAGGTCGGTTCTCCTGAGTAGGCCCGTGACAAGGACACCCCGGTCCACCACTGACAACTCCTATACACCAACTGAGCATACCTGTTGAAACCTCGTTTATGACGTTTCATACTTATTTTAATTACGACAACTATATATGGCGATTTTCCATACTAACTTGTTTTTGCAGGAATATCTACAAGACGAGATTCAATTGAACTTCATGCTGCATAAATGTTGTATTAAGTCGTTATGTAGAATTGAAATAATGTTAAAATCTCTCCTATGGATATATATATCGACACATACACATACGCACATTCATAAAATGAAATTAAATTTTTTGGTCAAAATCAGACGTCTGAAATGACCAATTCAGACGTCTGAATCTGTAACTAAAATTAATTTTTTTACAATATTCAGACGTCTGAATTGGAAGTTTCAGACGTCTGAATCTGGTCAAAAATGACCTATTTCCTTTCTGGTTTGCACGTTACCAATTTCAGAAGTCTGAGTTATTATTTTCAGACGTCTGAATTCCTACAATGGCTATATTTTTAAATAGACACTTCTCTTCCATGAAGAGATACAACCTTTTATTAATAGATATGTCCATACTCTTTCATAATAACTATTCACGAATGATTACACCTCTTTATACTCTATATAAACAAGTTAGAATCATTTGTTTTATCAACCCAATCGATCTAACTCTTTCTATTCTTATACTACTCTGATTCTAACACTTTTGTGCATTCAAATTTATTCAAAATCATTCATTTACTTCCATATTCTTCACACACACACACACACACACACACACACATATATATATATCAAAAGGAGAAGATTATAGGAAGATTGTACTATCAAGAGACAAATTCGTGTTATCAAGAACATACTATGTCATATACTCTCTGTATAAGTTGAAGTCATGTTCTGCTGTTCAGACGAGTGAAGTCCTCTTCGGCTGTTGAGGCATCGAATTCCTGTTTTGTTGATTTAGGTGTTGTAAACCTGTTCCTTCGGGTTAAGTGAGGATTGTTATTAGTAAAATTCCAAAAGGAGTCTGGGACTGGTCGTAGAACGGGAAGTTCGAACCAGTATAAAAGTTCCTGGTGTGCTTGTTTTATTTTACTTATTCACATTGTTATAGTATCTTAGTTTATTTCCACACTAGTATAGTATAATTCCATATAACACGATCCGTGCAGTATTTTTCATTTGGTATCAGAGCAAGGCATCTCATAACTGTTACACAGTTATTTGATATCTTGTTAATATGGAAATCAACACCAGCACTACTACTAACACTAGTTTTATTGAAGGTCAATCTACTGCACGACCTCCACTATTCAATGGCATGAACTACAATTACCGGGCAACACGAATGCATATTTATATGCAAGCCAATAGTTTTGATGCATGGAATGTTACACAAGCAGAATATACTGCACCTACTACTGAATATACTACATGGACAGTTGCACAAAAACAAGATGCTTCTGCTAATGCTAAAGCTATGAATATGTTGTTTTGTGCATTAGACAAAAATGAATTTAACCGAGTTAGTATATGTAACACTGCATATGAAATATGAAGAACACTTAAAGTGACTCATGAAGGTACTAACAAGGTTAAACAGAGTAAAATCTTTATGCTTAAGAATCAATTTCAAAATTTTAGACTAAAACAAGATGAATCTATAAATGACATGTACTCCAAATTTCAAGATATTCATCATTCTTTACTAGGACTAGGAGAAACATACTCCGATTTTGATATTGTTTCAAAAATCCTTAACTCTTTAACGGATGAATGGGAAAGAAAAGTCTTAGCCATTGAAGAAGCTAATGATCTTTCTACCATAAAACCAGAAGAGTTGATAGGAAATCTAATGTCCTACGAAGTAAATTTACAGGCTAAAAGAGTACAAGCACAAGACAAAAAGAATATAGCATTTCATGCAGAGAAAGAAGAATCAGACTCGGATGAAGAAGACTTGGCATTCATTGCTAAAAACTTTAAAAAGTTTTTGAAGCACAGAAAAGGAAATCGAAACAACGGGAAAAGGAATTTCAACAACAATGCAAATAAGCTATCTTCATCTATACTAGAATGCTTTAACTGTCACGAGAAAGGGCACACGTAAAAAGATTGTCCAAAACAAAAGAAGATATATCACGTTAAGAATCGAAAGGACAAGTCTAAAAGAAAAGTATTTTCAGTAACATGGGATGGCTCAGATTCTTCTTCTTCAGAAAGCAACAGTGATAGTGAAAAAGAACAAGAAAATGTCTGTTTTATGGCTACAAAGAATGAGGTAAATGATCTTACTTTTGATGATATAATTGAAATTAATTCAGAACTTCTTGATACCTTAAAAAGTATCAAAAGAAAATATAAAGAGGCTCTAGAAAATCAGAGAAAAGCAGAATTCGAGAGAGATATGCTAAACGATGAAAAGAAAATATTAGAAGAAGAACTTGGAAAACTTCAAGATACCTTATCTAATGATAACTCTCAACTAACTTTATTGATTCAATAAATTGAAACTCAAAACGAAAAGAATGATTCTCTTGTCTCTGAAAATCATGAGCTAAAAACTAAGATCAAAGTGATAGAATTAGATAATACTTGCCTCAAAACCAAGTTAGATAATATTACTAGAAATGTTTCTAACTTTAATAAAGGACGAGAAACTTTATCCAATATTCTTGAAAATTCTCAATCCACTTCTAATAAAAAGGGATTAGGATACCCTAAGAAATCAAAGACTTCATCTAAAAAAGTGACTAGGAAAAATATTTTTTATCCTACTACTCATCCAAAAAGAAATAATAATTCAAAAACCATAAAGATATGGGTTCCTAAAACAAACAATAGTTTATTAGGAATAAATATATAAATACCTTTTTGGAAACTGTTCATAAAAATCAAAATTATATTTTTAAGGGGGATACTGAACCTTTTTGGGTTTGGTTTCCTAAGACCTAACTCTTAGGACCCTATCACAAAGTGGGTACTAATGTTTTTATTATTTTTTGTAGGACCCACTTAAAAAGAGAGAGAAATGGATACTCGACGGTGGTTGCTCAAAACATATGACTAAGGACAAAAATATGCTATCAAACATTACTTACTCAGATGGAGGTTCAGTCACTTTTGGAGACAATTCCAAAGGATATATCATTTGAAAAGGCGATGTCACCAATGTCGGTACATCTAATTTACCTCTTATTTCTAATGTTTTATTAGTCAAAAAATTAAAACACAATCTTTTAAGTATCAGCCAATTATGTGACAAAGGATTTAAAATTTCTTTTTCTGAAGATAAGTGTAGCATTCTTGATAAAAATCAAAATCTTATATTTGAAGGAAATAGAGACAGAAATATCTATGTTCCGAATATGAAGATCAATCACAATTCAGATATGTGTTTAATAGCTAATGAAAATGATCCTTGGCTATGGCACAAAAGATTCGGTCATATCAACTTCAAAACTATAAACAAACTCTCTAAAAATGATTTAGTTAGAGGATTACCAAAAATGAACTTCAAAGTCAATCATATTTGTGATGCATGCCAATTAGGAAAATTAACTAAATCATCTTTTAAATCTAAGAAAGTTATTTCTACTTTACAACCACTTGAATTACTACACATGATCTACTTGGGCCAACCCAAGTTCAATCCTTAAACCATAATAGACATGTGTTTGTAATAGTAGATGATTTTTGTAGATATACTTGGACCATTTTTATGAAAAACAAAAGTGATACGTTTGAACATTTTAAAATCTTTGTCAAACGAATTCAAAATTTAAAAGGTTTGAAGATAAAGAATATAAGAAGTGATCATGGAGGAGAATTTGAAAACGAAGTTTTTGACCATTTTTGTAAAGAGAAAGGAATTTTTCATAATTTTTCATTTCCTAGAACTCCACAATAAAATGGAGTTGTAGAACGTAAAAACAGAAATTTACAAGAATGTGCACGAACTTTGTTAAATGAAAGCACTCTTCCAAAACATTTTTGGACAGAAGATGTTGCAACTGCTTGTTATGTTTTGAATCGTGTTTCTATTCGACCTCTAACAAAAAACACTTCTTATGAATTTTTTACTGGAAGAAAACCAAAGATTTCTTATTTTAAAGTTTTTGGTTCAAAATGTTTTATATTAAATACAAAAGATCAGCTTGGAAAATTCGATGCGAAATCCGACGAAGGAATCTTTCTAGGATATTCAAATCGTAGCAAAGCTTATCGCGTATTTAATAAAAGATCAAATACTGTTGAAGAAACATTACACGTATCTTTCGATGAAAATTTTCTACAAAAACCAAGTATAGAAGATGATGAAATTTTTCCAGATAACATTACAAATACGGAAACTACAAATTTTGAAAATGATGAAAACATTGTTGATAATAATGATGAATTAAGATCTCCACCAAAAATATTACGGGATCATCCTGTTCAAAATATTATTGGAGAAATTAATTCAAATGTTTGAACTAGAATTCAACTAAATCAAATGGGCTATGTAGCATTCCTTTCTAATATCGAACCAAAGAATTCCAAAGAAGCTTCCACAGACGACTACTGGATAATTGCAATGCAAGAAGAGCTAAACCAGTTTGAACGCAATGGAGTTTGGGAATTAGTTCCTAGACTAAGTGATCAAACTGTTATTGGAACAAAATGGGTCTACAAGAACAAAGCAGATGAACAAGGTAACATCACTAGAAATAAAGCAAGATTAATTGCACAAGGATATAATCAAGAAGAAGGAATTGACTACGAAGAAACGTTTGCTCCGGTTGCAAGACTAGAAGCAATACAAATCTTAATGGCCTATGGGTGTTTTCACAATTTCAAACTTTTTATCAAATGGACGTTAAAAGTGCTTTTCTGAATGATTATATAAAAGAAAAAGTGTATGTTGAACAACCTCCCTTATTTATTCATGAGAAATTCCCTAATCACGTTTATAAACTTAAGAAATCTCTTTACGGTTTAAAACAAGCACCACGTGCTTGGTATGATCGACTAAAGACATATCTAATTTCAAATTGGGAAAGTTGATCAAACACTTTTTATTAAACATTCGAAAAAGGATATTTTAATAGTTCAAATTTATGTTGATGATATCATTTTACTAATGACCAGTTGTGTCAGGACTTCTCCGAAATAATGACCAAGGAATTTGAAATGTCTCACATGGGAGAATTAACATATTTTCTTGGTTTACAAATTAAACAACTTCAAAATGGCATATTCATTAATCAAGAAAAATATTGTGATAATTTAATCAAACGTTTCGGAATGGAAAATACTTTTGCCAAACCAACTCCAATGAGTACAACAACCCATCTTGAAAAATATAACAATGGCAAAAGTGTTGACCAGAAACTCTACCGAAGTATGATTGGTTCATTACTATATTTAACGGCAGGTTGACCTGACATAATGATGAGTGTCTATTTGTGTGCTAGATTGCAAGCCAATCCAAAGGAGTCACATTTAAGAGCAGTGAAACGTATATTACGTTATCTCACAAATACAAAAGATTTTGGTCTGTTCTATCCTAAAGAATGTCCATTCGAGTTAGTTTCATATAGCGATGCTGACTTCGGTGGTTCTCGAACAGATCGAAAAAGCACAAGTGGTAAGTGCCATTTTATGGGAAAATCACTTGTATCTTGGTTTAGTAAGAAAAAAAACTGTGTTTCTCTTTCTACATGTGAAGCAGAATATATTTCTGCTGCTTTGGCTTGTACTCAAGTAATCTATATGCAACAAACACTTAAAGATTTCATTATAAACTTAACAAATTCAACTATATATTGTGACAACTCTAGTGCTATTAACTTATCTAAAAATCCTGTCAATCATTCACGAACAAAACATATTGACATCCGTCATCATTTTCTTCGTGATAATGTTGAAAAAGGAGCAATAAGTTTAGATTTTGTTTCTTCTGAAAATCAGTTGGCTGATATTTTTACAAAACCTCTTTTAGAAAATATTTTTATCAAACTCAGACGAGAGCTTGGTATTGTCTCTCTCAAAAATCTATGATATCTTTTATAAGATATTAATATTTGTTACTTATTCTTTCATTTCATTTCAACATATTTTTAAAACCATTTATACACACCTCTTATTAAAATCATTTAATATTTTTTACTTATCTCAAAAAGGCCGTTTTATTAAAAAAAAGGAGAAATAAGTTTCATATTTTCTCCCAAACAGTTTACTAATACTAACTTTCATTCCTCACCTCTTATTTTCTTTATTTTTAACGTATGTATATTACTGATTAAAGCTTCTCAATCACACATTGCTTTAGCTAAAATTTCTAATTTTAAAATGTTTCTCTACCATTTATACACATAATTTCTGCTTTTCTCATTAAAAAAAAGAATTTTAGCAATGGAATTCAACATGATTCTTCTTCTTCTTTCTATGGCATCAAACAACAATTATAATTCTAACAATTCCCCTTCTTCATATTCTATATCATCTATAGAAATTTTGGCTACTCCAACACCACATGGACAGGATAGACATCATCATTCACACGAACATTCTGGTTATACACCAGAAAAGAAGAAATCTCGATGGTTTTTTTTCTTCGGTTCTCCAACAACCAAAGAAAAAATATCCGGAATTCATCATTACCAGAAAGAACAGTTGGATTTGCAACGAGAGATGTATTACGAGCAGAAAGTAAATGCCAAATGACTTAGTTTCATTGAACAAGTGGCATTAGAATTATGCGGTACATCTCCAAAGAAAGATGTAGTTCAACCTTCTACTTCGAATCGATGGGAGCCGAGTCCACAACGTCCTTCGGTTTCTCCAAACTCTCGGGAATGTTAACCATATTGGTCTCCATTACGATCATACATGGAGATAACCAAGATCGAACCAGATGAGTGCAAAACTCCAAGCGATTCGGACAAATGATTTCAGTTATCTATGTATGTTGTTGAATGATCATATTTATATTGTATTTCATTCAAATTTTAATATAATCTTTTTTCTTTTGTCCATATTTTTTAAACCATCTGAAATGAAGTTTCATATATATATCTCAGACGTCTGAAGTAGGTGGTTCAGACGTCTGAATATTATTGAAAAATAATTTTTTTGTAACGACCCGAAATTTTCAATCCCGAAAATTCCAGATAGTTATGAAAAAGAAGAAAGAGATAGAAGAAGAAGAAGAAGAAGAAGATCAAAAGCACCAATATCCCACATTCGCAGCGGATAAAATATAATAATAAACAATAACAGTTTACAAAAGAATAATATTCTGTCGATTACATTTTTATGCATTAGAGTTACACAAATATACACACTGAATTTACACAATCAACATATCTCAAATATACAATAATACAATACAGCGGAAATATTCTATACGTTCCTGCCATCCCGCTCGACTCCTGAGCTCCAGAATGTCCTCACTTGAAAATCTGTAATACTCGGTCTGACCCGAGCATTACATCAAAGTAACACCCGGGTCAGGCTGGTAACCAGCGTGAGTAAACCCATCGAACAAAAAATACTAATGCATAAAATATACTTAAAACCCGGGGTAACTCGTATCAATTTGCCAATTCACAATTTGTTATTAACAACACTTATATCTCCATATCAATTTCTAAGCACCAAAACTTAGATTAAATGGTCCAATTCACTTAAATCATTCCATTCCAACCTATTGATTTCACATATCAATCTATAAAGAATCGAAGTGATTTCGGGTATTTATTGATACCCGACGCCGGTCTCTTCGAATTAAATACCATCTTAACTCACACTATTCAAGACAAACATATCATATCTCAAACAATTCATATCAGAAATATCAACTAATCATTTATAAGTAAGATTAATTAGTCACCCATTCCTAATTAAATCAAATCAATTTCTTAAATCACTTTTAATCTTGCTTACTTTACAATAATTAATTACAAACCAATTAATTAATCATTATCTTAATTAATCACGCTAGATTTATTATCCTTTAATTACATTAAGTAATTATCCCATAACTAGTTACACAAACTAATTATTCCTATCCATTCACTGTAATTAACCTTTAATTACCTTCACCAATTAATTGTTCTTCTAATTACACTTAATAATTAAAAAAAATTAACTTAATTACTTTCATTAATCAACCTTGATTTATCACATTAGTAATTAACTTCCTTTAATTACTTATATCAATTAAATCAACCCCTTAATTAATCTCATTAATAAATCCTTTTATTCACACTGAGTGATCACTACTTAATTACTTCCCTCAAGTAATTATCCTTAATTACTTCCTTTAAGTAATTACATTGGTTAATTAACCTTAATTAATCAACCTCTAATTAATTAATCTATAATTCATTAACTTATAACCTTGAATTATTTGTTTAATGCTTCCAGTTAATTTCTTGAGAAATTCATTAATTAATGCTTAATACATCTAATTAAGCTCTTACTAAATTAATTTATTGGAAAGACTAAGGATTCAACTCAATTAATTAACTAGATATAAAATCTTCAAAACAAAGCAAATTAATTTTAAAACATTATATTTTTATTTATTTTTTATTTTTTAAAGGAAAAATAAAATAAATTTGAAACTTATAAAAGATTTACTTCGAACTTGTTACTACAATCTTAAATTTAAATCAAGTTAACAAAATAAATTCTACTTCAAAACCTGATCATCTTATGTTCTTAACTCGAGCCAAAAGCCAGACTCCACGAACCAAACCCGAGCAAAATAACGATCCCAAAACTTCGAGTCTAATTCTAATTTACTCAAGCTTCTACCGTACAATCCCTTCTCTCCCAAGTTCTCACAACCCAGACACACTAACAACAACGTGCACGTGCACACATGGTCGGAGTGCCTCCGACCTTCACCGCTAACTTCTGCAAGTCAACGACGTCACTCTCATGCGATTCGACCACCAGAAACATCGAATCAATCTCTAGAACCAAAATCGAACAGAGACGAGAACCCACAGAAAAACCCAATCCAAATTTTTGCCAATCACCATCACCGTAGACCATCTAAAAATTCGCCATCAAGCCCTAACGTTCGCCAGCATCCCACACTCCATTTCCCCTCACTCTGATCGAGCACGATGCCATCATTCAGAAGAAATCGTCTCGGAAACATCAACTACCAGTTTCAACCCTAAACCCTACTACGGCTCTTTCCGATCATCACAACCGCTTAAAAATCATGAGCGTATTTTTCCCATGATCTACAACTTCCCCTCTTCATTCAAGCTCAACCACATCGACCAATTCGCCGTTGAACAACTGAAATCGACCAATTCGTCCAAAATGTACAACTCGAGAATACACCCAAAATTTCCAACTAAAAAATATGATACGCATACCAAAAATCATGATTTCACATCTCTAATTCATCCATGCAATCCATCCTTAGAATTGAATTCATAAAATTGTTGACCAAATTTACAATCTTATTGACAATTTAAAATTTCGAACCAAATATTCATTTTCAATTCCTGTAATTATTTTTACGAGGAAAGTTACTTGTTTGCAAACATCTTTTATTTACAAATCAAAGGCTATTAGAGATTAAATGATGAGATCTTGGACTTTGAGAGGGAAAAAAACAAAAGCTGTAGTTCTCAACAGATCCTATTTTCGAACTGCACAGTCATTAGATATTCACACATCCATTTCAATTCAAATTCTCAGGCTAACAAATGATTTTATATTCAGATAACACATAAAAAAATTCAGGTTTTAATACTGTTTTTAAAATTGTTTACTCACCTGACCAAAACTTGAACAGAGAACAATTTCTGTTTTGGGAAACAAATCTGCTACTTGATCTTCCATTAAATCTTCCTGTCTGATTGTTGTTGAATGATGTTTAAGTTTGTAATGATGTTTATTTTATTTTATCAGGTTTGCAAAGTTGTGAGTGAACAAGCATGAGAGGGTGTTTAACAGGTTATATTTCTTTTTCAGGGTTTGGAAATTTTTAAAGCTTATTGTTGTTTGAAACTTGAACCTAATTCTAAACTTGCTTTTTTTTATGAAGAAAATTTTGTTTCCTCTTTTCATCAAAATAAAAGAAAAGTGAATTATAATTCAAACATGACACTTGTTCAAACTAATTACATTTGTCAAAATATCATTATAATCTCATTACACATGTCAATAATGAGCTTCATAATTTAAACAATTGTATCTATTTATTTTCTTACAATTATTAAATGAATTTTGAAAGCTTTTTGTATTTAATGGTTATACATGTAATTAAATGTTTATAATATGATTTTATATTATACTTTTAGTTTGGTTTATACTTAAGCATATAAAATTATAAAAGAAGGTAAGTTAAACCCTTATATATATATATATATATATATATATATATATATATATATCTTAGCTTACATAGATAAATTGTAGATAGAAATTTTAGATTTGAAATTTCAAAAAAATGAATCTTTAGAAATAGATTGGATTTTAATACTCAATATTTTTAAATTGTAATTCATCATTTCTTAAAATTTTGATAAATTTATATTTTATATTTATATTCATACCTTTTTAGTCTTTACACCTATATAATTTTTCAAAAGAGATGATTTTAAAATCTTAATTATACACTAATATAATTATTCTTTGAATTTCAAACCCTCAAATTCAAATTCAATTTAAATTGACTTAAATACCTATTTAAACAAACACACATTACATGTGTTTGAAAATAATTATTTTTCAAATTTTAAAATAATTATATTAGAAGATTATCAAATAAACATCTATCCAAGTATAAATGTTGATCATCAGATTTATTTGTTAAATCCATAAATCAATATTCTATTAATTAACCCGGTTTGTTAATCAATTATAGATGTCCAGAATTCCGGGTTATCACATTCCTCCCCCCTTAGAATCTTTTCGTCCTCGAAAAGGAACGAAGCCAGAATTTATTTAATTCTTAAAACCAATTAAATCACTTTTTGATCATTTTAAAATACTTTAAAATCTATATAATATTTCCAAAATAGTTTTTATAAAAATATCATTTTATAACTCGATGTTTCAATAAGTCCGTCCTCGTTCTCACAGAAATTCGGTCATACGTTGATCAGGCGTAAGACTGAAAATCTATAAGTACTTAGCAGACCTATTCTTAACATCCAGTGAAAATACTTGGAAAATAATTTTATTGAAAATACAGAAAACATTTTTGAAAATAGAGAGAATATCTTTTGGTGAGAATGCTCTGGAAATCATCACCCCCATCCATGGTCCCAGTTACATCATGGGTTACGTTGCCATTGCAGCAAAAGTCCACTGTAGGCTCTCCACAACCTCTTGGTTACGCCATGGAACCCACGACAGATCGCAGTTACATTCCAGGGTTACGTTGCCATCTCAGCAAAAGTCTATGTAACTGTTGGCTCTCAGCGGCACACGCGACTTTCGCTGTCAAAATGAAACTTCCCCACTCTAACATAGGTTGCAGTCTACCGATATAAAATCAAACGCAGACTATTGGCTCTCAGCGGCACACACGACTTTCGCTATGTTAACATAGGTCGCAGTCTACCGATATAAAATCAAACGCAGACTGTTGGCTCTCAGCGGCACACACGACTTTCGCTATGTTATCATAGGTCGCAGTCTACCGATATAAAATCAAATGCAGACTGTTGGCTCTCGGCGGCACATACGACTTTCGATATGGTATACTCTACTCATAATCCTCAGGAACTAGTTTTGTACGGACTCCTCACAGGATCAACTTCAGAACCCCTCTTTGGGCTCAAGGCAGCACCACCTGGTGGCACTCCTGAGAAGTTCATTTCAAGGAAGCGCCTTTTTCCCCAGAGCCATCATCAAAATACTTTAAACTATACACATATAGTATCTTTCAAATCATACACCTAGTATGATCTCATACAAAGTTTCTTTACACAAAAACGATTATCCCAAAATTGATAATTCTCAAATTAGGCTTTCCAAATTCCAATATTGATTTTACCCAAAAATCAAAAGCCTTTCTAAATCCAAAGGTTCCCAAAACCTTTTTCCAAAATCCTCATAAGATCCTTTATATATATATATATATATATATATATATATATATATATATTAAAAACTTTGGATCCTTTCAAACTTGTATAAAACTCCTTTTATACTTCAAACACCTTCAAAAATCCTTTTCTTCCGGCAATAGATTTAACAAGGGGAAATTTATCTTATACAACAAAGATATATAACTTTGTTTATTCAAAATTAAATATTCCAATTTGATTACACTTTCCAATATCAGTTTCATTTAAATCCATACAATGTACACATATCATCAGTATGCTATACAAATCTGATCGCTCACTCGATCACACAATTTCACTTCCAAACTAGTATCGTCCACCCGACTTTCTAGTGCGGACTCAGATCTGGTTTCCTGATCCGAAACCGTTATTCTCCTTGCATAGTCATAACTATGATAGAGAATATCCAGAACCAATCAACAATCCATATCCAGGTTCGTCTTCAAAAATCGAGTGAAAAATCCTAACTCGGATCGATATACTATCTCAAAATTCTATGCTCGAATCTGGATCGAATCACTATGCGAATAGAATAATATACGTACATCCTACGTATTTATCCTTATTGGTTATTAGCCAAATCAATCCTTTCTATTCACATTCACTTTGATTTTCATTCACTTATTCACAATTGCTTCAATCCATTTGGATTATCACCTCTATTCTCATCTCAATTGGGTATTTAATCATAAACAGTTTAAACTCTGTCCAGTTTAAATTTAGAAAATAGCTTGAAAAGTTAAAAATAGATAAGTAATTGAAAAATAATTATTAGTTTGTAAAATAGCTGCAAAATAGTTAAGAAATTATAAAATAGTTGTAAAATAGTAATTAATTTGTAAAACAGTTGAAAAATAGTTAAATAGTTACAAAAATAATTGTAAAACACATATAAGATAGTCTTAGTTTTTTTTTAAAGAAAAGTTGTATAGTAAATAATTTAGAAAAATAGATTTATATTAAAACAATTCGTTTTGAAAATAGTCCAGAGTCAAACTGTTTAATTTCTAATCTTCCATTTCCCATCAATTCAATTTGAATTTTCACTTCTGTTTAAATTAACTCAATTCCAAATTAAATAACTTCAATTTCCATTGAAATTGACCAAATTCAAGTTGAATTAATCATCAATTCCTTTTATAAATTCAAATCAAATTCCATTTGAATTTAAAACTAATCAATCACAAATCCAAATTATTTTAAATCAAATTTAAATTTGAACTAATTTCAAAATCACTCTCACTTTAAATCATCTCGAATTGTATAAATTCGAGTTAAATTACAAATGTTGGTTTAACCTCTTAAACCAAATTATCCTCTATTTAAAGTTTTTAAAAAATTTAATTCTAAGTCCAAATTTTCAAAATTCCATTTTAAATTATCTTTACTTAACTTATTACAAGGTTCAAGTAAGAGTTTCAAATAATTTTAATTTACAAATTCATTTCTTAACATTCAAATCTTAAGTTCAAAGGAATTCCATATCATTAATTTTAAATTTAAGTTAAATTTTATTTATCTCTATAATGGATATATTACCACAATCCATCTCTTCGTTTATTTAAACAAATCAGTTCGCATTTCATAGATTATTTGTAACAATGGAATGATATCGGGATAAATAAACACCCAAATTTATCCAACACCAATTATCAATATCCATTTTCAATTTCCATATCTCAAGCCCATTTTGAGATCACTCATAACTTCCATTATAAATCAACCATTTAACTTTCCAAGTTAAATCCCAATTTCATCTTGAAATTTCCAATTCAGGTTGCTTGTTAACTTATTTAACTTTCCCAAAGTTAAATTCAATTTACTTAATCCAGTCAACTTTACCCAAATTGAATTTCCATTTCAAATTTTAAACTTCTCATAAATAATCTTCCCACTTATTAAGTTCAAAAACTTATCACTTTGGTTATCACATCTCATTCCAAATTTAAAACTCTACATTTAGAGTTTATTTCACATTATCTTTGATATTATGTATATTCCTCATATATACATATTTATTTCTTGGCCCACCAAGTCGAATTTTAAAATTTAAACCACCCTTGGTTTTAATTCAAAGCAAATTCTTTTAAAGTTTACAAACAACTTCTTATTCTAAAATAAAATTACATTCAAAATAGTTTAAATAATATTATTTCCTTTAACACTTTTAAACTATTTCAAATGTTTAGATTTAGAATTCAGAACTTCACAATTGGAAACCCACTTTAATTTACATTCTTTCTAATTTACAAGTTTTTCTCTTTAAATGGTTACTTCCTTAAAACATTTTATTATTCATTGGAAAACAATCATCCTATGATTAAACACAATAACCATTCAGTTTTTTCTCCGGTTTAAAACCAATCCTGATTCTTCTTATTTTGAAACTCTTCCTCAACTTCAAGATTTTAATTTCAGTTTGAATTCATTTGAAACTTATCTTTATTCAATTTCAGTTTAATTGTACTTCTATTACTATTTAATTCTCATTATTTTATTTAATTCTAATGATTTAACAACCCATTTACCTTTACATTTATTACAAAGAAATATTGCTTTATACATCAAAATATAATCTTATATAAAATCATTTACCTTTAAAACCATTTAAAAATCTTTATATAAGAAAATAATAAGTACGCTCTTATACACACACACACACACACACACACACACTCAACTCATCCTAGGGTACCACTTACCCTATCCATAATGAGTAACCCCACCAGAGCCAAGGTTCTTGCTTAACCTTCAACTCTGATACCAACTGTAACGACCTGAAATTTTCAATCCCGAAAATTCAGATAGTTATGAAAAAGAAGAAAGAGATAGAAGAAGAAGAAGAAGAAGTTAGACGCACGAACATCTCACATTCGCAGCGGATAAAATATAATAATAAACAATAACGGTTTACAAAAGAATAATATTCTGTCGATTACATTTTTATACATCAGAGTTACACAAATATACACACTGAATTTACACAATCACTATATCTCAAATATACAATAATACAATACAGCGGAAATATTCTATACGTTCCTGCCATCCCGCTCGACTCCTGAGCTCCAGAACGTCCTTACCTGAAAATCTATAATACTCGGTCTGACCCAAGCATTAAATCAAAGTAACACCCGAGTCAGGCTGGTAACCAGCGTGAGTAAAGCCATCTAACAAGAAATACTAATGCATAAAATATACTTAAAACCCAGGGTAACTCATATCAATTTGCCAATTCACAATTTGTTATTGACAACACTTATATCTCCATATCAATTTCTAAGCACCAAAACTTAGATTAAATGGTCCAATTTACTTAAATCATTCCATTCCAACCTATTGATTTCACATATCAATCTATAAAGAATCGAAGTGATTTCGGGTATTTATTGATACCCGACTCCGGTCTCTTCGAATTCAATACCATCTTAACTCACACTATTCAAGACAAACATATCATATCTCAAACAATTCATATCAGAAATATCAACTAATCATTTATAAGTAAGATTAATCAGTCACTCATTCCTAATTAAATCAAATCAATTTCTTAAATCACTTTTAATCTTTCTTACTTTACAATAATTAATTACAAACCAATTAATTAATCATCATCTTAATTAATCACGCTAGATTTATTATCCTTTAATTACATTAAGTAATTATCCCATAACTAATTACACAAATTAATTATTCCTAACCATTCACTGTAATCAACCTTTAATTACCTTCACCAATTAATTATTCTTCTAATTACACTTAATAATTAAAAAAAATTAACTTAATTACTTTCATTAATCTTGATTTATCACATTAGTGATTAACTTCCTTTAATTACTTATATCAATTAAATCAACCCCTTAATTAATCTCATTAATAAATCCTTTTATTCACACTGAGTAATCACTACTTAATTACTTCCCTCAAGTAATTATCCTTAATTACTTCCTTTAAGTAATTTCATTGGTTAATTAACCTCAATTAATCAACCTCTAATTAATTAATCTATAATCCATTAACTTATAACCTTGAATTATTTGTTTAATGCTTCCAGTTAATTTCTTGAGAAATTCATTGATTAATGCTTAATACATCTAATTAAGCTCTTACTAAATTAATTTATTGGAAAGACTAAGGATTCAACTCAATTAATTAACTAGATATAGAATCTTCAAAACAAAACAAATTAAATTTTAAAACATTATATTTTTATTTTACTTTATATTTTTTTTAAAGGAAAAATAAAATAAAATTGAAACTTATAAAAGATTTACTTTGAACGTGTTACTACAATATTAAATTTAAATCAAGTTAACAAAATAAATTTTGCTTCAAAACCTGATCATCTTATTTTATTAGTTAAGAACCCGAGCCAAAAACCAGACTCCACGAACCAAACCCGAGAAAAATAACGATCCCAAAACTTCGAGTCTAATTCTAATTTACTCGAGCTTCTCCCGTGCAATCCCTTCTCTCCCAAGTTCTCACAACCCAGACACACTTACAACAACGTGTACGTGCACACATGGTCGGAGTGCCTCCGACCTTCACCGCTAACTTCGGCAAGTCAACAACGTCACTCTCATGCGATTCGACCACCAGAAACATCGAATCAATCTCTAGAACCAAAATCGAACAGAGACGAGAACCCACAGAAAACCCAATCCAAAGTTTCGCCAATCACCATCACTGTAGACCATCTGAAAACTCGCCATCGAGCCCTAACGTTCGCCAGCATCCCACACTCCATTTCCCCTCACTCTGATCGAGCACGATGCCACCATTCAAGAGAAATCGTCTCAGAAACATCAACTAACAGTTTCAACCCTAAACCCTACTACGGCTCTTTCCGATCATCACAACCGCCTAAAAACCATGAGCGTATTTTTCCCATGATCTACAACTTCCCCTCTTCATTCAAGCTCAACCACGTCGACCAATTCGCCGTTGAACAACTAAAATCGACCAATTCGTCCAAAATGAACAACTCGAGAATACACCCAAAATTTCCAACTAAAAATTATGATACGCATACCAAAAATCATGATTTTCCATCTCTAATTCATCCATGCAATCCATCCTTAGAATTGAATTCATAAAATTGTTGGCCAAATTTACAATCTTATTGCAAATTTAAAATTTCGAACCAAATATTCATTTTCAATTCATGTAATTATTTTTAGGAGGAAAGTTACTTGTTTGCAAACATCTTTTATTTACAAATCAAAGGCTATTAGAGATTAAATGATGAGATCTTGGATTTTGAGAGGAAAAAAACAAAAGCTGTAGTTCTCAACAGATCCTATTTTCAAACTACACAATCATTAAATATTCACACATCCATTTCAATTCAAATTCTCAGGCTAATAAATGATTTTATATTCAGATAACACGGAAAAAATTCAGGTTTTAATACTGCTTTTAAAATTGTTTACCCTCCTAACCAAAACTTGAACAGAGAACAATTCCTGTTTTGGGAAACAAATCAGCTACTTGATCTTCCATTAAATCTTCCTGTCTAATTGTTGTTGAATGATGTTTAAGTTTGTAATGAGGTTTATTTGCTTTTCTCAGGTTTGCAAAGTTGAGAGTGAACAAGCATGAGAGGATGTTTAACAGGTTATGATTTTTTTTTTCAGGGTTTGGAAATTTGTAAATACTTATTGTTGTTTGAAACTTGAGCCTGATTCTCAACTTGCTTTTTTTTATGAAGAAAATTTTGTTTCCTCTTTTCATCAATATAAAAGAAAAGTAAATTATAATTCAAACATGACACTTGTTCAAATTAATTACATTTGTCAAAATATCATTATAATCTCATTACACATGTCAACAATGAGCTTCATAATTTAAACATTTGTATTTATTTATTTTCTTACAATTATTAAATGAATTTTGAAAGCTTTTTGTATTTAATGGTTATACATGTAATTAAATGTTTATAATATGATTTTATATTATACTTTTAGTTTGGTTTATACTTAAGCATATAAAATTTTAAAAGAGGGTATGTTAAACCCTTTTATATATATATATATATATATATATATATATATCTTAGCTTGCATAGATAAATTGTAGATAGAAATTATAGATTTGAAATTTCAAAAAAAATGAATCTTTAGAAATAGATTGTATTTTAATACTTAATATTTTGAAATTGTAATTCATCATTTCTTATAATTTTGATAAATTTATATTTTATATTTATATTCATACCTTTCTAGTCTTTATACCTATATAATTTTTCAAAAGAGATGATTTTAAAATCTTAATTATACACTAATATAATTATTCTTTGAATTTCAAACCCTCAAATTCAAATTCAATTTAAATTGACTTATATACCTATTTAAACAAACACACATTATATGCGTTTGAAAATAATTATTTTGCAAATTTTGAAATAATTATACTAGAAGATTATCAAATAAATATCTGTCCGAGTATAAATTTTTGTCATCAGATTTATTTGTTAAATCCATAAATCAATATTCTATTAATTAACCCAGTTTGTTAATCAATTATAGATGTCCAGAAATCTGGGTTGTCACATTTTTCTTCAGATTCAGACGTCTGAATCAAAAATTCCAGACGTCTGAACATAGCCTAAATTACACTACTTTCTTTCTGACTCGAATTTATTCATTTAAGACGTCTGAATTGCTTATTTCAGACGTCTGAAATCTGCTGTCAATTCAAATTTTGAAATACCATTTACATGATTTTCAATAAACCTCCCCCTTTTTTATCTTTTGATTATTTTGATTTCCCTTTTTTGCAATGTCAAAGGGGGAGAAGATGTCATTTGTTTATCTATTCTATCTTGTTTTTTTTGGCGGGGGGAGCTTTCATATAGAGGGAGTATATGTATACTTCTCAAAATTATATAGTTGTCATCGTCAAAAAGGAGGAGAATGTTGAAACCTCGTTTACGACGTTTCATACTTATTTTAACTATGACAACTATATATGATGATTTTCCATACTAACTTGTTTTTGCAGGAATATCTACAAGACCAGATTCAAGTGAACTTAATGCTGTATAAATATTGTATTAAGTCGTTATTTAGAATTGAAATAATGTTAAAATCTCTCATATGGATATATATATATATATATATATATATATATCGACACATACACATACGCACATTCATAAAATGAAATTAAATTTTTTGGTCAAAATCAGACGTTTGAAATGACCAATTCAGACGTCTGAATCTGTAACTAAAATTATTATTTTTACAATATTCAGATGTTTGAATTGGAAGTTTCAAACGTCTGAATCTGGTCAAAAATGACATATTTCCTTTCTGGTTTGCACGTTACCAATTTTAAAAGTCTGAATTATTATTTTCAGACGTCTGAATTCCTACAACGGCTATATTTTTGAATAGGAACTTCTCTTCCATAAAGAGATACAACCTTTTATTAATAGACATGTCCATACTCTTTCATGATAACTATTCATGAATGATTACACCTCTTTATACTCTATATAAACAAGTTAGAATCATTTGTTTTATCAACCTAATCGATCTAACTCTTTCTATTCTTATACTACTCGGATTCTAACACTTTTGTGCATTCAAATTTATTCAAAATCATTCATTTACTTCCATATTCTTCACACACACACACACACACACACACACACACATATATATATATATATCAAAAGGAGAAGATTATAGGAAGATTGTACTATCAAGAGACAAATTCTTGTTATCAAGAACACACTGTGTCATATACTCTCTGTATAAGTTGAAGTCATGTTCTGCTGTTCAGGCGAGTGAAGTCCTCTTCGGCTGTTGAGGCATCGAAATCCTATTCTGTTGATTCAGTGTTGTAAACCTGTTCCTCCGGGTTAAGTGAGGATTGTTATTAGTAAAATTCTAGAAGGAGTCTGTGACTGGACGTAGAACGGGAAGTTCGAACCGGTATAAAAATTCCTGGTGTGCTTGTTTTATTTTACTTATTCACATTGTTATAGTATCTTAGTTTATTTCCGCACTAGTATAGTACAATTCCATATAGCATGATCCGTGCAATATTTTCCAATACCGACCCTCTGACACTGAACGGTGGTCGTCGACCCACTTTGGCCGAGCTTGGGTTTTCTCACGAGTGACTCGAAGTTTGCTCTCGCGTAACTTGAAGCAAGTGGAGGTTTTAGTCGAAACAAAAGAATGTCGTTCGCATCACTTCCGACCTTATGGTCATGGCCGACCCACTTCTACCACACTTACTTTAACTGATCCAACATGGCCGAACTGACATAGCCGAGCCATTCGTGTCAAACCCTCCAAGGCCAACCCATCAACTGCCGAGCCGACATGGCTGAGCCGTTGGTGCTGAACCCTCTGAGACCAAACCACCAAATACCGAGCCAGATAAGCTATTTCCTCTGAGGTCGATCCCTCAAGTGCCGAACCACTCTTGCCGAGCGACCTTTCCCTGGATATCCAGATCGAACGGATCAAACCGAACTAGGCAGGCCAAACATCCACTACCAAACCGCATACGCAAGTCGACCTGCGCAAGTTATGTTGAGCCTCCTTCCAGTCCTGTCTTGATTCGAGTTTTCTGATCACAGCCTCCGCAGCTAGTGCCTTGTAGCCAGGCCACGTGGTCAAGTAACAAATATGCAACGCGAATCAAAACTAGATCAATTTACTTGAAATAAGTATTTTTCTTACATCTCTTGAATTATTTTGCAATACCTATTACAAGTTGCTATAAATTCACCATAAGCTGTTTTGGTTTCCCAAGTCGTGTGCCACTTTGTATAATCTGGATGATTGTTGTAAACCTCATCTACTAAGTTCCAATACCCTTCGTGACTTACATGCACACCTCAATGCAAACTCAATCATGCTTACGATCAACCTCAATTTTGGACTTCACAAGCACTACCAACTCTAAAGATGATCAAGCAATGTTGGACGTTATAGTAATACTTAAGTTTATCTACTAACTTTGTACAAAATGTTTAGTTCACAACAACCTTTATAGGTAAAGTAAATAATTTATGGACATTCAATGTACTATCAAATAGTAGACAAATAACCACCAAGGTCCAAATAATCAACTAAGGTCGATCAAAAAAGGATATCACTGTTCCACAACAAGACCATTTTAACTATTACACTTGTGTGATGGTATAAGTAAATTACAAAAAGTGTTTAATACAGACTGTAGAGAAGATAGACAAGACCTATATCATAAATAGACTAAATAGACTAAATACCAAATTTGCCAATTAAGTAGAAGATGATTAAATGAACATAATAGTACCAACTTAACTATTAACTAGAATCCAAATTAATCTTCACTACTGCATACATAAGTTTCAACTGAAATTAAATTCAAAATAAACTAGTACAACATAAACAACGTTACACTTAACCATAAACATACAACATATGACAAAAAATTGGATGAACCCCCTAGACTAGCATGATATTCTCTAATTTTTCTCTGCATTAGCTCATGCTGTTCAGTTTCAAGCTTAGAGAGGTCACAAGTCATCCATAGCAAAAATGGACACTTCTTTCTTCATCCTCATTTTCTCTCTTTTGAGTTCCAAATACTCTTCTTGCAATGACGATCTACTCTTCTTTGTTCTTCTTTCTAGGCCTTGCGCTCATTCCATTTCTGCTTTCTTCATTGTTTATTTTCTTTCTCTAATAGTTTTGTATTATTATGTACTGGAGACATACACTCAACTATTTTATTGTATTGGACACTATAATCAATTTTATTATTCAATCTCTGTTTTCATACTATCCTCCCAACATTATTACTATGAAATGGTAGGGGTTCTTGTTCTTAAGCTATCTCCAGGGTATCAAAATTTCTCATACTGGAATCAAGATTCATTCTTCTTGGTGCAAATAGAAATCCAATGTATTTCTTTTTTATAGTGCTCCATTTGTCTTCATTTTTAAGGAGATTGTAAATGTGCAAAAGATTGAAAGCAACTTCCTTTTTTGTTGTACATAGGCCACATGAGCCCATCCGAGCCGAAAATTAAAAGAAAACATTAGTGAATTTTAATAATAAATAATTTACTCCTAGGATGGTTGATAGACAAAACCCACCAAGTTAACATCTATAGCCCCACTTTGTTTTCTCGTCTTTATAACTGTCACGATCTCATTCCATTTTTGGCAAGCTCCGTTCATACATCTCTATTGATTTTTTAAAGATTCAACTGATATAGGAATACTATTGGATAGATGAGCATGTAAAAGGTTTGAAATAAATGCCTAAAAAGCAAACTTGATTTATGATGTACCTTTCCTTTCATCAACATAACATTGTAGCCAACAAATAGCAAGTTCATTGTGTTCATCTTTGACCATTTCTGTTGAGTAGAAGAAGGAGTTTTAGATGAAATTTCATTTACTTCTGAAATTATGGACTCGTTTATATTGATTCCTCTTGGATTTTCCCTTCTTTGAGTACATTAAGATTATTGACTTAAATCATTGCTGACATCCCATAAGATTTCATCTTCGACAAATTCTCCATATTTGTTTCGATTTTGATTGAAACCGATGTAAACTACTTCAAAATGAGAAGTTAAATTTCTGCTGCAGTTGTTGTTTGTGTGAAATTACCTCGTAAGTCGCCTCTAAAATTTAGTTATCGATATTGTGAACTACCATTCGAGTAGTGGTTGCTAAGCTGATCGTTGTGGCCTTGACTCATATGCTGTGAATGATGTTAGAATGGTATTGTGATGCATATTGAGAGTTTTGCTGATAATTCCGATTGCTTTATCGATTTAGCGACGAATCATCGTAAACACTAAAATTTTGATTACATTCTTGAAATCGTTGGAATGAAGAGGAAATCAAGTTTTTCCTCTTTGGTTGTTTGATTTTTTATTGGTTAATTGTGAGTGCGGTTTGCGTGGTTCAATAGAGAAAGATAAAGAAAATGGAAAAAAATTGTAACTGAAAGAAAAAAACTTGACCATATTTATAATGAGACGTCAACGGTCAGAAAATATTATTGTTTCCTTATCCAGTAAACGGTAGTATTTCTACCATCGCATTGGTTTATACGGCATTATTAGTGCCAGTTATTTAGCTAGCGTTAATAAAGCCGGTGCTGAGTACAGTTTTAAGTCATCCAACGCTATTGGTATGCTCTAAAGAGTTCATCCTTTTTCTCTTTTTTGGGCTCAGCTATGACAAATGGGAAAAGAAAGTGGGAATGCACCATTTATATTATTACTGAGTTTCATTTGAAGAGCGCAGAACTGCCTTCAATTTTGCAAACTGAACCGTCTTCGAGTTTGTTTCTTTCTCCATCTCAATGTATCTTCTTCCTCCTTTTTCGTCCACCTGCAAAATTTCTTTCTCAGAAGCCTCCTAAATTTTGTTCCAGAATTTTAAGGTCACGGCTCGCCTTCTTCTTTGTTCCTAGGCTGTCGAAATTGGTTTTCTGCCTCTTCAATTTCCCATTCTTCCTTTTTTTTCAGGTCCTACATATTTCTCCGCTGGTTCATTTCAAAGCGAGCGATGTTCTGCCCTAGCTAACCTTCACAATTTGGATTTTTCGATGATTATTCTTCACCCCAACCTTCTCGTTACCACTCTTTCCCACAAACATTGATATTTTCCCAAGGAAAGCTTAGGTTGGTCAGTTATTTTTCCTTTCCTATATTCGATGACGCTTTGCCCTGATTGACTCGATCATTTGTCCTATTTCAAGTAAAAAATCCTAAGTGATCTTTATATATATAAGAGTTGTTGTTCTTTGAATTGTATTAATAGTTTAATTGGTATACTTGATAAAATCAAATTAGACATGTGACTTTAGTTCATGTTGATCTAACAAACTGTGATTGTTTGATTCCTATGTATTTGTACCATTTTGATGGCTTATTAATCTTTGGTTGCTTAAACAATTCTGAGATTTATTGTTCTTATGTTTGGTGCACATTTTGACAATTATAAAAATGGTACCCACCAAATAAAAAATGTGTATCTTTAGTTGGATATCTTCGCATATCGTATAAAAGCTGTTCATTTTATGATTTTTTAAACTTTGATGTTTGATGATAAAATTGTTGGTTTTATGGTTATTTAATAGTTAATGTTTCGTGACTAGAAGTATTATTATAGATATTCAGACATTAAAATATTCTCAAATGATGAGGTAGCTTTAGAACTGTAATGCAAAATTTTATATGGTATCAAAATCTATTGAAACACTTATAAAGTAGCCTATATTTAGTAATGGTCCACTTTTAGCTATCACCCAAGCTCTACAAATTCACCTTTAATGTCCTAAAGTGATCAATTAATTAGCAATAGCTTATGCTTTTTGTATAGAATATGAGTACCATTCAAAACTCAGAAATAAACCTACTCATTTATATATATCATTTTAAAATTTGTATTATCCATAGAATGTACGATATTTTAACTTTCTGATTTTTTTTTTAAATTTAAGTATATGATTCATCAAACCCTTTGAAATTGACATTGTTTTGGTGTTAAAAATCTTTCACATGTAGACATATATAGCCTATATACGTTTTTTAAGAGGTGGAAAAAAAATTCCACCATGCTTAACTTACACAATAAAATAAATATGCATATTATTTCACCCATCTTTTTCCCTCCTTACAGCTATATCACCTACCTTTTGAAATTGACGTTATTTATAAAACTACATTTTCAACTTACGATAGTTTATATGCTTGAAATTATGTAGCGTATTTTTAGGAAATCATTATGCATAAGGAATATGTTACATTGTATATCTTTAAGTTAGTCTTTCTAGAGGATTATTTTATTGCTTTTGAACTTGTTTGCGCCAAAATTGGTCACAAACCCCAAGTGTTGTGAAAGCACCAGTGTATGAATACAAATCAGCAATATTCAAACACAAATCATAGATCTAAGCAAGCAATACGCAGCAAAACAGAAATTATGAACAAGGACACACGATTTATAGTGGTTCGGCTATCTCCGGCCTACGTCCACTTCAAAGGTTTTAACTTTTATTGATGTTCTTCGCTGGTTGCAGTTGATTACAGCGGGTTACAATGGATTATAGCTCTGAAACTTGAATTCAATAGCGATGATAAGGCGTAGAATTGAATCTGGTAGAGTCTTGATGCTTCATAATTCCCATCCCCTTTCCTGAATGACCTGGGGCTCTATTTATAGGCGTAGGAGGCTGATATTTCTCCTAAAAATCCGGTAGACCGCTTCTGGCACGTGAGGGGGCCCACACGCCCGAATTCTGGAGATCCGGACCCACTTTGGGATTGATTCGACCCTTGGTTCGAATCGATCAAAAAAGTGTCCAATCGTGATGAAACTTGGCGTGGACATTCTTCGACATGTAGACAAACTCCTGTAAAAATTTCATGGTATTTGGATCAAGAGATTGAGAGATATGATCGATTCAAGATGGTGTTCTTCGGTACGCTGGTTGCTTCGACTCGATCCTGTTCGAATCGATAGGGTCAACTCGATAGCATCTCGTGCGTTTGCGATGACGTGGCGCGCGTTCTTCGTGTCGATCCACTTGTTGCTCCGAGTTGAATGGGTCGATTCCGTATTCTTTGCCGCCTTGACCAAGTGGATTCGAAGGCTTTGTTCACAAAGGGATTCGAACGGAGGTGCTTCAAATCGATCGTGGCGTGCTTCGATGGAGGGATTCGAACACAACGTTTTCCATGGATTCGAAGCAAGGATACTGGGTGGATACGAAGCTGGGTGAAATCATGGGTTCGAAGGATTTCATCATATTGGATTCGAACAGAGCAAGCGCGAGGCTAGTTAGCTCCTGATCGGTGCAAATGGACACGAGGCAACCTGATGGATACGAACCACCGAGTCTAGATGGATACGAAGGAAGGCCTCGGGATGGGTTCGAAGTAGATGGAGTCGAAGCCGACGGATGCGAAGCAGGCACTGGATGATGGATTCGAACGACATTTCTGCCTATGGATTCGAACATAGTGCCTGCTCTGACGGATTCGTACCTATGAGATACGAAAGTGATCGGTTCGAACCACTGCTTGGTGATGGATTCGAAATCTGGGTTTCTCCCTTCAAATTGAACCGATCATAACTTGAGCATACGAACTCGGATTGGCTTGAAATTTGAGATACGGACTTCTATGAACTTTCTGGTCATGTCCTATCAATTGTAGCTCAATCTGGACTCGGACAAAATTCGTCGGTATCCATGGTTATCCTGCAATGAATAATTGATACTTAAGAATAATAGTCATCGATTCTCAGTAAATTTTGGATATCTCAATTTTGCCAAAAGTTGGGATAACACTTTGCCCCCCAAAACATGCCTTTTGGTAAAAGGTATGTTTTGAACGGTCTTAAATCGAGTGTAGTAAATTCACGTTTCATTCATAGCGGCAGTATTATCAATCAAGTTTATGGCTGTTCGAAGTCGAATCAGCATTCATTCTTTCCGTAGAAGTTGAAAATGAAGTTTCATAGTCTCTCCGGACTATTAATGGCTACTCTGAACCCTTACTAAGTCCATTCTAGACTTAGTGATTGAATAGAAAGATCCTATTACATTTTGGCGTTGCCTTCTATCCCTTGCACTCTGGTCCTGGTTAGGACGTATAGCGATGTCATGGCCATTCTAGACCGATCATAGCCTCTCCGGGCTCTTGCTGGATCCCATCCTGTCACTCTTCGGTGAAGGGGAAACAGCGCTTAAGTGAGTTGATCCTGTCGCTCTCTGGCGAAGCAACCCACTTCTTGCACTCCGGTTCAGTGTATCTGAACATTAAGCGATGTCTTGGTCATTCTAGACCGATCATAGCCTCTCCGGGCTCTTGTTGGATCCCATCCTTTCATTCTCCGGTGAAGGGGAAACAGCGCTTTAAGTGAGTTGATCCTGTCGCTCTCTGCCGAACCAACCCACTTCTTGCACTCCGGACCCCGCCTCTCCGGGTAGGGTCATAAAGCGATCATGCTTATATTGGTATTTGATGTTCGTTCTTTGACTCTCCGGTCAAAGGTTTATTTTAAGAAATTCTAATTTATTAAAATTCAGGTCCTAGATGTTCAATCTCAAACATCAGGCAAAAGCTAAACATTGCCTCTCCGGACATATCGGCTTATCTCCATCTCAGAGCGTGCCTAGGGATCTCTCCGGTTCCCGTACATGAGTAAGTGGAGTAACTGTTTATTCTGAAAACAAATCTAAATGAAATTATTCGACCGAAGTCCAAATCCTGGACTTGGCCCTTGCCATCTTTAATCAGTTGATGACGAGTCGTGATCCCGATCCAGGATTGTTCCTGTTAGGTGGAGGCGGTAGTTGTTCAGGCCTTACCGCCGCTGTCCGTTCTCTGACATATTGTGGCAATCTACCACCCCTGGCATGTTCTTCCACCTCATCCTTTAGGTGGCAGCATTCATCTGTAGTGTGCCCATCCAGCTCATGGAATAGGAAGTATTTTCCAGTCCTGCGCTCCCGCTCAGTGGGATCCCTTATAGGTGGCTTTCGATAGGGGAGTTGCCCCCGAGTTTCAGTGTAAATTCGTTCCAGGCCTGCAGTCAGATCTGTGTATTGCCTGAATCTTGGTTCTCGGAATCTTTTCCTTTTGTCAGGACCATCATATCTGTCATCATATTTCCTCTTTCCCTTGTCTGCTCCGGACTGTTCTCTGGAGGTTCCTACACTTTGCGTGGCATTTATTTCCTTCCCCTCGGCTTGTGATTCTTCTAATCGAATGAACTTTTCAGCTTTATGAAAGAACTCTCCAAGATCTTGCGGTGGATCTTTAGTCAGAGAATTTTTAAATTTGGCGCCTTCCGCGACTCCTGCCACCGCCGCCATCAAAATCATCGATGGATCCGGGCGATCTACAGAAGTCACTGTCACATTGAATCTTAGCACAAAATCTTTTATGGATTCTTCGATCCTTTGCTTTATCGAGGCTAAAGTCATCACACTCTTGGGTCGCGTCACATGGACCCTGAACTGTCTCATGAAGCAGTCTACAAGCTCGCTCCATGTCCCGATTGATCCAGTCTCCAGTTGTCTGAACCAAAGTGCAGCTAAATCTGACAAGTATAAGGGGGAAGCAACGTGCCATCACTTCCTCGGATGCCCCCAGCACTTCCATGTGCCTAATATATCTGGTAATATGCATGGTTGGGTCTGACCTCCCATCATAAGATTCTAGCGTTGGTAGTTTGAATTTTGGAGGGTTCCTCGCGTTTCGGATGTTCGGAGTGAACGGACTCCGACTGACTTCTTCCAGCCCTCCACTAGGCAATCCTCCTCTCATGATTCGTCGTATTAGGCCAATCATTATTTCGTCTCCGTCTAGGGGTCGGCCCCTTGTCAGGTTCCTATCCTGCCCCCCGAGCCTTGAAGGGAATTCTGGTGCGTATTCTTCTGGTGGCTCGTTAGCATATACATTGGCTCCAGCTTGTTGAGCTCCGTCTGTCGGTCTTCCAGTATCGGACCCTGAGGGTCTGCCCCCAAGTCCTTGTTGATCACCTTCAACTCCTGCATTCTGGTCTTGAACCTGACCTTCATTAGCTTGTGCAATCCTGATTCCTTGTCCCGCACTCGCAGTTGTTGTGGTTGGTCCAAGGTTCTGCACATTTGCCGCCCTCATTTGTTCGAGGAAATTCTGCAGCATCTCCTGTTGGGTCTTCATCATGCTTTTGCGTATTGAATTAGCCATAGCCTCCATCTCATCTCTAGTGATGTAGACGGAAGCTTGTCCTTCTCCTGCTCCTGAGGATGCTTCTTGGCTTCCTCCTTGTTGGCTCCGATCAACTCTTTGTCTTTTTTGTCGAGTCATTGTCTTTGAATCGGAAGTCTTCAAACTCTTATATCTGAATTCTGAATCCGATGTAGCGGGTGCTAGTTCCTCTCAATGAAAGCACCAAAGTGTTTGCTCCAAAATTGGTCACAAACCCCAAGTGTTGTGAAAGCACCAGTGTATGAATACAAATCAGCAATATTCAAACACAAATCACAGATCTAAGCAAGCAATACGCAGCAAAACAGAAATTATGAACAAGGACACACGATTTATAGTGGTTCGGCTATCTCCGGCCTACGTCCACTTCAAAGGTTTTAACTTTTATTGATGTTCTTCGCTGGTTACAGTTGATTACAGCGGGTTACAATGGATTATAGCTCAGAAACTTGAATGCAATAGCGATGATAAGGCGTAGAATTGAATCCGGTAGAGTCTTGATGCTTCAGAATTCTCATCCCCTTTCCTGAATGACCTGTGGCTCTATTTATAGGCATAGGAGGCTGATATTTCTCCTAAAAATCCGGTAGACCGCTTCTGCCACGTGAGGGGGCCCACACGCCCGAATTCTAGAGATCCGGGCCCACTTTGGGATCGATTCGACCCTTGGTTCGAATCGATCAAAAAAGTGTCTAATCGTGATGAAACTTGACGTGGACATTCTTCGACATGTAGACAAACTCCTGTAAAAATTTCATGGTATTTGGATCAAGGGATTGAGAGATATGATCAATTCAAGATGGTGTTCTTCGGTACGCTGGTTGCTTCGACTCGATCCTGTTCGAATCGATAGGATCGACTCGATAGCATCTCGTGCGTTTGCGATGATGTGGCACGCGTTCTTCGTGTCGATCCACTTGTTTCTCCGAGTTGAATGGGTCGACTCCGTGTTCTTTGCCGCCTTGACCAAGTGGATTCGAAGGCTTTGTTCACAAAGGGATTCGAACGGAGGTGTTTCGAATCGATCGTGGCGTGCTTCGATGGAGGGATTCGAACACAACGTTTTCCATGGATTCGAAGCAAGGATACTGGGTGGATACGAAGCTGGGTGAAATCATGGGTTCGAAGGATTTCATCATATTGGATTCGAACAGGGCAAGCGCGAGGCTAGTTAGCTCCTGATCGGTGCAAATGGACACGAGGCAACCTGATGGATACGAACCACCGAGTCCAGATGGATGCGAAGCAGGCACTGGCTGATGGGTTCGAAGTAGATGGAGTCGAAGCCGATGGATGCGAAGCAGGCACTGGCTGATGGGTTCGAACGACATTTCTGCCTATGGATTCGAACATGGTGCCTGCTCTGATGGATTCGTACCTATGAGATACGAAAGTGATCGGTTCGAACCACTGCTTGGTGATGGATTCGAAATCTGGGTTTCTCCCTTCAAATTGAACCGATCATAACTTGAGCATACGAACTCGTATTGGCTTGAAATTTGAGATGCGGACTTCTATGAACTTTCTGGTCATGTCCCATCAATTGTAGCTCAATCTGGACTCGGACAAAATTCGTCGATATCCATGGTTATCCTGCCATGCATAATTGATACTTAAGAATAATAGTCATCGATTCTCAGTAAATTTTGGATATCTCAATTTTGCCAAAAGTTAGGATAATAGAACTTAAATGAATTTCATATTTTAATATGAGGATCTTAGTACCATTGGACTCATAAACTTAATTTCATTTACATGTTACAACATCTTCGTTCTATCGTTTTCATTTTGTTGGTTCCATATCAACAACCAAGTAACACATCTACTCACGTCCCCTTCAGTCCTTCTATTAACTTATTTGTTTATTTATTCTGTATTTGGACTCTATATGTTATGTGCTTTAGCTGTTTATATTAGCGGTTATGCTTTTTCTTACTGAGCATTGGATAAAATTTATTTGCATATCTATTTTGTCGGACAAAATTATTATGCTAAAATTTTGTCATTGAACTCTTACAATTATATTGTGAATTCATTGCTGGTATGCTGCAACCCAAAATTTCTCACGCACACCTGCACATGTAACATGTCCTGGTTTTAAACGGTAAAATATATGAGATGTACATAGCAATACAATGTTTAACAAACTTTAACTCTTATTATATATAAAGATAAGATTTCAGTAATAATGTGTTTTAATAAAATTATTTAATTTTTCATTGGTTCTTATCTAATATTTAATTCTTGAAACACCTCAGATCTAGGATTCATTAGGCATGTTAAAGATGCTTGGGATGCCAATCCATGAATCGCATTGTATAATAATCCTACTGCACATTTAAATTATGGACAGCTGCACATTATTATGTGAGTATTGTATTTCAAAATAGAGAGTCTCAAATTGTTTGATCCATTTAACATTTACTGACATGTGGTATGTCTTCATGCAGTTTGGTAAGTATGCATTTTCTTACTCATAACTAATTATGCAATTAGTTGTTAAATTCGTTTTTGGAAGTTTGACATCTGCATCTTTTGGTATTCGTGTTATGGCCTTTTTCCAATTCTCATGCTGAAATCTAAATATTGCGTGATTTTAAAAATAGTTTGTTCTCAGTAACACTAATATAGTCTGAAATTGTATAGGTTCCAATATCGATATACAACGGGTCATACCGTTTGATTTAGCTTAAATATTAGCCATATAATTTAGCGTGGTTTAGCATTTTCTTTTAGATCCACTATTCCAATTTCAGTTTTTAAGATTAGATCATATTCAAGTTAAGCAGTTAAGATTACTAAAATTCCCATTCAATCCTAACATTCCGATAAGACTGTTGAGGTCTGATTTTAAAAGCGATTAGCCCAAACATTCTGATAATACTATTCAGGTATGATTTCCAGCTTTTACATTATGAAATCATTCTAATTCAGCTTACATTTACATCGCTACAGAGATAAAAGTTTAATTCAATTTTCAATGTTATCCATTTTCATTTTTTTCTTTTACTTTACTGTAAGTGTAGTGTTTCAAGCCTGTTGTGTATTTCCTTTGTAGGTGCTTACAAATAGAGGATATGATGGTGCTATGTCCGATATATGGTCATGTGGTGTAATTCTCGACGTCATATTTATAGGATCTCTTCCATTCGATAATAGAAGCCTTACTGTTCTATATCAAAATGTACATTTTGTAAAGTAATACAACCGTTTCATTATTACTTGCATATATACTCATCTACTGAAATATCAATTTTGAAATTTGGTAAAGATTTTCAAGGAGGACTTTTAGATTCCTAAAGGGCTATCATGTGAAGCACATACCATAATTCAAAGGACTCTTGAGCCTAATCCTAAAACTCAAACCACCGTTGAAAGAATTAAAGTAGATAATTAGTATAAACAAGGTTGCCACTACGTATGATGCTGATGAGGAGGAGGAGGACTATGAAGAAGTTGATGCTACTAATAACGAAGCAGTGATCGAAACGGTATAATGTTGTTCTATGCATGTTCTGTAAAGTAGTTTGATTACATAAATCTCAAGACCCATTTCAATTGCTACAGAGGTAATTATCGTTTGTTATTACCTATATATCTTCATTACCGATAGTTTATGGTATGTCCGTATAATTATGCACTGAATAATACATATGATTGGTTAGGTGATTGAACTGGGTCCATCTGTATATGTCGTTGAACTAAGGAAGTCCCGTAGAGATTCCTCACTGTAAAGATAGGTACGGAAACTGCTTAATTTTGTAAAACCTCAGTGATAGTATTTATAGCATGAATTGATAAATAAAATCATTGTTGTTTAGCAAAAAATTGTAGTTGTATACACGGGTTTAGCAAAAAAAATTATATGTTCAAAATTTGGTATAGTACTTATACATATTTTATATATTTAAATACATTCATCTGACCAGTGTCTAGTGCACACATGAAAATTACAGTCCTAACATATACATTTTTTATAATCATTCAAACTAACACAATAAAGATTCTGTACTAATTTTAATACTTATATTCACTATTATAATGTCCCAGTTGCTAAAAGATTGACCAAAGCTTTAATTGCTCTGGACTGTCCAATCTTAGATTTGTATTCTGTTGAACTCGAAAGACTATACAAAGTAGCTGCTGAACTTTCTTATGCCTCTATATTATTACCATAACTCGACCTGTTTACTAAGGGTTCTATAGCTCCTGCTTCTTCTATGCAAACTTTGCACCTGTTGTTGATAGATAGGTTCAAAATAATTGTAACTACATTTTCTTGAACTTCTTTAATTTTAGATGTTAGTAACGTGAGTAAAGATACAATAGCCCCACATTTCATGATCAAAATTCCATTCCCCATGTTATGCTTCGTACGTCTTCGTAATTCTAAAGCTATAGATAATTGTAGAGTAGTGGAGTTTCTTTTTAGGTCATTGAGTAATTTATAAACATAAGATTCGTCTACATGTTCATCATCATCTATGCCAATGCTTGAAATAGCACCTAATAATGATACACTACTACTATGAGTGCAATTACTTTGGGAATTTATATTTTCGATAGCAAATGAAATGTCACTTCTTGAACATGAATCGGTACGTAATGAGTCGTTAAAACTATTAAGTGGTTGAAGTCTTTGGAAGACTCAATTGTAGGACGCCCGTAATCACATTAAGTTATGCTATTATCCTCTCACCGATTTGCAGTGAGACTTTTGACCGTAAAATTTGGTGTAATATTAGCGTGGACAAGTGGTAGATTGGTATAAGACAAAACTTTAAACCATTGTTCAGCTATTTTTCTATGAATGATCTTTCATATTTTTACCCAAGCCACAATAACAGGATTTTTCATACGCTCTAATGAGAGAGGACATCGAAAATACAAGAGCATATGGAAGCCCATTTACAAATTCCAACTTTTCAAATTTTGGCATGAAATGTCGAACATTTGCAAGTAGTGCAATTATCTCATTCAAATTATTCAATTCAATCGTATTTTTCTCTAACCAGGCTTTCGTTCTTTTCTTCTCCAATATTATGTATTCCAATGAAAAGTCAAGAGCAGATGCCAATCCAAGACTTTCCATGATTTCTAACATGTCTTTAAGGCTAGGTATGAATTTTCCTTTTGATTTTTCAAAGCTATTTCAATTAATTTTGAAGTTAGGTCTTGATCTTGGCTTTTGAATTCTTGCATGAAGTGCTAAATGACGTTTACATATAGTTTTAGATTTTGAAGCAATGGAAGTTGATTGTACCTAATTCCACAGTAAACGATAAATCTCCTTTGAGAAAATCTTGAACTTTCATTGCCATTGGCTTAATTCGTAGAACCAATGCATAGGCATGTATTCAATAGTTATTACTTAGTATACCGTTTCAAAGTATGTAAGCAGGTAAATAAGTGCTATTCTCGTGCAAGGTAAATAAGTGCTATTCATCTTCTTTTACATAGCTCCTTCTGTTGATTTATATTTTTAATGCAAATTCTTAGAAGAACAATGATAGGGAAACCAACATGCTCAATGGAGAATTTGGTATTTCCTCATACATTCAATCATATCGAACTGTGGTCTGTTTGCGTCAAAATTGGTCATAAACCCCAAATGTCTTGAAAACATCAATATATGAATGTAAATCAACAATATTCGAGCACAAGTCACAGATCTAAGCAAGTAACAAACAACAATCCAGAAGTAACGAACAGGAACACAAGATTTATAGTGGTTCAGTTATCTCCGGCCTATGTCCACTTCAAGCAATTATCTTTTATTGATATTACTCGCTGGTTACAGTTGATTACAGCGGGTTACAATGAAGATTTCAAGTACAATAGTAAAGGTGAGATGTAAAATTGAATCCGGCAGACTCTGGACGTTGAATCGCCAAAAGATCCTTTTTCTGTAGGCTTCAGGAGGCTATTCATAGGTGTAGGAGGCTGATATCACGCTCAAACTTCGGGAGACTCCTTCTGGCACATGAGTGAGCCCACGCGATCGATCCTGAAAAGTTTTGACTCGATCCGTGATCGATACGAACCAATTTCGTATCGATCAAAAAATGGTCCAATCGAGCTGAAACTTGGCAGGAATGTTCTTTAGTTTGTACGCAAGCTTCTGTGAAAATTTCGTAGCATTTGGACTTGTGGTTTAGGAGATATGACCGATGCAATTTTGTGTTCTTCGAAGGCTGCCGATTTTGAATCCATGGTTTCATATCCATCCCTTTCGCATCGATCAGAAGCACGTGCGCATAGTGATGTGGCGTGAGTTTCCTGGATCGATCCAATTTTTGTGGCAGGTTGACCGAGTTGTTCGTGCGCCTTGTTTGCATCTTTATTTCGCATTGACGAAGAGCGTAATTTCACATCAATCGCATGCAGCTCCATTTGCATCTTTATTTCGCATTGACGAAGAGCGTAATTTCACATCAATCGCATGCAGCTCCATTCGCATCGATCATTTATAGGGGGACTGTTTGTATCGATCGATTTTGGTCCAGTTCGTACCTATCAAATCGATACGAACCAGCAGCGCTTGTGGATCGATACGAACAGTAGTTGCATGATAGACACGAACATGGCATGCGATGGACACGAACAGCACGGCCCAGGATCAATTCGAACCTGATAGGTTCGAACAGAACCGAGGTGAGTTCTCTCTGATCGGTTCAAAATCGATCGATTCGAACAAGTAGATGTTGTGATTTCCTGATGGATACCAATATGATGGATTCGAATAGACCAATCAGATGGATACGAACATCGTATTTCTCCTAACTTGTACCGATCATATCTCGTTCATACGAACTCCGATTAACCTGAAGTTTGAAATGCCGGCTTTCATGGCTTTGCTCGTCATGTCTGGTCAATTATGGCCTGATCCGGACTCGGACAAAATTTATTGATATTCATAGTGAACCTACAATGCATAATGACATTCGTGATTAGTGATCATTGGTTTCCAGTTAATTTTTGGGTATCTCGGCTTTGCCAAAAGGTGGGATAACACTTTGCCCCCCCCCAAAACATGCCTTTTTATAAAAGGTGTGTTTTGAATAATTTCAAGTCAAATGCAGCGAGTTCATATTTTATTCAAAGCTTATAGCATTGTCAATCAAGTTTGCGGCTGTTTGAAGCCAAATCATTATTCATTTCATTATGTGGAAATTAAGAATGAAATTCTACAGTCTCTTCGGACTATCGGTGGTCACTCCGGACCCTCGTCGGGTCCATTCCAGACTTAGCGATCGGATAGAAAAATCCCGTTGCACTCCGGCGTTGTCTTCTATCCTTTGCACTCTTGCCCTAGCTAGGGCGTATAGCGATGCCTTGGTCGTTCTAGACCGATCGTAGCCTTTCCGGGCTCTTACTGGATCTCATCCTGTCACTCTCCGGTGAAGGGGAAACAGCGTTAAGTGAGTCGTTCATGTCGCTCTCCGACGAAGCAACTCACTTCTTGCACTCCGGTTCAGTGTATCTGAACATTAAGCGATGTCATGGCCTAAATCATAGGCCGATCATAGCCACTCCGGGCTATTATCGAATCCCGATCCAATCACTCTTTGGTGAATGGGAAATGGCGTTAAGTGAGTCGATCTTGTCGCTCTTCGGCGAAGCAACTCACTTCTTGCACTCCGGACCCCGCCTCTCTGGGTAGGGTCATAAAGCGATCATTTTCAAGCTGTTCTTCAATATTCATCATTTAACTCTTCGGTCAAAGGTTTTATTTCAAGAAATTCGAGTACATTTATTAAATTCAAGTCCAAGATGTTCAATCTCAAACATCAGAGAAAACTAGACATTGCCTCTCTAGGTGGAGCGGTCTATTACCATCTCAGAGCATGTCTGTGGATCTCTCTGGTTCCCGTACATGAGTAAGTGGAATAGATGTTTATTTTAAAATCAATCTAAGAGACTTAATCGACCAAAGTCCAAATCCTAAACTTGGCCCTTGCCATCATAATCAGTTGATGACGAGGCGCGATCCTGATCCAGGATCAGTTCTGCTAGGGGAGGCAGTAGTTGTTCAGGTCTTACGGTCGTTGTCCGTTCTCTGGTATATTATGGCAATTTACCACTCCTGGCATGTTCTTCCACCTCATCCTTCAGGTGACGGAATTCATCGGTAGTGTGCCCATCCAGCTCATAGAATGGGCAATATTTTCCACTTCTGCGCTCCCGCTCTGTGGGATCTCTCCTGGGTGGTTTTCGATAGGGGAGTTGCTCCCGATTTTCCGTGTAAATACGTTCCAGGCTTGCCGTCAGATCTGTGTATTGCCTGAATCTGGGCTCTCGGAATTTCTTCCGTTTATCAGGACCATCATGTCTGTCATCCTGCTTTCTCTTTCCTTTGTCTGCTCCAGACTGTTCTCTGGCGGTTCCTTCGTCCTGCACAGCGTTTGTTTCTCGCCTCTCGGCTCGTGATTCTTCTAATCGAATGAATCTTTCAGCTTCATGATAGAATTCTCCAAGATCTTGTGGTGGATCTTTTGTCAAAGAATCTTTAAATTTAGTGCCTTCCCCAACTCCTGCCACCGCCGTCATCAAAATCATCGATGGATCCGGACGATCTACAGAAGCCACCGTTGCATTGAATCGCAGTAGAAAATCTTTTATGGACTCTCCGGTCCTTTGCTTTATCGAAGCCAAAGTCATCACACTCTTGCGTCGTGTCACATGGACCCTAAACTGTCTCATGAAGCAATCTACGAGCTCGCCCTATGTTCTGATCGATCGAGCCTCTAGCTGTCTGAACCAAAGCGCAGCTAAATCTGACAAAAATAAAGGGAAACATCGTGCTATCACTTCCTCGGATGCTTCCAGCACTTCCATATGTCTGATGTATCTGGTAATGTGCATGGTCGGGTCTGACTTCCCGTCATAAGGGTCCACATTGGTAGTTAGAACTTTGGAGGGTTACTTGCATTTCTGATATTCGGAGTGAACGGATTCCGACTGACTTCTTCCAATCCTCCACTCGACAATCCTCCTCTCATGATTCGTCGCACTAGACAAATCATTCTTTCATCTCCATCTGGGGGTTGACCCCTTGTCATGTTTCTATCTTGCCCCCAAGTCTCGAAGGGAATTCTGGTACATACTCTTCGTGTGGCTCGTTAGCATTAGCATCGGCTCTAGCCTGTTGAGCTTCATCCATTGGTCTTTCAGTATCAGATCCTGAGGGCCTGCCCCCAAGTCATTGTTGATTGCCTTCTGGTTCTGCATTCTGACCTTGAGCTTGATCTCCGTTGGTCTCTGCAATCCTAACTCCTTGTTCTGCATTCGTAGTCGTTGTAGTTGGTCCAAGGTTCGGCGGACTCACTGCTCTCATCTGCTCGAAGAAGTTCTGCATCATCTCCTGTTGGCTCTTCATTATTCTTTCATGCATTGAATTTGTCATAGCCTCCATCTCATCCCTGATGATGTAGATCGAAGCTTGCCCATCTCCAGCTTCGGAGGACGTCTCTCGACTTTCTCCGTGTTGGCTTCTCTCAGCTCTTTGTCTTCTGCTAGTTTGTCGAGTCATTGTCTTTCAAATCTAATTCCTTCAAACCTTCAAATAGGGATTCCGAATTAGGTATAGCGGGTGCTAGTTTTTTTCAGTGAAAGCACCAAAGTGTTTGCATCAAAATTGGTCACAAACCCCAAATGTCGTGAAAGCACCAATATATGAATGTAAATCAACAATATTCGAGCACAAGTCACAGATCTAAGCAAGTAACAAACAACGCTCCAGAAATAACGAACAGGAACACAAGATTTATAGTGGTTCGGCTATCTCCGACCTACTTCCACTTTAAGTAATTATCTTTTATTGATATTACTCGTTGGTTACAGTTGATTACAGCGGGTTACAATGAAGATTTCAAGTACAACAGTGAAAGTGAGATGTAGAATTGAATCCGGCAGAGTCTGGACGTTGAATCGCTAAAAGATTCCTTTTCTGTAGGCTTCAGGGGGCTATTGATAGGTGTACGAGGCTGATATCGCGCTCAAACTTTGGAAGACTCCTTCTGTCACGTGAGTGGGCCCACGCGATCGGTCCCGGAAAGTTTCGACTCAATCCGTGATCGATATGAACCAATTTCGCATCGATCAAGAAATGGTCCAATCGAGCTGAAAGTTGAAAGGAATGTTCTTTAGCTTGTACGCAAGCTTCTGTGAAAATTTCGTAGCATTTGGACTTGTGGTATAGGAGATATGACCGATGCAATTTTGTGTTCTTCGAAGGCTGCCGATTTCGAATCCATGGTTTCGTATCCATCCCTTTTGCATCGATCAGAAGCACGTGCGCATAGTGATGTGGCGTGAGTTTCCTGGATCGATCCAATTTTTGTGGCGGGTTGATCGAGTTGTTCGTGCGCCTTGTTCGCATCTTCATTTCGCATTGACGAAGAGCATAATTTCACATCAATCGAATGCAGCTCCATTCGCATCGATCATTTATAGGGGGACTGTTTGTACCGATCGATTTTGGTCCAGTTCGTATCTATCAAATCGATACGAACCAGCAGCGCTTGTGGATCGATACGAACAACAATTGCATGATAGACACGAACATGGCATGCGATGGACACGAATAGCACGGCCCGGGATCGATTCGAACCTGATGGGTTCGAACAGAACCAAGGTGAGGTCTCTCTGATCGGTTCGAAATCGATCGATTCGAACAAGTCGATGTCGTGATTTCCTGATGGATACGAATATGATGGATTCGAATAGACCAATCAGATGGATACAAACAACGTATTTCTCCTAACTTGTACCGATCATATCTCGTTCATACGAACTCCGATTAACCTGAAATTTAAAATGCTGGCTTTCATGGCTTTGCTTGTCATGTCTTGTCAATTGTGGCCCGATCCGGACTCGGACAAAATTCATCGATATCCATAGTGAACCTGCAACGCATAACGACATTCGTGCTTAGTGATCATTGGTTTCCAGTTAATTTTTGGGTATCTCGGCTTTGCCAAAAGGTGGGATAACATAGTCCAACATAGGTGATTAATGATTTGACTTGCCAATATGAAGATGCACTGTACGGCTTCTTTGTCACAGTGCTTCTGTCCTTTGAATTAATCTATATGCATGATTTTTCTTTCATCCACTTTGCAGTATTAAGAGGCAAATTTAACAGCCATGAAATCATATTTTTATGTATTTTCTAATATTTTATCAAACAGCGATATTATATGCAAATCCGTATATTTAAAACATATATTATTATAGCATTGAACATCTTCATCTGTTTGACAACGGATAATGAAAGCCTGCTTCTTCATATTTCTTAATACGTTTGGCAGTGTATCACCTGACAATATAAAAAAAATCAAAACATATATTTATCGTACAATCCTATATAATTCATTTAGTAATGGTGACCAAATCAACTTGTTTTTCTTTCCTTTTATACAGTGCATTTTTAGTTTTTGTTCAATATATTTTAATAAGACGTAATAGTTTATAGGCCATGGAACACAACATAGTTAAATGTCTGCATTCAAGCAATTAGCCAATTTATGTGAATTTGTTTTGAACCTTTTTGCTAAGGAATTTGAAGACTTTTTGTTGATTAAACATACAATTTAAAGTACTTCCTTTTAGATTGAGTCCACCATTTCATTCAAACCATGATGGGAATTGAAGTTGAATCCAATTCTTGGTTTATCAAAATATTGTAATAATGTTTCACATCATCTGTAAATAGAATCTTAAAATTATTTTAAAAATATTTAATTTCTAAGTGCAACAAAAATTTATCAGCTTACACTCATTTTAATATAAGTATTCACTTACTTGCAATAATAAATAATATATTTTTCTTAGTTTCTACTATTTGCATCTCAGATAGTACTTATTTTAATTTTAATTTTCACTTATTTACAATAGTTTATAGTATATCTTTCTTTTCCCAAAATAGTTAAGGACCATCTTATTTTTTTAATGTATGTATTTCGTTTTCCTCTTATTTGAACCTAAGTTTTTAGTCAAATAGAGTTATATATTTTAGGTACAAACCAATTTTTTAAGGCGTTTGAACTTGAAAAAAAACAAGGAAAAATTATGAGGTTATACAATTGTATAATATTTTTAATTTACTAATTTTGGAACATTTTGTCTTTAATTTTTAGCATTAAAAACTGATGTTTTTGGAAACTGTCTGTAATTTCTTAACTTTATTTGACAAATTATCCATGAGTTTCAAATTTGGTATTCCTAAGTTTCATACTTTACATTTTTGAAGTTAATTCTTGGTTTATTATCAACTTGCAGATTCAAACATTTACAAGGACTTTAAAAAGTTAAACTTCAACTTGCAAACATACATTTTTCTTTGGTGGGACACTGCAATTTTTAGTCAGCATAACACAAGGCTTTTAGCTGCTCAGCTATAAAAAATATTACCATGCACACGTTAATTATACCATGTTTTATTAAGTTCTTTAATGCTAAAATATTTAAGCTTTAATAAATTGGATATAGGCATCAACTACCGTGTTTGAAAATTTTCAAACAACATTTTACTTTTCAAATTTAGTTTTGTTTGGTATTTTCAGTGCACAATTTTAAGATCTTTGCAAACAGAGCAAGATTCCCTAATATACATCTTTTGATAAGTGAAATAATAGAAAATTATTATGTCAATAAAGTAGACAACTACGATCAAACCAACTATTTTTCTTGGTCATATTGCTAATTTATTTATTGAAATTGGCATTATAACTTATAGTTCGCTGCAATACCCATTAAAATAGTATACAATATTCTATTTAGAATTCACTTTTTTTATTCAGATCAGTGTGATGAACTACATACTCAAATATATGCAGACCTGAAATATGTTTTAAAAGTATATTAGCGAATGAATTTGGTAATGTTGGTGACTAGACAATCCTTAGAAGCTTTAGCATATGTTCAGGGTTCGGATACATGGTTGTCAACTAATTAAGGCTTCCTTGGACGCCAGAGATGGGCCTACAAATAATACGAGCAAAAAATTATGCATAGGCAGGTATGACATTACTTTCTACTTTTTCTGTTGCAAGCGTAAATGAGCACAATACCCAAAATTATGATTTTCATTTTATAGATTTATATAGACATAAATGCACATTAATTCTCAAACTGCCATTGGTATGCCTAATCTACAGAGTTCCCCCCTGTGCTAAAGCAATTCAACTTTGACTCCTGCCAATAAATTTTATTTTCATATTTATACATCAATCAGGTTCAGTTTCAAAATTAAGCATACATAAGGCTATGAATTTTACAGTCATCAACATGTGAAGGACATGTTTACAGAAAATGACACTTAATCTGAATATACCTACGTCAAAATTAAAATTCTCTGACTACCACTTTACTTGGCTATAAATTCAACTATTTTTCTTCTGCCTATAAAATCTTTGAGAATTTTAAGCTACACCTACGTTATCACTTCTGTACCAGTCTAAGTGTTTACTATAACATCTTTATACATCATAAAAATAGACAGGGTTGTATAAAACAAAATAAAGCTTCTACTTTACTGTAACTCGATTCAAAATGTTGAATACTTTAGCTTGATTGAAGATCAGTTTACACGTTGATCAATAATTTCATCTGCCTTTAAGCTTCTATCTGCTTGGTTTACAACGAAGGTTTTTTTTAATATGCCATACTAGTCTGTTGCACCTACTCTGCTTTGCATCATTACGAAATCTAATAGATTTTCTTACATGATAAATAGGAAAATGTTCAGTCCAATTGGGTTGGCTTCATGGATGCCGTCAACTGATAAATTCAATCGATAACTGAGGCTTGATCAATGAAGCTCCATTTTAATCCGACCACTTTTTCAAAATGATTATGCAAATAACCTGTCATTCCTCTTTGGTGATGTAAACATTTGTTCATATGAAAATAATTGACTCAAACTTGCAATCTTTGCTTTGCATGATATATTTTCTCAGATTAACATTACCTACTTTAATCTCTCTATTAAGTGGTATATTTCATTTCATTCAATATTGTACAACTGTTTAATTTTTGGTCTCTAACAAGATTATACTATGCATTCAATTAATTTTGCTCAGCATTACCACATTTTAATATTTATAATATTATGAAAATATGTGCGTTTATAATTTACGATCTATAATTTTGCTTGCTTATTACAGTTTTATAGAAGGATATTTAACATATTAGATTTTGATTTCAAATATATCTTGATGAATATTATGGATCACTGTTGTGTATGTACTTCTACCGTGTTGTGTCTATGCTTTTATTTTTTTGCTCCTTTATTTCGTATAAATTATTTTCCACAACCTGTTGCAGTTCCACTAAGCCAATAGGTTGCTTTAAAGGATATATTGCATTGCAAACCTCCATTGCCAGTTCAAAATGTTACGAATAACAGTTTATTGTCTGACAATTCACTATCATGTACAAAATATTTTTATACTTGCATGATTAGAGTATGATTTACAACATGAATATACCGGTAAAGTGCCAATAACGTGACTTATGACTAAAAGCAACCAATGACAGTGATTTTGAGGCAATTTTTATCGAAGATTTAACTATAATTTTGACTAAACATTATTCATGTTCAAGGTTAGTTCTGTTTCTGTTAGTTTTTTCAAATTTACTTTACCACAATGCTAATTACTCATCAATATTTCTTCTCACTTTGCAAATTTCTTCAAAAGCATAAAAATATACCCTTGAAACATAATGTTTGTTTTAATTTAAGATCAAGCCGTTGTGTGTGCGAAGCACATGCGCGCCCTAGTCTCCCATAGGCCTGTAAACGGATGCAGTCAGATACGAATAGTGTCGTATCCTTATCCGAAAATGAAAATCCGTATCCGAATCCGTATTCGATATTCGCGAATACCCGTTGAATATTATATCTATCCGTTTCCGCTAATATTTTCGGATATCCGAAAATATCTGTATCCGGCTTAACGAATACGGATATTTTTGGATATCCGAAAATATCTGTATCCGAACCTCAAAATGTATCCGAAAATATCCGAAAATCAATCAATATAATGCATATTTCATTTTTTTTGACTGAAAAAAAAGATTAAAAAACCTTGTAACACATAAATTACATCAAATTAACAATAGGTAATCCAATCAAACAAAATCCGACAATAAATTAGTGTATTTGTATTAAATTTATGAATATAAAATAACATATTAATATAATATTTAATTTCAAACCGGACGGATATTTATCGGATACAGATACAGTCATATCCGTATCCGTATCCGAAATATGTTTCGGATATCGAATATTTGCATCCGTTTTACGAATATCGGATATATTTTATGTTTTCAAATACGGATGCTGACGGATTTCGAATGTTTCTTGAATTGCCTAGCTCCATTAAAGTAGAGTTGCTGGAGATAATTAACAAAATCAAACACACCGTTAGTTCTCCTATCTGTAAACTTTCTGCTTTTTAATGGCGAATTTAGACGCAGACATTAATATGGAACCCGTCAGCGAGATACCGCCCTCGTCGTCTGCCGGTGCTCGTGATGCCTCATCAATTACGAAGAAGGCAAAACGATTCGAGATAAAAAAGTGGAACGCCGTCGCGCTTTGGGCTTGGGGTAAGCATATTTCTTGAAACCCTAGGTATAGAATTCGTGTCCGACTTAAGATTAATCTGCTTTTCTTTGTTCGCAGATATCGTGGTTGATAATTGTGCGATCTGCAGGAACCATATCATGGATTTATGTAAGTTATCCATTCCTCCTAACTCTATTTGTACGCTAGAAAATATTTCACATATAGTCAGAAGTGAAATATACATATGTTAAGGTTTTACTACACCATTCAAATTACAAAATTCTCCATGGTAATACACCATTAAATTATACAAACGTAAGATAGAAATATTCTTATATACTCAAGTAAAGAAAATGATCATTCATTTTAATCTATTCAACTAAGCTCTAAAACCCTAGTCGAACATTGGAAGAGAGTAAAAAAAATATTTAATCATGAAAATCGAAGAAGAAAAGCATGATTTTGGATTAGAAATAGGAATGGAGCATGATTTTGGACTAGAATCAGAAGAAGAGTTAAATGTTTCGATTTATTTTTTGTTTTTTACATTATAGAAGAAAAATCTAGAGGGGTTTCATAGGTCTGCATGTCATCAGCTACACCACGTCGAGAATCCTTGGTCGCTGAAAAAATCGTGTAGCTGTATACGAGATTATGACTTTTACCTCGCACATGATCCGTAGGTTAATAATCTGTATGAAATTTTTGTCTATTTAACCGAACTCAAATGTTTTAATTTTGTAGTAGTAGAAATGAAGTTTTTTGTGGAGATAAAATAGTGATTTAACGAGTTTACAACCTATGATGTCAGTACGATGCATTATTGTTTTTCTTACTATTGTGACATTTTCTATATCTGCAGATATTTTCGAGTAAAGAGAAATTGGTGGCTTGGGTCCATAATACAGGAAAACAACTTGGTTGTTTGAGGGAACGGGCCACCAATTTCTCTGTACTCGGAAATCTACGGATGTACAAAATGATATAAAACTAGAGGAAAAAAAAACAATAATGCATCATGCTTACATTGTAGGTTGTATACTCGTTGCTATAACCTGCTATACCTCTCTGCAAGCAGCTTCATTTTTGCTACTGTACCAGGAATAATTGAATATTTTTATAACATCTCGGTGTAGTTCTCAGTTCAGTACAACAGAAAAAATTTCATGCAAACTATAAAATCCTTGCCTACACTTGCATGGTTTTCTCAGCCACCTAGGACACTCGATGCGGGGTAGCTCATGGCATGCAGACCTACAGAACCTCTCCAGATTTCTCTTCCAGAATGAAAAAAAAAAGTTATAATTTTTACCTCTTTTTTTATTCTAATCCAAAATCTTGCTCTTTCTATCCTAATCCAAAATCATGCTCATTTTTTTTAATCCTAATCCAAAATCATGCTCTTATTCAATTTTCATGATTAAATATTTATTTCTTCTTTCAATGTTTAATGTTTAACTAGTGTTTTAGAATTTGTATTACTTGAATAGATTAGAAAGATGTTACGTACTATTTTCTTTATTAGAGTAAAGGGTATTGCTTCCCTTAATTTTTATAAAAAATCAATTGCGTATGTGTAGTATGTTCTGGTGTATGAAATTAGCCTCTCTTTTTTTTCCTATTGGGCTAAATTTAAGGTGTTTGATCTGAGGTTTTATTTATTGCAGGCATTGAGTGTCAGGCGAATCAAGCTAGTGCAACAAGTGAGGAGTGCACTGTGGCTTGGGGTATGTATCTATAGCTTACAGTTTTTGGGATAGAGATAATTAATTTTTCATAGGACTTTTGACAGGCAGTTGCTTATGGCAATTTATTGCTGCTAGGGTAGATATTTCGGCTGTGAAAGAGTACAAATTCACTGTAGCAATTCTTCTCTGCTTTTACTGAACATCCATATTTCCTATTTTAATCCTTGCATCATACTTATAATAGCAACTGCATTCCATATTTCTGCAACATTTTATTTTCAATATAATATTAAAAAGTAGCAATATGAATAAATTTCTGTTATTTGTAGAACTTTCTAGGAGGAGATTTCAACGGACATGTTGGTACGGCTAGTGGTGGGTTCGAGAGAGTGCATGGTGGTTTTGGATATGCCGATAGAAATCAAGAAGGAGAAGAAATACTGAGTTTCGCTATTGCTTATGATCTCATGATAGCTAATACCTTCTTTAGAAAGAGACAGTCACACTTTGTTGCTTTTAGTAGTGGTCAACACTGTAGCCAGATTGATTTTGTCGTTTCTAGTAGAGATGACAAATGAGCTTGTGTAGATTGCAAAGTCATGTCTGGAGAATGTGTTGTCTCACAACATCCGCTTTTGATATTCGAGTTTCGTCTTCGGATACGTGTTCGACGGGATAAAAGAGCCAAGATTAGTTAGACAAAATGGTGGAAGCTCAAAGGAGACGCTTCACGGGTGTTTAAGGTTAAGGTGATGGGAGAAGAGACATGGAATTTGAAAGGAGAAGCAAATTACATGTGGGATGAGATGACAACACGCATTCGAAAAGTGGATATTGAGATGTTTGGGGTGACGAAAGGAAATAAACGCGAACCTAAAGATTCGTGGTGGTGGAACAGTGATGTGCAAAAGGCTATGAAAGGGGAATGCTATAAGTGCTTGCATTATCACATGAGCGAGTACAACATGCAAATGTATAAAGTTGCAAAGAAGAACGCAAAGAGAGCGGTGAGTGAAGTAAGGGGTCGGGCGTATGAAGACCTGTATCATAAGCTAAGTATGAAGGAGGGTGAAAAAGACGTCTATATGATAGCTAAGCTCCGTGAGAGGAATACAAGAGACTTCAATCAAGTTAAATGCATCAACGATGATAATAATAAACTTTCGGGCTAAGTATGAAGGAGGGTGAAAAAGACGTCTATATGATAGCTAAGCTCCGTGAGAGGAATACAAGAGACTTCAATCAAGTTAAATGCATCAACGATGATAATAATAAACTTTCGGTGAAGGACGATGAGATAAAAAATAGATGGAGAGATTACTTCGACAAGCTATTTAATAAAGAAGATGGTAGCACTTCGATCGAGATAGACGACTCTTTTGATGACAACAGTAGGCATTTTGTTCGGAGAATTTAAGAATCCGAGGTAAAGGAGGCGCTAAAACGGATGAAAGTAGGTAAGGCATTGGGTCTTGATGACATCTCCATTGATGTGTGAAGATGCATTGGAGATGCATGGATAGCCTGGCTAACTGAGTTGTTCAATAATATTTTCAAATCAAACAAGATGCCAGATGAGTGGAGGAGAAGCATATTAGTCCTAGTTTTTAAGAATAAAGGAGATATATAAAGTTGCAAACTACATAGGAATTAAGCTTATTAGTCATACAATGAAGTTATGGGAGAGAGTCATCGAACATCGATTAAGAAGAATGACAAGCGTTTCAAAAAACCAATTTGGTTTCATGCTGGGAGGTCGGCCACAGAGGCTATTTTCTTGATAAGACAACTTATGGAGAGGTTTAAGGAGCAAAAGAAGGATTTACACACGGTTTTTATCGGTTTGGAGCAAGCTTATGACAAAGTACCACGAAAGGTGATGTGGTGGGCTCTGCAAAAGAAAAGAGTTCCAACAAAGTACGTTACCCTTATCAAGAATGTATACGATGATGTTGTGACTAGTGTCAGAGCATGCGATGGTGTAACCAGTGACTTTCCCATTAACATAGAATTTCACTGATCAGCTTTGAACCTCTACATTTTTGCTCTAGTGATGGATGAGGCAACGAAGAGTATACAAGGGGAAATTCCTTGGTATATGCTATTTGCTGATGACGTTGTACTAATTGATGATAGTAGGATTAAGGTTAGACAACTCGAGCTGTAGAGACAGACTTTAGAATTTAATGGATTTAGGCTTAGTAGAATTAAAACAGAGTATATTAAGTGTGAGTTGTGAGTTCAACGGTGTCAGGTCAGAGGAAGGAGATGTTATTATGGCCGGACAAATAGTTCCTACAAAAGGAATTCTTTCGATATTTAGGATCAATGTTGCAGTATAATTGTGAGATTGATGAAGATGTTATTTTTCGAATTTGAGCGGGATGAGTGAAGTGGCGACAAGCATCTGGCATTCTCCGTGACAAGAAAGTCTCACAGAAGTTTAAAGAAAAGTTTTATAGAACGGCAATTAGGCCTGCGATGTTTTGTATGGTGCAGAATGTTGGCCTTCCAAAAACCAACACGTCTAGAAGATAAACGTAGCAGAGAGGCATATGCTGCGATGAAGCTGTGGTCATATAAGAAGAGTCCGAATTAGAAATGATGATATTCATGAAAAACTTGGAGTAGCACCAATTGAGGAAAAACTAATTCATCATTACTTAAGATGATTTGGACATCTTCAACGAAGGTCTCTCGAGGCACCTGTGCGCGTTGGAATTATAGGCCGTGTCGCTTGCTCAAAGAGAGGTAGAAGTCGACCAAAGTTGACATGGAGGAAGTTGTTAAAAGGGACTTGAAGGGTTGGAATATAGTTGAAGAGCTAGTAACGGATAGGAGCGTGTGAAAGTTAGCGATGCACGTAGCAGAATCATGAGCTATAAGTTTTAGATTATAGGACCATTATTACTATTTTACTGTTATCTTCGTTTTTATTTTATTGTATTTATTTATTTATTTATTTTTATTTATTTTATTTTTGTTATTATTTTACATACATGTATTTCTATCTTTATTTTACTTAGTTATTATTATTATTAATTTACTTATTTGACTTAATTTTATCACTGTTATTGTTATTGTTCTAACCTTTAAATTACTTTTGTCATTTAGTCTCGGGTTGCATCTCTAGCCGATCCCTACTTGTTTGGGAATAATAGCTCTGTTGTTGTTGTTGTTGTAGAACTTTTTATATACAGTACATTTGAAGTGGGAGTTTTCCTACATCAATTGCATGTGTAGAACTTTCTATATGGGTCTTGTTTTTGTACTTTGGGGAGATGACACATCGGATTTGGTTTAAATCTTGTTAAGACACTCGTATCGGCTGAGATATTTAAAAAAAAAGGACACAAAATAACCAAGTACTAATCATTAACCTATCGTAATTTTTTTGCCTTTTATCCTAGTAAGTTACAAAAAATGATTTTTTTTTTCAATGATCAAGGAAAAAGAAATCCTTTCGTTGTTACCGGATCAATCAAGTTGTCACTCTTCTAAGAAAATAAAATGACTTATTTTCTAGTGCACCAACAGCCCTCTCTTTCTCTATATGCAAATCAAGTAAAAGGATAAATTTTATTTTCTTTGATAACAATCATTGGAAAATCTTCAAAAAGTTACCGATTTTGACTCATAAGTTACTCCAATATGGTCATGGGATGTAACTTAGATCCGATGGTCATGGGTTGTACTTAGATCCGTGGTGCCAATCCAAAATACATTATTTTTAGCTTGTGTGAAAATTCCAAGATGAAACGTGGTTGAAATATGAGATTTGAAACCTTATGTGCAGGTGGATTGAGTATTTGTACTTGTACTTGGTTTTATTTTGCTTTTTCAGCAACAGGGCTAATTATACAGTTTTAAATTTTAAAGTTGGCATATTGTCCATCCCACAAATTATTATTTTCAAAACAATGATTGTTTCCGGAGAAATACCCATGCGCCGTGTGTTTATATTCAGCACAGTTGCGCTGTTCAAAGTACTGCACATTTTAGCTTCTGCCTAGTTGTCTACATATGGCAGGGCATGTATATTTTGGAGGAGCAATAGCTGAGCCAGAGCATGTATATTTTGGAGGAGAATTAGCTGAGCCAGAGCATGTGTTTTTTTGGAGGAAAATTAGCTGAGCCACGGCATATGTATTTTGGAGGAGAATTAGCTGAGCCCCCCAGTATTCAAGAATTTGATATATCAACCAAGCAAATATTCGCTGTCAACATTAAGGAAAAAAGAAAAAAAGAAAAAAATCTCTGCAAGCACATTGATTTCCCATATAAAAAGAACTAGTTTACAATGACCTAAAACAAACATAAGCTTAAGCTAGTCGATTCGGTATATAATAGAATCCATTGCCGCAGTAAAGGGGTTAGCAATGAGAATTTTTGAAACACCCTTATTGGTTATCATAATAGAAAGAAGAAGAAAAACATTTTTCCTTTTCATATTATAAATTAAACTCTTAAAATTTGCGAAAATAAAATCACGTATAAATTCATTATAGCACAATATTAGCAATGTAAATTAAAACCAAATAAATTTTTTAAAACCAAATGTAAAAAACGATGAATCAAGTAGTTTGCATTGTTTACGCTCAATGCAATAAATAAAAAAGCAAAAGTAATAAATTTTAAACATGTAATATGTTTATATCATTTGATTGCATCAAGTATAACATTTTTATAACTTGAACTTAATTTATTTGGCAAAAACATATAAATTTAAAATCATTATGCATATTAGACTATAATAATGCAATAAAATGAAGTATTGACCGATCGTCGCATGGTAAATAGTGCAAGATACAGTAAAAGCAATTAAACTGCGTATTAACACATTATTATGAGCACTCTCTTGTTAATAGCATTTTATATTAGTTGTTATTTTACTTACAGAACTCAAACATGTTTTAATGTAGCATTTTAAATAATGCTTAAAACGAGAGTTTATTTTGAATTTCCATAAGTTGCAGGATAGTTTTCTATAACTTGAAAAGGCCGAAAGTTTTTTTTTGTTTTGTTTTTTTTGTTTTTTTTTTGAATTTCTATAAAATTCAGAGGGTGAAAACACAATTTCCACATTAGTAATTGGTGATAAAATAAGCAAATAAAATGTCGAACTCAGTATATATATATTTCTAAATAGAAATACCCAATAGAGTATAGTTTTGTTTGATACAATTCTATTAATCCAGCATATAACTGAAATATGGAACACAATTAAATATTGTGTTATTTGTTTAATTTTGATGTTATGTTTAAAATATAATCGTGCTACATGTTCTAGCATTTCTATATTATCCCAGTCAAGAAAATTCCTATATATGTGTGCGTGTATGTATTCTTAAAATCTATTTAAATTTATAAGATGCCAGGGACTTGATAAGGACATGCTTTTTTATGTTAGATATTGTAATAATAGCAACATTCTATGTTATCTGTATTTACCAATTCTATCCTCGTACTCCTGCAAATGCCAAAACATGTTTTTTGCTTTTGTTTTTGTTTACATCAAAACATATAGTTTAACCAATGCATTCTCTTTCATTGCATCGCAGTTCACCATTCGTTAACATCTGTGGGCATGTTTTTCTTGCCACCTTATCCTTAAGACTAAACTAGAATGAAATCCTTTCAAATTGTCAGTTCGTCTTATTTATCTTTAAAATCATTTGCTCCAGTCATGGTTTTAAATCTCCTATATATCGTCGGACATCTCCTTTTCACACTTAAACGAGACGAAACATCAAATCTCCTTCATATCTCGCTCGACACTCATCTCGTCCGAGATATTCAAATCTCACCCGATATGTGCATCAAAATCTCAATCCGAGATCTCATCCAAAATTGTACATTTTTCTTATGTTCCATAATGTTTTTTTATTTTCATATTGCTTTAAAAGAAACTATTCAATCCAATTATAATTTATCAACTTTTTGAACATATTTTTTTACCTTTTATCTTAATGAGTCATAGCGAAATGTTTCAGTTCTTTACTATGTTCAAATAAAAGGACATTATTCATTCATTACTAAATCAATTAAGCTAATCAATTCACCACTCTTCTAAAAATATTCCTTTTTTCATATAAATCAAGTATGTTACCATTTTTTTACTAAGAAAGTTATAACCATTAAATACATTTTTGACACATCAATTTTAGACACATAAGTACATCCGAGATATTCCCGAGATGCATTATAAGACCCGAGATGTCAATCCGAGATGTGCACTCGATATGTACTCATCTCGTCCGAGATCTTTCCCGATACGAGAGAACTTGTGTAAAAATTTCGAGATGAAACGTGACCGAAATCCGATATTTAAAACTTTGGCTCCAGTTAGCATGCAAAGCAACATCTCTATTATTTGCATCCATACTCTTCACTAGATTTATTTTAAGCGACTAGAGGTAGATGGGACCTTGTTTGCTTCCGAATCCTTCATTTGCTCTATCTAGCAATGTGCAAAACCACATCTCTATTGTTTACCTCCGTATCCTTCGCTAGATGCGCTTTCTGGGTACCTTGATTCTTATCTGACATGCACCTCAGTAACAATGTAACATATGTATCACTTAATAAACTTGGAAATGTTCTCATATGCCTTTGTCTTTTGAATTGCGTAATATAAGACTTTAGGAATAAAATTTAGTTTTTTTACATAGGCCACTAAGGTGTACTAAAGATCTCTGTATGTTTTGTTTGTAGATTTATGGTTTATATGTGAAGTCATTGATGTGGACAGTAGTAACATGGTTAGTTTTTAAAATGATAGTTTGCTAGGGGCACCATAAAATACACTTATTAAAACCAAGTCTCAACAATAACTGACGTAAATGGTATTATCATGTTTTAATAGCCATGGTACTGGGAGAAAAATTATGATTTAAGGTTGGAAATCTTGATATACAAAGATTTTTAGAAGGCACCGTTTTTACTGCTAAAATAGAAGAAAATAATATTATACATCTTGGTTTGGAAAAAGGTAAGTTCGGGGCATGTGGGTTCAGGCAAAAGCAAATAAAGGCCTTCTTTTTTGGATAGTTGGTAGTTTGAAATTTCTAATGCAATGGATAAGATCACATTAACGTAATTTTCTCCAACCTGGCTTTCGTTTCTCCTTTCATTATGTTGCATATATCAGCCCAAGAAAATATACGAATACTTTTATTGGTATTTTTTAGAATTTGTATCAGGAAGTATATTATTCGGTGCTTCTTTAGCAGTACGCTTTGAAATATAGATCAGGTAAAAGCATAGGGTTTGGTTCAAATCACCTATCATGGTTCTGGTGTTAACCGGTTATGACAAAAATAATAAAAAATCTTGCGATGAAGTCAAGTCTTATGCTGTTGAATTGACTATTGAACATCTGTAGGTTTGGTTTTCACTGGGTTTTTGCCGCTTTTGACTTTTAGGGCTTGAAGCTGTCTATGGTATATAAATCATCACAGGTTATATTGTTTTTAAAACAAAGATCGTTATGTAGACTACTTCATGCATCATTTTCCAAAAGCTACTGATACTAATTCAATACAGTTCCATCTTTTGAGCCTAAAGCTGTCTGTGCCTGGGGTACAGAGGATTTATTGCTCTTAAACTATTGATTGTATCAAGAACTAATTCATGCTCCATTTTCCAAAACTTCATCGTAGTTCCGTATTTAGAGCTTGAGCTATCCATGGTATAGAAATCTTCACAGGATATATTGTTCTTAAACCATTGATCGTATCAAAAACTAATTTATGCATTATTCTCTACAAGCTGCCGATTTTAGTTCAACCCAGTTCTGTTTTCAAATTTGTAGATGGTATTGGCATATGATTGTTTACTTAATTTTATTGATATTTATATATTACCCTGTGCAAATATGATCTAGACGTTTATGTATATCATATGTGCATGTTTGCATTGCAATCATACACGTACATTGCACATGTGCATACATGATATATCATTATTTCTCTTGATTATATTATGTTGGTCGGTTTGGTTATTTCACTATATACTAGTTACTACTGCTGCGAATAGTGAAGTCTCAGATTGTATTTTGATTACAGTTCTTCGTATGCTAATATCACCGTTTAAAATGTGTTATCTGATAATTCTAATGCTCTTTGCCTACACATAGTTTAACTTGATTTGCCATCTATGAATCATACTTGATTGATGTAAGAGCTTTATATGGTTTATATCATTGCTTACTGCTAGTATCCTTTGCTTAATAGTCCTATGTAAATGCTCTCATTTAGAAGCTAATGGTTGGCTACTGCTAGACCCATTAAACAATTGGATCGGGTCATATGTGGGTCGATTAGAAACTGATCTGGCCCATATATAAGACAAAGCAAACTCAACTCATATGACCCATTTATTAAACGGGTCAATCCTGCCGATCCACTTATTAAAAGGGTCAACCTGACCCTATCCTTTGACAAATAGTATTGCAGAAAATTAGAATTCAGCAAAAACAGCTGCTTAAAATAAATAAAAAAACTGTAACCAATCTGCAAAATTGAACCAAAAATGCTGTTTATAATACAAAACTGCACAAAAATATCATCAAAACTGCACAAAAGACAACCTGTAGCTTAATATCAAAATACCGAACTAGATAAAGGAAAATCTTCAGCATATCATTCATGAAAATGACAAACTTCAACATTTGATGCATGCATATGCAAATAAGGCAACATATTACACAATTGTATTTCATGTGTATGCAAATATTATAATATTTGCTGCCTTTGAGACCAAAACCTTATGCAAGAGAGCTTGACAAAGTAAAAAATCAGAGACCTAAATTATGCAGCCACCTGTCAATTATAATAAATAACTTAAATAAAAACAAAATTATAATATAAAATAGAAATAAATGACAAATGATTTGATGAACACTCTTGTATGTATACAGTTTTCTACAGTTTTTAATATGAGACAAAATTTAACAAACTTTTTTAATGTAGGCATAAAGCTTTTTACTATTGAAATTTCAATATTTTGAATAACACAAGCAGTGGCATATATTGCTTCTTTTCTATAACTTTTAAACCTATAAACTTATTTCCACGAGAAACAATAAAATTATTTCCATAAGGAACAATAAACTTCTTTTCTATCATAAAAGCAGTAACAAAAGAAGATGCAAAAGCATGTATTACTATTATTACAAACAATAAATTTGTTTCCACAAGAAACATACTTATACATTTATAACAGACTACAATGTCTACGTGTATGGCATTTTCAATAAATAAATATTTTTTCTACACATGAGATGCCTAGACATATGAAATAACAGATAACAAATTAAGGTAGTACTATGCATAGTAATTAATGTAGAATTTTATCATGTATTAATATTTAATACATACCATTGATACCATAACTTTGAGTAAATAATTGTCCAATTTTCTGTGTATTAATATTTACTTTCAAATTTTTACTCACAGATTACATTTATTTTCAACTGATAAACTCATATACGTATAAAACTAACATTTATAATTTGTATGATATTCAACATTTATGACATTTTCAGTTAATAATTATATTAAACATAAGATACAAAATAATAAATTAATAATTAATACATGTATATGGTCAAGAAATTGTCTCAGCTTCTATAACAACCATATAAAGTCTTAAACCACAACCAAACTACGTGGCAAACATCTCTACTATTAATATTGAAAATTCATTCAATAGGATTTTCATCGTATCTTTTTGAACTTCCAAAAAATACCCTAGATGGTATCTCTTCATGCTACCCATCAACGGAATCTCACCATCGGTTTTCATTTTCCACCATCACCCCTTCCCGATCATCCATCAGTGGAGTTCCACTATCAATTTGCATCTAACACCACCAAGACTTTTTATTTAATAAATTTTTATTAAATAAAAAGTAAATATCTGATCCACATAAGTGTGATTTATACCAGTCTTAATGGAATTAACTTAAAGATTGATATTTGCAGCCAATAATAAACTGTAAGCTGTTTATATGTCGGAACTGATATACATCTATATATTTTCTGTATATCATGGTTTTTTAAGGCTAAGAGATATCTGTTGTGGTAATACATTGGCTGTATCGATTATACAATGTAATGGTTTAATTTGGCAATGTCCTATTTTGACAATTTGAGACAGTTGTATATAGAACATAAAATGTTTCCGGAATGTCCACATGTCTACTCTCTATCATATTTGTATTTGCTTGCTAAACAATTGGATATGTGGTTTGACAGGAATATTGTCTACTACACTTAGCTCCATGATAAAAGAAATATTATAAGAAAATTCAGCAAAAGGGGTGAAATCACAATGTCAGTCCCTCGCGCACACATTTATAATTATTTTAAAGCATCTAATTCCACTAATTGAGAAAGAACCATGGAAAAGGAATTTTAGTTGACTGCGTTCAGCAGGAAAAAAAACGAAAATTACAGTAATCATGTATTATCCAGTTTGGATTAAGTACTGTTCGAGTCAAAATAACAATTTTAGTTGGGTTTAATGGTCAGATTGCACTTTTTTAACATCGTTAGATCTTTAGGTGCAGTCAGAGTGAACCATAAATTGTCTTGAGATTTCTTTTGCAACCATTGTAGCTGATGAAAAATTTGCGATGCTATATTGATGAAAATGTAGAGGGATGTATAAGCTTTCCAATGGTTCGAACGGTTCGTGATTTGAAGCTTATATATATAACGTTAGCAGTTTATGTACATAATGCAAGGAAATAACCACAGCTATAAAGAACATATCACATACCTCAACATCCGAACAATAAGTTCTCTGGTTTGATGTCTCTATGAATCACATTCTTTTGGTGGCAGCAGGTCAACGTACTTGCTAGGCTTGGGACATGCTATCAAACCACACCTTGTTGAAATGAGCTGAAGCAAATTATCATCATCGAACTCTGCAGTTTCCTAGTTTTGAAGTTAAATTTTGCGATGCTATAGGTTGTTAAACTGCAGTTACTGCACAAACTATCATCTTTGTCCTCTAATTGGCATATAAAAGGGCCAATTGCTTATAATTCACCTAGCAGAATTCCATGCACTGTCATGCACACGGCGCAAGTTAGCTTGAAATGAAGAAATTTACTTCTACAATTTTAGAAACATAATTTATACATATGTGAAGTTTTTTCTTCTTCTTCTTCTAACATTGGCAATGCTTTCTACAGGAGTGTGCAACCATGCATTTCACTTTCATTGCATTAGTAGGTGGCTCAAAACTCGCCAAGTTTGTCCTTTAGGTAAAGATTCTGTTATACTTGTGCATGTGTCTACACACACACATCTATATCTATCTATATATATGTGTGTTTATGTGTATGTATGTATGTATTGTACTATATACGTTCCTACAAATGCATTATTGGTTACTTTATATTTAACAACATCATACCTGTTTTAATACAGATAACAGCGAGTGGGAGTTCCAGAAATATGGCCACTAAGCTTTCATCTGTTTGACCTGCTTTTATAAGTTTCTAGGAGATTGGATTGTTTCTTCTTGTTGCTTGTTTAACAGAAGAACTGGACCAACTTCATACTAGTTTCTCGTTTATATACAACTGTCAGAAAATTCTAAAATCTAGGCATTTAATATATGTAGTTTGCTTTGTCCTTTTAAATCAAAACCTATTTGATACACCTGATGATTTCCAGGTTTGCTGTGATTTTATAACATATAAGTTCGTTGATTTTGTCGTGGCTAATACTTTGGTGAACTTAATATGCATAGCACACGTGCATATGGACCATGACTATACATTGTGATAGTTTTTATTCACACTCATTCGATTATGCACTGTATTTCACGTTTGAATCAATTTAGACACTGCTTGTAATTGGTAGTCTCAAACAACGAATTATATTGATGTTGTAGGGTCATCACAACAAATAAATTGGGAAAAAAAGAACCGTGATGTTGGAAGTAACGTCAATTCCCACTGCTTTGTTTTACCAGACATAAAAAGTGATGTTCTTATAAATATTTTAATATTAGTATAAATGTGCAGTGTGTATTGGAAAATGACCTAAATAGATAAAAATCCGTTATAACATAACTTTGTCGACTATTTTGCTTAACAAGAAATTAGGGGAATGAGCTTTTCGGTGCAAGGCAATAACTTTCAAAAAACAGGACTTATGAATGATTAATTTCAAATATAAATGAGAATGTGTTACAATATATATAAATCATGAAATGGACATGTTTAATGTTGTTTTGTTTAGTCTCACATCGTGAAATATGTTAAATCCTTAGCTTTGAAGCCTTTATATAAATGAGGCTACGTAATGTAAATACATGTCTAATTTTAGAAATGAATAATATATCTTCTGTCCCTCTCTAATGACTTTTACTTTCTTCATTTTATAAAACGTTATCAACTTGATCTCTGAATAATTTTTTTTTTATAGATTTGAATTGTGATAATCTAGAAGACCAAATCTACTTTGCTTTTCATATCTAATTATAGATCTCAAGATGGTAAACAATTTTTTTGATTTAATTATATTAATCTTATCCTTTTCAGATCTAATTCTATTAATTTTATCTTTTTAGACCTCATTCAATCATAGATCTAATTTTTTGATCTCATTCTATTGTAAATCTTATGTTCTAATATATTTTAGATCTTTTATAGATCTTGATATCATGCTCAAATGATATATATTTGAGATCGATATATTTTAGTCATCAGATCTATTCTTTTTCATGTTTATTCATCATTTTCTCTTATTTATTTATTGAAATCAAGTTGACTTTTGAGATTACTTATTATTACATATCTTTTAGTTGAAAGCAATTTTATTTATTCTTTCAGAATCTGTACTTAATAAATATTCAGTTTGAATTGATTCAAAATTTCTAACAAGTAGCATTAGATCAACTCATCTTTGATTTCATTGTGATTTTTTTTTTAGTAAGTTTTGAATCGACTTTATTTACAGGTCATTGAATTCTTGTAATATCTTACTCAAATTTCAAATCTATTTGATCTATGTATGAATGATAATTTTCGATTTGGTTTGAAGCTATCCTAGATCAAAAGGTAGCTTCTGATGTAGAAAGCAAGATTTAAATGATTTGTATATAGTTTTTTTAATTAAATAAAATTCTAAAATGTTTTTATGTTTTGGAAATAATCTTAATTCCCCAAACTTACGAGATAATATTTGAAGATTTACATGTTTGTTTTGCTATATTTGCTAAAGAATTATGAAGTTAATTTTCTTATAAGGGAAATAATTTGGATCTGAGATGTATAGTCATTTATGATTATGAATGACATGGATAGATCTGAGATGATAATAAAAATTTTAATTATTGAGAATAAACTTTCTCTTTAAGATATCCATTTTAATTTTATTATTGAGTGATCTCGAACCTAGATCTGAGATGAAATTATGTTACTTTAACTATTGTTTATTCAATTGATTCATGTATATTTATAATGAAATCATTTTGTTGTGATGGTAGTTATACCTTAGATCACATAAATGTTAAATGCATTTATTTTTATCATAAATTTATTAAATGCATTGGTTATTGTAAATTAAATAATATTTTATGTTTGTATTTGAAATAAGAATTGAGGTGTGGTGTACTATTTGATGTATTTATTTTGACAAGTAATGTCTGGCGTAATGGAAGAATTAGGTTTAACAATAACTTGAAGTTGTGCAAAGAAATTATTTTAATAGAAGTTGTATAACTAAAAATCCAAGACCTGAAGTCTTGAATTATGAAAATAATTTTCGATAAAGTTTGCAAGCTTGAATTCTTATCAGTATCTTTTTTTATTTAATTTGTTAAAATGTACAAGCTTCTAAAAAGGAAGTTTATACAAAATTTGAGAACCCGAAGTTCATCAATTAGAAGCTCGAAGTTCATCAATTAGAAGCTCGAAGTTCTATTGAAATTGTGTAAAATGTTAAGGTTGTACTTCTTGAAGAAGTTAAAGGAAATTAATAAATTATCATATGAGATAATGATGCTGCATTCAAGAGATTACAAAAATCTCCAAGTGAGTTATACCTTACCTTATATCTTCACATTTACATTATCTTAACCAAGCATCTTGAAGATATTATGTTATATAATATTTCAAACATCATCAGATGCGTGTGTATATTAATCTCTTGAAGAGATGTTTTAGAGATTTATTTATCTTTATATTGCAAAATTCAACGTTCCAGAAGAGATGTTATAGGAATTTTATTTTTGTTATATTGCAATTCCTTAAAAGGAAATACTATATTCCCTGAAGAAATAATGATATAATTTTTTTGAAGTAATAGCAGTATTTTTTCCAAATGATATTGTATACCAATGTTACACTCCAGAAGTAGTGGTTTTATCTCTTGCATCTTACTTTCAGTTGATGAATCTAATTTTGTCCTTGTATTTAAAGCTTGATATGCCATTTTAAAAGCAATTACAACAAAAATCTCCAACATGGTTATTTTATGCTACTATAAAAGTAGTAATTATGTAATTTATATAAAATAAATATTGTATATTGATATGACATTCCAATGTGTGTGTGTGTGTAGAAGAGAAAGTTCACTCCAGAAGTGGTGATACTAAAATATCTCTAGAAGAGATTTATAAATTTGAAAATGATAACATATCTCTAGAAGAGATTTATTTATATATTTGATAATTTTATTAGACCAAATAAGTATACATAAATATGATTATGAAGGATTCTAATTTAGTTTAGATTAGATCCAATGAGTTTAAGATTATCTCAAGAATACATTGTTCTATGTTCATATGTCTAATTATACCATAAAGGTCATATTTCTAGTTATTATTTCATAAGAAATATTATATGCATAATCATTTCTTGAAGAAATATCTTTAAATATTCTCTTGAAAAGATGATCTATATTTCATGTCATAATTTTCATGCAAGCTATGCACAATCTTTGATTATAATTCATCACTTCTCCACCAATCAATCCATATAAAGGCCTTTCCATATTTTCAAGGGTAGTTTTGCATTTTTAAGGAAATTAATTAATGCAATTAATGAGATTGGATCTAGAGCTATCAAAAGGATGTAAATAAGATATTGTAGTCACTTTTATAGATATATTTGGTTGTCTTTTACTATTTTGCAGTAATGTTTTTATTCTTCCACTGCAACTACTATCAGATATGAGTTCTTATTTTATGAAATGCATTAACTATATACCCATGAACAATATTTTGATGCTTATGCATTTTTATTTCCACTGATAGTTGGTAATATGATAAACATAGCCAAGCTTAAATTTAAAACTTTGGATTTATTAGGAGACAACCTTTTGTATGGATATTGGATGCTGACATTCAATTACAATCACAATGCTTAGAATATGCCATTAAAAATGATAATATGTCCCGGTAGGATAAAACAAAGGCTCTTATATTTTTAAGGTGTCATATCCATGAGAATCTTAAAATAAGATATTTGACTAAAAAAAGATCATCTTTATTTATAGAATTCCCTGAAGGAGCGTTATGACCACTAGAAGATGGTCACACTTTCAAACATTAGACAAGAGTGGTTGAACCTGAAGTTTCAACAAATTGAAAGTTGGTGCTTGTATGTTTTCTTTTAGAACTACTTGAAATACCATACCGATGAATGTTGTGTTTTAATCAGTAGTCCATTTAAAAAAAATTGGAAAGTATCAGCATTTATTTAGTGCTTACAAATTTTAATGGTTGACTAACTATATTGTCTGTAATTCTTAAGATATGGACCATCAATATTTGAGTGGTAATATATGCCTACTAGATAGTGCAACGACTCATATGATTTTGAAAAAGCAGAAGTTTTTCTCTGAACTATCTGAAAGTATTTTAGCTAAAAATTTCAACCACAGAAAATTTGCTATATAATTGAAGGATCCGCAAGAGCCCATATAGTATTACCAAATGGTACATATATCTTAATTCAAAATAGATTATACTCAAGCAAATTTAAAAGAAATTTGTTCAGTTTTGAGGATATATAAATGAATAGCTACCACATTGGAACTATAATGAAAACGTCAAAGAATATCTTTGCGTTATCTCTACAAATTGAAAGCTGGGAGCTTATTTTAGAAAAATTTGGTACAATTTCAATTGGATTATATTTCACGAAATTTGGCATAATTGAATCCCATATTTAAACATGAGTCAGAAGCTTACAAATATCACTTGAATGCATCTTATCAATTGATAAAAGGATTATCCTCCTATTATTAATATGTATGGTGCATTTGCTAGTAGCAATATGATAATGGATCAAAATGAGAATCCAAAGATGATTATTATTTAATGTGACAATGTTTGTCAACATTGAGGGGGAGGATAAAGGGATACAAGTTCATTTTGATCATGAATGTCAAATATTTGTTAACATGTATAATGATGCAAAATATTAAGTAACTTGAATAAATTATTAATAATATCCCTAGTAGACTTTCTCCAATATAGATTTAAATCTCCGAAGGATCAAAATGTGTAAATCATATCTGAAATATGGTACAAAAATCGGTTTGAAATACTTTTGGAGTAAGTAATAAAATGCCGAATAAAAGATGCGAGTGTTCTTGAAGAAACACTTAAGGGTGCACTTGAAGAGACTAATGACATGATTGTCAAATTACCCTAGAAGTGGTTTAGGTACCTAAAACATGATAATCAAAGAGATCTCAATAAATCATGTCTAGAACTGACAAGAAATTATTATTGATGATAAATTTATAAATAATAAAGCGTTTATGTTTATAAATAGCTTAAGAATATTGAATTAGGGAAAAACATGACTCACAATCATGAGTCATTTAATCATAGAGAAATATGGACATGTAGTCCACAAAGTACCGAAAGTACTTGAAATGCTTAATATACCCCAAAGGTATAAATGTGGTTTAAATCAGATTAAATTATGAAAGTATACAAATTCCTGAAGAATATAAATAACTTTCATTGTTATAAAGAATGCAAAGAACAGGGAGAGTAGATTTCAACCTACTTTTAAGTATTGTTGTAATGAAAATTTTGATATAATTCATGATGAGTAGATTACTTTCTATTTTTAAGTATCGTTGTAATGAAACTCTTAATATCCATTGAAGTGATAGTTGTGATATGCAAATACTTATTAAAGTATACAAATTTCTAAAGAATATATATAACTTTTGTAGATATAAAGAATGCAAAAGACATGAAGCGTAGATTACAAATTTCTTCTAAGTATTGTTATAATGAAAATCTTGATATACTTCAAGACGAGTAGATTACTTCCTACTTTATAGTAATGTTGTAATGAAAATTTTAATATTCATGAAAGATGTATAGTTGCAATGCGCAAAACTAATTTGAAGCATAAAAATAAAAGTACATGAAGTGTTTTCATAAAAGTAGCATACAAATGCATAAAATGCAAACCATGTTTGAAAGAAACAATCTTAGAAAATTTGATTGTATCGCAGGAAACTATTAATAAATTGTATTATTAATGAGATTCATATTTATAGATCCAGAAGTATCTATAACCAATTTGAGTTATCGAAATGCGAATATGAATTCAAAGAAAAAGTTTAAATCGAGGGAGCATCCATAAGTATTTTATAATGCACTCTTTTTCCTTAACTAAGATTTTTCCCGCCGGGTTTTTGTTAGTAAGGTTTTAATGAAGCATTATCTTGATCCAGAAGTATCAACTTCCTAGTAACATTTGAAAATAAGTTACAATGTGCTCTTTTCCTTTATTTAAGATTTTTTCCATTGGGTTTTTCTTACTAAAGTTTTAATGAGGTATTGTCTTGATCAAGAAGAATCGAACGTTTTTTCAAGAAATAACATCTCAAATATGTTATTTAAGTTAAATTGTATTTTTATCCTTGACTAAGGTTTTTCCCATCGGGTTTTCTTTTGTAAGGTTTTTAATGAAGTATTATATTGATCCAGAAGTATCAAACTCTATTTGATTCTGTAAATTACTGAAATATCTCATACTATTTTGTACTCTTTTTACTTCAATAAGATTTTTCCCATAGAGTTTTTCCTAGTAAAGTTTTAATGAGGCATTAGTTTGATCCAGAAGTATCAAACTTCATTTGAAGAAATGAGAAAATAAGATATGTCATTGTACTCTTTTTTTCCTTCATTAAGATTTTTTCCATTGGGTTTTTCTTGGTAAGTGTTTTAATGAGGCACTATATTGATCCCAAAGTATTAAACTCTTAGAAGGAATATCGGTGTATGATATCTATGATTTCAAGTTGCAATCTTTTCCTCGTTCAAGTTTTACTCTTTTCCTCGTTCAAGTTTTTTCCATTAGGTTTTCCTAATAGAGGTTTTTAATGAGGCAATAGACAATATCTATATCGATTGAATCGGTAAATGCAAGCAAGATAATGAGGAGGAGCATCATCATACACGTTTCGAAACGAAAAATTTCAAATTATCAGAGCATTCAAGATTTTGAAGACGCATATTCAAGGGGGAGTGTTACAATATATGTAAATCATGAAATGAATATGCTTTTATGTTGTTTTGTTTAGTCCCACATCGTGGAATATGTTAAATCCTTAGCTCTGAAGCCTTTATATAAAAGAGGCTACGTAATGTAAATACATGTCTAATTTCAGGAATGAATAATATATCTTCTGCCTCTCTCTCTAATGACTTCTACTTTCTTCATTTTATAACAGAATAAAAATTATAAATTTTTTTTTGAAGTGTTCCAGATAATGATAAACGATACTTAATATTACGTTATATTATCATTTATGAGGTGCCGGTTTAAAATTTTATTACCCTGCACCAGTGAACCCTTTAAGTCAAAATTCCATTTGCTTTAGTACGTTTCTCTGTGATTAGATATTCATACAGTGGTGAATCATGAATGGTAGCTTAACTGTGTTGGTTGGATAAGATATTAGTTTGCAAATAACTATTTAAAGTGATGCCCATCTAAGGATTTGACCAAGAACAAAGAATTCGTAAAAAATTTGAAATCATACTCGTCTATTATACGTGAGTATTACGAATTCCTAAATATCGGTGCCTTTTTTTTAAAGTTCTAAAACAAATGAGATTCTAACTCCTTCATTTCAAAAATAAAAACAATGATAAATACAACTTAACATGTACTTAGAAATATCCAATGAAAACAATATTGTTGTTATACCCCAATTCTCCTAGAAGGATAATTGACCAAGATCTGATGAAAGAACACGTCAAGTAATTGTCCAAATTACGAGTTATAAGATAGTTCATGTGGAGGCAAGTAACACACCAAAATGAGGATGCAAATGAGCTCATAAAGGCGCTTGAAATTGTACCAGCAAAGGCGCTCAAAATATAAGAAGTTGGGGTGCTCGAAATGAGCATAAGGGCAGTTGAATTTGACTAATGGGCTAACCAAATTTAACGTTCCGTCTATCATATTTAGACTATTATCTTCTACCTATTCTTGCTCAATTTTACATATTTTTGAAGTTTATCGCACTCGTGTTGATAGATCCGATTGTAGGGTGAGATATTTCTAACGATGGCCGGCCTAAGGCCTACAAATAAACCAATACACTTTGTAGAAGGGAACCTATTTTCTTTTTTAAGTTTGGACTCCGTAATTCACTTTTCTTCTACTTCTATCCGTTCCTATCTTCTACAATCCATGGTTAACGAAGAGTGACAGTGAAATATCTGTAAAATCAAATAGTGAATGGAAGCACATTGTTGAATGGCTTTAAATTCTGTGTTTTTCTCTTTTGTGCACTTATTTTCTATTTATTTATCAATTATTCCTCTTTGATCCTTGATTCAAAATTGGTTTGATAACGATATTAACCACTGCAATACTTATATTGCTACACTATATTTGAATCCTTATGAAAGAATAGCTTTTGATTTACATTTAGGATCAAAATATTATATTTGAATCCTTATGAGAGAATAGCTTTTGATTTACATTTTAGGATCAAAAGTCTTGCTAAAAAGCTTAAAAAGGATCCAAATCTCCTTTCATCAACGATTAGATCCTCTTTAATTTTAAAATAAAGTATTTTCAAAAGAGGTTCTTTTGAGAAAGATGAAAGTTTGGCCATGCTTTCTTCATTTCCTTGGCACACTAAAGTGACGAGAGACCAATTACATCGAAATTGATGCCGCAATAGCCTACCGAGAGCGGGCATAATAGGACCGACTAACCCGAACTTAGCCAGCATGGGCACACTTTGGCCCAAGAGCAAATAGAGCAATGAACTTTTCTTTAGGAGCCGGTGGAAAAGGATTGAAGATAGGAACATAGCTAATGAAGATCATGTCCAAAGACCCTCGTTGTTGAGAAAAATCGATATCATCTAGAAACCGTGATCTAAAGTTTGAATGGTCGAAATTTGAAAAATCACGGTCAAATTATTCTTAACGGTGCTTGAATCGAATCCTACAACGGCACCCGAGAGCAAGACAACGATAATGGCGATCAAATTGGTAATGAAGCTCGGAGTTTGACCAGATGCTTGGGAAGGTTACGTGAGTTATAGGCTAACTTTCATTCAACCAAATCATTTGCAATGATGCATGAGTCAAGGGGAAAATATTTGTTTACTTATTCAAGTTCAAAGAAGCCACAAGAAAGCAACACTTCAGAAACCATAAGAAATAGCGATAACGATGACGGTCGTGAAGAAAATTATCATCCGATCATTATTGTTTAGCTTGCGACGACTATTAGTTAATGTTGAGTAGGTCCAATGTAACGATTCAATTTTTCGACGTCCGAAAGTCGACATCAATACATCCACTTTATCAAATGCCGCACAATCGAATGACGAAAAACCGAACCATTAGGGTTAAAGAAGAAGAAGATAGAAGAAGAAACAGAAACAATAACAGAATCTCACATTTCGCAGCGGAACAAAATAATAAAACAAAGAACTATATCTGATATTACAATACATCACATTATCAGAGTTTACAACAACACAACAACGGAAAAGAAATATTATATATTAGTGATACGCCTCTCCATCCAACTTGAACTCTAGATCTCCACAGCATATTTCTTGACTTCAGTCTAGAATAACTGATAACTAGACTCTAGGCTGCCCGTCTGAAAACTTATGGGCATCCAGAGTTTAGAAAAGGAACAATAAACTCCAGGTCAGTCATGGGACTGGTGTGAGATCTTAAAAGCAGTTATTTTCACAAAGAAAGGAAAAGAAATCCGCTATGCTTTTGGAAAATAAAACTATCATAAGGCCTTCCGCCACACACACAATGCAAATGCAGAATTGGAGAAGATTTCTCCTTATGATAGTCAAACATGTTTGATACATAAAATCTTTTTTAATATTATCATTGGTTCATAGTGTGGAAGACATTTCAAAAGTATAATATTAATCTTAGCCAGCATACAACCAATGTTGTATGCCTACTATAGCTACCATCTAAACAGTGGTAACGACCATAAGTAAATGGCAGGTTATACAACTAAAACCGTACAAGGTGCGTATTGGTGATTGGATTTCCAACAAATGGTCAGGCTAAGAAACTTCCTATTGCCACATGGGTATGCCTCTGGAGGGACACCCTGAGAACCTAACCGGATCTCTCCCAACACAAGGCCGGGTTAACTCTGTAACTAGGTAACTACTACACGAGTATGTCATCCCTCGGTCATTAGCGAACTTTATCCGAGGATCCTCAACTACAAAGCAACAACCACAAAGTAATAAATTTTGCAGCAACAGCATAAGTATCTGGACTCCATACCATGATACCACCCTATACCATGATACCACCCTTTTCCAGAAGGAAATGACATACCATAAATGGCGCGGCCCTCATAACCTTGCCGCATTCTTCCTATTTCGACCATTTTCGGGGTGTGAGGTCCGACGATGTCTCGTTCACAAAGCTACGCTTTTCACAAAAGTCATGCTTCGATCAAAAAAGGATCAGCAGCACTTCGTATGCCACACTACCAAATTGGGAGTATATCACTAGTAACCATCAACTACATAACCTCTGAGCTCGTACGTCTCAGAGAAGGGTGTTAAGCTAAAAGAATAAATTTTCCGCCACCAACAGAAATGTATTTGATAGAAACTAGTTTTATATCTCAAAATGTAATGTCAGACACACATCCATACAAGTCCGTTCCGGGATCGAATGGAACCGAAGGCACTTCAAAGAAGCCCTTGCAATCTGGATATTTACTAATCATGTTCAGACTTCCCATCACAAAGGGTGGTATAATCTCTATACCGGAGCAACTCGGTGCCGAGACATTCGAAAGGTAACCCTTTCGTTTTCGAAAATACCCGGTCTTCAATACCATCTTCAAATGCAATCTCATTTCGTCATATCATTATTCGGAATGGGTTTTATGACACAAAGTCCTCTCCCGACTAATCCGAATAACGAGCGCTTATTTTAAAAATAAGTGTTGTATTCAGAATTCAAATAAATCACAAAAAATTTGCACTTTGATCTTTTAAACAAAAGATCCATCACAAAGATTCGATGTGGTTTTCGAATAACCATTCGGCATCCGACCCCCGGTCGCATCGAAATTCAAACGCCGTTTAAAGGCCAATATTGATAGTCGGTTATTTAACTATCAATCAACATTCACAACAATCACCAGATTTAAATAATTTTCCCCAATTATTTATTTTCAAAATATCTTCGCAAGATATATTTTCACACTTCAACCATTTGAAAACAAATTTCAAATCACTTTCCTTACGCGGAATAAATTTTCAAATATTGTTTATTTCCACTGAAAATTTACTGAGTGCTAATACTTTTTAAAATAATTTAAATTACTTATCCAAACATATATACTTGAAAATATTTGAAATAAAACTATTTTAAAACATTAGTTATGAAATTTTGTACTGATATCTCATATAAACCTTAAGCCCAAAATAATTTTAAAATAAAATTATTAGATGGAGTATAACTATTTGAATAACCATTTTCTAAATCAAATATCAATTAAATCTTTAAATAATCACTTCTATAATTAATTAAATAAATCTTTACTTCAAAGATTTTCAAAATAGCTTAAGAAAATAATTTCTCCAAAACTTTTTTTAAAATCAACACTAGAACTTTTAACTTATATTTGAAAGCTACTTTGAAAACATACTCGGCTTTTCAGGGAGAATACACTTCCATTTCAAAATGGTTCATTTAAATCAATCAATAAATCCTCCTTGATTTATTTTAAATTTACGTTCCAAATCCGTAAATTCCTTTCACATTTTTAAAAATAAACCAAATGTTTATTTTTTTAAACAAATTTCCCTTCCCTTTAGAAATCCTCATTGTGAATTTAAATTTCCAAATATCCACTGATACACGATTTTAAAAAATCGATTTTCAAATATTCACTTTCAAACACCAAATCAAATTCCAAATTGATTTTCCAAATATTTATTTCAAACACCAAATCGATTTTCCAAATCAATTTCCCAAAGATTTATTTTAAAACACCAAATCAATTTCAAATCGATTTCCCAATTTATTTTCAAAACACCAAATCAAATTTCAAATTGATTTCCCGAAGATTTATTTTCAAACTCCAAATAAAATTTTCATTCAAACACCAAATTTATTATCTTTTAAAACAATTTCCTTTATTTCTTCCAAACTATTTAAAATATGAATTTTAAATAAATTCTCCAACTTTTAATCCATTTATTAAAAACTTTTCCCATATTTTGGAATTAATTCGATAAGATTTCAAAATCAACCTTTTATACTTTTAAATTACTTCTTTTGGATTTATTCAATTCTCTAATATTTACTTACTTGAAATTTTCTACTTTAATTTCCAAAAATCCAATTTCTATATTGTTGGTATCCTACGATACCAAAAATATATTTGGCTAAACTATAGCCATCAACGATTTCAATCATAAATATAATCATACGTAGATTATAAATACATCAACACACAATATTGAAACAAATTCAAATATTTAAGAAATCCAGTTGGATCCCTCCAACCTGTTTCCCTGCATCCACATATGTTAGCACAACAATTAAATACCAATTCCACTTCGAGGTGGAATATCGCGGTATATGGGATTATATAAAATCATCCGCTATTATGAGGCGTATAGAGTCTCATCCGTTATATAATGCGGAAAAGCGGAAAATCAATCACTCCAAATATACATATATATACACTACTATATATACTACCACAACAAATAATCAATCAATAACTGAAATTTTGATTTCAATCGAGTGAGAAGATCTCATCTTCGACTATGCATGCAACCCATTTCCAATCTGGCTTGCTTCCTTTAAGAATTTGACCGAAAATTCCCTTATCTCCCTGCTAGTCGCGAACCCTAGCCTCGTGACCCACCGTCCCCATTTGACTGCGGCCTCGACTCCAATATCACCTCACCACGGCCCACGCGAGTGCAAACCACAACTACGCGAAGCCCTAGCCGCGATCACAGCAGTTGCGCCATCACTACCTGAGCCCAACGCGGCCATCAACGACCTCGAGCTCGACTTTGATTTCGATAGACCTCCACTGTCTTCGCTTCCAATTGCTCGCGAGAATGCCTTTGAATCACTGTTGAAGTAGCGGCATCTCCCTGCCTTCATGAACGGTCGGGGGCCCAAACCTTGGTCCCAACTGCCCAGATCGAAATCGCGATCGATTTTTTTTCTAGCTTGATTTTTTTTCCGCCTAAACGACTAAAAAGGGGGGAGCCATTACTTTAATTTCGATCGAGCTCAACGAATTGAAATGCCTCAGCCATTTTTTTCTTTATTTTGTTTTGAAGAGGATTCGGTCGATTTAATTTGGCTGGGAAGAAAAACGAAGACATCGTTTTTGTTTTATAAATTCTTTTATTTCCTTTCCAACATGTGTATCAATTAAACAAAGGAAACGAGACACGTGCAAAAATTCCCCTTATGTGTTAGCTTAGATCTACAATTGTATTTTGAATAAATTTATATTACTTATGTTTTAAATTTGAATTCGAATTTAAATTAAAGAAAACGAAGAAAAAATCTCGATCTCCAATCGAGGCATGCCGTCAGGCGTTTATAATGTTACACCTCTATTTAGAACACACTGGAAAATGTTCTGAGTCCAAATTCGATCGTATGGAGAAGATAGCTTTTTGGACCCATTTATTAAATTAATTTTTGATATAATTTTCAACGCGTTTGCTTATCGTACGGCAAAAAGATCACTCCAAAAACTACGAAAATTGAAATCCGATAATAATACAATATTACGGATCTAATGGAACTATTTCTGTCGAAATCCAAGACTGTGCCTCGGAAGGCCATTTTTTAAATATCGATTTAAACGGCAAAGTTTCAAAACTGAACAAAACGTTTTCAAATCAAATTCTAAAGCTTCCATTATCTTCAATATTATCAATATGAATTTTCTAAGCCTTCAAAATATTTTTAACAAGCTTAAAATTGAAGATTCAAATTTTTATAGTTAAATTCAATAATTAAATTGCCAAATTCATAGTTATAATTGAATTCAAATTTAAAATAGCTCCTAAATATTTTCAATCAATTAAATATATCAAAATCAAATGTTCAAAATTCTGGGTCGTCACATTCTTCCCCCTTTAAAAGAATTTCGTCCCAAAATTACTAGTTAAGAAGAATGATCCTTAACCCGTTTATAAATTTTTTAGTCCCAAAACCCAACAGTTTTATCAACTTTCCAAAACAAATCTTTCTATTAAAAACCCATTATCGCTTCAGTTAGCTTTCTAAAATCTTTCCAACCCTAATCATTAATTCCAAACAATATTATTTTCTTAACAATTCAAATTTAAATTTAAATTCAAACTTCAAATTATCAAAAAAAATTCAAAAATTTTCTAACTCTCTAAATTTTCAAAAAAATTCGCCAGCGTCTCCTTTGCGCGACTAGCTCGGTACGACTACAAAATGCCACAACAGGCCCCTAGACTTCAAAAGAAAACAAAAAGCCAAGCGGCTAGACAAGAAAGCCATCAAATTTCATATAGCAATTCAAATACATATCTTTTTCGAGCAATTCAATTTAACAAATCCCAATTTATCCTTTGCCTTTAAATCACCTGTATATCCTATTATCATAATATCCAATTATAATATTAAAAATCCTTCTGCACATTTTTTTTTACAAAAGTTTGAATATTTATTTTTATTCAAATCCATACGATGTCCATATATCATCCGTACGCAATATCAAATTCAATCGCTCACTCGATCACACAATTTCACTTTCAAATTAGTATCGTCCACCCGACTTCCTAATACGGACTCAGATCTGGTTTCTTGATCAGAAACCGTCATTCTCCTTGCATAGTTCTAAACTATGATAGAGAATTTCCAAAATCAACCAAAAATCCATATTCTGGTTCATCGTCGAAAATCGAGTGAAAAATCCTAACTCGGATCGATATAACTATCTCGAAATTTTGTGCTCGAATTCTGGATCAAATTGCTATGCGAATAAAATAATATACATACATCTTATGTATTTATTCCAAATTGATTATTAGCTATATCAATTTTCTTTAATTCACATTAATTTAGATTTTCATTCACCATTTTACAATTTCCAGTTTAATCTTAGTACATTATTTAGTACCAAATTTTGCTTGAGAACTTTACCATTTATTTCTTAAGTTCAATGCAATATTCCATATACTTCCTATATTTTATTTTCAATTCACCACTTTGGTTTTATCTACATTTTTATTTGAACTGGATTTCCAATTCCATATAATTCAATTCACCTTTTATTTATAAATATTGGATTCAATTCATTTCGAACCTTATCTATCTGGTAATTCCTTCAATTAGTTTCACTTACTAATTTTATTTTAATACTTCGCTTTGTTTATCACAAATCAAATTCAATTTCCAATTCCATTTCTATTTACTTACAAATTCGAAATGAATTTCAACATTCAATTTCACTTTCATTTACTTGCAATCGTAAATTTATTTATTCATTCACAATTTTTATTTTCCACCTTAATAAATTTTATTCCATAACTATTTTTTATCAGATTCCAGAGCCTTTCCAACATTTAAAAATCATTTTTGAAATCAATTCAAATTACCTTTTGAATTCTCAAAACCAAACCCAGTTTTCCAAACAACTTCAATTTTTAAATAATTTGGCAGCAATTCCTCTCTTGGAAACTTGAAAATGAATACCGATGATGTCACGATCATCATCGGAATTATTTTCCAACGTATGAAAAGAGTTTAGTGCTTTTATCCCTCCAAAATATTTTCCAAAACCTTTGAAAACCATTTTCAAATCAAAGAGATTTAAACTTTTCCAAAATTCCAAATCCTTTCAATTTCTTCCAAATATTTCTCTTGAATTCTATTTCAAATTATGATCACATTTACAATTTATATTTACAAATCCATTTGTATTTGAATTTTATTTCTCAACTTTTTATTATGATTTCAATTTCTTATTCAATAATCAATGATATCAATTTAATATTATCACATCCTAACATTCAAACAACCATATATAACTATAATAGTTTACGAAAAATGATTTCTTTTCTATACAAAAATAGTTTACCCAAATTATCTTATTTACCCTATTTTAAAACAATACTGTGTAGAGTTGGTCTGTTCAAGTGTTTAGAGATCCCTGTCAATAACGTTAATTACTCGTATTGACCAGAATCCATATACCATTCAACAAACCAATCAACACAATATAAAATAATTTTATATTCACTAATAAATACGCGCTCATATCTATTATTACACTCAAACTCATTCTAGAGTACTACTGATTCTATCTCTAATGAGTAATCCCCACGAGAGCCAAGGTTGTCGCTTAACCAACTGCTCTGATACCACATTGTAACGGTCTAGGCTTTTCAACCATCGACGGCGGCCACTCTCGACTGGTAGGCTTTTTAACCATCCCAGCCCCATCGTGGCATATAATGGTGCCCTGAACTTGTTTTTACGGCCAGCCTTTCGACTTCTTCACCTACCCGGTTAACCAACCCCTACCCAGGGACATGTAGGGGTAAGAGTCTCCCGTTCACCACCAAACGTGAAGAGAGAACCCCCTATCACGTTGTATTAAGCAAGGTCAGTCATGGGATGATGTGAGATCTTAAAAACAGTTTTTTTACAAAGAAAGGAAAAGAAATCCGCTTTGCTTTTGGAAAATGAAACTACCATAAGGCCTCCCGCCACACACACAATGCAAACGCGGAATTGGAGGAGGTTTCTCCTTATGATAGTCAAACATGCTTGATACGAAAAATCCTTTTTAATATTATCATTAGTGCATAGTGTGGAAAACATTTCGAAAGTATAATATTAATCTTAGCCAGCATACAACTATTGTTGTATCCTACTATAGCTACCATCTAAACAGTGGGGACCATCATAAGTAAATGGCAGGTATACAACTAAAACCGTACAAGGCGCGTATTGGTGATTGAATTTCCAACAAATGGTCAGGCTAAGGAACTTCCTATTGCCACATGGGTACGCCTCTGGAGGGACGTCTCGAGAATCTAACCGGATCTCTGCTAACGCAAGACCGGGTTACCTCTGTAACTAGGTAACTACTACACGAGTATGACATCCCCCGGTCGTTAGCGACCTTTATCCGAGGATCCTCAACCACAAAGCAACAACCACAAAGTAATAAATTTTGCAGCAACCATATAAGTTAAGTATCTGGGTTCCATAGCATGATACCACCCTTTTCCAGAAGGAAATGACATACCCTAAAGGGTGCGACCCTCATAACCTTGTCGCATTCTTCCTATTTCGACTATTTCCGGGGTGTGAGGTCCGATGAGGTCCCGTCCACAAAGCTACGCTTTTCACAAAAGTCATGCTTCGATCAACAAATGATCAGCAGCACTTCGTATGCCACACTACCAAATTGGGAGTATATCACTAGTAACCATCAACTACATAACCTATGAGCTCGTACATCTCAGAGAAGGGTGTTAAGCTAAGAGAATAAATTCTCTGCCACCAACAAAAATGTTTTTGATAGAAACCAGCTTTATACTCAAAGTGTAATGTCAGACACACATCTATACAAGTCTGTTCCGGGATCGAATGGAACCGAAGGCACTTCAAAGAAGCCCTTGCAGTCCGGATATTCACTAATCACGTCCGGACTTCCCATCACAAAGGGTGATTTAATCACTATACCGGAGCAACACGGTGCAGATACATTCGACAGGTAATCATTTCGTTTTCGAAAATACCCGGTCTTCAACACCATCTTCAAATGCAATCTCTTTTCATCGTATCATTATTCGGAATGAGTTTTATGACACAAAGTCCTCTCCCGGCTAATCCGAATAACGAGCGCTTATTTTAAAAATAAGTGTTGCATTCAGATTTCAAATAAATTCACAACAAATTTCCACTTTGATCTTTTAAAACAAAAGATTCATCACAAAGATTCGATGTGGTTTTCGAATAACCATTCGACATCCGACCCTCGGTCGCATCGAAATTCAAACGCCGTTTAAAGGCCAATATTGATAGTCGGTTATTTAACTATCAATCAACATTCACAACAATCACCAGATTTAAATAATTTTCCCCAATTATTTATTTTCAAAATATCTTCGCAAGATATATTTTCACAATTCAACCATTTGAAAACAAATTTCAAATCACTTTCCTTACGCCGAATAAATTTCTAAATATTGTTTATTTCCACTGAAAATTTGCCGAGTGCAAATACTTTTTAAAATAATTTAAATTACTTACCAAACATATATACTTGGAATTATTTGAAATAAAACTATTTTAAAACACTTTATCTTAAAACATTAGCTATGAAATTTTATACCCATATTTCATATAAATCTTAAGCTCAAAATAATTTTAAAATAAAATTATCAGATAGAGTATAACTATTTGACTAACCATTTTCTAAATCAAATATCAATTAAATATTTAAATAATCACTTCTATAATTAATTAAATAAATCTTACTTTAAAGATTTTCAAAATAGCTTAAGAAAATAATTTCTCCAAAACATTCTTTTAAAATCAACACTGGAACTTTTAATTTATATTTGGAAGCTACTTTGAAAACATACTCGGCATTTCAGGGGAATACACTTCCATTTCAAAATGGTTCATTTAAATCAATCAATAAATCCTTCTTGATTTATTTTAAATTTACGTTCCAAATCCGTAAATTCCTTTCACACTTTTAAAATAAACCAAATGTTTATTATTTTTAAAAAAAACAAATTTCCCTTTCCTTTAGAAATTCCCATTGTGAATTTAAATTTTCAAATATCCACTGATACATGATTTTAAAAAATCGATTTTCAAATATTCACTTTCAAACACAAAAGCAAATTCCAAATTGATTTTTCAAATATTTATTTCAAACACCAAATTGATTTTCCAAATCAATTTCCCAAGGATTTATTTTAAAACACCAAATCAATTTCAAATCGATTTTTCAATTTATTTTCAAAACACAAAATCAAATTTCAAATCGATTTCCCAAAGATTTATTTTCAAACACCAAATAAATTTTCATTCAAATACCAAATTTATTATCTTTTAAAAAAAATTCCTTTATTTCTTCCAAAGTATTTAAAATCTGAATTTTAAATAAATTCTCCAACTTTTAATTCATTTATTAAAAACTTTTCCCATATTTTAGAATTAATTCGATAAGATTTCGAAATCATTCTTTTATACTTTTAAATTCCTTCTTTTGGATTTATTCAATTCTCTAATATTTATTTACTTGAAATTTTCTACTTTACTTTCAAAAAATCCAATTTTTATATTTCTGGCATCCTACGATACTAAAAATATAATTGGCTAAACTATAGCCATCAACGATTCCAAGCACAAATATTATCATACGTAGATTATAAATACATCAACACACAATATTGAAACAAATTCAAATATTTGAGGAATCCAATTGGATCCGTCCAACCTGTTTCCCTGCATCCATAGATGTTAGCACAACAATTAAATACCAATTCCACTTCGAGGTGGAGTATTGCGGTATATGGAATTATATAAAACCATCCGCTATTATGCGGCGCATAGGGTCTCATCCGCTATATAATGTGGGAAATCAATCGCTCCAAATACACACACACACACACACACACATATATATATAGACACACACACACGAACACACACTACTATATATACTACCACAACAGATAATCAATCAATAACTGAAATTTTAATTTCAATTGAGCAGAAGATCTTACCTTCGACTACGCATGCAACCCATTTCCAATCCAGCTTGCTTCCTTTAAGAATTTGACCGAAAATTCCCTTATCTCCCTGCTTGTCGCGAACCCTAGCCTTATGACCCGCCATCCCCATTCGACTGCGGCCTTGACTCCAGTATCACCTCACCATGGCCTACGCACATGCGAACCACAACTACGCGAAACGCTAGCCGTGATCACAGTAGTCACGCTGTCACTACCTGAGCCCAACGCGGCCATCAACGACCTCGAGCTCGACTTTGATTTCGATAGGCCTCCACCGTCTTCGCTTCCAATCGCTCGCGAGAATGCCTTTGAATCACTGTTGAAGTAGCGGCATCTCCCCTGCCTTCATGAATGGTTGCGGCCCCAAACCCTGGTTCCCAACCGCCAAGATCGAAATCGCGATCGATTTTTTTTTTCAGCTTGATTTTTTTCTGCTTAAACGACTAAAAGGGGGGCGCCATTACTTTGATTTCGTTCGAGCTCGACGAATTGAAATGCCTCGGCCATTTTTTTCTTTATTTTGTTTTGAAGAGGATTCAGTCGATTTAATTGGCTGGGAAGAAAAACGAAGACATCATTTTTGTTTTATAAATTCTTTTCTTTCCTTTCCAACCCGTGTACCAATTAAACAAAGGAAATGAGACACGTGTGAAAATTCCCCATACGTGTTAGCTTAGATCTGCAATTGTATTTTAAATAAATTTATATTACTTATATTTTAAATTTGAATTCGAATTTAAATTGTACTGAAAACGAAGAGAAAATTCTCGATCTCCAATCGAGGCATGCCGCCAGGTGTTTATAATGTTATACCTCTATTCCCGAACGCGCTGGAAAAGGTTTCGAGTCCAAATTCGATCGTATGGGAAGATAGCTTTTTGGACCCGGTTATTAAATTAAGTTTCGATATAATTTTCAGCGCGTTTGCTTATCGTATGGCCAAACGATTATTCCAAACACTACAAAAATTGAAGCCGATACTAATACAATATTATGAATCCAATGGAACTGTTTTCGTCGAAATCCGAGACTGTGCCTCGAAAGGCTATTTTTTAAATATCGATTTAAACGGTAAAATTTCAAAACTGCACAAAACGTTTTCAAATCAAATTCTGAAGCTTCTATTATCTTCAGTGTTATCAATATAATTTTCTAAGCCTTCGAACTATCTTTAAGAGCTTAAAATTGAAGATTCAAATTTTTATCCAAGTTTCTATAGTTAAATTCAATAAGTAAATTGCCAAATTCATAGTTATAATTGAATTCAAGTTTAACACAGCTCCCAAATATTTTCAATCAATTAAATATCTCGGTTTCAAATGTTCAAAATTCTAGGTCATCACATCTAAACCATGATCCCTACTTGGCATGACCAACAACCACTTTTTCCATTAAATGCGACATAAAATGCTTGTTTTTGGTAGTATAAATAGGCAACAAGACACAAAGGAAAAAGAACCAATTTTTTGACCGTTGGAATACTGATATAACTATCAGTCCAATGTTGATAAATACTTAGCAACTGAAATTGTAATTTGATTCAATTACCAAATCTTCTTGTATTTGTACTCTGCTCAAATATTTAAATATACGAGAAGCAAAGTGGATGTAAGCATAATTAATGGTTGAACCACTATAAAAATGTGGTGTTATTTATTTTTATTGGAATAATTAGAGTATGTCTTGCTATATCGGCACTTTACAGATACTATGATTTCATTGAGGAGGTAATATTAAATTCATTTTATATAAATAAATTTGGTTTAAATTCCAAAACCATAGTCATCAAATTAATCTTAGATGTTTATTTGTCACAAACAGGTAAAGTATGGTGTTTTCATTGAGAACCAAACTTAGAACTCGATCATGATTTTGATCAAAATTTGAGTCCAAGTTGCTAACAGTCGACCGAAAATGATTATTTGAATATATTTTTACCGCAATCGCCCTACTTATGCTCGAAAAGATGTCAGATTCAAATAAGAACAACAGTTACAAGAATCAAAAGCATAATGGTAGCATGTATGAGGTAACGGATAAATCAAATATTGAAATTATATTTGTGTGGAATGAAGATAGCCGAGTAGGAGGAACAAATACCATTGTTGGACAAATTTCTAACAGAATAAGACAAACAAGATAATATGGGAAGTCAAAGTATTATCCCAAGCAAAAATACTTCCATTGAAAATTCCTTCAAGGATGAAGATACCTTACTTGAAAATCATATTAAAGGTTTTTTTAATCGATAGTCTTGATATAAACAAAAACCTGTCTTGGCATAACGAATGGCAGCCAATAAGTCAAGAGGATACATCCAAAAATAAAAGGATCCTAAATTTTTGAAATAGCAAACAATATAAGACAAAAAGGGAGCTTGCATATTCAGTTTCACTTTGAATCGGAAAGCAAAACAGATCCACTTATTCCCCTTTTACAAAAGTAAGAATCGAAAAGCTTCGTATCTCTACTATTAATATCTACTATTAATAATGAGAATTTCATGAATAGAATTCAACCGTGTCTTTTTGAATTTCTAAAATACCATTTACATCTATATAGAGAAATATGTATGGTAATTGGTAGGGTAGAACTAAAATTATTTGAACTAAACTCACACTCAGTTTGCATGGCAACTATTCATGGGACATACTATTAAACTTCCCTCCGCACATCATCTCAACTCAATTAGATGTTATTTCATTTTTCATCCCTTAGCTTATATACAACAACATTTAATATATTTTAAAAGGCGCGGGACTAATTAAAACAATTAGAATGTGTTTAACTTGTTGCTCACTGTCCATTTAAATTACAATCTATATGACAAAAAACATCCATTGCCGAGTAGGACAAAGACAAAAAGATAAATTTTGGCATGACTGAAAGACCTATTACTACTAATATGATGTACTATACGATAAACCTTACAAACATGCCATCGAAAAGAAAGGAGATTGTATGAACTGAAAAATCTATCGGTATTATACCTGTTTTAGTATTTATTTCGTATACCTGTTTTAGTATTTATTTCGTTAGTGCGAATGGGCATTTTCTTCAAAATCGGTTATAATTAGACATGTATAAAAGGCCTACTTAGAAAAGAGGTTGTGGTCTGTATACATAAACACTAGAAAAATAGATTTTGAACTACGTACTATCTTTAAATTTGGGAAAAGCAATCCTAAAAATTACATATGATAGGACTATAAACAGAAATGAAAATGTAAGAAATATCTCTGGATAGAGAATATACATATGTGGGTTATATATGTTTGGATTTTATACCCAAGCTAGGCACTGTAGAAAAGAGAATGATAATGGCATGCTAACTGACTACTCTGTTACACATGCATATGTCGTGGATGACTATATATGCAAGAGGAAAACAAATCCAAACGTGACAAATAGTAGGCTAATATTTCCCAGCATAGACAATGTGCTTTCTATACACTTTCCTGGGATTATGCTCAATAAATATATATGAATGTCAACCGCTAATACGGACTCACTCCAGTGTATCTAAATTAGCTTTTTTTGTACTCTCGCTCTCACTGCTAGAAAAGGAATATAAAATCAATATTCTCTCAACTTTTTCATTATAAGCTAATAGGCATGGATGTTTTGTGTATTTACAGTGGACATTTGTGTATTGACAATGCAAAGTGCAAGCTGAATAATTGGAACTATTTTCAATTATTTTAGACTTCACAGTAACAGCTAGAGATCCTAAACTCCATTATTTCTCCCCCTCTGCTGAAGATTATAAAATTCATGCAAATAATAGGAATATGTCATGGGTAATTTCTGTAAGCTTATTTTATATAAAATGGTATACCTCTGGAAGAGCCTAGCCTATAAGAGTGTACCAGAACCATCAATGAAGATGTACTAATTGTAGTAGCCTCTAAGAGATTTTTAAATTTCATGGTCTTAACATCTGATACAAAATTTTGATACACCACAAAAGTGCAAAAAGCAACATGAATCAAAATACAATATAACATGTACAACATAAACTAGAAACAAATTATTTCCACAAAAATTTAATGTTGGGTACTAGAAAAAATTACTCCAGCTAAATGAAACATAATATGACAAGCGAAGATATAAGTGCATGTTCCTAAACATGTAATTATTTAAATGATTGGGAAAATTATATTCTAAAGAAATGAAGGGCTGATATAAATCATATAATTGATATTATGCTTATGTTTTTAATTACTGGACAAACAACAAAAATTTCCATCACTGAAATTAATGATTTTTTTTGCAATTTGTAGATTAAAAACAAATTTAACGAAAATATATATAGTCAAAATTACTGGATGGTTGATAATCATGCAACTTACGTAAAATTATAAAGCCCCGAAGGTTAGTAAAATTATGTTGTATATGCATGATGCTTTAAATGTTGCATGGTCAAGCATTACAACTGCATTTTTCTATGGTGCATTAATGACAATTTTTACAACTAAAGTTGTAAAGTTGGGACATGACGGAAAGACCTATTACTACTCTAAAGAATTTTCCTTAGAAAAGGACAAAATCAATTTTGGAAGGTGCATAAAATAAGGTCAGGTGTGTGAGCCTGGCAAGGATAGCAGCCAATCAAGCACATCCGAGTAGGATGTTAATGCTGCTAGAAGCACAAAACAAGAAGCGCAAAGCAAGTACACTTGAATAAAGAGATATGTAGTCCAATGGCCAATGTAATATCAAGATGAAACTTCATAAGTGCATAAGAAATGCAGTGCAAACATATTCAAAAATTAATCGAAAGAAAATTCAAGACTATCGTATGAGGAAACTTCTAAGCTATTTTGTGAGGAATCGTTTAAATACATGAAACTGGAGGAACATGGATTGAAGCAGCAAGAGACGTGCTGAATTAAGGCAAGAAAATGCAGGAGATATGCAAGCTGCGGGATGAAAAAAAATCGTATGATGGGTATTGTAGTTAGTGATACAGTACATGTCTATGTCCAAGAAGGAAGGGCAATTACCATAAAAGGGGGTAGGGAGGAACAAAAAACCTAAAAGCATAAGTAGAATGAAGCGGACAATGGAAACTAGCAACGTGTGAATCTAGGGCATTATCATATAAAAAAGATTTTGTCAGTGTGCAAATTTGATATTTCTATGTTATAAAAGATCATTCTATACAGTAATCATAACTTTACTATCTACATGTTATTTATATGACATTGATTGCATAGTATAAAATAACCTTCTATGCACCAAAAACACATATACGTCTACTCTACATTTCATACAAAAGTGTGTTCTTGGATTAATGCATGAACACTGTGGTTAGATACAAGTCCACATGAGCGTGCATATACACTCGTGATTCATAAACGAAGTTATGTCAAAAGATGAGGTGAAGAAACTTCGATTTGCTCAAGATTACCAAAAGGAATCCCAAAACTGATCTGAAATACTTAGGAATGCTTATTTGTAGATATTGCATAAGGAGTTTGTCATATATCGATGGAAAATCCACCTCTCGCTGTCGGTCTAACGTGTTAGAACACCTGAAATCGGTTATGTCTTTGCTAAGCAATGAAAAAGATCATCCAACATTTTCAGCTTTAAACGGTCAAGAAAATTGCGAGTTTAACGAACCATGACTAGCGTACTACGGTGGAAAAAAACCGACACTACCATATTCGACTTTGTTAGCCACATTATATACATATTTGTTGTCAGTAATATGGTTTACTATAACATAGTACATACATATATTTGTATTTGTATGTATTTGTATGTATATGTATATATTTGTTATAAAATTAGTTATAATTACATATACATATTCAAAAGTTTATTTATAATTTAATGTAAATTAATTTAAAATTCAAATTTAAATCTTTTAAAATTCAAATTCAAAATTAGATCCAGATTTAGATTTAAAATTCAAATTTAAATTTTAAAAATAAAGTATTATATCATATTCATATATATACATGTTCAAATTAATAATTTTTTTGAATTCGAAAATACATATATGTTTTTGCACTATATAAATCAAAATCATTCATATATATTTTAATATTATTTTATTTAAAATTATTGTATTATAAAGTTACATGTATAAGATTATGCATGCACGCATGCGTGCGTGTGTGTATGCATTTATTTTCAACCATTCAAAAGTTTAAAAACCATTTTATTTGTTTAAATCCATACGGATTTAAAGTTAATTTTTTTTATAAATTAAAAACTATGATCTTTCTTTCATGTGAAAAATTATATTATATTTTATGTAGTATATACATATATAATTATGCTAATATATATTTATATGTATATTTCGTATATTAATAATTTGCTAATCAATATTTTCAAATAGTATATATCTTTGAATTAAATAAATATATATGCCAAAAAATCTTTTTTCATTCTTTCAAAATAATATGCATAATTATTTTTTAATTTATAATATATATACACGCGCATTATCTTTAGAAGTTCAATTTTTTTTTAAATATCTTATAAAGTAATATTTAATTTCAATTTTTTTATTTTTTTGTTTTAAGTACATGGCCGAAAGCTTTATGATGAAATTTATACAAAACTTTTATTTATTTATTTTAATAATAATATATACGTATAAATCGACAACGAAGATATATAAGAATTCGTGATATAAATCTAACATATACAAGCATAATATCATGATGATTAGATATATAAATCATTGTAAAATAATATTACCTCAACTATAGCCTTGTAGTAACATCTTGAATAGTGAATCGAACTATCTCTTGTCTGATTCCAACTCTTGTAGAAATTGCTAAGAAGCGAAGAGATCTATGCACATTTCTTTACTCTGATTTGAGTTTATATTTTGTTTGAAAATAATGGAGAAATATTTGGTATGGAGTTTACGACCAGAGCCTGAGGAAGAGGAGAAGCCAAAAGGTCATCTTTCAAAGTGAGGGACGATGGATTTAAATAAGGAAAAAATAAGAGCGAAAAAAATAGATCTAAATCCATCCTTTTCTCCACCAGTTCAAACTCAAATATATCAACATATCCCCCTTTCTTCCCTCTTTCTTTGGCTGTCCAAACCGTGGGCCCTTATGGGCTTCCATTCCACTTCAAACCATATCAGATAATTTACGTTTAAATCAAATTTAGATGTACATTGATATTATATATCGACATATGCGTATATAACTTCTATATACGCACTATTTTCAATACTGATCAACAAAAATCGGATACAATTTTAAAACTGACATTTGACAAATATTAATTAATTAGTTTATAACAGTTATAATTTAATTAAATCAGGTATTAATCTGATTATTCAACATTGCGGTTGTGTGACTCTTAGGTGTAAATCAATCGGCGATTAATATCAAATAATTTAAATATTATCATTCACATATCACCTTAGCTAGCGGTGTGACAGTTTGACTAAATTTATTGCTTATACTGTTTTGGTAAAATCAAATTTTACTTATTTTACGCGGTAGTTAGCACTGATACTTATTTACACCAATTCTCTTCATTAAAACTATACTGCATTAGGACCTATGAAATTTGGTAATGATCAAAATTCCAATATCGTTTACATTCAACTTGTATATCCAAACAAAAAATCCTTGATTCAATAATAATTATTATAATTAACTGAATTACTCCCGCTTTGACTTTGCGTTGACTGCAATTGATTGTGATATCAATCTCATATAATCGAGGAGTCGAATCCTCTGTTGAATAGTGTTTCACTTCCAACACTTTAACTCAAACCCAACTATAGTCGTTCGATGAACGCTACCACGATTTAACTATAATCAAAGTGAAGTGTCTACATTGAAGTGCAACGATGTTCTCAAGTCGAGAGAACTGTATAATATTAGCACTTTGATATTTTCTATTTGACCTTAGTTATATTAACCAACAGAAAACCATCGAGTGAGTCATTCCGTGGTTTTCCAATAACTATGGGTACGTGACCCCTTGTGCCCACAACAGCCATTAGTAATACATCGACCAACGTTTAGAGAGCGTTATGTACTCTAGTCTCAAAGGATGTATCAATATCCAGTCTCAATATATCTTGATCACAAATATTTAAATGATATGTATATTTTATTATGATAAATTACTCATGATTATAATACATTGTAATTACTACCACAAAACATATCATTTATGAATTTTCTACTAAATATATTCAATAAATAATTAACATAACACATTATTTCAAGTATATAATGGAAAAAAACACATTTTATTTCGAAAGAGATTTTAATATTAAGTTAATAATTTACAGTAAATTATAATATTGCCTCTAAGGTATATCCATGACTCTACCAATCTCCTACTTGCACTTGAGACCAATTATGCAATCTTTATCGCATCCCTTCGATCAATTTGATGAGAACTGATTGAGCTAGTCCGTTCGTGAATAGATATGCTATGTTGTTTTAATCATCTTCTCTATCAATGATCAACTCTCTCTGATGCTGATAAGCTGCCTTTATCATGTGTCACTGCTACAAAACAGGTCATTTGCATCGGTTGTTTAACCACTATTGCATCGGTTCAACAACCGTAGCAAATGCAGACGTCGCAACAGACACGAACCTATTGATACGGTTTTTAAATCGTCATAAGAAACGACTCTTTTGCTACGGCTGTTTATGACAACCGACGCGATAGACCTATTTTTGCTACGGTTCTTCATAACCGTCGCAATAGACTGACATTTGATTTCAAACGTGTAGCATGTTGCTACAGTTGTTTATGACAGCCGACGCGATAGTCCTATTTTTTGCTACATTTCTTCATAACAACCGTCGCAATAGACTGACATTTGGTTTAAAAAGTGTGGCATGTTGCTTCGGTTGTTTATTACAATCGATGCAACATGTCTATTTTTTGCTATGATTCTTTATTACAACTGTCGCAATAGTAACATGAAATCTAAACCAAATTCGAACATGTTTGTTCCTCTATACTTGAATAAATAGCAAAATTCTAAGCCAAATCCAACATGAATATCAAGATTATTTGATTGCACCTGGATCAAAACAATCCATTTTCACTTCTAGTTTCCGCATCAAATCTATCAAACACAACCACAAATAAATAAACAAACAAACAATATTTTGTATGCTCTAAGTATATATCGCTAACCCCTAAGCACTTCAGTGAAAAAAGTCAGCAATTAATAAGCTAACGCTAAGTATCACATCATATCAGCGATACTTCCAAGAGCATCCACGACCTTAGTCAAAACACCAAGTACCTTAGATTGTTCCTTTATTTGTTCTTTGTTGAATTGGTTGTTCACGTTTTCAGCTTCTAATTGCACAGTCAACATTCTACTATATGTATCCAGCCCTTGATTAATTTTGCTTGCAAATTGGTACCTTTGTGACTTTCTTCATCCTTTGACGTTTTTCGTCGCTTTTGTGGTCCTTCTTGGGACGTTGAGGGAGAATTCTCTGTGATGGTTCTATTGTCTGTTTCTCTTTCTTCAAACCTGTAAAAACAATAGCATCAACCGTATGAGTAAATATACTGAACATTCTTTACTGATTTCATTATGCCTATGGCCAGTTGCAAACAGAAGAACTTATAATATTTAGGCGGATGCATTTAATTTGGTGTAACAATCAAAGTGGAGACTAAATGGGCTTATTTTTTTACTTTATTGAATTTAGGCAGGTCCGTTTACTTTACTTAATATATAGTTCATAAAACAAATAATTCTCTTACTTAGGAGATACGCAAGTTCTACTTGCTATTGTTATGTACTTTTTTACCATTAACTTTGTCAGAATTTTTTTTTAAAAAAAAACAAAAAGAAAATACAGCACATAATAAGAGGTTAACATCTGTTGTGGGTATAAACTACAACTTAAACGAAATGTATTATGGACTTGAAATCAAAATGTTTTACCCTTGAAATCAAAATGTTTTACTGATATTAACGTTGTATGTACAGCTTTGTGATTGATTAATCAAAATCTCACTTTTTATACTCATCCTGACTTGGCTAAAATGTCGTCTTTAAATAACCATAAAGTTGAATTCTATAACATAACCAAAATCCCAGGGTTTATAGTACTACACTACTGTACCATATTTACAAAATGGTCGCATCCAGCTAGCTTGAGAAACAGCTCAAGATTGGTCAAGTAATAAACTACAACATGCAGTTACCTTGTCTTAGCTTATTACAATGCATTTAAGTTTTTAAATTCATTTCAAATAAGGTGACGTATGTATCCTTATTTTGTGTGTAATTTCTCATAATGTCTAAAATGGCATATGAATATATGATTGCTTCATATATGATTGCAGTGACATTGCCTACCCCAGTTAGGATTCGACCAATAAAAGCCAATGAAGAAAACAAATTGACTGAATTTCAACAAGATTTAGTGCAACTTGGTTCAGTTTTGAGTGGAGATTATCCACATATCTAATTTTTTCACAAGAGGAATAAAGAAAATGAATGTTAGAGAAGGAAGCAAATACATGAGAAAAGCAATCCAGAGATTCCTGGAAGCTGGTTATGCTGCAATCAAAATGGGAATTTACTGAGAACGCATTGTAAAAATGCATCAATCTCTCACATCCAGAGCAAAATCTAAAGATCAAACCAAGAAACCGATAAATCATAAATCTACCGTTCAAGGAAGTGTGTGCACTGCCTTAAGCTGGATAGTGCGGTGCACTGCCTTGTAAAGGCAGTGCTGCAACACTACCCTGTAAAGGCAGTGCTGTAGCTCTGCGTTGTAAGTCAGTGCATGCACTTCTATGAACAAGGTAGTGTTGTACACTGCCTTTCAAGGCAGTGTGCATGCATTTCCTTGTAAAAGGAAGTGCTGAAGCACTGCCTTGTAAAGGCAGTGTGCGTGCATTGCCTTTCAAGTCAGTGTGCATGCACTGCCTTGAACAGAGCAGTGTTGTAGCACTGCCTTGTAAGGGCAATGCTGTAGCACTGTCTTGAAAGTCAGCATGTGCACTGCCTTTAAAGGCAGTGTTGTAGAACTGCCTTTCAGGTCAGTGCGTGCACTACTTTGAAAGCAGTGCTGAAGCAACGCCTTGTAAAGGCAGTATTGTGCACTACATTGTAAAATATAACTGTAATACCTTTAGGCTTTAGTCTGTCATAGTTTGAAGCTTTAACGCACCATATATCTCATAAGTGTATCAGGCCAAGTATTATTACATTGTGCCTGCATGAATTCAAAGATCCAAGTGAGAAAAAATAATATGGTCATCATAACTGAAAAAGAAAATCAAGGTTGACTTAAGAATATGACATTATGTGAAAATTTTGATAGCTCGCATACGCATATGTTTACTTTAATAATAATAGGGGAAGATCACTGACTGAATGGTCGTCAAGTTTGCACTGATTATAGGAAAAAATTCAGAACATTTTTCATTTATAAATAGTCTATCTATTTTACCAAATTACATAAGAATTTGAGATAGCAATTACACAAATTTTTTATCCAATGTAGGTTTAAGATGTGGTACCTCAGCAAAGTGTGGCTAAGTGAATAGATGCTGAACCCGCAGTCAAGAGAGTGTGCTTGATCGAAGAAATGAAGATCAGAGAGGGCCATTGTGCATAAGAGAAATGTATCAAGGCAGGTGCGGCTTACTAATGAGCACATGTTAGACCACAATAGTGGATGTGGATTACCAATGACTACATGACAGAGCACGATAGCAGATGTGTAATGCTTCGAGCTGAGCTGCAAACGATGACGAAAGCTGGTGGTAAAGTACTTACTGAAAAGGCAGCACATGATAACTGAAATGGAAGCGGAAGTTAAGTCCTCTTTTTGCTTCAGCCTATGTAAGCAATGAGTGCATGTACAAGAGTGTCTTGTGTAAACATGTACGGTGAGCTCATAAGGTCGGAGTGCATTGAGCGCTGAAGGCTTCCACAAGACTGATCAGCGACACACCTGAGCCTAATAATCTAAAATAGGAGCTGGCTCGATGCAAATATGTTACAAATGAAGGTGTGTAGCAGGCTGTTTCTGAACTGAACTGAACTGAATGTCACTGATAATGACCGTAAAATTTAACCATGGTTTAGAAATAGATAATACCTTTTTTTTCTTCATTCTTTGAGTTTTTTCAGCTTTGTTTCTGCCTTCTTAAATTACATGTTTTCCTATTCAATTACATGATCAAGTGCTAAGAAACAACAGTTTTCATAAATCAAGTATTAGTTTTATGATAACGTTATTGACAACTTCAAGATTCCGAAATTTTCTTGTCAGCAGGCCATTTGTTGAATATAAAGGTATAACCCCACAAGAAAAAATGCAAGCCAAACAAATGGAATTAAAAATAGTGGCAAATGTGTTAATCACTGGTGGCAGGAAGGTTAATAATGTCTTATGAAGAGCTTTATTTGTAGAAATGTTTGTACCTCCATGATTAGTTATGATACATAACTTATTCTTCTTGACAATTTTAGGTGTTAGCTACGGTGTAACCATATGATGAAGCTGGGGTTTGGTGTGGTGCCGATCTTCCCAGTTACATATCTAAGGTTGGAAGTGTATCAGCTGCCAAATTTAATCCAAAAAATCCAGTTCTACCATGGTAAATATTTATGATATACTCACTGGAATGCATCGCATATACTAGTATTACAAATTATCAGCATTCATGAGTGATGGTATGAAATCAACATGTGATATGCCTTTGTTGCACAACATAAGTGATAAATAGTATATTAGGTTATTTGCTATGCATAGAAGAATTCTGAAGAAGGCTTTATATATTATTGAAGTCGGCCAAAAAAAAATTTCATCGTTTGATGTTTCATCAGTTCAAAATTTATTTGAATGGCCGTGATAGAATTTTTTCTACCAACTTTATAACTACAGTTAATAGAAGGGAATATGCATGTTTGAGAACGAATACTCATTAACGTACGTTAAAAAACTAATACCTCAGCCAAAACAGCAAAAGTTGTCTTATCAATGATTTCACCGACAAATCTAAAAACATTTGCTGCTTCACCTAAGCTACTATTAGTGATGCTTCAGGGATTCTCTTCTATTAATTTAGATTTCTTTGAGTGGGCATTATCTGTTGACGATCAGAATGATATTTGCTCAGTTATCTAGTTGAGGGATATTATAGAAATTAGCAGGTACAGATCAGTTCTAGACTTTACTACAGAACTATAAAATATGATATTCAGTTACAAAATATAAAGTATTTGTACATGCATGAACGCAGAAATATCAAGTGCAAGTAATTCCAAAAAGTAAATTAGCAATCAAAACTGTGAGCAATGTATTATACAGTAACAGAACAAAGTGCACTATTCATGTCTACCCCAATTAAGATAGATTCTTTAGACTTAAACTTCTTTTTAGGTAACATGATACAGCAAGCCTATGTGCACCTTATTTTTTGTGGACCTTTTTTGCGCATTTCTTCTCTCTGACTTGTGCAATTGGCAGCACAACTACATATAAATCATAATCTGAAGATGTGAAGCAGTTGTCACAGTCATGTTGTTCTTATGCTATCCCCATGATTCAACTTTTAGCTTTAGGTTATCTATCTATTTTGACCTGCACATCTTGCCTTTCACGACTCTTTGATATGGTTCCATTTTTTGCTACTTTCGTAATCCATCCACCAGTATTTCTTTGCCTACCTCAAGATCTATAAATTTTAAGAAATGTTGGCAAATTGCGTTCTTTATAGATTCATGGTGGTAATACCAGGTTTATCATTTATAATATGTAATATACGGTTTCAATATATTTGTAAATTAGTATCAAGTGTACAATTATCATATGGAAAAAATATTGTTCAATCATGGTCCACTCCTATTCTATGAAAATTTTAATATCTACAGATATTTATATTATTACCTATGCACCTTTTTTGTGCATTTCTTCTCTCTGACTTCATACCGTCCCCTCGTCAAATCTGAAAGCCACATCCCCGGATAACAATATTGCATAAAAAAACACTTACAACCATATTTCAACACAAAAATAGTACACAACTAATAAACCAAGTACAAAATTACCTGAATGGCCTTGTCAATATTCTTAGCTCTCTTCTTCGGCCTATGTGGCAGCTTAGATGAGATATTGATCTATTTTCATTCTACATATTTTTTATCTAACAGGTAAGTAGACTATTTTGTATATTATCTAGCATGCCTTATGTAGATGGTGTAGGTGTTACTTTTTGTATCATAGGAATGAACGTGTAATTTAATCAAATTTAAATAATAGACACTCGTATAACTCCTTAGCTTAACACTATAAATAATTTGCACTTTATGAAGATGTATGAAATGAACATTGAACCACATAATACTCAAAATCGAAAGGATTTTCTTTTGTCTGTAATAATAAGAAGACATGGTTAATTACCATTCCTTTTATTTAGGAAGCTTCCATTGCACTGTGCCTACTTTATTGGCTCTAATAAATTGAAGCTCAAAAGTAAGGCTTTAGAAACACAGCTTGTCTTCTATTCTTGTTTGGGGGTAGAGACTTCATACATAAAATAGATATACTAAATCTGATAAAGATATAAAGTTATCCAACATGAATGGCTCATACATGGATTGAATAATAGTAAATTCTCAAACAACCAAATTGAACATACACGAATGGTTGCAATACAACTCATTGAAATGTTTACAGTGCAATAATTGATAGCTACTCACTCATTAGTTTACTATATCAACTTTTTAATTCAACTAACTAAATGAACATCTTTAAAATCTATATGATATTACATGTTATATAATAAAACTATGAAATAACTTAAATCAAATGAAAGTTGCAAAACAATGGATTGACATCCTAAGAAGTATACAGATCTCAATGTTTATACAGAAAATAATTAGCTATGTAAAAGAAAAGAACCGTCTCTTGATCTTTTGTGAAATTCAAAATTCTGATGAAAAATTTTGTAAAATGGACAACTTTTTTTTTAAAAAAAAAAAATTGTTGAACTGGACCACTTGTGTACATAACATCAGGGCTGCTGTATAGAAACAATGATTCAACATGTATTGTTATTATGCATTGTACTAGGCATAGCAAGCTAAATGACTTACGTACGTTGTACATGTAAGAGGTGCTTAAAACAGATAGTTGGTACGTGCTACTTTTATTGCAAATTGGCTATTATAGCATACATGTTTTCGCCGCAGCAAAATGACCCCTAGACTTATTATGCCCTTCTTCTCAAACTATTGTAGCTTCAATAAAATGCAAAGATATCCTTAAAAGTACACACTGAAAAATATAACACCAAAACTATTGATAGAAACAATGATGCAACGTGTATTGTTTATAATTTCATATGCATTGTATTAGAAGTAGCAAGCCAAATGACTAATTATGTACGTTGTATATGTAAGAAGTACTTAAAACAGAAAGTTGGCACTTGTTACTTAGAATCGTATTGTATATATTAGATGTATATATAGCAATTACATAAGGATCTGCTTGATATTTCACCGATTCATCAATCAAACAGAAGAACTTACCAGCATTAGCTTTTTAAATAACCCTGAAAGGGCAACTGCCAAACATGATGCATGTCTCTATACATAATATTATTATATAATAAATAAATGAATATATATATATATATATATATATATGTGTGTGTGTGTGTGTGTGTGTGTGTGTGTGTAATATATACAGGGAAACGATAGAAATAAATTAAAAAAACAAACTTAGAAGGGTTGTACAGTGCAAACTCTCCGTGGCCATATCAACAGCGGGTGTCTAGGTCCACGCAACAGCGGGTGATGCTAAACTCGCAGCGGTGGAGCTCTTTATCGAGCTTATACGGGCACATGGACTACTCGGAAGAGGAAGGGTTGCAAAGGAGGAAGGGGTACGAAGGAAGAATGGGTTGAATGGAGGGAGCAGGGATTTCAATGATTTAGCGACGAATGGTATCAGGCTTACAAATTTAGGGATTTGATTTCTACTTTGAAGCAGTATTGTGAAGGAGGGCGATAAAAAAGAAACTGGAAAGTAAACTTTGTTGACCTCTAAATAAATAAATAAATACATTTAAGTTCATTAATTTATCTCCTTCTCATGAACCAACTAGTTTTTGAAAACTACCGTCGCATGTTATACTATTTGTTACTACTTTTACCAATGTCGTCGCAAATAAAACGACGCAACAGATAGATTGTGTACTAGTGTGAAACTATTCAGAGTACGTTTTTTGACTATAGCGAGCTCTTACCATTACATTGTTGTCATATAATAGTACTTGAATCACCTCTAACTTAGTAATAAATTTTTTTCATTTACATTTATATGTATATTTTTTATTGTGACGCTATTCAAGACGATGGACTTAGCTTTTTCATTGAATCGGATATAACCTTTCATGTTGACATATTATGCTAGATATCAATTGTGAAGTTTGAGTTCGTTGTTTTTATAAACAGTTCTCTAGTATTTCGTAAATACTCAAGAACGCTATAAAATACCATTTAGTGATCTTAATTTGAATTTGATATTTTCTTCATGTATCAAATATATTTGCTAAATACAATATTTTAGTTAATACTTCATGTATTTTTATTGCCAATGCATACAGAATTCATCTTACATCTCCATATTAAACATTTTAATACAGTGTCTATGCATATCATTTAAGACATTCTCAGCATTCTTTTATATTTATTATAAAAGATGTTTTTCAAATCTTATATCGAGAATCAAACAACCGAGATAGAATTTATTATAGCTACATTGTTAACAATTAGCAATATGTTGTTTACTTTTAGAAATATTTATATACCTTTTTAATATTCTTTCTTAAAGACACATGCTTTCTTTGCATTTTGACTGAAAATCAAACTATTTGATATCTATCAAAATACTTTTTCAACTCCGATGCTTGTCGAACGATACTTTCGTACCCCTTTTTTGATCATATTCGAAAGCCTGCAAACTTAATTCCTTTCCACTAATTTCAAGTCACTTTAGTTACAGTCTATTCTAAATCATTACTTAGAATTTTCTATTCCAACATATATGTACCAAAACTCAAAGTTATACCTAAAAATAATTTGGCGAATAAAATCCGAATTAGGTTGAGCATGTTGAATGATGAATCTATTATGTTGATTTCAAACTTTGAAATTTATGATGTTATTCTTTTCAACATTACTCACCATATTCCAACTGCATTAATCTTTCTCTTGAAGGCATATCAGTAGCCGATGGATCATATCCTTTTGGATACAACTATCAAAATCATATTTTGATAATGTACTTAGAATCTATTTCGGATTTGTGCATCGTACCAAATGGCAGAGTCAACTTTTAATGGTTTTATTGACAATCAAGGAATATCTATTCTCGATATTAATAAGAAAATCATAGTTTCTCTTTAATGTGCGAAAAATATTTTTTTAGACATTCTAATGTGCTGTGTTTAATTTCCATTTCATCCATTGTAATTAATATTATATTTGGATCGTATTCAAAATCTTTTTCTACCAATAATTTCTAAAAGAAATTCCTTTGTCATGAGGTTGGTGTTTTTTAAAGCAATAATTGTTTTTCAACACAACTGAATGGGTATTCATAAAACATTTTATGAACTGCCATATATAATTGATTTGGTCTTAATTTACAGAAATTATGTTCAAAATATATTGGTCATCCAATGACGATCGTTTCCAAACTCTTTTTGGGATGGTCCACAAAAGGTTCCTCATGAACAATTATTACGTGCTGTTTTTCGACGTGCACAACCTGCCAACTTCTTAACCTAAGATTTATTAAGATTTCTTATAAGCCCTTATCTTGTATGATCTCGTAAACGTTTCTTTAGATGAAACTAATTCTAACATTTATGTATTACTCTTAAATATGTGACCTTAAAGAAAGAAGTTAACTACTCAACTTTACTCAATTATCAATCGTACTTTGTTCAACAAATTTTGATTGCTCCTTATCGATACATCATTATGTATAACAGGGAGGCGTAACTTTTGATATTGACTCTTTATTCGTTTTTAGGTACATTTGGAACTCTTTATAACATACTTACCTATTCGATCAAATCGAATCATTTTATATGCATGTTGTCTTATTTATTTTCTTTTTATATTCCGTGGGCTTACCATAATGTATTATGTATGTATCTAATACATGTGTTTATGTCTATGATACTTCATAATTGAATTTAACAAAGTATGAGAAACCGTTTTAGCACCATTAAACTTACGATTGCTTACATCATTATGTATTAGTCCAAAGAGTTCACCAACTTTTATGTGCTTCCATCACCAACTTTTATGCGCTTCCACTAAATGAGTACTCTGCCTTTTATCGTTTGAGATATAATTCATTAGTACCATATGATTCATAATCATACGATTAAAGAATTATTCTCAAAACTATGGCCTAATCCATAATTCCAAAATAATTTTGTTATCCGGGTTTTTAACCCAACAAGATCCAACCAAAAACAGAACAACTCCGTGACATCAGAATGGCTTAGAACTTAGCCAAAAAAGGCTAAAACGAGGAGTTAATGAGAGCCAAGCCATATTACTGAAGTGACGGTTCAATTTGACTAAACCATGAAACCAACATCTGTCCATTCCATCCAACGGCTAAGCATAACCAGCTAGGAGATAGTCATTAGAACGGAACAACGTGTAACTAGACTACACGAACAACATTGAAACAAGGCTATGAAAGCATTCCACACCTAAAGCTCCAAAAATGGTCTAAGTCCTTGGATCATGGATCGCTAGCGATTCATGCAATGAAGTGGCCCACAGATAGAAATAAGGGACAAGGAGCCTCGAAGATAGAGTTGAAAAAAAATGCTAAGTGTATGGATCGCTAGCGATCCATACAGAACAATGTTATTGGTGATCCAGCATGATAAAGTGATGGAGGGAGAGCAACCAAGTAATTAGCTCGCGAACGATCCAAATCGATGGATGCTAGCGATCCATGGTTTTGGCTCGGATCGCGAGTTAAGCTCCTCTAGGACTTTATGCATCCATCTGCCATTAGTCAGAGAATTGACCAGGCCCAGAAGCTCTCAGATCTCTATAAATATCGTCCTATCTGTAACATAAACTGGATCTTCTTCGGACTGATTGTTGAAGTTCTGATGGAAACATTCTTCACTCTCTACCTTCCTCACAGCAATATCTAAAGGGATTCACCGTGATTCTCCAGTGGATTTTGACTCTAGGGATTCAACCTACCTAAGGATAATCAAAGCCTTGTAATTAAATACCTCTTGTACAGTAATCAGTGTATAATAAAACTATAAAGTGGACGTAGGCTTCTTTAATAGCCAAACACTATAAAAAATTCTGTCTTCTTTCTTTTACCATTCTATTTCTATATCTGTTATCTGTGATATTGCTATGTTATAATGGACCGGTGCTTTGAAACTCAAATAAGGGTGTTTGATCCATTTTTTGGATTAACATTTTGTCGCTTTCACTGAGAAAATCAAACTCAGGATCCATATCTAGCTATCTACTATGGATCCCATAGGTCCAGAGGTTAGATCCTCAATCTTTGCTTGAAAAATCTACCATTTGAAACCAATGGCTCCTAGGAGAAGAAGAACTGCCTCTGGAAGATCCATAGGGGTAGTAATAGCTAGAGAAGATGCCAGTGCCCAACAAACTGAAGTAAATAGTGCTAACATCGAAAATCTGGGGCCATCCTCCTTTAGCCAACACGAAATTGTCGCCAAGGATGATTTGAATAAGATGGTTAACGAGATTGACCAGAAGATGGAAAATAGCCAAAAGGCTCTAATGGACAAGCTTAACGCTTTCTTAACCCTACAATCAAACCTTGCTCCAAGGACTATGCCTGAACCCGCAACTGCTATAGAACAAAAGAATTCCTTTGTTTCTGGCCTACATAGGAGAAACAGAGAACAATCACAAAAAAGGTGATAATAGGACGTAATGTGGAATAGAATGTGAATAATCCACCCGCCACAAGGCAACCTATTCTGAAGTTGAATCAGAGAGCCAAGACCCTGCAAGAAGGCATAGCTATGGATCTCTCTGATTCATAAGATGGAGAGCAAGACAACCAAATGAAAGAAAATGCTAACTCCTTCGATGATGCTAGAAATGTTCAAACTGCCCCAATGAGGCTAACTGTGAGCCAATGGGGTCCCATAGGAATGGCTCTTCCGAAGACAAGAGAGCTTAGACTTCAACCCACATGCCAAGATAGTTTGTAGAGCCAAACACTCGATGTAGTGACTGATTTTCATCCCCAGGACTACCAGACATTAGAGGCATACATAGCAAACATGGTCAAACGGTTGATGGATAAGAGTAAAAACCAAAAAGATGATGAATGGGAATCTGCTCCAAGTCGAACCCCCTTTACCGATGAAATCTTGAATGAAAAGTACCCAAACAACTTCACTATGCTATCTGTCCCCTCCTACGATGGGACAAAGGACCCAAAACCCCATATGTACAAGTATAGCTGGTATATGGATGGAGCCAATGCTCTAGAGGTTGTTCGCTATCGATGTTTCCCTATATTTCTAGAAGGAGTTGCGTTTATGTGGTTCACCAGACTCCACCGAGATCTATTTCTACCTTTGACCAACTTGCAACGAAATTCCTTGACCAATTCAAGCTCCATACCGTGCAACCAAAGGATGTCATGTCCCTATCTAGCTTGTTCCAAGGGCGCAACGAGTCGCTGAAATCTTTCATGAACCGGTTTAATACCGTGGTGACGAAAGTAAACAACCCCAACGAAGATATTGTAGGATCGATTTCACCCTAGAGGGGGGGGGAATAGGGTGATGGTGTAAATTATAAAAATTAATCGCGGAAGCTTATAAATTAATTTTAATTCAGATCATAGAATAGCAGCACAGATATCGCAGAATATAAAATAACAGAATAAAACAGAACAACACAGAATTTACCCAGCTTCGGCAAAACCCTGCCCACGTGCTGCCCCCAAGGTTTCTACTAGAAATTAGATAGTCCCTCGCTTACACATGTAAACTCGCTATACCCTCTATTGACTAATCTAACTCTACGCTCAAAACCTTGCCACAACTCAACCACCGAGTTGCGAATTCCCAAACTACACACCGTAGTTTGTCCCCTAGTCACACGACTAGAAATTACAACGGTTTAAAAGAGAATTTTAAAATTAAAAACAAACATAAAAAGCAAATAGGCCTTAATTTAAATATAAACAAAAAGCCTTTTATATTATTCAAGCCGGCCCCTTTTCTTTGTTTTATGTCACCCGATCCACTTCTATTAGCTCAGTCTTCTTTAACTTTTGTTAGAAAATATGGCGGCTTTCTTCGTTCTTTCTTCCTGATTAAAAATTAGGGCTTTTTCGAAGCGCCTATTAGATTTGATCGAATCTCTGGTTGATCAAGAGTTGCCTTGCTCGATCGATTCTCGTTGCTCTCACTGGCTACTTCGATGAGTTCGATTCTTGCTTCTGGTAAGAATTTATGCTTCGTTACTTTTCGATTTTTGTATTCGAACTCGGATATTCATGCCGATGATGATTCTAGGGTTTATATAGGACTCGAATTCCTATTGTTGCGTTCGTATATACTTTATTTGAATTTGTCAATGAATCACCTCGGCCACTTGATGATGCTTGAATGTTTGAGATTGATTCTGACTTCTTCAAATCACTTGAATAACACGGTTTCGAATTCATGTGATGACCACGGCTTTAATTTGTGACATTTGACTTTGTCACACGTATACTTTCGACTGTTGATTTCTTGGTTACCACGGTATTTTGTTTTCTGGCATTTTTACTTTGACTTATTGACATGGCGATTTTACTGTCACTTCAGCCACTTGAATTCTTAAACTAAGCTTCTGGATGTTAATCGAAACTGTACACTTGCTTGCTGTTGTTTGGATTGGCTTGTATATTACTGCTATATATGCATTGTGCTTGCTTGTTGCACTCTGGTCTGTCCATTGCAGTTTGTGTCTTGCCACTGACTTGCTGCCTTCATGTACATGTCGAACTGATCGGTTGCATCTGTGGTTTGTATGTGTGTAGTTATTATTGCCAGTTGCCTCTAGTTTTGTTGATCTTGCCTTGTATCACAACCTACTGCATATTCCTCCTGTAGCATGCTTGTTGTTGCATGCTTGTTTGTATTTACTTGGTGCATTGCTGTCATGTTGGTTCAAATTGCACTTGGTCTTTGTTGCATGCTTTGTACTTCATTTGAGGTTGTCTCCACCTTCTAGTATGCTGCAGCTTGGTCTTTGTTTTGATTCATTTCGTGATGATGTTGATTTCATGTTACTATTGCATTATGTTGGTCTGACTCGAATTTGATATTTGAGCTTCAGTAGTTGTACTCTGGTTGGTCATTGTTGCATTACTGTATCAAGTGGCAGTTGCTATATGCCTTTGTGCTTACTGTACTTGGTTAAATTCATTGCTGAGTTGATCATGTTTCTGGTTTTGTTTGCATTGTTGGTTCATCACTTTGTTTTTGGGTTGATGTACATGTGGTTTTGTGGCACTGCTTGCAGTCATATTGAATTGAGTTTGTTCATGTTCCATCAACTTGTTTTGTACTGGTTTGAGGCTTGAGTTGCATATCTGGATTGTATCTAATCTGGACATATGTGAGTTTGAAGTTGTTGTCTCATTTGTTGCTGTGTTGGCTTGATGGTTCCTGTTGCACTTCACCTGTGATATTCTGTCCGGATACATTTAACTTAGTTGTATTTGAACATTTTTGATTTTGGTCGAGGCTGCATATATGTATGAGCTGGTACACGTTTGTATACATTGACTAGCTTGCTCCTGACCAGTTTATTAAACTTGTATATTCGAACTGCACCTGTGTTGAATCCAGTTTTATTTGGATTTGACCTTGTGCTCACCTGTCCCTGTAGCATTATCAAGTGTATATCGGTGTGCACGGCCTTGTGGCATATACAGTGATACACTGTGTATGTCACAAGCTGTTCGTGTATGATGAATTCAAATTTAAATTATGACGAACAACCCAAATAACTGAGGCAAATATTATTTTCAAAATTCATCTTTTATTTTATATTGCAAAAATATTTTGTTTTCAATTTTACTGCGTTAGTTTATATTTTTGCAGATTTCTCAGATGCTGGATTCAAACTGGAATGGAGTTGAAGATAAATACGAGTGTGAGTGATATGTAGTGAGGTGAACTGTAAATATGTAATGTGATGTAATTGTAATCAAAGTTGTATAGTTATAGTGAGAGCTTGAAATTGTACTATTCAAAGATGTAATAAATATTTATTTGAATAAAATATTCGTTTGAATTCAAATTTCGTGTTATTTATTTTATTCAGCAAATATTTATTTAATCTGTGAAAATAAATAGTATATTATCAAATACATTTAAACGAATGTATATATGTTTATTATCATCAAACAAAAATCATATAAGCGCATATTCAACAATCTCCCCCTTTTGATGATAACAAACATATATTTAAGATTTTGAATATGTTAAATGTATTTGATCATTGATATGCTCTAATTGCTCCCCCTATTTAGATGCTTCCTCTCTACACAATAGCTCCCCCTACGTATATGCATACAAATAAAAATATATAAATGAGCCTATATGCAAATGGAACCTATATGCAAATGGAAAATTATTTGACCTTTGCTTGATTCTATTTGACAAAATCTTAACTTTTCTCTCCCCCTTTTGTTATCAGCAAAAGAATAATAGTGTTAGAGAAAATAGAGATAAAGTTATCGATATTAACCAACATTAAAACTCAATTGAATATAAATATTAAATTTCAATAAAAAGTCAAACAAAAATCATAAATATTTTGTTAGGCGCATATTCCACTTTTAGAATGATAGGAATGATATCATCATATAAAACCATACAGTTGTGTCTATTTGTGGTATATTTATATCAGGAATTTGAATAACTACTAACCATGCATAACCGTTAGGACTTTTAAATGAGATTAGTAGTATTCCAATTTTATTCAAAAAAATGAATTCAAGTATCTTCTAACCACGCATAACCGTGAGGACTTTTAAATGGGATTAGAATCAACTTGTTTATTTTACAAATCAACTTTTGATATGCGTTCCATACATGCATAACCGTGAGGACTTTTAAATGAGCATGGAAGCACATAACAAATTTCAAGTAATTCACCCATGCATAACCGTGAGGACTTTTAAATGAGAGTGAATACTTTGGTATTTATTTATTATTATTATTACCCTTTTTTTTAAAAAAAAAAATGTGAAAATGAAAAACGAACGATTCCTGTTTAAAGTACCACATATCGACAAACTATATAGAATTTTGATGAGTGATGGTTGATAGAAATATAATAGGTATAGAGATGGTCATGGAATTTTTACCAACAAAAAGTTTTATAACTCTTGTTTACATTTCTAAAGAAATTTTCTAATTATACTTTCTCGAGTTATAATATATAATCAATATCAACACTCATCACTTTTTCAATCACTATTTTTCTTTTCGATAATCATTTGGGAGTCAGATTAGTCATAATAGTCATTTAAAATCAAATTCAAAAATAATTATGAAATTAATTTTTCAAAAATGAATAATCTGAAAATATGGTCAAAAATGATTTTCTCCAGGGGGTTTTTAAAAGAAAATTTTCTGCTATTTGAAAATTATTTGAAATGAAAAATATGCAGATATTTTCTTTGAAAAACGATGCAGTTACTAAATGTCTCAAAAAAATCACGTTTCACTAGTAATTTTTCTATCAACTAGATTACCAGTGTAATCTGCATCTGAATTTCTCTTTCACTCAAAAATTATCATCAATTGAATTTTATAGACCAAAAACATGAAGTGTGCATCAAAAATTTCAAACTCAATTTTTTCAGCAATTTAAATGACATTCTTTTGAAATGAAGCCGTGTAAATAATCGAAAACCGTGAATATAGAATCAGTCATATTATAACCAATTGTAATATCCAACAAAACACTATTTTTAATCAAAAATGATATATATGAAGTAATTCAAAGAATTTAGAGATTTTTATAGTGTTTTTGGCATAAGAATATAATTGGCTTAACTATTTTGAATAAATCAGAATCAAAAATCATCATCTTTTCATCAATCTCAATATTGGCTGAATTAATTCAAAATACGGTGCAGATTATCACATTTAATATATCGTTTAAAACATACCATACATGTTTTACCTTTACGATATTTTTTCGTTATTGTCCGTTGTGATTCTGTCACCTTTATACTAGGCTAAGGAACTTAGCTTGGTCGCCCGTTGTGTTTCTGGAACAGCCAAAATCCAGAGAACACTATTGTTGTTCCTTAGCCTGCCACCACACCTACACGGAAAAGGATTTATGTGACCTATTTGTTTTTATAGGTCCATGGTTGTTAGTGGCAGAAAATTTTGAAAAATAATTTTGTGTAGACCCAAAACTATTTATAATTGTTCCCTTCGGCACCCAAATTTGTTTAACTTTGAGAGATTTTATATTTGTGCCTTTTGGAACCCAAATCGGTATAGTTTTCACATGTTTGGGTCTATACCAACAATTATTGTGATCGTGTCCAAATTTTCTACAAATCGTGCACATTGAATTTTCTTGATTAATCTTGTTTTCAACAATTTTCGAATTATTATATCCAAGTCCTTGTTTAACTGTATTAACAGTTTGCTTTCCTAATAGCATATTCAACGATTTTTCACTTTTTGAAAATTTATCTAAAGTCGTTGACAATTGTTGGACTTGTGATTTGAGAGATTCATTTTCGTTTAACAACTGTGTGCACTTTTTAACAAAATTCTCTCTCCTAGTATTTTCATTCTCCTTTAAAATCAGAATTTCATTTTCAAGCGATTTTATTTTAATTTCTGATTTTTTAATTTCTTCATCAAATGTTGGACACTTATCACACTTAGGGATCCTACTTTGATAGGTTTTAACTAATTGATCAAGTTCTTTATTACATTCTATCAAAGTATCTTTTTGAGATTCAAGTTTGGCGTATTTTTCCCTAAGTCGTTCAAAACAACCGTTTACTTCATGAAAATATATAAGCAACTCAGAATGGGTAAGTTTTGATACCTCACTTGGCTCGTCATCGTCACTGTCAGTTGTATCACCTCGAAGACACAATTCTGCCTTTTCGCTTTCACTGCCAGTGCTTTGATCATTCTCGTCTATTTCATCCCAAGTGGCTGCAAAAATTTTCTTTTTCTTTTCTTTCCATGGCTGGATTTAATTTGTGGACAATCGGGCTTAATATGGCCGGGTTTGTTGCAATTATAACAAATAAACTTTTGTTCTTCTGAGTAGTCTAGTGCTTTGGCTATTCTGCTTTTTGCTTTTTGATTTCGAGCTGAATTTCCATGTTTTTGATTCCATTTTTTGAATTTTCTTATTAACAGCTCCAATTCTGCTGCTCCATCATCTTCATCGTTATCATCATCACTTTCGGTTGTTCCTTTGAGAGCTATTGATTTCTTTTGAGTGTCACCTCCTTCACGCTCTTCTTTGAATTTCATTTCTAGCTCATAAGTGGTGAGATTTCCGATGAGTTCCTCAACTTTAAGTTGTTTTAAATCTTTCGATTCTTGTATGGCAGTTACTTTTGCTTCAAAGCTTCGTGGAAGGACTCTGAGGATTTTCCAAACTATAATTCGGTGTATGTTTTTCCGAGAGCTTTTGATTTGTATACGATATTGGAGAGTCGTCCGTACATCTCTTTGACATTTTCTTCCTTCGCCATTTTGAAGTTCTCGTATTTGCTGCTTAACATTGCAAGGCGAGATTCTTTGACTTGAGATGTTCCTTCGTGAGTCACTTCTAGTATGTGCCATATTTCCTGCGCAGTTAGACAATGTGAGACACGATTAAATTCAAATTGATCCAATGAACAGATAATAGAATTCATAGCTTTGGCATTAGAATTTTGTAATTTATTTTCTAGTTCTGTCCATTGTTCCTTTGGTTTCTCTATTTCCTGATTATCTACAGTTATAGTTGGTATTCTATAACTTGTCTCAACAATATTCCAAGCGTCAATGGTTTTCAGAAAAATTTGCATTCTATTTTTCCAATAAGCATATTCACCATTGAACATTGGTGGTCTAACTATGGATTGACCTTCTTCAAAAGCATTATTAAAAGAAGCCATTTTAAAAATTCAAATTTTTAATAAAAACCGATTTTTTTTTTGAAACACGAATTTTTAAAACAAAAATTGATTTTTGAAACACGAATTTTTAAACGAAAATTGGTTTTTGTAAAATCAAAATTTTAAAACAAAAACGGCTTTTGTTCCTAGCTCTGATACCACTTGTAGGATCGATTTCACCCTAGAGGGGGGGGGGGGTGAATAGGGTGATGGTGTAAATTATAAAAATTAATCGCGGAAGCTTATAAATTAATTTTAATTCAGATCACAGAATAGCAGCACAGATATCGCAGAATATAAAATAACAGAATAAAACAGAACAACACAGAATTTACCCAGCTTCGGCAAAACCCTGCCTACGTGCTGCCCCCAAGGTTTCTACTAAAAAGTAGATAGTCCCTCGCTTACACACGTAAACTCGCTATACCCGCTATTGACTAATCTAACTCTACGCTCAAAACCTTGCCACAACTCAACCACCGAGTTGCGAATTCCCAAACTACACACCGTAGTTTGTCCCCTAGTCACACGACTAGAAATTACAACGGTTTAAAAGAGAATTTTAAAATTAAAAAAAAACATAAAAAGCAAATAGCCCTTAATTTAAATATAAACAAAAAGCCTTTTATATTATTCAAGCCGGCCCCTTTTCTTTGTTTTATGTGACCCGATCCACTTCTATTAGCTCAGTCTTCTTTAAATTTTGTGAGAAAATATGGCGACTTTCTTCGTTCTTTCTTCCTGATTAAAAATTAGGGCTTTTTCGAAGCGCCTATTAGATTTGATCGAATCTCTGGTTGATCTAGAGTTGCCTTGCTCGATCGATTCTCATTGCTCTCACTGGCTACTTCGATGAGTTCGATTCTTGCTTCTGGTAAGAATTTATGCTTCGTTACTTTTCGATTTTTGTATTCGAACTCGGATATTCATGCCGATGATGATTCTAGGGTTTATATAGGACTCGAATTCCTATTGTTGCGTTCGTATATACTTTATTTGAATTTGTCAATGAATCACCTCGGCCACTTGATGATGCTTGAATGTTTGAGATTGATTCTGACTTCTTCAAATCACTTGAATAACACGATTTCGAATTCATGTGATGACCACGGCTTTAATTTGTGACATTTGACTTTGTCACACGTATACTTTCGACTGTTGATTTCTTGTTTACCACGGTATTTTGTTTTCTGGCATTTTTACTTTGACTTATTGACATGGCGATTTTACTGTCACTTCAGCCACTTGAATTCTTAAACTAAGCTTCTGGATGTTAATCGAAACTGTACACTTGCTTGCTGTTGTTTGGATTGGCTTGTATATTACTGCTATATATGCATTGTGCTTGCCTGTTGCACTCTGGTCTGTCCACTGCAGTTTGTGTCTTGCCACTGACTTGCTGCCTTCATGTACATGTCGAACTGATCGGTTGCATCTGTGGTTTGTATATGTGTAGTTATTATTGCCAGTTGCCTCTAGTTTTGTTGATCTTGCCTTGTATCACAACCTACTGCATATTCCTCCTGTAGCATGCTTGTTGTTGCATGCTTGCTTGTATTTACTTGGTGCATTGCTGTCATGTTGGTTCAAATTGCACTTGGTCTTTGTTGCATGCTTTGTACTTCATTTGAGGTTGTCTCCACCTTCTGGTATGCTGCAGCTTGGTCTTTGTTTTGATTCATTTCGTGATGTTGATTTCATGTTGCTATTGCATTATGTTGGTCTGACTCGAATTTGATATTTGAGCTTCAGTAGTTGTACTCTGGTTGGTCATTGTTGCATTACTGTATCAAGTGGCAGTTGCTATATGCCTTTGTGCTTACTGTACTTGGTTAAATTCATTGCTGAGTTGATCATGTTTCTGGTTTTGTTTGCATTGTTGGTTCATCACTTTGTTTTTGGGTTGATGTACATGTGGTTTTGTGGCACTGCTTGCAGTCATATTGAATTGAGTTTGTTCATGTTCCATCAACTTGTTTTGTACTGGTTTGAGGCTTGAGTTGCATATCTGGATTGTATCTAATCTGGACATATGTGAGTTTGAAGTTGTTGTCTCATTTGTTGCTGTGTTGGCTTGATGGTTCCTGTTGCACTTCACCTGTGATATTCTGTCCGGATACATTTAACTTAGTTGTATTTGAACATTTTTGATTTTGGTCGAGGCTGCATATATGTATGAGCTGGTACACGTTTGTATACATTGACTGGCTTGCTCCTGACCAGTTTATTAAACTTGTATATTCGAACTGCACCTGTGTTGAATCCAGTTTTATTTGGATTTGACCTTGTGCTCACCTGTCCCTGTAGCATTATCAAGTGTATATCGGTGTGCACGGCCTTGTGGCATATACAGTGATACACTATGTATGTCACAAGCTGTTCGTGTATGATGAATTCAAATTTAAATTATGACGAACAACCCAAATAACTGAGGCAAATATTATTTTCAAAATTCATCTTTTATTTTATATTGCAAAAATATTTTATTTTCAATTTTACTGCGTTAGTTTATATTTTTGCAGATTTCTCAGATGCTGGATTCAAACTGGAATGGAGTTGAAGATAAATACGAGTGTGAGTGATATGTAGTGAGGTGAACTGTAAATATGTAATGTGATGTAATTGTAATCAAAGTTGTATAGTTATAGTGAGAGCTTGAAATTGTACTATTCGAAGATGTAATAAATATTTATTTGAATAAAATATTCGTTTGAATTCAAATTTCGTGTTATTTATTTTATTCAGCAAATATTTATTTAAACTGTGAAAATAAATAGTATATTATCAAATACATTTAAACGAATGTATATATGTTTATTATCATCAAACAAAAATCATATAAGCGCATATTCAACAGATATTGTTTTTATGGCGTTAGTCCGCACCATTCTCCTAGAAACTGAATTCGTGAAATGGATTAAGATGAAGCAGCCTGTCACTAGGAATGACTTCAATCGTAAAACAAGCTAGTACTTGAGATTGAAGGAAGCACATGAGCTAGAAAGAAAGTTTGCTGATGTACAATTGGTGAACATCGGATGGAGCGATGTGACGACGAATCAAAACACGTGCGATTCTGGAACTGCTCAATGAGTCATGGGAAAAAGTGTGAATCAAAAGAGAAGAAATTAGAACTCTGATAAAAAGAAATAATAGTGGCTGAAAAAAAGGATTTAAAGAGTTTAGACAAGAAAATTACAGCCCTCTAAATGATACACCGGAGAATATTTATCTCACTCACAAGAAACGAAAGAATACAAGAAATGTCCTAGAAAAGAGGCAACTGAGCAATAGAAGCGGTTAGGGAAATATGCCGCTTCCACGAGACGCATGGCCACAATATAAACGAATGACGCCGCCTAAATGACTTCATTGAAGGGTTAATCCCAGACAATAAGCTTCGGCAGTATGTAAAAAAGCCACAAAAACTCAATCAACCAGTAACCCCTCAGCCTCCTAGAGAACAAAGAAATCAAGCTGGAACTAGTGACAAAGGGTCGAAACGAACTGACCAGAGGCTTATTATTGGAACAATATCTGGGGGACCACATCCTGCGTAAAGAAGTTGGTGAGAGATGGAGCGATATGCATGTTCGTTGAAGCATGCTCCAATGGAATCGTGTTTAGCAATAGATCTTGAAACTTCAGTCAAGCTGCACAAGGTTCTAGGTGACGATATAGTATTCCGCAATCAGGATACCGAAGGGAATGAAGCACTAACTCTCGATCCAATGGTGGTGACGGTAGATATCAGACCTGCTGTAGTCCGACGAGTGTTGGTCAATAGTGGCAGCTCTGTTAACATACTTTTCAACCGTACTTTTAACCAGACGAAAATCGGCATGAAAAGTTTGTCCGCGTGCCAAACAAAGATCCAAGTGTTCACTGGCGAGCCCAAGCAGCTTGTGGGAACAATTGGCCTACCAATGGAGCTCAAAGAGGGCGATCAAAGAGTCACCCTCATTCAAACTTTTGTAATTGTGGATGAAATGTCAGCATATAACGCCTTCTTGGGGCGGCCCGCTTTAGCAGATTTCAAAATAGTCTGGCCTAGTGTGTCTAACCATGAAGTTCCCTACTGAAAATGGAATCGAAGTGGTGAACGAAGATCAGTGCGCTGCCAAAGAATGTTACTTGCAGAGTTACGCAAATCCAGAAGAAAGGAAAAAGGAAAGGACGCGGAGGGAACTCTCCACATCCGTGAACCCTTAGAATAGAAACTACAGATCTGCCCCTGGCTTGGGGACCATAGCCGATTCGATAAGGCTTTAGAACCTAGGAAGAAGAGCTCAGGGGAGGAACGAGTGGTGCCGTAAGAATTGACAGTGTTCATCCCAATTGACATAGACGACCCAACTAAAGTTTTGAAAATTGGGTCGCATCTTGGAAACAAGATACGTATGGAGCTTACCAAATTTCTCCATACCAATTTGAATGTGTTCGCTTAGACGCGTTCCGATATGTTTGAGGTGTCCACGGAAATCGTGTACCACGCGCTCAACATAGATCCCAAGTTCACACCAGTAAAGCAAAAAAGGCGCAGCCTAGGTCTCGAACGATCTAAGGCGCTAAGAGAAGAAGTGGACAAGTTAATGGCCAACGGTTTTATTCGAGATACTACTTACCCAGAGTGGATTTCTAATCCGGTCTTAGTTAAAAAGTCTAATGGGAAGTGGCGAACCTATATCGACTACTCAGATTTAAACAAGGCTTGCCCAAAAGATAGTTTCCCTTTCCATAGAATAGACCAAGTTGTGGATGGAATAGCAGGGCACGAGCTACTAACATTCATGGATTCACTCCGGGTACAACCAAATCCTGATGTATGAACCCGATCAAGAAAATACTAGCTTCATCACTAACCTGGGCCTATAATTCTACAAATAATGCCATTTGGTTTGAAAAATGCAGGGGCAACTTATAAAAGGTTGGTAAATACTATGTTTAAGAGGAAGATCGGGAAAACGATTGAGGTTTATGTAGGCGACATGTTAGTCAAATCACGGGCAGTTTTTAACCACCTTGACAACCTCGTTGAAATGTTCGAAATACTCTGAAAGTATAGGATGAAACTAAATCTAGTCAAGTTCCACTTCGGAGTGGCCTCCGGGAAATTCCTAGGGCCATAGTAAGTGCCAAGGGCATCGAAGTAAATCTAGAACAAATAACAACACTATGAGAAGTCCAAGCCCTTAAAAATAAGAAGGAACTTCAAATCTTGAATGGAATAGTCGCAACACTTAGCCGATTTATCTCAAAAGCTACAGACAAGTGCAAACCATTCTTCGATGCATCGAAGAAGGGAAAGAAAAACTTCGAATGGATTGAAACTTGTCAAACAGCTTTCGAAGAACTGCTACAACACATGGAAGCTCCGCCAATCTTTTCAAAGCCAGTGGATGGAGAAGACCTATTCATTTACTTAGCAGTCTCACCGCATGCACTGAGCGCAGCTCTCGTGCGAGAAGAAGCGAGAATCCAACGATCCGTGTATTACATTAGCAAACAATTCACCAAAGCTAAGAAGAATTATCCAAAGATGGAAAAGTTAGCGTACCACTTGATCGCATCCTGGAAGTTACAACCATACTTTCTGGCGCATCCAATCGAAGTATTAGCCGACCAGTCCTTGAAACAAGTGTTGTACCGACCCGAAACTTCCAAGTGACTCCTCAAATGGAACAAAAAGCTAAGTTAAAGTGATATTACACACGTATAGTTAACAGAATGTTTAAAGATCAGACCAGAAAGACGTTGGTGGATGATATGCTCATGAAGTCACGACGATCTAGCGACCACATTAGAGACTTGGCAGAAATGTTTGATATCCTCCGATATTATAAAATGAAGATCAATCCTCTGAAGTATTCTTTTGTCATTGCATCAGGAAATTTCATAGGTTTCATCGTTAATGCCCATGGAATCAAACCTCATCCCGAGAAGTTCCAAGCTATTCGCAACATCTAAGCGCCAAAGACCATCAAAAAAGTGAGGAGCATGAATGGGAAAGTTGCCGCCCTACGTCAATTTATTTCCACAACTACTGATAAATGCATTCTTTTCTTTGACTTGATTAGAAAAGGGAAAAGGAATTTTGAATGGGTGCAGGATTATAAAGATGCATTCCAGACTTTGGTGAACTACTTAGAGAGGCCTTCCATCTTGTCAAAATTGGTAGGTGTACCGACTCTAATTTTGAGTAACATTATTTAGAACATTAATTCGATAAATAAAATAATGTTAATAGTTAAGTGATTGAGATTTGTTAATTAATGAGGGGTCGTGCCTTAATGAATATATAAGCAAAAGAAAATTGAAAGTAAGTAAGTGGAATGTGGTAAGAGTAAAATAGGAACATCCTTCATTCTAATATCCTAAACCCTACCATTATCCATTCCTTATTAACTTTAACATTAACAAATAAATCAAAACCCTAAGAGCTCGATCGGCCTCCATTAAGAGGAATAAAAAAGAAGGCAAGCTAGGAATCAAATAGAAAGCTTGAAGAAATTAATCGAAGGGCAAAATCTTAACCTTCTTAACACTAAGCCAAGGTAAATAATTGATTTACATCTCACTTTTGATAATGATTTCGGTTTCATGTTTATGTCCGAATTATTTTGCAAGTAACATGTTGTGTTATGTTTGTTTAAATAGATATATGTGCTTGTTGATGATTTATATGATTTCATATGGATTTTCTGATGTGTTTAGACTAGAAAACCTATTAAATGACATCCAAATGAGTTCTTTGATATATGATCAAAAATATTATTTTAAAAGTAGGTTTCAAGTTTCATAATTTTCTAAGTAACTGTGGATTTATTATGAATTTTCTATGAGAGAAAATAATGAATATCAGATTTAAATTATTTAAGGCAATTATATAATGAGCTGGGTTTGAAATCAATATATATGTCAGAAAACATATTAAAAGTGATTTAGTATGATTTTTGGGGAATTTTTCTAAGTATTTACTATGGCTATAAAATTATTAAAGTTAAGAGACTTAAATGTTTGATATGTTTTGTTAAGGTGGAGGGTTTTATTTTTAAAATGTTTTAATTACAAATTTTGAATTCGACAGCCATTTTAGAAAAGATTTGATAAAGAGTTGGCAACCAATCATATTTTGACAAATTGGGCAAATTAGGCGAAAAGGAATTACTTTGAAAGGCAATAAACCAGTTTTGTCTCGAATTACAACTTCACCACTTCCTTAGCTTGCTTTCGTCACCATGCCCAGGAGGCCATTCGCATCCCTTCGAAACCAATGCATATGGCATCAAACAATTGATACATAGTGTAATGAAGAAAGATGGAAGGGACCGTGTCGAAACTTTGCATTCGCAGGGGTAGAAGATATTCTTATTAGCTTTCGAATCCATTACTTACTCTGTTTATAAAAGATGCCTTCGAAGGGGTAGAATCCAATTTTATTAGATTTCGAATCAATTAGCTTTAGAAAGAGTTTTCGCTTTTTGAACCCACTCGATACCCATGCTACCGCATTCATACCTTTCAAAATAGCTAAGGCCGCTTTTCTTTATAGCCTTAAAACAACGTATTCGAAAAGGTGCTTTCGCCATTTTACTTTGAAGCTGCCCGCCAATGCTTTCGGAAGGGGTTCGCTTAGCCACTTTTAATCAATGGTTTTAGAGGCAATGGTTTCAAAAGGGTAGGTTCTATAACTATCCTCTTTCTTTACTTAGGATTGATACTTTAGAAAGTAATGTTTTCGCCTCTGTTCTTTATGACCCTTTAGTTATATTAAAGGTTGAACTCAATGGTTTTGAAAGAAATAATTTTAAATAGTTTCGAAGCAATGTTTCTACAAACTCTTACTTGAACCCGATGCTTTCGAAAGGCTGGTTTAAATGGTTTTGAAAGGGGGATGTCTAAGGTTTTGTATAAAGGTTTCGAAAGGGACGCTTTTAATTATTTTGAATGGGATCGATTAAGGTTTTAAACAAGGTTTTTGAAAGTATTTCTTTGGCTTTAAGGCTTAAAGTTTTCTAAGTTAAAAAGAGGCTTTAACTTATTTCGAAGGGATAGATAATCCCATTGATTAGATTTCATCAAGATTGTTTTATGTAAAGTATATATCATGGCATAAGTATTTTGACTATAGCAAAGAGCATAATTTCCTTGTTTTATAAAATTATGATTTCAGGGGTAAAGCATTTACAATGGATGTTTATAAGGAAATGAATTTGAATAGGGTCGCTAATCCTATATTTATGACTCAGATATTAGAAGACCAGATGAGACTGGAATGGGGCCACGCCATATACTTTAGTTATTCGCGCCTAGCTAATATAAGTCTAAATTCCATGTAGAGCTTTGTCACAGATGAGATTAAAATAATGTTACACACAGAAGGAAATATACAAAGTAAAGATAGGTTACTGATGAGCCCCGAGAAACAATTAGGATCAGTTGACCATATAAGAAGATAGTTAAGGGCAGATAGCTCAGTATTGTGTCTAACATAAGTTAGAAATTTTATTATGTCTACTAGGCTCGAGTCAGCCAATGATTAATAGTTAGCCAGATAAAACAATAGTGTGAACAGATAGTCCATTGATTACCTGATTTATATGCATATATGTTATTGCTCTTGCTGTTATAATTAGTTTGATTGCAGAAATTTGATTTGTAAAAGATATGCTTTTAAAAGGATTTTAATGAAGGTAAAACCATTCTGCTTAGTGGTGTAGTCTCACTTAACATCAGTGAATCGGAATGTAATAGGTCACACTAGGCTTTATGTTTGACTCGATGTTTATGTGTTCCCCTCAATCTCTTGGGTACTCAAAATTAAATTTGAGTAGACTGAGAGTTAAGGACTTTTCAATTTTAGTAGGTTGGACGAATAAGATTCCAAAGACGTGAAGGAGAGGAGCTATTTAGTATTATGTGTTTATGTATGATATGTCTATCTAGTACTCTGATCATCCAAAGGGGCACCTTCATATGTCGCTCTTGGCATAATTTATAATAATTATATTTGATCAACACCTAGGAATCGTTTTGGGATTATGCAATTGAATATGAAATATTGATTTGAAATGTAATAAGAAAAGTTGTTTTTAGAAACATGTGTTGATTTTATTTCATATTCATGCGCTTCAGATATTATGGATATCATTAACGTTACCATATTTTGTCGCCGGAAGTTAATACTATAGATGACTGCAACATCTATAGCGCTTAGCTACGGGCCTCAAAGTAGGGTATGTTACAACTCGGTATCGGAGAAAGGTTTATGAAAACTTAAAAGAAATTTTGAACTTAAAATAATTTTTGAAACCTAATCCTAAGGAATTAGAGAAAAGATTGGGGTATGAGATAACGCTATAGTAACGCACTTGTATTTGCTATGTATGAGTATATGATTTATCTATATTTCTCCCATCTCTCTTAGGCTATTCTTCTATATCTTACCTCAAATGTAGATTTTAAGGAAGTAAGATATGGAAGATAGGAATGGAAGAGTCAACATTAGTGGAGGAAGCAACATAACCAATGGAAATGTCAGACCAAACAGTAGAAGGAATATGGGTCGGGCACAAACTACTAATATGGGTATTGGAGCGCCACAAGTTGATATGGGAGCTATATATCAGTTCTTTTTCAACGTGATGCAAGCTGGAGCTATTGCAAAACTAGTTAGAGGAAATGCTGGGTAGTCAATAACTATGCAGTACTAAGCAGAGATTATGCTAGGCTTGGAGGAAATCCGTTTATCAGGACCGAGGATGCCATTGTGGAGAATTGGTTGCTTCATTGTAAAAGGATCTTTGATGACTTGGGACTCAACGATGAGCAGAAAATAAAATTGACATCCAGACAGTTGCAAGGAGCAGCATTGTACTAGTGGATCATTGCTACTGTAGGAGTAAATGAAGAAACCATGATTTAGGTAGAATTCAGAAGGATATTTGAGGAAAAATTCATATCAGAGATCGCCAAGTCAACTCCACATAGGAAGTTTGTTGAGTTGGTGCAAGGAGACATAATAGTGTTGGAGTATGCTACCAGATTTAGGAGCTATCAAGGTACGGATATGCTATGGTTGATACGATTATAAAAAGGAATGAGAAGTTCATCCGTAAATTGAGACCGGAGCTTGCTAAAGCAACTTTACCACATATTAGAGATCCGTGGGATGTAATGGTTGAGATGGCACTGAGGCATGAGGAGAAGCTTGCTCTTTTGATGATAACAAAGCAGTGGAAACCAAAGGTGGGCAGAACCAGAAGAGAAAGTTTTTCCATATGAAAGACACTCGAAAAGGAGGAGCAGCCAGAAAGGGAAGGCCAATGTAGTCTGCTACAAGTGTGACAAGAAGGGACATTTAGCCCATGAGTGCTTGACAGGCAAAGGGAAGAAGTTCGCTGACAAGAAAGGAGTAAAATGCTTCAACTGTGATCAGATTGGACATTATGAGAACCAAAGCAAGGAACCAGCCAAGGATGGAAAAGGCAAAGTGTTTGCATTGGAACCAACTACCTTACGATCAATAGTAGAGAAGAAAGGAAAAGCTATGTTGGGAGATACACTTTTGATTTATGATGTATCAATTAGAGATCTATTTAATACTGGCGCATCACATTCTTTTATATCCCATAGTTCGGTAGAAAAGCTTAACCTAGAACTCTCATACCCAGTTACTTCCTTAAGAGTTGTGAATCCGATAGAAGGGTATGCGACTCTTATGATGAGATGTGACCACTTCAAGTCTGAGTTGTTAGATCGTATATTTTCTTCCAGTTTGCATGTATTTCATTTCGTAGGTTTGGAATTATTTTGTGTATGGATTGGTTAAATAAGTATGATGCTAGGATATTTTGCCATGATTGGAAAATATCACTTAGACACCCTAGTTGCAGTGATCGGATTATATACCCCTAATTTTGAGGTTAATGATTTTTTGGGTGTTATGGAGACAGAAGATGAGTTTAATTAAGTTTTCGTTATTAAAGAATTCACAGATGTCTTTGAGCCCATGACTGGACTACCACCAAAATGAGCCATTGAGTTCAGATAGATTTAGTACCAGGAGTAGATCCTGTGAGTAGATCGCCTAGTAGAATGACACCTAACGAGATGAAGGAGTTAAAGGTGCAGTTATTGAATCTAGAAGATAAGAATTTTATCAGACCAAGCTGTTCGCCTTAGGGAGCAGCCGCAGTGTTTGTAAAGAATCCGGACAGATCATTGAGGTTGTATTTCGATTATCGTAAGTTGAATGAGAAGACGTTAAAGAATCGATATCTGTTACCAAGGATTGATGATTTTTTCTCCGATCAGTTGAGTGGAGTCAAAGTATTTTCTCAGTTGGATTTGGAAGCAAGGTTCCATCAACTTAGAGTAGCATAGGATAGTATTCCATTAGTGACATTTCGAACCATATATGGATCGTATGAATGGTTAATGATGCCGTTCAGGTTGACTAATGCGCCAACATTCTTCGTGGACTTGATGAATAGAATCTTCCCAGAACATTTGGATAGATTCGTGTTAGTATTCATAGATGACATTTTAATATACTCTAAGGATGAAAGAGAGCATGAAGTTCATCTTAGAGTGGTGCTTGAGACGTTGAGACAGCATCGACTGAAGACAAAGTTTGCGAAGTGTCACTTTTGGAAGAATGAAGTAAAGCTTCTTAGTCATGTTGTCTCAGAGAAAGGGTTGTCAATAGATCTGGCTAAGATCAAAGCAGTGAATGGTTATAAGAGACCCGAGACAGTGACTAAGATAAAGATTTTTCTTGGATTAGCTAGATACCTTTAAAAATTCATTAAGGATTTTTCGTGGATAGCGACACCGATGACCAAGCTAACTCGAAAAAGTGTTAAGTTTGTTTGGAATGATAAGTGTGAGGAGGCATTCTAGAAATTGAAATACTTATTGAATAATGCACTCTTGTTAGTTGTTCCAGAGAGGAATAAGGACTAAGTTGTGTACACAGATGCATGTTGAATAGGGTTAAGAGCGGTATTAATGCAGAAGAGCAAAGTGATTAACTATGCTTCTCGACAGCTTAGACCGCATGAGGTTAGATATCCAACCCAAGATTTGGAATTAGCTATGATAATTTTCACATTGAAAGTATGGAGATATTACCTATTAGGAGAAAGATTCGAGTTGTTTACAGATCATAAGCCACTGAGATATTTATTCTCTCAGAAGGAGTTGAATATGAGACAACAAAGTTGGTTGGAGCTTTAAGCCGCTTATGACTTTGGCATTGAGTACACACTACGAAAAGGAAATAAGGTTGCAAATGTACTTAGTAGAAAATATAAAAATGCAGTATTGGCAAAGATAGCAGAGCGGAAAAATTTAGAAGCATTGACTACATGTGGAGTACAATGGAGATCTGAGGCTAGTTCTAGTCAAAGAACCACCGTGTTATCCTATTTGGAGGTTCGACCAATGATGATCGAAAGAATTGCTTCCAAGAAAGGAGTGGATCATTATTAGCTAAAAGGATCAGAAATTTAAGGAATGAAATGAAGAGTGATGACTTGAAAGATTTTAGTCTTGACCAGAATGGGCGGTTGAAAAAGAAGGGGCGTATGTGCGTTCAGAATGTGGGAAACATTAGGAAGGAAGTTCTTAGGGAATTCCATCGTTTGAAGTTCACTATTCATCTTGGAGGAACTAAGATATATCAGGATATGAAAAGGAATTTCTTCCGGGAAGTTATGCAGAGAAACGTAGGCTTATGGGTGAGGCGGTGTTTGAACTATCAGAAAATAAACCTGAAAACCAGTAACCGAGTGTATTACTTAAGCCTTTAGATGTTCCAGTCTGAAAATGGGATTCTATATCAATGGATTTCATAGATGGGTTACCAAGGTCGAAGAGAGGAGATGAGAGTATATGGGTTATAATGGACATGTTGACTAAGTGTGCACACTTTATACCCATTAAGTCGACCAAGACAACACCAGATTTAGCTAAGTTATTCATGAGGAATATAGTTAGACTGCATAGAATTCCTAGTAGTATAGTAAGTGATAGAGATTCCTTATTTACCAGCGAGTTATGGAAAAGTTTACAAGATGCTTTAGGTACCAAGCTCAAGATGAGTACCTCTTACCATCTGTAGATAGATAGGCAAAAAGAGAGAGTTAAAAATTCTTAGAGGATTTGTTAAGAGCTCGCGCGCTAGATTCCGAAGGATCGTGGGAAGACCATCTTCACGTAGTTGAGTTTTCATATAACAATAGCTATCAGACTAGTATAGGGACAACACCGTTTGAAGCTTTATATGGAAGACCATACTAATCTCTCGTTTATTGGCTAGAGACCGGGGATGGGTTAGTTCTTAGTCCAGATTTGATCAGAGAAGCTACAGTGAAGATTGAGTTAATTCAGGCTAGGATGAGGGAAGCTTAGTCTAGGCAAAAGAGTTACGCTGGTAAAAGATGGAAAGACATAGGGTTCTCAGTCGAAGATCATGTTTTCGTCAAGGTGTCACCAATGAAAGGTGTAATCAGATTTGGAAAATCAGAAAAGTTGGCGCCAAGATTCATTGGACCATTTCGTATTATAGAAAGGATCCAAAAACTCGCATATAGAGTAGAGTTACCAAACAGTTTGCCTGGAATCCACAATGTTTTCATATTTTTCATCTAAGGAAGTGTATTCGAGATCCAGAGACAGCTATTACACCAAATGCGTTAGATGATCTAGTAGTGGAATTAGATATAACTATAGTTAGAAAACCAGCTCGTATAGTTGCAAGAGATGAGAAGAGACTAAGAAATAAGACAATCAAATTGGTCAAAGTCCCATGGAGTGACGACGAGAGAGACAACACATTAGAAACTAAAAGCAGGATTAGAGATACTTATCTTGACTTGTTTCATGGTATGTTTTACCTTAATGCTTGACTGTTGTGAGTACCTTATCGTAATTTTGAGGATGAAATTCTTTAAGGAGGGGAGTCTGTAATGACCCTAATTTTGAGTAACATTATTTAGAACATTTAATTGGATGAATTAAACTAAATAATGTTAATAGTTAAGGGATTGAGGTTTGTTAATTAATAAGGGGCCATGCCTTAAAGAATATAAAAGCAAAATAAAATTGAAAATAAGTAAGTAGGGGGAATATGGTAAGGTTAAAATGGGAACATCCTTCATTCTAATACCCTAAACCCTCCCATTCTCCATTCCTTATTCATTTGAACATTCACAAATAAAATCAAAACCCTACGAGCTCGGCCGACCTCCATTAAGAGGAATGAAAAAGAAGATAAGCTAGGAATCAAGTAGAAAGCTTGAAGAAATTAATCGAAGGGCAAATCTTAACCTTCTTAACACTAAGCCAAGGTACATAATTGATTTGCATCTCACTTTTGATAATGATTTTGGTTTCATATTTATGCCCAAATTATTTTGCAAGTAATGTGCCATGTTATGTTTGTTATATGTATATATATATATATATATATATATATATATATATATATGCTTGTTGATGATTTATATGATTTCATAGATTTTATGGTATGTTTAGATTGGAAAACCTATTAAATGACATTTAAATGAGTTGAGTTTTTGATATGTAATCAAAAATATTATTTTAGATGTGTGTTTTAAGTTTCATAATTTTCTAAGTAATTATGGATTTATTATGAATTTTATATGAGAGAAAATAGTGAATTTTGGATTTAAATTATTTAAGGCAACTATATAATGATCCGGGTCTAATATATATATATATATATATATATATATATATATATATATATATATATATTGGAAAACATATTAAAAGTGAATCAGTATGATTTTTGGGGAATTTTCCTAAGTGTTTTACTATGGTTACAAATTATTTAAGTTGAGGGACTTAAATGTTTTATATGTTATGTTAAGGAGGAGGGCATAATTGTTAAAATGTCTTAATTGTAAATTTTGAATTCGGCGGCCTTTTTAGGAAATATTTTGATAAAGTATTGGAAACCAATCATATTTTGACAAATTTGGCAAAGTTAGGTGAAAAGGAATTGCTTTGAAAGGCAACAAATCAGTTTTGTTTCGAATTATAACTTTGCTACTTCCTTAGCTTGCTTTCGTTACCATACCCAGGTGGCCTTTCGCATCCCATCGTAACCAATGCACATGGTATCAAGAAATTGATACGTTGTGTATTGGAGAAAGGCGAAAGGGACCGTGTCGAAACCATGCTTTCGAAGGGGTAGAAGATATTACCATAAGTTTTTGAATCCATTACTTACCTCTATTTATAAAAGATGCTTTCGAAAGGGTAGAAGCCAATTTTATTATCTTTCGAATCAAGCAACCTTCCTTTGCTTTTAAAAAGGGGCTATAGAAAGAGTTGTTGATTTTTGAACCTACTCGATACCCATGTTGTCGCATTCATACCTTTCGAATTAATTAAGGCCGCTTTTCTTTATAGCCTTAAAACAATATATTCGAAAGGGCGCTTTCACCTTTTTACTTTGAAGCCACCCTCCCAATGCTTTCGAAAGGGGTCCACTTAACCACTTTTAATCAATGTTTTCGAGGGAATGGTTTCAAAAGGGTGGGTTTCGAAACTTTCCTCTTTCTTTACTTGGGATTGATACTTTCGAAAGTAATGCTTTTTCCTATGTTCTTTATTACCCTTTAATTATATTAAAGGTTAAACCTAATGGTTTCGAAAGGAATAATTTTAAAAAGTTTTGAAGCAGTGTTTCCCCAAACTTTTACTTAAACCTAATGCTTTCAAAAGATAGGTTTAAATGGTTTTGAAAGGGGGATGTCTAAGGTTTTATATCAAAGTTTCGAGAGAGACGCTTTCAGTTATTTTGAAAGGGATCGTTTAAGGTTTTAAACAAGGGTTTCTAAGGTATTGCTTTGGCTTTAAGGTCTAAAGTTTTCTAAGTTAAAATGAGGCTTTAACTTATTTCGAAGGGATAGATAATCCCATTGATTAGATTTCATTAACATTGTTTTGTGTAAGGCATATATCATGGCATAAGTATTTTGAGTAAAGCAACGAGCACGATTTCCTTGTTTTATAAAGATATGATTTCAGGGGTAAACCAGTTGCAATGGTTATTTATAAAGAAATGAAATTTGAATAGGGTTGTGAACCTTAAGTTTATGACTTAGATATTAGAAGACCAGATGGGACTGGTGTGGGATCGCGCTCTATACTTTAGCTGTTCGCCCCTAGCTAATATAAGTTCAAAATTCTAGTGTGCAGGGCTTTGTCACAGATTGGACTAGAATGATGTTACACACAGAATGGAATATACAGAGTGAAGATAGGTTATTGGTGTGCCCTGAAAAACCATTAGGATCAGTTGACCCAAGACGAAGATAGTTAAGGACGGATAGCCCAGTATTGTGTCTAACAGAAGTAAGAATGTTTATTATGTCTGGTAGGCCCGAGTCAGCCAATGGTCAACAGTTAGCCTGATAAAACTATAATGTGGACAGATAGTCCATTGATTACCTGATTTATATGCATATATGATATTACTCTTGCTGTTATAATCAGTTTGATTGTAGGATTTTGACTTGTAAAAGATATGATTTTAAATGGATATTAGTGAGGGGATAACCTTTCCGCTGAGTGGTGTGGTCTTACTTAATACCAGTAAATCAAGATGTAATAGAAATATTCACACCAGGCTTTATGTACGACTCGAAGTTTATGTGAGAGCTAAGGACTTTTCAGGTTTAATAGTTGGACGAATAAACTTCCAAAGACGTGTAGGAGGCAAAGCAAGCTATGTAAGAGCTATTTAGTATTATTTCCACTGTGATGTATTTATGTCTGATATGTGTATTTAGTACTCTGATCAACCAAGGGGCATCTTCATGTATCGCTCTTGATGTAATTTGTAATAATTATATTTGATCAAAACCTGAAAATCATTTTGGGATTATGTAATTGAATATGAAATATTTATTTGAAATGTAACTAGAAAGGTTAATTTTTTGAAATATGTGTCGACTTTATTTGATATTCATATGCTTCTGATATTATGGGTACCATTAACATTACCGTATTTTGTCGTTGGATGTTAACACTATAGATGACTACATCATCTGTAGCGCTTAGCTTTGGGCCTCAAAGTAGGGGATGTTACCGTAAATCATAAATACCTGTATATCTACATGGCCGTGCTGGTACATGCTGTAAGTGCAGCATTGCTTTGCGAAGAGAATCGAATCCAATGGCCGGTTTATTATGTTAGCAAGCGATTGATAAGAGCCAAAAGGAACAAGCCAAAGATAGAAAAATTGACATACTGCTTGTTAAATGCCTCACGAATGCTCCGCCCATATTTTAAGGCTCATCCTACGATGTTTACACTGACCACGCATTACGACAGGGTCAATAGCGACCAGAGACGTCTGAAAGGTTGTTCAAGTGGAATATCAAATTGAGCCAATTCGACGTCACTTATCTTCCTCGAAGGGCTATTCAGAAACATGCGCTAGCGGACATTATAACATAACTTACCACACATGATGATTTATCAGAGAGCGGTGGAACTCCTACCGTACAATGGAAGTTGTATACGGATGGAGCTTCCAATGATCATTCTTTTGAAGATGAAATTGTGCTAGTAACTCCATAAGATCGGTCAATTTGCTATGCTTTAAAACTTCATTTCCCTGCAACAAACAATGAAGCTGAGTATGAAGCTCCGATTGCTGGACTTGATCTCGCCAGAGATCTTGGTTAAAATCTCTCGAAATCTTTTGTGACTCACAATTAGTCATATGCCAAGTCAGGGGAGGTTACCAGGCTAAAGGACAATGATTCGCTCCATACCTTACCCAAGTCCAACAACTATTGATTGACTTTAAGTACTATGATATTACACACATTCCTCAAGATCAAAACAAAGAGGCCGACTCATTGGCAAAGTTTGCAAGCACGGAGAATGAACAACAAATGGGCTTGGTCCTAGTCGAATAATTAGACACTTCGAGCATAAACCTAATGGAAATCGGTCGGGTGCTAGAGGCAGAGTCTGAGAAGGAGGCGTGGACGACTCTGATTAAAAATTATTTTCTATAGGGAGTTCTTGAAGAATGAAGGAGTGAAAACAACAAGTCCTTTGCAAAGCTTCACGATATATCATTCGGGAAGGAGTTATGTATAAAAAGGGTTTTTCCATCCCCCTATTCCGATGTATCACTCATCGTGAAATAAAATGAGTCCTAAAGGAAGTTCATGAAGAGGAATGTGGCAATCACACTAGGAGGCAAACCCTAGCAAAGAAAATACTCTATTACAGATATTTTTAGCCGATTGTCAATCGAGATGCTGCTGATTATGAAATGCTATGAGACAAGTGCCAGATATATGCGAAAGTTCCAAGAGCTCTGCCAATGGAAATCACAAATGGTCAGCCCTTGGCCGTTTTCCATATGAGGCATAGATATCGTCGGTTCCTTACTGATCTTTAAAGGTGGTGCGAAGTACACCATCAACGTAGTTGATTACTTCACTAAATGAGCCGAAGAAGAACTTTAGTCACGATCATAACAAAGAAATTAATCAACTTTATTGTCTGAAACATCATTTGTCATTTTGGTCTTCTCCGAAAAATTATAATTGATAATGGGACTCAATTTGATAGTGTTGAATTCAATGATTTCTGCCGTCGTCATCATATTTGTAACACCCTATATTTTTAGTATCATTATTAGGAACATTTAATTCGGTAAATTAAATGAAATAATGAAATATGATTGGAGGATTGAGATTTGTAATTAATAGGGGTAGTCGAGCCATGTTAATGAATAAACTAAAATGAGTTAACATGAATTAGAATAGACAAGGGTAGTAGGTAAGGGCAAAATTGGGAGAAGAGCATTCTTAACCCTAAACCCTTAAGAATACACGTTCATTACTAAATCAAAAATTGAAGTATAGAGGCCAGCCACCATTAACAAGAAGGAATAAAGAAAGCAAAGGCAAGAAGATTAATCAACTTAATCCATTAAAATCTCATACTCCATAATCTCAAAGCTGAGGTGAATACTGACTGCATCTCATTTTTCTTAAGTGTTTTCAGTTTTAAGGTTAAATCTGATTTATCTTGCATGATTATGCCATGTTTTTGAACGATTGTATTTTTATATATGCTTGTTGATGATTTATGTTTATTCATATAGGATTTATGATATGTTTTAATGTGAAAACCTTATTTAATGTCATCCAAATGCCATGCAATTTTAGATTTAGATCAGAAATGATATTTCAGAGTTGGGTTACAATTTTCATAGTTTTCTGAATTAATCTGGATTTTATATTAATTTTCTAATAAAGAAAATGATTAATTGGGTTTAAAAGTATTTATGTTAAATAATATATGATTTGGGTCTGAAATTAATATATGTCGAAAAACACATTAAAAAATAATTTTCTGGAATTTATGTTGAATTTTCCTGGATGTTTTGATGAATATATAAAATTATTTAAGGTATGAGACTTAAATATTTTATATATTTATTAAAGGAGATGGGTATTTTGCAAATCAATTATTGTTTACTTCTAAAATATTGGTAGGACTTTTATAAAAGAAAATTACCGACCAATAAAATTTTGACAAACAAGGCAGGTTAGTTGAAAAGATTTTTTTTAAAGTAAAAATCAGTTTTTACATACTTTTGGCATGTTTACTATTTTCAGCACCAGGGGTTCCGACCAAGTACTACCGCCTCCATTACTATCGAAACCAATGCTTCTGGTATCAAGTAATTGGTACGTAGTGAATTAGACTATGGAGAAAGGCATAGGGTCGGAGCTAAGGGTTCCGAAGAGGTCGAAATGTTGCCTTGCTTTTAAATGAAAACGCGTCGGCTTTGCTCTCAAAGTAAGTGCTTTTGACTTGGTTAGCTTTCGGTTGAGTCACATATTTTAAAGGAAAGGTTTCGAATAGGTTGCGCCTTTTGTTTTAAGTAAATTCTTTCGAATGGGGTCGAAACCCCTAGCTGCTGCTTTTCCTACCTTTCGAAGTCAATGGTTTCGGAAGGTATACTTTGTTTTGAAACTTAGCCACTTCTCCAATGCTTTTTTGGAAGGTTGGTTTCGACTCCATCATTTCTTTATTTAGGAACTACTTTCAAAAGGGTGCTTTCGACTTAAATGTTTTTAGTGACCCTTTTGCTCCGTTGAAGGTAGAACCCAAATGGTTTCGAAAGGTGTTTCCATATGTTTCAAATTGAATCTAAATGCTTTCAAAAAGTTTGTTATTTACAAAGGCTTTGATGCTTTCGAAAGGTTTTAAAGAAAGGTCTCTAAGGGATGGTTCACTAATGGTTTCGAAATGTTTGAAAGGAAAGGTTTTCCAACTATTCTGAAAGGCAATGTTTAAAGATTTTAAAGATAGGATGTCTAAGATTTTAAAGCTTTCGAAGGAAAGTTTTTTCAAGTTTTTTCAAGTGTTTTCAAAGGGAATGTTTTAGCTTCCAGCCTAAGTTATAAAAAGCATTTTACTTGGTTTTGAAAGAGGTACTTTCAAAGGTTTCGAAAGGGATACTTTTAATGGATTCGAAAGGGGTGCTTTCAAAGGTTTAAATGTTTTTATTAACAAAGATTTAAGGAACGTATATATAACATGACAAAGTGATTTTGAGTAAAGCATGAAGTATATGTATTTTCCTTGTTTAAGTTTGGTTTAAGAGTTTCAAATCAAATCGAGATGAAAAGGTTTTCAAGGAAAATTTTGGAAAGATAACCCTAAGTAAAATTAATCAGATATTAGAATACCAGATGGGACTGGTATATGATTGCGCCCTATATATTAGCTATTAGCACAAGCTAATTTAGTCCAAAATTCCTGTGCGTAGGGTTGCGTCACTAGTAAGACTAAAATAATGATTACACACAAAATGGAATACATAGTTGTATATAGATAGGTTATTGGTGAGCCCGCAAAACCATTAGGATTAGGTGACCCTGCGAGAAGATAAATTAGGTTTAGACTATCCAAAAGAGGAGTATCTAACAGGCGTTAGATTATTTTATGTATGTTGTTTGGTAGGCCCGAGTCATCAAAAGGTTAGTAGTTAGCCAAACAAAACTATAGTGTTCGAACAGATAGTTCATTTATTACCTGATAGGAATGTTTACATGATATTTCTTTACATCTTAATTAACCAGTTTTGGGTGCAGAAAATGATTTGCAAAGGATATGTTTTAAAAGGATATTAGTGAGGGGAAACCCGTTCCGCTAAACGGCGTGGTCTCACTTAATATCAAATAACCGAGATGTCTAGTATTATTTATACCAGGCTTCATGTCTGACTCGAAGTTTGTGTTCGGAGATGAGCAGGTGGCTGATAGATAGTTATTTAGGAATTGTTATTTTGTTTTGTTTTATTCCTTTGTGTTATATCAAGTCAGTTATGACTGTATAGTACTTTGGTCAACCAAGGGGCATCTTCATATGTTGCTCTTGGGATATTTTATAATAATTATATTTTATCTAAACCTGATGATTATGGGATTATGTAATCTGGATATGAAACATGTTTTGTGAAATTTAATCAGAAATGTTGTTTTGTGAAATCTGTAATTTTGTTTCATATTCATGTGCCTGTGATATTATGGATACCATTAGCATTATCGTATTTGGTCCCTGGAAGTTCATACTATGGATGACTATATCATCTGTAGCGCTTAGCTTCGGGTCTCCAAATAGGGGATGTCTTAGTATTGAAAAGAGATTTGTGGTAGTTTCTCACCCTCAAGCATATGGACAAGTTAAAACTATAAACAAAATCATAAAGTCCATTCTGAAGAAGTGTTTGGAAAAGTCTGGAGGCAAATGGGTAGATGAACTCACGATAACACTATGGGCTTATGGGACCACCCACAAGTCCACAACTGGCCATACACCATTTGCCCTTGCTTATAGTTCTGAAGCTGTAATTCATGTTGAACACAAAGTCCCTTCTCATCGATTAACCTACTTTTATCCCAGAATGAACAAGGATCTCCTCTTAGAATCTCTAGACTTTGTAGACGAGAAGTGTGAAGACGTTGATTTGAGAGCAGATGCATATCGATATTGAGTCGCTCGAACTGCAACACTAAAGTCCGACCTAGAACCTTTGGGATTGGCGATCTGGTCTTGAAATTGGTTTTTCCTTCCCCGTCGCATATGAATCCTACTTGGGAAGGACCGTATGTCATTAATAAAGGCTTGGAGAGGGAACTTTCAAGCTTGCGCTGTTGATGGTGTCACACTCTCAAAGGCATGGAATAGCGAGTATTTACGACGCTTTTCACTTAGTTTACTCTTTTTCATTCAATTGTATTCATTTTCCATATTTTCTTTAGCATTTGGTTTTCCAAATATGTAATAAGGCAGATTATGTTATTTCTTTTCGTTTATCAAATAAGTTTGAAACTTCCTTCATATTCGTGATAGTTGTAACATTACATATTAGTTAAGGTACTCGACTAACTAATATTGATACGTCCAAGTAGGTTCCTAGAATTTGGAGCTAGTCGATTACATAAGTTCACGATTGAACTAAACAAAATTAGAATGGTCCGACCGTTCATTTGATGATTCTGGCTTACAACCCTATGGATGGAATACCTAACGAGGGACAGATGTGACTCGACCACCCAGTGACCAAATTAATCCTATCAAATGATGGGACAAATATGAATCATAAGCAATCATGATATGACCGACCACTTGATAAGTTAAACCCCAAAATTGGGGGAAAATCAATCAATTAAGGAAAATACGGTTCAACTATTTTTCGATAACTCTAAGTCCCCATAGCACAGACTGGAGGACAGACATAAGTGGGAGTGATCTGACTACCCGCTAACTAACTCTTATCCCCAGAGTGTAAATATGAATATAAAAAAAAGAATGATGCAGTTCGACCACTCATTATTCCATGAACTCCAGCCTGAAACCGACAGGAGGAGTATAAATTGCTTAAGATGAAGTTCGACCATCCACTATCTAACTTTGCTAACCCGGGACTGGGGGAAAGAGTATAATCGCTCAAACTACTGAATCCGACAACGTAATATTAGGGCTCGATCCCCGTGTTTGGTACGACCCAGGCCACGACCACATGGAAGCCTTGGGATAGAATTAACGGATTATCATCCAAATCAACGTGCAATAAACTACAAGTACATTGAATAGAAAAGTAACAGCTCGATTACTTTGACAAAATTCGCATAAAAGTCTGATAGAAAACAAAGAAATTTTATTTGCATGCTAAACTTCAAAATTGTGATACAAGTTTATTAAAAAATGGAGGCTATACACGCATATTCAACGGCCAACAAAAGAGAAAAACAGCGATGCAAACTATATACAAACTTTGTGGAGTGATGACTATTTCTTCTACCCTTTCTCCTTTCTAGGTCTCTTAGGAGTGCCTCCACCCGAACTTCCACCTGTCCTTTTCCTTTATCCTTTGGTGCCCTTGGTAGGAAAGCTTTCAAAGGTTGGAGGGAGTTCTTACGGAACCGACTCGCCGGGTGGAATAACTTGTAATGGAATGAGACTTCGGTCGTCTATGTCTGCATCGATAGGTTCAGCCTTAGCTTTTTTCTTGAGCAACATCTCTCTCTTGATGCATTCTTTTAAGCTAAGCTCATCGATATATTTGGTGATACCAGTAATTACAACATCATTGGATTGATCAAGAAATGGTGGGTCGCCAGCTTTTTCATCATCAAGCACTTCGATAATTTGAGCATCGAGTCCTGGAATGTTGGTGGCCGTCGAAATTTCAATAGATGTCGATTGTTTCTCCACGGAGGCAATGCTTCTTGGAGTTTGGTTAAGACCCGGAAGACCTGAAAATTTGCAAAGACAAGAAAATAAACCCATAACTATTGGGCACGAAGAACAAATTCTCTCAAAAAGTGGGGAATAAAGCGGGATACGTGCATCCAGTTGACTCTTAGTTGTTACAGGATTTCTTCCCTCTAAAATAGGAGTTAGCACCTTAGATTGATAACCGGGCCTATCTGGATCATAGCTTATATCTTGTCCTGGCCGAGAGAATTTGACGCTTCGGCTACTTGAGAAGAGGAAGGGATCATGGGATCAAACTCCAAAGACCTAGCAGTGTTTTTCCCTTTACCGAAGGGTGCTAGGATGTCAAAGTATCAGAATCTTACAACAACATGGTCTAAAGGTTCATCCCCGCCAAGAATATCCTATACTAGCTTCTCTTTATCTAAATCAGCTTCACTAAGGGTTTTTTTTTTTTCATTTTGACAATCTATTCCTAGGCCTCGGCGAGCGACTCGAGGTAGCCCTCTCCAAGAAAAATCAAATCATGATGGATAAAGGCTATAGCATTATATTTAATGACCAGGGGATTGAACATAGCCTTAATTTCATTTCGACCGGCTTCCATAGCATTTTCTAACTGGGATTCGAACTGTTCTCTAATCTCATTGTGGCCCGCTTCTCTTGCCTCTTCCTTGAGGATTTTCATTTAAGCGAGTTACTCGTCAAGCTTAATTTTCAGCCCCCCATCTTCAATAGCCTCTTCACAATATCTTTGCGACTCCTCCTAAGCTTCAACTTTCTCTTCCTACTCTTTTAAGGAGTTCTTCAAGTTCCTCAATATGGCGGGCTAAAATATTTTTCTCCTTTTACAAGGTATATTTTTCAAGGCAAGCACACCACCGCGGTTATGGGTAGCATCCAATTCCTTTTTGTGGGCAGCTTCTAGATGACTAGGCGCCTTTAGATGTTTCTTTGGAATTTTTCTGCTTCGGTTAGCTTCACTGTCAACTCCAAATCTCATTATCTTGATTTTCGGTTAGGTATTGGAATGATTTGTGTTGCACAAAAATGTCGTTGACGCATGTAAGGGAACTCGCTTTAGCAGTCCCTGAGATTTATAATGGAAGGAAGGAACTTAAGCTTATCGAAGCAAATCTTTGGGAAATTGGTCTTAAGTTTGGCCAATTTTCCGCCATGGAAGCCTCGGGAGCTACAGTCAACAAAGATGGATCAGAAGTAGCGATTGGGCGTTTGCTCGACCTTCGATCATGGGACTGTTTGGAGCTAGCTGAACCAGAATATCGTTCAGGTTGTACAACAATTTGAGAATGATGAAAGAAGTCTGATCGCCACTGTATGCAGGAAGATTAAGCTGAACTTCCTAATGAGACGAATGAGACTAGGACTTATGTTTAAATGATAAAGATTCCTTCAAACGAAGACTTCTTTCCTGGCCATCATCTCTCTCTTTGCGCCCGCCCGATTCTGAACCGCTGTTGGATCCATACCATGTTGAGATGCCTTCAAATGATCGAAAGCAAGGTATTGAGACATCGCACCTACAAACCAAACAAAAGTATATGAGTGACCATTGAACAAACGATAGATGAAAATCGTGTAGTGAAGTGCACGTGATTGTGAATGTCCCAGTGTCCCCTTGATGGACCAGTTGTTGTAGCTTGCTCATAGGAGTTCTCTCCCCTTTACCAGCAGGAAGAATGCCATCAACACTTCTGGTGGGAGAATTGAGCCCTCAACTATTGATGTTAAGGAACTCATAAGTCATTATGTCATCAGGGATTGGAAGTTTTGAGAACCCTTCCATCGAGCTTTCTAAATCTTGAGAGGAAGACTCTTCATCGATGGAGTGATAATAAACTCACGCTGTTTAATAGTTTTTCTCTTATGGAGTTTATATACAAGCTTTTTTCTTCTCCTTGTTTGCATGTGAAGTTGTGCACCTTGTGACATTTCGACCTGGGGCGCGTTGCCTGGAACTTCGTCAACATCGCTAGCTTGTTGACTTTGGCACCAATAATTTCACCCTCTTCGATGTCATCTCGAGTCACCTCAACTAGGGGTGCCACAAGGTTATTGGCATCGCCTTCTTATTCTGTAACATTTCTTGGTGGCGTAGCACTTCCTGGAAGCCCAATGTTGTGACCTTCTTCCAACAGCCTAAACAAAGATAGCTTTTCATCGCTTACAAAGGATTCAATGTCCCTGTCTTCAACAGGGGTGGCATGAATTACAAAGGTTTCCTTGATAAACTATCGCCCTGTAATGATCTCATTTTTTGAGTTAAATTTAAATTGATAATTTATATAAATTTTGATTTGATTGAGGATTAATTTGAAAATTTAATAAGATATATACTTATTTATTTTAAATATTTGAATTTGAAACTCAAAATAAATATTTTAAATAGAATTGGATTGAAATAAATTTTTGATTTGGAAATTCAAAATGTATTGAAAATGAATTGGATTTAAAATTTTATTTTAAAGTTAATAAGAATATTTAACTTAAGACTAATTTAAATAAGAATTAATAAAAGTTTAACAATACTTTCTTTTATATATACTTGAAGATATAGTTAGTATATATGTAAATAAATATAAAGCTTTAATATGAATATATATTTTGAAAAGTATAAGTACAAAAAGGCCTAACAAATAATAGTATATATATAAAGATTTAAATATGCAAACTTATGTAAATATAAGGGTTAAAAATACGTAACATATATGTAAAATTTTAAGTAATTTATAAACATGGTTTAAACGATAAATTTTAAATTTATTTAAATAAAGGTCTAAAACATAAATTGTATGGATTTGAACATTTGTAAAAAAATTAACATATATGATTACACGTGTTAGCTCAACAATTACAAGTGGCATTTATCTTTTAATTTGAGTTAGATAAAACATTTTGAATTTGAGATGGTAACCAGGTTATTCTCCTCTTATCTTCAAACTACAAAACTGAAAAAGAAATTAAAGCTTGTAAATTGAAAAACCAGATAAAAGAAATAAAAACCAAAGAAAGTTTCAGATCCTCTCAAATCTGAAACAAACAAAACTATCTCTTTCAATCTAGCATCCGAAACAAAATTCAACAACAATTTATCTTGAGATCAGTGAAAATACAAATGCATAATCCTCTTAAAAGTTTAATTAGCAATCAAAGTAACAGTTTTGCAAATTTTTCAAAACCTGAGTAGCTTTCAACCTCAAGTTCTCAACATGGAAACAAAGTAAAGTTTCAGGTTGGAAATGTAGATCAAAACAGAAGTAAAATTTCAAATCTGGAAAATCAAAGGAAGCAATAAATTCAACAATACAAGGATCAACTTAAGTAATCAAATGGACAGATCAAATTTATAATGTTCAAATTCCAGAGTATCTTCAGGCTTTTGCTTCCCCTCTATCAACATGTCAGGTGAGCAAACACACTTGAACCTATTTATATATTGTGATTTTTGGAATGGCACTTTAGGTGTATTTTGAATATGTTTGTTTATTCTGCGTCCATGGTTGAATATATACACAGACACACACACATTGATATGCATGACTGTGTATATGAACATGTTGAGCCTGTTCTTTAGTTATAGGTTTATCTTAACCCAAATAAATCAATATCTCTTCATCCAAACATTTTCTGGCCAAGATTTGTAAAGGAAAAGTGATCATAAGAGTGTAATATCAATTTTAAAAATAATTTCTAGTATTTAAATTAAGTAACTAATTCAAAAATGGGAATTTACAGTTAAAATCAACTCAGGGCAGAAAAATTAATTGTTTGGAAATTATGTTACGACTCTACAACCTGATTCGTAGTGGAAATTGATGAATTTTGATAATAAATTCATGATTTTTAGTGCGGTAGATTGTAGGAAATTGCAACTTGAACAGAAAATGTATTTTTGTAAATTTCCGATGATCGACGAAATAGAGTTCGTCGTGCTTGGGTCAGATGATAGTTCGAGTATCAAGGATTAATGGAAAAATACTAACTGAATTTATAAATGATCAAGGCATTGCAACGATGTGGATTTAGGGTTTTATACCCAAATTTGGTCATGATCGAAAATCGAATCGCTGCATCATCGATGGTGGACTAAATTCGATCGCACCAAGGGGATTTAATGGGGTGTGTCGTAGCATGGTTCTGGGTGGAGCGGCGCGATATTTGGTGATCGTGGGTGGAGGTGCAAGCCATTTAATTGATTAACGGTTTGGGTTCCAGTTCATGTCGATTGCTCAAATTTGGTTTCTTGAATATTTTCTTCGACCTGAGTTATAGGGAACATCGGCGAGGTTGTAGGCGACCTGAGGACAGTCGCGGTGAAGGTTGGATCATCACCGTGCAATTGTACATGTGCACGACCACGTTTGTATCTGACACTGATAAATGGGCTTGAGGAAGGAAGGCATCAGCACGCGGTTGGACTTAAAGTTGTTTCGTGATTTTTTTGAGGAAGTTGGGTAGTTGACTCGGAGTTGTTCAGGAATGGCTCGAGTCGTTTTTGTTTTAATTCCAGGTTTTGGATTTTAAAAGAAAAACAGAGTTCAGATTTTAAAATCTGAAGTAGATTGTACCAGGATTTAAATATTTAAAAGATTATATGAAATAAGTTTTTCAAAGCTTAAAATAAAAAGGAATCAACCAAGTTCAAAGTAAATGTATTTAATAAGATTTTGAAAATAAGTTTTCAAGGATTTAAATTACTTTAAATTGTTGTCTAAAGGTAATTATAGATTAGATTAATTATGTTGTTGAATTAATAAGTTTTCAAAATAAGAAAAAAATAGTATTCAAAATCCTAAATAAAGTTTTCAAATGGTTTTAAAGATTGAATTTTAAATGTTTAGCATTATTTTGGGTTTTGAGTAATTATATTGGGATAATTATTGAATGTAATTAATTTAAGGGTGATTTAAATTAATTAATGTATAATTACTTAATAAAATTAATTACTTAAAGTAATTAAGGGGTAATTACTTTGTGTAATTACAATAAGGAATAATTAATAAATTAAGAAAGTAATTAAGGCTAATTAATTTATGATTAAAGTTTGATTAATCAAATGATTTGGAGGATAATTATTTAATGTGATTAATTAATTAATGCGATTAATTAAAGGATAATTAATGTGATTAATTTATTAAGGTAATTACTTAAAAGTAATTAATTAATGCTTAAATTTAATTAAGTAATTAGGGATAATTACTTATTATAATTAATTTAAGGATAATTAATTTATGTGATTAATTAAAGTAATTAATTTGAGGATAAGTAATTGATTAAAAGTTAATTAATTAATAAAAAAATGATTAAGGGATAATTAATTAATAATTAAGGATCGATTAATTTATTAATTAAGGATAATTAATTAAATAATGAATTAACTAAGGGTTAATTAATTTAATCAATTAAATTAATTAATTACGGGTTAATTTATTTGTGTAATTAACCTAAAGGTAAATTTTAAATTAACATTATTAATTAAGGACTAATTAATTAATTAAGGGTAATTAATTAAGATGGATAATTAAGGATTAATTTATTAATTAATTAATTAATACTAAATGATTTGTAATTAACTTATTAGGATTGAGAAATTAATTCATGAGTAATTAATTTAGGATCAAATAATTAATTGATTCTGTTTATAAATGATCACCGAATGCCTGAATTCCTTATGAATGTTTGTATTGTATGAAATGCCTTGAATTGATTGTTATCTCTGGATTGTAATATTCAGTTCTGTGAATTGAGCTGTGTGTAATTTATTTATTTATTCATTTTATTTGTGATACATTTATCTTTGAATCTATGAATGAAGATAAGCGTTATAGAGATATACCGCTTATCTATAATTACTGTGCTTGAATCTGTGATGATTGATGATGTTGCACTATTGGGTAAAACCGCTGGACTACACCATACACACACAAATATGGATCGCACGAGGAAATTAGTTAAGTCTCAAATTTTTGAAATGATTTAAAGATTAATTTTTTTGAATCCAAAATAGTTTGGAAATGGAATTGAAAGTTTTTGAAAAGGGGTTTCAAAAATAAAAGTTATTTTGAATAACTTGATTAAGTATTGAAATTTAAATAATTTAATTTGAATTTGAATTCAAAATTTGAAATTGAATTCTATGTTTGAAAACTATGGTTTAAAGATGTTATACAAGTTATATATGGGTTAAACAATTTTAAAGGTATTGATAGGGGAATTTGAATTTAACTCAAGAGTTTTAACTTGTGCAAATATAATTGGATTTTTCCAAAACGAGAACTATTTATTTTCAAATAATAATAGCTTTCATATGAAGAAAAATTTTTCAATTTATATCGAAAGATTTCAAGTTTGAAATAAAATTGTGAATTGTTTTTGAAAGCTATGAATGAACCTTTGTGAAAGATTGTTAAACTTTGTTTTAAAATCAAAGAGGATTTTCAATGGTGTATCTTTTATATATAAAATATTTGAAATGGGAATAGTTTTGAAAGTTATGAATGGATCTTTGGAAATAGTTTTGAAAGCTATAAATTAAATCTTTGGGTTAATAATTAGATGAGATAATCCGATTTGAAAAGGAAGTTGTTATGAAAAGCTGTGAATGAATCTTTGTGAAATATTAATGAACTTTGTGAAGTGAATCTTTTTGTTTAAAGATTTGAAATGGTAATTTGTTTAAACCATTTGTTTTGGATAACAAGTTGTGACTTAACTAAGATCCCAATATCCATATGTTTTTAAATATTGCGCTCATTATTTGGTTTAGCCAGGAGAGGACTTGGTGTCATATAACCCATTCCGAATAATGATACGTCGCTATGGGTAGCATTTGAAGACCGGTGGTGAAGACCGGGTATTTTCGAGAATGAAAGGATAACCCGTCGATTGTTTCTACACCGAGTCACGTCGGTACAGAGATCTCCATATGTAATGGGAGTCCGATCGGGGATTGTGAATACCAGGATTGCAAGGGCTTCTTCGAAAGTGCCTTCGGTTCTGTTCGAACCCGGAACAGACTTGTATGGATGTGTGTCTGACATTACACTTTGAGATGTAAAGCTGGTTTCTATCAAATACATTTCTATTTGGTGGCGGAGATTTATTCTCTTAGCTTAACACCCTTCTCTGAGACGTACGAGCTCAGAGGTTAGTAGTTGATGGTTACTAGTGATACATTCCCAATTTGGTAATGTGGCATACGAAGTGCTGTTGATCATTGGTTGGTCAAATCAAGGCTTTTTGAAAAGCGTAGCTTTGTGGACGAGACTGCATCAGGACCTCACACCCCGGAAATAGTCGAAACAGGAAAGATGCTGCAAGGTTTCAGGGGTCGCGCCCCTAGGGCTTGTCCATTCCTTCTGGAAAAGGGTGATATCATGGTATGGAGCCCAGATATTTAACCTATGTGGTTACTGCAAATACATTGCTTTGTGGTTGTTGGTTGCGAGCGCTCGGATAAAGGTTAGTAACGACCGGGGGTGGCATATCTTAGGTGTTACTCCCGGGAAGGGGGTACACCGGCCTTGTATTGGCAGAGAACTGAGGGATGGTTCTCGGGGCGTCCCTCCAAAGGCGTACCCATGTGGTAATGGGAAGTTCCTTGGCCTGACCCATTTGTTGGAAATCCAATCTCCAATACGCGCCTTATACGGTTTTAGTTGTAGAACCTGCCATCTAATATGGTAGCTATAGTAGGCATACTATAATGGTACGTATGCTGGCTAAGACTAATATTATACTTGCAAATGTTTTCTCCACTATGCACTAATAATAATATCAAATGGTTTTCGCGTATCAAGCATTTTTTACTATCATAAGGAGAAATCTCCCCCAAGTGTGCGATTGCATTGTGTGTATGCCGGGAGGTCTTATGCAGTTTCATTTTCCAAAAAGCATTGTGGATTTCAATGTTTTAAAATCTTTTGTTGTTAGTTTTAAAGATAAAACTATTTTGTTTGCTCATACCAGTCCCATGACTGACCTGGAGATTGTTGTTCCCCTCCTAAACTCTAGGTGCCCACAATTTTCCACACGGGCATTCTAGAGTTGTTTTTTCTTTAGATAATCGAATAGTAGGAGTAGAATTCAATAGCATTCGGCCATTGGATTTGGCAATCGCATTTGCTTCTTTTCAGCATTTGGGCTGACCTTGCTTAGTACAACTTGAAGGAGGTTCGAGCTAGCTTTGGATAGGAGATGGAGTTTTGGGAGTTTTGAAGCTTTAGCTATGGAGTTGCAGTTTGATGTTGGAGTTCTCTTTTGGAGTTTCTCTATTGATGCTTATCTTTCCGCAGTTGTATTATTATCTCTGATATTGTTGGGATTCACATTGTATCTGAATATTATATCAAATGTTGTATATAAGTGATATTATATTATTCATTTCCTTCCGCTGTGTTGTTATATTTAATGTGTTATAAGCTCCGGCGAACTAGATTCAACGTTTGAATTACGGCATTTGAATATAGGTGACATATTCGGTGCCGATTTTCGAAGGTTGAGTCAGGATCGTTATAATTGGTATCAGAGCTGAAGGTTGAAACTTTAGCTCAGGAGTATAACACATTAGGTAACTCATTAGAGATAGGGTGAAGTATACCCTAGAATGAGTATATTCCTAGGATATCTGTTCGTATGCCTCAGTAAATTATCTTACCATCCACTAATAGTGAGTATGGGTGCAAGAAGAGGACGAGATAGGGGACGGGGAAATACCACTATGGTCGATACCCTGCAACAACAAGGAACAACTCTTTCTCTATCAATCTCTCTTGTCCTTCATCCGATTTTAATTCTTTGATTGACTCGCGACAGCTCAAGGGAGAAGCTTCGGTATGATGGTGTCCCTGCGAATCGTATAGATAAGTTTCTATCTCGTGTTCCCGTTATCAGCTTTTCATTTTAAACTCTAATGATTTTGAAAATTTATTTGAAATAAATTGGTTAATAGAATATGAAGCTAAATTTGAATCGTATCGATAAAACGATATCGGTTAAAACCCAAATTTGAAATTTTATTATCATTTCTTGTGTGGATCAAAGTCCAAAGAGGGACAAGATAGTGTAAACTTTGGATTTGAGTATCCATTATCTATTGTTTGGGTCTCGATATATTCTACGAACGGTTAGTTATCCTTCGAACTAATCGATGCCCCTGCAAAATTCGTAGACCGGATGACCTAAGTACCTTGTGAGATATTAAATGAGTTTGATCTCATAATTATTGGTGATATTCTGATTTGGTAAGCCAAATGCAGAATAGATATTCAAGCTTGATCTGGAAAACTGTTTCTCTATCTTTGTGCATCTGTTCTTTGTTATCTCCCTTGCAAATTTCGAGAACGAAATTTTCTTAAGGGGGAAATCTGTAACGATCCCGATTTTTGAGTTAAATTTAAATTAATAATTTATATAAAATTTTGATTTAATTATGGATTAATTTGAAATTTAATAAGATATATACTTATTTAATTTAAAATTTTGAATTTGAAACTCAAAATAAATATTTTAAATCGAATTGGATTGTAAATAAATTTTTGATTTGGAAATTCAAAATGTATTGAAAATGAATTGGATTTAAAATTTTATTTTAAAATTAATAAGAATATTTTAACTTAAGATTAATTTAAATAAGAATTTATAAAAGTTTAAGAATGCTTTCTTTTATATATTCTTGAATATATAGTTAGTATATATGTTAATAAATATAAAGCTATAACATGAATATATATTTTGGAAAGTATAAGTACAAAAAGGCCTAACAAATAATAGTATATACATAAAGATTTAAAAATGCAAACTTATATAAATATAAGGGTTAAAAATACAAAACATATATGTAAAATTTTAAGTAATTTATAAACAAGGTTTAAACCATAAATTTTAAATTTATTTAAATAAAGGTCTAAAACATAAATTGTATGGATTTGAACATTTGTAAGAAAATTAACATATGTGATTACATGTGTTAGCTCAACAGTTACAAGTGGCATTTATCTTTTAATTTGAGTTAGATAAAACATTTTGAATTTGAGATAGTAACCAGGTTATTCTCCTCTTATCTTCAAACTACAAAACTGAAAAAGAAATTAAGGCCTATAAATTGAAAAACCAGATAAAAGAAACAAAAACCAAAGATAGTTTCAGATCCTCTCAAATATGATACAAACAAAACCACCTCTTTCAAATTTAGAATCTGAAACAAAATTCAACAACAATTTAATCCTGAGATCAGTGAAAATAAAAATGCAAGATCCTCTCAAAAGTTTAATTAGCAATCAAAGCAACAGTTTTGCAAATTTTTCAAAAACTGAATAGCATCCAACCTCAAGTTCTCAACCTGGAAACAAAGTAAAAATTTCAGGTTGGAAATGCAGATCAAAACATAAGTAAAATTTCAAATATGGAAAATCAAAGGAAGATATAAATTAACAATACAAGGATCGAATTCAGTAATCAAATGGACATATCAAATTTAGAATTTTCAAATTCCAGAGTATCTCCAGGCTTTTGCTTCCTCTCTGTCAACATGTCAGGTGAGCAAACACACTTGAAACTGTTTATATATTGTGATTTTTGGAATGGCACTTGAGGTGTATTTTGAATATGTTTGTTCATTCTTCCTGCATGGTTGAATACACACACACACACACACACACACACATATATATACGTACATTGATATGCATGACTATGTATATGAACATGTTGACCTGTTCTTTAGTTACAGGTTTATCTTAACCCAAATAAATCAATATCTCTTCATCCAAACATTTTCTGGCCAAGATTTCTGAAGGAAAAGTGATCATAAGAGTGTAATATCAATTTTAAAAATAATTTCATGTATTTAAATTTAGTAACTAATTCAAAAATGGGAATTTATAGTAAAATCAACTCAGGGCAGAAAAAATAATTGTCTGGAAATTGTGTTTCGACTCTACAACCTGATTTGTAGTGGAAATTGATGAATTTTGATAATAAATTCATGATTTTTAGTGCAGTGGATTGTGGGTAATTGCAACTTGAATAGAAAATGTATTTTCGTAAATTTTCGATGATCGACGAAATGGAGTTCGTCGTGCTTGGGTCAGATGATAGTTCGAGTATCAAGGATTAATGGAAAAATACTAACTAAATTTATAAATGATCAAGGCATTGCAACGATATGGATTTAGGGTTTTATACCCAAATTTGGTCATGATCGAAAATCGAATCGCCGCGTCATCGATGGTAGACTAAATTCGATCGCACCAAGGAGATTTGATGGGGTGTGTCATAGCGTGGTTCTGGGCAGAGCGGCGCGATTTCTGGTGATCGTGGGTGGAGATGCGAGCCATTTAGTTGATTAATAGTTTGGGTTCCAGTTCATGTCGATTGCTCAATTTTGGTTTCTTGGAAATTTCTTCGATCCGAGTTATAGGGAACATCGACGAGGTTGCAGGCGACCTGAGGACAGTTGTGGTGAAGGTTGGATCATCGCCATGCAACTATACACGTACACGACTACGTTTGTACCAGGCATTGAAAATGGGTTTGGGGAAGGAAGGCTTCGGCACGGGGTTGGACTCGAAGTTGTTTTGTGATTTTTCTAGGGAGTTTAGGTAGTTGACTCATAGTTGTTTTAGGAATGGCTCGAGTCATTATTGTTTTAATTCCAGGTTTTGGATTTTAAAAGAAAAACAGGTTTCAGATTTTAAAATCTGAAGTAGATTGTACCAGGATTTAAATATTTAAAAGATTATATGAAATAAGTTTTTCAAAGATTAAACTAAAAAAGGAATCAACCAAGTTCAAAGTAAATGTATTTAACAAGATTTTGAAATAAGTTTTCAAGGATTTAAATTACTTTAAATTATTGTCTAAAGGTAATTATAGATTAGATTAATTATGTAGTCGAATTAATAAGTTTTCCAAATAAAAAAAATAGTATTCAAATCCTAAATAAAGTTTTCAAATGGTTTTAAAGATTGACTTTTGAAATGTTTAGTATTATTTTGGGTTTTAAGTAATTATATTAGGATAATTATTGAATGTAATTAATTTAAGGGTGATTTAAATTAATTAATGTATAATAGCTTAATAAAATTAATTACTTAAAGTAATTAAGGGGTAATTACACTAATTACTTTGTGTAATTACAATAAGAGATAATTAATTAATTAAGAAAGTAATTAACGCTAATTAATTTATGATTAAAGTTTGATTAATCAAATGATTTGAAGGATAATTATTTAGTGTGATTAATTAATTAATGTCATTAATTAAAGGATAATTAATGTGATTAATTTATTAAGGTAATTACTTAAAAGTAATTAATTAATGGTTAAATTTAATTAAGTAATTAGGGATAATTTCTTATTATAATTAATTTAAGGATAATTAATTTATGTGGTTAATTAAAGTAATTTGAGGATAATTAATTGATTAAAATTTAATTAATTACTAAAGAATGATTAAGGGATAATTAATTAATAATTAAGGATCAATTAATTTATTAATTAAGGATAATTAATTAAATAATGAATTAATTAAGGGTTAATTAATTAAATCAATTAAATTAATTAATTAAGGGTTAATTTATTTGTGTAATTAAACCAAAGGTAAATTTTAAATTAATATGATTAATTAAGGACTAATTAGTTAAGGGTAATTGATTAAGATGGATAATTAAGGATTAATAAATTAATTAATTAATAAATACTAAATTATTTGTAATTAACTTATCAGGATTGAGAAATTAATTCATGAGTAATTAATTTAGGATTAAACAATTAATTGATTATGTTTATAAATGATCATTGAATGCCTGAATTGTTTTTGAATGTTTGTATTGTATGAAATGCCTTGAATTGATTGTTATCTCTGGATTATAATATTCTATTCTGTAAATTGAGCTGTGTGTAATTCGTTTATTTATTCATTTTATCTGTGATGCATTTATCTATGAATCTATGAATGAAGATAAGCGTTATAGAGATATACCGCTTATCTATAATTACTGTGCTTGAATCTGTGATGATTGATGATGTTGCACTATTGGGTAAAACACCTGGACTACACCATACACACACAAATATGGATCGCATGAGGAAATTAGTTAAGTCACAAATTTTTGAAATGATTTTAAAGATTGAATTTTTTGAATCTAAAATAGTTTGGAAATGGAATCAAAAGTTTTTGAAAAGGAGTTTCAAAAATAAAAGTTATTTTGAATAACTTGATTAAGTATTGAAATTTAAATAATTTAATTTAAATTTGAATTCAAAATTTGAAATTAAATTCTATGTTTGAAAACTATGGTTTAAAGATGTTATACAAGTTATATATGGGTTAAACCATTTTAAAGGTATTGATTTGGGAATTTGAATTTAACTCAAGAGTTTTAACTCGTGCAAATATAATTGGATTTTTCCGAAACGAAAACAATTTTTTGAAAGTCAATAGGCTAAGGGAGCCTTGCCCATTTATTACAATGATATTTACATTACAAAAGACATCAGCACATGATTTGCAAGTATCCAAATAAATGAATCATACAAAACATTTTTGCTTTCCATCCTATATACAGCAGATTCAGTCTTAATGCTCCATATTCAATTGTTGCATTTGTTCTTCAGTTGAAAAAAATTTAGCCACTGCTTCCAAAACCATACTTCAGTAGAAAAAGCAATTTGCCTGAAAACTGTAAATCCATAGATGATCCTCAAAGGCCATTTGAAATTCTCAATGCATCAGCAGAGTATATATCATCAGTCCATATGAATGGAACAAGCTTTAAACTTCAGATCTAGACTTTAAACATCATATCCAAATTATGGCATTTGAACATCCATAAATGATCTTCAGCAACCATACTATTTCCTCAATGAAACAGTTTTAAATCTCTCTTCATACCCAAATGCATGGAATAACCTATCATTAAAAGATTCAACTAACAAAGGATCAGTAAGCATGTAACAAGCAGAACACATATAATCACTCATCTGTTCATTCTTTTTTGAAATACACTACTTATTTTTGAAATCAAATTACTGGATGAGCTGAAGTTATTTGAAAAAATTCTCTCATTTCTTTCCTTCCAAATTACAGTAACAAAAATTTTAAGAATTGTTAATAAATCCTTAGCTTTGGAATTTCTCCATCTAGTAGCTTTGTAGATATTGAACCATTCTTCTTTAGAATTCTTGTTTGGAGTATGAAAATTTCCAGAGGTCATCAATTTGTACCAAATATCACCTGTAAAAGCACAACTGAAAAATAGATGTGTATTATTTTCTAAATGATCATTGCAGAGAACACATGTGCTATTGTCAATTAAACCATAAGACATAAGTTTATCCTTTGTTAATATAGCATTGGCCATAACCTTCCATAACATTAAGTTTTCTCTAGCTGGATTATCAGAGCACCAAATTCTATTATTCCAGGCAAATTTCCCACTGCATTCATTATCCACAAGAAAATCATATATCAACTTAATTGAATGTCTTTTCCTCTGCTGTGAGCAAAGAACACAATAATCTCTCTCAGGAATTTTAATCTTAGCAATTTCATACCAAACCTTCCTAACTTCCATGGAACTGCTATAAGGAAGCACTATTTCATCATGAAGAATGAAATCAGATGCTTTTGTCTGAATAGGAATACCAGTTGACATAAAACTTGAGTAATTCATACATTTTTCCAAAATTAAAGCAGGTTTAGCCCAAGGATCAGACCAAAAATTGCAGTTTAAATTCTTCTTTGGATTAATTTGAATCATTGGTAAAAATTTCTCTCTCAACTTTAAAATATTTCTCCAACTCCAACTCGAGTTATTCTGAATTAGCATATCCCAAAAGTTCATTCTCTTGATCAAATTTCTTTTAATCCACATTGTCCATAAGTCATCACTATTGCTTAAGATTTTGTCAAAGTATTTAGATATTGCAGCTTGATTCCAAAGATGTAAATTGATAATACCCAAACCTCCATTAAATTTTGGCAAACTTATCTTTTTAAAAGAAATAGGAATTAATTTTTTGGAGAAAGGATCACCATGCCAAAGAAATCTATTCAAAGCACTATTAATCATGGAAATTAATTTAACAGGTAAGATAAAATGCCTCATCCAATAGGTAGTCATGGCAGAAGCAATTGACTGGATTATTACAAGTCTACCAGCTTGTGATAATTTTGAACTAGGCCAAGAAGAAAGCTTTTCAGTTATTTTCTCATATAAAGGTAAGCAGCTCACTTTTGATAGTCTAGAAGTTATCAAAGGTAATCCTAAGTATGTTGCATTAGAAGGCATGTTAATAAAGCCAGAGAATTTAATCAACTCATTCCTGATTTCCTCTTTAACTCCAGCTATTAATATACTAGATTTATTGATATTTATATGAAGACCAGTGATTTCCCCAAATTTTGTAAGAATCTCCAAAACAGTCTGGATATTATCCTTAGAAGGTTTAGTAAATAAAACTAAATCATCTGCAAAAAGTAAATGAGTGATCATAGGGTTCTTACACTTAGGATGTAGTTCCAATGATTTACTATGCACCTTTTCCTTTATTAGAACATTTAATAACTCCATAACTATGATGAACAGATAAGGTGAAACTGGGTCTCCTTGTCTAATCCCTTGTGTTCCTTTAAAAAAACCATTTAAACAACCATTTCTAGAAATAGAAAAATAAGGTGTAGATATGCAAGTGTAGATCCAAGCCAGCATTGGTTTTGGAAAATTCATTCTAGCCATGATTGCAATAATGGAATACCATGATAAAGTATCAAAAGCTTTCCTAATGTCAAGTTTTATCATACATCTAGGAGAAATATTTGATGTTCCATAACCCCTTAATAATTCTTGAGTCAGAAGAATATTATCACTTATGTTCCTATTGGGGAGAAAAGCAACCTGATTCTTTGAAATAATTGAAGGAAGGACAGTTTGCAATCTAGTAGATATAATTTTGGTTATTATCTTATAAACAGTATTACAACAAGATATTGGTCTAAATTCTGAAACATTAGATGGATTATCATTCTTGGGGACAAGTGTGATTGCAGTAGAGTTAAAACCTTTAGAAAGCTTATTCGAAGCAAAAAAGTATTTAACAGCTCCTAACACATCATATCTAATTGTCTTCCAACAATGTTGAAAAAAATATGTATTAAATCCATCAGGACCTCCACAACTTTCCTTATTCAAACTGAAAACTGCTAACTCAATCTCTTCATTAGTGATTTCCTCTATAAGATTGTTAGCTTGAATTGATGATAGATGAGGAGTTTGAAGTTGAAACAATGGACTTACATCAGCAACAAAAGGTTTTTGATTGGCAAGAATGGATGCAAAGTAATCTACAAAAGCAGCATTAATATTCTCTTCATTAACATGCTTAACACCTTTATCATCATATATACAATTAATTCTTTCTTTTGATTGCTTAACCTTGATAGAATCATGGAAAAATTTTGTATTCCTATCACCAAATTTATCATATTTATCATGTAGTAACTCTTTAGATAAATACAGTTCAAATTCTAAAACATCTTGCAATGACTTAGCTAATTCATTCTCCTCCGTAGCAATAGCAGCATTCAATGGATCAGCATTCAATGGTTTTTCAAGTAATAACGCCTTTCATATGAAGAAAGGATTTCCAATTTATATCGAAAGATTTCAAGTTTGAAATAAAATTGTGAATTGTTTTTGAAAGCTATGAATGAACCTTTGTAACAGATTGTTAAACTTTGTTTTAAAATCAAAGAGGATTTTAAATGGTGTATCTTTTATATATAAAAGATTTGAAATAGGAATTGTTTTGAAAGTTATGAATGGATCTTTGGAAATAGTTTTGAAAGCTATAAATTGAGTCTTTGGGTTAATAATTAGATGAGATAATCCGATTTGAAAGGAAGTTGTTTTGAAAAGCTGTGAATGAATCTTTATGAAATATTAGTGAACCTTGTGAAGTGAATCTTTTTGTTTAAAGAATTGAAATAGTAATTTGTTTAAACCATTTGTTTTGGATAACAAGTTGTGACTTAACTAAGATCCCAATATCCATATGTTTTTAAATATTGCGCTCATTATTCGGTTTAGCCAGGAGAGGACCTTTGTGTCATATAACCCATTCCAAATAATGATACGTCGTTATGGATGGCATTTGAAGACCGGTGGTGAAGACTGGGTATTTTCGAGAACGAAAGGATAACCCATCGATTGTCTCTACACTGGGTTGCTCCGGTATAGAGATCTCCATATGTGATGGGGAGTCCGATTGGGATTGTGAATACATAGATTGCAAGGGCTTCTTCGAAAGTGCCTTCGGTTCTGTTCGAACTCGAAACAGACTTGTATGGATGTGTATCTGACATTACACTTTAAGATGTGAAGCTGGTTTCTATCAAATACATTTCTATTTGGTGGCGGAGATTTATTCTCTTATCTTAACACCCTTCTCTAAGACGTACGAGCTCAGAGGTTATGTAGTTGATGGTTACTAGTGATACATTCCAAATTTGGAAATGTGGCATACGAAGTGCTGTTGATCATTGGTTGGTCAAAGCAAAGCTTTGTGAAAAGCGTATCTTTGTGGATGAGACTGCATCATGACCCCACACCCTGGAAATGGTCGAAAAAGGAAATATGCAGCAAGGTTTTAGGGGTCGCTCCCCTAGGGTATGTCCATTCCTTCTGGAAAAGGGTGGTATCATGGTATGGATCCCAGATATTTAACCTATGTGGTTACTGCAAATATATTGCTTTATGGTTGTTGGTTGCGAGCGCTCGGATAAAGGTCGGTAACGACAAGGGTTGGCATATCTTAGATGTTACTCTTGGAAAGGGGGTACATCGGCCTTGTGTTGACAGAGAACTAAGGGTTGGTTCTCGGGGCGTCCCTCTAGAGGCGTACCCATGTGGCAATGGAAAGTTCCTTGGCCTAACCATTTGTTGAAAATCCAATCTCCAATACGCGTCTTGTACGGTTTTAGTTGTAGAACCTGCCATCTAATATGATAGCTATAGTAGACATACTATAATGGTACGTATGCTGGCTAAGATCAATATTATACTTGCAAATGTTTTCTCCACTATGCACTAATAATAATATCAAATGGTTTTCGCGTATCAAGCATTTTCGAGTGTCATAAGAAGAAATCTCCCCCAAGTGTGCGATTGCATTGTGTGTGTGCCGGAAGGCCTTATGGCAGTTTCATTTTCCAAAAGCATTGCGGATTTCAATGTTGTAAAATCTTTTGTTGTTTGTTTTAAAGGTAAAATTGTTTTGTTTACCCGTACCAGTCCCATGACTGACCCGGAGTTTATTGTTCCCTTCTTAAACTCTGGGTGCCCACAATTTTCCACACGGGCAGTCTAGAGTTCGTTTTTTTAGATAATCGAATAGTAGGAGTAGAATTCAATAGTATCCGGCCTTTGGATTTGGCAATCACATTTGCTTCTTTTCAGCATTCAGGCTAACCTTGCTTAGTACAACTTGATGGAGGTTCGAGCTAGCTTTGGATAGGAGATGGAGTTTTTGGAGTTTTGAAGCTTTAGCTATGGAGTTGCAGTTGCAGTTTGATGTTGGATTTCTCTATTGATGCTTATCTTTCCGCAATTGTATTATTATCTCTGATATTGTTGGGATTCACATTGTATCTGAATATTATATCAAATGTTGTATATCAATGACATTATATTACTCATTTACTTCCGCTGTGTTGTTATATTTAATGTGTTATATGCTCCGACGAACCAGATTCGACGTTTGAATCTACGGCATTTGAATATAGGTGACGTATTCGATGCCGATTTTCAAAGGTCGAGTTAGGATCGTTATACGCCCTCTGGGGGTGGACGGATGCCTATAGATTTTCAAAATATTAGATGGTTTAGGATATTACTTGGACTAAAGAATTTGAGAATAAAGTGAAGACGACACTTACGTCCTTCCAACCATCGCCTCGCAAAGCCAGGCATGCATCAGATATAGAACCATTCATGTTTGAAGAGGCTAAGTCTATTCTAAGCACTAATTATGACTTTACAATTGGGCAAAGGCCCGAGGAAAATATAGAAAAGGCTTCCTATCTATCGGTTGAAGTTATAAATAAACTTGATGTCCTCAAGAGAAGGCGGACGGAACAGAACATTCATGAATTTCAAGAAAGTGCCATGAAGAAAGGCATAGCTGTTCGGATGTAGTTGAGTGTGTAACAGCCTGATATTTTCAACCATTCGCTTCCTCACATGCCGGATTTGAGTTGCTCAAAATACCAAATTGTTAATTTATATTTCGCAAAACTCAACATATACAGTAAATAATAAATCATAGAATCATAAACACAGAGTAATATACAATATACAGTGGAAACAAAATGAATAGTAGTTCATGAAGCTACTATATATATAGCAGAGTTAAATAAGATACTATAGAAGTTTCAAATCCAATAGTCAAATACAATATCAGAATACATCACTGGTACCAACTGAATAACTACAAGTTGAAAAGACGTAGATGGATCTCCAAACGAAGCTCCAACTCCAAAGGAGAATCTCAAAAGCTATATTACTCAGTCAGACCCGAGTATAAAGCAATACACAAAACACTCGAGTCAGGATTAACATTCTTATATTAATAAATCCAACACAAGTGAAATAACAACTGAAATACAAGTAACTCAAAGGATGTTTAGGATAACTATCCTCTAAGGATCCGTTAAACTATCTACTATGTAGTAATATACGCTATTATAATAATGTCTAAAGTAAAGTATAATATATTTAAAAATAGCGTTAAGGCGTTACCCATATCCCCCTTAACACATTTTATAGTGCCAATAGTCTATACAGTATCGTAGTCCCTCCTGATCGGGAGGCCACCAGAGGATACTTCATAGGTACGACACAAATCAAACTCGTAGTAAAGCACGCTAGGGTAGGTGACACAGCACAACTAGGCAATGCCAGGGTAGATATACCAATTACACTTCCGGACCGGTGGTAATCCATAACCGCAGCTACCGCCCACCTCGAGCCACACTCCCAAAATGAAAAATCAAAAGTGGCCACCAAATCAATCACAAAATCAGTCGAAGGCGTGTGTCCGATCAAAGGAGCTACCTCATTAGCCCATCAATTGCTCCTAATTTAGCCACCTTATGCCAACTCACGGGAGTCGGGTCCACGTATATACCTCAATAGGACGTCGCCACCATCCTACTTCATTCTGGAATCTCCACCGCGTACATGGTTGTTAAAGTGGTTTTTGGAGTTGGCAGAGAGTATGACAACTTCCGATCTCAGTCTCTTTAACAAGCAAACGTTATTATAACACCACGGTCATTTCAAAATAGTTTATACTTCAAAACCAAAATATCATTGCCATTTCAAAACCATATCAGTATGATATCATTTTTATTTCAAAACCAAATATGATATTGTTTCCATTCCAAAACCAAAACGATATCATTTCCATTTCAAATATGACCATTTTCAAATCATAGTACTTTCAAAGTTATAACACTTTCGAAACCAAACATTTGAAATTATAACACCCTTGAAATCATACACTTTGCAAATCTATAACTTTGAAAACATAACTTCTACTATTTAAACCGTTTAGATATTAAAATAGCATATATAATATAATAGTTTATGAAGTAAAGTAATTTATATAAAAGAGATATACGCTAAAATAGTTTATATTAAAAATAGTTTATGTTCAAATAGTTTATATTAAAATAGTTTATATTAAAACAGTTTATAAAGTAAAATATATAAATAGTTTTAAATACAATTTAAAAATACATATTATATAATAAAATAACTTCCTCAAATCTCAGAGATCAATTCTCCAAGTCAATTCAAATTCCCAAGAATTCAAATTTAATCATCAATTTCAATTCCATTCAGTTTCACAATAAACCATTCCAAATTATATTGGTTTCAAAACTGATTTGAACCCCAAAATAAACCATTTCAATTTCAATATTTCCAAAGCTTTAATTATTCAAACATTTTAAAAACTAAATTTTAAAATTTCATATATATCTAAATTTAACTTCATTATTAGTTTTGAAATATCCACTTAATAAATCCAATATCACTTAAATAAATCTCGAATAATCTAAACTAAATATTCCCTTCAATTAATCAAACTTGAAATATTCATTTAAATCTCCTTGACCAAAGTCAAGTAATAAAACCATGTCTTTTAAAGCCTCAAATTCAATAAGTTCCAAATCGATTTTAATTAAATATAATTCTTAATTAAATACATTTTCAACCCAATTTTCAAATCTATCTTCCTAGCCTTAATTTATTAAAATCATTATAAACTCTATATTAATATGTAATTTAAATATTTAACAATATTATATTTTATTAAATCAAACTTTATTACTAACTTATTTTATATTGGAACAAATTTATGTATAGCTTAAACTCAAGAATTTAACTACATATAAAATAACATTCATATAATATCTGAAATCAATATTTATATAAAACCATATATTTCTTTCCAAAACCATAGAAACCATTTCAAAATATTTTTATATATAGATTACGGTGTCTACATATAAATTTCTATCCAATAGTTAAGTGATATGGATATTTATCATTTCAATCTGTAGTTTAATTTTTTATACGGGTGCATATCATTTCAACCTGCAATCCCAAATGCAATTCCATGAAAATCGCTTAGGTCTATCATTTCAACCTATAATGAATTTCTCCTATTCTATAGATCGTTCGAGTATGTATCTTTTCAACCAATAGTGAATTCTATACTAACAGAGAACTTGCAGAGTGGTAACAGATATGATAATAATATAACAATAAACATATATCATCAGTATAAATAACAGATAATTGTGTCAGATGTCACAGGTGAACAGATACAGATAATAGCATATATATATAGCAATGTAAAATAACTAACAGCAGCATATTTCAGTTGTCGTTTCAACTGAAATCAAATTTAATAAATATAAGAACATTAATCGTGGGTTATTGCTCACCTTTCGACGCTAGATATATTTGTCAAGGAAATAAGCTACGAATTCCAAAGCAACGCTAGTTGGATACGATTGGAATGAAGCAAACAAGCACGACGAACAAAGCTGACAATTAGGAAAATGATGAGAACTAATCAGAATCAGTTTTGACATTAATAGAAAATATATGCATTATTATGTTATTAATTCTCCCTGAAACCAGTATTCAATTAAAATACATATTTAAAATCTATATATACCTATATGTAATTTAAAACAATTTCTCCAATTAAAACCATTGTATTATATTATTATAAATTGTTTCAAGATACTGTATAACTATAATATTATAAACCTTATAAACAAATGGATAAAATGTACGTATAACCCAATATAAACCATTGTATAATAATATATATGTATACATTAAGAACAAGTATAGTTGTATATATATAATATCAATACAAATTCAATATATATTATGTAATTTATATAGGAAAACAACTCGTATACTAATATAAAATAAAACCATAGTAAAACATTGATACGTTATACAAAATATTCGAAAATATATAAGAATCGTTATAATACACACACACACACACACACACACACACATACTTAATAAGCTAATATACACAACATAAAATAACTACCTATATAATATACACTTTAAACAAGCAAAAAAATGCACAGAACATATTATACTGTAAAATAAAAGATAAAAGAACAAAGTAGCTACCAGATTTGAAAATATATATATACCACTACAATACTTATATACTAACAGAAATATATATATATATATATATGTATGTATGTATGTATGTAGTACAAAAATCATAAGTTTATATAAAATAAATATTTATCTTATGGTTTGTACAATATTAAATGTAAAACAAGATATCAAGTATGTAAGCGAACAAACATTATATATAGAAAGCTCGAACCCAAATAACAAAGCCACGCTATTTACTACTAATATATATTGTAATAACCCATAATTTTATAAATACTTTTAATTCAATTTAATTGAAGACTTTTATTTTAAATCATTTAAATTTGATATTTCGGAATTTTCCAATGTATTTTTGGATTTTGTTTATAATTTATTTTCCAAATACAACAAAATAATTATCTTTCAATTTTTTTTATTTTGGTCAACTGAAAGTCTAAGTTTGACCACAGTTGAAAATCTTAAATTTGATTTATTATTTCTAATATTTTTCTTTGAAATTGTATTTGATTCTGATATTCGGGTTGCTTTTCGTTTCATAAAATTCTGTATTATACTTTTAAATTTTGATTAATTTCATCATTTTACACGCGATTATTTTCAGTATTTTTCTGTTTATTTTATATTTTATATTTTTCTACTTCATTTCTACTTTATATTTTATTTTCTATTTTCTATTTTGTTTGGACTTTTTAATGTGATTTTTATTTGATTTTTATCTGATTTTTATTTGGATTTTGGGCTTGGAAATTCAAGAGATTTTGGTTTCTTTTTCTTTAATTTGTGACTTTTACTTTTCTAGCCTCTTCATTTTTCTAGCCGTGTATTTCTAACCCTAGCTGCCACTCCTTTTCTCATTCACGTACAAAAGTTTCGCATTTCTCATCATTCTCATTTGCATTCTTGAAAGACAAAATATCCAATAAGTTTTCATGGCTTCATCTTCTCTTTTCGTTTTCTCTTTTCATTTATTTTCTATTTGCAAGCTCGGCCACCATCTCTTATAGCGACCACATCCCCTCCATCCACCACCTATGCTTGGCCTTCACCGTCACCCCATCTCCTCCACCCTTGCCATGAACCATGATCCCAAAAAAATACACCACCAAAGCATGTTTCAAACCCTAGCCGAGCCTTACACCATCACCCTCCCCTTCACTAGCCTCAGCCACCACATAGTCCATCTCTTTTGCCTTGCTTTGCCTAACCACACCTACCCTAGGCCGTGACCAGACCTGATCCCACGTGAACCCAGGCCGAGCCATGCTAACCCATAATTGTGAAACGATGACAAGTGGATATGTAGTAATTGATATGCTATGTTGATAAGTTTATATATGCCTGTGATATGATTATATGATGTTAAAATCTGCTTATAAACCTGTTACATCATCTGATATGTTATATTATATTATACTATTTATTTCCTTTATTGTTTCTCACACTACAAGTTTCCTTTAGAATAGAATCACTATGGGTTGAAGTGATACATACCCTAACGGACATTAGAATACGTAAAAATCATTACGAGCTGAAATGATAGGCTCGAGCGATTTTTATTTGTTTTATTTGACTTGGGATTGCGGGTTTGAAATGATAGAACCCTGATTTTTATTTTTAAATTATGGATTGAAATGATACATATCTGTATCACTTAACCTAGGTTAGAAAATTATATACAGACCCGTGGTTAATTTTAAATATTTTTTGAAGATTATTAAGTATTTTTGAAATTTAAAATATGAAAATTTAACTTTAATTGGATTTAAATGATTTAAATAAATGTTATAGTGATTTTCTATGAGTTAAAAATGTATAAGCAAATAAATGGGAATATGACTTAACTTGATAATTGGAAATTTACTTTTCAAATGGAAATTCTAGGCTTAACTTAGCAATAAGAATATTTTATTTATCAAATGGTATTTTAAAATAAAGTGTTAAGTAATTTGTTAAGTTAAAAAATTAAGAAAATAATGTACTTTTGACTTAATAAATGAATTAAAGTTTAATTTGGATATATTATTTATAAAAATTTATTTTATTTAATAATCAGTTAAATGATATCCAAATGAACATTTTCTGAAGAGCGAGATATGTTTTTATATGTTAAAAATGGCTAAAATTGAGATTTTAATGTTTCTGAAATGTTATAATAAATCTGAAATTTATATTGGAAGCATTTCCAAAATGCTGTGGTTTTAAGGTAGCATTTGCTAAGTGCTACCATTACTGAAATATAACTATGTTCTGAAATACTAATTTTATCTACTGTAGCACTTTATATAAGTGCTGCTATTTCTGAAATTAAACTGTTTCTGAAATACAAAAGTATCTACTGTCGCACTTTATAAGTGCTGCTGTTTCTGAAATTGAACTGTTTTTGAAGTACTAATTTTATCTACTGTAACACTTATTAAGTGCTACTGTTTTTGAAATTGAACTGTTTTTGAAATACTAATTTTATCTACTGTAGCGCTTTATAAGTGCTACAATTTTTGAAAAATACAATGTTTTGAAATTGTTGTAGTTGAACGAATGAACTTAGAAAATGCTACAATTCTAGAAATCAAATATTTGATTTGAAAGGATAACGACTTCATGTTTAAATGGTTTAAATGAATTATTTTGATTTGAAATATAAACCATTTTTGAAATTTATAACCACGGGTTATAATAATGGTTGGGTGTTAAAGAGATCGGGATCGGATATGGACATAATCTTTGTCGATACCGAAAACCACTTTAACAACCGTGTATGCGGTGGAGATTCCGGAATGAAGTAGGATGGTGGCGACGTTCTATTGAGGTATGTACATGGACCCGACTCCCGTGAGTTGGCATAAGGTGGCTAAAACAGGAGCAATCGACAGGCTAATGAGGTTGCCCCTCTTATCGGACACACTTCTTCGTATGCCATTCTATTACTTTGTGATTGATTGGTGCGCACCTTTGATTTTGGGAGTGTGGTTCGAGGTGGACGGTAGCTGCTACGTGTTACCACCGGTCTGGAAGTGCAATTGGTATATCTACCCTGGCATTGCCTAGTTGTACCGTGTCACCTACCCTAGCATGCCCTGTACGATTTTGGTTTTGTATCGTACCTGTGGAGTATACTCTGGTGGGTTCTCGATCAGGAGGGACTACGGTACTGTATAGACTACTGGCACTATAAAATGTGTTAAGGGGGATATGGGTAATGCCTTAATGCTATTTTTAAATATATTATACTTTACTTTAGACATTATTATAATAGTGTATATTACTACATAGTAAATAGTTTAACGGATCCTTAAAGGATGAGCGGTCCCAAGCATCCTTTAAGTTACTTGTATATTTTATCACAGTTAACTTGAGTTGGTTTACATTGCATAAATATGTATGTCTTGACTCGAGTGTTTCGTGTTTTGCTTTATACTCGGGTCGGCCTGAGTATTTTAGCTTTGGAATTCACCTTCTGGAGCCAAAGGATTTGCTGGAGATTATCCATCTATCTAGTTGTCTTCTATTTCCATTCAGTATTTTCTATTCAACTTATGTACTAGTGAACATTTATGTACTGGAATTTCTATTGTATTTACTTTTTAGACTATGGTATTTTATACTGTTTTAAGACAGTGTTTGAGACTCTATTTGTGGTAGCTTCATGAACTACTACTGTTATTTTATTTCGGCTGTGAATTATTCTGATTTATCTGTGTTTGTGATTCTATGATTGGTTTTATTTGCTCTAAATTATATTACAATCTACTGTTTTGAATTATTCAAGTCAGACATGTGTGGTTTTATTGTCGGTTTGAATGGTCCAAAATAATGGGTCGTTACATTTCATATAAGAGCTTTGGTTTTAGGCAAACCTTAGCCTGTGGAGCAAAGAACTCATTAGAGATAGGGTAGAAATACCCTAGAATGAGTGAAATCAATCTTGCAATCCTTTCTTTGAGAGAGAATGTATTTTAAAGTATAAAATGATTTTCAAAGAATTCTAAAGGAGAATGTTGTATAAAAAATTTCTTGTTTTGAAAACCAGATTTTTCTTAACTTCCTTTTTTTCCTTACCCACCTTGTTGGTAATTACTTTGTTTAGGATATTCGTTCTAGTTGAATCTAATCTAATCTTATCTGATCTAATCCTGCCTTTGTTTCTCAATTACCTCTGTCCTAAAATTCATTCTTGATTTTTCAGGAAAAGTCATATGAATGCTAGAGGCAGGGGACGTGGTATTATCCCAGCTCCCAAGCCTACTGCACTAGTTAGGTTCACTAAACTCTATAAGGAATATAATGAACTTGGTGGAACTAAGTTTACCGGATCTGAGAGCATCATTGAGGCTCAGCAGTGGTTGAAGGATTTGGAGAGGATTTTTTTCGGTCTTGAGATCACTAATGCCCAGCAGCATCAGTTGGCAGCTTGGCAGTTGAAGGGAGCAGCCTTGGATTGGTGGGAGTTTGTTACAGCTCACACTGCTGAGGCTGATATTTCTTGGTAACAGTTTAGGTATCATCTTCTGTTTGTTTGAATTTGGTTCGGTTTTCTCTTTTGAAATCTGTCTTAAGTTTCTTTATCATGCTTTAGGGATGCTTTTGTTATGAAATGGATTCCTAAGGCAGGGAAATCTCGGCTGTATCGGGAATTTATGGATTTGAAACAGGGTGATATGTCTTTTTTTGAGTATGAGAGGAAGTTTAATGAACTTTCTAAGTTTGGCCCTAATCCGATTGACACTCCCCTCAAGAAGAATGAGAATTTCATTGCTGGTGCCCGTTCGGAGTACTATGATCGTCTCATTACTCATGTGCATAGCCCTTCCACCAGTCTGATGGATATGGCCATTAGATATAAGAATCCTACTTATAAGGATCCTCCAGCTGCTTGTTCTGCTTCATCTCAATCTTTTTCTGGTAATCCTAAGAAGAGAAAGCCCAACTTTCACCATTAGAAGAGGAATCAGAACAAGACTCCGGGCTTGGGATCTTCTTCATCTCAGAGGCAGTCGATCGACCTATCTTGCATTACTTGCTTCGGATGTAACCAGAAGGGACACTATGCCAATAGTTGTCCTACGTTAGTTGGTACTGCTATTCCTCCAGCTCAGTTGACCAGGCATGATCTCTGTCACATTTTCCTGCAGCCTAGCCATTTCAAGAACATTGCCCTACTCAACAGAATGGTATTTTTGCTGTTACCCATGCATCTTCGCCTACTCCACCTCCTGCACCTGCTGCTGCTCCTAGTGATAACCAAGGTACACTTTAGGGCACTTTTTCTTTGTTTTATTTTCCTATTCGTGTTCTGTTTGATACTGGAGCTTCCCATAACTTTATCTTTGTGGATCTTTGTAATAAATTTGAGCATCTCCTTTCTCCTAAGTTTTCTCCTGTGCCTTTTTGTGTATCAAATCCTATTAGTGGTCCTGCGAACCTTTGTAGGATTTGTAGAAATGTGAAAATCTTCCATTCTGGCTATCGGTACTGGTGATTTCTATGTTCTAGGTTTTGATGCTTTTGATCTATTGCTTGGAGGTGATCGGCTGAAGAGGCATGATATCGTTATCTCTTGTAAAACCTGAACTGTTTCTTTGGTTGGTGATAAAGGTGATTCTTTGGTGATTCAGTGTTGATTGCCCTAGGATTTTGCTGGCAGCTTTATTTATTCTCTTGATGCTTCTCCTAGTGATATTCATTCGACTCCTATAGTCAAACTATATCCCGATATATTTGGTGAAGTCACTTTTTTACCTCATAAGCGGGAAATTGATTTCCGTATTGATTTTGTTCCTGAAGCTCGACTTGTATTTATTCCACCTAGAAGAATGACACCCCGTGAGAAGGTTGAGTTAAGGAAAAAAATTGAGGACTTGTTCTCCAAAGGTATGATCAGACCTAGTCACTCAGAATGGGGAGCAGTAATGGTTTTCATCACCAAGTCTGATGGTTCTTTGAGGATGTGTTAATTATAGGGAGCTGAACAAGCTCACTATGAGAAACAGATATCATATGCCTCGCATTAATGATATATTTGATCAGATCCATTGAGCTATTGTTTTCTCTCAACTTGATCTTGCCATAGGTTTTCACCAGCTCAGAGCTGCCGAGGAAAGTATTCATAAGACTGCATTTTGTATTGAGAATAGTTTCTGTGAATGGTTAATCATGCCTTTCGGTTTGACTAATGCTCCTGCTTTCTTTGTTGATTTGATGAATCATGTTTTTCGTGATGTGCTTAATAAGTTTGTTCTAGTCTTTGTTGATGATATCCTTGTCTTCTCCAAGACAAGGGAAGAGCATGAGTCACATTTTAAATTTGTTCTGTAGACTCTTAGAAATCATCAGTTGGAGGCTAAATTCTCAAAATGCCATTTCTGGAGGGATGAAGTCCGATTTCTCGGGCATATTGTTTCTAGTAATGGAGTTTCTGTTGATCCAGTCAAGATTGATGCGATCAATGTAAGTCTTTCCTTTCTTTTCCTTCTGTAAATTGACCATTCTATCTTTTCTGTGGTCCTTATTTCTCCCTATTCTATTACACGATTGGGAAACTCCTAGGACTCCATCTGATATTTGTTGTTTCTTGGCCTTGCCGGTCATTATCGAAGATTCATTTAGAATTTTTCCCGGATTTCCAGATCTCTCACTACTTTAACTCGAAAGAATGCTAAGTTTATATGGAGTGATAAGTGTAAAGCTGCATTCAATGAGTTGAAGCTTAAGCTTATTTCCGCACCAATGCTTACCGTTCCTAATGGAAATGAGGGATTAACGGTATACATTAATGCCGGTCTTGAGGGTTTGGGAGTTGTTCTGATGCAAGATGGGAAGGTGATTGCTTATGCCAGTCGCCAATTGAAGACCCATAAAGCCAATTATGCGCTCATGACTTGGAATTTCTTGCTGTAGGGAGACATCATCTTTTGGGTGCTAAGTTTGAGCTCTTTAGTGATCATCAGTCTTTGAAATATATCTTTATCCAAAAGGATTTGAAACAGTGTCAGGTTAGGTGGCTTGAGTTTCTTGCTTCTTATGATCTTGACATTAGCCATACCCTGGGAAGGTAATGTTGTAGTTGATGCTTTGAGTAGGAAGAAGGCTTTGTTGTGTCAGCTTGTTGTTTCTTCTTCTCCTCTTTTGGATCGTATCATTGCTAAGCAAGATGAGGATGAGATGCTTAGGCATATGAAGGAGAGTGTTTGTAGCAGAGCTGGTGGTAGTAGTCCTGATGCTAGTGGAGCTCATATCGATGATAGAGGGATTTTGAGGATTAATAATCGGATTTGTGTCCCAAATGTTGATAGATTAAGGCAAGAGTTACTTTGGAAAAATCATCGATCCCGACTTTCTATTCATCCCGATGTGCCGAAGATGTATCAGGATATGAAGAAGCTTTATTAGTGGAAAGGTATGAGGCAAGATATCTCTATCTTTGTCAGTAGGTGTGCGATTTGTCAGCAATCAAGGCAGATCATCAGAAGACCCCTGGTTTTTGGAACCCCTTGAGGTTCCCAATTGGAAATGGGTATAGGTTTCCATGGATTTTATTGATGGATTGCTGAGGACCCGGAGGGGTAATGAGAGTACTTGGGTTAATGTGGATAGATTGACCAAATCAGCTCATTTCATTTGGGTCAAATCTACCCGTTCTACTTCCAGTCTGGCTGAGATTTATATGAGGAAGATTGTTCGTCTCCATGGTGTTCCTATCAGCATTGTTTGTGATCGAGACCCTATCTTTACCAGTCAGTTTTGGAAATCTTTTTAGGAATCTTTGGGTACTCGTCTGAATCTGAGCACTTCTTACCATCCACAGAGTGACGGTCAAATGGAAAGAGTGAATCAGATTCTCGAGGATCTTCTTTGTGCTTGTGTTCTGGATTATGGAGGATCTTGGGAAGATCATCTCCATCTTGTTGAATTCACCTATAACAAAAGTTATCAGGTATATTTTCAATCTTCTATTTTAATCTTATCTTAATCTGTTGTCTATCTCATTCTGTCTTTGAATTCAGGCTAGTATTGAGATGTGTCTGTTTGCCGCTCTTTACGGAAGACCTTGTAGATCTCCATCTTGCTAGATTAAATCTAGTAATCGTTTGGTTCTTGGTCCTGATGTGATTTTAGAAGCTTCCGAGAAGGTTGAGGAGATTAAGAAGATGAGGATTGCTTAGGATAGGCAGAAGAAGTATGCTGATTGGCGTAGAAGGAGTTTGGAGTTCTTTGTGGGTGATCTAGTTTTCCTTAAGGTCTCTCCCTTAAGGAACGTGATTCGTAAAGGGAAGCTTGCTCCTAGGTTTGTTGGTCCTTTCCATATCTTAGAGAGGATTGACTCTTTGGTTTATCGTCTGGATTTGCCTGAGTAGTTTTCTGGAATGCATAATGTATTCCATGTTTCGCATCTTCATCGATATCTACATAATCCATCTTTGATTGTCCAGCCTTCTATTCTCGAGAGTTTGGATATTGAGCCTAATCTGACTATCGAGAGGAAGCCACTTTGTATTATCGAAAGAGGTACGAAGCAGCTGAGAAGGAAATCTGTCAACCTGGTCAAAGTGCAGCGGAGTACCGATGATTGGGATTGTACTTGGGAGATGGAGGAGAGCATGGTGCTTCGAATCCGGGATTGTTTGTTTTAGGTACTATTTGCTTTTTCTATCTTATCTTTCTTTGCTTTCCGTGTCTCGTTCTTTTTCGAGGACGAAAAGTTTTGAGTGGGGGAGAGTGTAACAACCCGTAATTTTACAAATATTTTTAATTCAACTTAATTGAAGACTTTGATTTTAAATCATTTAAATTTGAAATTTTGGAATTTTCCAATATAATTTTGGATTTTGTTTATAATTTATTTTCCAAATACAACAAAATTTTTTTTTTTTGAAAATTTTATACTTTGTTCAACCGAAAGTCAAAGTTTAACCACAGTTGAAAATTTTAAATTTGAACTTTTAATTTCTAATCTTTTTCTTTGAAACTGTATTTGATTCTGATATTCGTGTTGCTTTTCGTTTCATAAAATTCTGTTTTATACTTTTAAAATTTGATAAATTTCAGCGTTTTACACGCGATTATTTTCAGCATTTTTCTGTTTTTTTTCTATTCTATATTTTTCTACTTTATTTTTACTTTATATTTTATTTTCTATTTTGTTTGGACTTTTTAATGTGATTTTTGTTTGATTTTTATTTGGATTTTGGGCTTGGAAATTTAAGAGACTTTGGTTTCTTTTTCTTTAATTTGTGACTTTTCCTTTTCTAGCCTTTTCATTTTTCTAGCAGTGCATTTCTAACCCTAGCCGCCTCTCCTTTTCTCATTCCTCATCATTCTCATTTGCGTTCCTGAAAAACAAAATATCTAGTAAGTTTTCATGGCTTCATCTTCTCTTTTCTTTATCTCTTTTCATTTGTTTTCTATTTGCAAGCTCGGCCACCACCTCCTATAGCCGACCACGTCCTCTCCATCCACCAACTATGCTCGGCCTCCACCATCACCACATCTCCTCCACCCTTTCCGTTAACCATGATCTAAAAAAGTGCACCATCAAAGCATGTTTCAAACCATAGCCGAGCCTTACACCATCACCCTCCCCTTCACTAGTCTCGGCCACCACATAGTCCACCTTTTTTGCCTTGACCACACCCACCCTAGGCCGTGACCAGACCTGATCCAATCCCATGAACCCAGGCCGAGCCATGCTAACCTATATGCCGAACCCACTTTGCCTTAGGGACGAACCAAAATACCAACTTGCCTTTGTCGTTTGCCTCCACTTGACCTTTGCTTGCTTTGCTTTCCATTTTCTACCCCATAGCCGTGGCTTTTGGGACCATGGCCGAGCATATTTGCCTTGAATCAATGATGGCTAAGTCTTGTGTAGTAATGGTCTAGCCATGTGTGAAGGTGGCCGAGCCCACTTGAGTGATTAAACCAATCTTTATTTCATTTGATTCATGAATTGTACATTGTATAGATTTAAAATATTGTGTTGAATTTTATATTTATATATGTTGTATATTTTATTGTTACAAGATCTGAATCTTGGCTCATCATCCACTCGAATCTTTTCGTGCTTTGTGGAGTTTGGATTTGTGTTTTGAATTTGATCTCTAGCTTTAGAAGGTGAGTTTATCACTCTCGACCTCCGTACTTATATAATTGTGAAACGATGACAAGTGGATATGTAGTAATTGATATGCTATGTTGATAAGTTTATATATGCCTATGATATGATTATATGATATTAAAATCTGGTTATAAACCTGTTACATCATCTGATATGTTATATTATATTATACTATTTATTTCATTTACTGTTTCTCACACTACAAGTTTCCTGTAGAATAGAATAACTATGGGTTGAAGTGATACATACCCTAACAGACATTAGAATAAGGAAAAATCATTACGAACTAAAATGATAGGCTCAAGCGATTTTTATTTGTTTTATTTGACTTGGGATTGCGGGTTTGAAATGATAGAACCCAGATTTTTATTTTTAAATTACAGATTGAAATGATACATATCCGTATCACTTGACCTAGGTTAGAAAATTATATGCAGACCCGTGGTTAATTTTAAATATTTTTGAAAGATTATTAAGTATTTTTGAAATTTAAAATATAAAATTTTAATTGGATTTAAATAATGTTATAGTGATTTTCTATGAGTTAAAAATGTATAAGTAAATAAATGGGTTAAAATGTAATTTAAAATATGACTTAAGTTGATAATTGAAAATTTAGTTTTCAAACGGAAATTCTAGGCTTAACTTAACAATAAGAATATTTTATTTATGAAATGAGTATTTTAAAATAAAGTGTTAAGTTATTTGTTAAGTTAAAAAGTTAAGAAAATAACGTACTTTTGACTTAATAAATAAGTTATTGTTTAATTTGGATATATTATTGATAAAAATTTATTTATTTAATAATCAGTCAAATGATATCCATATGCATATTTTCTAAAGCGTGAGATATGTTTTTTATAAGTTGAAAATGACTAAAATTGAGATTTTAATGTTTCTGAAATGTTATAATAAATTTGGAATTTGTATTGGAAGCATTTCCAAAATGCTGTGTAGCATTTGCTAAGTGCTACCATTTCTGAAATATAACTATGTTCTGAAATACTAATTTTATCTACTGTAGCACTTTATAAGTGCCGCTGTTTTTGAAATTGAACTGTTTTTGAAATACTAAAATATCCATTGTAGCACTCCACAAGTGCTGCTGTTTCTGAAATTGAACTGTTTTTGAAATACTAATTTTACCTACTGTAACACTTTAAAAGTGCTGCTGTTTCTGAAATTGAATTGTTCTTGAAATACTAATTTTACCTACGGTAACACTTTATAAGTGCTGCTATTTCTGAAATTTAGCTGTTTTTGAAATACTATTTTTATCTACTGTAGCACTTTATAAGTGTTGCCGTTTCTAAAAAATACAATGTTTCGAAATTGTTGTAATTGAACGAATGAACTTAGAAAATGCTATAATTCTGGAAATCGAATATTTGATTTGAAAGGACAACGACTTCCTGTTTTAACAGTTTAAATGAATTTTTGTGATTTGAAGTATAAACCATTTTTCAAATTTATAACCACGGGTTATAATAACGGTTGGGTGTTAAAGAGACCGGGATCGGATATGGGGCATGCTCTCTACCGATACCAAAAATCACTTTAACAACCGTGTAAGCGGTGGAGATTACAGAATGAAGTAGGATGGTGGCGATGTTCTATTGAGGTATGTACGTGGACCTGACTCATGTGAGTTGGCATAAGGTGGCTAAAACAGGAGCAATCGATGGGCTAATGAGGTCGCCCCTCCTATCGGACACACTTCTTCGTATGCCATTCTATTGCTTTGTGATGGATTGGTGCACACCTTTAATTTTGGGAGTGTAGTTCGAGGTGAGCGGTAGTAGCTGCTATGCGTTACCACTGGTCCGGAAGTGCAATTGGTATATCTACCCTATCATTGCCTAGTTGTGTCGTGTCACCTACCATAGCGCGCCGTGTACGGTTTTAGTTTTGTGCCGTACCTACGGAGTATCCTTTAGTGGCTTCTGATCAGCAGGGACTACGGTACTGTATAGACTACTGGCACTATAAAATGTGTTAAGGGGGATATGGGTAACACCTTAACGCTATTTTTAAATATATTATACTTTACTTTAGACATTATTATAATAATGTATATTACTACATAGTAAATATTTTAACGGATCCTTAAAGGACGGGCGGTCTCAAGCATCCTTTAAGTTACTTGTACATTTTATTATAGTTCACTTGAGTTGGTTTTACATTGTATAAGTATGTATGTCTTGACTCGAGTGTTGTGTGTTTTGCTTTACGCTCGGGTCAGCCTGAGTATTTCAGCTTTGGAATTACCTTCTGAAGCTAAAGGATTTGCTGGAGATTATCCATCTATCTAGTTGTTATCTATTTCCATTCAGTATTTTCTATTCAGCTTATGTACTAGTGAACATTTATGTACTGGGATTTCTGTTGTATTTAATTTTCAGACTATGGTATTATGTATTGTTTTAAGACTGTATTTGAGACTGTATTTGTGGTAGCGTCATGAACTACTACTGTTATTTTATTCCGCTGCGAGTTATTCTGATTTATCTGTGTTTGTGATTCTGTAATTGGTTTTATTTGCTCCAAATTATATTACAATCTACTGTTTTGAATTATTCAAGTTAGACATGTATGGTTTTATTGTCGATTTGAATGGTCCAAAATAGTGGGTTGTTACATATGTATATAATGTATATATACAAACACAAGAGAATATATATAACCAACCGACTCGAGTAAAATTATATAACATATATGTATATATATATAGCTTCAGATGCAACACAATTACACAAATACAACTGTAATATATATATATAAACTTAATATGATATATATAGTACCTGTAGATAGAAGATAGGAGGAAGATCGGCTAGAAGTGGTGCTAGCTACGGAGGTGATGGAAGCTAGAGAGAAGTGAACGACAAAAGGAGCAGGCTAAGGCCGGTGCTTCGAGATGCACTCGGCTAGAGAGTGGCTGATGGGAAGATGGCAGCAAGGAAAAGAGGGAGGTGTGGGCGAGGCCGGATCACGGTTGGAGATGATAATGTGGGAGGTAGCTTCGGTCGAGGAAAAGAGAGGCGTGAGGCAAAAATGAAGACGATAGTTGTTTCAGGCGAAAGAGCAGAGACGTGATATACATATATCACAATTTACAGGCTATGTGTTGTCACTTCCCTAGAGACTTGTTATATATATATAAAGCTATACAGGAACGTTGGAAAAAGCTTAGAGATGAATGATACAAAGTTAATATGAAACTGTGGAATATTGACAGGCTGATATAAAATTTCTCGGAATATTAAAAGTTGTGGCTGTTCGTTTTTGAACAGGTAGGTTGATGGAAACCAAAAGATTTAAAAACCTATATGGATACGAAATCGTTTTATCGATTCTGTAGCGAAATGGACTTCAAAACACAGCATTGAATATACCATAAAGATCAGCATGACGAGGTGATCAAAACGGTACAGAGATATCTGTGGTACGATCATCCGGTCAAAAGTCGATATCCAGGACCGAAACTGCTGATATTTTTCCAAAAATAAGATAGACGGAGCAATAGTAGTCAAAATTTGAAGAAACGTAATATGACGTCTCTTTTAGAAGATGATTTACAAATTTATTATATAATAATATTCAGTTTTGGAAAATATTTTATTATCATCAAATTTAACTGATTTGAATTGAAATAGTATTATACAATAAAATAAATTTTCATATTATTTGATGAAAACTTGCCATTTGCTATGTTTAAACAGACGTATTCCAAATATGAAATTTTTATTTCCAAATACAATTATTTAAAATTTCATAAAAAAATTCAGTTAAATACGTTATTAAAACCATTAAATTTTTTGGGTCGTTACACTCTCCCCCGCTCAAAACTTTTCGTCCACGAAAAGGAAGGAGGTAGGAGAACAGAAACAACCAGAAAGAAAATAGATTTGAAAAACAAAATAAACCAATTGATTTAAAACCATATAAATTTCAATTTAAGCTAATTAATATTTGATAAAATTGATTTCAATCCAGGGTATTTCATTCAGTTGATTTAATTTAAATTTTATTAATGCTTGTTACAACAAGGTTTCCTTCAAAACAAACTTCATTTTATCAATCTCATTTATTTAATCCATCTAATTTCACTTTAGTTAATTCCACTTATAATTCAATCTTAACTATTTATTTATTCACTATCTATTATTCAGTTTACCTCAATTTAATGTTTTCTATAATCATAGATTTAGTAGATAAACACTTATTATAATCATATTTTATTCAAATAAGTTCTTTTTCCTTTTTTTCCAAATTATTATTAAATTTTATTCCACTTAATATATCTTATCACATATATTAGGTGTATTTACACTTATTATAACCACTCAAATTTATATGTAAATTCTTTTAACATCATTTGCATTGTAAATTATTCAATTACATATTCAACTTCTGAATGATTTAGGTATGTCATATTGAATGTAATTGAGTTTTATACAAGTAAATTTTTCCCAATTCAATTATTTTATGTTTAGATATTTATTTAAAAATTTTGGCTTCAATTAAATAATTGAAAACATCCCTTAATCAAGAATTTAAGAATTTCCCTTCCGATTCACTTTAAATAATGTGTGTGTGTGTGTATCAAATCTATTTTCAAAACAAAATCGTAGCAAATCTACTGAGTGGTCTCTCCCATTTGAAACTCGAAAATGAATGTCGATGATGCTGTAGTCATCACCGAAATTATTTTCCAACGACAATAGAGAATATACTGATTTAAAACCTTTAAAATTCTTTAAAATAATTTCTATTCAGAAATACTTTAAATAATATGTGTTTTAAAACTTTAAAACTAGAGTTTGGAATCACTGGAAATTAAATTCTTAAATTCTTGATTTAAATTCTTTTCAATTCTAAATCAATTTATAAACCATGTTTATAATTCACTTATTTATTATGCAATAGTCAATGGTTTCCAAAACAATAAATGAAAATCAAATATTATAATTTTTGACAACCAAATCAGTTAACAATTAAATTTCAAAAAATTATATATATATATATATATATAATATAATCATACGAAAATTTATTTCATTTACCAAATTTGAAAATAATATTGTGTCAGTTTGCTCTATTTAAGTGTTTCGAAAATCTTATCGATAGCATTGATCAGATGAATTGATCGAAAACCCAAATCAACAACTCAAACAACACAATATATATATATATATATATAACATTTTTTTAGTATCAATTTACAAATGCACTTCCTCGCTCGACGATACAAGAACGGATTTCAAAGCAAGGACAAAGATTCAAATTTGATGGACTCAAATCAAGGACTCAAATCAAAGAGAATTTTAATTCGAAGATAGGTCCAGAACAATGATAAGATGATTAAATAACAAAATAGGAAAATGGATAAGTTTACATAAATCGCAAGCAACCTCAATCGAGTCAACTGTGATTTCAAGAATACGATCGATGCAGAATTCCTAGGAAAATCGACATTCGATCGCAAAAGATAGAATTCAGACATAGCAGGAGATATATAGCATCGTAAACCGAAGATATAGATATCTCCAGTGAATCAATGCTTATTGTAAAGGAGTTTCACCCCTTTACAAATCATTCAAAGATTGGCGAGACCACTGATTTATTATAGAGATCATTAAAAGTGGAGTTATTAGATTCTCCAAAATCAAGAAACACGAATAGGGAGAGATAAGGATGGATTTTGGAACCGAAGGGAACATTCCAAAATTCAAATGAAACCGAATCAAAGAGGAAGGAATTCAAGCTCAAACGCAAGTTATTCCGTAATTAAATTTACTTTATATGCTAAGTTTTGCCCAAAAACCAAAGCTCTTATACCAACTGTAACAGCCTGGTATTTTCAACCATTCGCATCCTCACATGCCGGATTTGAATTGATCAAAATACCAGATTGTAAATTTATATTTGGAAAAACTCAACATATACAGTAAATAATAAATCATAGGATCACAGACATGGATTAATAAACAATATGTAGTGGAAAGAAATGAATAGTAGTTCATGAAGCTACTATATATATCAGAGTTAAATAAGATACAATAGAAGTTTCAAATACAATAGTCAAATACAAGATTAGAATACATCACTGGAACCAACTGAATAACTACAAGCTGAAAAGATGTAGATGGATCTCCAAATGAAGCTCCAACTCCAAAGGTGAGTCTCAAAAGCTGTATCACTCAATCTGACCCGAGGGTAAAGAAAAACACAATACACTCGAGTCAAGATTAACATTCTTATATTAATAAATCCAACACAAGTGAAATAACAACTGAAATACAAGTAACTCAAAGGATGTTTGGGATAACTATCATCTAAGGATCCGTTAAACTATCTACTATGTAGTAATATACGCGATTATAATAATGTCTTAATTAAAGTATAATATATTTAAAAATAGCATTAAGGCATTACCCATATCCCCCTTAATACATTTTATAGTGCCAATAGTCTATACAGTACCGTAGCCCTCCTGATCGAGAGGCCATCAGAGGATGCTCCATAGGTACGACACAAATCAAACTCGTAGTAAAGCACGCTAGGTTAAGTCACACGGCACAACTAGGCAATGCAAGGGTAGATATATATCAATTACACTTCTGAACCGGTGGTAACGCATAACCGCAACTACCTCCCATCTCGAGCCACACTCCCAAAATCAAAAATAAAAAGTGACCACCAAATCAATCACAAAGTCAGAATATGGTATCGAACGAGTGTGTCCGATCAGAGGAGCTACCTCATTAGCCCGTCAATTGCTCCTGTTTTAGCCACCTTATGCCAACTCACGGAAGACGGGTCCATGTATATATCTCAATAGGACATTGCCACTATCCTACTTCATTTTGAAGTCTCCACCACGTACACGATTGTTAAAGTGATTTACAGAGTTGGCAGAGAGTATGAAAACTTCCGAACCTAGTCTCTTTAACAACCAAACTTTATTATAACACCGCGGCCTTTTCAAAATAGTTTATACTTCAAAACCAAAATATCATTGCCATTTCAAAACCATATCAATATGATGTCATTTTAATTTCAAAACCAAATATGATATCATTTCCATTCCAAAGCCAAATCAATATCATTTCAATTTCAATTCCATTCAATTTCATAATAAACCATTCCAAATTATATTGGTTTCAAAACAGATTTGAACCCCAAAATAAACCATTTCAATTTCAATATTTCCAAAGCTTTAAATATTCAAACATTTCAAAAACTAAATTTTAAAGTTTCATATATATCTAAATTTAACTTCATTATTAGTTTTAAAATATCCACTTAATAAATCCAGTATCACTTAAATAAATCTCAAATAATCTAAAATAAATATTCCCTTCAATTAATCAAACTTGAAATATTCATTTAAATCACCTTGACCAAAGTCAAGTTATAAAGCCATGTCTTTCAAAATCTCAAATTCAATAAGTTCCAAATCAACTTTAATTATTAGTTCTTAATTAAATACGATTTCAAACCAATTTTCAAATCTATCTTCCTAGCCTTAATTTATTAAAATCATTATAAACTCTATATTAATATATAATTTAAGTACTTAACAATATTATATTTAATAAAATCAAACTTTATTATTTACTTATTTTATATTAAAACAAATTTATACATAGCTTAAACTCAAGAATTTAACTATATATAAAATAACATTTATATAATATCTGAAATCAATATTTATTTAAAACCATATATTTCTTTCCAAAACCATAGAAATCATTCCAAAATATTTTTATTTATAGACCATGGCGTCTGTGATAATCCGGATTTTTAAACATCTGTTAATTGGTAATTAACATGATCAAAATTAATAAATTCTGATTTATAAGCTGAATAAATAAAATTCTGATAATTAAAAATATCTGGATATATATAAATGGATTTGAAACTGTAATAAATGACTGCATTATAAATATCTGGAAATGATAAATCTTATAGTAAATTAATATATATATATATGTATATGTAGATTTATGCAAACCTTATAATGTTGAAAATTTTAAGTGCGTATGTGTATTTGTATATATGCCATGGGAAGTTGAATATATGGAAATTGTAAAAGCGTGTATATGTATGTATGTGTGTGTGTGTGTGTATATATATATGTATGTATGTATATAAATTTCTATGATTTGCAAGCATTGATTTGAATTCAATGTAAAAAAATTCAAAGGCCAGTTGAAGTTAAATTTTGCACTTTTAAAACACAAAAGATAATATTTATTAATTTAAAATGTATAATAGCTTTAGTTAAAATAAAAATTGATAAAAAGGTTTATATGCTTTCTTTTAAAATTATAAATGGATAAAAAGGTTTGTATATATAAATATAAGAACATAAAATAAGAAAATAAAAACATAATAGATAACTTTATAAAAAATATATATTAATAAAATATTAATATGCAAAATAGACAAGTGTAAAGAGATTACAACATGCATTAAACAAGTGGAAGCTAATTGTTGCATGCAAAATACAAATGTCTCAAATGCATTTCCTCATTTTCAAAAAATAATAATAATAATAATAAATATACAAAGCTATGTATATATATCCCTCTATACTCCTTTTCTCATTTCTTTGTTAATATTCAAAATTAAAGTAACTAAAACCAGAAAAGAATTAAAGCAAACCAGATACAACAACCTCTTCCAATCTAAAAACTGAATCAAGAAAATTCAACTCAGTTAAATCAAGATCTAGATACAACTCAAGGAAAAAGTAAAGATCATCTCAAACATCAAGCAGTTCAACTCAACTAAACAAGCAGATTAAAATTCAAAACAAGTTCCAGATCAAATTCAAATCCTCATCTCCTAATCCTTTTCAGGATTTGATGTTTAAATAAAAATTGTTTGAATTAATAGGATCTTAACTTTAAAAGTATTTCCAAGTGATATTATTTTAAAATTTTATGGAAAAATTTGAATATACAGTAGAATTCAAAGGCATGTAAAAATTTGAACACCTTGATTTATTGATTCATTTCCATAATCTGATTTGTTGTCGGAAACCATGGTTTTTAAAGCTGAAATTAACATTTTTTATTTAGTAAATCGTGGGAATTTGCGAATTGAACAGAAATTGAAATTCGGTTGATTTCGCGATGGCCGACGAAGAATGGGTGTTATGCTAGATGATGGAGGAAGTTGATGCGATGGGGATCTCGGGAAAAATACCCGATGGAATTTTAGACCACCGTGGTAGCAGGGCGGCAGTGAACTAGGGTTTCAGGAGCTATTTTTGTCGACTGGGTTTGCAAGGCCAATTCATCAACGTCGAGGTGCCGGAGTTGATCGTAGCAAGGGGGATCGGTGCGTAGATATTTGGTGAAGTTATGGTCTGAGTTTTAGACCTTCTGAAGATCAGTGGTGGTTACTCAAGATGTTTCCAAACGAGCAGTTTTGGGTTCCTACTTGTCTTGATTTGTTCAACTTCGTTTCCAGGCGAATCAATGGAATCTGGGTGGTCGAGATGTTAGGGGAGGTCATCGGTGACCTGCAATCGTCGGCGAAGATGGTCAAAATAGTAGCGAATTCATGTGCACGCGCACGCATGAATCAGTGTGTCAGGGTGTTGTTTAGGTTGTGGAAGATGAACTTTGTCTCGAGTGTGTATTTGGGAAGTTGAAGTCTTTGCTCGGTGTTGGCTTCAGGTTTGTTCGTGTATGCTTTCCAGGGTAACAATTTTCAAAGTTTAAATTTAAAGTAAGTTTAAAAAAAATTAACTCGGGGGTTTACTAGGGTAAATTAGCAAATGGCCCGGGTTGACAACCGAAGTTGTCTCGAGTCAGTACAATGATGCATTTAAAAGGTTTAAAATTTTAAGACAAATCAAGTTTTAATGTAAATAATTTTTATAACCCATTTTTTAATAATAAATGTTTTATTTAAGTTATCTGTTGGTTTAAAGTTTTTTTTAAATAAATTATTTTAAAATTAATTTAAGTTTAAAGTAATTTATTATGTGTCCATTAATCATAGTTAATTTTTTAAGTTTATTTTAAACAAATTTAAATAGAGTGATTGAGTAGTTAATCAAGAAAGTATAATGTTTTTGATTAGTAATTAACTTAAAGGTATTAAGCTAATTTATATGTTAATGATAATTTATTCCAAGGTTTATTAAATAAAGATTTAAATGATAATTAAGAAATAAATTAGGACAATGATTTATCTTTGATTTATTAAGGTCTTGAGTAATAAAGGGTAATTACTTGCTTAAAGGTATACTTAATGAAAGTGATTAAGGGTAATTAATTAATGATTAAAGGTTAATTAATTAAGTGGTTAAAAGATAATTACTTAATGTAAATAATTTAAAGAGTTAATTTGTTAATGTAATTAATTAAGGGTTGATTAATTAATGTAATTAATTTAAGGTTAATTAATTTATGTGATTAATTAAGGACTAGTAATTAATTAAGGATAATTAATTAAGATGGATAATTAAGGATGATTAATTAATTTCATTAATTAATTGAAACTGTAACAAATGGTTTGCAATAAGTTAATGATAATTAAGCAGGGTTAGATAATTTATTCATAAGACCATTAATTATTTGGTTTAATTAATTATGTGATTAATTCATCTTGCTACGGACCATTGGATTTTATTGAATGCCTTGAATTGTTTGATATTTTTGATATGTGATTTGTGATGCTATGTGATATGATATGTTTGGGTTGAATTGTGATAATATGGATTATCTATCTGTAATGGAATCGCTATGTGAATATGTTATCCTGAATATAAATTGAATTGCATTCACTTTAACAACTTGGATTAAAAATGGTGTTGGATTCGAAGAGACCAGGGTCGGGTATCAGCAAATACCGGAAACCACTTCGATTTGTAATCTACAATAATTCTTTATGGATTTACTTTAGAATCATATAGGCTGGAATGGGATAAATTAAGCCATTTGAACTGAGTAGCAGTTCTTAAATATTGTTTTGTAATAGGTGATCGACTATAACAAGTTGAGAACTCATAGTGAAGTACGAGTTACCCCATGTTTTCAAGTAAATTTTATATCTTAGTATTTAAAGATATATGGGTTTACTCATGTTGGTTTCTACCTTGACCTGGGTGTTACTTTGATGTAATGCTCGGGTCGGACCGAGTGTTACAGATTTTCAGGTTAGAATGTTCTAGAGCTCAGGTAGCGAGCTGGATGGCAGGAACGTATGGAGTATATTTCGCTGTGTATTGGAGTTGTATTGTTTGTATTCTGGGACAAGTTAATTATAACTATCCAATTTGAGTTTGAATGGTTGTACTCTGATATATTGAATGTAAACTGACAATTTCAGCTTTTGTTTGTATAAATGCTATTATTTGATATTATATTTTGATCTACCGCGAATGTGAGATTATGTGTTTTTGTTTTTTGTTCTTCTTCTACCTCTTTTCTTCTTAACCCTAACAATCTGGAATTTTTTGAAGTCCGATTGCTCGGCACTTCTACAGTAAACGTATTAGTGTCGACTTTTGAGGTCGAAAATTTCAGGTCGTTACATTTTGGTATCACGACAGGTTAAGTGAGAACCTTGGCTCTGGTGGGTTTACTCATTAAGGATTGGGTCAGTAGTCCCTAGAATGAGTTGAGTATATTTAGATATGAGGGCGTATTTGTTATTTTCTTACATAAAGATTTTGAAATGATTTTAAAAGTGAATGATTTTTATATAAACTTACATTTTGATATATAAAGCCATAATTTTCAATTATTATATATATATATATATATATTAAGATACTTGGTTAATGGTTATTAAAATTAAATATATTTAAGAGGTAATATATACATACAACTAAATAGGAATTGGATAATATGAACTATACAAATAAGATAAGGTAGAAATGGATTCAAAACAGAAAATAAAATCCTGAAATTTGTAGAAATGTTTTCAGAATGCTGAATTAAGTTACCCTGATTTTATTTTTCAATAAATTATGAGATAATATAATGGTGAATTGATTTCCAGATACGGTAATCTTGGTCATTATCATAAAATGGTTATTGTGTCTAATAATGGGATGTTTGTTTTCTAATAATAATTAATGATAAAGCAAAAATGGAATATTTTAAGGAAGTAAACAATTTAGATAAATATGACTTATAAATTGAAAAGGATTTACATTGTGAAGTTTTAAATCTAAGTCTAGAAAATTTAAAATGGTTTTAAATTTTAAAGAAATGAATATGTACATATGTATATACATAATAACAAGTTGATTGGAAGTAAACACTAGGTGTGGGGTTTTGAATTTTCCCTAAAATATGATAAGTTAACTTATAAGCAGAAAAGGATATTAACAAGAAGTTTAAAATTTGAAATGAAGAATTCAAATTGAGTAAGGTTGACTGGATTGAATGAATTGAGATTTAACTTAGGAAAGTTAAATGGTTGGTTTGAATGGAAATTATGTGTGATCTCAAAACAAGTTTTCTTTTAAACCCAAACTATCTTATACTTATTTTTCAGCTATTTTGAAAACTAATTTCTATTTTACAATAATTTTTCATTTGTTTTACAAACTAATTACTATTTTATAACTATTTTGCATTTATCTAATTATTTTACAACTATTTTATAAATACTTAAATAAAAAATTCTTCAGCTATTTTACAACTAATAACTATTTTACAACTACTTATCTATTTTAAACTTTTCAAACTATTTTCTAAATTTAAGCTAGTCAGAGTGTAAACTGTTTATAATTAAAGTGATAACCCAAATAGAAATTGAAGCAATTGTGAATAAGTAAATTGAATCAAAATGAATAAGAATAGAAAGAGAATTGATTTAGCTAATACTCAATGGAGATAAATACGTAGGATGTACGTATATTATTCTATTCGCATAATGATTTGATCCAGAGTTCGAGCATAGAATTTTGAGATAGTATATCAATCCGAGTTAGGATTTTTCACTCGATTTTCGATGGTAAACCCTGGGTATGGATTCTTGATTGATTCTGGAAATTCTCTATCATAGTTATGACTATGCAAGGAGAATAACCGTTTCTGATCAAGAAACCAGATCTGAGTCCGTACTAGGAAGTCAGGTGGACGATACTAGTTCGGAAGTGAAATTGTATGATCGAGTGAGCGATCAGATTAGATATTGCGTACGGATGGTATATGTACATCGTATGTGCATAAATGTAATAGATATTGAAATTTGAAAGAAGTGTAAAAATAATTTTTGAAATGAAAAAATTATATTTTGTAATATTTGATGAATAAGAATGGAAAGTGGATATCACTATAACTGAAATTCATCCTATAAAAGTAAGAAATGTGGTAAGAACTTTATAAAAGAAATCAAACTTGAATATTTGATTTGGCATAATAGAAGTTATATATATTTGTTTTAATGATAAACACTCCTTGTTGAATCTATAGCCAGAAGAAAAGATTTTTTGAAAAATATTTTAAGTATAAAAGGGAATTCATATAAGTATGAAGTGATCCAAGATTTTTCAAGATTATATATATCTATATGTATAAATGATTTTATGAGAACGATTTTTGGAAAAAGGTTTTTGGAACTCACTGATTTATAAAGGCTTTTGATTTTTGGGAAAATTCAATTTTGGGAATTTGGAAAGCCCGGTTTGGAATTATCGATTTGAGATATCAATTTTTGTGTAAAGGAGATTTTTAAGTGAATTATAAAAAGTATGATTTGAAAGATACTATATGTGTATAGTATAAAATGTTTTGAGATTGACTCTGGAGAAAAAGGCGCTCCCATGAAATGAACTTCACAGGAGATCCACGGGGTGGTTCTGCACTGAGCCCTAAGGAGGGACTCTAAATTTGATCCTGGAAGAAAGTCCGGACAAACTGAAGTTCCTGAGGATTGTGTGTGGGTAGTGAAAGTCGAGGGCGCTGATGCCTACAGGGACATTTGTGTTATGCTATGATAACAGTGTAACTCGATGTTAATGTGATCTACTACAGACCATAGCGGAAGTCGGGGGCAGTGAGTGCCAATGGTCTATGTTTGATATCGCCGAGAGGGCGACGTAACATTGGTAGACTGCGATCTATAAAGACAGAGCGGAAGTCGTGTGGCAGTGAGTGCCTACAGGCTACATTGTTACTCGACTGATGTAGTCTGCGATCTATGTAGGAGTGGTGAAGTTTCATTTGGCAGCGAAATTCGAGGGTGTTGATGCCTACAGTTACATGATTTTTTGCCGTGATGGCGACATAAAACCTAGGTGTAGCTACAATCTGTGGCGAGTTCCATGGTGTAATCGAGGGGCGCGGAGTGCCTATAGTTTTTTATGGATTTTGAAGGGATGGCAATGTAACCATCGGGTTAACTGCGACCATGGAGGGCGTGATGATTTCCAGAGCATTCTCATCAAAAATGATTTTTATATTTTTAAAAATGTTTTCTATGTTTTCACCAAAATATTTTCCAAGTATTTTCACTGGGTGTTGAAAATGGGTTTATTAAGTATTTCTAGATTTTCAATCCTACACTTGATCAACGTTTGACCAAATTTCTGTGAGAACAAGGATGGACTTGTTAAGACATCGAGTTATAAAAAGTATTTTTATAAAGCTATTTTGGCAATATAATGTAGATTTTAAAAGTGCTTTGAAAAAAAAATTTAAATAAAGGGGAGTTAAGAGTTCAAATGTTTAAAGGATAATTTAACTCAGAATAAACATTTTGATAAAACTCTGGCTTCGTTCCTTTTCAAGGAAGAAAAGTTCTAAATGAGGAGGAATGCGATAATACGGATTTTTAGACATATGTTAATTTGTAATTAACAGGATCAAATTTATCAAATACTGATTTGTAGCTGAACAAATAAAATTCTGATAATTAAAAATATCTAGATATATATAAATGGATTTGAAACTATAATAAATGATTGAATTAAAAAAAATCTAGAAATGATAAATATTATAGTAAATTAAAAAATATATATAGATTTATGAAAACTTTATAATGTTGAAAATTTTAAGTGTGTATATATATTTGTATATATATGCCATGCGAAGTAGAATATATGGAAATTGTAAAAGTGTGTATATGTATATACATACATACATACATACATTTATATATATTTATGTGATTTGGAAGCATTGATTTGAATTCAATGTAAAAAAATTCAAAGGCTGGTTGAAGTTAAATTTTATACTTTTAAAACACTAAAGATAATATTTATTAATTTAAAATGTATAATAGTCTTAGTCAAAATAAGAATTGATAAAAAGGTTTATATGCTTTCTTGTAAAATTACAAATGGATAAAAATGGTTTGTATGTATAAATATAAGAACATAAAATAAGAAAATAAAAACATAATAGATAAATTTATAAAGAAAATATATTAGTAAAAGTATTAATATGCAAAGTAGACAAGTGTAAAAAGATTACAACATACATTAAACAAGTGGAAGCTAATTGTAGCATGCAAAATACAAATGCCTCAAATGCATTTCCTCATTTTCAAAATTATATATATATATATATATATATATATATAATAATTATAATAATAGATATACAAAGCTATGTATATATATCCCTCTATACTCCTTCTTTTCTCATTTCTTTTCTAATATTCAAAATTAAAGAAACTAAAACCAGAAAAGAATTAAAGAAAACCAGATACAACAACCTCTTCCAACCAAAAAACTAAATCAAGAAAATTCAACTCAGTTAAATCAAAATCTAAATAAAACCCAAGGAAAAAGTAAAGATCATCTCAAACATCAAGCCGTTCAACTCAACTAATCAAGTAGATCAAAATTCAAAACAAGTTCTAGATCAAATTCAAATCCTCATCTCCTAATCCTTTTCAGGATTTGATGTTTAAACAAAAATTGTTCGAATTAACATGATCTTAACTTTAAAAGTATTTCCAAGTGTTATTAGTTTAAAATTTTCTGCAAAATTTGAATATTTAGTAGAAATTCAAAGGCATGTAAAAATTCAAACACCTTGATTTATTGATTCGTTTCCATAATCTGATTTGTTGTCGGAATCCATGATTTTTAAAGCTGAAATCAAGATTTTTAGTTTAGTAATCTATGGGAATTCGCGAGTTGAATGGAAACTGAACCTCGGCTAATTTCTCGATGACCGGCGAAGAATGGGTGTTATGCTTGATGATGGAGGAAGTTGATGCGATGGGGATCTCGGGAAAAATACCCGGTGGAATTTTAGACCACCGTGGTAGTAGGGCGGGGTGAACTAGGGTTTTAGGAGCTATTTTTGTCGACTGGGTTTGCGAGGCCAATTCATCAATGTCGAGGTGCCGGAGTTGATCGTAGAAAGGGGGATTGGTGCGTAGATATTTGGTGAAGTTATGGTCTGAGTTTCAGACCTTCTGATGATCGGTGGTGGTTGCTCAAGATGTTTCTAAACGAGCAGTTTTGGGTGCCTGCTTGTCTTGATTTGTTCGACTTCATTTCCAGGCGAACCGATGGAATCTTGGTGGTCGAGATGTTAAAGGAGGTCATATGACCTACAGTCGTCGATGAAGATGGTCAGAATAGTGGCGAATTCATGTGCATGTGCACGCGTGCATCAGTGTGTCAGGGTATTGTTTGGGTTATGGAAGATGAAGTTTGTTTCGGATGTGTATTCGAGAAGTTGAAGTCTTTTCTCGGTGTTGGCTTCGGGTTTGTTTGTGTATGCCTTTTTGGGTAACAGTTTTCAAAGTTTAAATTTAAAACAAGTTTTTTAAAAAAAGTAACTCGAGGGTTTACTTGGGTAAATCTGCAAATGGCCTGGGTTGATACCCGAAGTTGTCTCGGGTCAGTACAATAATGTATTTACAAGGTTTAAAATTTTAAAACAAATCAAGTTTTAATTTAAATAATTTTTCCAACCCATTTTTTAAAATAATAAATGTTTTATTTAAGTTAAGGGCTAGTTAATTTTTTCTAAAATAAATTATTTTAAAATTAATTTAAGTTTAAAGTATTTTATTATGTGTCCATTAATCATAGTTAATTTTTAAGTTTATTTTAAACAAATTTAATAGAGTGATTAAGTAGTTAATCAAGAAAGTAAAATGTTTTTGATTAGTAATTAACTTAAAGGTATTAAGTTAATTTATATGTTAATGGTAACTTATTCCAAGGTTTATTAAATAAAGATTTAAATGATAATTAAGATAATGATTTATTAAGGTCTTGAGTAATAAAGGGTAATTACTTGCTTAAGGGTTAATTACTTAATGAAAGCGATTAAGGGTAATTAATTAATGATTAAAGGTTAAATAATCAAGCGATTAAAAGATAATTACTTAATTTTAGTAATTTAAAGGGTTAATTTGTTAATGTAATTAATTAAGGGTTAATTAATTAATGTAATTAATTTAAGGTTAATTAATTTATGTGATTAATTAAGGATAAGTAATTAACTAAGGATAATTAATTAAGATAGATAATTAAGGATGATTAATTAATTGAAGTAATAACAAATGGTTTGCAATTAATTAATGATAATTAAGCAGGATTAGATAATTTATTCATAAGACAATTAATTTATTTGGTTTAATTAATTATGTGATTAATTCATCTTGCTTATGGACCATTGGATTTTATTGAATGCCTTGAATTGTTTGATATCTCTTATATGTGATTTGTGATGCTATGTGATATGACATGTTTGGATTGAGCTGTGATAATATGGATTATCTATCGGTAATGGAATTGCTATGTGAATATGTTACCCTGAATATAAATTGAATTGCATTCACTTTAACAACTTGGATTAAAAATGGTATTGGATTCGAAGAGACCAGGGTCAGGTATCAGCAAATACCCGAAACCACTTCGATTTGTAATCTACATTAATTCTTTATGGATTTGACTTTAGAATCATATAGGCTGGAATGGAATAATTAAGCCATTTGAACTGAGTAGCAGTTTTTAAATATTGTTTTGTAATAAGTGATTGACTATAACAGGTTGAGAACTCGTAGTGAAGTACGAGTTACCTCGGGTTTTCAATTAAATTTTATATCTTAGTATTTCAAGATATATGGGTTTACTCACGCTAGTTTCCAGCCTGACCCGGGTGTTACTTTGATGTAATGCTCAGGTCAGACCAAGTATTACAGATTTTCAGGTTAAGATGTTATGAAGCTCAGGTGGCAAGCTAGATGGCACGAACATATGGAGTATATTCTGCTGTGTATTAGAGTTGTATTGTTTGTATTATGGGACAAGTTAACTATAACTGTTCAGTTTAAATTTGAATGGTTGTACTCTGATATATTGAATGTAAACTAATAATTTCAGCTTTTCTTTCTATAAATGCTATTATTTGATATTATATTTTAATCCGCTGTGAATGTGAGATTCTGTTTTTTTGTTTTCCGTTCTTCTTCTACCTCTTTTCTTCTTAACCCTAACAATCTGGAACTTTTCGGCATTCAATTGCTCGACATTTCTACAGTAAATGTATTAGTTTCGGCTTTTGAGGTCGAAAATTTTGAGTCGTTATAGTGTATGTATATAATTTTCTATCCTGTGGTCAAGTGATACAGATATTTATAATTTCAATCCATAATTTAAATTTTTATATGGGTATATATCATTTCAGCCCATAATGATTTTCTCCTATTCTAAGATTGTTCGAGTATATATCATTTCAACCCATAGTGATTTCTATACTAACAGGGAACTTGTAGAGTGATAACAGTTATGATAATAATATAACAACAGACATATATCATCAGTATAAATAATAGATAATGGTGTCAGATGTCACTGATGAACAGATGCAGATAATAGCATATATATAGCAATGTAAATAACTAACATCAGCATATTTCAATTGTCGTTTCAATTGAAATCAAATTTAATAAATATAAGAACATAAATCATGAGTGATTGATCACCTTTCAAGGCTAGACAGATTTGTCAAGGAAATAAGCTACCAATTCCAAAGCAACGCTAGTTGGATACGATTTAAATGAAGCAAACAAGCACGACAGACAAACCTAACAATTGGGAAATCGATGAGAACTAATCAGAATCAGTTTTAACATTAACAAAAAATACATGCATTATTATGTTATTAATTCTCCCTAAAACCAATATTCAAGTAAAATACATATTTAAAATGTATATATATACCTATATGTAATTTAAAATAATTTCTCCAAATAAAACCATTGTATTATATTACTATAAACTGTTTCAAGATACTGTATAACTATTATATTATAAACCTTATAAACAAATGGATGAAATGTACGTATAACCAAACATAAACCATTTTATAATAATATATATGTATACAGTAAAAACAAGTTTAGCTATATAAATAAAATATCAATACAAATGCAATATATATTATGTAACTTATGTAGGTAAACAACTCGTATACTAATATAAAATAAAACCATAGTACAACATTGATACGTTATACAAAATATTCAAAAATATGTAAGAACTGTTATATAATATATATATATATATACACACACACACACACACACACACACTTGATAAGCTAATATACACAACATAAAATAACTACCTATATAATACACACTTTAAACAAACAAAAAAATGCATAGAACATATTATACTGTAAAATATAAGATAAAAGAACAAAGTAGCTACCAGATTTGAAAAAATATATGTATATATATACACACCACTACAACGCTTATATATTAACAGAAAAATATAAACACAGCACAAAAATAATAAGTTTATATAAATAAAGATTTATCTTATGGTTTGCACAATATTAAATGTAAAACGAGATAGCAAGTATTTAAGCTAATAAACATTATATATAGAAAGCTCAAACCCAAATAATAAAGCTGCACTATTTACTACTAATATATATATATATATATATATATATATATATATATATAACGTATATATACAAACACTAGGGAATATATATAACCAACCGACTCGAATAAAATTATACAACATATATGTATATATATAGCTTCAGACGCAACACAATTGCACAACTACAATTGTATTATATATATATATAAACTTAATATGATATATATAGTACCTGTAAACAGAAGATAGGAGGAAGGCCGGCTAGAAGTGATGCTAGCCACGGAGGTGATTGAAGCTAGAGAGAAGGGAAAAGGCAAAAGGAGCAGGCTAAGGCGAAGGCCGGTGCTTCGGGATGCGCTCGACTAAAGAGTGGCTGATGGGAAGATGACGCAAAGAAAAGAGGGAGGTGTGGGTGAGGCCGAATCATGGTTGGAGATGATAACATGGGAGGTAGCTTCGGTCGGGGAAAAGAGAGGTGTGAGGTAAAAATGAAGAGGAAAGGTGCTTCTGGCGAAAGAGTAGAGACGTGATATACATATATCACAATTTACAGTCTATGTGTTGTCACTTCCCTAGAGACTTATTACATATATATGTATATTAAAGTTGTATAGGAACGTTGGAAAAAGCTTAGAGAAAATGAAAGATACAAAGTTAATATGAAACAGCGGAATATTGACAGGCTAATATAAAATTTCTAGGAATATTAAAAGTTGTGGCTGTCCGTTTTTAAACAGGTAGGTTGATGGAAACCAAAATATTTAAAAACCGGTATGGATACAAAATCGTTTTATCGATTCTGTTGTGAAGCAGACTTCAAAACACAGAATTGAATATACCGCAGAGATCAGCACGACCAGACGACCAAAACGGTACATAGATATCTGTGGTACGATCATCCGATAAAAAGTCGATATCTGGTACCGAAACTGCTGATATTTTTCCAACAATAAGATAGACGGAGCAATAGTAGTCAAAATTTGAATAAATGAAATATGGCGTCTCTCTTAGAAGATGATTTACAAATTTATCGTATAAAAATATTCAGGTTTAGAAAATATTTTATTATCATCAAATTTAACTGATTTGAATTGAAATAGAATTTTACAATAAAACAAACTTCCATATTATTTGATGAAAACTTTTTATTTGTTATGTTTAAATAGACGCATTCAAAATATTAAATTTTTGTTTCCAAATTCAATTATTTAAAATTTCACAAAAATATTCAATTAAATACGTTATTAAAACCATTAAAATTTACGGGTCGTTACAGAGTGGGAACTATTCTGAGATATTTTAGCATCTCTTAGATAAAAGAATTGAAGGGAAGCATATATCCGGCCTGGCACATGAACTTATTGCATGCTGTATATCCCTCGATGGGAAAATGAGCCTTATCGTGCCTCGAAAGAACTAGAACATCTCCAAATGGAATCCCATGTCTAGAGCTTGGTCTGTGAAGATTTACCTTGCCAATCCTGGAGACTTGGGAATCCGTCGGGTTATCTAAAAATATAATTCCTTCTATAGAATCGAAGGCAGGGCTTATATCTTCTATTGGGAGGATGAGTAAATTTGATAAAAGGTCAGTCAACGGGCCAGAAAACTTAGTTTGCTCAATTTGACGATCATGGGAGAATCCGTCGGAAACATTTACATAACTTGACCCAGTTTCGGTACCGCTGTGCTGTGAGGATTGTTCGAAAGGCATTGCTACTAGGCTCTTTGAATTTCTGGAGCCTATATTAACTAAATTTAGTAGATAATCAAATTAGAAAATTTATCTGTCCCCCATGCTAAGTGCAAGCTAGTATAGTGTAGTGTTGTGCAGTGGTAAAATAGTTCAAAATTAAAAGAAAAGTAAATGACGAGACTTTGGATTTCGACCAGAGTAACCGTCAACGCTGACCATCTCAACTGGAATTTAGGTTGATCGGTTATGTAAGCTTTGGGATCAACCATCAGCCTGTCAAAGTATGAAGTGCATTATTAAAGTCTATATCTAAATTTTAGTTCATGTCCTACGTCCCGGAAGTTTGTTTGTTCAATTTTGAGTTCGACATTGGATATACAAATCCCGTTGATCATTATCGTCATATATTCTAGTTCATTGGGATGAGATTGGTTGTAATTATTCAAACAAATGAGCATGGGTTAGTTTCCAAGTTCAATTCGAATTTTAGGATTGGCCAAGTACAAATAGCCTAACCCTATAACAACAGACCCATATTAAAGGCCTACAACCGATCCCTATTCCAAAGAAAAACTATCGATCCTCCATCCACAACACACCACTACTGATCCCTATACTTGGCTGCATTCATAACTCTCCAACACTTCAACCGATCCTTCCTCTACTTAGTAAAACCACCGATCCCTCAACTTAGTCCTCCTACCGATCCCTCTATGCAAGCCACAAGCCAATGATCCATTTTCTTCAACGTTTTCATGCTTTCCCTCAAGTATTCTGATCAATCTCTGCATCTCCTTTATCCTACTCTCCTTTCTTCCTCCTTCTATCCTACTTTATTAAACCCCACTCCATCATACGTCTCGTCTTCCCCAAGCAACTTCGACCATCACTTCCCCAACACGATGAACTCCATCCCATCCACCAAAGTAATAGAAACCATCGTCTCGTCATAAATTTAAAGGTTAAAGGTGAGAAAAACTATCTAAATATGTGGATAATGAGTAGTTCAAAGAGAAATATTGGAGTAAAATCCAAATTGAAGATGAAATGAAGATCTATAGCGAAATATGAAGGCGAGTTTATGGATGAAGATGGTGTTTGATTTGAAACGTAGGAATCGGGTTTTCAAATTGATAGGGAGGGGTTCGGGACCGAGCTTTGAGGAAGAAAGAAAGTAAAAGTAAATGGGGAGGAGATGAATAAGTGAGGATTGAAGGAAAAAATTGCTAGTTTATATATGGGGATAAGGGCTCGGCCCGCATCTTTGCTCTCCATGAGGTCAAAACAAAGAAGGGAGGGATCGGCTAGAAGAATGTTGATCCCTATAAGTGAAAAAAGGAGGGAGGGATTGGCTAGGAAACTGCGATTATCTATATGTGTAAAAAAAGAGAAGGATGGAGGGATCAGCCAGGAAAATGCTGATCCCTATAAGTGTAAAATAAAGAAAAAAAGAAGGGATCAACTATGGGATTTTATACATATAAACATGGGCATGGAAATTATACAAGGCACATATATGCAAAATGCAATAAATCGCATTTAACTCAACGAAAATTGACGACGAACCATGAGCATACGAACACATCTGGGAGCCAACGACTAGAGCGTGTATCTGAACGTGTACGTGTATATGCTAATGGTTTAATTTTTGAAAGTAACAAAAATTAAGTTCAAACATGAAGCTTTCAAGTTTGAAACTGAATCAGATGACCAAAGCTTACTAGTTTTGTAGGACCGGACCAAGCTATCAGCCTACGGAATATAATCCTGGATTTATAATATTTAGAATTGACCAAACGTCATGATTAACAAAGAGAAATATAACGCTTTGGGAAAACGATTTGATGGAAAGATAGAGACTATTCAGATTATTGGATGGATTTCTTCCCGACGACTCTAACCTGCTTCGATTCAAAGCACGTCATGTTCAGCACAAGACATGCTTTGGAGGACAAGTGTTATCTAGCGTTTTGATCTGGCCATATTCGAACTGATTAGACAAGTTAGATTCGACTGTCATTAATGCCAGCAAGTCTAGGGCGATGATTGCGGGGTCCAGAAGTCGAGTAAAGATGGTAATGTGAAGCCATGATGGAAAGGAGTTGAGAGATATGCAATGTAGAATGTTAAAGTATGGAATATAGTCAAACATATAAGAGAGATCGGCTATAATTAACCTCCAACATAGGGATCAGTATGTTTTAGGAAGTAAGTGCAGTTTAACAGAAAACAATTAATATCTCAATGTCCACAAGTCCAATGAATATGAAATTTTGTGAACAAGATGTAAGGACCCTAGGGAGCCTACCTTAGGGATCACATCTCAAAAGGATGAGTAAAAGAGATCGACCCTCTTCCCTAAATAGGGATAGGCTACAATCAGAAGGCAATTAATATTGAAGTAAAGATCGAGCAATAACTCAAGTTATATTAAACCAATTGACATGAAAATTGGAGGCTAGTCATTCTTCGACATGAGGAAGCTACCTTAGGGATCATGCCCTCCACCAAAAGAGGGACTGGTACCGGTCCCTATTCTTTGGAATTTGGGCCATGCGATCCCTCTTATGGGTCCATATGGTTTTGGAGATCCTTCTGTTGAATTTTCAGGGAGATATTACATCATCTTCATCTATAAATATAGGCTTGGTTGTTCATTTTCATGACTTTTACACCTCTGGTTACTTTGTACTCTTTTGTAACTAAGGATTTTCATCTGATCCCTATTGTATTTAGATTACAAAGTGATTAATAAAGTTTTCTATCAAAAGTGGACATAGGAAAACAATGCCGAACCACTATAAATTGCAATCTTCGTGTTATTTCTTTGATTTGCAGCTATTTCATTACTTTTTTCTTCTACTTTAATTTTATATTCTTTGTTTATTTCTCTTCAAAACTTCTATTGGATTTTTGTGCCAATTTTTGGTACAAACAATATACATAAAGGAGTGACGTGACTCGGTGCCACGTGTTCAAACGTGGACCAGCTATGTTTTCCTATATTATATTTTATCTAGAGATATACATGCTAGGAAGGATATCTCTGATCCTTGTGCTGTAGTTCAGATTCGGCTTCTCTGAAGAGATCTATGTGGGACCCTACACAATTAGCGAACGCGCTTTAGCAGTTATGATTGTATACCGATTATTGTTGTGATGTACACTTGCTTGCATCACACGTATGTGATTATTTATATTTAACACCTTAGGTATTATTATATTACCACTATCGTAAGAGAAAAGCTCGCCCGTATTTATTGATGGTGTGGTCTTACAATATACCCTTATTTTGAAAGGTTTTAAGATAAAATAAATTCTATGCGATTTGAGTTTCTCACGTTGGTTTACTTGACTGATCCCGATGTTGTTCTATTATAATGCTTGGATCAGCTCGAGTATGTTTCTAGATTTAGCTGCTGTTCATTGGAGCTCTAGAAGAGGAGCTGGATGGTTTCTTACCGTGCTTATTTTCCACTGCATTGCTTGATTGTATCTATCAACATTTGTGAGGATAGGATGTTGTAACCGTTCAGGCTGATGATAGGTTAGTTTTCTCCAATTGATGTGTGTAAATAAAGGTCTTCTTTTTGGCAAAGACCTTTTGAGATATTATATATTATCATTCCGCGTGCAAAATTCTGATATCGTGTTCTCTTCCTTCTTTTTCTACTTCTTTTTATTTTTATTTTTTAATTTACCCTAACTTTTCTTCATTCCGGCACTTGGATACGCGGTGCATGGATACCATTGATGTATTAGTGTTGACATCCGAGGGTCGAAAAGTCGGGTCGTTATAGTAGTTGTCACAATCAGATTAGTTATGTGCATGATTTTTAAGGTTTATTCTCATAATTCAATTATAATCAGAATTATTTGTTACATAATTTTTTTAGTATTATATTAATTAATATATATGTATAAATATATATATTTGTATATAAATACATTTACACTATTCATATTATATATATAAAGGCATATAAGATTATATACTATATAATATTGATTCAGAATTTTCTTTTACTTTTACAGGTTTATTATGAATTATAAACACCGAAAATTAGTTTTATATTACATTTTATTATCAATATTTAATGATTATATGGATTTATTATTTTATATAAAATAACTAAGTTTCTAAAATTCGATTTAATATTTTTTATAAATACTATATCATATCAAAAGCTCTCAAAAAAATTTCCATAATTTTTTAACTTTATTTATATTTTAAATAATTAATTTAAATTTTAGCCGAATAATTATTTTTTAATTAAAAATAATATTTTAACATAGAAAAATCTCAAATTTTGTCACAAACCTTATAATATAATCCTAGATTTTTTGAAATTTTAAAATTAGAATTTTTTTCATAAAATTATTTTATATCAATTAATTATGGCCGAAACTACCAATTAATTTATTGAAAATGTATATTAAAATACTAAAATTATAATATCTTCAAATTGAAGTTAGTTTTAAATAGGCAGAATGAAATTATTATTATTATAATATATACATATATGTATATATTTATTTTATATTTATGTATATATAACAAATAATGAAATTATTTACTTTTAATTATATATTTATTATATATATATAATAAAATAGTTATTTATATTTCACATATGTTAATTTATATATATACGCATTTATTTATCTACATGTATATACACAAATGATTTAAGTTATTAATTATATATATATATATAAACTTGTGTGTGTTCGTATACAAAAATATATTTTGACACATATATATATATGTATGTATTTATGTATGTATATGTAACGACCCGTAGATTTTTAATAATTAAAATTGGTTAATTCAATAATATTTTGTAATTAAATCTAGAAAGAAATAAAAACTTTATAAAGTTAATGAAATAGTGTAAATTGTTGCACTTGGGTATAAAATATAAAATAAGTAAATAAGCATAAGTGCTGTATAAGTAAAGGTATTTGTATATAATTAATAGAAATGGAATGAATTCGGTATTATGTGTAATTATAAAATTTGGTTGAAGTATGATAAACTTAAGTGTAACCATGGCGTGTAAACAATTATTGTAAGTTACATGTTCAATTAGTTGATTGAATTGGAATGGAAAATAAAATTCTAATAAAAATAATTAAAGGCTACATTAATGGGAATGAGAATGTGTTAAGTAAATGCAAGGTAAACAATACTAATGAAGGTTAATAAATTTATGAATTGAAGGGAATATCAATTAATGAAAATAAATTTTAATAAATGTAAATAAATGATACATTAATGTGAAATTAAATCCCAATAAAGGAAGTAATGCAAATGTTATATTTGGCAAAATTTCAATATAAGTGGAAATTATAGTTAATGCACAATTGCAAGATTCAAATTGATTTTACGTAGTAAAATAGGAAATAAATTTTAATAAATATAATCAAATATTTTGTTAATGTAAATTTTGATATATTTGAAAGTAATGTCAATTCCATCTATAATATGACTATAAGTTGATTTAAAGAATGGAAAACAAGATTTATTAATTTATTTGAATTTAAATTATAATAATTGAGTTATTGCAATTAAATGAAATTTAAATTTCTAAATATTACGTTAATTGAAATGAAGATGGAATGTTAGAATATTAATGTGATATTTTTGAATCCAATGTTAAATCCATCTATTTGGCGATAATGAATGGAATAATAATTTACTTATTTAATTATGTGGAATTTTGGAAATTCTATTTGTAATTTGTGAATTTAAGGAAATTGAGGTTAATATTGGAATTTATAAATTAATCATCTCTAAAATTGACATTTAAATTTGTTAAAACCATTGAAATGATTGAGAAATCAAAGGCGATAAAAATTTTCAATTTAAGAATTAAAATTGACAATTTGACTTAATTAATTAATTATTAATTTATTTAATTAATGTAAAAATAGCCATTTTGGCCATTGATTCGGATTTCGACGAAACTAGTTTCATCGGATCCGTATCGGTGAATTATTGTAGGATTTCAAGTTTCGTAGCGATCGAGCTTGTCGTTTGATCTTACGGGCTCGAAACGCCTAGAAATCTATGAAATTGAAATCAATTTGAAATAATTTGATTTTAGCATAACTTCTTCACACGATGGAATTTGGACTTGAAACATGTTCCATTGCGTTTAAAATATTTTAAAACATCTATTAGGATATATGGATTAACCCAATTTCGTTCCGGAGTCAGAACGGGCTTTTTAGGCCACTTTATCGTTTGACGCGTATACCAATCTGATCCATCTATTCTTTTTCAACCTTGGCTATAAATACCCTGTTATAAATCCTAATTGTCCCTCATTCTCATTTGTTTGTGCGTACAATTCCTCTTCACCTCCTCGTCTCAATGGCAGACAATCCCAAATCCAATTGCAATTCAAAAATTAAAGTGAAATTTCAAACTCCTTAAAAAAATTATACATAGAAGCTCTCGATGTACGCATCTCAGATCTGCAATTCATTTTTGGTTTTGAATCACCGTTCGTTCGAAAATCGTAGAACCATTTTCGACCGTTCATCGCGCGTCGATGAACATCGACTGATCGACAAACCGTTTCTGGATTTTGAAGAGGAGGCCGAGGGGATCGCATCTAAGTGATTAGTTTGTCGATTGGACGGTTGGATTCAGCGTAAAAATTCACCTAGGGTTACATTATAAACGGCGGCGGCCGATCAATTTTGGTCGCGAACGGAGCTTGGCCGTGGCTGAGGTGGCTTAGGCATGTGTCTACGAGCTTGCAGGTGGGGTTTCCCTAGGTCGCGGCGGTGTCAGTGACGATCGGTGCGGTTAAAAATGGTGGCCTGTAGTTGCTCTAGTGCACGTAGGGTAGTTGCTTCAGGATGGTGCGTGCGTACCTCTTGTTATGACGTGGCCCTGATGGAAAACGTGAGTGTTGTGTTTTGGTTTTATTTATTTATTTAACATTGAAATTCAATTTCTCTAATCGATATAACTGTTGCATACGAGGTCGAAATTTCACGCGGTTTTCCCCGCTAGGTTCATATTGGAATTGCGAAGATTTTGGCGTTGGTTTGGACGGATTCTGAGACTGACCAATTTTTGGTTTAAATTGGATTTAAATTCAGTTTAAATTCAAAAGGTGAGTGTTTTAAACCACTCACAACTTATAAAATTTCTTATGTGTGTTAAATTGATATTTGATGTGATTTGAAATTTATTTATGATTGTTTGGCATATTTTTAATTATCATCTCGGTTAAATTTAATTTACTAAATTAAATTGTTATTTAATTTATTGTTGCATACAAACTGCCAGTTAGATATATTGTTTAATTTATTATTGAATATAAACCGTCAGTAATTACCTATTATTTATTATATGCTCTATATTGATGTTATGTCTAAATTTGATGATGATTGTAATAAATGGTTGATGATTGATATTGGATGAATGGATGTTGTATTTTATATTGTTTTAAAATGCAAATTATTATGCACTTTATTTCATTCGGGATTGCGGTTTGAAATGATATATAACCGTATTTTTATTTTTAATTACGGATTGAAATGATAAATATCCGTATCACTTGACCATAGGACAGAAATTTTATAAAGACACCGTGGTCTATATATATAAAAATATTTTTAAATGATTTCTATGGTTTTGTAAAAAAAATGGGGGTTATACAAATATTGATTTTAGATGTTATGTAAATGTTATTTTATAATTGATTTTAGCTATGTATAAGTTTGCTTCGAAATATAAAATAAGTTGAATAATAAGTTTGATTGGTTTTATATAATATGGTTAAGTAGCTGTTTAAATTATATTGTATATATAGTTATAATGGCTTAAATAAAACTGAGGTTGGAAGATTAATAGGAAATTGATGTGAATTAAATTATTTAAGGATTATACTCGAATAAAGTTGATTTGATATTTTAATAAAATTAGGATTTTAACGGGTATGATTTTATAACTTGATTTTGGTTTAGAGTGACTTAAATGAATATCAAGTTGATTTAAATGAATATATCAAGTTAAATAAGTTGAAAGAATATCCAATTAATTGAAGTTTTAAAAGTTTTTTTTAAAATTATATTGGATTTATTTAGTTAAAATTTCAAATTTAAGTAATAGTAATTAAATTTGATATATATATGGAATTATCAAAGAATTAGTTTTGAAATGGTGGAATATTTAATGTTTTGAAATATATGGAAATTGAAATGGTTCATTGGCGTTTCAAATATGTATTTGGAATTTATTTTTGAAATTTAAGAAGCTATTTTATTTTATATAAAGTAGTTTAATATTTGAACCATTAAAGTATTAGAAGTTATGTTTCAAAGTTATAAATTTCAAAGTATTACGTTTTGGAAGTGTTATAATTTTAAGTCTTTGGTTTTGAAATTTTATAACTTTGAATATATGATTTTAAAAATGACATTATATTGATTTGGTTTTTAAAACGAAAATGATATCGTATTTATATGGTTTTGAAATGAATATTATACCTTGTCTTTGAAGTATAATTATTTTGAAACGACGGCGGTGTTATAATAACGTTTGGTTGTTAAAGAGACCAGGATCGGAAGTTGTCATACTCTCTGCCAACTCCGAAAACCACTTTAACAACCGTGTACGCGGTGGAGATTCCAGAATGAAGTAGGATGGTGGCGGCGTTTCCTTTGAGGTATATACGTGGACCCAACTCCCTTGAGTTGGCATAAGGTGGCTAAAACATGAGCGATTCTTGGGTTAATGAGGTCATTCCTCTGATCGGACACACTCCTTCGATATTATATTCTGACTTTGAGATTTATTTGGTGGCCACTTTTGATTTTTGATTTTAGGGGTGTGGCTCGAGGTGGGCGGTAGTAGCTGCTATGCGTTACCACCAGCCCGGATAGCAATTGGTATATCTACTCTGGCATTGCCTAGTTGTGTCGTGTGACCCACCCTAGCGCGCCTTATACGAGTTTGATTTGTGTCGTACCTATGGAGTATCCTCTGGTAGCCTCCCGATCAGGAGGTATTACGGTACTGTATAGACTATTGGCACTATTACGTGTTAAGGGAAATATTGGGTCACTCCTTAATGCTATTTAAAAGTAAGTTTAATTTACTAATAGACATTATTATAATAGCGAAATGTTACTACATAGTAAATAGTTTAACGAATCCTTAGGAGATGTGAATCTGGAGCATCTCTTGAGTTACTGCACTCACGTTAGACACTGGATAGGAGATGTCAAATCTCGTAAACGTCTCTGACGCCGTTACACTCGTATTATTTACCGTTGATTTAACTTACATAAGATCTTTTAGTTCTGACTCTAGTGTTTTGTCTTTTCAATTCGCTCGGGTCAGCCTGAGCATTTCAGGAATTGAAGGCCTTATTTCTGGAGGACGAAGACAAAGATTGTATTATTACTATTATTTACTATAGTGTTCCACTGCATCACATTGTTCCGCTGCATTGTTATTATTCTTTGGTATGTGTAACTCTGATATATTTATATTGTCTAAGAATAATCAAATGTTTTAGTAAAACAGCTTCATGAACTGTATATTGATCATTATATTTTATCATTCTGCTGCAAGATTCTATTTCGTTCTTTTTCTTTCTCGGCTTTTTCTTATTTACCCCGTAACAATCTGCCCTTCTGTATGGTTGAAGTCTGACGTGTGTGGTTTATCGTCGATTTAAAGCATACAAAATGGCGGGATGTTACAGTATATGTAAATAAATAAACACACACACACACACACACACACATGTATGCACATATTTGAAGAACATACAATACATACAAAATGAGCTAATGTGTCCATTGCAATGTAAATCCCAGCATCTATATCGACATATTATACCCTCCATGAATTATTATGTTACATATGCACACATACATATGTATGTGATGCATGTATATAAATTAAATAAAAATAAACTAACTTTGTATTACAAAATATTTAAATCTAAAATACATGATTTTATTTAAACCCAATTTAGAAACGTTCGTAATAAATTGGACTTCATAGGCCCAACAAAGTCAAATATGGTAAAAAAATTAAAATTCACACATGACTTCCGGTGCAGGCTGGCCAAGTTCCAACAATGGTATCGAAGCCCAATAGCATATACGGTCTAAATTATTCATGTTAGTGGGTTAACTATTAAGCTCAAAGCCCATAAGGTTATCCCTAAAAGAAAAGGCCCAATTTGAATTGAGCCTTGGGCAAATTTCAAGGTCGTTTTGAAATTAAAGATAAAGGTTCAAATTTAAAAGGTTAAATTTAAAATAAGAAACTTATTATTAATGTTATGATATAAATTTTCAAATTGTTTTGAAAATTGAAAATATAAGGTTTTTAAATTTAAAAGTTAAATTTAAATTATAATATATACTTATCATAAATGTTATAATATAATGGAAATTTTCAAAATGTTTAAAAATTAATATATATTAATTTCTAAAGTTTTAAAATTTATTAATTGGATTAATAAAATAAATTAATTAATAAAAATATATATTAATGTATTATATATTATGATATATGTTATGATATTTTAAAATGCTTAAAATAACATAAGTATACACGTATATATATGAATTGAATTTTGAAATTAATATAATTTAATTAAAATTGTTTAATTGAATAAATTAGTTAAAAGTTAATTAATTATATAAATTATTTAAAGGTTAATTAACTATATAAATTAATTAAAGGTTAGTTAATTAAATGAATATGTATATATGTAAAAGATATATGTGTAATACTATAAAGGTTATAGTATGTAACAAATACGAGGGTATATGCACGCCGAAGTGGGCCTTCTGTAATAATAATGTGCATGCATAGGTAACTTTCTTGACATCATCCGATTAAGGAAACATAAGTTATAACATATTAATGCAAAGAGGGTCGATAAGCTGAAAAAGGAAAGAGAAGCAAACTTGATTAAAAACGTACGAGGATATAAAAAAATAAAGGTAAGTTGCATTGCAAGATGAAAGTATAATTGAGAACGGTCATTATAGAGGTCCACAGGATCAATTTCAAGGCTGCTACAAAAATGGATTAAAATTTACAACAATCTATTACTCGTATTCAAAAAGAAGAGGTAAAATACCATAAAGAAATTTGATTTAGATCTGAGAAAAGTGTAGAAACTGAAATAGATAATGTGCTCATGTGTTGTCCGTGTTTGTCTGACCCACCCAATTGGATAGAGAGAATCCATATAGAAATCAACTGAAAGAATTAAACCTTTTTAGTGGACTACAAGGTAAATAACTTCAAAAACAACATCCAAATATCGGTAGCATCACCAAATAAATAGTAGTATTGAACATATTTAATAACATACACAAAACGTAGCAAACTTCAAACACAGTATATGAATAACAACATAATAGGTTGCCTTTTTTAAATATAAAATAAAATTAAATAGCTACAAAAGTTTGTAAAGCAAAAATTAAATATCAATATTAATTTACATATTCTGACATTTAAATTCAAATGACTATAATGAACATTCAAAATAGAAAAAGATATTATGCATAAATCACTATAGGCAAGTATGCATTTTTCTAGATTTTTGGTCGTAGTTTTCTATACAACAATAACGACTTTTAATAAGTTAGGCAAACAAATTCCTCCCTGAGTATTAATCACATAATGAATAAGACATTACAGTCTTATGTTTCATGGCAGCCTTTTTTATTATAAACTATAAATAAGTACTCATCCAAATCCAATTATAATATTTATTGGCTAAATGAAGGAGTTCCAAAATGTCTGGGTAAATAAAATTAAGAATACAGATAACGAATCTGCAATTGTGCTCGGTGTATTTAAGCACTAATGTTGCATTCTAATAATATAGATTTTTCGATAAGGTATTGCATGAATATATTTTCTTTATAATAATGTATAATTATAAAAACATATGCATTATACAAAGGTTATGACAAACATTATCAAGAATCTTTTGCACTAAGGTAATGCATGCATTAAACACGATATTAGTTCTCAACTTAATTTACATCATACAGTAAATCCAGTTTGCATAATGTGTAACAATTAGCATACCACATAAATGATTGATTTTTTCTTCAAAAATTAATCAAAAGTTAAGACTAACTATTCAATTAATAATCGCATCCTTAACCTAAAAAATAGATAAATATCTTTCCATATACATTGTACAAACACTCTCTCCCCTTTTCCAATATAGTGATTAAATAGGATCCAACAGAAAGAGGCAATATGAACTACAAATGTAATATTATGCACAAATATTAAGAGGTGAAAATTGATACACGCATACATTTCAGAAAAAATAATTTGTTTACATCATCCTAAAACTCTTCTTCAATCCCAATTGATTTGTTTCGTTTACATCATTGCTAAACTCTTCTTCGATCCCAATTACAATTAACTAAGAAGAAAAGGATAAAAAAGAAGAAGAAGCATTCATATCAACAATTTTTGCATATTGGATGAAAAAAAAATCTTACATGTATGTGGTATACATAAAAAAATTCTACAACAAGAAGAAAAAAAACAAAGTTCAAAACATAATAGGCACCGTAATTGCACCTAAATCTGCAATGACCGAACTGAAAATCAAACCTAGAAGTGAAATTTGTTTGGTTCGCTTTGAGTTCTCTCGCATTAAGATGTCGATCTCTATTTGAAACATGCTTTTCTTCTCTATATCAAAAATGGGGATTAATTTTCACGAATTTCCAGATCTGACGACTTTACTTTTTGCACATTGAGCCTCAACTTCCTTTTATCTTTATGTCAATTGCCATGCCCCATACCTTTGTATGAACGCACAAAGCGGCCACGTGAATTAATTTGCAGACATAATAGTATTTTGGAATAAAGGGTATTTTAGGTAGTTCAAAAAGACACGAATGAAATTAGTTCAACGAATTATCATTATTAGTAGTAAAGATATGCAAACATGCAATATGTTCTGAATTTCCCACCCCCATTTATCTAACTATCTATCTCAAGTTATAGCTTCCAAGGTCACTATTAACCTATTAGTTTTCATGGCTAACTAATAACCCATTAATTCTTTATGGAATTCCTGTCCACTTTCATAGTTTTCATGGGATCGCTATGAACCTACGAGTATTCAGGCTCGTCCGTTGGACGTGTGAAAATTTATTTTTAAGCAAACTACTTGTTTTCCTATGAATGTTATATATGCAATCTCATATCGTATATGTTTAAAATTGCACACAAAAGATTTTGTTAATTTATATATACTTTATCTTCAAAGATCCCTTAGAGGCTAAAGCTGAAAACATATATAAATCATCTTATATCTTAAACTCAATAAATGCTGCTATTTAAAAATAACTAAATATCAAATTATTTACTAATATTATAATTATGATTTTGAGGATATTTGGTCAAAGATGTAATTTTAATGGTCTTTCCATTTTATAGATAGGATGAAGGATGTTAATTTTAATGTTCTTTTAACAAAAGTCTTTGGGTCAAGTATTATATAGTTTTCCCTTTATTTATTTCATGTGAAATATGTCTCTTAATTGTTAATGAAGAGGTAAAATCAAATCGGATTGGTTTTCCAAATAATTCATCAAAAATTGTGTAAAATGGGATATAAATTTGCACTTCCCAAATGCTTCTTCGAAATTTGTATAAAGTAGGATACTATTAAAAAATAACGAAGTCCTTTAATAAAAGGAATATTTGAATAACTATACATCCTTGCGAACAACTTAAATCTATTGGTAAATCTAACTCAATCTTTCTAAAAAGTGCAGCTTAATCTTTCTAAAAAGCGCGAGTTAGATTGCACTTTGTATTTCAAAAATTGTGATCTCATATAGATATTCATTGACACGTCTCCTTCTTATGGCTGCATAAAAACACGTACTTGCAAGGCTTTCATAAATGAATTGAACTATAAAAGATTTAGCTATGGGTTTTAAAATGAAGCATATACCAATGATTTATTTAGAAATGAAACGTGATATTTGATTATATGCCTTGGATTAAAAGATAACATAGGTCAATACTTTGACCTGAAACACATATTAATCCGATCTTATAATTAGACATATATTAACTTGCAGATCTGCTATGGTTGACTGCTTCAGCAAGAAAATACTATTCCAAATTTGGTTAATGTACATGTAGAAAACATTATACAAATAAATACTATTAAAAAATAACTAATATGAGTACAATCTTAAAGGAATTATGTCTTGAGCTCCTGCAAAGGTATTCTTATCTAAGTAACAGCGTTATTAGAAGCTAATAAAGCACTTTTTTGTAAAGTCCAACTCAAGTACAATATAGTTGCGATAGCCTAGAAGCATTAGTTTGCTAGTAATCAAATTTATTCCTTTCACCAAGTGTATAAAAAAGACTCAGCAGCAAAAACAATAATAGATGTCACCATTGATTACAGTAAAAATAGCGTTAATTTAATATTAAGTGTGTCATTGTTGTACCTTTCTCTAGAGACAACTTATAAATATAAATTGGATAAATATCAGTAGGTATCGATTTATAAAACATGGCAGGTACAAATGTATAAGGAACCACATGCCAATCTAAAGAGCAAAGAACATGTAAAGTGAAAGTCAACATTGTCATTAGAAAATTAAAAAGATTTAGAATTTTGATGTTTAGAATGAAATATGCCATAAATGTGAAAGAATCACTGAAGAATAATTCAATCAGGCTAAACATTTACTCTATTTTACAAAAAAAGGGAACACCATCTACTTCGCAGTTCAGTGACTTGCATGTGATGGATATTTTTAAACAATAAAACAGATTAGTCTGGTGTATGAGGAGCAGTTTATACAAATGATTTTTATTTGTGTGGCATAGATAAACAATCTGTAAAAGCATCACATGTTTAGGATATATAATCAGTACAATGAACATCTAATGAACAAAACTGTGCAGAGTAATTAGTATTGAGAAAAGGGGAAATATTGTTTAATTATATGGAATGATGTTATATGCTTTTACAACCAAGCATGCAATAAATAAAGACATGCTAAGATTTACATATTTAGCTTGATTTTAGTATAATCAAAATAAATGTGATCTATTTACATGTGTATTCGAGGAGCATTAAACGTTAGAAACATTCCATTTTTTGATGAGTGGAAGATGTGAGACATATAGTAATATGATACTATGTTTAATGTTAATTATTATATTAATATTTATTCTTACGATTACTTTTTATAAAAACAATTTTTTTCAATAAAATTGGTTTTCTTTGAAAGACAGCAACCTTATTCCAAATGCTACCAATGGCTATTTATGTATTTTCTCTTCAATTTTGTTAATTATTATCATGTCGGTTAAGTGTCAGACTTTGCATATCAAAACTTTTTAGTCAATTGGAAGGTGGATTTCATAATTTGGATACTTTGAAACAAAGATTTATTTTTGTTTGTTTCAAACTAACACCATGAATATTAGTATTTTCTATCATGTAAGGTCCTATTCATATGGATAATACATGACTTATTGTAGCTTTCACTTTCTGATTTTGCATATCAAAACTGAAGAATAAACATGGAGCCATGTAGGAAAAGTATTCAAAGGCATTTTAACTACAGGTACAAATATCATATGGCTATAAACTGATATGCATTAGTATGTCCTTATTATATTATTCTAGTAACAATATTTGATAAACATAATATCATAAATAAAATGTTCTGTGAATGTTTTTTTTAACATGAGAGATAGGTATGTAAGGTGCAACAATATTTAATAAATTAAAGTAGTAATTGTTTTAATTAGTCCCACATCGTCGAAAATGCAGTAATTGTTAGTGTATATAATATAAGATATGAGGTACTTGGTTGTTCATTTGAGAACCTCTCAAAATGTTGGGTTGATGGAAAAAAAGTTTATCGTTACTCAAATGAACTTTTAAAAAAAATACTTTAACATGGGTTGACATGAGATAACATGAATTGAATGTGGAAATGGTAGTTTAGGAATTTCAAAAAGACACGATTGATTCCTATTCATGGAATTCTCATTATTAATAGTAAAGATTTAATATAAATGTATATTAAAATATATAAAATTAATTAAAATGTTAACTAATTAACTAAGAAAATATAATATTATGCGTAAGACTATTATACAAGTAGTATGAAATATAAAAGTTATATAATAATAAAACATATATAATATGAATGTATAAACTAAATGTAGAACATTAAAGAAACCCTAAACATACTTAAGGGTAAGTACATATGTATTTTACGTATATCGTGGTTTTAGATGTGACATTTGAATCATGAGAGCATTTCATAAGAAATACATTATTCTATAAGTCGATATCACTTTATATAATATCCTATACAAATTTACCCACGGGTATAGGGGTTTAGATCAGCAAACGGTTTTACTATACCCTCCACAGAAGTTTACCGGCCTGCCGGGTTCTCTTGGGTTTTAAAAAAAATCACTTTATGTAATTATTGAAGATTATGAATCTTTAATATAATGTTGCCTTCTATCATATATATATATATATCATTTTCAATATATATATATATATATATATATTACTTGCATACTCCTTAGTCATTGAGCAAACTCAAGCTAGGATGTTATGTGTAGTATTATTGATATATTGAATAGATGAGGTAAGATTACTATACGTATTTGTTGAGAAAACTCAATGTACATATACTATACTTAGGATGCCGTGATATGGTAGGTACGAGTGAATAATCTCTTTTGGTTTGTTAAGCAAACTCAAGGTCAAAAAAGATTAGGACAAGGAACCATAGTCACCGGTGGAGCTATGACTTGTTGTGTAAACTAAAGATCACTATTCCAAGACGGACAAGCCCTACCACCCACTAGTGAAGTTGAAATAATACAATGTTTTTCTTAGGATTTGGTGAAAATAAAAGTCTAATGGGAACCTTATTAAAAAATGAAATGATAACATTTAATGTTTCTAATATTGTGAGAACATATCCTATATAATATTATAATAATCTACCATGATAGATTTGTGCATTTAATACGATTGGTAAAATGTTTATCAATTAAGATATACAAGTGATTTGAATCATAGATTGACAAATAGAAATATAACATATATTTACTAACAAATGCTTCTTGCACGTTAATTTTTCAACATCCATTCAAGCATTTGATTTTATAACTACTAGATACGTTCAAAATTTGGTCGCTTATGTATTTATTTGGTCAAGACCATGTATTGCATTCTATGAGTTTCAAACTCTAAAAGCAATATGAGATCGTGGATATTTAATCAATATTACAAATAAATGTTACACGGGGAACGGACACAGTTCGTAATGTATGATACTTCGTGAAGTTAGTTCATTCAAAATAAGCCAATAAATAGTACTATAAGACCAAATACTCTACTTGATTGATTACAAAATGATCGTATTGTGTTAAACATAACACTAGACCAGAACTATAAGAAAAAACAATGAATTCAATTACTGAAATGTTAGTTTGATCAGTTTAAATAAGGTGCATCATATTTGATGTCCTTAAATGCTAAGGATAAACAATTACATTTTTGTAAGGAGTTTGTTAATGGTTTGACCATTTAGAAAGAAAATTGAATGTATAAGGAATATATTTGATTTTAGGAGGATCGAGCTGTTGCCCGAAGCAACATCGTGCTCCATGCTCCAGCACCGGTTGACCGATGCTCAATGAGCAGTCGACTAGTCCCTGACCTAGAACTTATGTTTCAGGCAATGTCAATCCCCCCTCTGCTATGTCATTTTCTCTACATTTTGTTATGATGTGTCGTGATGTTATTTACATGGGTTTGAGCCTTGTTCTATGAAGATTTCATTACCTATTTCTTGAGTTATGAATTATATATCGTTGTTTTGATTCTAGACAAGTTAAACTCTATGGGTACTTTTATAAAACACATTTTCTATGCACTAGATTTCAAGTGTTTTATAAAGAGATGTTTGAAACATAAATCATAGAAAGGATTTATTTACAGTACTAATAGTTTTCAAGAATGATTTTGAAAAATGGATATATAAATATTCATGGTTTCAAAGCATTTGTGAAACATGATTATACACACACACAAAAATTTAATCATAATTTCATACTATTTATTACTAGCCTTTTAAACTAGTGTTTCGAAATAGAACAAAGCAAAATTAATTTCCTACACAAACACACAACCTCACTTGAATGCCAAATTGAATTAAACGGTCTAGTAAAACAAATGGTACGGAACTCTTGCGTTTACTTCATCGGTTAATTTTTGGACTTGTTCGGTTGAATATTTATTTATACATGAGTGGAATTTACTAACTTATAGTAAATATTCAAGTAAACCCGTGTGGTATAGGACGCATGATTGTTACTCGAATGATTACTATTTGGAGGTACATTACACATACCGAGTGGAGTTTACAAACATGTAGCAATATTTGAGTAAACCTGTATGGCATTGGACCTACGGTCATTACTTGAATGGCTTGCTATTGGTTATGACTTGTGAAGCGCTCGTCTCCTATTTTGACTTACGAAGTGCTTATCTTATTTTTCGACTTGCAAAGTGCTTATTTATTGACTTGGAAGTGCTCATGTATGATTATTGACTTAGTAAGTGCTTGTCTATTGCTTGATTATATGATTGTGAATTTAGATTCTATTATTGTGATGGTTGCTATAACTTTGATGATTGCCATGGATATGCATAATTTAACTTTGTGTTGTGAAGTTTTATAAGGAAGCCTTATCATGTTTATATGGACATTTATATCCTCGATGTTTATGCAAGCTTATTATTATGAACTCACCTTTTGTGATAATTAGAGATAGTTTGACCCGTTTATTATTTTTATAATACTCGGGCCAAAATCGAGACTTGATAGGTACATGGACTTAGTGACATTAGGTGTGGGCTAGCTTAAGAAGTTATATAGGATGTTACTTACATGTTGATGTATCATCTGAGTCTAGCTTATATATTTGTTGTATGTTTGTTTATGTTGTAGCCTTAAGTAGTCTTGTATATTTGAGACCTGTTATAGTTATTGTATGTATAGGTTTGTATATGTGAGTCTAGTATTTCCCTTTTTGTAGACTCACACTATAGAGAGGTATTTGATGATTATATTTCCGTTGCGACGTGTGATTCTATGTTATATATTACATGATATACTATTCTATTCTAAATAAGCCAACTTGTTTATTACTTTGCGTTGAGACTATTCATACACACACACATAAAGAAAAACACACACACACACAAACACATACAGATATATATATATATATGTATGTATGTATATATGTATATATATCGAGTTATGAGGTAAAAGATGACATGATTGTGTTAGCCCAAGGAAATGGGCATGGATGGTCGCACATATCAAGCCTTATTTTTCGTATTACTCGATAATATTCTTAGGTAATATGAGTATAAATATGGGGATTTACAGCTTGGTATCAGAGCAGAGGTTCGGAATAATTTAGAATGTAAGAAACACAAATCTTAGCCTAGACGGACTTAGAGTCTCGTCCTTTAGATGTGTTGGGTAAAATTTAGGATTTATTTTCTATTTAGGATATAAGTATAAATAATTGTTGGGAATAATCATTGGGACGTATTTGTAAAAAAAGTGAATTACTTTACAAATTATTGTTATAGATATGATTTTTAAACTTTGGAACTCACTTTTATCAAAGAGTGAGATTTAATGGATAGGAATAGATCATGCCTTTGATCACTTAGTGTTGGGGTGGTGTCATGATCCATTTGTGATCAGAGTTGTGCAGTAAAAACCGATAGAACGCTTTTCGCTGAGCATAGTAATTAGTTTGTTCAAATATGTTTGCTTGGTTGATAGATGCACGATTGTTTGAAATTATAAGTAGTTGTTTAAAATTAGTATTGAGTAGGAATCATCATTTGAAATTTAGAAACCTAACGATATTAATTATAAGTCCATGCGACGTCTTCAGTAGTGTAGCTACCACAAAGGATATTCAAAATTTACATCGTATAAAATGAAATATTATTTTATAAGTATAACTAATTAAATACTAAGATAGATGTGGAATTGGATAATTGCATGATGTATGCATGGATGGATGGTTGTAGTATTGAATTGTTATTAGTAGATTATCATTTGTAAGAAAATATAGTTGGAAATTAGTAATTTTGCGTTAAATTACCCTTTGAGTGCTTTAAGAGTTCTAATCGATGTGTCTGATCAACGTTATCGATAGGGATTCCTAAATACTTTGCGGGACAGTCAGAGACATTGCTTTGAGTTTTAATATATTGAATATCTTATAAATGTTTTGTAAGAATTATAAATAATATTTACACAACAAGTAAAGTTTTGAAGGAAGTTAAATATTATTTGGAACTAAAATAATATTGTAATAACCTAGAATTTCAGCCATTCGAATTTGGAATATTTAATTGACTTTAAATATTAAAAATTTAATTTTATAAGTTAAATAACTTGAATTTTAAATATAGCAATTTATTTGATAATGAAAATTGTTAAATTTAATAAGTGGAATTCTTTAAATAATTGAATCTTGAATTTAACTTGAATAAATGGATTTAAAAAGATTGGTTAACATTAATTTTAAATAATAAATGGCCAGTGTAAACTTTAATTTGAATTTAAAAGTGATTTGAGTAGTTTTTATAATAATCTTTTTAATTAACGTGTGAAATTAGCCTTTCGAGACACTTTTTGTATTTGGACAAAACCAGTTCCATTGGATCCGTAATAGTGAATTATTATATGTCGTCGAATTTCATGGAGATCGGACATATCGTTTGGTTATGTGAAATTTAAACACATAGAAATTAATGAAAAAAAATTTAAATTAACATAAATTTGAGTTTGAAAGTTAACTTCTATATATGATGGAATTGGATCCCGATACCAGTTCCATTGTATTTGGAATATGAATATTTAGTATAGAACGCCAGGTGGCACACCTCGTTTGGAGTTCGAAAATTTAAAGCATGAATAGTGTTTGGATATTTTTTGTATAAAAGGCCCTCAACATTTGAAAAACCATAAATAAAATATATGCATCCGACATTCTCTTTCAAACCTCAAACCTAGGATCTAACGGCCATGGTTCATTAGAGCCATCATGGTCACTTTCAGACCCCGACCTCAACTAAACAAAACATCAGCAGGGATGTGATGAAGGCAATGGACGGTGGAGATGGGCTATGGTGATCGGTGGTGGCCAAAATCTCATCACGAACATCGGTAGGTTTTTCGTATTTTTCTCGATGATTAGGTGATGAATGACCGCAAGGATTGTTTCTATGGAGAGTTTGTAGTAGGGGCTTCTAGTGGTGGTGATACGGTGATGGTTAGGGCATAAGAGAGGCAGCGGTGGTGATGGAAAATACGATCATTTTAGCAGCCTGAAATAAATGATAAACGTAGTGATTTGGGGTTTAAACGGGGATGATTAATGATAAATGATTATAATTAAAAGTGTAAATTTATAATGTTATAAAATTGTTAACTTATAAATGTTATAATGTTTTCATATGAGGTCCGAATTGAACGCGACAAGTTGCGTTGCACTCATTACAATGAATACTATGTCATGGAATTGGATTGGATGGATTTGGAGCTAGTAGGAATTTATGTTAAAATTGAAAGCTTGTTCGATTTTAATTCTAACTAAAGCGCTTCAATAATTACTGAATCAAAGTGAGTTAAGCTCACCTCTCTGGCCTACTTAAATTTCTATATAAGTGTGGATAATTTTATTGTCGATTGTTTGTTAACTATTTCGTTGGTTTACTATTTTATTAGTTGGTTTGGATATATTCATGCCCCTGAAGTGTATGAAACCCTATTATGTTCCTTAGTATGAGCGGATAACACTTTATATACAATCCTGCCTCAAAACGGTTGATTTATATTTTATGATTATATAGTGTATGTGATGTAGGAGGACAGGTTGGAGGGATCCAACAGGATTCCCCACCACTGTTGATTTTTATTTACAAATATTTCTATATATGTTATAATATGTGATTTGTGATGTACGAGGACAGGTTAGAGGGATACAACTGGATTCCTCGCCCTATTGATTTTATTTTTCATATACTATGATATATATTGTGTTGGATGCCATATTTGATGACATTGATGTAATTTCCCTTATTTAGTTCTTTATTAGCACTGGGCCTTATTTATGGTATTTTAAAATACTATATAATAATGATTTTAATTTAAAAGAGATTTCAAAGTAACTTTGGAAAGTGCAACAACCCGAATTTTTCGACGCCCGAAAATCGACATCAATACGTCCACTGATCAAATGCCGAGCAATCGGATGCCGGAAGACCGAATCATTAGGGTTAAAGAAAAAGGAGGTAGAAGAAGAGAAAATAAAAACAACAACAGAATCTTACCATCGCAGTGGAATAAAATATAATAGATGATAACTGTCTTTAAATAAAAGAATTATATCTTTTTACACATTACATCATCAGAGTACAACACAATCAATACCAAATTACTGGACAGTTATATTAACTTGTCCTCACAAAACTAAATTCATAACTTATACAGCACAACAGAATATATATCAAGTACGGGTGATACGTCTCGCCATCCAGCTTGTCTCCTGAGCTCTATAGCAGTCTATCTAGAATCTGTATTCTATAATACTCGGTCTGACCCGAGCATTATAGTTAAATAACACCGAGTCAGTCTGGAAAACCAGCGTGAGAAAACACACTCAATTTGATTATTAAAGTTTTCAAAATCATTTTGAAATCAAAGGTATCATGTAAGACCGCGCCACAAATAAACATGCCGGGTTTTTACCTTACGATAACCAAAACATTTCTTATAAAATCCTCTGATATTATAGTACTGTCTATATACAAATATTTATTCAAATAGCTTAAATTGTTACATTATTAAATTCCAGCTACTAGCCACAAAGTGGGTACTACAAACAAAAAACCATAAGGCATGTAGGGAGAATGTATTTCCATCAATGGCAGGGCTACCGGGGTACCGTCCGTCACAGTACGTGGTCTAGGCCACTGTACCGAGGATCCACCCTGATCCCTTGCATCACAGGACCAGAGCTACCCCTTACTGGATAGTCCGAATAAGTTCACCCAGCGGTTGGGATCAACCATCGTCCACACAGCCCAAAAAAGGGACATCTAGACAGAGGTGACCTTACCTAATTGGTTGCTAGCCAGTTAGCCTTGTGTGCACCTCCCCTGTTGTAGTCATTGCCGGTTGATGAGGCTCGAAGCTATGCGTTACCTTTTTAGCACACATTCACTTAGAATGCTCACGTTCTCCTGACGATGTTCTGAAAGCACTCATCCATAGAAGTCCGTTCCGGGTTCGAATGAAACCGAAGGCACTACTCCTGCTATATCTATTTTGGAATCAGCCTCAGGATTAGTAGCGATTAGCCCTTGCATTTTACTTATCCATCTTCAACTCCAAGCTCTTGTCTTTCCTCATGAAAACGTTCAAACCGAATCGAAGTTGTTTTTGGAAAATAAATTCCGATCCCGGTGTCTTCGAAATGATCAACGCATTGTCCAATATTGATAGTCAGTTATTTAACTATCAAATAACATTCACAGACAGCCACCAGACTTAAAAATAATTTTCCCAAATTATTTATTTCAAAATAACTTTGCAAGCTATTTTTCCATACTTCAACCATTTGAAAAAAAATTCAAACCACCTTTCTCTCACGGAATAAATTTCCCAAATATTGTTTATTCCCACTGAAAATCACCAAGTTCAAATACTTTAGATTTTAAAACAATTTAAATCACTTTATTCTAAAATATACTTTAAAACATTAAAATTAAAACTACTTAAACACTTTATTCAAAAATTTATACTTTAGAATTATTTAAAACTACTTTATAAAATATAAAACTAATTTTCAAAATAAAAGTTAAGCTAAACTAAATTTTAAAATAAGAGTTACAAAATTCTGTACAAGGTTTTAAATAAAACTTTAATCAAACTGTCTTAAAATAAATCTACTTTATAAAATATAAATATTAATAATTATCTTTTTAAACCATAATACCAATTAACTTTGTTTTAAAATAATTACTATTATAACTAATTTAATAAAATATTTACCTTTAAAATTTTAAACAATTTAAATAATAATTCTCAAAATAGCATTTCTTTAAATAACTTTAAAACTTTTAACTTAACTTGAAAATCTGGTTGAAACTATTCTTGGCTTTTCAGGGAAATACACTCTCCTTGCACACCTTTAAAAATAAATCACTATTTATTTTTAAAACAAATTACCCCTTCCTTTATAAATTTCCATCTTGATTTTATATCTCCAAAGTATCCTCTGATAAATATTTCATTTCATTTATAAACCCGTTTATAAATTCCACAATCTCATTCTCTTTTTTAAAAACCTAGTTTCCAACATTAAGTTGATTTCCAAATTGATTCCCAAAATTTACTCCCTTTGAAATAATTCCTTTACTTCTCCAATTTATTCCAAATCCCATTAATTAAGATTCATCCTCTTACTATGGTTTAAAATCTTAATTAAACTGAAAATATCAATTCATATTTTGTTTCAAAATTCTTCTTTTATTCCTTCCCAAACAATTTAAAAATCTGAATTTTTAAAAATAAATTCTTTAATTTTTAAACAATACCACTTCATTTATTTTTATTTATTTAAAAATCTTTTTCCATACTTGAAATTAATTTATTAGAATTTTAAAATCAAACTTTTGTCCTTTCCCAAATTCATTCCTCTAATTATCCAATTTCGTTATATATTTTTTAGTTAGAATTCTCTTTTTATTTATTTTTAAATCCAATATTTATATTTTTGATATCTCAACATATCCAAATATATACAATTAAACCATAATATCCAATATTTTCAATTCCAAATAAAATCAATAATCAATCAGAGATAGTCAATGAATCATGTCACCGATTATATTAAATATTTTTGAGGAATCCAATTGGATCCCTCCAACCTGCTTCCCTGCATCCATAGATGTTAGCACACAATTTAAAATACCAATCCCATTTCAAGGCGGGATATCACAGTATAAATGGTCATCCGCTATTATGCGGGCGCATAGGGTCTCATCTGCTATATAGTGCGGTAAACCAATCACTCCAATATATATATATATATATATATATATATATATATAACATATAATATCACATCCAAATAATTCAAACAATCTACCAATAATTTAAATTTTACTATTTGAATTTAAATGGAATTCTAAATGAGTGAGATTTACTCACTTTTGATTATTATTTTTGCAATCTACTTCAAACCGGCTTATTTCCTTCACAATTTTGACCTTACGTCATATTATAAGGTTTGTTAATATTTGAATTCATCAAACAATTCATTTCTATTTATTTAATTTTAACTAATAATTAAAATTTTAAACTAATTTTCATTTTAAAAATCTTTTAGTATCTTAGAATAATTAAATAGGTTAATTTAAACCAACTAATAAATTAAAAATGTACATTTATTTTCTTTTGAAAATACATACATATATACACTTATAAAAATAGATTTCAAAGTATCTAACTTTTATAAAATCTCTACAACATCTCAAAATTCGTATATCTTCCCAAAATCGCTTATATATATATCTGTTTTAAATTATAACATGCATGTGGATATATAAAATTGCTAAATTAAAAACTTAATTAATTTACCTAACAGCCTAACACCCTAACAAGCAGAATACGACCGCACCACCATCCAAACGAGCAACCGCCACCTTATCCTTCCGGATCGCCGTGTGCTATTTCGATTGCCAATGCACCACCCTTGTGTTTGAGCCTCCACACAGCACTCTTCTGCGTAAAACTGCCACCACTCACCGCCAAATCATCGAGAAACCCCAAGCCCTAGCCCTAACTCGCCCTGGTAATCGCCAATTCCTGAGCGATGGCGACTTCGAAATCGCCTTTGGCCACACGATTGAGTTTCCTAACTCGAATCGAACGAGTTTGAATTGATGTGCTATGTTAGATTGGCTCGGCCATTGATTAGGGTTTCCAACCTGATGAACGAATTCATGAATTAAAATTAGAAAGAGGCGGCCATTGTTTTGAATTATGAAGTTGATTTCTTTTTCGTCAATTTTTTTCTGTAATTAAACGAGACAGTCCTTCTTATTTTATTTTATTAAAAAATAAAATCAACGCATGTTAATGCGGTAGGACAAGTGTTTGAAGAGGTAGGCCATGTGTTGAAAAGTAGAATACGTGTCTTCAAAGGCCTACCAATATTATATTTAAAAATATTATATTTAAATTCAAAGTCAAATTTAAATCGTCTCGGTAAATGCAACTCAAAATTTCGAACTCCTATCGAGGCGTGCCATTAGGCGTTCATAATGTTAAATCCTTACTCCAGATGCAATGGAAAAGGTTTCGAGGCCTAACTCGATCGCATGGAAAAGATAGTTTTTTGGACCCAGTAATTTTATTAGATTTTCGATATAGATTACAGCGCGTTTATCTACCGTACAACCAAACGATCACTCCAAACACTACGAAAATTAAAATCCGATAATAATATACCATTATGGATCCAATGGAACTGGTTTTTTCGAAATCCGAGACTATCCCTCGGAAGGCTATTTTTAAATATTGATTTAAACGATAAAATTTAAAAACTGAACTGAACACTCTCAAATTCAAATTTTAAACTTATATTATCTCTAGTATTATAATTATAAATTTTCCAAACCTTTGAAATATTTTTAACAAGCAGAAACTGAAGATTCAATATTTTACCCAACTTTCCACAATTAAACTTAATAATTTAATTGCCAAATAAACAGTGATATTTGAAATTCAAGTTAAACTAACTTTCAAATATTTAAAATCAATTAAATAATTCAATTTCAAATATCCAGAAATTCTAGGTCGTCACATTCCTCCTCCTTAAAAGAATTTCGTCCCTGAAATTACTAGGTAGGAAGAATGGTCCAAAACCCGTTCTCTATTTTCCCAAACAACTGGTTTTTAACAACTACCCAAAACCAAACAGTTTCATCTTTCCAAAACAATTTATTAAAGACATAATCACTCTTGCTAACTTTCTAAACTCATCCATAACTTCCAAACAATATTATTTACTCAATAATTCAAATTTATGTTCAAAGCCCAATTTTAAATTAACAAAATCTTCTCAAAATTTTCTAACTCCCTAAATTTTTGAAAAAATTTCACTAGCGTCTCCTTTGCGTGGCTAGCTCGGTACAACTACAAAATGCCACTATGGGCCCTCAGATTTCAAAAAGAAAATAAAAGGCCAAGCGGTTAGACAAGATTATCATCAAATTTCATACAGAAATTTAAATACATATATTTTGTTGCAATTCCATTTATCTTATGAAATCAAAATTCCAATTTTCCTTTTGCTTTTAAACACCTGTATCCCACTAGGCAATAATGTTCAATTACAACATTCAAAATCTCTTTACACATTTCTTCACAAAAGTCATCATATCTATTTCATTTACATCTGTACGATCACATATATCATCCGTATGCAATACCCAATTCGATCGCTCACTCGATCACACAATTTTATTTCCGAACTAGTATTGTCCACCTGACTTCCTAGTATAGACTCAGATCTGGTTTCTTGATCAGAAATTGTCATTCTGGCATAGCCACAACTATGATAGAGAATTTCCAAAATCAATCAAAAATCCATATCCAGGATTTGCCGTCGAAATCGAGTGAAAAATCCCGACTCGGAACGATATAAGTATCTCAAAATGTTGTGCTCGAATCTGGATCAAATTGCTATTCGAATAAAATGATATACGTATATCCTACGTATTTATCTCAATTGATTATTAACTAAATTAATTTTTCTCCTTATTCACATTCATTATGATTTCTACCCACTTATTTACAATTTCCCATTTCACAACTTCCAGTTTGATTTTTATCCAATTATTAACTTAGTATATTTTCAATACCAAATTTACTTAAGAACTTTCACCCTTAAATTTTCTTAAGTTTAATATAAGCACTTTATACATTCTTATATTATTACTTTCACATTACAACTTGGTTTTTATCTACATTTAATCAATTTGGATTCCAATTCCATATAGATTCAATTTGCTTCACTTTACTAATTAATTTCAAATATTCTTTCCCAATTTTCATCCAGATTTTCATTTCAATTCTACTTGAATCCAATTCATCTTCAAACTTTGAATATTGAATTTTATCAATTATCTTCCATCACAACTGGTTCATATCACTATTTTAAATCAGTTCCTCTTACTAATTTATTCTAAATCTCAAACAAAAAATTTTATTACCAAATTTTTAGTATTTGGTTCACTTCGAATTAATTCTATAACTTCACTTTATTTTACACATTTTAAATTACATATCATCCAACACAATTCCAATTCATTTGCTTACCCACTTGAATAACAATTAGTTTACTCACTGATTTTATTTTATACCTTTATTTTATTTAGTCAAACCTTGGCTGTCTTCCGTTACACACAATTCAAATTAATTCTCAATATTTAGTTTAAACCCTATTTACTTACAAATGCAAATTCATTTGTCTATCCACAATTTTATTTCCAACTTATATCTTTTATTTAAGTAACTATTTTTCTTAATTTCCTTAGACTTTCTTTAAGCTCTCTTTTACTTAACTATATTTAATTACACTCCAATTCACTTTAAAATTTAAATTTCTATATGTTTTTCAATTTATTTCCATAAACATTTTAAATATGATTCCAGAGTTTAAACACTTTCACAACATTTCAAAATCAACTTCGAAAACAATTATTCCTTTGAGTCTCAAAACCAAACCCAATTTGCATACAACTCCAATTTAAAATCTCCAGGCAGCAATTCCTCCTTGTAAACTTGAAAATAAACATCGATGATGCTGCAGTCATCACTGAATTTATTTTCCAGCGACCGAAGTGAGTTCAGTTTGACTTGACTAAAACAACTTAGCTTAACAGGTACCGTCCAGGTTGACTGGAATGAAATGTGCACTCTTGGTCAACCCGTCTATTACAACCCATATACTTTCATTATCTCTATTTGACCTTGGCAACCAGTCTATAAAATCCACGGATATTATACCCCATTTCCAAACTAGAATTTCTAAAGGTTGAAGCAACCCACTCGGCTTCTAATGTTCAGCTTGCACTTGTTAACAGTTTGCACACTGCATAACCCATAAGTCAACGTCCTTTTTCATACCTTTCTAATAGAAGCTCCTCTTCATATCTTGATACATCTTGGTCCCTCTATGATGAATCGTAAACTTGGACCGATGACATTCTCTAAGAACTTCTTTCCTCATGTCCTCAATATTTGGAATGCACAATCGTCCCTTCTTTCTCAACCATCCTCTTTGGTTGAGACTAAATTCCTTTAGATCATCGCTCTCTGTTCCAATACCGGATCCTCCTTTTGCTTAGAAGCAATCTTTCAATCAACACCGGTCGAACTTCTAAACAAGACAACATGGCGGTACTCTGACTAGAACTAGCAGTTGATCTTAATTGCACACCATAATTGGCCAAAGCTTCTAAATCTGTCCATTCCACCAACATAGTTGATACCACGTTCTGATGTCTTCTGTGAAGAGCAACTGCTACCTTATTACCTTTCCCTGGTGTATATTCTATACCAAAATCATTGGGAACAAAAAATCTAGCCACCTCTGCTATCTCATATTCAACTCCTTATGTAAGAATAAATAATTTAAGGACTTATGATCGGTATAAAGCTCAAACCTCTCCCCTAAAAGATAATGTCTTCAAATCTTCAATGCAAAGATCACTGCAGCCAACTCCAAATCATGAGTAGGATACCTCATTTTATGCGGTCTAAGCTATCTAGATGCATACACAATAACTTTACCCTTTTGCATCAACACCGCTTCTAATCCATTTCCACATGCATCAGTATACACCATGAATCCTTGGTTTCTGTTTTGAATTACTACATTGGTGCATTGGTTAACAAATGCTTTAGCTTAAGGAATGCTTCCTCACGTTTGCTGGACCAGACAAACTTCATCTCCTTCTTGGTTAACTTAGTCAAAGATGCTGTTATCTGCGAGAAATCCTCGATGAATCTCCGGTGGTGGCCAGCGAGTCCAGGAAAACTCCTAATCTCAGTCACCGTCTCTGGTCTCTTCCAATTATTAACCTCTTTGACCTTATCTAGATCAACTGATAATCCTTTCTATGAAACCACGTGACCAAGAAACTTAACCTCTTTCTTTCAATAATGACACTTGGAAAACTTCGCTTTCAATCGATTTTGCCTCAGCGACTCCAACACCACTCTAAGATGATCCTCATGCTCTCTCTCATCCTTAGAGTATACTAAAATGTCATCCATAAACACCAGCACAAACCTATCTAAGTACTTTCGGAAAACTCGGTTCATCAAATCCATGAAGAAAGCAGGTTCATTCGTCAATCCAAATGGCATCACCTACCACTCATATGAACCATATCTAGTCCAAAATGCTGTCAAAGGAATACCGTTCTTTGCCACTCTTAACTGATGGAAAGTTGTCACCAAATCCAACTGGAAAAACACTCTGGCTCCACTCAATTGATTGAACGGATCGTTTATTCTCAACAAAGGGTACTTATTCTTGATCGTTCTCTCGTTCAAATTACAATAGTCGATACACATCCTCAGCGACCCATTTGGTTTCTTTACGGACACTGCGGCTGCTCTCCAAGGTGAACTGCTTGGCCTAATAAAATTCCTTCCTTTAAGATCCAATAGCTGCACCTTCAATTCCTTCATCTCAATCGGTGTCATCCTGCTAGGTGGTCTACTCACAAGTTCAGCTTCGAGCACAAGATCTATACGAAGCTTAACTGCTCATTTCGACGGTAGTCTATGATTAGCTCAAAGACATCTGCAAACTCTCTTGCTAATCGAACCTGACTTAACTCATCTCCTATCTCCATAGTACTGTACTAACACTTTGGCCAGAATTCTCCACTAAGAATATTACTTGGTATGGCTATCAGGGTGTCTCAATTATATCTCCCTATCCTGGCAAAATATTCTAGCCTCATACCTGCCCAACCAATCCATACCTAAAATGATTCTGAAATCTACGAAATCAAAAATGTACAAACTGCATGCAAACTTATGAACAAACAAATCAAGTTCTAACTGGTCACATCTCAACCCTAGAGTTGCATATCCCCCTATTGGATTCGCAACCCTTAAGGAAGCAATAAGGTAAGTGGGTTCTAAGCATAATCTATCAACCAAACACCGAGATATAAATGAATGTGATGCACGGGTATCAAAAAGCACCCTAAACGGTATATTCTGAATCAAAAGCATACCTTCCATCATAGTCTTTCCTTTATCATCCATAGTAGGCTTAGGTGGTCCAATAGCAAAAACCTTTCCATTGTCTTCTCTAACTAGCTCTGGACATTGGTTCTTGTAATGCCTAACTTGATCATAGTTGAAGCAGTTCACATTTTTATTATTTGCAGCCTTCTTTCCATTACCTGTCTGGCACTCATTCGCATAATGACCCTTCTTGTCACACATATAGCAAACTAACTCTACCTTTTCCTTCTTGGAATGATCTCGCTTCTAGGCTCCCTTCTTCTTAAAGAACTTTCTCTTCTTCCCCTGAGATCCCCGAATTTCCGCTGCCTTCACTCTAGCACAATTAGCAAGCATCTCTTTATGGCGAATGGCCATCTCCACAACTAAATTACCAGGATCGCGAAGATGTGGCAGGGTCTTCCTAGTAATCTTGGGCCTTAGCCCCCTAATGAACTTCTTATTCCTTCTTGTAAGACCTGAAATTTTGGTCAATTAGTTTTGAAAGTTTAAATTATTTTTAAATGTTGAATTTGAATTATTAAATGATTTTATTGTATGGAAGAATCAGTGAAATAGTTTAAAATTTCAAATATAACAATTAGTTTGATTTGGTAAATAGTAATTTAACATTGGAAATTGGGTAAAAATGGGAATTTGGAGTTAGATATGAATAGAAATGATTTCTAAGTTGATTTAAAATAATATTTGGATTAGAATTATGATATTGGACTTTTGAATGGAAAAGTCGATAAATTTAAAGTTTGAAATTTATATATTTATTTAATAGTGAAATTAAATATATAGCAATAGGGTAAATAATGGAATTTTGATTTAATATTAATCGGATGATTTATAGTATGGATATAAATTCTATTTGAATTATAATGGAGTTAGTAAGTTTTAAAAATTGAACGATGATTATGAAAATCGCTCGATTTAGTCGACGAGTTAAAATAGCAATACGGGGCACTGTTTTGGAATTCGACAAAACTAGTTCCATTGGATTCGTAATAGTGTATTATTATCGGATTTCAAATTTTGTAACATTTGGAATTACCGTTTGGTCGTATGGGGTAGAAATGCGTAGAAATAAAAGTCGAAAATTTAATATTTTAATTCAAGTCAAAAAGCCATCTTCCATATATGATCGAATTAGACCTCGACACATGTTCCATTATGTTCGAAATGATGATAAAATATTATAAATATCAGGTGGCACATCTCGATTGGAGTTTGTTCGAAAAAGCATGTAAAAATTGAAAATAATATTAAAATAATTCGTATACACATGTATATACTCTTTGCAACAGTAAACCCTAGCTTCATACATTCACGGGCCTCCATTCTCAAAACCAATGGCCGAAAACTCCAATCCTTCTTCCTTAATTATCTCTTAATCCATATGTTTTCAAGCTTGGTATCTAAATGAAACATGTAGAGCCCAGGACGATCTTCAAATCCAACGGCTGTGATCGTTTTTAGAGAAATAGATTGGCAACAATATGGGGTTGAAGGCACGATGTTCACACAGGAATTCTGGAGTCTAGATGTGGCCGAGCTTGGTTGTGCTATGGTCGTGGGGAGGACTCACGTAGGCACATGCGGTGAGGGGTTCCGATCAAATTCTAGAGAAGCATAGAAGGAGTGGTGATGGCTTGTTAAACGCAGGCATGGGTTTTAGCGACGTGATTACCTGGAGATGGGGGAAGAAGGTATGCTAGGCAGTGATATGCAATAGGGAAAATGACGGTTGAGATCTGATTAGGATAATAATAAAAAAGAATATATAATATATATTCAAATCTTATAATAGCATATCTTTGTCATACGAGGTCGAAATCGGACGAAACAAGCAGTGACGGAATCGTGCAGACGAACATTACACTATGGAACAGATCTGGAGATAATTGGAGCAAGTTAAAACTTTAGGTTAAATCGAACGTGTTCGATTTAATTTAAAATTTGAACATTTGACGAATTAAAACTCAAGGTGAGTTAATCTCACTCAATTTTGGACTGCTGGTATGAATTTTAAATAGTTAAAATTAATTGATGTTTGATTGGATGAATTGATACATTTTTGTTAGTTAGATGTGGTATTATATAGAGTTGTGTATATATATATATTGGAGTGATTGATATCCCCGATATATATATAGTGGATGAGACCCTATGTGCCCCGTATAATAGCGGATGACCCTGTATACCGTGATATTCCACCTCGAAGCGGAATTAGTATTTTTATTATTGTATTAACATATATGGATGCTGCAAAACAGGTTGGAGGGATCCAACTAGATTCCTAAAAAGTGTTGAATTAAATTTCATACTTATTTATATATGATATGTCTGGATAACTTGTGATAGATTGTTATATGATTTAAATTGATTGGATGCTATGACAATTTTAGCCTAGATTTTGGTATTTCTAAATACCAATATTATATAGTTTGAATTTGAAGAGAATTTTAAAAGTGATTTTGAAGTAAAATATTATAAAGCATTTTGGGTTAATTAATTGGATAAAATAAATGGTTTGGAATTTGCACTTAACTAATTCGAGATATTGTAAATAGAGATTTTTGGAATAAAGTTTATAAAAAGGATTTTGAATTATAAATTCTTAAGTGGTACCTGTTTAAAATATAAAAGGTTTTAAAATTTAGATTTTAACAGATTGGAAGGATAGAAGTGAAATTGGAAATAATTATAAAACTGGTTATACTAGAGTGCAAGTGAGGTTTCCAAATTTACAAAGTGAAATTAAAATCGGGAAATTAGGCTTGTTTTAAAAAGAGGATTTTTAGTTATTAACTCGATAATTTTAAAAGTGTTAAAAAACTTCTGAAAACTAGTTATTTAATTATTTTAATTTGTTTAAAGCATATTTAATTATTAATTAGTAACCTTATAATGATTGCTAAAGATTTATTATTATCTATTATTTAAGGATTAGTCAGCATTGTTGTTTTAAAAGATAACTTATTAAATATTAATATTGCTTTGTATAATAACTTTTATTTAAGTATATTTGCATGGATTAAACTTAAAATTTATTTTAAAAACTTACAAGCATTATTTTGAGATAATTTTTAAATACAGCTTTCAGGGAGTAATGGTATACTCGCATGGCGTATTCGGAGGCAGTGAGTGCATGCAGTTAAGTTTTGGATTTCTCTGGGATAGAGACATAACCATTGAGCGGTGAATCCATGATTTGATACCGCAGTGGTACTTTCCACATTATTTTAGAAGGTTTTTCATATATTTTTGAAAAGATAGTGTAAATTTACTAAACTTGATAATATAAGTATGTATAATTTAGACAAAGATATTAATGTATTTAAAACTAAAATAAAAGGCACTTAGTGTTTTTCAGTGTAAAATGGAATATTGGTTGAATGATTTTTTATTTGATAGTTAAATAACCGGCTATCAAATTTGGACCCAAAAATAACTTTAGGAATATCTAGAGGAAACGCGGGAATTATATGGTACAGTTACCATTCGAGGTGTTATACTGTATGTATAGACTCGTTCGTTCTTCTAGGATGATAATAAAGAAATCCGTCCACTAACGGTTAGGAGGTGATCTCTAATCTTATCTTCGTCTGTTTATTTCCTAAAGAACCGGGGTTGAGTTTACCGAAAAATATCGAACGTTGTTTCGAAGAGACCGAGATCATATAAGTTTTCCAAAAACCGCTTCGATTCAATGAGTACGTTTTCGAAATGAAGACAAGAGCATGGAGTCGAAGACGGAGCAGTGAAGTGCATGGGCTATCGCTACTAATGCTAAGGGTGATTCCAAAATGGATGTAGTAGGAATAGTGCCTTCGGTTCCGTTTGGACCGGAACGGACTTGTATGGAAGAATGCTATCAACAAATTGTCATTGGAGGACAATGAGCATTCTAAGTGAATATTCCGCAAAACGTAATAGTAGCCTCTAGCCTTATCAACCGGGAAGGACTAAAAAGTAGGGAAGATTTAGCAAGGCTAAGTGGGTAGCACCCAAGTAGGGTACGTTTATCACCTTTCTAGATACACTTGGATATTATTACTACGATTTATGGAAGGAGCTAGGAAAGGGTGGGAACACCCAGGGTGATGGCATATTCGGTCAGTTTAGGTTAAGGATAATTCGGTCTTGTGTAGCAAGGGATCCCGGCGTGGTTCTTGGTATGCCGTTCTAGACGTGTACTACCGATAGGCGATACCATAATGCCTAGGTATTCGGATGGAATCCATTCTCCAATAAGCGAAATATGGTTTTGATTGTGCCCAACTTTGTTGGAACGTGAGATGCAAGCATTTCATCTATTTGAATAAGTATTTGTACTTAGACACTACTATAATATCAGATGATTTTGATATGAAATGTTTTGGTTATCGTAAGGTAAAAATCCATCGTGTTTCTGTGTGGTGTGGTCTTACGAGATACCTTTGATTTTCAAAGGATTTTAACAAAAGTTAATAATTCAAATTGAGTGTTTTCTTACGCTGCTTTTGCAGAATGACTCAGGTGTTATTTTATTATAATGCTCAAGTCAGACCAAGTATTACAGGTTTAGGTTAGGATACTATGGAGCTCATGAGACGGGCTAGAGACTAAGACGTATTCTCGTACTTGTTTATTTTCCACTACAATGCTTGTTGAAATTACTAGAAATTGTGAGGGCATGTTGTTAAAACTGTCCAGGCTGATAATTATTAATTTTTGTACTTTAGTGTGAGATATGTATATTACAGTTTTGACTTGTGTAAAGAACTATTGATATTACATGTTATTCAGTCCGCTGTGAGATTCTATTTTGTTTAGTTTCTTCTTTCTTCCACCTGCTTTCTTTTCCCTCAACAATCTGTCTTTCCGGCACTCGATCGTCCGCTATGTTATACAATGGGCGTATTTATGTCGATTTTTGAAGGTCGAGAAGGCGGATCGTGACATGTGGTATCAGAGCTTAGGTTGGCAATATACCTAGGTTTTGGTGGGAATTGCTCATTAGAGATAGAGTCAGTAGTACTTTAGAATGAGTTTGAGTGTATTAATAGCTATGAGCGTGTATTTTTTAGTGAATATAAAATGTTTTATATTATGTTGACTTATCAGTTGAGAGTTTATGAATTTTGGTCGGTACAGGAAGTACAACCATATGATAGGGGTTTCTAAACTCTTAAACAAGATAAACCGACACAGTATTTTTTTAAAGTGGGTAAATGAAATAATTTTACCCAAAATTATATTTTGATATAAAAGAACTAATTTTTTGAAATTAATATAGTGTATATGCTTGGAATGTTTGGTTGTTAATATTATAATCAAAAACAAGATTATAAAATTTGAAATGGTTATATACATAACCAAATAGAAATTTATAAGTATGATTTATACAAAGGAATATAACTAAAATTTGTTTTAAACCAGAATTTAAAGCTCGAAAATTTTGAGAAATGGGTTAAAATGAATTTGAACTAAATGTTTGGGAATTTTTAAATCATGGAAATTTTGGAAATGTTTTCCAAAATGGTTTGAAAGGAATAATGGGGTATTGCTTTGAGACATTTTTGAAAGGAAGTTGTTTTAAAATGGATTTTGGAAGTAAGGAAGCATTGAACTCACCTAGTCACTGGAAAATAATCCTGGTGATGATGGCCACATCATTAGTATTCATTTTTGAGTTTCTAGGTGATGGATTGCTACCGTTATAATTGGTTATGAATATTTTATTTGGACTTGTTTGGTAACAAGTTTTGTTTCAGAAATTCCGAAGAGAAATTGTTTTGGGAAAAACCAAGTGTTTTGAAAATCCAGAAGCATGATTTGACATACCAAAGTGATGAACGTAAATTTATGATTTCAAAATGGTTTGAAATAAAATCGGGTGATTGAATTCTGGGATTTCTAATTAAATGATTTTTGAAGTCAGATAAAATTAGTTATTCGACTTATAATTTGAAGTTGGTAAAGATAAGAAAGGGAAATGAAAATTTTAATCCTGGTATTAAAATTTAACTTGAGTAAATTAAAGTGAACAAGATAGGTTGGAATTTAATTTTAAGTTAAATAAAATAGGAATTGGATTTGAATTAAATGGGATATAAAGTGAAACGTAAGATGATTGTATAACTGTAAGTTACAATTATTGAATGGAATGAACACACTTACGCTATAAAGTGATATATATATATATATATATATATATATATATATAGTCCAGAGTTATGAAGGGTATAACCTAGTCAAAGCATATCCTTCGAAAGCAAAGCAGGTTTCATTTCAAAGCTAAATAAGGTTAGACCTCCTTCGGAACCCCTGTTTTCGATCCAATACCTTCCGTCAACATCCAATTCACCGTGCACCAAGTATTTGATTCCATGCGTATTAGTTTTGATGGCGATGGTGGCGGAACTACTAAGTCGGAACCTAGGTGCTGAAAGTGGCGAAACATGCTAAAAGCATGTAAAAACTGATTTTTACTTTAAAAAGAATTTCTTTTCAACTAACCTGCCTTGTTTGTCAAAATATTATTGGTTGCAAATTTTATTTTATAAAAGAAATGCGAAGCTTTTAGATATAACAACTTAAATGATTTACAAAATACCCCTTCTCCTTTTATAAATATATAAAACATTTAAGTCCCGTACCTTAAATAATTTTATATATTCATCAAAACACCTAAGAAAATTCTACAAAATTTCTAGAAAATCATTTTTAATATGTTTTCTAACATATATTAATTTCAAACCCAAAACATAAATAATTAGCCGCAAGTTATTTTAAATCCAAATAAAAACTTTCTTCACTAGAAAACTTACACAAAATCCACATTGATTCAGAAAATTATGAAAATTTAAAATCATCTCCGAAATATCATTTCTGATCTAAATCTAAAATCGCAAGGCATTTGGATGTCATTTAATAGGGTTTTCACATTAAAATATATCATAAAACATGTACGAATAATCATAAGTCATCAACAAGCATATATAAACATTCAATCATTCAAAAACATGGCTAAACATTGCAAAATAGTTTGGATTAAACTTAAAACCGAAAATAATTAAGAAATATGAGATGCAGTCATTATTCACCTTAGCTTTAAGACTAAGGAGTTTGAGATTTAAATAGCTTTGATTTGATTAATCTCATTCCTTAGCTTTTCTTTTTTATATTCCTCTTTCTTGCTAATGGTGGCCGGCCTCTACTTTGTCTTTGATTTGGTAATGAACGTGTAAATGAATTTCTAAGGGTTTAGGGTATAAGAATGCTCTTTCATTAACTTTTCCCTTGCCCATTATCCTTGTTTATTTTAATTCATGTTAGCCCATTTAATTTACTCATTAACATGGCATGGCTATCCCTATTAATCACAAATCTCATTCCCTTAACCATCACATTTTTTTATTTAATTTAGCTAATTAAATATCCTAAATAATATTACTAAAAATATGGTCGTTATACAGAGCCAATCGTCCTCTGTTGTATTATTTGTTCCACATTTTGTTCAGATCTTCGTGATGTTATTTACATGAGTTTGAGCCTTGTTTTGCAAAGATTTCATTATTGTTTCCTAAGTTTTGAATTGCTTTCTTGTTGTTTTGTTTCTAGAGAAGTTAAACTCTGTGGGTACTTTTCTAAAACATATTTTCTATGCACTAGATTTCAAGTGTTTTATAAAGAGATATTTGAAACAAAAATTATAGAAAGGATTTATTTATAGTGTTAACGATTTTTAAGAATGATTTTAGAAAATAGATATACAAATGTTCGTGGTTTCAAAGCATTTGCGAAACAAGATTTTATACACACACACACAAATTAAATCGTAATTTCATACAATTTATTACTAGCGGTTAAATCAGCGTTTCCAAATAGAGTTCAAAGCAAAATTATTTCCTTATACAGACTCTCAATCTCACTTGAATGAGAAATTGAATTAAACGGTCCAGTAATACAAGTGGTATGAAACATTTGCATTTACTTCACCGATTAATTCTTGGACTTATTCGATTGAACAATTATTTATACATGAGTGTAATTTATTAACTTATAGTAAATATTCTAGTAAATCCGTATGATATGGGATGCACAATCATTACTCAAATGATTACTATTCGAAGGTACATTACACTTATCGAGTGGAGTTTAATAACATATAGCAAATGTTCGAATAAACCTGTGTGGTATGCGATGCACGGTCATTACTTTAATGGTTACTACTTGGAAGTATATAACACTTATTCTGGCGAGTTTTCAGACTCACCCTTGAGTGATCCATTTACAGGCAGAATAAATGGGATTTTACGCCCATCTTTTGACACTCGTCAAAAGCGAGTTATGACTTGCAAAGTGCTCGTCTCTTCTGTTGACTTGTGAAGTTCTTATCTATTATTGTAGCGTAAGAAGTGCTTGCTATTAGTTATGATTTGCGAAGTGCTCATCTTCTGTGTTGACATGCGAAGTGCTTATCTTGTTTGTCAACTTGCGAAGTGCTTATTTATTGACTTGCGAAGTGCTCATCAATTATCATTGACTTGCGAAGAGCTTGTCTATTGCTTGCTTATGTGATTGTGAATTTAGATGCTATTTTTGTGATGGTTGCTATAGCTTTGATGATTAACATAGAGAGGCATGATTTAACTTTGTGTTGCAAAGTTTTATAAGGAAGCCTTATTATATTTAGAGAAGTACAATATACAGACATTTATATCCTTGATGTTTATGCAAGCTTATTATCATGAACTCATTTTTGTGATAATTAGAGATAGTCTAATCCATTTATTATTTTTATAATACTTGGGTCAGACCAAGACTTGACAGATACATGGACTTAGTGACATGGGATATGAGCCAGCTTAAGAAGTTATATAGGATCACTACAAGAAAAAAACACTATTTATAGCAACGGTGTATAGCACTTTTGACTTGGATGCAATTAAGGGTAACTAAAATTAATATTACTAGCGTTAAGGCACGCGCTTCGCGCGTGAATTATTTTTCTACAAATTGAATATGTTTGACATATTCAAAAGAAATAATTTGCACAAAAGTTACACCATATTTTTGCATTGAAATCATTTGTGGTTAGTTCGAATTTTTATTTCTTAATTGCAACATCTAATTTGTTGTTAATTTGATTTTTTGTTTTTATTAATTTGTAAAAGAATTTTATTTGCTAGATCTTATTTTTAAGTGGCATAAAAAATTTGGTAATATTTGTAGAGGTAAGTTTTAAATTTGTAGAAAGAATTTATTTGTTATATCCTATATTTAAGAGACACTGAGATTTGACAATCTTTTTAGAAGTTTATTTATTAGATCATATGTTTAAGTGGTATTCAAATTTTATAATATTTGTAGAGGAGAATTTTTGAATTTGTAAAAGAAGTTAAATCCAGTTTTCAAGAGATATTAAGGTAGGTGGGCATTTTTGTAATTCACGCTGATACATGACACCGAAATATAGTAGCTATTAATAATGAAGTTTAACATATTCAAAAATAATAGTATGCGCAAAAGCTACACCATTTTTTTGCATTGAAATCATTTGTGGTTAGTTTGAATTTTTTTCTTAATCGCGACATCTAATTCGTTGTTAATTTGAATTTTTGTTTCTATTAATTTATAAATCAGGTTCATTTGTCAGATCTTATTTTTAAGTGGCATAAAAAATTTGATAATATTTGTAGAGGTAAGTTTTACATGACACCAAAGATATTACAACTATTATTAAAGAAGTTTGACATATTCAAAAATAATAATTCGCACAAAAATTACGCCATATTTTTGCATTGCAGTCATTTGTGGTTAGTTTGAATTTTTGTTTCTTAACTGCAACATCTAATTTGTTGTTAATTTAAATTTTTGTTTCTACTAATTTGTAAAAGTTTATTTGTTAGATCTTATTTTTAAGTGGTATAATTATTTTTGTAATATTTGTAGAGGTAAGTTTTGAATTCATACAAAAAATTATTTATTAGATCCTATATTTAAGCGACACTAAGATTTGATAATCTTTCATAGAGGTTTATTTATTGGATCTTATGTTACAGAGGAGAATTTTTGAATTTGTAAAGGAAGTTAGATCAAATTTTCAAGTGATACTAAGATAGAGATGCATTTTTGGTAGATCACGCTGATATCAAAAAAACATGACAAAGGTAATTAAAATGTATAAACCATATTTTATAAACAGAAAAATAGACACAAGGAAAAAGTTATAAAAAAAACTAGTCTTAGGGACGGTAAGTTTGTTTTTTAGTCTGAAGGATACTTTATAGTGTAAACCGAAAATGATAGCTACATCTATCATTCTATGATTTACACTACAAAGTGTCCTTCAAACTAAAAAACAAACTTGTTGTCCCTAAGACTAAATTTTTTTGCAACTTTTTCTCTGTGCCTAAAAACCGCTTTTATAAATGAGGGAAACTAATTAGTTTCAGCTACAAACTAAAACATGTTTATCATCTTCTCGTTCCCTTCACTTATCTCTTTCATATAAAACCACAGTGAACATAATCCCAAAATCCAAAAAATCAAAAAATTTAATCCTATGAAATCAAAACTTTTATGCCATCCTCCAAGACTACTTGGAACCCTAAATACGCTCCCTTCATGTCTCGTTTTGAAACATCACAACATGTAAGCTTTTATCTACTGTGATTTTCTTCCTTTATTGTAAGTGATTCTAAATCTATACATTGCGTTCCTCTTTGACGCGTTTACAGAATTTTATTCTGCCATTGTGATATTTTAAATCCTAATTTTTTCAACCCAATCGAATAGTCTGGCGACACGTATGGTGGATTGCTGACATTTAGTCGATTTTTAAACCATAATTTGTTCAGATGTATAAAAAATAAAATAAAATTAGACCCAGTGTGATGCTGGTAATTATTGCCCTAATAATTATGTTTGAAGCAAACAACGTTATTGTATTTTATGCTAATTTTTTTACTTTGTTCTGACTGATTTTGATATGCAAATTAGTATTAACACTTATACTTGATTTAGTGAAAGAGTTGGATTTGAGTTTGAATCATACGAGTTTTGGAGTCAATTGATGCAATGAATTTTATGGATTTTTTTGGTCCTAATTTTGCTCAATAGTTTGCGTCAGTATTTTTTTTTGTTTACTCTAGAATTTTTTGAGTTAATGGGAAAAGCTAATAAATTTTAAACGCTAGTTTCTTTCTAATCAAATCCCTAATGAATTGAGTTTGATTGTATGCTAAAAGAGTCGGTACACACCAAGATGATGTAAAATGAGCAAACATACACACACACATTTTCATCTAATTAATCGACACCAATATTGTTTTGAATTTTGAATTCAACATGACAACAAGAGAGGGCGGAAATTTACAACGCACTGCTGTTTATTTGCTGGTAATAAGAGAAAATCAAAGGACTCAATAGACTTGATTTTGACTATATACTTTTGGATATCCGTTGCAACTTCCACTCAAATTTTTTTTAGTTTTTTAGATCGCCTTCGTGAATGAGAATATATATTCGGATATGCATAATCGATTGGAATATTGGAGCCCTACAATTGTATTCATTTTGTCTTATTGATTAATGTTTATATCAAAGCTAAGACAGCAAGAATATCTTGTTTTTACAAAACATGGATTGGTTCGTTATGTATTATTCATTCAATTAGGTATGTAAAATCATGTATGATGACAAGCCTTCATCAACCATCTCGCTGCATTTCAGTGTTGCACCATAAATTTTCAACTTGTTCCACCTTATTGTGCATTCTATCAAGTTCAAGCTATACCACTTCACATTACAAGTTATTTTGGCTGGCTATGTTTCTTATGTTGTTACTTTTTTCTGGATGTTTTGCTACTGCATAATTGTCTTACTTTAGTTCAACCATGTTATACTTGCCTGCAAGTTCACATAAGAAGCATCCTTTGTGGAATTCAGATCATTATTGGTTTGTGAGATTACTATACAACATACTTGATACCTCCAACCCTTCATATGGTATTTCTGTTAATTTCCGGCCTTGGTTCCTCTTGTTGATAATGTCGTAGGCTCTTCTCTATTTCATCTATCTCTAGTTCTTTGATGCACCAGCTGTTAATGCTACGTTCATCTAACATCTAGTCATCCGTATTTGTTCGTTCAACTTGTTTTAACCCATAATATATAGTTGATCTATCTAAGTTCTCTGTTAAGCTAGATTTAGCTCTTTAGCCATCGGTTCTATATCTCGAAGTGCATAAAAGAAATGGTATTTTGAGTTGTCATTATTTTTGGTTGCATAATTTGCTATTTCAGTTAATTAGTAATTGTACATTTCTAGTTTATATTTCATATTCAATAATATCAATACACTGTACGTTCTATTATTTTCTTCTTTGCTTAACTGTCTCTGTAACTTCAGTTGATAAGTTTTGTTTACAATATAATGATGTCCCTCCTTATTCAAGATATTTTCTATCAACTTCTCATCTATTTTTTTGCAAATTGCATTGTCATTTTCTAACATAAATGATTTCCTCTTTCTTTCAGGTCTTTTTATTTAGGTGTTCACCAAGTCTTAAATAATAAATGGTGTGTGTACACACCGTAAAAAAGTTAAAAGTACTACTTCTATTGACAAATGAGCCGCTAAGCTTAGTTTGATTAATCATTAAGGTATCCAATATTTGATGGTATTAATGACAAAGTAATGATCTGGCCTATAAAGTAAAAAGTAATACACTGATACGATTGTACAAATGGTTGCTTGTCAACAATATGAATTTGTATTTCTGAACATTTTGAACTATTATTGAAAGTTGAGATGAAAAGTCAGAATTAAGATTGTAAATGTAATTATTCATATAATATAACTATTATCATTATCAATATATTATATTATATTAATTTATTCTCAATTATTCGTATAATACAGGTTTTTTCATTATATTGCATTATTTTATTTCAATTTGTTCTTAATTAAATAAGTAATCAAATACTTAATTGTATATAATTTAATAAATAATGAGTCAATTGCTATAAAAAAATTAAACAATGATTTATATTATTTATTGAATAACTTATGAATTTAAATATATAGTTTATGATAAAATTTAGTTAATTAAATATGTAAAATTTTGACTCACAAAGAATAAATAAACTGGACAATGTAAGCATACATAAGAAGTAAGCTCATATGGGAAGTGAACACTTTAAAAAAGCTACAGATACATCTTTTATATGTCGAATCTTTTTTTCAAGTTTGATTTCTTTTGAGCATTCAGTTGTTCATGTGTGTTAAGCGGAGAGGGCATGAAAATAAACCAACGAATCATACATGGGCATGCCGCTTCTGACAGATCTTTTTGGCATACTTTGTAAAGATTTTATTACGATCTTTTTCATACTTTGTAAAGCATTTTATTATGATCCCACTCTTAAAAAATTTCTTGACACCTTACCAACAATTTGAATCTTTGTTACTTGCTTTGAAAAATATACGTGCTTAGAATAATTTATTCCCGCTCAGTAAATTCATCACTTTGATTTCCTAAGTACTTCATTTTTGAAATTATATTCGAAAGTTTCTGCATTTGTCTAATTTTACTGATTCTAATTGTTGGTTAATGGGAATCTCTTGGAATTTTCAAGACATTAGAGGATGATTATAAACTGGAGTTATTTAACTTTGATAGCAATAAAGGACATGATACTTTTTGACATTCTAGTGCTCATATTCTTGGATAGGTGCATTACTATATTTTTTGGCTACAAATTATTTTAATTACTTTTTAGCTACAAAGTTATTATATAAATATTTTTTATTTCTATTTGCATCTCAACACTGATATGTGGCGGGCTTTGGAGGTGGAATATGGATGTAGGATTTGTTTCAAACTATACACAATAAGATGCGTGGTAATAATACATGACTATAACAGTTTCATATTTTACATTTTACTGTTCTTTCTACTGTATCAAAATTTGCTGTCCCTTTAGTCAGTTTAATTTATGAAAAGTTCTCTATATATGGATAAATACAGTATCACTTTCCATCACAAATCAAATAAAATCGTAATAAGGAACATCCATTATGGTTTTGGATGGGATGGTCTCAGTCTATAGTCAACTTTATTCCTGTTTGAAAACTAATAAGTGGTTTAAAAATATTTTGTCTACCGAACCTTCCTATAGAATAATGTTGAATGAATTCTGCGTAGATTTGAATGCACATGCTGTTGAAGGACTGATTGATCCTGTAATTGGCAGGGACACTGAAGTGTAGAGAATTGTTCAAGTTGGATGCTGAAGAACAATCTGAAGTACAGAGAACTGTTCAAGTTGTATGCCGTAGAACAAAAAACAATTTAATTTTATTAGGAGATCCAGGGATTGGGAAGACAACAATAGCTGATGGATTAGCCCTTCGCATTGCTAATGGAGATATTCCTCTATTCCTTGTTGTCAGTTTTTACTCTTGATCTTTCACTGAATTTTTTTGCATGTTCACTTGCTTCCACTTCAAATTAATTGAACTTTTGAAATGCAGGCAAAATGTATAATGTTGTTGGATGTAGGTTTGCTAATGGCAGGAGCAAAGGAGAAAGGAGAATTAGAATCTAGAGTTACTGGACTAATTAATGAAGCGAAGAATGCAGGTTATGTTATAAGGTTATGAAAACATGTTTGTTTCTATAATTAGTTTTGGACCTATTATAAGTTTTAAAAAGTAAGGAACATGAGGAACTTTTCCGTTTCTTAAACAATCTAAACATTGTTTCAAGTCTAAGAGAGAGCGTTGACTGTCAGATGTATTTCTTATCCTAAAGGCCCTATGACATGTTCAATGTGAATATTATAGTATTCATGATAAATTAAAAATTACTTAGATATTAAATTTTAAAATTTTAAATTACAATATAAATAACATGTGTTTTCAGCGATTCATTTCCAAAAACAACATAATGTATGTATTATAAGTGCCAATTCATATAATTTGTCATTAACAGGTTAACTCCCCTATTCAGTGTTAAATCGACCTAAACTTTCCCTTCACCATATGATTATTGGATGATTTTTAAACCTTTCTATCAACAAACACATAGACATCTTATAGATATCATATACAGTATCACTAATTGGTGTTTATAGACAAAAAAGAATCGATGTATCTTCTATAACATGAGTAGAAATATTGATTCTATTCAACTTTTACTACTTGTTATTTCTTTCCCTAAATAAGTAATACAAATAAAAAGCATTGTCACAACCAATGTGTGCATAATAATAGTACACTCATGAAATCACCTTACCCCTAATCGAACTCAAGTCTAGCGCAAGCCTTGCAAATCTTCTCTTTTGATATGTAATTCTCTTCTTATTTTCAACCACACGGGTCATGTTGATCTCATGAATAGTGAAATTTTCTCTGTTATATATCATAAGACCTAAGCCTTTACATGTCATTATATCTCAATTAAATATGCACAACATATTATTTCATCTGATCTCTAACATCTCTAGCAATCCGACAAGCTTTGTGATCATCTGACTTGGTATATCTTTCTCCCTAATACTGTTACCGAAAAATAAATATCAATCCAAATACGATGTTCTCCCCATGTCAGTTTGATATGCGTGCTAAATAATTGGATGACATTGTTCTGTCCCCATGCTCAATCTGACCTAATGCTGTCCAACTTTGGCTGCAGGAATAGGCGAATGCAGCTGATAGTTCAAGAAAATTATTTTAGTAAGTTATCCTCTATAACGTGTTCCCTGCCTAACTAGTTGATTTCCTTATGTTTAAATAGCTAAATATATCAAGCATCTTGTTTCAGTTCTAGTCAATCTAACTTTCCCACGGCCTTACTGTATTAGTTGACTATTGCATCTCTAATGTGCTTCAGTTATCATCCATGGCACATATCCAGGTTTGGTCAGATAGCTTGAGAGTTTCAAATTCGCATCATATTTATGCATTCGACTAATGAATGCCACATATTCATAGTCCTATGGCTTTGTTCTATTTCAATGGCTGTTGTCTATTTTTTTAGCTTATATGTTTCTGTATACAGTCAGTTGTTTGCTAATCCTGTAAGTTCTACTTTTTGGTCAGTTTTGCAGTCTTAGCCTTCTTTTAGGACTAATTTTAAACATCTAATACTCGAATGCTCTCTCCAAAATAAATATCACTCTTATTCTAAAAAAATATGATTTAATATTTGTATCTAATTTAAAAATTTTATTATGTAATTAATAACTTCAAGTTTTACTTTGTTTTTTGTTTTATAGTTAAATATGTTCAGACATTCAAAATATCCAAATATAATTACAGTCTAATGATTAATTAATAACATATATGTATTGTTAACGTTATATGCATTGTTAACCAAGTTTTATAAAACCAAACATGTTTATAAAAATTAACTAAGTTTTATAAATTTTTAACAAGTTAACTAAGTTTATAAATATAACTAAGTTATAAAAATTAATTAACTTTTATTTTTTGACTAAGTTGACTAAATTTATAAAAAATAATTAGTTTTTATAAAATCCAACTAATATAACTGAGTTTTATAAAAATTAACTAAGTTAACCAAGTTTTATAAAAATTAACTAAGTTAACCAAGTTTTATAAAAAATAATAAGTTTCTAAAATTTAATAAAGTTTTATAAAAAATAACCTAGATAACTAAGTTTCAGAAAATTAACTAAGTCAGCTATATTTTATAAAACCTAAAAGAGTTTAAAATTATCTAACTTTTATAAAAATTTAGCTAAATCGACAACGTTTTATAAAAATTAACTATGTTTATAAAAACTAATTATTTTTTAAAAAATTTAACTAAGTTGACTAAGTTTATAAAAATTAACTAAGTTTTATAAAAATTATCTAAGCAACTAAGTTTTTATAAATTTAAACTTAATTAACTAAGTTTTACAAAAATTAACTAAGCTAACTATTTTTTTATATAAAAATTAGCAAAATTTATAAAAATTAACTAAATCTTATAGAAATTTTACGAAGTTTTAAGAAACCAAATTTATAAAAATTGCCTATTCTTTTTATATTAATGTTAGCGCCAAAATTGGTCACTAACACCCAAATCCAAGTGAAAGTACCAAACAACAATCACAGTTCACGGGTAGGATGTATGTAGGGGATATTTAATATGAAGAATAACAGAAATTAAAATGAAAGCGGTAAAGACACGGAATTTATAGTGGTTCGGCTAACTCTGGCCTACGTCTACTCCAGTAATTTCTTTTTTATTGCTGTAACAATCGATTACAGTTACAAAGTGGTAGGCTAGCCTTAGCCTTAGAAAATAGAAAGTCCGAAAGCAGAGGAGAAGAAGAAGAAGAAGATAAAAATGAAGTCCCTTTTTCTGAAGCTCTACGTGCTCTATTTATAGACACGTCCAGGTAGATGTTGGGCTCTCTGAATGATTCCGGCCCACCAAGGCTATGCCGAACTGTGCTTCCCACTGTAACCGAACTACTCGTGCCGAACAACCATGGCCGTACCATCCTTTGCTAAACCCTCAGGCCGACCTACCTCCTAATGTCGAGCCTCATATGATGTCAAATAGCCTATCAAGCCGACCGCTTCCTGATGCCGAACATACTTCTTATGCCGATCACAGTGAGGCCGAACACTCTGAATGTTGTGGGATGTATTCGTGCCGAACGATACCGAAAGCCGATCCAGTGTCTTGGCCGAACGATGTCTCGGCCGAACGATGTCTTCGCCGAACGATCCAATACGTCGAACGATCCCTGATGCCGAACGTTCCATCCAATGCCGAACGATCCGTCCAATGTCGAGTCATCCCTTATGCCGAGCATACTCGTATGCCGAACAAGGCAACTAAGCCGAATATACTTGTAGGCCGAACGAGGCAACTATGCCGAACGTACTCGTAGGCCGAACGAAGTACTTGTGCCATGTATCCCCTTCATTTCTTGACCAAATGACATATCCAAGTAAACTTCATCCTTCAAAACCAAATCCATCATACTCCAAACTCGATAGTCGTCAAGTTAGTTAGGTTGAATCCGCCTACTTATGGCTTTGACAATAGGCGGGTTAACACTTGCCCCCCAAAACATGCCTTGCTATTGGAAGGTGTGTTTTGAATAGCCTCAAATCCAATATCCAAAGTCCATATCCTTTTTGTGACCATACTATCAAATCCATGACCTCTCCGGGCTTAATCTTGATTTTGTAGACCTCGCCGGGTCGTGTTATCCTGTTCTAGCCTTGACTTTTCCATCACGGGCTTGTATGTTCTCCGGCCTCGACTCTCCGGTCAAAGACTTTGATATTCACCGGCCTCAGCAAACCAGCTAAGTATTTTGATATTCTCCAGCCTCGGCACCCCGGCCAGGGACTTTGATATTCACCAGCCTCGACTCTCCGGTCAAGGACTTTTTACATTCTCCAGCCTGGACTCTCCGGTCAAGGACTTTTTATATTCTCCGACCTCGACTCTTCGGTCAAGGACTTTTTATATTCTCCGACCTCGACTCTCCGGTCAAGGACTTTTTATATTCTCCGGCCCCGACTCTCCGGTCAAGGAATTTTTTATATTCTCCGGCCCCGACTCTTCGGTCAAGGACTTTTTTATATTCTCCGGCCTCGACTCTCCGGTCAAGGACTTTTATATTCTCCGGCCTTGACTCTCCGGTCAAGGACTTTTTATATTCTCCGGCCCCGACTCTCCGGTCAAGGACTTTTTATATTCTCCGGCCTTGACTCTCCGGTCAAGGACCTTTTATATTCTCCGGCCCCGACTCTCCGGTCAAGGACTTTTTATATTCTCCGGCCTTGACTCTCCGGTCAAGGACTTTTTATATTCTCCGGCCCCGACTCTCCGGTCAAGGACTTTTTATATTCTGCCCGAGTCCATTTCTTCGCACTCCGGCGAAGGGACTCGTAACTTGTGACCATTGCCCCGTCTCTCCGGTCGGGGCAGTAATTATAAAACCTGAACTGTTTATTACATTGATCCAAAACCAAATATAAAACCGGAAATCCGTATCAAAAATCAAACATCCAAACCAGAATGGAAAACCAAGAAAAAACCAACCAACTCGGAAGTTCAATCCAAACTCCAAAACTATACCAAAGAAAAGTAAATGTCCGAAATACGAAAGAGAGAACCAAAGTTTGCAGAAAACTAGAAAGAAAACAGAATTTCATAGACTCAAGTAGTACGGTTTTCAGTTATCTCAGAGAACGCCTAGGGACCGTCCTCAATCCCGTACGTGTGTAAGTGACCTAGCCGTATTACTTTGAGTTCTATTACTTATTCAAAACCATGAACCTGTTTAGTTGATAGTAAACCGGCGTTGACCAGACCCAATGCCGCCATTGCTAGAGGTAGGTGGTGGCTGCTCTTGCTCCCCTGCCGTAGTTCGATTCCTGACATATTGCTGTAGGTGACCATTCCTTACATGCTCCTCAATGATATCCCTCAAATGCCTACAGTCGTTTGTGTTGTGCCCATCCAGCTCATGAAATAGGCAATGCTTTCCCGATGTCCGTTCGTATTCTGAAGGCTCTCACTTTGCTGGCCTTCGGTATTGGAGCCGCCCTCGAGTGTCCAAGTAAATCCTTTCTAGAGTCTCAGTTAAATCTGTGTAAGAAGAAAACTTTGACTCCCTCCGAGGTTTCTTCGAAGTGCCACCATTTCCATTCGTTTTCCTTTTTCCTTTATCATCTTTACTTAGATCCTCCCTGGATGGACCTCCACCCCTCACTGCATAAGTTTTAGCCTCTCTCCCTACTCTCTCAGCCTGCGCATCCTCCTGTCTCAAGAACCTTTCCGCCTCATGATAGAACTCCTCGAGATCCCTCGGTGGGTCCCGTTCCAATGATATTTTGAAATCTGAGTTATCCGCGATTCCCGAGACGGCTGCCATCAAAACCATTGACGGATCGGGTAGATCCACTGAGGCTACCTCTGCGTTGAATCTGGTTAAGAAGTCCCTGAGCGATTCTCCTTTCCATTGTTTCATAGATGTCAGAGTCATCACGTTCTTGGGTCTAACTATGTGGACCCGAAACTGTCTCATAAACCTCTCAATTAGCTCCGTCCATGTGCCGATAGAACCACTCTCCAGCTGTCTAAACCACATAGCTGCGATATCTGTCAAATACAATGGGAAGCATCGAGCCATGACCTCATCCGATGCCCCCAGTACCTCCATATGCCTTATGTATTTCGTCAGATGAACCGTTGGATCCGCCTTCCCATTATACATTTCCAAATTTGGTAGCTTAAATTCGGGTGGGTTCCTAGCTTGCCTGATAGTAGGAGTAAAGGGACTCCTATTTACATCCTCCAAGTCTCTATTTACCAATCCACCTCTCATAGCCCGTCTAACCATCTCCGCTAGTCTGTCGTTGCCCCCAAGATGTAATCCTTGTCCATCGCCTCTGGTCTACCCCCCGAGTTTATGAGAGAATTCTGGCACATACTCCTCATCTCGCACTCCTGCACTCATGTTGGTGTTGGGTTGCACAACATCGTCTGGTATCCCTCCATGGGTTGGTCCAACATTTCCTGGTGGTATGCCCCCAAGTCTAGATCCATCTGGATTGATAGCTGTTTCCTGATTGGGGGTTGCCCCCTGCCGAGCTATTCCCTCTGCTTGCTAGTTGAGTGCTTCTGATCCAGCTCCACGGATCTGAGCTCCTGCATTTTCTGTTTGTGCAAATGTCTGAGAAGAGTCTACATCATCTCCTCTTGTCTTTTCATCATCGCCTCCATTTCCTCTCTAGTGATGTAAATGGATGCTCCACCTGCTCCATCTCCAGAGGAAGCCTCTTGACTTCCCTTCTGATTGCTCCTTTCCATTACTTGTTTCCTTGCTGATGGTCTAGCCATTGCTCTTTTAAATCCAAGTTTCTAACTCCAAAATTCTTGAGTTCAATTCTCAGTGAAAGCACCAAAATGTTAGCGCCAAAATTGGTCACTAACACCCAAATCCAAGTGAAAGTACCAAACAACAATCACAGTTCACGGGTAGGATGTGTGTAGGGGATATTTAATATGAAGAATAACAGAAATTAAAATGAAAGCGGTAAAGACACGGAATTTATAGTGGTTCGGCTAACTCTGGCCTACGTCCACTCCAGTAATTTCTTTTTTATTGCTGTAACAATCGATTACACTTACAAAGTGGTAGGCTAGTCTTAGCCTTAGAAAATAGAAAGTCCGAAAGCAGAGGAGAAGAAGAAGATAAAAATGAAGTCCCTTTTTCTGAAGCTCTACGTGCTCTATTTATAGACACGTCCAGGTAGATGTTCGGCTCTCTGAATGATTCCGGCCCACCAAGGCCATATGCCGAACCGTGCTTCCCATTGTAACCGAACTACTCGTGCCGAACAACAACCATGGCCGTACCATCCTTTGCTAAACCCTCAGGCCGACCTACCTCCTAATGCCGAGCCTCATATGATGCCAAATAGCCTATCAAGCCGACCGCTTCCTGATGCCGAACATACTTCTTATGCCGATCACAGTGAGGCCGAACACTCTGAATGTTGTTGGATGTATTCGTGCCGAACGATACCGAAAGCCGATCCAGTGTCTTGGTCGAACGATGTCTCGGCCGAACGATGTCTCGGCCGAACGATGTCTTCGCCGAACGATCCAATACGTTGAACGATCCCTGATGCCGAACATTCCATCCAATGCCGAACGATCCATCCAATGCCGAGTCATCCCTTATGCCGAGCATACTCGTATGCCGAACGAGGCAACTAAGCCGAAAATACTTGTAGGACGAACGGAGTACTTGTGCCATGTATCCCCTTCATTTCTTGACCAAATGACATATCCAAGTAAACTTCATCCTTCAAAACCAAATCCCTCATACTCCAAACTCGATAGTCGTCAAGTTAGTTAGGTTGAATCCGCCTACTTATGGCTTTGACAAAAGGCGGGTTAACAATTAACAAAGTTAATTAGATTTTATAAAATATAAATAAGTTTATAAAAGTAACTAAATTAGTTTTTAAAAATACAGTTAGTTTTAAACTATTGTTTCATGTATCAATAATTTATGTTTGTGATAAACCATAAAATAAAAAAGATTAACGTTCATCTCAAAGTAATAGCTAATAAATGTGTTTTTTTAATATTGATTTGTAAAACATAACTTTCTCAAGTTTAAAAGTGAAAAATAGTGAAATATACTTTGTTAGATCATATATTTTAAATAGTTATATATAATTATGATTATTATATACATTATTATTTTACGACTTTGAATATTAAAAATGATACAATTTGCTTTGTTTCAAATTAGCGACCTAATAACATTAAAAATGATATAATATGCTGGTAGGTATATCGTTTATTTGACTATTGAGCCTATTACTGTATGTTGCTAGTCGAATGGTGGGTAGTTGAACAGAAATGTTGCCGCCACATGAGAGTTGCATGAAATGTTTTCTGATATAAATTTAGTTTGCATTCATTATTTACGAGAATAAGAATAAATCTGAATCATTTGTTTCAGGAAGTGAGGACAACCAAGATTGAGATAGTGCTCTTTATGACATTGCACTTGTCTTTTAAAAGATTCTGCAAATTGCACAGGAGTCCTTTTTTGAGATATATAGAGGTATCTGTCAATTCCATGTGGTTAGGTGAATTACTTATTATTTTATATAACTATCTTGGAAATTTTGAGTTTTTTTTATTGTTGCCATTGTAGAATGATAAATGAAATGTAAACTCATTCTTCTATTTGATGTTGTATGTATGTGCACTCCTGTGTACAAACACACATGTATATGCCATAGTTAAAATCTTAGCCTATAGTTGGCCTAGCATTTAAGTTATGTTGATGCAACTATTAATCTATTCACAAATTGCATCACTACTGAGTGTAAAAGTTGTTAGATTAATTAAACCATTGATAAATAAGAACTAATTTACTTGTCTTTATGTAGTTAGTAGCCAGCATATTAATGTCCATTATAGTAATCACTTATTTTTCACTCTACAAATAGACTTTTGTGTTTTATGCCATTTCTTTTGATCGTCAGCCCAGCTTGCAAATTTACGGTGCCATGCCTCTCACTACAATATAATTGGGTTCAAAAAGAAAGTTTTTTTCCTTTTCCACACTATAACTTTTTGAGACATGATCTAAGATAGTAGTATCAAGTGATTTAGGCTAGTATAGAAAAAAAATATATGCATTCACCACAGTTTAAGCTTCTGACTTCATTATTTATTTTGCAAAGGCAAAATTTTCGTGATTATGAAAATTGAGAAAGTTGAATATTGGTTTAGTGGTCCCGTCTTTTGAACAAATTGCAAACAAAAAAGGGCAATATAAATTCATTGTACTTAGAAGATAAAAAGAAGGAATTAAGAGGGTAGTAGTTAATATATTCTTTTGTTAATTAGACCTATAGCCTTTATTGAAGGTTTCAGTTAGTTCGGTCCCAAATTGCAACATTGCAGCCTTGTGGACTCAACTTTAAATAATTCCTATAAAACCACTTAATTTATCTTTTTTTCGCTCACATTGCTTCTATTTCGACTTGTCTAAATCCAATTGTAGGACTTGAACATATATTCCAGTTTTAGGAATTGAACATGTACACTAGATTGGTTGGTTTTATGAAGATGGCAGAGGTAAGTTTCCATTTGCCACAGGTTAGCATGGACATAGACCTAAATTACATTGAAATTTGGATTGCTTGAAACAAAACTGCATCTACTTCCAAAATGAAAATTAAATTAAAAGTGCATTTAACAAGATAAAAATAGCATTAAATGCAAGAGAACCTATCTTTGTTTTGATTTAAAAGGAGGACAATAGGCCCAAAAAAAAAAAAAAAGCGATGCAAATTGTCAAAAAAGCGACTTATTCAGTTTCTTACTAAAACTGTTTGACAATTCACACAAGATAGTCACAAGCAGCAATTGTAACTAGCACATGAGCAAAGAATGTGAAATTTAGTTATGATATCTTCATCATATGTATAAATTATTTGGTTTCAACACTTTTGTACCATACATTTGTTTGATTTCAACACTTCTCATTTATTCTAGACTAAATTCATGTTACAACTGCTCGCATCAATTATATTCCAGACTGCATTTATTGTATTTTTGATTTATTTTGCCAATTTTTGAACTTTTACTTTACAGGCAGATAGAAATCTTCGATGCAAAAAAATGTCGCAACAAGTTATGGATTTGAAGTTATTTTTTATGCCAGAAATACATCATGGTTTATACGCATGTATGTATTAATACTTTTGATCACTATCTGCTACTTGTTTTATGTTGTTTAGAAAATATTATGGACGTATTATATATGTTTTGCTGTAAAAATACTGTGTATTTTGATTATGTTACACGTTGATTATGAGATGTGCAACTAATATAATATGTTGATTATAAGATGTGATTAATATAATATGTTGATTATGAAACATGCTTCTTGATCTTAATTATGGTGGTACATAAATTGTGGTTGATGTGTATAGAAATGGACCTTGTTAAAGTGTAAACGTAGAAACTGCAAACGATAGCGTTTATAAAATGCTGTGTAAACTTTCAACAGCGTGTTAAAAACGCTATAGTACGAATCAAAAGTGTTTTATAAATGCTAGGTACACTTCAAGAGAAGAACTTTCATGGCAACATATAAAATGCTATAAATAAATATCACAGCACGAGATAGCCAGCGTTAAATATATTCGATAAAAGAATTTGAATGGCGACAAATTTTTAGCTCACTGGGAGAAACGCTATTAAATGTATTAATAACATGCTTCAGACGCTGTTAAAAGGGACTTTTATAGCGTTTACTTTATTACTTAGTATGTTCCTGACCTATAATGGCATGTCGTTACACAACGCAGTTGAAAACGCTGTTGATGCCTTTTATAGCGGTTACTAAACGCTATTGAATTTCTAGTTTGTTGTGGTGGATGTTACTTATATGTTGATGTATCATCTGAGTCTAGCTTATATGTTTGTAGTATATTTAGTTTTGTTACAGCCTTATATAGTCATGTATATTTGAGACCTCTCATAGTTATTGTATGTATACGTTTGTATATGTAAGTCTAGTATTTTCCTTTTTGCAGATTCACACTATAGAGAGAAATTTGATGTATCATATTTCCCTTGCTACGTGTGATTCTGTGTTGTATACTATGTGATATATTGTTATGTTCTAAATAAGCCGACGTGTTTATTGCTTTGCGTCGACACTGTTCATGTATATACATGTAGATTTATGGGGTAAAAGATGATGTGATAGGGTTAGCTTACAAAACCCTGATGACGGTCCTCTAAATATGAATGGAACCCATAGTAGCTTATTATGGAGGAATGAGAGTGGAATTTTCTCCGCATTTCTCTACATTTCTTACCAGATGATATAAAAGTCTAAATTAGCTTACAATTGATCGTTATGGTCTTGTATTATGATAGACTATAAACTAACATGCATTCGGTATGCATAAAATCCAAAGTTTGCTTGTACTTGAACTTTATGGTCTTGCATGACGATGAACTATAAACTCACATGCACCCAACATGTAAAATAAATAAATCAAAGTTCACATATTTTAACCTAATGATACACGATGATAATTTATAAGCTAACCTACAACCAATCTATTTATAAGAACTCAAGTCTTGTGATTGAACCCGACGGCTCAGCAAGGCGCTAGACTATAAACTTTATCAAAATGAAATGGTGATGATGACTTATTCCCTATTAGCACGCCCTTTGTTTTACTTGGAGGAGTAGTAGTAGATATGGATATAATTATTCGTTCATGACAGTGTCCTATGGGCCGACGAAATATATGATAGTTGAGAAATTTTGTCATAAGTTTACTCTAGTTCCAATGGCTAGTTGAGTTGTGGAAGACATGCTCTGAACCATAACTCAAAATTTTGTTTACACATGTATAGGGAAATAGTTATTCAACAAATATGTGATAATCCTTATTATATACGCTTAACCATGTTGAAGGTAAAATTTGGCATAATTAGTAAGTTGATGTGTCATTTAGTTAATATGGGTTGGAATATTAAATTTAAGTCGTGAATGATTAATTATATGCAGGATCATTAATCAAGGTTGTAACTGGTAAAATATGTGAAACGTACATGCAAATGGATTTATTTCTTTTATGGGCCTTGAATAATTTTCAGTTGAAGCCTATATGTCCTTTATGCTATCCACTTTGTTCTTCATTTGATTACTCATTACACCAAAACAAAAGAAATGCTTATAAACTCTTCAATGATTTCTCACTAATTTTAAATTGAATTATATCATTAAGAACAAGAAATCAAGTAACTTAAGAAGGTGAAGAGATATGGAAGCTTAAAGATATCATTATCTTTGTATTTAGATGAGTAATATTACCCTAGTACGAATTAATGCCTTTATAATTCAGATTTGCTTATGTATGATAATCGAAAGTTCTTTTCTATCTTTAAATGTTTTACAAAGGGTTCAATGGGTGTATAACAAGTTTAAATGACTAAGAGTGAGAAGGTAGAACACTAAAAGCGAAGACTTATGGTAGAAATACATAAGTTAAATTACAAATATAAGTATGGAATTTACGCAAATGGGATTTTCATGGGAAAAGGAATTAAATGAATTTTAAAATTTTACACGGATTTCAAAAAGTAAGAAATGATTTTTAAATAGGAAGAAAGAAATTAAAATACATGCTATCTTGCCTAAAACTATTTTTTGTGATTTTACAAATTTACGAAAATTTTCTTGGATTTTAATAAATAACTTTGTTATTATTTTTTGAAGCAAAAGTGTTTTTGTTGAACCCTTTCGGTGTAAGTTTGGAAGCTATAATTAATGAGAAAGCATTGAAGTTTATGGACTTTCAGGAGAAGTCTCGCGTACATGCTTTTTATGAATTTAAGTACGAGCGGTAACTATACTAGCTAATGGGAATTTGACATGCATGCATGCACAATACATGGTAAGACAAAGTGTGTAAGAACATAGATCAAGTGACAATTTTTAAATTCAGGCCAATTTTAAAACTAATTGTAAATTTAGACCAGTTTAATAACTTATTACAAAAATAGATTATTTTGACCACATCAACGACAAAACGTAATGAGGCATTTAAAATGACGTCAATTCAATTTTTCTTAAGAAAAGGTTTGCGGCAGTGAGATGCCGCCAGTGTGCAGCATTTGAAATGCCGTCCAGAGTTTTTCTTAAATATGTTGCGGTATTCGAAATGCCGTGAACTATTCAAAGAAAAAAGTACACAAACGGCGTTTGAGAAGCCTCCGGTACGTTTTAGCGCTGAGATGACACAAAGTGGTCTATTTTTGTAATAAGTTGTGAAACTGATCTAAATTTGTACTTAGATCTTAAAATTGGCCTAAACTTAAAAATTATCCTAGATCATGGGAATAAATGGTTAGATATGATTAGTAATCACAAAGATATCCTAAGAACCAAACCCCGAGATGTCATGGGCCAAGGACCAGTGAGAGTAAATTATGAGAGGACTAGGAGCATGGGTTGATTGTTTCATCTTTATGCGACATGAGGATCATTTGGAAGGTTAATGTTGAGGTCTAAGGGATAATCTATTCGAATTCTCAAAAAATTGGTGAATGAGATATGTTCCACATCGCCAAAAATAAGTCTTTATTCTTATTTATATAATGTATTCTCAATTCCTATATTGACCCTTAGGGTCAGGTAATTTTATGCGAGAGAAATGACCTATATGGCCATGGACTAACACACGCGCGCGTCGTCGCCCGTCCGTCCGACTGACCGAACCGGATCGGGTCCAATAAGAGTGGACCGTGACATATTTTTTCTGTACAGAAGTGAACGGTTTTCTACTGTTTAAATTCAAAAAGAAGTGACTACTAGATTAGACGCGACTGTTGCTGGTTTCATACCGTTGCAAATGAAGAGATGCAACTGTTGTTGATTTCGTACCGTTGCAAATGAAGAGATGCGACTGTTGCGAATAGCAAATATTTTCGGCCGTTGCAAACGAAGAGACGCGACTGTTGCGAATTGAACAGTTTTCAGCCATTGCAAATGAAGAGGCGCGACTGTTGCAAACAGCAACAGTTTTCGGCCGTTGCAAAACGAAGAGGCACGACTGTTGCGAACAGTAACGCTTTTTGGCGTTGCAAATGAAGGGATGCTACTTTTCTCAACGGATGTAGCCATTGGGAACTCGGCTATAAATAAGGAGAAACCTGATCGCTTTCCTCATCAATCAATTCCGAATTTTCTCTTCTTCCTCTTCGTTTCTTAATATCTACAATTTGTACGCTTCTGCATATCATACTGAAGATCACACACATCACAATCTCGAGCAGATCACGTCTGTTGTATCTTGGGAAACTTTGAATAAAGTTTTAAGGAAATTATTACGACAAGCCTCAGCCGTAATTTCCTTCTTCAACTGGTTAGATTTCTAGTTGATATATATATATCGTTTTTTTCTACGTTTTACTATTACTTTAAATAGTATAACGTTTGATTTAGTACTACAGTTATTATTGCTATACTTGTTACTTTGTTGTTGTAAATAATTACAACATACTTAGTGTTAAAATAACTTATACAGAAATCCAGAGTAGTGGAAATCTGAGTTGTAAACTTGTGAGACAAGTTCATTATTGATCAGTCTCTATTTTGGTATACTAGACATATAACATCTTAAGACTTTTCTGTTTTCGCTAAACCAGAGATGACAATAGTTGAACTATCAACAAAGGCTACTACACACAACAGACCTGTTCTGTTCAAAGGAGATGGTGATGACTTTATAACATGGCAAAATCAAATGCTATTTTATCTCACCACATTCGGTCTGCAACGGTATCTCATGGAGGAGAAATCGATTCCTACACCAGGCAAGGAATCATATGTTGATATGTGGAAGCATTTCGATTTTCTATGTAGAAACTATATTCTGAATTGTCTCGACAATGTGCTATACAAAGTATATCAGCCTCTAAAGACAGCAAAAGCACTTTGGAATGCACTTTCCATGAAGTACAAGACGTAGAATATCAGTCTTAAAAAATGTATTATAGATAAATTCATGGACTACAAGATGGTTGACTCCAAACCGGTGACTGCTCAACTGCATGAACTGCAAATCATTATTCATGAACTCGAAGCAGAAGGTCATAAAGTTGGAGAATCGTTTTTGGTTGAAGCCATCACGGGAAATCTGCCGCCGTCATGGAGAGATTACCGCAACTATCTAAAGCATAAGAAGAGGAAATCTCTTTACAGAATCTCATAGTCCGACTGAAAATTGAGGCAGATAACTGTGGAGTTACAAAACCAATCGAGGAGACATTTGTGGCTGAAGGGTCAAAGACCAAAAACAAAAATAAAAATTTCCAGAAGAAAAGGAAAGTTCCAGACAACAAACCAAAAGAAAACAAACGAACCAAAAAATTAATGGCGAGTGTTGGCTTTGTGGAAAGGTTGGACATGCCGCTAAAGATTGCAGACACAAAAAAGAATGCAACAAAGAGGCAAATATAGTAGACAACATGGAAGTAGACGAGTCCAACTTCTCGACAGTTGTATCTGAACGCAATTTGGTTCAAAATCCTAACCAATGGTGGGTAGACACAGACGCTACTCGTCATGTCTTCTCTGACAAATCCATGTTTTCTACATACCAGAAATTCGATCACGAAAGAAAACTCTACATGGATATTTCTGCAGTATCCATGATCAAAGGCAGTGGCACAGTAATCCTCAAGTTTACTTCTGAAAAAACTATCAAGTTGAATGACGTGCTCCACGTTCCAGATATATGCAAGAATCTGATCTTTGGCTCGGTACTATCAAAGAAAGGATTCAAAATGGTGTACGAGTCAGACAAGATGGTTCTGTCCAAAGCTGGAATATATATCGGAAGGGGATATTTATGTGATGGCATGTTTAAGCAAATGTAGCCTTTATCGGCAATAAAACTATGCACTTTGATTGTGCTATTAATAAAATTGAAGTTGCTTACTTGCTTGAGCATGAAATTTTACTATGGCAGATAGATTTGGACACATAAATTTCCAAAAAATGAAAAGATTATCAAACTTGGGATTAGTTCCGAAATTCCAAGTAGATAAGAACTACAAATGTGAGACATGTGTATAAGCAAAAATGGTTAAAAGACCATTTTAATCTGTTGATAAAAGCACCGAACCACTAGGTTTGGTTCATACGGATTTATGTGATTTTAAATCACTACCTACAAAAGGTGGAAAAAAGTACTTTATCACGTTTATTGACGATTATACGCGATATTCCTATGTATATCTTTTGAATAGTAAAGATGAAGCAATTACATCATTTGTAAAATACAAGGTTGCGGTATAAAATCAGTTAAATAAAATGATTAAGATATTGAGATCTGATCGAGGTGGAGAATATGAATCACCATTTGAACAATTCTATACCAAAAATGGTATAATTCATCAAACAATAGCTCCATATTCACCACAACAAAATGGTGCAGCCAAGAGGAAGAACAGAACGTTAAGAGACATGACTAATGTCATGCTTTTAACCTCTGGTCTACCGACGAACTTGTGGGGGGAAGACTTAAATATGTCCAATCACATATTAAACAAAGTCTCTCACAATAAAATAGAAACAATTCCATATGAGTTATGGAAAGGACACAAATCAAGTTTTAAATACCTCAAAGCGTGGGGGTGCTTAGCAAAATTTTCAGTTTCGCCTCTCAAGAAAGTCAAACTTGGACAAAAACAGTAGATTGTTACTATTTAGGGCCAGCCCAAAATAGTAGTGCATACAGATTTTTGGTATTCAAGTCTGATATAGCTGATATTCATGTAAATACAATCATGGAATCTAGATATGCCTCATTTTTTGTAGACATGTTTCCGCACAAAATGAATGAAGGGAATAATGTCTCTAAAAAGACAAGAGAAGAATCAAGCAATTCGCATGAAGATGAAACTCATCATGAAATTGAGGAAGTTGAACCAAGAAGAAGCGTAAGCGCTTGGACTTCCAAGACATTTGGTTCAGATTTTTTCGCATATGTGTTAGAACACGAACCTCAAACGTACAAGGAAGCAATGTCATCTTATGAATCTTCGTGTTGGAAAGAAGCAATCCAAAGTGAGATTAATTCAATTCTAAGTAATAAAACTTGGGAAATAGTTGATATTCCACCTGGAATAAAACCTATTGGCTGTAAATGGATTTTCAAGAAGAAAATGAAAGCAGATGGCTCTATAGACAAGTATAAAGCCAGATTAGTAGCCAAATGATATCGTCAAAAAAAGGAGTTGAATTCTTTGATACATATTTTCCGGTAACACGAATAACCTCTATAAGAATGCTAATAGCAATTGTATCGATGTATAATTTAGAAATTCATCAAATGGATGTAAAGACAGCATTCTTAAATGGAGATCTCGATGAGGAGATCTACATGGAGCAACCTGAAGGTTTTGTTTCCAAAGGAAATGAAAACAAATTCTGTAGATTAGTAAAATCATTGTACGGACTAAAACAAGCTCCAAAACAATGGCATGCAAAATTTGATAGTGTCATGATGAGAAATGATTTTCGTATAAATGAATACGATAAGTGTGTTTATTATAAACAAATTGGAAAATCATATGTGATGATTTGTTCATATGCAGACGATACGTTAATATTTGGTCCAAATGCTTAGGTAATAGAGACCATAAAGAAGATGTTAATTAGCAATTTCGATATGAAAGACTTAGGAGCTGCAGATGTTATTTTGTGAATTAAAATAATAAGAACACCTAATGGAATTGAATTATCTCAGTCACACTATGTAGACAAAGTGATTGAAAATTTTCAAAATTTTGGAATTAAAGGAGTAAGAACACCTTTTAATCCATCATAAGTACCGCATAAAAACACTAATGAGAGTTTAATGCAACTAGAATACTCTCGTGTAATAGGGTGTCTCATGTATCTCATGAATTGCACAAGACCAGATATAGCTTGATTGAGCAGTATACAAGCAACCCAGGAAAGAAACACTGGAAAGCACTAATGAGAGTGCTTGGATATTTAAAAAATACCACAAATTATTTCTTACATTATGGAAAATATCCTACCGTCTTAGAAGGATATAGTGATGCAAACTGGATTACTGATTCAGAGGAATCAAAATCAACGAGTGGTTATGTATTTACCTTAGCAGGGGCAGCAGTGTCATGGAAATCTACTAAACAAACATGCATAGCTCGATCCACTATGGAATCGGAGTTCATCGTTTTAGATAAAGCAGGCGAAGAAGCAGAGTGGCTTTGTCATTTTTTAGAAGATATTCCATTTTGGCATATACCTGTATCGGCCATATGCATACACTGTGATAACCATATTGCGCTAGCAGAGCGCACAACTTTGTGTATAATGGAAAGTCACGACACTTTCGTCAACGCCATAACACAATTAGGCAGTTACTCTCAAATGGAACTATTTCCATCGATTATGTGAGAACAAATGATAACCTAGCGGATCCATTTACTAAAGGTTTATCAAGAGTGAAAATTTATTGCGCATCGAATGGAATGAGTTTAAAAGCCTAAACCACCAAGAGTTATCTTATACGGAAACCTATCCTAGTGACTAGAGATCCCACGGACTAGGATCAATAGGCAAACCAGTTCTAAGTAACTCAAGACGTAATGCATTTGCTTGGACATAGTCCAACTCCATTCTTATGGTGCACAATATAAATGCAAGCCTACATAAGTATTTAAAGGTTAAAACTATTTTTTTTAATGACGACCATATCTTGAATATAACAAGTGGGGTATATGTAGGATACTCTTAATGATTGCGATCACCTATGTCAGTGTGAGCTGGGTCGGCTCTATGAGAATATTAAAGACTTTTATTCTCTAAAAACACTCGCAGAACCAAAAATTGTTCAAAACCAAAATGAACACAACCAAAATTGGATGTGTAGAGAAATAATGCTTTGTAAAGCTTATTGTCTGATCATACAATAACGGCTGACAGTTCAAGATGAAATAATTCACCGATTAATCAAGTATATCCGATAAGTTTTAACTAGGGAAAGTTCAAAGTGAAATATCTATTTATCTTCGATATAGTATTATTTTCATATGAACTGTGTGATATTACACTTTGTGTAGGGGAGACATACGTCGTCATTCATGTGGGGGGATTGTTAGAATTTTCAAAAAATTGGTGAATGAGATATGTCCCACATCGTCAAAAATAAGTCTTTATTCTTGTTTATATAGTCTATTCTCAATCCTTATATTAGCCCTTAGGGTCAGGTAATTTTGTGCGAGGGGGAGGACCTATATGGCTATGGACTAACACACGAGCGCCGTCGCCCGCCCATCCGACCGACTGAACTGGGCCGGGTCGGGTGCAGATCCAATAAGAGTGGACCGTGTTATATTTTTGCTGTACAGAAGTGAACGGTTTTCTACCGTTTAAATTTAAAAAGAAGCGACTACTGGATTGGACGCGACTATTGCAAACAGCAACAGTTTCTGACCGTTGCAAACGAAGAGACGCAACTGTTGCGAATAGCAATAGTTTTCGGCCGTTGCAAACGAAGAGACGCGACTGTTGCGAATTGCAACAATTTTCGGTCGTTGCAAATGAAGAGGCGCGACTGTTGCAAACGACAACAGTTTTCGGCTGTTGCAAAACGAAGAGGCGCGACTGTTGCGAATAGTAATGCTTTTTGACGTTGCAAATAAAGGGATGCTACTTTTCTCAACGGATGCAGCCATTGAGAATTCAGCTTAGATAAGGAGGAAACCTGATCACTTTCCTCACTCAATAAATTTCGAATTTTCTCTTCTTCCTCTTCGTTTCTTAATATCTACAATCCATGCGCTTCTGCATATCACACAGAAGATCATACACATCACAATCTCGAGCAGATCACGTCTGTTGTATCTTGGGAGACTTTGAATAAAGTCTTAAGGAAATTGTTAAGACAAGCCTCAGACGTAATTTCCTTCTTCAGCTAGTTAGATTTCTAGTTGATTTATATATATATATATATATATATATATATATATATCGTTTTCTTTCTACGTTGTGTTATTTCTTTAAATTGTATAACGTTTGATTTAGTACTATAGTTATTGTTGTTATAGTTGTTACTTTGTTGTTGTAAATAATTACAACATACTTAGTGTTAAAATAACTTATACAGAATTCCAGAGTAGTGGAAATCTGAGTTGTAAACTTGTGAGATAAGTTTATTATTGATTAGTCTTTGTTTTGGTATACTAGAAGTATAACATAATTTGGGAAGGAAAGTGGAGCGAAAACGAGGATCATAGGCAACCACTATTGCTATGACTGAGACGCTTGGCTGGAAAGGAAGTGTTGTGAGGAATAAGGTAAACCGAAGGAGCTTAGGTATTACCCCCGAGGTTCTTCTAGAGCACGTGAATAGATTTTCTAAATTAACACTTTTGTTTTTTGTGATATCTTTGGTACATTTTGTAGGAAATTAAAATAAATTATTTGTGCTTGCAATCTAATACCAATAAAGGTCCTTCAATATAACCCGTAATAGGCTGGAAGTAATAAATTAACATATGAAATTCCAAAGCACCTGAATAAGCTATGTAATATATATTTTGTGTTTATGGAGATCCTTAAAAATGAAAGAATGGTTAGCTTAAGTTTGCAATTTAGGTTGTTGCTTATGTGCCTCGAAGCAGCATAGTGAGCAGTCTATATGCATTGGCCTTATAAAGGGACCATAATGTGTGCATGGTATGGAAATGGGTGGTGACCGACTACTGCTAGTTAGGGAGTCGGCCCTAATAGAATAAAGAAATGAAATGAATAACCAAAAGAAGAAAAGACCAGGAAAATAAAGTTTGGTTCATGGAGAGTAATCCTAAGAATAATAGGTTGATTGACACAGGGTAACGTTTTGAGTTGTTACTTTCTTTTCCTGAAGTAACATTGTCAAAAGTCTAAAGTGCATGGGCTATGCCTTGAAAGGTGATTATAATGAGCGCATAGGATAGAAAGAAGTGGGGATGCTCATTAGATTGGGAAATGAATCCTATAAATGCAAAAATGTTGAATATTCTATGGTAACTTATGCATATTTCGGTAGCACTACAAGAAAAGCTTATTTCTATAGCATCCGGATACAGCATTTTTGAGTGGGTTGCCATGAAATTATAATTTGACCGTAAATTACTTTAACCACAATGTTGTGCACGCTGTGAGAAATCAAGGGCGCCAAATTTATTTCCTTCCCTCCCCTTCTACAAATTTCTTTTAAACAAAAACTTCTCCTAAAATTTCAATACCCAATCCAAATTTAATTAGAAAATATTCCTCCTTCGAAAAAAATACATCGTCAGTAGCCTTAGATGTCGGCGTAGTCATTGTTCCCATCGCAGTCATTCCCGTTGCAGGTACATTACCATTTGCAGTCATCCTCGGCTCATTGAAGTCGTCACCATTATAGGCTCGTCTCCGTTTGCCCTCATCCCGTCCCCATTTTAGACTCATCAGTAGAAGCGACCATTAACCCTAGTTCCACTGCAGTCACCATCGCCAACAGCCATCATCGCCAGCAGCCCTCTATCTTCAAAGCTTCAGAGTAAGTGGCAGCCGATTGATTTTTGCTTTTATTTTTTATTTTCATAGCAAGTGATGAATGAAGTCTTAACTTTAAGTAATTGGTTTGCCTTAATTTAGTAAAGTTCGTTTTGAATCTCTAAAAATATAATTTTATTGCTATTTCAAAAATCAAAAGTTTTGACATGAAAAAGTAAAAGATTTTTTATGTTTTTTTTGTGGCATATGTATAAGGAAATATATAGAGTAACAAATATTATAAGAAATTCATTTGCTCAGCTTATTAGCTTTTAGAAACAAATGACCTTTGTAATAAATGAAAAGCATTCGTGCTTTTGATTACCGCACACTTAAAAATTGGTAACACCGACCTTTTTGGAGATGGAAAAAATATGAAAAGAATTTAGCGAAGTCTAAAGATATTGAACCACCTGAATTCCACCTTTTTGTCGGTAGGGTAAATATATGTTTAAGAATTTACCAAGTAATAGGAATTGTAACGTATTCAATTCAGGTCTCACATGCAACTATTATTTCGAAAATTAGCACAGTGACCCTGATTACATAATTTAGACTTAGGTCAAAAGATTACTATGTATTCCCTACTCAAAAGTAAGAATGAAGAGTTCTGTTAAGAAGTGTATGTAATGTATTAATAAATTCTTATAGATTGGTTTGATATTCAAAACTGATGTTTTCGATATAGTTTGCTGAATAACAAGTACAAAACCAATAGAATAAAGTTACAAATGGTTCTCTCGCTTGGGTAAAGATCAAATAATTAGAAAGATAAACTACCTGAATTATTGAAGGAATGTCACTTATTAGTAGCAGGGTCCATATATGGTACATCAGGTTTCCCACATAATAATAAATACAACAAAAGCTAAATTTGGACTAGCCATAAAACATGGTTCAATAATTTGAATTTTTTTCAATGAATAGACCGACATTTATTATAATGATTCATAATTTTCGATAACTAAAAAATAATTAATTTAATAAGATTTTATAATTTAATGTTGGAAGAAATTAAATTTTGCGATTTAATTAATGAGAATAAAAAATAGAATGAAATTTAATAATGTTAATTTAAGGCAATTGATAATTATCTTAATGCAATTACAATAAATTGAAATAATTGTAAACATAAAATTGGTTATAGATTGTAAATAAGGAAATAATTTAAATGTTATATTAATTGGTGAGAAAATATGTAATTAATTGTAATTGGACGAAATCAGTGTTGTGTAAGTATTTATAACATTTATTTGTAAATATTGAAACCATAAATGTGATTAAATTAAGTAAAATGTGACCATTGTGATATGTTATCCATTTGTTTAAGCTGTTGAATTAAATTGAAAATCAATTGAAATTAAATATTACGTTAATGGAAATTAAGATAAAATTGGAGAATATTAATGTAATAAGATATAAACCAATATTAACTATGCCCATAGAGTAATGATTGATTGGATAAAAAGATTGAAATCAAATTAAATCAATTCATTGGAATTAAATTATAATTAGTTGGATTTAATTACAGTTGAAATTAAGCACTCTAATTAGTGTAATATTTAACACTGAATTGATATGCAAATTTGTTTTAAATTATTGTAAATGTCTAAGTAATAGAAAATGATGAAAATTGTTAGTTATTAAATTTGTAATTAAAAAGGGATTTAATCAATCTAATAATAATTTATTTAATTAACGTGAAAATAGTCATTTTGGAAACTGTCTCAGATTTTGATGAAAGCCGTTTCATCGGATCCCTAACAGTGAATTATTGTAAGGTTCCAAGTTTCGTAGCGATCGGACTTGTCGTTTGATCGTACGGACTTGAAATGCGTAAAAATCAATTTAATTGGATTCAATTTGAAATAAGCTGATTTTAAAACTAACTTCTTTATACGATGAAATTAAGACTTGAAACCTTTTCCATTGAGTGTAAAAAAAACTTCTATTTTGATATATGTGATGACCTACTTTCATTTTGGAGGCAGAACGGGCTTTTTGGGTCACTATTCGTCGTTTGTACAAATTCGATATGTGTTTATTTTCTTATCAGGCTTTGTTTCCCAAACCCTAGCAGCCGTTTTTCTTATCCTGTACGTACATCAACTTCTGTCTAACTTCTTCTTTTCAATGGCAGCAACAAATTCCAATTACAAACATCCTAATTTCAAAATCAAAAATCAATTTCAAAATTTTAATATGTCCAAACTACATCGAATTATGTATCGTTGGAAAGCTCTCAACGAGCACAACCCACTATAGCAATTCATTTTCCAATTGGATACATTGTTTGTCCAGAAATCGGCGAAGAACCTCGACCATCCATATTGGGGTTTTCGATCCAACGGTGGATATTCATCGGAACGACGATCAGAAGGCGCCATAGCGTAGAGCTCGGCAAATGGAGTCAGTCCATGTCATTCATTTGTGTCAAAGGGGTCATGAGTTGACCATAAAATTTAGTTTAGAGAGCAGCGGCGGTAGGGTCGTGTGGTGGCAGGAGGTGTTCGCGGCCGTTGGCAAGGTAGGCGTGGGGTTGGTTTGGAAAGGCAAGCGTAAGGATGGTGCCTAAACTGGGACTTGGTTAGCATGGCGACGGCGATTTCATGGGGAGACTGGTGGCTGGAAGGAAATGTGCACGAGACTAGGGTTTCAACATGATATGGTGATGACATCTTTACATCAGTTTATTATTTTATTTATATTATAATATGAATCGTATATCTTCTAATCGTTATAACTTTTGCATACGAGCTCGGATTCACGCATAGTTTTCTTTGCTGGGAACGTATTAAAATTCCAGACATTTTAAAACTAGTTTGGATGAATTTCGAGATTGTTGAATTTTGGGCCTTATTTTGGATTTTAAATCAATTTGAAATCAAATGTGTGTTTTGACCTACTCACAACTACTAGATTATCTTATGTTAGTTAAATTGAATTTATCATGCAATTAAAAATTAATTGGATAATGTTTGGTATATTTAAATTGTCATTATAGTTAAATCTGACTTTTATTGAATTAAATCGCCATTTGAATTAATATTGAATTTTAAATTTCCACTAAATAACTGTTATTGATAATCAGTAAATTATTGTTATTTATTGTTGATTTGGATGATGATTGTGATGGATGTTGATTGTGGATATTGGATGACTAGATGTTATATTTTATATTGTTATAACACTGCAAGTTCCCTATGGATTAAAATGAAATATACCCGAACGATTTGATAGATTAGGGAGAAATCGTTGTGGGTTGAAATGATAGACTCGAGCGATTTTATGGATTTGTAATTATATTCAGGATTGCGGGTTGAAATGATATATATCCATAAATATAAAATATTGTGGATTGAAATGATAAAAATCCGAATCAATTGATCATAGGGTAGAAAATTATATACGGACACCGGATTGGTTAAATTAAATGATTTTAAATCCTTAAATTTCAAATTTAGTTAAATGATATTTTGAAGGAAAGTTTGATTTATATAAACTGAATTATTTTGAAAATTCGAGTTTAAATGTGAAATTGGAATTGGTTTAATTTAAAATTTTAAAAGTTAGATTTGAAGTATAAATGAAATGTATTGAAATTGAGTTATTGAAACGTTTGAAAAGGTAATTTTAAAATCTACTAAATTCGAAATAGTTTGGATTTATTCTTCTGACTTGGATTTGAAATCGATATTGGTTAAATGGTTTAAATGAGAATTTGAATTGAGAGACAAAATTTAGTTGTCGATTTGAAAGCTGGACATGGTCCAGATGTGTTGAAATGAAAGTAATTGTTTAAATTTGATATTAATTTTAGATTTACCATTTTATATAAACTGTTTAATTTTTTTTTTAAATCCTGATTATTAAGATTTTCAAACTACTAAACTAATTTAATCTATTTTAAACTATTTTAAGCAATTTAAACTATTTTAATTTATTTATCCTATTTTAAATCCGTTTAATCTATTTTAAATCCATTTAATCTATTTTAAATCCCTTTACTCTATTTTAAATCCATTTAATATATTTCAAATCCATTTAATCTATTTTAAATCCGTTTAACCTATTTTAAATCCGTTTAATTTATTTTAAATCTGTTTAACCTACTTTAAATCTGTTTTATCTACTTTGAATCGGTTTAATCTACTTTGAATCCATTTAGTCTACTTTAAATCCATTTAATCTACTTTAAATCTCCTTAAACTATCTTAACCTATTTAAACGCTATATAAAACTATTTAAACTATTTTAAATTATCTAAATTATTTCTAAATTTCAGACGTGTAAAGTTGAAGTTTTATACTTAAATCCTTGATTTAAAAGCAAATGCGATTAAATGTGTTATAACCTAAGTTGGGATTTGAAATGATATTTTCTAGTGAAATGACATATCTTATCGATAATTTCAAAAATGAATATGATTTCGAAGTTGAATATGATTCCAGAAGTAATATGGTTTGAATTGAATAGGATATTTTGATATAAATTACGAATTGGCTTTTGAAATGTAAATGAACCATCCGATGTGAAATAAGCATTTGGTTGTAAAAGAGACCAGAATCGGATATTGTCATACTCTCTACCAATACTGAAAACCACTTTAACAACTGTGTACGTCGTGGAGATTCTAGAATAAAGTAGGATGGTTTGGCGAATGATTTTGTATGAGATATTTACATAACCCTGACTCCTATGAGTCAGTTTAGATGTGACAAAAACAGGAGCCACGCCGGGCCAAGTGAGGTTATTCCTCCGATCAGATATGCTTCCTCGATACCATATTATGACTTTGGATGATTTGATGGCCATCCTTTGATTTTGATCATGGGAGTACGTTTCGAGGTAGGCGGTAGTAGCTGTTATACATTACCACCAGTCCGGATCTGCAAATGGTAGAATCCTACCCTGTCATTGCCTCAAGTGCCGTGTTCACATACCGTATCACGCCTTCTATGAGTTTGGTTTGTACCATACCTATGGAGTGTGATAACCTGAATTTTTGAACATCTAATAATTGGGTGATTTACTGGTTAATTTGAATAAATAAATGGAATTCTGATAAATAAATAAAAATAATAATATCTAGAAATGATAAACCTTGTGATAAATTAAAAATATATTGGTAGACATATGAAAAATCTGTTGAAAATTTAAGTATGTTTATATACTAGTGTGTGTGTGTCTATATATATATATATATATATATATATATATATGTGTGTGTGTGTGTGTGTGTGTGTGTGGAGCTATTATTTTACCCGAGCCTTTGCTATGTGAGTAGACTTGAATTTAAATTTAAAATAAATGCCTTAAAAATAAACTGGACTTAAATAATACATATAAGATTTTATTTATTTATTTATGTATAGTTAGTATAAAATTATTTTCTTCAAATTTTATTAATATTTATTTAAAGGAAAGGAATGAATATAAAGTTGATAACATATACATGTATAAAAAAAAAATAAGAAGGGTTTGAATACATATATTATAAGAATAGGACATGTAAAACATTTCTCAAAATATGTTCTTATGGAGGATAACAAGTGTTAAGATATTAACACTTAAATTTACAAGGGTCACAATTGTTTTAAACAATGAATTAACAAAATTAATCAGGCTATACTCATTTTCTTTTCTCAACTCTTCTCATCTTCCATTTGTTCTTCAAACAGTGAAACAAAGAAAAATGGAAATGAAATTATCTCAACTCAAAAAATCAAGAATTTGAAAACCAAGTTCAGTGGAGAATTAAATCAAACAGAGAATACAAAAGAAAATGCAAAAATACAGCCTATTCATGAAGAAACTTGAATCAAAGATATTGCAAAACCCAAAATCTGAAGCAAGAATACAACAACAGTTAAAATTCTTCAAGTTAAACAAATTTCAAACAAGCAATAGAAGATTTATCAAACCTGGAAGCAAAATTACAGGAAAACAACAGAATTGTTTTCTGCATGACTGGAAGTTCAAGAGCATGGAACTAACAATGTTCTCTGTCCTCTGCATGTCGGTGAGTAACTCTACTTTTAAAATATAAGTAGGTAATTTTAGTTGCATGCTAGATGTCTGAAATATGAATGTTTAGGTATATACGTGGTTGTAGCTCTAGATGTATGATGCATGTCTGTTTGTTTTCAACAGAGTCTACTCTGTTATACTTCCCAGTTCTTGATTTGTACAAATTCAAATCTCTCGATCTAATCACCTTTTAAATTTGAGATTCAAATGAAATTTGTTAGTTTAATTATAAACTTTAGTTTAGAATTTTATTTAGGTTAAAATAACCCAGTATCATCTCTGGATTTTATAAACAGTTGATCAAACATCAAATTAGTGAAAATTCAGATGCATTGATTCTGTGTTTCAGGGTTTTAATCTGAAATAACATATTAAATCATGAATTTTAAACCTAAAATTTCAATTTTTAAGGCTAGAGTTAAAGAGCATTTCTTTTTTGACTGTATTGGGTATTTTAAGACATCTCTATTGCCACAAAGATTTGGAGGTGCCGAGTTTGATTCTGGAGGCGATGGAGTTATCAGGGATGTGGAGAAAATTACTTGTTTGGGTTACATTTCATTTTGGAAGACGTGGTTGTGATTTGAAGTGTAGAACCCTAATTTTACTGGGCTAGGAAGAATCGATCCCTTCGGAAATTATAGTTGATCGAGTTCAACTATGACTTGGGAAATGGAAGATGGTAGGTCGTTAAGTTCTTCGTCGGAGTTGTAGAGGCAACGGTGGTCGGAGGTGATTGGTTGAAGCGTTGACAGGTTTGGGAGTTGGATTCTGTCTGTTGTTTCCAGGTTTAGGGATTTTTTTTGGGTCGCGATTTAAATGCTTGCATATGTCGATGGGTTGGTGTTTGGTTGGCTTGAGGGGATGATCAGAGACTCTGGGGAGGTCGTGTGGTTGGCCGGTGATGGCCGGAGGTGATGTACAGGTGCACAAGAGTAAATGGTGGATATGATGGTGTTGTTGTGTTGCAGTTTTTTTTTGTGGCCTCGTGTTTATCTCGAGTGAATCAAGATTTAACTCGAAGTAGTAAGACTTATGACTCGAAGTAATATATAGGGGAGGCTCGAGAACTGTAGTTTCAGATTTTAGAAAATTAACAGAAAACCTGTTCTGTTATTTTAAATTTCTTGAAGTTAAGTTTAAATGTAAACTAAAATTTTAACTTAGGACTTTAAACCTGAATTTAAATATGATTTCAACTAGTTTGAATTTTGTTTTCTTTTTTTCTTTTTTGAATTATTAAATTTTAGTTTGATTTTAAATAAAATCAGAAAAACTGTTTCTGTTTTTAAATTAAAAGTAAAGTATAGATGTAAACAGGAAATTTAAACTGATTTTTTAAAAATCTGAAATTTGAATATGAATTCAAATTAGACTGTCTAAGATTTGAAATCATTTATGTTTTTAAAATTTAAATTTGATTTTGAAACTTATAAGCGTTAAAGCATATGTGTGTTTTGGATTTGAATTGGAAGCTTAAATTTTTAAAATTTGAAATTTAAAATGAGTTTAAATCTGGGTTTTTAAATCTGGAATTAAATTTTATTTCAGTTTTAAATAAATGAGTTTGAATTTAAATTGAATTGGTATATAAATTCTTTAAACTTATTTTATAAAGGTTATGTTTCTTTTAAAATATGAGATAAAAGTTTTGAATGTTTTAAAAAAATCTTGTTTAAGTTAAATTTGTATCTTAAGTTTAAAAATGAAGTTTAATAGAGTTTAAAGTAAATCTAAAAATAATTTTTTTTTAATGCTTAATTAAGTAAGTAATGTTTATCTAAAGGATAAATTGAAATTGATGAATTGGATTTATTAAATTATTAAGATAATGAGATGGGTAATTAATTATTTAATTAATTAATAATATGGATGGTTAATTAAGAAATTAAGAATTTTTAAATTGATTAATTAAAACTTAAGATTAATTAATTAAGGTTAATTAATCTATAATTAAGGATTATTAATTGAATTTTAATTAATGATTAAATGGATAATTAATTTATTTAAGAAATTAATGAAATGGATAATCACTTAAAGTAATTAAGGGTTTAAACTTAAAAGTTTAAGATTAATTATTCTTAGAATAATTAACTTGTAATTTGGAATAATTAATTAAATAATATTTGATTTTAATTAATGATTAATAATTAATTAATCAAGTAATAAAGCATTAATTATGTTATAGTTGACACTTAATTAAATAATTAGGGGTTAACTAACGATTAATTAAATTGTAATTAATAGTGATTGAAGTAAGTTAATTACTTTAGATAAATAATTAATGAATTGTTAAAGAGTCAATGAAGGTCATTAACTAAGGATTATTTAACAATTAATTAATGTAATTAAGTTTTAATAATTAATTAGATTAATTAATTGATAACAATCATTTATGAAATTGTTTATGTTTAATTAGTTAATAGAAGTAACTAATGAATTAATTACTTAATGTAATTAATTGGGTTAATGTGATTAGCTTAGATTAATTAATTAAGTTTAATTAATTTAAACACTTGATGATTGATGAATGATTACTTAATATAATTTATGGAAGTGTAATTACTTAAGGAAGTAATTAATGGTAATTACTGGATGTAATTAAAGATGTCGATGATGGAAGTAATTTGGATTAAATTCCTATGTAATTAATCGGGGAATTAATTGAGATAATTAATTAAGGGTAATTAATTTTTGAAATAAGGTAATTAAGGATAGTTAATTACTGAATGGGATTAATCAAGGGATTAATTAGAGAATAAATTAAGAATTAATTTATTCAATGAAGTAATTAAAGGTAGTTGATTACTGGATGTTATTAATCAAGGGTGATTAATAATTATGGTTAATAATTAATTAATGAAATAATTAAAGGTTAATTACTGTATTTGGTTAAGGATAATTAATTTGTAAGGGCTAATTACTTAAATGCAATTAAAGGATAAATAGAATGATATTGGAGTCTTGACTAATTTTATCTCTAATAGGTGGTTCGTGATGCTATGTGATATGATATGTTGGATTTAAACTGTGAAGATGTGATTATCAATGGATGATGAATTACTGTGACATCCTGTATTAAAAGTAGAGTTGTATTTCACTTGAATAATGTAAGTTAAGTTGATAATGGTTTCAGAGAGACCGGAGTCGGGTATTAGTAAATACCCGAAACCACTTCGATTCTTATAATTTGTTATGTGAAATTAATAGGCTGAAGTGGGATGACTTAAGTAAATTGGACCATTTAAATCTAAGTTTTTGGCACTTAGAAATTGATGTGTGAAATGATTGATGTCTATAACAACTTGTGAAATTGTAAATCGATATAAGTTACCCCGGGTTTATATAAGTTGTACGTTTTGGGTATTTCTTGTTAGACGGGTTTACTTACGCTAGTTTCCAGCCTGACCCGGGTGTTACTTTTATGTAATGCTCGGGTCAGACCGAGTATTACATATTTTCAGGTAAGGACGTTCTGGGGCTCAGGAGGCGAGCTGGAGAACAGGAACGTATGGAGAGCTTCTGATGTGATATATTTTAGTATCTGAAACAGATTGATTTATCTGTTCTATGATTGTAAATATGTTGAAACTCTGATATACTAAAGTGTAATTTGACAAGTACAGTTTCCTTTGTATAACTATTATATATGCGATATTATATTTTATCCGCTGCGAATGTGGGACTTTGGGTTTGGTTTTCTGTTTCTTCTTCTTCTATCTATTCTTCTTTTCCTAACTATCTGGAAGTTTCGGGATCGAAATTTCCGAGTCGTTACATTTGGTATCAGAGCTGAAGGTTAAGCGAGAACCTTGGCTCTGGTGGGATTTCTCATTAAGCATAGGGTAAGTGGTACCCTAGAATGAGTTGAGTGTATATAAATATGAGAGAGCGTACTTGTTATTTTCTTATATAAAGGTTTTTAAATGATTTCAAAAGTAAATGAATTTTATATAAGAAATAGATTATCTATTATATTAAGGAAATTGGTTGTAGTATTAATTAAATTAAAAGTAATAGTAAGAATTAAGTGGTAATAGAATTTCAACCAAATTGAAATTAAATTAAAGACAAGTTTGAAATGGATTCAAACTGAAATTAAATCTTGAAATTGGGAAAGGTTTCAGGATAAGGATAATCAATTATTTATGTAATTAATTAAACTTTATTTAATGAGATTAATTAATGGATAACAACTGGAATTGATATATAAGAGGGATTTACTTAATGAAGTAACTAGAGGTAAGTTATTTAAGGGACAATTACTTAATGAAGGTAATTAAGAAATAAGTTAATTACCGAATGTGATAAATTAATGACGCAATTAATTTTAAAGAAATAACAAATAATATTATTTATTGCATTTGAATGAAATGGTCCTATTTCAAACAAGAGTTGTTTGAAAATTTAAAAAGAAATTTGTTTTGAGTTAAAACCAAAGGTGGTTTAAAATTTTAAAGTATAAATTGGTATGTAAAAGAAATTAATATGTATACATGTGGATATACATAATATCAAAGGTGGTTGGAAATAAACTCTAAATGGTGAGTTTTGAGTTTGGAATAAGATGTAATACCCAAGGTGATAAGTTTTTGAACTTAATAAGTGGGGAGATTATTTATCGGAAGTTTAAAATTTGAAAAGGAAATTCAAATTGGGTAAGGTTGACTGGATTAAGTGAATTGAGTTTAACTTGGAAAAAAGTTAAATAAGTTCGAATGATCAACATGAATTGGGAGTTTGTGTGATCTCAAAATGGGTTTGAGATCTGGAAACTAGAAATATTTAAATTGTGAAATTGGATTTGTTTAAATGAATAAGAAATGAAGTGTGGTGATATATCCATTATTGAGATAAAAGAAAATCTAACTTTAATTTGAAATTAAACTGTTTAAAAGTTTTTAATAAAGGTTAACTTGGTTTAAAGGGCTAAACCAACCTTAGTGAATTTAACTCGAATTTATATAATTCGAGATGGTTTAAATTTGGAATTTGGATTGATTTGAAACAATTTGAAATTGAAGTGGGTTCAATCTGAAATTAGTCCGTATTGATTTGAATAATTTGGAATTGTAATTAAAGTTGAATAAGTTTTAAATTCAAATGGAATTTGAAGTGAATTTGGGAAGAAATCAAGAATAATTCAACTTAACTTGGAATGGAGTTTGAAATCGTGAATATTTCAAACTGGAGTTGAAATGAATTAAAACTGGAACTAATTCAATTGAAATTTATTTGAATTAGTAGAATTTGAGATCAAGGTTGAATAAAGTTAAATTTGGAAAGAACTGAGGTTATTCAACTTGAATTGCGGTTGAATCAATTTTCAATGGAATTAAAGTTATTTAAAATTGGAATTCAGTCAATTTAAATGAAAGTGGAAATTTAAATTGAATTGATGAGAATGGAGATTGGGAAGTGAGCAGTTTTGACTCTGGACTATTTTTAATATAAATTGTTTTAATATAAACCTACTTTTCCAGGTTATTCATTATATATACAACCTTTCTCCTAAAAGCCAAACTATCTTATACTTGTTTTACCATTATTTTTGAAATTGTTTAACAATTTTCCAACTGTTTTATAAACTAATTACTATATTTCAACTACTTTACAAAACTAATTACTACCTTACTATTATTTTGCAATTGTTTAAAAAATTTATAATTATCTTAACTATTTTACACCTATTTTACAAACTAGTAATTATTTTCCAACTACTTATCTATTTTTAAAAATTTCAAGCTATTTTCTAAATAAAATGGTCTGAGTTCAAACTGTTATTGGTTAAATACCCGATCAAGATAAGAATAGAGGTGATAATCAAATGGATTGAAGCATTTGAGAGTAAGTGAATGAAAATCAAAGTGAATGTGAATAAGAATGGAATTGATTTGGTTAATAACCAATAAAGATAAATACGTAGGGTGTACGTATGTTATTCTATTCGCATAGTAATTTGATCCAGATTCGAGCACATAATTTCGAGATAATTATATCGATCCGAGTGGGATTTTTCACTCGATTTTCGACGACGAACCTGGATATGGATTGTTGATTGGTTCTGGATATTCTCTATCATAGTTATGACTATGCAAGGAGAATGACGGTTTCTGATCAAGAAACCAGATCTGTGTCCGCACTAGGAAGTCGGGTGGACGATACTAGTTCGGGAATGAAATTATGTGATCAAGTGAGCGATCAGATTGGTATAACGTACGAATGATATGTGTACATCGTACGGATTTGAATGAAATTGATATTGAAAAGAGTAATCAAATTTGAATATCTGATTTTGAGTAAATAAAGTAAATATCTTTGTTTTATAAAATAAAACTCCCCTTGTTGAATCTCTTGCCAGAAGAAAAGGATTTTGAAGGTGTTTTGGAGTATAAAAGGAGTTTTATTCAAGTTTGAAATGATCTAAAGTTTTAAAAATTATATATATCTGTATATATATAAAGGATCTTATGAGGATTTTAGAAAAGGTTTTGGGAACCTCTGGATTTGGAAAGGCTTTTGATATTTGGGTAAAATCAATATTGAATTTGGAAAGCCTAGTTTGGGAATTATTGATTTTGGGATAATTGATTTTGTGTAAAGAAGCTTTGTATGAGATCATACTAGGTGTATGATTTAAAGATACTATATATATAGTATAAAATGTTATGATGATGGCTCTGGGGAAAAAGGCGCTCCCTTGGAATGGACTTCTCAGGAGTACCACCGGGTGGTGCTGCCTTAAGCCCCAAGGGGGTTCTAAAGTTGATCCTGTGAGGAGTCCGGACAAACTAGTTCCTGAGGATTATTGGGTAGCGAAAGTCGAGGGCGCTGATGCCTACAAGGGCATTTGAGTTATGCTGTGACGACAGTGTAACTCGATGTCACTGCGATCTACTGTGGGGACCATAGCGAAAATCGTGTGAAGGATGAGTGTCAACGGTCTACACTTGATTTTGCCGGGAAGGCAACGCAACATCGGTAGACTGCGATCTATGGTCAAGTGGAATGGAGAAGTTTCATTCTTTTGGCAGCGAAATTCGAGGGCGCTGATGCCTACAGTTATATGGGTTTTTGCTGTGATAGCTACGTAACCCCAGTTGTAGCTGCGATCTGTAGCGGGTTTCATGGTGTAATCGAGAGGCGCGGAGGCCTACAGTTATCTATGGATTTTGTCGGGATGGCAACGTAACCATCGGGTTAACTGCGACTATGGATGGAGGTGATGATTTCCAGAGCATTCTCACCAAAGATATATCCTCTATTTTCAAAAAAAAAAAAACGTTTTCTATATTTTTAGTAAAATTGTTTTCCAAGTATTTTCACTGGATGTTGAAAATGGGTCTACTAAGTACTTATAGATTTTCAGTCATACGCCTGATCAATGTATGACCGAATTTCAGTAAGAACGAAGTTGGACTTGTGGAAACATCGAGTTATAAAAAGTATTTTTATAAAAACTATTTTATAATATAAAATAGATTTTTAAAAGTATTTTAAAATGATCAAAGAATATTTTAACTGGTTTTAAATATTTAATAAATTCTGGTTTCGTTTCTTTTCGAGGACGAAAAGATTCAAAAGGGGGAGGGTGTGATAACCTGAATTTTTGAACATCTAATAATTGGGTGATTTATTGGTTAATTTGAATAAATAAATGGAATTCTGATAAATAAATAAAAATAATAATATCTAGAAATGATAAACCTTGTGATAAATTAAAAATATATTGGTAGACATATAAAAATCTGTTGAAAATTTAAGTATGTTTATATACTAGTGTGTGTGTGTGTGTCCATATATATATGTGTGTGTGTGTGTGTGTGTGGAGCTATTATTTTACCCGAGCCTTTGCTATGTGAGTAGACTTGAATTTAAATTTAAAATAAATGCCTTAAAAATAAACTGGACTTAAATAATACATATAAGATTTTATTTATTTATTTATGTATAGTTAGTATAAAATTATTTTCTTCAAATTTTATTAATATTTATTTAAAGGAAAGGAATGAATATAAAGTTGATAACATATACATATATAAAAAAAAATAAGAAGGGTTTGAATACATATATTATAAGAATAGGACTTGTAAAACATTTGTCAAAATATGTTCTTATGGAGGATAGCAAGTGTTAAGATATTAACACTTAAATTTACAAGTGTCACAATTATTTTAAACAATGAATTAACAAAATTAATCAGGCTATACTCATTTTCTTTTCTCAACTCTTCTCATCTTCCATTTTTTCTTCAAACAATGAAACAAAGAAAAATGGAAATGAAATTATCTCAACTCAAAAAAACCAAGAATCTGAAAACCAAGTTCAGTGGAGAATTAAATCAAACAGAGAATACAAAAGAAAATGCAAAAATACAACCTGTTCATGAAGAAACTCGAATCAAAGATATTGCAAAACCCAAAATCTGAAGCAAGAATGCAACAACAGTTAAAATTCTTCAAGTTAAAATTTTTTCAAACAAGCATTAGAAGATTTATCAAACCTGGAAGCATACAGGAAAACAACAGAATTGTTTTCTGCATGACTGGAAGTTCAAGAGCATGGAACTAACAATGTTCTCTGTCCTCTGCATGTTGGTGAGTAAATCTACTTTTAAAATATAAGTAGGTAAATTTAGTTGCATGCTAGATGTCTGAAATATGAATGTTTAGGTATATAAATGGTTGTAGCCTAGATGTATGATGCATGTCTGTTTGTTTTCAACAGAGTCTACTCTGTTATACTTCCCAGTTCTTGATTTGTACAAATTCAAATCTCTCGATCTAATCACCATTTAAATTTGAGATTCAAATGAAATTTGTTAGTTTAATTATAAACTTTAGTTTAGAATTTTATTTAGGTTAAAATAACCCAGTATCATCTCTGGATTTTATAAACAGTTGATCAAACATCAAATTAGTGAAAATTCAGATGCATTGATTCTGTGTTTCAGGGTTTTAATCTGAAACAACATATTAAATCATGAATTTTAAACCTAAAATTTCAATTTTTAAGGCTAGAGTCAAAGAGCATTTCTCTTTTGACTGTATTGGGTATTTTAAGACATCTCTATTGCCACAAAGATTTGGAGGTGCCGAGTTTGATTCTGGAGGCGATGGAGTTATCAGGGATGTGGAGAAAATTACTTGTTTGGGTTGCATTTCATTTCGGAAGACGTGGTTGTGATTTGAAGTGTAGAACCCTAATTTTACTAGGCTAGGAAGAATCGATCCCCTTCGGAAATTATAGTTGATCGAGTTCAACTATGACTTGGGAAATGGAAGATGGTAGGTCGTCAAGTTCTTCGTCAGAGTTGTAGAGGCAACGGTGGTCGGAGGTGATTGGTTGAAGCGTTGACAGGTTTGGGAGTTGGATTCTGTCTGTTGTTTCCAGGTTTAGGGATTTTTTTTTGGGTCGCGATTTAAATGCTTGCATATGTCGATGGGTTGGTGTTTGGTTGGCTTGAGGGGATGATCGGCGACTATGGGGAGGTCGTGTGGTTGGCCGGTGATGGCCGGAGGTGATGTACAGGTGCATAGGAGTAAATGGTGGATATGATGGTGTTGTTGTGTTGCAGTTTTTTTTTGTGGCCTCGTGTTTATCTCGAGTGAATCAAGATTTAACTCGAAGTAGTAAGACTTATGACTCGAAGTAATATATAGGGGAGGCTCGAGAACTGTAGTTTCAGATTTTAGAAAATTAACAGAAAACCTGTTCTGTTATTTTAAATTTCTTGAAGTTAAGTTTAAATGTAAGCTAAAATTTTAACTTAGGACTTTAAACCTGAATTTAAATATGATTTCAACTAGTTTGAATTTTGTTTTCTTTTTTTCTTTTTTGAATTATTAAATTTTAGTTTGATTTTAAATAAAATCAGAAAAACTATTTCTGTTTTTAAATTAAAAGTAAAGTATAGATGTAAACAGGAAATTTAAACTGATTTTTTTAAAATCTGAAATTTGAATATGAATTCAAATTAGATTGTCTAAGATTTGAAATCATTTATGTTTTTAGAATTTAAATTTGATTTTGAAACTTATAAGCGTTAAAGCATATGTGTGTTTTGGATTTGAATTGGAAGCTTAAATTTTTAAAATTTGAAATTTAAAATGAGTTTAAATATGGGTTTTTGAATCTGGAATTAAATTTTATTTCAGTTTTAAAATAAATGAGTTTGAATTTAAATTGAATTGGTATTTAAATTCTTTAAACTTATTTTATAAAGTTGATGTTTCTTTTAAAATATGAGATAAAAGTTTTGAATTGTTTAAAAAAATCTTGTTTAAGTTAAATTTGTATCTTAAGTTTAAAAATGAAGTTTAATGGAGTTTAAAGTAAATCTAAAAACAATTTTTTTTAAATGCTTAATTAAGTAAGTAATGTTTATCTAAAGGATAAATGGAAATTGATGAATTGGATTTATTAAATGATTAAGACAATGATATGGGTAATTAATTATTTAATTAATTAATAATATGGATGGTTAATTAAGAAATTAAGAATTTTTAAATTGATTAACTAAAACTTAAGATTAATTAATTAAGGTTAATTAATCTATAATTAAGGATTATTAATTGAATTTTAATTAATGATTAAATGGATAATTAATTTATTTAAGAAATTGATGAAATGGATAATTACTTAAAGTAATTAAGGGTTTAAACTTAAAAGTTTAAGATTAATTATTCTTAGAATAATTAACTTGTAATTTGGAATAATTAATTAAATAATATTTGATTTTAATTAATGATTAATAATTAATTAATCAAGTAATAAAGCATTAATTATGTTATAGTTGACACTTAATTAAATAATTAGGGGTTAACTAACGATTAATTAAATTGTAATTAATAGTGATTGAAGTAAGTTAATTACTTTAGATAAATAATTAATGAATTGTTAAAGAGTCAATGAAGGTCATTAACTAAGGATTATTTAACAATTAATTAATGTAATTAATTTTTAATAATTAATTAGATTAATTAATTGATAACAATCATTTATGAAATTGTTTATGTTTAATTAGTTAATATAAGTAACTAATGAATTAATTACTTAATGTAATTAATTGGGTTAATGTGATTAGCTTAGATTAATTAATTAAGTTTAATTAATTTAAACACTTGATGATTGATGAGTGATTACTTAATGTAATTTATGGAAGTGTAATTACTTAAGGAAGTAATTAATGGTAATTACTGGATGTAATTAAAGATGTTGATGATGGAAGTAATTTGGATTAAATTCCTATGTAATTAATCGGGGAATTAATTGAGATAATTAATTAAGGGTAATTAATTTTTGAAATATGGTAATTAAGGATAGTTGATTACTGAATGGGATTAATCAAGGGATTAATTAGAGAATAAATTAAGAATTAATTTATTCAATGAAGTAATTAAAGGTAGTTGATTATTGGATGTTATTAATCAAGGGTGATTAATAATTATGGTTAATAATTAATTAATGAAATAATTAAACGTTAATTACTGTATTTGGTTAATGATAATTAATTTGTAAGGGCTAATTACTTAAATGCAATTAAAGGATAAATAGAATGATATTGGAGTCTTTACTAATTTTATCTCTAATAGGTGGTTCGTGATGCTATGTGATATGATATGTTGGATTTAAACTGTGAAATGTGATTATCAATGGATGATGAATTACTGTGACATCCTGTATTAAAAGTAGAGTTGTATTTCACTTGAATAATGTAAGTTAAGTTGATAATGGTTTCGGAGAGACCGGAGTCGGGTATTAGTAAATACCCGAAACCACTTCGATTCTTATAATTTGTTATGTGAAACTAATAGGCTGAAGTGGGATGACTTAAGTAAATTGGACCATTTAAATCTAAGTTTTTGGCACTTAGAAATTGATGTGTGAAATGATTGATGTCTATAACAACTTGTGAAATTGTAAATCGATATAAGTTACCCCAGGTTTATATAAGTTGTATGTTTTGGGTATTTCTTGTTAGACTAGTTTACTCACGCTGGTTTCCAGCCTGACCCGGGTGTTACTTTGATGTAATGCTCGGGTCAGACCGAGTATTACATATTTTCAGGTAAGGACGTTCTGGGGTTCAGGAGGCAAGCTAGAGAACAGGAACGTATGGAGAGCTTCTGATGTGATATATTTTAGTATCTGAAACAGATTGATTTATCTTTTCTAGGATTGTAAATATGTTGAAACTCTGATATATTAGAGTGTAATTTGACAAGTACAGTTTCCTTTGTATAACTATTATTTATGTGATATTATATTTTATCCGCTGCGAATGTGGGACTTTGGGTTTGGTTTTCTGTTTCTTCTTCTTCTATCTATTCTTCTTTTCCTAACCATCTGGAAGTTTCGGGATCGAAATTTTCGGGTCGTTACATGGAGTGCCCTTTGAGTAAACCTCACGGAGGAGCTTATGGTACTTTATAGACTATGAGAATATATAAAATATGTTAAGGGGGATGTGCGTAACGCCTTAACACTATTTTAATACTTTACTTTACCGTATACGCGATTATAGTAATGTATTGTACTATGTATGTAGATAGTTTAATGGATCCTTAGGAGATGGAAATCCCGAACATCTCTTAAGTTATTTCACTCACGTTGGCACTGGATAGGAGATGTCAGACCCAGTAAACATATCTGAAGCCATTACACTGATATTTATTTACTGTTGATTTAACTTACATAAGATCTTTTAGTTCTGACTCAAGTGTTTTGTCTTTTCATTACGCTCGGGTCAGTCTGAGCTTTTTAGTGCATTGAAGACCTTATTTTTGGAGGATGAAGACGAAGATTTGTACTATTACTATTTATTTAATTTATTCCACTACATCATGTTATTTCGCTGTATTATTTATTTATTACTACTGTATGTACTCTAATCTATATTGGAGAAGTAAAATCAAATGTTATTTGTAAACAACTTCATGAACTATTTATTTGATTATTATATTTTGTCATTCCGCTGCGAGATTCTGCATTTGTTTTTCTTTCTTTCCCTATTTTTGTCTTTTTACCCTGTAACTGCCCTCCCTTTTTAATGGTTTGAGTTTGACATGTGTGGTTTATTTTCGATTTAAACCATCCCAAAAGGTGGGTCGTTGGATTTGGTATTAGAGTTTTGGCTTAGCGATAACCTTAACTTTGTGGGGTCTAACTCATTAAAAATAGGGTAATAATACCCTAGAATGAGTCATTAAGTGTGTGTGTCTATATATATATATATATATATATATATATATATATATATATATATGAGAGCGCATATTTGTTAGTGTTATAAAAATGTTTTATTATTGTGTTAATTTGTTATGTTTAGTATTTATAAATTCTGGTCTGTACATAGGATGCTATGACATCGATAGGGATTTCTAAACACTTAATAGGGCAGACCGACACGGTATTATTTTGAAATATAGGCAAATGAAATAATTTTTCCTAGTATTATACTTTGTATATAAAATATAATCTTTATAAATGTATATAATTGTATGTGATATGTTTGGTTATTTGTTAGGAAGTGAAATTCCATGAATAGTTGGTTGTGAAATAAGATTTACAAATAAAATGAATATAAATTGGAATTTGAGAACTTAAGTTTCGGATTTTGGAAATTTCTTTCGAAAGATTTTGGAATATAATATTAGTATTATTTTGAAGTATTTTTTGATATTAATGTTTTAATATGATTTGAAAGAAATGTTTTAAAGGAATTTTGGAAGGAAACAAGTTCTGTATCCCCCTATCTGTCGTTGGAAAATAATTTCGACGATGAGTGCATGCTTCATCGACGTTCATTTTCGAGTTTCAAAGTGGAAAGACCGTTGTAGTAGTTTTGTTGCACATTCGTTTCATAAACAAATCTTAATTTTATTTCTAAATTTGATTTGGATATGAAGGATATGATTATATATATATATATGTATATATATATATATATATATTGCTTTAAATGATTTGAAAGATACCTAGAGTTTAATTCTTAATTTTTTCGATAATTAGTAGTTTTCAACCATGGTTGTGGAATGTAATCTTAACTATTTTAATAATTGAAAACTTCTAAAATAAGAAAATTTTAAATTAGATGCTAAGCGATTAATGAAATAGATAAGAAATTGGAAGCTTTTAAATTAATGAATAATGAAAATTTAAAAGATGTAATTGTTGAACATTTTGTTAACTAAAATGAATAAAATAAACTTGTGTAACACTCGATTACATTCTAAAAGACATATATAACTTATCAAAATGTTAAAAGTTGAAATGTTAAATAGAAATATGTGATAGAATATTATACTAGTAAAACTTTAGTAGTGAAGATGTTTAATGGAATAACTTCTACAAATAAGAATTCTGATGCAATAAATTATTATAAACTTGGTTTATTAATTTGAAAAGTTACTAATTAAATGTAATAGAAAAGTAAATACTGTAAGAAAATGATTATAAACTTAAGTTAACAGTTTAAGCTATTTTTAATCAGATTGAATAGTAAAGGTGAATACAGTAAGTAAATAATTATAAACTTAAGTTAATGTTGAAGCCATTTATAATTAAAGTGAGTACTATATTAATTGAATGATTATAACTTCAGAAACATTGAAATGATTCAGAAATGGATTTAGTATTCAATAATACTATATATGGAAGAATGAACGTGGAAAGAAATAATCTATTAATTGTGAAGTAAATTGTAAAGCGCCTTACATAATAAGGATAATCTAGTAATTGAAATGGGAATAACTTATGTAAGCAGTGAATGTAAACTATTGAAAAGTGAAAAATGGCATTGTATAAATGAATGGGAAATGAATTTTGTAAGTGATGAATGTAAATTAATTAAATAAATATTGTATGAACGAATGAAATTGAAGAATAATAAATAATATGAAATGAGATTTATAAGAATAAACCTACATAGTATTTGAAATTCTTGTTTTTGGCTTATGGGATGTATGGGAAGTGATACTTTAAATTGTTTAGAATGTGTAAATAATCTATTGAGTTTTATCTAAGACCGCTGAGTGTATGGTGTACTTAGTAGTTTATTTATCATTTTATAAGATTAAAAGTCTCTGAACCCGAACAAAACATTTATTTTGGTTGCTATGGATGGATAATTTTTTCTTTGTTGAAAATGATGTTTGTACTCCTTGTTTGCGAAGGATTATTATTATGTTGTGATTGTTTTGTTATTATTAGTTGAAACAACTTAAATATTTCTCTTTTACTTAATTATTAACCTTTTTGGATTGTATAAGTGAAACACAGGTTTATGGAAGCAATAGCTACTGCTTTTGGTTTCATAAATAAGCGTTCTTTGCCCAACAAATAGGTACGTTTTCGGATTATGGTTTTATAGCGATATTATATTATTTTCCCTGTGATTTGGGATATTTTATTTTGAAATATATGATGTATATTGTTATTATTAATAATATTATTTCTTCCGGGCCTCTTTGTATAAAGGAGAATCTGTCGAAATTTTCTATGAATTTTGAACTTAGAAATTTTTTTTGAAATGTTTTTCAAACTTTTATTAACTTGAATATGAAAGGATTTAATTGTCTATAAATTATATTTATTTAAATTATTTAATTATGTAAATTAGTTGTTATAAATTTAATATTTTGAATAAGATATATTAATTCCTTAATCCCTTCTTTTTCCTTTTTGAAGACGAAAAGTTTTAAGTGTGGAAGATTGTAACGACCTGTAATTTTCGATAATTAAAAATAGTTAACCTAATAAGATTTTGTAATTTAATGTTGGAAATTTTTTGCATTTTAATTAATGAGAATAATAACTAGAATGAAATTTAATAATGTTAATTAAAAGCAATTGATAGTTATCTTAATGCAATTTCAATAAATTGAAATAATTGTAAACATAAAATTGGTTATAGATTGTAAATAAGAAAATAATTTAAATGTTACATTAATTAGTGAGAAAATATGTAATTAATTGTAATTGGACGAAATCAGTGTTGTATAAGTATTTATAACATTTGTTTGTAAATAATGAAACCATAAATGTGATTAAATTAAGTAAAAGGTGACCATTGTGATATGTTACCTATTTATTTAGTTGTTGAATTAATTTGGAAATCAATTGAAATTAAATGTAATTAAATATTACGTTAATGGAAATTAAGATGAAATTGGAAAATATTAAAGTAATAATATATAAACCAATGTTAACTATGCCTATAGAGTAATGATGATTGAATAAAAAGATTGAAATCAAATTGAATCAATTTATTGGAATTAAATTATAAATAATTGGATTTAATTACAGTTGAAATTGAACACTGTAATTAGTGTAATATTTAACACTAAATTGATATATAAATTTGTTTTAAATTATTGTAATTGTTTAAGTAATTGAAAACGATGAAAATTGTTAGTTATTAAATTTGCAATTAAAAAGTGATTTAATCAATTTAATAATAATTTATTTAATTAACGTGAAAATAGTCATTTTGGCCACTGTCTCGGATTTTGACAAAACCAGTTTCAACGGATCCGTAACGGTGAATTATTGTAAGATTTCAAGTTTTGTAGTGATCGGACTTATCGTTTAATCGTACGGACTCGAATCACGTAGAAATCAATTTAGTTGAATCCGATTTGAAATAAGCTGATTTTAAAGCTAACTTCTTCATACGATGGAATTAAGACTTGAAACCTATTCCATTGAGTTTAAAAATATCGAAAATATTTATTTTGATATATGGGATGACCTACTTTCGTTTTGGAGGCAGAGCGGGCATTTTGGGTCACTATTCGTCGTTAGAAAAATTTGATGTGTGTTTATTTTCTTATCGGGCTTTGTGAATATAAATAGTCTTGTTCCCCAAACTGTAGCAGTCATTTTTCTTATCCTGTACGTACATCAACTTTTGTCTATGTCCTTCTTTTTAATGGGAGAAACAAATTCCAAATACAAACCCTAATTTCAAATCAAAAATCAATTTCAATCTCACCAAACTATATCGAATTCTATATCGTTGGAAAGCCCTCGACGAGTGTAACCCACTGCAGCAATTCATTTTCCAATTGGGTGCATCATTTGACCCGAAATCGAGGAAGAACCTCGACCGTCCGTATTAGGGTTTTCGGTCCAACGGTCGATCTTCGTTGGAACGACGATAAGGAGGCGCCATGGCGTAGAGCTCGGCAAATGGGGTCAATCCATGCCATGCATTTGTGTCAAAAGGGTTGCAAGTTGGCCAGAAATTCAATTTAGAGGGCGGCGACGGTGGGGTCGTGTAGTGGCAGGAGGTGATCTTAACCGTTGGCAAGCTTGGTGTGGGGTCCGCTTAGAGAGGCGAGCGTAAGGGTGGTGTGTGATCTGGGTCTTGGTTAGCGTGGCGGCAGGGATTGCATGGGGGAGACCGGTGGTTGGAAGTGAAACGTGCACGAGATTAGGGTTTCAACGTGATATGGTAATGACGTGTTTACTTTTATTTATTATTTTATTTATATTATAATATGAATCATATATTTTTTTAATCATTATAATTTTGCATACGAGCTCGGATTCATGCATGGTTTTCTCCGCTGGGATCATATTGAAATTTTAGACATTTGGAAACTGATTTGGACAAATTCGAAGATTATTGAATTTTGGGGCTTATTTTGGATTTCTAATCGATTTGAAATCAAAGGTGAGTGCTTTGACTTACTCACAACTACTAGATTTTCTTATGTTAGCTAAATTGAATTAATGATGCAATTAGAAATTGATTGGATAATGTTTAGTATATTTAAATTGTCAGTACAACTAAATCTGACTTTTATTGAATTAAATCGCCATTTAAATTCATATTAAATTTTAAATTTCTAGTAAATACCTATTATTGATAATCATTAAATTATTGTTATTTATTGCTAATTTGGATGGTGATTGTGGATATTGAAGGACTGGATGTTATGTCTTTATATTGTTATAACACTATAAGTTTCCTATGGGTTGAAGTGATATACACCCGAACGATCTGATAGATTAGGGAGAAATCGTTATGGATTGAAATGATAGACTCGAGCAATTTCATGGATTTGTAATTAAATTCGAGATTGCAGGTTGAAATGACATATATCCGTAAATATAAAATATTATGGATTAAAATAATAAATATCTGTATCACTTGACATAGGGTAGAAAATTATATACGGACATCGGATTGGTTAAATTAAATGATGTTGAGTCCTTAAATTTTTAATTTAGTTAAATGATATTTGACAGAATGTTTGATTTAAATAACCGAATTATTTTGAAAATCCGATTTTATATATGAAATTGGAATTAGTTTAAATTCATATTTTAAAAGTTAGATTTGAAGTATAAATGAAATTTATCGAAATTGAGTTATTGAAACATTTGAAAATGTAACTTTGAAATCTACTAAATTTGAAATAGTTTGGATTTATTTTTCTAACTTGGATTTGAAATCGATATTAATTAAATGGTTTAAATGAGAATTTGAATTGAAGGACAAAATTTAGTTGTTGATTTGAAAGTTGGACATGGTACAGATATATTGAAATGAAAGATATATTTTAAATTTGATATTAATTTCAAATTTACCATTTTATATAATCTATTTAAAAATATATTATTTTAAATCCTGATTATTAAGATTTTCAAACTATTAAACTATTTTAATCTATTTTAGGCAATTTAAATTTATTTTATTCTATTTTAAATTCGTTTAATCGATTTTAAATCCATTTAATCTATCTTAAATCCATTTAATCTATTTTATATCCGTTTAATCTATTTAATATCCATTTAATCTATTTTAAATCCGTTCAATCTATTTTAAATCCATTTAATCTATTTTAAAGCTATTTAAAACTATTTAAACTATTTTAAACTACCTAAACTATTTCTAAATTTAAGACGTGTAAAGTTGAAGGATTTAAAGGCAAAAAAGGCTAAATGATGTTATAACATAAACAGGAAATTATTGTCAAGGACAAAATTTCACAATTTTTTAGCCTCAAGGACAGACCTTCAATATTTTATCCTAAAGGACAACTTTCTGTAGGCATCAGTTTTTAGTTATTGATAACAGTTTTTAGGTATCAGTTTGTAGTTATCGGTAGCAGTTTTTAGGTATCAGTTTTAGCTCGGTAGCAGTTTTGTTGTCCTTTTGAATAATTTTTGAAAATGTTTGTCCTTATGAATAATTTTTAGAAGAATGTTTGTCCTTGTGGTAAAAATATTGAAGTCGTGTCCTTGAGGCAAAAAATATACAAATCTTTGTCCTTTAAAATAATCCCCCCTAACCTAAATTGGGATTTGAAATGATATTTTCTAGTGAAATGAGATATCTTATCGATAATTTCAAAAGCAAATATGATTTCGAAAGTGAATATGATCCCGGAAGCAATATGGTTTTAATTGAATGTGATATTTTAATATCAATTGTGAATTGACTTTTGAAATGTAAAATAACCATCCGATGTGAAATAAGTGCTTGGTTATTAAGGAGACCGGGATCAGATATTGTCATACTCTCTGCCAATACCGAAAACCACTTTAACAACTGTGTGCATGGTGGAGATTCTAGAATAAAGTAGGATGGTTTGGCGAACCATTTTGCATAAGGTATTTTCGTAGCCCTGACTCCCGTGATCAGCTTAGATGTGACTAAAACAGGAGCCACGCCATGCCAAGTGAGGTCATTCCTCCGATCGGACATGCTTCTTCGATACCATATTATGACTTTGTGATGATTTGGCTGCCACCCGTTGATTTTGATAATGGGAGTATGTTCCAAGGTAGGCGATAGTAGTTGTTATGCGTTACCACCAGTCTGGATTCGCAAATGGTAGAATCCTACCTTGGCATTGCCTCGAGTGCCATGTTCACATGGCGTATTGCGCCTTCTACGAGTTTGGTTTGTATCATACCATCGGAGTGCCTTTTGAGTAAACCACACAGAGGAGCTTACGGTATTGTATAGGCTATAGGAATATATAAAATGTGTTAAGAGGGATATGTGTAATGCCTTAATGCTATTTTAATACTTTACTTTACTGTGGACACTATTATAATAGCGTGTTGTACTATGTATGTAGATAGTTTAACGGATCCTTAGGAGAAGGAAATCTTGAACATCTCTTAAGTTATTTCACATTGGCACTGGATAGGAAACGTCAAACCCCGTAAATATCTCTGAAGCCCTTACACTCATATTTATTTGCTATTGATTTAACTTACATAAGATCTTTTAGTTCTGACTCGAGTGTTTCGTCTTTTCATTACGATCGGGTCAGTTTGAACTTTTCAATATATTGAAGACCTTATTTATAGAGGATGAAGATTTGTACTATTCTTATTTATTTAATTTATTCCACTGCATCATTTTGTTCCGCTGCATTATTTATTTATTACTATTGTATGTACTCTGATCTGTACTGTAGAAGTAAAATCAAATGTTATTTGTAAACAACTTCATAAACTGTTTATTTGATAATTATATTTTGTCATTCCGCTGCAAGATTCTGTATTTGTTTTTCTTTCTTTTCTTGTTTTTTTTCTTATTTACCCCATAACAACCCTCCCTTTTTAATGGTTTGAGTTTGACATATGTGGTTTACTATCGATTTAAACCGTTCAAAAAGGTGGATCATTACATTTCTTGTCCTTTTAATAAAAAAAGATAAAGCTTCCTAATTAATAATATGTTCCCAAAACAAAAATTGAATCCTCATCATAATAGATATTATGTTTCATGAAAATTCTTTTTATTTCCTTTTTCTTTAGACATCGTATTCATATTTTTTATCACATATTACGCAGTACCCATAACTTTTTTTTCTTCCAAAGTAAATTTTGTTCAGATCCACAAGATTAATTAGTTAGTCCACAATTAAGTTTTAATAAGCAAATCCACAAAATTTATTTTAAGTTAATGCACTGAGGACTAACTAATAAATTCCTTTCTTTTTCATGCTTCTTGTGCCTCTTCTTCTTTGAAGGCCTTATCATGTCAAGTCAAATTCGCCTATGTCTATACCATAATTGGTCTCGACAATCCCGATCTCTTAATCACCAAGCATAACTAGTTCCTCGAGCTTTCCATCTCCACCTTCACCTCTAATAATGAACCTCCACCTACTCCTTCTAGTGACATGTTATTGTTCCTCAAACCCTAATCTTAATGTTAAATCCAAATTAATGCTATGAAATATATTTACGGTTCAATTCAGCTCCTAATGCATATTCAAGTATCTAGCTATATTTTATAGAGACTAATGTGATTAAGAAGAGAACTAATAAAAGATTAGAAATGCCATCGGTTGGATAGGTTGACTAACTAATATTATCTCTTTAAATTGATTTGGTTGTTTATTATGTTGCTGATAAATGAAATTTACTAGCAAGATTTGCTCCTAATTAATTCTATCCGAGACTGAATTAAATATGTGATTCGTATAGAATTCCAAACTTAGAAAACGTGTATAAATGGCATAGTAATTAATGCTCAGACAATGATTCTGCTTGACAAGAACGATGTAGACCAATGATAACAGTGTAATATAGAGGAACGATTAGAGCTCTTATGGCTTATCTAAGAGACGTGCATGAACGACTGAACGTAACACCTTAGCCTAAGCATGGGATCTCTTTTTCTTGGAAACTTCCTCACCGGATTCCTCTAACGTTGTCGTTGCTTTTCATACTGGTGTAAATAAAATATATCATATATTAAGCAGAGAAACTTTTGAATAGTTTTTCAATCACAAGGAGTAAAGGAAGTGAATCATTTCTTGAAAGCGGAAGAGTATTTATGTTATGTGATGACTAGTATCATGTGAATGATGATGCTAAAGAAGTTGGTTGTTGTTCCTCATATAAAACTAAAATTGTAAAACATTTATTTATAATAAAACAATGTGGTTATACGTATTTGATGATTTTTAGTTGAAATAAAATGCATTTCACACATTATTAAGTCTATGTTAACCATGAGTCTATAACTATTGAGTTGATCAAGTAGCTTTTTCTTACTATCATATTTAGTGTTTGTGGGCCTGTGGCATTCATGCTTTGCATATGCATTAAGAGAAGGCAAGGAGGAAACATGTTTCTTCCTGGGTCAAAGGGATCAACTTCCAATGCACGCCTATATCCATATGTGGTTCCAATAGGTTGAACGTCATCATTTTGAATTGTTTGTGGATCATGAGACTTGAACCCAACAAAAGGCAATACTTTGTAAAATGATATTTATATTGAACTATCCTTCATGGTGCTTTCACATTTGTTCCAGATGATATGTTCAGATCTTTGCCAATCCTTGGTTGTTTATAGGATCATACAAAGAAATGTGCAACTATCATCTACAGTAGTGTTGGAAGCATCTTGAAGGTTAATTCACAATAAATGTCACTCAAAATAAATTAATTGGTATATTAATAATGGATATTAATTGCAATTTACCTTTTGACATTCAATAAAATTCAGTATCAAGCTTGTATATAGATGTAGAAATTGGTATATGATGCATTCATTATGATCAAGAATACAATGAAATTGGAATATGTTGCATTAATTATTGTTGATGAAATGTTTTATTTTATGAAGCATCTTAGTGAATGTTTTTGCATAATCCATATATGCATTGGGAGAAGAAAGGGTCTATTATGTTTACCTGACCAATTACTTATCAATTTAAATCTTATGGTATTTGGACAATAAGTCCCTGTTAATAATTTTAATAGCTAAAAAGTGAATTATTAGAAAGTACTTTATTATAATTACTTATAAGTTACGGTCCTACCCATGTTTTGATTTCATTACAAGCACTAAACCATTTTGTAGTACTTGTTGCTGGTCATCATAATATAAAACATTTAATAAACAAAATATTCCGATTGTAATCAGTATTCAACAAACATACATAAAAATAATAATTATAGTGCTAAACAAACATACATAAAAACAATAATGGTTCAGAAGCAGAGTAGGGTTTCATATGCTAAATTTCTATATTGGCCTTTAGTAACCAGGGAATATCAAGGACTTCTTTATAATTGCTTATATTTCTGATTGCTAATTTCAAAGTAATAATGGTTTCATAGGCCAAACTAATATTACGATTAATTTATAGAAAATGGATGAAAATGCAAAAAAGAAAGAGGATTGTGGTAAACAATAATACTCAAAATGAAGACAATTCTGAAAATAATGATGCTCAAAGTCAAGACAACTCACAAGCTGTCAATGACACTACAATACAACAAGAAGGAAATGTTGAAGTTGGTGAAGAATGCAAGAGAAATGACAATGTCAATGCAAACCCAATTATGAAAAGGCTGCATTCAAATATTTAAAGTTAAGTTGAAGTTGAATTTGATGAGCAAGTTGAACCAATAGGAGAAGGGTCGGAAAATTACCTTCTTATTCAGGTCCGCTTGTATAAGAGTGTGTTTCAGTTACTTTGGATAATCGGAAGCATCTAAGCAACGAATTAAAGGTTGTTCTTTGGGAATCCATTTAGGTATCAAATAATCAATTAAATGTAATTTTGTTTTTATTCACTTTCACGTTGAACAAAAATTTGATTTTGAAAATTAGCAATCTATTATACTTAGCAATCAAGTCTGATAGGCTTAATTATTTGCTTAATTATTCGACCTTCTGAAATTAGCAATCAGTTATACTTAGCAATCAAGCCTAATAGGCCTGACTAAATTAAATAAGTATAATTGATTGTTTCTTTACATGTCATTGATTTAGTAAACATGCATAGTTCCCTTTTTCTCTTTTTCGAACCTATGTAAATAGTTTTTATCTTGTAACTCAGACTATAGGAGAAATAATTAGTAATGTAACAGTGTGCATAGGCTGAAAATTACGCTAAACCACTTTATTCCATTGATTTATTACTATATTTGTTGTGTGATCTTAGTTTCATCTATTATCATCAAATACCAGTGAATTAAAAGCATGAAAATCATTTTACATTGCCTACAAATCTGAAAATGGCGGTTTATTCATCAAAAATTAAGATACTTTCATGTTTGTGTAAAAAATTGTTGTAAACGTTTGGTTCTTTCATCGAGAATGACAAAAACCATCAAATACTAATTTAACGAAGTTAAGTTTCATGGAAGTAATTATTTTTATTTCTTGGAACTTAAATGTAGAGTATGTAACCTATAACTTCAAACGCAACGGATGAGCCTAGTGAGCCAGGATGCTTTTCTATGAATTGTATATATGCAACTTAAATACCAGCATACTACATAAGATGATCAAGACATCTTAAAACTATGAACAACTCAGCATTATATTTCCACACATTATATAAACAATTTCTTAGTCATTTCAAAAAATATTACAGGTTAGATTTAAATTGGATGAGGAATGAAAAAAAGCGCACATATTTCAGCAAATGTGACGCATATTTAGATCTTCAAAAAGTTACTAGTTCACATATTTGTAAATGCAAAGAATGAAGAGGAGAGACTTTAGCTGAAACCCGATAACATCAAAACCGTGACGGAGTAGAAGAAGTTTGTTAAGTTGAAAAAGCTCCGAAGTTTGAGGTAAATAGGTCATAATACATTTGTCTCTCTATTTTTTATAAACACATTCAAATATCAACACGATACTTATCTCTCTTTAATTTTATTAACTTTATTAGATTACACTTTTAATATGCTAGAGAGCATGTATGATCCACTCACAGTTAAGTTTTAGCTACCAATGGAAAGCATATGTTCACATTTACACAATAATGGTTTGTGCTTATCTACTGTGAATTGCGATGTTAATTATTTTTAAAATCTCTTGTGTGTTTTTGATTATTTTAGATGATTAGTGATAAATTCAAAGCTATCAGATGCAATCATATTCCATACACATGCAGTCGTAGAGGAATGGCTCGATTGGCTAAGGACATGGTTAAAAAAAGTTAATTTATTTACAAAACGTTTATTAACTAGTCATTAATATGATTTGTTTTTTAATGATCTTTTGAATGTAGAAAGAGAAGAGTAATGATTCCTCTCCTGCCTCTAGAGTTGACTTTTGGATCAAATCTCAAACTAGAAAAGACGGCAAACCAGTGAACATGGCCACTGCAGATACTATGGTAGGTACTTTTAATTTTTTTTTTTGCACTGGAACAATGTGATAGTTTGACATTAGTGCATAACAACGTTAACCTCTATAGGAAAAGGTAAAAAACATTGACGATGGATCACATTTGGGATTAATAATGAATTACAAAGAAGATGAACAGTTGCATATGTTAGGACCAGATAAAATATTTGATAAAGATTCCTTTGTCGGATTTAGGATCAAATTTATCTAAATTGTCCTTTGTATTTAGAATAAAGCATTTACTTCCTAAAAATTTAAAATAAGATACCTTTGGTTTCTTATTGAAAAGAAGTTCATATGGTGTTTTAATGGTTAGAGGTCTAATTAAAATCCTATTTAAATGTAACAAGCTGTAGCGACTGCTTTAACCCAAAAATTTCTTGGTGTTTACTATCTGAAAGCATAGTTCTTACTCACTCTTAAATCGTCCTATTTTTACGCTCTATCTCTCCGTTTTGTTGTGGAGTTCTTGAAAAGGAAAAATTGTGAGTTATTCCTTTTTGATTACAGAAATTCTCAAAATTTTCATTTTAAATTCTCTACCGTGATCATAGAATAGTTTTGATTTTTAAAGAAAGTTGATTTTGAATTCTTTTTGCAAAAGCTTTAAATAAATCAAAAGCATCACTTTTAAGTTTCAAAAAATTGTCTATGTAAATCTAGTATAATCATCTACAATTACAAAAACATATTTACTATGATTTATTAACTGAATTTGTGATGGACCAAACAGATCTAAATGAAGTAACCAAGAGGTTTTGAAGTTGAAATCATATCTTTCAATTTAAATGAACTCTTAAGTTTCCCTAATGGACAAGCATCCCATATACTATCTACTTTAAATTCCATTTTAGGGAGACCTCTTACTAAATCAAGTTTTGAAAGTCTGGCTAAGAGTTTAAAATTCAAATGCCCAAATCTTTTATACCAAATCCAAGGGTCACTTGTATTAGCCAAAATACATAGGTTATCATTTGAGATTTTCATACTAAGAATATAAATATTTTTCTTTCTAATTCCATCAAAGATAATATTTGATTTATTATCTTCGATGTGACACTTATTCTTTTCAAATTTAATTATGTATCCCTAATCACATAGTCGACTTATGCTAAATAAATTGTGTTTTAAATTCATAACCAACAAAAATCAGAAATAGTAGAAATTTTGGAGTTACCAACATTGCCGATGCCAATCACATATCCTTTTGAGTTGTCTCCAAAGTTGACCAGTCCTCCCTCTTTATAATTATGTCATTTAGTATCTTCGAATTGCTAGTCATGTGTCTTGAACATCCACTATCAAGTATCCATTTATTTTTCTTGATTTGCACCATTTGTCCACTGAGTGTTGATTCTTCAAAAGCCATGTAACACATCTATTCCTGCACAACACACCAATTTGGCAGATAACTTGATTTTCTATAATAATAATATGCAAACTTATGAGACAATGACGATTTAGACAGTTTTGAACTAGTGCTAACAGAATTTCTAAAAATTTCCATTTCAAACTTTTTTAAAATTCAGATTATGATAACATTGAAAACCAATGTTCTCATACCAAATGTAGGAAATGCGGATTGCAGATCTTAAGGAAGTTAACACTAGAGGAGGAGGGGGATAAATAGTGTTTAATTAATTTTATGAATTATTTTGAAATCTTTTCAAATTAATTCCTAACAGATGCAATTTACAAACACAGAAACAATCATAGAATCAGACAAGTATGCAAATAGTAAATAAAAGCAGTAAAGGAAAGAATACACTGGAAATTTATACTGCTTCGGAGTTACCTTACATCTAGTTCCTCATAATTTCTTTTGCAGATTTCTTTTCAAATATAATGTCGATATTACAACCTTAATTTCAAGGCCACGAGATACACCCTCTTGTCAACGAGTCCAGGGCAAACACTCTTGATTTATCCAGGCTACAAGATAACCAATTGATTTAAGGGCCACAATAACACCGTTTCCAATATCACTTTGACAAATAGAGAGACTCGATACACTTCTTTGATTACAAATGATCCTATAATGCTAAATAGCATTGAAATCTTTGAGAGAGAGTGGCAGAGAATCAAACTAAAGATGATCGAGTTTGATTCACTTAGATTTTGGCAGAGTTTTGTTAAAGCATTTAAAATATAAGAGAATATTTGAGTGGAGAAGGAGTGAAGAAATAAAGAAAACTAACTAAAGATGATCGAGTTTGATTCACTTAGATTTTGGCAGAGTTTTGTTAAAGCATTTAAAATATAAGAGAATATTTGAGTGGAGAAGGAGTGAAGAAATAAAGAAAACTAACTTAAAATTCGTTCGAAAACAATTGGTATGTACATAAGAACAATATTCATGCCCATTCGTGAAAGTTTATGATGAATAGACACTTCTTTTAAAAATTTGAAATTTGAATTTCTACGATCACTATGTCGACATGGGGGAATGGGTATGTCGACATGCCCTAGTAAATTTTGAAAATTCAATTTTGTTTTTAAAAGAGATTTTCTTTCTAAAACTTGTCAAAACAATTTATGGAGTTTATAAACAATTTTAATATAGTTTAAACTTATAAAAGAGATTTAAAACGTAATCTTAAAAATATATAATCGACAATATAAAAGTAATATTAAAAACTAAGTATAGAATATAATTTTGAGATTTAAAGCTTATAATATTAAAACCTGGAGATAGTTTAAAAACAAGAAATGATTTTGAAATTAATACGATTAAAAATAGCTTTTGAATTAAAGCTAAAATATTTAAATTGATAGAGATGACTTTTAAAAAGATAGTTTTGAAAAAAATAAGTCATTTTGAAAATTTCATGGATTCTATTCCACTGGAGAAGGTCGTGGGTTCCATACCACTAAAGAGGTCATAAGTTCCATTCTACCATTAAAGGAAGAAGGTGGATTCATTCCACAATTAAAATCCGAATAAAGATTTCAGTTCTATCATGAAGTTTTAACATAAATCCAGACACTATTACTTATCTTGATATCTTGGACTCTTGAACTCTTGAAATCCTAAAATCTTGAACTCTTGATACTCATGAGTCTTCAATCTTGGTTTCTTCAATCTTGAATTCGTTATTCTTGAATCTTTATAGTATACAGTTTCATTCTCAGTACCTACATCTATATATATATATATATCCTACATATACATATATATCTAGACAAGAATATTAATATTTAATTTTATAACAAGTCCTAAGATTGTTGTCATCAAAACCATCATCTCAGGAACGAAAACCATGTATATTATGTTTTTTATAATTTAGCTCTCAACTACGTGGAAATTATCTATACATTTGTGACGTCAATGAAATTTATCAACACCGTATTGAAATTTAGCGACGCCGTAGGGATTAACTACATCTTTGCGCGACGTTGAATTTTAGCAATTTGCACCGTTGCTTTATTTCTCGACTAGACAGTTCAGACGGTAAAGTCAATGCTTAGTACCAAATCCGTGGAAATCATAATATAATGATCAAAGTCATCCAATTGGAAAAAACTCAAATCCAATGATTGAGCAGCTACATACCTATTAGCTCCTCAGACCAACGACCGACGAATTGAGGATAAAAGGGAAAACCCTAATTTCTTCCTCCCTTTCGATGGCACTAAAAAGGCCAACGCTCGAGCCTGGAAATCTTTGACCACATCGGAGTTGCCTCTATGAGAAAATCACCAACGTTTGTAATTTTACAATTACAGATCTAGGTAGGTTGTGGACTCGATGAGGTGAGGTAGAGATTGGAAGTTGTGAAGTGATGGGTTTGCATTGCAAAGTTGGAGGCAAGTGAGGTAGATGTTAGCGTCTGGTCATGTAGATTTGGAGTAGAGTAGGCGATGGATATGAATTGGTATATTTTATTTTTGGAAATTTTGCCAATGCAGGCCACTTTTTTTAAAAAAATTTTTGGATGTAGACCACTATTGAAAAAAATTTACAAAGATATGTCTGTTTAGGCCACATTATTACGGTGCTAGAATGGTGGTAAGTGCGCATTTTGAAAGTGCGTCCAAAGGTGAATTTTGAAAATTTACCTTCGGGTAAATTGGGTAAACTAGTAGGCAGATTTTGAAATATCGCCTTTGGGTGCACTTTTAAAAATTCACTTTCTTTACTTTCCTACTTCAAATCCAATCAGCATTCTTCCTCTTCTCTCGCTCTACCAAAATCCAACCAAAACGAAATAGAAAACCCAAAAACAATTCATCTCTTTCGTCCAACAAAAAATCAAGTTAATTTCATCAAAATAAAGCCAAATTAATATCAAGTTGAAGACGTCTTGCTCATTGCAAGGTAATAGAGCTAACCCTAGTTGTCAATGTAGTCTCCATATACTATTAGTTATTCTTTTTATATTAATTTTATTTAGCATATTTTGAAGTTTGACATGGATCATTGAGACTTTAATAGCGAAACGTTGATGAAATTTTATGGTGAACTTGAATTTCAAAGTGGTAATGCGGTGGAGAGTCACACAGGCATTGAAGTTGATTTATTTCGGAGACATAATTTGATAAAAATGCCATGGAAATTGGATTGTGGAACATCAAGGATAGTGACTCATGGATGCGAAGATGTAGTGAAATAAATACTAGGAAAAAAATTTATTTTGGTAAGGATTTAGTTGATCATCAAGATGCAGTATGGCTATTGAGCAACCTCTATATCGAATTTTCAAAAATCGCCTTTAGTCATATACTAGCTACAAAACAAAAACCACTGCCCCACCTCCCCTTATTCTCACCTCATATATTTGAAATGTAAAACGCCAAAAAATCCTCTACACTCCAAATTTATCAATTTCTTCACTTTCGATGTCAATTCAACCTCTATTTGGATCGTGGCTAGCACATTTGGTACTGAAGATGATATATGTATGATTTTAATCTCTCATTTGGTACATTTTGAAAATTAGGTTTTTGTAGTATATGAATATTTTTTTAAATTATCATGAATGGTTAGCCTGTACATCGAATAGCTTAGTTTGGTTATTAATAGGAATGCTTCCGTTGTGAATTTATTGGTGTAATGGGAGGAGTTCAAATTAGGTTTGAATGGTTGGTTTAAAACTTATATTGTTTACGTGCTTAAGTAATAAATCGTGATTGATTGTAAATATAATGAATTTATTGCAACAATTATGAATGACTGAATTAATGAATGTACTCGTTATCGATTTTGAATGTAATTATATCAAACGGAATCAACCATTAAACCTTATTTCTTATAGAGTATGTTGAGTTGGAGCCAGGTCCAGTAGACGGTAGTGAAGTGTACCTTCAAGCGGTACATCACACTTCAAATGAAAATTGGATAATGGTAAAGTAAATTTAAGTTTGTTGCCTTGATGTTTATTGTATTTTGTTAATAGTAATGTACTTTTATTTTGAGCAGCGCGAAGATCTAGATTTTACTATCGCTCACTCCACTTCTTCAAAGAAAGTTACTTCACACAACCTTAGAATTTTGGAGGAGATTGAAAGAGTAATTTTTTACATATAATGATGTTAGGTTACACTCAGCTAGACTACCATCTCATTACCACTTTAGCAGATAGATGGAGGCCATAGACTTCTACTTTCCATTTCATTTCAGAGAGATGACTATCACATTAGGAGACGTGGCTGTGTTGTTTGGTCTACCTACTGAAGGCAGTCCATTGAATATTGGCGAGCAATATGATTACATGCAGTTATATCAGGATTTACTGGGTCTTGTTCCTCGCCCTGAAGAAACTAGGGTAACAAGATGGTGGAGATAAGACCGTATCGAGAAGCCCTATCATATGATATACCATGCTGTAGATGCTAAGATTCAGCAACATGCAAGAGCAATTATTTTGCACATTATTACTTCGCAGTTGATGTTCGGTCATTCTAAGAACCGAGTGGATATCAAATGGCTGCCATTCCTGTCTGATTAGGCGAGTATGGAAAATATTCTTAGGGCAGTGCAGTGCTATGTTACACGTATATGGAGCTTTCTAAACTCTCCCTATTGGAGACTAGATCTATTGGTGGTTGTTTGATGTTAGTACATGTTTGAAACCAATTTCCATAGTTCATTCTATCATAAGAAATTTATCAATTTGTTTTGTAATATTTTCAAATAAATGCAGCTTTGGTCATGGAATTATCTTACTAGGGGTCGAATAGAAGTGAAGAATGTTGTTATTGATCAATTGTTGTAACTTGGCTCTTGGTATAATTATTTACCCGTTAAAAAAAATATACTACTAGAATTTATGTATGCAGTATTATTTTGCTAATATGTTCTTTGATAGGTGGATTGGACCCAAAAAAAATTTATAAACTCCAAGAAGAAATGTTAAGTTATACCGCAATGAGTAAGAAGTTATGGAGTATAACTCGACGACATGGGCACCATACACACAAGATGTGCTTGAACAGCTTCTAGCTTTTTGTGTAGCTATTAGATACCTATGTACTGCTAGGGTTTCCCTCATATGTTTAAACCAGACTACATATCACTTTCCCGATCGAGTTATGCGGCAGTTTGGTATGACGTAGTATATACCGGAAAATGCACCATTATATAGCAGGGAATACGACACAGAGGACCGCATGTTTGCCATTGACCTATGGAATCAACGTCATACATTTACTCGGCTCGAGAGAGGGCGCCCACCGTTTCAGTTGAGGAATACAAAAGGAGGTGTTAGAACATCTACATCGGCATGTTCTTAAGGCACCAACATATGCAATTGCTAGAAATACGTAAACCTCTAGAGCTCCACTTGAGAGGAATGTTGTTATTTTAATGTATAGTGATAATATGAATAAAATATACAAGAATCATGTACTGGTAATTTACAATGAAATGTACGGGTTGATGGAATTTACAAGGCGATGGAAACAGTAGAAAAGCTTCACGAACGTCAAATTGGCGAGGAGTCTAAAGGGATGTGCTTGAACATCAAAAACATTTTGAGGGTTGTCTTGGGGAAGAAGAAACTTGAAAGACCAGGACCTCTGTCTCCACCTGTAGAAGCTCCTCCACTGATGCTTACATACAGACATCGTCATAGAATAGGTGAAGGTCCGTCGTCACAAGAAGATTATAGTCGTTGCCCATCTCAACAGTCATCTACACTTGAATCCACTACCGAGATCGAGCAAGAAGCAACTTGTGATTCACTATAACAGCAATGTCGTTGTCCGAAAAGAATGCTGCAAGAAGTACGTTGCTTAAGAAATTAACTTGTAGTTCCGATGCTTGATAATGTATAATTATGAATTTCGGTTATTTGTTTTGTTGAATTTTTGCGTAGTTGTCTTGTAGGATATATAGAGTGTGACATATGAATATTTGATGGTTCTGCACTATTGTGCTGACCAGTTTGTTGCTGGAAGCTAAGTACACAACAAGATATTAAAAGAAAATTGAAATATAAACCGTTATATTTAATAATTTATCATAACAACATTACTTCTAACTCATCAAATGGTCCATAGGTGGCGTGCGATATATAAAGTTCTATTGCGTAGAAGGTTGCGAAATCATGTACGGCATGAATCCATAATTCATGGGAGGAGGACCCTAACTTCCAGCATTTAAGTACGGGTTTCTATAACTAGGAGAAACTAGGCCAGCGAAAGGATTCACCATCTCAAACATTTATGTCTAATACCCAATTCGATTACTAACCATAGGAGATGGAAAATGCTCTTCCAAATGCTCTTTTATATTTTCCCCACATATAACTTAATCGATTTTGTAACGGTAGAAAACATTACTTCAACATCATCATCATGTGATAGTCTTATTGCTTTCGAACCCGAGTTTTTGGCCAATTAACCATTAATTAAATATCAAATTCTTTTGAATTTATTTTGGTGGTTTTGTAAACAGATTCTTTCAATTCGAATAAGTTGCAACCTTTGTGCACTCTTCCGCGTTTACGAATACGTCCAGCAAATAATCTATTTTTCTGCTCATCGATGATCAATTCACCATCATAATAGCAGTGTAGAAATTAAATTTTCCACCATTCCACTATTCAAATAAGTGGAAACATTTCGATCAATATATACGTAGTTGCACAACGATCACCAAATTTAATTCCCCTACGTTAAATATCTTACAAATAACACTTTCATAAAACTAAAAAACTAGGGTTTTGTAATTTTACCTTCCACTTTGATGAACTTTACTGAAGACCTTTGTCTAGATCTACAAATATAACACTTAACCAAAAATTTAACGAAACAACTATGTTTTTTTAGTGGAATGGTAGAATAGAGGAAAATTGGGTTTTTTACTCGATTTTGGTAAGTAAGGAGTGAGAGAGGAGGAAGAATGATAACTGGATTAAAAGTAAAAAATTCAAGAAGGCGCATTTTGAAAATGCGCTCATAAATGATATTTGAGAATTCGTCTGCTTGTTCTACCAAATTAACGTGAAGGCAAAATTTTAAAAATCACCTTTGGACACACTTTCAAAATGAGCCTTCGCCGTTCTTCCAGCAAAAAACTTATGTGGTGAAAACCGGCATCTATTTAATATTATTTAAAAATGGTATACTATTAGTGGCCGCCCATTGATAATTTTCATAAACGTAGCCTATGTGGCAAAGTTTCCTTTATTTTTTTATGACCAACCTTTTTTCATGTATTGTCTTGTTTATGAAGAACCAATCTTGAATGCACTCAGGCCTTACTGACTCCTTCTTCAGGTCCTTTCGCTCGTTGGCTTCGGCTTTCTTTTGGGGTTCCAAAGAAACCGCTTCTCGGCATCATTGGATCTCGTGGGACACGGTCTGCCGCCCTCGCTCAGAGGGCGGCCTCGGCCTACGAAATCCTAAAGATATGTGTACTGCCTTTGCTTGCAAACTCTGGTATCAGTTCGGGCAAAATGATTCTCTCTGGGCATCATTCCTCCGAGCTAAATATCGTTGCCTCTCTGCCGTGAATTTCTCGGGCTCTCCTTCCTTCTCCAGCGAAACCTGGAAACGAATGCAAGCAGTCAAATATCTGTCCGACGCCCACGATGGAATGGCCGGCTGGGATGGTTCTTCCTTCTCTGTTCTTAAGGTGTGGAATTCCGTTCGTGCATCGGCCCCATCTCGTCCTATCTTTTCCTTTATCTGGGACTCCCGCCTTCCCCCTAAAGTGTCCATATTTATGTGGCGTGCGCTGCATAATGGGCTCCCCCTCCATGCCAATCTTCGCAGGATTGGCATTCCTATCGTCTCTCGATGCTATTGCTGCGGCAATGGGGCTGAGGAGACCATCTGCCATCTGTTCTTCGAAGGTTTTGTTGCCAAAGCTATCTGGAACTTCTTTCGTAATTTTATCGGTCTCCATGGGGACTTCTTCTCGCCGGCTGCAATTCTCTGCTTTTGGTGGAACGGTCGTACTGGAAAGTCTCTTAGATCTATTCTGTATCGTTTGATTCCTTGCCTTATTTTGTGGCACATCTGGTGCTCACGAAACAAGGTAGTCTTTGATGAAGTACGGATGGACCCTACTTCTGTGATTCGTCGAGTTAGGAACGATTTGTTCATAGCTTTCCAGGCTCGCCCTTACACGAGGCACCTCAGATCCCGATCGCGCCAGCTTGCTGATCGTCTCTCCATTGCTGTTAGGCCCCTTAGAATGGGTATCGGTTGAGGTTTCATTAGATCGGTTTTTACTACTCAGGTATTCTCTGTTGTAGTAAATTCCTTTTATTACTAATACTACTGCTAGTCTTACAGGGTTGGAAAGCATGGAGCACAGGTATCTGACAGACAGACTGCATTGGAGTGTCCTCGACTAATCAGGTATTCTCTGAACTAGTAAACTCCGTTTATTACTAATAATACTGCTAGTCATTCAGGGTTGGTAAGACTGGAGCACATGTTTTTGTTGAGCTTTAGGGATTGGACGATGGTCAGCTCAGATTTCTATTGGTCGAGAGTCTCTGCATCATGCTTACAGGCGGTGGTTTTACCGGAGTTCATCCAGAGATTCTCGACATACAGCCTCCTTCCTTCCCTTTGGCTGTGCAGTTTTTGATGTACATCTATTACTGTACTATTGCTGTCTTTTGTCTCCTGTAGCTCAGTCACCTGCCAGGCTTGTTGGCAGCTCCTTTTCCCTTGGATTGTCTATATATATATATATATATATATATATATATATATATATATATATATATATATATATATATATAAAAGAATTATGGTAGTAAAAAAAAAGCACTCAGGCCCGGCCCTGGTCCAAGACCACCTAGGCGGTGGCCTAGGGTTTTCAATTTTTTAGGACCTCATATACATACATATATATATATACATACATACATACATACATATATATATATATATATGTTATCTAATAGTATTTTAAAGATTAGCTAGCTCAGTGGTAAAGGGTTTATTATTGCACTAGCAACCAGGTTAAACCATCATAAGGAATGTAGAGTCCCACATCATGAAAAGAAGAAGGAAAATAGAAATAGCTTTGAGTATGATCACTAATGGTTTGGTTTTTCATTTCTTTGATAAAAATAACATACATACATACATACATACATACATATATATATATATATACATATATATATATATATACATATATATATATATACATATATATATATACATATATATATATATATATATAATATTCTTTTACCATTAGCAGCATTTATATTGAGTAATGAATTATACAAACTATTATTGATCTACATAGCATAATTCAATGTTTGTTTTTTCATAAGAAAAGTGAAACATGGATATTGTAAAGTTGTGTGTATGGCATTATGATACATAACGAAGCATTTTGTGTGATGACATGATATAGCAGGAGCTATATTACAGTGTCAAAGAGTGTACCTTTAAGCTTGGTTAGGCAAAGATATTAAGCATATTTAGTGGAGAATCTAATACATTGGATATTACTTCACGTTAGTTATGGACTGGATCACTAGTTTATATGTTTTTGATATACCATATGTGAATGAAAATTGCATGATACTAGCAATCTTCAGGTCCGGTCACAGAATAAGATGTAAATGGAGATTAGTCGATTGTTTGTGCGTAAGATATATGCTACACTGCTACGTCGTTCACCTGTTAATAGCCATTATTATTAATAATAACTTTAACTATTAAGCATAGATGAACCTATTAACATGACAGTTGTGCATGTTTATTTTTAATATTGAATATGTATGTGTTGCTCATGCACAACTTAAAGTTGTGCAATATAATACACTGAGTTGGCTACTGACTGGATTGAACTAGTATATTTTGAAAATGAGTTTGCAGACGGGCATACATTGTGAAAGCATAAAAGTGTGATTATTCAAATTTTATCATGAACTGTGAAAGCCGACTGACGTTACTCAAGAGTACAACTTAAGTTGCAAACTAGTGATAATGCGTACATAGATGTGATGAATATTATGATAAGAATAAGTACAGGGCTGATAGAATAGTAACTATAAGTGTGATATATATTACAAAAGTAAGGTTTACCTCATGAATTCTACTAAATGGTCATGTTTTATGATAAAGGTTGTCAATGGGTTCCGTTATCTTACATATCCGGATAGTACTGCAATCAGCAATGTGAGTGATTCTAAAGCTCAAACTCCTGATAGAAACTATACTTTTTTCCAAAACAAATGTTAGTGTGGATTTCACACTTGAAATTTCAAACAAACTAGCCTGATATATAGACTGCTCACCTTTTAAAACTGTTATTTTCCACTAATATTTCTTTTTGCAGCTATTAGAAATTATTCAAGAATTTGAAAGTGGAGAACGTAGAGTGTTCCTTCAGTTTGAAACTGATGCCCCTCGACTGCCACCTGGAGGCTTGGCTGCTCTTAATCCCAAAATGAAAGTTTGCTCAGAAGGTTAGACTTTTAAAACACTTATTGTATGAAATATAAAACAAAATGACCAGTATTATGTATTACAGCATATCAACAATAATCCGACATGGATTTGACAAGTGTGATGACATGCATGAGATACCTGCAGGCTACAGCTTCCTCCTTTTTTTTTTTTTTTTGCAATCAAGAAATATATATAAATAAATAACAGAAGCTGTCAACAAGCCTGACAGGTAACCCACAGAAAAAGAAAACCAAAACCGACGAACCTAGCCGAGAAAGAGAAAACCAAATAAAGCAGAAAAACCTAATAAATATGCCAACAGAAGGCGAAAAGACAAAATACGGCGAAGAAGCCGTCTAAAAAAACAACAAAATCAGATATGGCGGAGTTAGCAGCCGAAGGTTCCTCCCAGAAGGGAAGCAAAACAAATGGATGAGATCCAGCAAAGCAATGCGAAAAAGAGAGCGGCGAAAGAAGAACCAGAATAGCGACGGCCCAAATCCAAGCATAATATAAGAAAGAACAGACCCCATACCAAACCTATAAAACCAGAGCCTGCAACCAGAAGGCACTAAATCAGAGAAAATTAGGGAGAGGGGAGGGGGGGGGGGGACGTAGACGGTTAAGCCAGAACAACCTGGCTTAAGGACGGTCATCAACCAACTCCCGTCCTGTTGGGAGGCTGAGCACAGATAATAGATAACAGAGCCACAAGACGACTAGAACGGAAACTAATCGAACCCTTGAAAGGTCTGCCACGAAAAGCTAGAAAAACATCATTCCTAACCCGGCGAATAATGGAGACGGGATCCATGGGAATTTCCTCAAAAATAGCCTTATTCCGTGCACACCATAGGTGCCAGCAGATAAGACAAGGAATTAAACGCAAAAAAACAGAACGGAGAGATTTACCTTTGATCCCGTTCCACCAGGTCATCTGTAAATCCTCCGAAGAGTTGTTGGTACCTCTAATACCTAAAAGATTACCGAAATAATTCCAGCAGGAATTGGCAGAGAAACCGGAAAAGATTAAATGATTCAAAGATTCAGAATTCCCGTTACCGCAACATCTGCAACGGGAAACAAAAGGAATACCAATCCGCTGGAGATTTTCATCAACTGACAATCCCTTATGAAGGGTTCGCCACATGAACAGAGACACTTTAGGAGGGATTCTGGCATTCCAAATGAAGGAGAATAAAGGGAGATTGGGGGAAGATAGACGAACCGGACTCCAAGCTTTCATGATGGAAAACGAACCACCATCCCAACCGGATTGACCGCCATGCGAGTCAGAGAAAGGTTTGACCGATTGCATGTGCTTTCAAGTTTCACTGGCGAAATTAGGAGATCCGGAAAAGCCTGCGGAGGCCAGACTCTCGTACTTGGCTCGGAGAAACTTCGCCCAAAGGGAATCGCTAGTCCCAAACCTGTACCACGGCTTACAAGCAAAAGCCGAACACAAATCCTTAGGATTTCGCAATCCTAGCCCGCCCTCGTCCTTGGGACGACATACCACGTCCCACGAGACCCAGTGATGACGGTGGTTGTCAACCTTTGACCCCCAGAAGAAAGAAGAAGCCAAAGATTGGAAAGACCTGAAAAAAGAGGCGGTAGGAGTCATCGCCGCGAAGACATGAGTTTCCAGCGAGCCTAATACCGACTTGATAAGAACCAATCTTCCAGCCTTAGATAGAAGCGAAGCATTCCACCGAATGATCTTTCCCCTAACCTTATCCGTCAGAGGATCGAAAAAGGCATTAATTTTCCGGCCCCTGTAGAGAACAATACCCAAGTAAGGAAACGGAAGGAAAGCCTCCCTGAACCCTGTGAACGAATGGACTCAGGAAACCCTGGTAGAATCCATATCCTTCGCATGAATGAAGCAACTTTTCGTCGAGTTAATGAGCTGGCCCGAACATCGCTCGTACTGCTGGATAAAGCGAATCAGGTGGCGAACAGACGTCCGGTTACCATTGGTGAAGATGACAATGTCATCCGCAAAGGATAAGGAGGAAACGAGCGGGCAGCTTCTCGAAAGACCAAATCGGTGAACCTGGTCGAAAATCGTTAAGGTATGGATCACTCGAACGAAAGCTTCAGCCGCAATCATGAGAAGAGAAGGCGATAGAGGATCACCCTGACGGAGACCCCTACCAGCCCTGAAGTATCCATTGGTCGATCCGTTAATGAGGATGGAAAACCAACAGTTAGAGATAAGTCTCCAAACCAAATCGATAAGGGACTCTGGAAGCCCAAAAGCACGCAGAACTCTAATGATGAAAAACCACGACATATGATCATAAGCCTTCTCCATATCAACTTTGAACACAACATTAGAACCTCTAACCTTCCTGTCAATCTGGGAAATCAGTTCCTGGGCTAACAGGACGTTATCAGTGATAAGACGACCCTTCACAAAACCAGCCTGAGAGGATGAGATGATACGCTCTAGGAACGGAGCCAAACGAATGGCCAACACCTTAGAAATAACTTTGTTAGAGAAATTACACAAGCTGATGGGACGAAATTCCGCACACGACCGAGGGTTATCACACTTTGGAATTAAAACCAAGTTGGTGGAAGACCAACTAATGGGAAGAAGACTGCCAGCAAAGAATTGCTGGACAGCTAAACAAAAATCCGATTGAATGATAGGCCACACACTCCGATAGAAAGATCCGTTGAAACCATCCGGAGCTGAAGCATTATCCTTGCTTAGGGCAAAGACGCAAGCACGGATTTCCTCCGGAGTTGGCGGATCAGCCAAACCGTCGGCCTCCTCAGAGGTGATGATTCTGGGAATGAAAGCGAGGATATCCAGATCCTGATCCGCCACCGAGGGGAAACCCAGAAAAGATTGAAATGAGACACTATGATCTGCTTAACTTCAGCCGGAGAGGACGCCAAAGAATGATCCGATCTCAAAATTTCCTGAATGGAAAGAAGGTTGGCTTTCTTACGAATGGAAGAATGGAAAAATTTGGTGTTCGAATCCCCTTCGACCACCCATTTTACCCTTGCCTTTTGGCGAAGATAAGAGTGTTCGATACGAAGCTCCGAAGAGAAAGCCAATTGGGTCGACGCCCATTTCCCCCTGTTTTCGGCCGAAGGGTTCTCGTCGAACAAAGATTCGGCAAGAATAAGGGACTCCTCAGCCGATCTAACACGGTCGAAAATGTTCCTGAATACAAGGGAATTCCAGGTTTTAAGTCTAGCCTTAAGACGTTTCAACTTTTGCGAAAAAGCCCCCATGGGAGAAGCTGAGATAGGAGCAGACCACGACTCTTCTACAACCTGAGGAAAGGAGTGATGGGAACACCACATATTGAGGAAGCGAAAAGATGTTGGCCCTGAGAGAGATCGAGGAAAGCATCGCAAAACCAACGGGGCATGATCAGAGCAGGCTCGATGAAGATGCGATGTAGAGAAAGAAAAAGGAAGATTGAGCCATTCCGGGGACCCAAAAATTCTGTCCAACCGAGATAGGATCCGGTTCGGACCTTCCTGGTTATTAGACCAGGTATAAGCCGATCCTACAAAAGGAATTTCGAAGAATCCTGAGCTCACAATGAATGAATTGAAATCAGAAACTGATGAGCGGTTAATGGCCGCCCCCCCAGTTTCTCAACCTGGCTAGCGACAACATTGAAATCACCACCCACAACAGAGCACGAAAAGCCCAACTCAGCTAGATGAAGAATATCATCCCACAGGGATAATCTCTCCATCCGGTCACACTTGGCGTACACCGCCGAAAAAAGAAAAGGATGAGGAAAAAGAGAAGCAGAGCAATCCACAGAGATAAGCTGGTCCGAGTCAAACAAAGGATGGACAACACAACCTTTGGACCAAAGAATCCAAGTCTTACCCGAAACATTGGTCACAGCACCTCCAAACCCAAGCAACAGGACAACCCTGGAAATCTCTCCAGACCCTACAAAAGGTTCTAACAGAGCTACCAAGCAAACAGAATGTTTGCGGACAATGCGCTTCAATCTAGCGCAAGAATCCTCATTGCCAATACCACGAACGTTCCAGAAAAGAAAGTTCGACATGAAGCCTGAGAACAGAGGAAAAAAAAGACAAGCCAGGAAGAACAGAACAGACCCAACTCAAATAAGATACAAGGATGAAAAAGCAGACCGATCTGTCTGCTCAGTCGCCGCTATAGATCGAGTACAGATAGTACGAGGAGTGGGGAGGGGACCTCTCGTGCGGCGACGAGAAGGTCTATGAACACGGGAAGACGATACCTGAGGGATGGACTCGGCAGATACCTAAGCCGACTCCCTCGAACCCGAGAGCCTAAGAGAAGATCTGGATGGAGCCGAGTTCTTAGTTAGACGAGAGAGGCGATCATTAATGATCGCAATCTCCGCTTCGCTAAGCATCGGAATAGAAATGGATAAGGAACAAGAGGACGATGACAAGGAGCATAGAGAAGAGTAGCAACCAGACGATGAGGCTGAAGACACCCCGACAGACGGTAAAAAGCGGAAGTATGTAGGGCTGCATATAATACGCAACCCACGGTGCTGTAGGAACCTAACCCAAGCCGGACTGTCACTGATGAGACAACCCCGCACGACAGGTGTGGTTCGCACGATGGTCCTAACAGAGAGATCAACAGAGGGAGTCGAGGAAAGCCGGCAAAGTTCCCGGCTTTCCGCATAGTGATCCCAATATGTGACCACTATGCGAAAAGACCAAGAATATCGCCTGGGCCTCTCGATCCTGGATAAGTGAGTTCTCCGTAAAGACCGCTGAAGACGAACTAGCGAATGAAGACCCAAGATAGCCAAATACGACACAGAATCGGCCTCGCAATGGCAGTAAATCAAATACCAAGAAAAAGACCTACACTGACCGCTCCACACGAAGCGCTCACTGCCTACATGACCTGTCATGTCACCCGTCCCGGACAGAGCAACCATGCCAGGGAGCACACACCTAAGTGTGTCATGGCTCATAAACAATGAAGAAACAACATCAACCCAATAACAGACAATAGCAACAACTACGCCATCAAGGAACAAAGAAGAAAACAGAGAAGAGGAGCTCACCTGCCAGCTCCACCCACAACGTACCTGGGGAGCTCTCTCAAGGATAAGACCGATAGAACCGTCCACCAAGATCCCCCTTGCCAAACAACAGACAGACTGACCACCAAGAACCCACCGAGATCCCACTAGCCAACCATCCAGCACACCCTCAGCATTAGAAACGAACATCCGAACATCCACCGGAAATGCCCGGTACAAATCATCGGAGACGTCGGTCAAGACATCACCGAACTCAGGCCTAGAGGAAACAGCAGCAAACTGCAACCGAGGCAAGGCATCACCGAGCTCTGGGCTACATGGGGCGGTGAAATCCCCATCAGCCACGGTGGCATCCAAGTACCCCCCAACACTCACCACTGAACTATCAGAAATCGGCACAAAATCAACTGAGATATGCTGAAACGGAGCCAAGGTATCTGCTAGTGCAGAGTTTGATGAGGCGATGAAACCCCCATCACTCTGCTCACTAACCACACACCCAAAAAGGCAATCCACCGAACCCACCATCACCCCCTCCTCCCCACAAGGCAAAAAGACGCATGCCGCCGAGAAACTCAGAGAAGGCTCAAAATGGACGATGAAATCCCGATTCTGGCCTGACCCTGAATAGCCAAAACAAGCAGTCGACTGCAAAAAGACATCATCCAAAGACCAACGCCCGCATGGAGGAGGGTGCGACACCAAATCATCTGTGAAAATCGGCAAAATTTCCATAAAGCAATTCTCAACCAACAAGAATCGAGCTCGAGACAAAGCCCCAAATTGATTAGAAGAGTAAACCCTAATGTCCACCGATCTTGCACCAGAAAAAGTAACCGACAGAGGAGCAGCCACCTCCGCCAATAAGGCCGTGGCAATAGCGACAAACGGTGGACAGTCGCGCAGGAAATTGCCAGAGAGAACAAACTCTTCAACAAACGAGGAAGACATCAATTCACCCAATAAACCACAGATCTGACGAAGCCAAGGAACGACAGAAATGTGAGCGGAAGATGAGAGAGAGTAGCAAGAATAGAGGAGCAGAAAATATCGAGAAAGAAAGAGATCGCTCAGAGCTTCCTCCTTATTCATCGAAGTTAATTCTTCGCATATATATTCTTATAGTCTTAAATATGTTTCACAATTTTCATGACCATTGCTTTTGGAGGAATATGCCTCTTGTTTAACGAAACTTTTCCATTGAAAAAAACATGCTTTAGCCAATTTAAAATATGGTTTCATTATATGAAGACTTGTTATTATCAGTAGATACATAAAAATTGTGTCTTAAACATTAAGGATATGTTGTTTTACTTGTATTAAATAACATCACTATATTACGTTCTGTTTGATGGGATCAAAATTATTTCCTAGCTTTAAATGCATAGTGATCGATTGGTATGTAATATTTTGCTCATCTTTCAGAGCTGTCTTATTCTGTACATAAAAAATAATCTAAGAATATATTGCCTTTAATTCAGCTACAGGTCATATACTTTCTACTCCACTCCTGTCTACGTTCAGGTATGCAAGGATATCAATTATTTAAAATCATGTAGTATGTAGTATGGCATCCACTGAAATGCTAACTCAAAAATCTTCATATGTTAAAAACTCTTCACCACCTAGTATACATTGTGTAATATATTTCGGGTTACCAACCACATTTTTGTTTGAATTATCATCCTGGGCTTCTTTAATGTATTCTTCCATTGCCGCTAGAGGGCGGTGGCTGTTACAAATGAACATAAGAATATTACCAGATTAAGTTCAAAGAATAAAAGATTGCTAAAATGAAAGAATGACTGTATTATTTTATTAAGAGAATGATATATTGTAAATCAGAGTATTACATTGAGTTACATACGCTCGATATATATACAGACTTTGTACGGTGAAGTAGAATATCAATAATACCCTTAAAACCCTATTATATCATATGCTTATCTTTACATATTTGACTCATTCTTTATTTCCCCCATCAAATGTGACTAGGGTTTCCTCCTTTCTTCTAAAAATTCCATCGCTTCTTCAATCCTCAAATCTGCCTTCAATCTCACAAAATTACTCTTCAAGAGTGGTTCTGTGAGAATATCCGCATCTGATGTACCGTTGGAACATCTATCTCTATATGCTTGTTCGCGAACGAAGAATAGATCTATCTCTATATGCTTCGTTCATGAATGAAGGATGGAGTTAGCGGAAAGAGATACCGTGCTTAAGTTGTCCCACCAGATTATCGACTTCTTTGCGAGCTGAATTCCAATCTCACTAATGAGTGATTCAAGCCATATGATTTCTGCAGTTATGCTTGCAACGCTTCGGTATTCCGCTTCGGTGCTTGAGCGAGATACTGTTGATTACTTCTTGGAGCATCAGGATACTGGATTGTCACCGAAGTAGATATAGTAGCCTACTGTGGACCTTCGATCATTGAACTCAGATGCCCAGTCAGCATCAGCGTATCCTTAAATGCTTAATATTTTACATGTTTTTAAGCATATTCCTTGATATATTGTGCCTTTCAGGTATCGAAGTACTCGTTTTACAATTTTTCAATGATCTTCTGTTGATTTTTGCATATATTAACATACTTTGTTGACACTGAATTATATGTTTGGTCTTGTAGTAGTTACGTACTGTAAAGCTCCCACAGTACTTCTATAGTTTTTTTCACTTTTGACTGCTTCACCTCTGTATTTGGATAGATGGTAAGTTGCTTACCATTGGCATTGGCATAGGTTTGGCTTCACACATTTTTTCCATGTTTAAAATATCCAGTATATATTTCCTATGACATAATACAAGCTCAGTTTCTTACTTTTTAATGGCTTCAATTCCTAAGAAGTAGCTAAGATCTCTTGAGTCTTTGATTGAAATTTTTTGTCTAGATGATTTTGTGACCCAGTTTATCTCCTCATTATTGTTTCCAGTAACTATGAGATCATCTACATAGACCAATATATATGTTGTGAACTTGCTACTCAGTTTAACATAGAGTGAGTTGCCAGACCTGGTTGGCTTGTAGTCTAAGTCGATTAGAGTAGCTTCAAGTTTCTCATACCAGACCCTGGGTACTGGTTTAAGCCCATAAATTGCCTTGTGCAGTTTGCAGACGAGTTCCTTGCTGTTACCCTGAGTATAACCTTAAGGTTGATACATATATACTTCTTTCTGAAATTCACCATTTAGAAAAGCATTGTTGAATCTAGCTGTCTGATTTTGCACATATTGTGTAGTGCTACAGTGAGAATTACCCTGATTGTTGTTGGTTTTACTACATGAGAGAAAGTCTCATTGAAGTCAAATCCATATTGTTGAGAGTATCCCTTTGCAACCAATCTCGCTTTATATTTTTCTACTCTTCCATGTGAATGTCTTTTAAGCTTGTATGTCCATTTACAACCTACAATGTTTTTGTTCCTTGGTGATGTAACAATACTCCATGTTTTATTTATTTTCAAGGCATTATATTCCTCATCCATAGCCGATTTTCACTTTTGATCTTTTGTTACTTCTTCATAACAGATTGGTTCATCATGATTCAACATAGCAATATAGAGTTTTGGCTTAAATATTCCATGTTTGGATCTTGTTAGTATATGATGTCTTTCTCTTGCAGGTATTTGAGCTTGACTGATATCTAGTTCACTAACTTGATGTACTGGATGATGATTCTTCAGGAAGGTCTAGGCCTTCATTTTCTTGATTGTTGAACACATTGTTGTCTGAGTTTTCAGTTGTATTCTGACTTGGTCCTTCACTGGCACGGTGTGTTGGAATCTTGAATTCTTTGAGTATTAGTTTGAGTTCTTTTATTTTGCTCATCGATGTAGATTGGGATTGGTTGTAGAGAAGCTTTTGCATTATATAATTTTTGAGTGGTTTTCATTTCAATGTTGGAAAATGGAAAGACATGTTCATTAAATGCAACATGTCTTGAAATGATCACCTTACCCTCACTAGTTAAGCACTTGTATCCTTTTCGATTTGCTCCATAACTAATGAAAGTAAATAGTAATGATCTGAAACTTAATTTATGTGAGCTGTATGGTCTCATATATAGGAAACATAAACATAAAAAAGTTTTGAGTCTGGCATAATTTGGTAATGTATTAAATAGTATCTCTATTGGTACCTTGTTTTGCAGTACTTTGGTTAGCATTCTGTTGATAAGATACACTGCTATGTGGAATGAATCTAGCCAGAACTTCAGTGGCATTGATGCTTGTGCTAGCAGAGTAAGCCCTGTATCAGCATTATGTCTATGCTTTCTTTCAACCAGGCTATTTTTGTTCTGAGGTATGTAGACAGTTGATTCTATGTACTATTCTGTTCCTTAGAAAATATTCCTTCAAAGGTTTGAATTTTGTTCCTCCATATGTCTGTATTATCTTTAACTGATGATCTGTTTGATTTTCTGCTTGGGTGATAAACTAAATCACCACCCTTTGTGTTTCTACTTTTAACTTAAGAAAATGTTGTAGGATCAATTTCACCCTAGAGGAGGGGGGGTGAATAGGGTGATGTTATTAATTATAAAAATTATTGCGGAAGTTTATTAAATATTTTCAACACAGGTATATCAAAATAGCAGCACAGATAATAGCAGAATAATAAATGCAGAAATAGAACGACATAGAATTTACCTAGCTTTGGCAAAACCCAGCATACGTGTTGCCCCCAAGATTTCTAGTAGAAATTAAGCAGTCAGACGCTTGTACATGTAAACTCGCGACACCCGCTATTGACTAGCCTTAACTCTACGCACAAAACCCTGCCACAATGCAGCCACTGAGTTGCGAATTCTCAAACTACGCCACGTAGTTTGTCCCCTAGTTAAACAATAGAATTACAACGGTTTAAAAAGGAAAATACAATTTAAACACAATTTAAAAACAAAAAAACAAAACCCTAATTATAAGCCACTTATTATAAACCCAATACAAAGGTAAAGGTCGGCCCACAAATTTTTCTTAAGTGAAATATTATTCCCTTTATTTTTATCGGCCCGCTTCCTTGAAAAAATGGTGGCTTCCTATTGCTTGTTCTCGTTCGTTCCTCTCTGATTAAAAATTAGGGTTTCCTAAAATTGGAAGCGCCGCTTCAATTAATCATTCGAATTTATGATCTTGCGATGCTTGCTTTGTCGAATGATTGTCTCTTTGATTTTTCATATGGCTGCTTCAATGTCGTCGCGTTCGGTTCAAAGAATCTGGTATGTGATTTGTTACTTTTTGCTTTACCGTTTTAGCTTGCTTGAACTCGATTCATCTTGCCGATGATGTTATAGGGATTACATAGGAATCGAATTCCTTATTTTTCGTTCGCATATTTCATATGAGTTCGTCTGATAACTTTCGGCTTGTCATTCGATTTTGCATTGATGATTGTGATGATTTTTGACATTTTCAATTCGCTTGAATAACACGGTGTTGATTTCTGACTTTTTCATGGCTTTGAATTTTCCTTTCTCGATTCTTGACCACCACGTCTTTGACTTGTTCATCATATTCTTTGATCACGGCTTTGACATTGCTATGACGATATTAATTCATTTCATCTCTGTACCATGTTGGAATTTGACTTGTTTGATTTCTACTTGCCGTCCCATGACTGTTGTACCATGATTTTTGAAATTGTTCAAACTTGCACCCTGGTTGTTTCAGATTGAAATTGGCCTTGACTTTGATAATGATTTACTCTGGCCATTTTCTGATGCTTGATGATGACCATTGTCTTTGTGACTTCGGCACTGTCACTACTTCCATGTTGCATTCTGTCTTAGATGGAGACTGCACTGGGACTTATTTTCTTTGTGTTTGAAATGCTTGGAGTCTTTGTACATTTACATAGTATTTGACTTGAGTTCATTGATGTATATGTTGTAGCTGTGTCATATTGCTTTGAGGCAATTTTCATTGTTTAACTTCGTAGCCTCAAGCTCTGCCTTTACTTCGACCATACGTATGCCTCCGGTCTTTGATGTTAAGACCGTGTCATTGTTTCTTTTGTAGCATTGACCCACGTGTTCATGTTGTCTGTGCATCAATGTTGTCCAGTCTTGCATATTTGTTTCATGTACAATATGCTTGGTGTACATGTTGTAGCTTGATTTCTTGCATATTGATATTGAGCCACTGTTTCACTGTTTTATGTACTTTATCCATGTTATATTGTTCTTTGATCAAAACTGCCACTTAATGCTTGGTGCCTGGTCTTTGATGTATTGAGTTGCATCACTAGTCTTTGCATTTGTTTTCATTTACTTCAAGATAGTTTCAGTTGCAAGTGCATTTGTAGTTTAGCTCTTGTTTGGTTTTTGATGCACTTGCTTGCTTCCCTAACCTGTTGCACTATAAGCTTTATGTGTACTTCTTTCTTGCTTTAACATGAACTGGTCTGGTTTGCTTTCATATCATGGTTGGTTCATGTATACTTGATGTGTGCTGTGTTTCTAGTCATCATTTCTGGATTTAGTAGGTCGCGTTGATTTCCACTTGTATACATACATACAGTTATGTGTGTGTATAGGTGTGTGCATATGGAGTCTTTGGATAGTTGCTGTGCATTTTGGTTTCATGATGTACGACTTGAAATTTGGTCTGCACTTATGTTGAATCCAGCTTATAGCTCGGGTTTGACCTTGTGATGATATCGTGACTTTATTTTTATTGCACTTGAGTTGAACCCGGCTTTTGATTTGGGTTTGACCTTGTGCTCACCTGTCCCTGTAACTTTATCAAGTGTATATTAGTGTGCATGGCCTTGTGGCATGTACAGTGATACACTGTGCATGTCACAAGCTATTCGTGTATGATGAATTCAAATTCAAATTATGACAAACAACCCAAATAACCGAGGCAAATATTATTTTCAAAATTCACATTTTATTTTATATTGAAAAAATATTTACTTTTCAATTTTACTGCGTCAATATTTATTTTTGCAGATTGCTTAGATACTGGATTCAATCTGGAATAAAGTTAAAGATAAATTACGAGTGAATGAGCGATATGTAGTGAGGACATTTGTAAATGAAAGATTGTGATGTAATTGAATTTGTATTGTAATCAAAATTGTATATGTATAGTGAGAGCTTGAATTTGTACTATTCAAAATTGTAATAAATATTTGTTTGAGTAAAATATCCGTTTGAATTCAAATTATGTATTATTTATTTTATTCAACAAATATTTATTTAATGTGTGAAAGTAAAATAGTACATTAACAAATATATTTAAACGAATATATATATATATATATGTTTATTATCATCAAACAAAAATCATATAGTCTCATATTCAACAGTCTCCCCCTTTTGATGATAACAAACAGATATTTAGATTTTGAATTTGTAAAATGTATTTGATCATTCAATTTGCTCCCCCTATTTAAATGCTTCCTCTCTACACAAGGCTCCCCCTTCATATATGCATATAATTAAAAACATGCAAATGAGTCTAGATGCAAATAGAAAATATTTGACCTTTACTTGACAAAATCTTAACTTTTTTCTCCCCCTTTTGTTATCAGCAAAAGTGTAATAGTATTAGAAAAATAGAGATAATGTGATAGATATTAATACAACATTAAAACTCAATCGAATATAAATATTAAATTTCAATAAAAATTAGACAAAAATCATAAATACCCTGTTAGGTGCATATTCCACTTATAGAATGATGAGAATGATGTCATCATATAAAACCATACAGTTGTGTCTATTTATGGTATATTTATTCCGGAAATTTGAATATCTACTAACCATGCATAACCATTAGGACTTTTAAATGGGATTAGTAGTATTCCATTTTAAAAAAAATGAATTCAAGTATCTTCTAACCACGCATAACCGTAAGGACTTTTAAATGGGATTAGAATCAACTTGTTTATTTAATAAATCAATTTTGATATGCGTTCCATACATGCATAACCGTGAGGACTTTTAAATGAGCATGAAAGCACATAATCAAAAATTCCAAGTAATTCACCTATGCATAACCGTGAGGACTTTTAAATGAGAGTGAATACTTTGGTTTTTTTTATTTAAAAAAATATAAAATGAAAAACGGATGATTCCTGGTTAAATCACCACGTATTGACATACTATATTGGATTATGATGAGTGATGGTCGATAGACAATGATAGAAATAGAAATGGTCATGAAATTTTTACCAACAAAAAGTTTTATAACTCTTGTTTAAATTTCTTAAGAAATTTATTAATTATACTGTCTCGAGTTATAATATATGATAAATATCAACACTCATCACTTTTTCAATTACTATATATCTTTTTGATAATTAGTAGGGAGTCAAATTAGTCAATGTAATAAGTCAAAAATTAAATTCAAAAATAATTATAAAATCAATTTTTCTAAAAATGACCAATATGAAAACAAGGTCAAAAATAATTTTCCAGAAGGGATTTTTTTTTAAAAAATGTCTACAATTTGAAAATTATTTGAAGTGAAAAATATGTAGATATTTTCTTTGAAAAACAATGCAGTTACTAAATGTCTCAACATAAATCACATTCCACTAGTAATTTTTCTATCAACTGGATTAACAGTGTAATCTGCATCTGAATTTTTCTTTCACTCGAGATTATCATTAATTGAATGTTATAGACCAGACTGTGAAATTTTCAACAATTTCTTGAAATCCTTTTTTTTACCTTTTTTAAATGAATATTCTTTTGAATTTAATTGAAGCCATGTAAATAATCAAAAAACGTGAAAGAGCCAGCCCTAAAATAACCAAATGTATTATCATCCAATAAAACACTATTACTAATCCAAACTAATATATATGAAGTAATTCAAAGACTCTAGATATTTTTATAGTGTTCTTGGCATAAGAATAAAATAGGCCAACAATTTTGAATAAGTCAGAATCAAAATCATCATTTAATTCATCATCACATTACTGGCTGATTTAATTCAGACTACGGTGCAGATTATCACATTTAATATATCGTTCAAAATATACCATTACCTGTTTTACCTTTACGATAATTTTTCGTTGTTGCCCATTGTGATTCTGTCACCTTTGCACTAGGCTAAGGAACTTTGCTTTTGTCATCCGTTGTGTTTTTGGAAAAGTCAGAATCCAGATAACACTGTTGTTGTTCCTTAGCATGCCACCACTCCTACACGATAAAAGATTTTTGTGACATATTTGTTTTTGTAGGTCCATGATTGTTAGTGGCAGAATATTTTGAAAAATAATTTTGTGGAGACCCAAAACTATTTATATATGTTCCTTTCGGCACCAAGATTTGTTTAACTTTGAGAGATTTTATATTTGTGCCTTTTGGAACCCAAATTGGTATAGTTTTCACGTGTTTAAGTCTGTATCAACAATTGTTTTGATTGTGTCCAAATTTTCTACAAATTGTGCACATTGAATTGAATTGATTAATTTTTCTTTTAATAGGTTCATATTGATTATATCCAAGTCCTTGTCTGACTGTATTAACAGTTTGTTTCCCTAAGATCATATTAAACGATTTTTCACTTTTTGAAAATTTATCTAAAGTCGTTGACAGTTGTTGGACTTGTGTTTTGAGAGATTCATTTTCCTTTAACAATTGTGTGCACTTTTTAATAATATTTTCTCTTCTTGTATTTTCACTCTCTTTCAAAATCAGAATTTCATTTTCAAGCGATTTAACTTTTATTTCTGATTTTTTAATCTCTTCTTCGAATGTTGGACACTTATCACACTTAGGGATCCAACTTTGAAAGGTTTTAACTAACTGTTCAAGCTGTTCATTTACTTCTATCAAACTATCTCTTTGTGATTCAATTTTAGCATATTTCTCCCTAAGTCGTTCAAAATAGCCATTTACTTCGTGGAAATATATAAGTAATTCTGAGTGAGTGAGTTTTGATACCTCGTTTGGCTCGTCATCGTCTCTATCAGTTATATTACCTTGAAGGCATATATCTGCTTTCTCACTCTCACTGCTAGCACTTTGATTATCTTCATCACTAGTAATCCACATGGCTGCAAAATTTCTCTTTTTTGATTTCTTTTCAAAGTCGCGTCGATTTTGAGGACAATTGGGCTTGATGTGTCCGAGTTGGTTGCACTTATGACAGATGATTTTTCGCTGTACTGTGTTATCTAAAACTTTGATTATTCTGCTTTCTAATTTTTGATTTAGAGCCGGATTTCCATATTTGTGGTTCCACCTTTTTAATTTCTTTATTACCATTTCCAACTCTGCTGCCCCATCGTCGTCGTCATCACTTTCAGTTGTTCCTTTGTGAGCTATTGATTTCTTTCGAGTATCTCCTCCTTCATGCTCTTCCTTCAATTTCATTTCTGGCTCATAAGTGGTGAGATTTCCGATGAATTCTTCAACTTTGATTTGTTTTAAATCTTTTAATTCTTGAATGGAAGTCACTTTTGCTTCAAAACTTTGTGGAAGGACTCTGAGGATTTTTTGGACTATTTCCAATTCCGTATATGATTTTCCGAGAGCTTTTGATTTGTATACGATATTGGAAAGCCGTTCGTACATCTCTTTAACATTTTCTTCCTTGGCCATTGTAAAATTCTCGTATTCACTACTCAGCATGGCAAGGCAAGATTCCTTGACTTGAGATGTTCCTTCATGAGTCACTTCTAGTGTGTGCCATATTTCCTACGCAGTTAGACAATGTGAGACACGATTAAATTCAAACAGATCAAATGAACAAATAATCGAATTCATAGCTTTGGCATTAGTATTCTATAACTTATTTTCTAGATCAGTCCATTGATCCTTCGGTTTATTTATTTCCTGATTATTTACAATTATAGTTAGTGCTCTATACCCTGTCTCAACAATATCCCAAGCATCAATTGTTTTTAGAAAAATTTCCATCCTATTTTTCCAGTAAGCATATTCACCATTGAACATTGGTGGTCTAACTATGGACTGACCCTCCACGAAAGAATTATTAAAAGAAGCCATTTTAAAAATACAAATTTTTCTAAAAAAATTGGTTTTTGAAAAATCAAACTTTTTAAAACAAAAATGGCTTTTGTACCTTGCTCTGATACCACTTGTAGGATCGATTTCACCCTAGAGGGGGGTGAATAGGGTGATACTATTAATTATAAAATTTATTATAGAAGTTTATAAAATATTTTCAACACAGATACATCAAAATAGCAGCACAGATAATAGCAGAATTATAAATGCAGAAATAGAACGACACAGAATTTACCCAGCTTCGGCAAAACCTTGCCTACGTGCTGCCCTCAAGGTTTCTACTAGAAATTAAGCTGTCAGATGCTTACACACATAAACTCACAACACCCGCTATTGACTAGCCATAACTCTACGCTCAAAACCCTGCCACAACTCCGCCACTGAGTTGTGAATTCTCAAACTACGCCACGTAGTTTGTCCCCTAGTCACACTATTAGAAATTACAATGGTTTAAAAAGGAAAATACAATTTAAACACAATTTAAAAACAAAAAAACAAAACCCTAATTATAAGCCTCTTATTATAAACCCAATACAAAGGTAAAGGCCGGCCCACAAATTTTTCTTAAATGAAATATTATTCCCTTTATTTTTATCGGCCCGCTTCCTTGAAAAAATGGCGGCTTCCTGTTGCTCGTTCTCGTTTGTTCCTCTCTGGTTAAAAATTAGGGTTTTCTGAAATTGAATGCGCCGCTTCAATTAATCATTAGAATTTATGATCTTGCGATGCTTGCTTTGTTGAATGATTGTCTCTTCGATTTTGCATATGGTTGCTTCAATTTAGTCGAGTTCGGTTCAAAGAATCTGGTATGTGATTTGTTACTTTTTACTTTACTGTTTTAGCTTGCTTGAACTCGATTCATGTTGCCGATGATGTTATAGGGCTTATATAGGAATCGAATTCCTTATTTTTCGTTCGTATATTTCATACGAGTTCGTCTGATAATTTTCGGCTTGTCGTTCGATTTTTCATTGATGATTGTGATGATTTCTGACATTTTCAATTCGCTTGAATAACACAATGTTGATTTCTGACTTTTTTCACGGCTTTGAATTTTCCTTGCTCGATTCTTGACCACCACGTCTCTGACTTGTTCATCATATTCTTCGATCATGGCTTTGACTTTGCTATGACGATATTAATTCATTTCATCTCTTTAGCATGTTGGAATTTGACTTGTTTGATTTCTACTTGCCATCCCATGACTGTTGTACCATGATTTTTGAAATTGTTCAAACTTCCACCCTGGTTGTTTCAGATTGAAATTGGCCTTGACTTTGATAATGATTTACTTTGGCCATTTTCTGATGCTTGATGATGACCATTGTCTTTGTGACTTCGGCACTGTCACTACTTCCATGTTGAATTCTGTCTTGGATGGAGACTGCACTGTGACTGATTTGCTTTGTGTTTGAAATGCTTGGAGTCTTCGTACATTTACATAGTATTTGACTTGAGTTTCATTGATGTATATGTTGTAGTTGTGTCATATTGCTTTGAGGAAATTTTCATTGTTTAACTTGGTAGCCTCGAGCTCTGCCTTTGCTGCAACCATATGTATGCCTCCGGTCTTTGATGTTAAGACTGTGCCATTGTTTCTTTTTTAGCATTGACTCATGTGTTCATGTTGTCTGTGCATCCATGTTGTCCTGTCTTGGATATTTGTTTCGTGTACAATCTGCTTGGTGTACATGTTGTAGCTTGATTTCTTGCATATTGATATTGAGCCACTGTTTCACTGTTTTATGTACTTTTTCCATGTTATACTGTTCTTTGGTCAAATCTGCCACTTGATGCTTGGTGCCTGGTCTTTGATGTATCGAGTTGCATCACTGGTCTTTGCATTTGTTTTCATTCACTTCGAGACAGTTTCAGTTGCAAGTGCATTTGTAGTTTAGCTCTTGTTTGGTTTTTGGTGCACTTGCTTGCTTCCCTGACCCGTTGCACTATAAGCTTCATGTGTACTTCTTTTTTGCTTTAACCTGAACCGGTCTGGTTTGCTTCCATATCATGGCTGGTTCATGTATACTTGATGCGTGCTGTGTTTCCAGTCATCATTTCTGGATTTAGTAGTTCGCATTGATTTCCACTTGTATACATACATACACTTATGTGTGTGTATAGGTGTGTGCATATGGAGTCTTTGGATAGTTGCTAGGCACTTTGGTTTCATGATGTACGACTTGAAATTTGGTCTGCACCTGTGTTGAATCCAGCTTATAGCTCGGGTTTGACCTTGTGCCGATATCGTGAATTTATTTTTATTGCACTTGAGTTGAACCCGGCTTTTGTTTTGGGTTTGGCCTTGTACTCACTTGTCCCTGTAACTTTATCAAGTGTATATTGGTGTGCACAGCCTTGTGGCATGTACAGTGATACACTGTGCATGTCACAAGCTGTTCGTGTATGATGAATTCAAATTTAAATGATGACGAACAACCCAAATAACTGAGGCAAATATTATTTTAAAAATTCACATTTTATTTTATACTGCAAAAATATTTCCTTTTCAATTTTACTGTGTCAATATTTATTTTTGCAGATTGCTTAAATGCTGGAATTTGTACAGTGATAGTGAGAGCTTGAATTTGTACTATCCAAAATTGTAATAAATATTTGTTTGAATAAAATATCTGTTTGAATTCAAATTCTGTGTTATTTATTTTATTCAGCAAATATTTATTTAATCTGTGAAAGTAGAGTAGTACATTAACAAATATATTTAAATGAATATATATATATATATATATGTTTATTATCATCAAACAAAAATCATATAGTCGTATATTCAACAAATATATCCAAGTATATCTAGAAAAAGAATCTACAAATGAGACATAATAGTTAAAACCATAATCAATATTTATTGGGCAGGAACCTATAAGTTAGCTGCTACCATCTTTAGGGGTTTATTGTATTTAGTTGTTGATCCAAGAAATGGTAGCTTGTGGCTTTTTCCCATTTGACATGAAGCACATGTATATGGCAACGATACATTTTCACATTTAACATCGTTGTTTTTCAATACATGTTTTACAACCTCTATACTGGGACGACCTAGTTTATGGTGCCATAAATCAAATATCCTTTTACTGTCAATACTAGTGTTACATTTAGAGTAATTGCACAATTTTCTTACAGTTGTTGGCTTACAATTCTGCATCAGATTGAAAATATATAATACATTTTGCACATTACCCTTTAGTAAAATTTCTTTATTCAGTAGATCCCCAACCAGACAGTATTTTGGATAAAATTCAAAGTAAACTTTAGTATCATTGGCAAGTTGAGTAACACTTATTGAATTTTTCTTTATTTGTGGTACTCTAAGTAAATTGTTAAGATGTAGTTCTCTTTTGCCATTGATTTTGGTATTACCAATATGAGTGATTTTTATTGACTTACCATTACCCATAAAAATAGACTGCGTACCTTTATATTCCTTGTTTCCACAATTTAGATTATCCTGATTATTTTTGATATGATTTGTTGCACCTGAATCTGGGTACCAGTCTTCATATTGTATATTCTCCAGTTTTGCTTGCTGCTCCATTTCACTTTGACTTCTTGAGTTGTTGTTCTGACTTCTTGAGTCTGCATTTGAATGTGCCATATTGATATTTGGATTGAATCCCCTTTGACTGTTATTATTTTGCTGATTTGCTCCATAGCTTTAATCAAATCTAAAATAACATTTGACTGCAGTATGCCCATATTTTTCACAAATCTGACATCATAGCCTATTTGAGTTATTAAACCTTCCTATGCCTCTATAATTTTGGCCACCTCTTTGACTGTTTTGTTGGAATCTGTTGTTGTTTGGTCTTTCTTGATTTTTGCTTCTAATATTTGATGTATAATTCATTGAGAAATCTGAATTCAGTGGCTTCTTTTGTTCTATTCTTCCCTCATGTGCAAGTAGGGTTGAATGAACATATTGTATATTTAGAGAGTTTCTTTTGATGATATAATAGATACAACTGACTCATAGTCATCATTTAAACCACTTAGAATTGTCACGATCAGCTCTATCTCTGACACTTTGTAGCCAGCAGTATCAAGTAAATCACATTAAGTTTTGACTTTAGTTAAGTACTCTCTCATACACATATTGTCTTCCTTAAGCCTTGAAGTTGCCTCTTGTAATGCATAATTATTGTTGTTGATTATGAATTAAAAAATTTGCTCAATTGTTGCCCATATTTCTTAAGATGTCTTGTAGCCAATAGTTTGTGATAAGAGACTTACACTACTTAATGACATAAGCCAAGAAGTTAATAAACTATCTTGTCTTCGATAGTTTATGTATTCTTTGTTGGTTATTATCTTGTCTTCACTTTCTTGTATCATCTTTGGTAGAATAGCAAGGGTGCCACAAATGTATTCTTCAAGACCATAACCTCTTATTGCTGTTTCAGTTTGATACACTACAACAAAATAGTCTTTTTACAACGGACAAAGCCCATTGTAATATGTGTTTCGCAACAGGAATGCATCCGTCGTATTAGGCCTCATTGTAATAGGTCCACTGTATTTTACAACGGGTAATAACGTTGTAAAGAACCGTTGTAATACACCTTTTTACAATGGTCATCGGCCCTTGCAATAGACTCTTTGACAACAATTAATACCTGTTGTAAATATGCAACATTTCTTTGAACTTACAACGCGTTTTGGCCATTGTAATAACCTATAATACAAGTGGAAAAGACCATTGTAATAGACTATAACACAACTGGCATAGCCCGTTGTGATTCATGGTATTGCAACGGTTTTTTACAGTTGCAGCATACTACAATACAAGTTGCATAGCCTGCGTGACAACATGCATTGATCATCTCAAAATCCCTTTTGACAACATGGATCGTTGTAAAAAGCTCGTATAACAACATGCTTTGACCGTTGCAAAATAAATGCAAATTTAAAAAACTAACAACAACATTCATGCAGTACATCCATACCAATAATGAATAATTAACGAGTAATAAATATTATCATAAAACAACTAAAATCACATACGAAAAGACTAAATAAAGCTAGAGTCATAAAATTTCAACACATTCCAAAAGGTTATATAAGTTTACATTGACATAGTTCTAACATACACATGACAACTAGTTACGTAACAGCCAAATACATAAGGCATTAACAAATAACTGCCAGCTACAAATTAATATCATGTTCTAAGAACTATCATGCTAGAACGAGGAGATGAAGTCTTTGTGCCACGCGACGGTTGATCCAACGGCCTCTCTGATAGTGGACATCTCTGAATTTGGCATAAATAAATAAGCTTCCGGTTCCACCGCTACATTCATCTATACCTTTCAAGCATCTTCTCCAAGCTTTACAAAATGTACAGAAGCATCATGATCAGTGCTTGCTATCATCCCCTCTGCAACTACGTTCTTCTGCGAACTCAATAGCTTGCACTTTTTTTCCACCAAACGTACAGTAACCCAATCTTGCTGAGCTTGAACCGGCATATCGTTACTCTCGCGGTGTAACTGCAAGAAAAAAAACAATTGATTTAGTTCTGCATTACACTACATTATTACACTTAATACATAAGGCTCAAAATTCATAAACTAATTTCTGCCTGAAATACATCTAATTGTTGTTGCCTAAAACATAAAATCAAATGGAATTATCAAATGTAAGCACATTTAGAAAATTGGCGTTAACTTATTCTTGTAGTAGGTGGAATATACATGCTCACACTGAGGAGGCCACACACGCTTACTACACTCACACCCGCACACATTTGTAATCATGCATGCACTACACAGCCAGCACTCTACAGTATACCATGCAACTATAAAATTGTACTCAAAACACACACCAGTTATATATCTTTAATAATAGTTGTAATAGCTTTGGTGTCACACTTTTTTGGTATCAACGTGAGCTACCAAAAATGCCCCCTATATATTATCCAATCTTAATTACTTAAAAATAGGATATAATACTAAATTTCTTTTACAAATTCAAATGCCCATAAAAGTAGCATCTAATAACTAAACATGTTTTAAAATTCAAAATGCTTCTAAAAATAAGATCTAAAATTAACCTTCTTTACAGATTCAAAATACTTCTTTACAAAATATCACTTGAAATAAAAAATTATTTTTTTGACTGATTTAAATATATACAATTTATAAGAAAACCAATTCACCGCGTGCCATTACACTCGTTACACTTCTTTAATAATAGTTGTAATAGCTTTGGTGTCACACTTTTTTCGTATCAACGTGAACTATCAAAAATGCCCCTCTATATATTATCCAATCTTAATTACTTAAAAATAGGATGTAATACTAAATTTCTTTTACAAATTCAAATGCCTATAAAAATAGCATCTAATAGCTAAACATGTTTTAAAATTCAAAATGCTTCTAAAAATAGGATCTAAAATTAATCTTCTTTACAGATTCAAAATACTTCTTTACAAAATATCACTTGAAATAAAAAATTATTTTTTTGACTGATTTAAATATATACAATTTATAAGAAAACCAATTCACCGCGTGCCCCTGTACACATATATGCACAAACACATGTACAATTTAATGCAGCATACACCCTCTATAACTGCCACCGCATTAAATTACCCACAGCCTTCATGCACAGCATTCTTAATACAGACAGACATTAGACTGCCACAGCTAACAACTGCTCCCTTATACAAGGACAGAAACAAATATGTACACACGGTTGGACATGCATACAGACAGAACCATGGGCACTCACGCACGCACATAAAACTATACATCATATAGCGGAGGAAAACACACACATATACATAAACTCACTCACGCAGGACAACATAAGGCACAAGTTAAACTGGGCAAGTAATATTGGAGAGCTTAGGTAAATGAAATACTATGTTGGTGCAATATATTATGGGTAGAAGGCCTCCATATGATCAGTTTAAGCACTTCGTATAAAAGGTTCTCTATCTCTATCAGGTTTGAAATTTATTACCTACAACCATGCACTTATAAACATGCACACACTCACTGTCAGAGGTGCACACGAACACTTGCCTCACCCAAAACCACTCATTCGCGTATAAACACACACCTATAACTCTCCGCTATATGCAAGTACACACATAGAGGACGTTCTGAGGCACAAAACACACACGCACACTCTACAAAATGCGCACACACACCTTACTGTACAACACACGTTCACACATATAATAATAGTACTCATACTAGAACACTCCCATACAAACACAGAATCATTCACATCCACGTATAGACACACTTGTAGCAATCATACACTAAACTAAGTACAGATACTTGTTCCACATACCCAACTATATAATGATCCTGGCAAGACATTCATCTAACCATGCAACTAATATGTAAGGTACAACATGAACAATTTGTCAAACTTAATCCACATAAGAGTAAAAATTATTGGCATTTATGTACAACGTTTGTATAAAATATGAGTATGTATTGTTGTAAAATTTTCAAAATATAGTTTTGTGCCTTGGATTTTGATTTGGAAGAGAAGAATTAAATAGAGGAGAAGAAATCAGTTAGTCCATATGCTAGAAAATTATGCAATATATTTGTATAACTATAGCTTTCTCATGTCGATGTTGAGGCTTTGGGCTCCCACATGTTTGCTTTGTTATAAGGAGAGAAGTCATACAACAACACACCCGCGTCGCTGTTGTCCGTCCGTTAGGGCCGGCCTGGTTATGGGTTCGGATCCAAAAATATTTTTGGATTGAATGTAAACAGTAACATGTTAGATTTCAGCCCGTTAAGGACCCGAAACCGAAATTTTTGAATTTAAATAAGGGGCGGAAAATTATTTGTAACGTTTTCTGAACGTTGCAAAATGAATAGAGCGATGTTTCAATTCAAACGTATGTGACTGTGAGCAACGGTTTTGAAACGTTGGGAAGAAACGCAACCTTTCACGAATGGATACCTCTTCACATGTATAAATGGCAACGCCCAGACAGTATTAGCATTCAATTCACATTCCTCTTCATCTTTCAACGCAGATTTGCAACGTCAGAGAAGTTTGGCTAATCGCTGCACTTCCATTACTCTATATTTTGTAACGCCCATAGGGTGTTGCAAACGCTGAATCGTTGCAAATTTGTTTCTTCTTCTTCATTCCTTTCTCTACATATTGCATCCTCAGACATCAAATACTAAAGTGTACTTGATCGGATCAAACGCGTACAAACTTTGAATCCGATTACGTTGTTATAAGGTTTCATTCAATCCTGAAAGTCGATAGTTCGATAACCCGTTTGTACCTGGTGGGTTGAACTATTATTTGAAAGAATCTATTCCATAGATCCTTGAAGTCAAAAGTACAGTATTATCTTCGTTGCAATCGCCATCAAATTCGCCTCGAACCGCAAAATCCCTAACGCACGGATATTACGAAAACGAATGAATCTATGAAAGTGGCAATCGGTGGATTGAGAAATACTGAAAGGCCCAAATTCGTTGATCCGAAGATACCGAATTCTAGCTATCTCTGACACGTTGATCGCGCACGATACCGTGAAAAGAGATCTACAATTCTTCGAGCGTTGATCAAGCGCACTTGATTCCGCAAATTGGCTTCAACGATCGAAGATTCGAGCGCACTCGAATGTCGAAAGTGGAGATAGGAGATTACACTCAACTACCAATTTAATGAAAGCACAAAGCTAACAAAAGAGGAAATTTTATTCAAAAGAACCACCCTTTCAAGTTACAACACACGCCTATTTATAGTAATTTCCACGCTGACCCTTAAGTCGTATACGACTTACGACTCACTAAGTCGGCAACGACTTATCACAGCAGCGACCCAACACTTAGGTCGTATACGACTTAAAACACACGACGTAATATTGACAACACAACATACCGACCGAGCATAGGTCGTACACGTCCTAAAAACACACGACTTAAAGAAATACAGACTCATCACAACACTTAGGTCGTAGGCGACCTAACTACTCACGACTTAAGGATAGACGACTTACGAAAATACAAACATCACAACTTATGACCTGGCAACTCACGAGTTAACGTATTTAGGTCATAACCCGCTTCCGACTTAAGGACTTCAGTCACTGGAATCTCTTTCTGCTTCTTGTTAAGTCGTGGACGACCTAAATCCCACCGTTAGATCGTGTACGACTTATCAATCCCGAACGACTTAAGCCCCCGTTAAGTCGTAAGTCCTTTTCATCTTCTTTGTTAGGTCGTTGTTCTTTCCCCCGAACTTTGTTAGGTCATGGACGGGTTAATCCTTCCTCCTTAGGTCATGACCGACATAACCGTTGCGAATTTGTGGCTTGTCCTTCTTCGACCTTGGCCTGGGTTGCATCATCCTCCCCAGGTCGGGAGAAATTCGTCCTCGAATTTGTAAATTCTTCCCCATCGGATTGTTCACTCCCATAATAAGGTACTAAATGTTTAACATTAAACACATCAGATGTATACACATACTCTGGCAGTTTCAACCTGTAAGCATTTTCATTGATCCGTTGTACAATTTCTACAGGACCAAATTTTCTGGCTTTCAACTTGTTATAAGCACCTACTGGAAAACGATCTTTTGTTAACACAGCGTACACTAGGTCTCCTTCATTAAACTCAACATTTCTTCGTTTCAAGTCTACGGATCTTTTATACTTCTCATTCGCCTTCTTCAATCGTTCCTGAACGATTTTATGACATTCCGTCAAACTATCAACAAAATCAGCAGCTCGTTTAACTTTCCCCTTTGGTTGTGGTATTGTCGTTAAATCCAACGGCCCCTTTGGTTGTGGTATTGTCGTTAAATCCAACGGCCCCTTTGGCAGGTTTGAATAAACAATCTGAAATGGACTGAATTCTGTACTACGATTCATCGCATGATTATGAGCAAACTCTGCCTGACATAGCTTCACATCCCAACTTTTCAGATTATCTTTCACCAGACATCTCAATAAATTTCCCAACGATCTGTTCATGACCTCTGTCTGTCCATCTGTCTGCGGATGGTAAGCGCTACTAAATTTCAGCTTCGTTCCGACCATCTTCCACAAACTTAACCAAAAGTGGCTTAGAAAACGAGTATCTCTATCAGACACGATAGATTCTGATAACCCATGTAGTCGATAGATCTCCTTGAAATATAATTGAGCAACATGAACAACATCCGCCGTCTTCTTACAAGCAATAAAATGTGCCATTTTCGAAAATCGATCAACCACTATATAAATGGAATCGTTACCCCTTTGAGTTCTAGGCAACCCCAAAACAAATTCCATACTCAAATCAACCCAAGGTTTAGTCGGTACAGGTAACGGCATATGTAATCCTGCATTGGTCGTGGTTCCCTTCGAAATCTGACAGATATGACATCTCTCCACAAACCTTTCCACCTCTTTCCTCATTGACGGCCAGAAATAAGATTTCATTATCAACTGCATTGTACGATCATGACCCACATGTCCTTCCTCGTGCAATTCTTTGATATTTTTCAATCTCAAACGGCTATCTAGAATACACAATTTGTCTCCCTTGAACAGAAAACCATCCACCAATATGTACCCATCGGTACTTCCTTCCTTGACCTTTTCAACGAACTTCATAAAATATGGATCTACTTCAATCAGCTCTGGCAGTATTTCAAAGCATGTCACCTCAACTTTCATTGTCGTTAATAAATGACTCCTTCTACTCAAAGCATCAGCTACCCGATTTGTCACCCCTGATTTGTGCTTAACAACGAAAGTAAATTGCTGTAAATAGGCAATCCACGATGCATGTCTTGCTGAAATCTTGTCTTGCCCTTGTAAATGCTTCAACGCCTCGTGATCAGTGTAAAGAACAAACTCTTTCTGAAATAGATAATGTCTCCAATGTTTAATGGCTTGAACAATTGCATAAAACTCCACATCGTACGTGCTATACTTCATCTTTGCTCCTGATAACTTCTCACTGAAATAAGCAACGGGCTTTCCACTCTGACTCAATACCCCACCAATCCCAACCTTCGACGCATCAGTATGCAATTCAAACAACATCTGAAAATCTGGTAAAACAAGAATTGGTGATGTCGTCAACAGTTCCTTGATTCGCTCAAAAGCAACCCCTGCTTCCTCTGACCATACAAACTGCTTTCCCTTCATGCAATCAGTAATTGGTGCCATCACACTACTGAAGTGTGGAATGAATCTTCGGTAGAATGACGCTAGTCCATGAAAACTTCTCACATCTGTTATTGTCCTCGGCTGTGGCCAATTTCTGACTGCTTCAACTTTATTCTGATCTACATGTATCCCTTCCTTCGACACAACATATCCAAGAAATAAAACACTTTGCATCATGAACACACACTTCTTTGTTGCAGCATAAAATTGCTCCTGCCTTAGTACCATCAACACTTCTCGCAAATGATGCAAGTGTTCCTCTGAACTTTCACTGTAAATCAGAATATCATCGAAATACACCACCACAAATTTCCCAATAAATGGTCTAAAGATCTGATTCATCACCCTCATAAAGGTACTTGGTGCATTCAAAAGTCCAAACGGCATTACCAACCATTCATACAACCCTTCTCTTGTCTTGAAAGCTGTCTTCCAATCGTCACCTGGTCTAATTCAAATTTGATGATATCCGCTTTTCAAATCAATTTTCGAAAAAATAGTAGCTCCGCTTAACTGATCCAACAAATCATCCAACCTGGGCATTGGGAATCTGTACCTCACAGTGATCTTATTCAGCGCCCGGCTATCGGTACACATCCTCCATGTTCCATCCTTCTTTGGCACCAACAGGGCTGGAACCGCACAAGGACTTAGACTTTCCTGCACACGCCCTTGTTCTAGCAATTCTTCAACTAGCCTTCTAAGTTCCTCATGTTCCTTTGGACTCATTCTGTAATGTGGTCGATGTGGCAACGCAGCTCCTGGAACAAGGTCTATTTGATGTTGAATATCCCTCAACGGTGGTAACTCCGTTGGCAACTCCTCAGGAAAAACATCGTCAAACTCTTCCAATACTGGCTTCACTTCATCAGGAATTTCAACCTCTTCATACTCTCTCGCCCAATCAACAAAAAGACTTCAGGCTCGTCTTCAATTTCCTTAACAAATTCCTTCAAAGATAGCAAAGTTTTCAGTTCTTCAATCTTCTCCAACTTGCTTTCCTTCTGTTGTTGCTTCTTGGGAACTAAAGTGATTTTAGTACCTTCAAACATGAAACTGTAGCTATTAGCACGACCATCATGTTGTACTGCTCTATCAAACTGCCATGGTCTGCCCAACAACAGATGACACACATCCATGCCAACTACATCACACCAAATTTCATCTTTGTATTTCTTCCCAATCGAAAAATTAACATAAGCCCTTCGTCCAACTTTCACCTCACCACCCTTCCTCAACCATGCTAACTTGTACGGTTTAGGATGCTTCTCAGTTTTCAATTCCAACTTCTTCACTGCTTCCATAGAGATAATATTGTCACAGCTTCCAGCATCAATAACAAACTTGCAAACCCTTCGCAGAATAGTGCATGTAGACTGAAAAATGTTATTCCTCAACCAGCTGTTTTCCTCTTCCCGCTTCGGTGCTAAGATACTTCTCCTCATCATCAATGAATACCCTTCATCTCCCGACAATAAGTCTTCCTCCTCAACTGGTAATGAATTAGAACATTCTGCATTTTCATCCTCATTCTCAATCTCAGCAATCATTGCTCGTTTCTTTGGCTTCGGACATTCATTGTTTTTATGACCCATCTCTTGGCAATTGTAACATTTGAAACCGTTGTTAACCTTTGCCTTCTCAGCCTCCTTCACTACTGGTTTACTGATAGATTTAGAAACATTAGAACTTCCACTAACACCCTTCGCTTGATTGTTGGAATTTGTAAACACACCACCTCCACGCCTTCCCTGCTTCTCCCAAGCCAACGCCTTCTGATGTGCTTCTGCAACTGATCTAGGATCGAACATGTTCACCATATCCTGGATCTGTATTCTCAACCCTCCAACAAACCTAGCAGTTAGTTGTTCTTCCGTCTCCATAATATCATTTCTAGCAATGAGTTGGTAAAATTCATTTGCATAATCATTAACTGACTTCGTCCCCTGCCTTAGATTCTGTAATCACTGGTACATAAGTGATTGATAGTTGTAAGGTAAAAATGTAGCTCTCATCAACTTCTTCATCTTATCCCAAGACTCAACCTTTGATTTTTCCATTCTCTCCCTTGTAAGTTTAGTTTGTTGCCACCAAGCCAAAGCTCTTCCCCTCAACCTAGTAGCAACCAACTTCACTCTTCTATGCTCAGGAACCTCCTTGAAATCAAAGATCTCTTCAACATTAGACAACCAATCCAAAAATTCTTCTGCTACCATTCCACCTTTAAATTCAGGAATTTCCATCTTCATACCCGACTCCCATCGTCGATCGTCATCTACATTCCGATATGAATTTCGAACTTGGTCTCGATCTCGAAAATGAATGCTAGCTCTATCACCATCTTCATCAAAATCAAATGTATGTCTATATCGATCTCGACCATCAACATCCCTTCGATCACGCATGTCCCTTCTACTATGTCTCTCTTCATCTCTATATGGCTCATCTTCAAACTCATGTGGAGTTCTTCTCTCTTCATGTCTATAATCATGGTGATATCTTTTTGACGAAATTGATGTTTCTCTTCTTTCTCTAAAAGATTGTGGTGACACCCTTCTCGCTTCCGTAACCGATGGCAAAACCCTGTTTCCTCCATGGTTCGAGACTGGCGACCTTCTCCTTTGAGTTTGATTCATATATATCATCAACTTCTCTAGCTTTCCAATGCCTTCATCAAATTTCTCATTAATGCGTTGTTCCATCTGCTTGGCTTCTTCCCTTCTATACAACGCTTCAACATTTTGATGACGATTAGCTCTTCTCGGCGGCATGATTACACACCCACAAATACTTCAACAAATACAAACGCAAACTTCAAACTTTAACTTCAACTTGAAACTTCAAACTCGGCTCTAAGACTTGGCTTAGCTATGATTGGCTAAGTCTAGCTTTGATACCAAACTGAAGCACGATCCAAACTTAACATAAAGTTATGCTCGGCGTTCACTTCAAACTCTCGGGTTAAACAAGTGATGTACGGCTCTACCCAACTCGGCTCAAACTCAAACACCTTTCCAACTTTGATCCAAAATGAAATGGATCGAAAACACCCAACTTTTTGCAACTTCAAGATGAACACGATGAACACCAACTTCAAACTCCTTGGCTCCAAGACTCGGCTTAGCTATGATTGGCTAAGTCTAGCTCTGATACCAAAAACTGACGCAACGAATATTACGAAAACGAATGAATCTGTGAAAGTGGCAATCGGTGGATTGAGAAATACTGAAAGGCCCAAATTCGTTGATCCGAAGATACCAAATTCTAGCTATCTCTGACACGTTGATCGCGCACGATACCGTGAAAAGAGATCTACAATTCTTCGAGCGTTGATCAAGCGCACTTGATTCCGCGAATTGGCTTCAACGATCGAAGATTCGAGCGCACTCGAATGTCGAAAGTGGAGATAGGAGATTACACTCAACTACCAATTTAATGAAAGCACAAAGCTAACAAAAGAGGAAATTTTATTCAAAATAACAACCCTTTCAAGTTACAACACACGCCTATTTATAGTAATTTCCACGCTGACCCTTAAGTCGTATACGACTTACGACTCACTAAGTCGGCAACGACTTATCACAGCAGCGACCCAACATTTAGGTCGTATACGACTTAAAACACACGACGTAATATTGACAACACAACATACCGACCGAGCATAGGTCGTACACGTCCTAAAAACACACGACTTAAAGAAATACAGACTCATCACAACACTTAGGTCGTAGGCGACCTAACTACTCACTACTTACGGATAGACGACTTACGAAAATACAAACATCACAACTTATGACCTGGCGACTCAAGAGTTAACGTATTTAGGTCGTAACCTGCTTCCGACTTAAGGACTTCAGTCACTGGAATCTCTTCCTGCTTCTTGTTAAGTCGTGGACGACCTAAATCCCACCGTTAGATCGTGTACGACTTATCAATCCCGAACGACTTAAGCCCCCGTTAAGTCGTAACTCCTTTTCATCTTCTTTGTTAGGTCGTAGTTCTTTCCCCCGAACTTTTTTAGGTCGGGGAGGGGTTATTCCTTCCTCCTTAGGTCGTGATCGACCTAACCCTTACGAATTTGTGGCTTGTCCTTCTTCGACCTTGGCCTGGGCTGCATCAATCCCTAACATGTATATCCTGTGAAATACCAGGAGATGGATATTTATGGTCAAGTAAGAGTTTGTTTGCTGAAGATTTCAGTGTACAATATTCATTAGAGGTGTTAATGTTAAAACTAAAGACTTGGGGTTATACGAAGCCATTGTTGTACCTTTACAAAATATCGTAGATAATACATATCAAAAGCACGGGATGTACAAAAATTAACCATGCATACACATAGGCATACTTTATACACAGTGGCATGAAAATACACACATAAAGACTGTCATGCATACGCTAAAACACAAACTCAAACACCACAAACATAATTTAAAACATAAACATGTGAGTAGGAGACTCACTAGAAAGTTACGTGTGCTTTGGTCAAATCAATAAGGATGGATAATACAATTTCAAAGGAAATCAAACTTAATTTTACCTAAGTTTTAGTTAACTATGAATTATTCACTACGAATTATTCATAAAATTTGCAGGTTTGGTTACTATTGCCTGTCCTGACAATTTCAATGACCATACTTCACTATTATTATGAAATCATCACATCCGATTGCAAGTGGTAGTTAGGGTGGACTAATTGTATGAAAATGTTGTTTTGAGTTAGCTGAATTTTTAAGACCACAAAAATTTCTAACTTAGCACATGTTAAGAAACATACTTATTTAGGATTATTTATATATTCCAACCTGAGATGTATGAACCCGAGGAACCTCCATATCCGCTACATTATCATTTCTTCTATGTAAAAGTACAAGAGATACTTGGTAAATCATAAGTACATATCACATATTTATTAACAATAGCTAATTACGTATAAACTTATTGTCATGATCAAATTAGTCAGCTCTTCTACTCTAGCCGCCAAATGAGTTAATTGATTTTCCATTGCAATCACCTTTTTTGAATTACTTGAATAAACAACAGGTTGAGATGGTACTACACCAAAAGCTAGTCCTCTCACCCTTCCCTTATGTTTATTTCCAAAAACATGCAACAGTCCATCTCCACTTATTGATGTTGTTCCATGAGAGCTCTGAGCATTACTATGCTCTTTTATTTTAGCCTACAAATTAAAATAGACCATTTCAACCATAATAAAACACAACATTTCAAGTGTAGTACATCATTATGTATAAAATATTGAAAATCAATTAACAAATAATGTTTCAAGAAAATGATGCGTTTGTTTTTCAAAATAGCTCTATTATGTGTACATTATGATAAAAAAAAACTTACGATGCAATCGGCAACAACGGAATTCGGTGGGTCTCCATTTTTCTTTGTATGGGCTTTGCACCATAGCTCATCTTTGCTAATATCTGATATTCCAGTTTCTTTTTTCTGTAAATAATAATTGTAAGAAGAAGAACCAAAGCAAAAAAATATTACTGATGTAATCGTACATGCATTTCTTACCATATCTTCTGCTAATCTCACATAACCTTTTCGCTCATTCTACGTGGAATTTTATTTTTATCTCTTAGCGCTTTGAATTTTTTGCTAGCTTCCTACATAGGAGAAATTCATTAATAAACTACAATTTATCTTTTAATTTATAATGAATTAAATACAACTTATTACTCCAAATTTCTCCGACAACTTTTCCTTAACAAAGTCGTTCCACTCATGAACATATTCTATAGTATCCGATTTTTGCATCACTAATCTAGGGAAAGAGTTGGGACAAGAAGAAGCTACTTTAATAGCGGAAACTAATCTTGACTTTGTCTCTCTCCATTGTACTCTCAACATCTTAAGCAACAAATCCTTGTATGCTTCATCCACCATGAATCTTGACTGCACAACAAAAATAACTTCTATTGTATATTAAAGCTGGTACCAAAGCTATAATTTTTTTGGTAATAACCTAATGCATGAGATATAGGACTAGGTTATGAATCAACTACACCACGAAAATTTATGCTCTGATTCGAATGATATATTTTCTTATGAGGATTGGGACTAAGTGATTTTCTACAATAAAATATACGTTTCTTTCATCTTTTTTTAATATAATGTAGTAGAAACTATTGCTGAATGCAACTATGCAAGCTGCTTGTTATTTGCAATCTGAGTTTTGGTTTAGCTCTCATACCTCATCTAGGCTTGTTATTGTTCATGAAAATGTGTAGTTCTTCCTTTTTTATTAACCAATAATTACCATTCTTAGTAATTGGTCGCTGTATCAATGTTGTAGCAGTTGTATGAATTTAAATCCGAAAGTCTTCAATTATTTTAAGTTTTGAGCATTGTTAGGTATATGAAAGGTGGAGTTTTATTGTTATGTTTTGTCTTTGAATTTGACAATTTTAATGTGTGTTAAAAGGTAGTTTAATAACCTTAGAATTTGTAGGCTACAAACCAACTTGGTCTTTAGTGTGGTAGAAGAAAATAGTTGTGGAGTTTCGATGAACGTATGGTTGTCCTAGGTTTCCAACTTATGATTTCCTTTATTTTTATTAAATAACTTCACAGATCAATTTCTTGCAAGATGGTTTTGTGATGTAGTTAGTTATCATGTCGGTCTAACACATTGTACAGTAGAATCAGGGAATAAAACATATATACATTAAAAAGATATAGGATATTAGGTTAGAATCGACTAGCTCATGTGTAACATGGATCTAATGCTAACACACTTAATCGATGTTGATGATTTGCTTGTGTTCTCAAAAGCAGCAATTAAAGTACAAACATTTTCAAAAAAAGTGCTAAATGGTATAAAAAATATCCAGATCTAACTGTTAACATCTTCGAAAAAAGATATTTTTAGGAAATGTATAGCAGTTAAGGACCAAATACCAGAACTACTTGGAGTACAAACTGGTAATCTATGTTGAATTTGATGATTCAAATATTCGTTAAAGAGGAAAGAAATTGATTAATTGATTCAATCAAATCAATTAATTTTGCTGATATATGGAAGGATATTTTGAAGGAAACTAATTAATTAGTCAATCAATTAATTAGTCAATTATATCTGCTATATGAAGAAATAAATAATTAGGCATGGAGAATAAAGGAAAGATATAGAAACGAAGATAACGCCATCTATTCGTACTAAAATCAAATCACGCAAATTGAAAATATATCTGCGTAATCGGGAAATTGATTTGCTTAATCTCCAAGCAACCCTTCATTATCAAGTCTATATAAATGAAGGAACTTTATCTTCATATGAACAAGCAAGTATAGTATCCTTCATTATTCTTTCCTCTCTCTTTTGTACTCTTTTTTTTAGTGAAATAAAAAATTGTTGGGTCTCCGTGGACGTAGGATATTCATATCTGAACCACGTTAAATCTTCTGTGCCTCCTATTTCTGTTATTTTTTTCTGTGAGACCGCATAATTCTTTTTAAGTGTCATTGGTATCTAAATAGGCAATACTACATTCTGAACAAATAACCGCTTCCGCTCAGATTTAAAAAAAAAATCACTACAGTTTGGTATAAAAGCTAGTGTTATTGTTCCTGTTTGGATATTAATGGTTACTTCTAGTAAGTCTGTTGGCAGATCTGGTGTCAATTATGGAGTAACACGTTTTGACGGAAAAGGAGATTTTGGTATTTGAAAGATGAAGATGGAGGCAATATTGAAGAAGGAGAAGACTTACAAGGTTGTTTCTGCGTCTGAGAAATTGAAAGGTATTGATGCAGCTGATTTGGAAGAGATGGAAGATGAAACTCTTACAATAATTCAGTTGAGCCTTTCAGATGAAGTTCTTAGAGAATTCTCTCAGAAGAAGACGGCGAAAGAACTATGGGATGCATTATCGGATGCATATCAAGACAAGTCCTCACTAATCGGATTATTCTTCAGCAACAACTTTATTCGTTCAAGATGAGGCCTGTAGCTGATCTCATGGAGCATATATATGTTTTGACGACTTTGATTATGAACCTGAAGGCAGCGCAAGTTGATATTACTGATGAGGCTCAAGCTGTGATCCTCTTATGTTCCTTGCCTAAGGAGTATATTGCTTTTGTTAATTCCATGATTTATGGCCGCAGTAAAATTAGCCTGTCTGATGTAAAGGCTGGTCTTCATAATGAAGTATTAAGAGGTAGATTGGCGAGCACTAGCTTGGATAGTGATACTGAAGGCTTATTTGTTCAGAGAGGTAGAGGTCAAAGCAGGTCGAAGAAAGGTGGAGGACGGAATTATTCACGGTCTCAGTCTAGGGGGCCTAAGAATTTGACTTGTCATTATTGTAAGAAACTAGGGCACTTCATAGCACAATGTCCCAAGTTTGAAGGTAGAAGAAAAGATCCAAAGCAAGCCTCAGCTTCTACAGCAGAGAAATCAGATATAGAAAGTGACACCGATGTATTTACAGCTTCTGGCTCTTTTGGAAAGAGCAACTTATGGCTGATTGATTCTGGCGCATCCTATCATATGATACCTGATAGGAACTGCTTTTCCACTTACCGTGAAATTGATGGAGGAGAAGTTCTGATGGGTAATGATGCTTCTTGCCGTATGGTGGGTGTTGGTAGCATGATGATTAGGATGTTTGATGATGTTATTCGTACGATCACCGATGTTAGACATGTACCTGATTTGAGGAGGAGATTGATTTCTGTTGGGGCATTAGGTAGAGTTGGCTTGAAGATTGTAGTGGAAGAAGAGAAAATGAAGATATCGAAGGGTCCCATGATTGTTATGAGAGGTGTGAGGGTATGAAATCATTATCTATTAAAGGGCACTACTGTAATTGGTGAATCAGCTTCTGTTACATTTGTTGATTCAGATTCTTCCAGATTATGGCACTTATGGATGGGTCACATCGGTGAGCACAGCATGGATGAGTTGAGAAAACGAGGATTGATTGATGGAGTTCATCATTCAAAACTTGGTTTTTGTGAAGGGTGTGTTCTTGGAAAGCAGACGAAGATTTCTTTTGGTACAGGAGAGCATAAAGCAAAAGTTGTCTTGGAGTATGTTCATACAAATGTCTGGGGTCCCTCACCTTGTCCGTCTTTAGGTGGAGCCAGATATTTTGTTTCATTTATAGACGATTTCTCTCGTAAAGTATGGGTATACTTTCTTCGGTCAAAGAGTGAAACCTTTGCTAAGTTTCGGAAGTGAAAATCTATGGTTGAGAAGCAGTCAGGGAAGAAATTGAAAGTTCTCCGTTCAGATAATGGCGGTGAATTTGTATCACAGGAATTCATCGATTATTGTGAGTCCGAAGGCATTAAGAGGCATTACACCACACCAGGAGGCCCCCAGTCTAATGAAGTTGCAGAAAGGATGAATCAGACATTAGTGGAGAGGACAAGATGCCTTAGACTGACTACTAAATTAAAGAAGGGATTTTGGGCTGAAGCTTTATCTATGGCGGCTTTCCTCATCAACCGCACACCTTCCACTGCCATAGATATGAAGATCCCTAAAGAAGTATGGAAAGAAGAGCCTGTTAGCTATTCATTTCTCAAAGTGTTTGGTTGCCCAGCTTATGTGCATGAGAGCAAAGGGAAGCTGGAACCTAGAGCTCGCAAGTGTATTTTTCTAGGTTATAAGAGTGGAGTGAAGGGATATAGGTTGTGGTGTCCTATTAGCAAGAAGATCGTTATGAGCAAGCATATTACTTTTGATGAGAAGGCTATGTTGAAGGTGGAGCCTTCCTCATCGGATGACAATGAGAGGACATGTGAAGAATACAAGACACAAAGCAAGTCATCTGTTGATTCTTTCCATAGACGTTTTAATGGTGTTTCCGATGACACCGTGGTTGATAAGGATAATATCGATGTTGGTACAGAGGATCAAACTCAAGGTGGAGCTCATTTGGAACCTAGGCCTGTCAGACAAAGAAGAAAGCCTAAGTGGCTTGATGAGTTTGTTGGATTGAGCATCGAAGATATTAATTTCGATGATATGGCAACATATGCTTTGAATGTTGTCTATGATGAGCCCTGTGATTATAGAGAAGCTATCACATCAGTTAACAGTTCCAGTTGGTTAGTTGCTATGGAGGAGGAGATTGAATCATTGCAGAGAAATCGTACTTGGGATTTGATGCCTCTTCCTACCAATAAGAGAGCTATTGGATGCAAGTGGATCTATAGAGTGAAAGACGGTGAAAATGGTAATCTCAGATACAAGGCAAGGTTAGTCCCAAAGGGGTATGTTCAGAAGAAAGGGGTAGAGTATCATGATATCTTTGCTCCAGTGGTTAGGCATACTTCTATTCGTATTCTTTTGGCATTGGTTGCTCATTATGATATGGAATTAGAGCAACTAGATGTCAAAACTGTATTCTTGCATGGTGATCTGGATGAGGAGATTTATTTAAAGCAGCCGGAAGGGTTCATTGATAGTAGCAGGCCAGACTATGTTTGCAAACTCAACAAATCTCTATATGGACTGAAACAGTCTCCTAGACTATGGTACAAGAGGTTTGATAAGTTTATGCTTTCACAGGGATACTCCAAAAGTTTCAAAGACCAGTGTGTTTATTTCAGAAGATGTGATGGTGATATGATTTATTTGTTGTTATATGTTGATGATATGCTGATTGCATCTCAGAGTATGGTCAGAATTAAGGAGTTGAAAGCGGAGCTCAGTAGTGAGTTTGATATGAAGGATTTGGGAAAGGCACAAAGAATATTGGGTATGGAGATAAGCAGGGATAGAAAGCGGAGAGAGTTAAGGCTCACTCAAGCGCAGTACATCGAGAAAGTCCTCGCTCGATTTGGAATGGAGAAAGCTAAACCGGTTGGCACTCCATTAGGCTCTCATTTTAAGTTGTCAAAAGACTTATCTCCCTCATCGAAAGAAGACAAGAGATATATGACTGATATACCTTATTCTAGTGCTGTTGGTAGTCTTATGTATGCGATGGTGTGCACAAGACCAGATTTGGCCCATGCAGTGGGTGTTGTGAGTCGTCATATGTCTAACCCAGGCAAAGAGCATTGGCAAGCTGTGAAATGGATTCTTAGATATTTTCGAGGCACTTCTTCGGTGGGCTTGTTATATGGTGGAGTGGATGGTGACATCTTTCTTAGAGGATACTGTGATTCTGATTATGCAGGGGATAGAGATGCTAGGAAGTCAGTGTCGGGCTATGTTTTTACACTTGGCATAGGCTCGATTTCATGGAGATCAAAGATGCAATCTATCGTAGCTTTATCGACTACCGAAGCAGAGTTGATATCGATTTTGGAAGCAACAAAGGAATGATTATACTTACTTCAGTTGTTGGATGATCTTTCAATGGTGCAGCGGACAGTAGAGCTATTTTCAGACAGTTAGAGTGCAATTCATCTTGTAGAAAATCAAGTTTATAGTTCACGGACGAAGCACATTGATGTTAGAGGTTTCTTTCTTATGCTTGAGGAAGGACGAAGAAAGATAAAATTGTTGAAGGTGAGTACTTTGGACAATCCTTCAAATATGATGACAAAGTCACTTCCTAAGGACAAGTTTGAGCATGCTCAAACTTGATCAGTTTGATACCTGTTACTTGAGCGCCATGGGGCGCTAGACCCAACAACTTTTATGTTGATTACTTGATGATAAGGCGATGAAGAGAGATTGTTATATTTGAATCAAGGTGGAGTGTTGAATTTGATGATTCAAATATTCGTTAAAAAGGAAAGAAATTGATTAGTTGATTCAATCAAATCAATTAATTTAGCTGATATATGGAAGGATATTTTGAAGGAAACTAATTAATTAGTCAATCAATTAATTAGTCAATTATATCTGCTATATGAAGAAATAAATAATTAGGCATGGAGAATAAAGGAAAGATATGGAAACGAAGATTACGCCATCTATTTGTACTAAAATCAAATCACGCAAATTGGAAATATATCTGGGTATTCGGGAAATTGATTTTCTTAATATCCAAGCAACCCTTCATTATCAAGTCTATATAAATGAAGGAACTTTATCTTCATATGAACAAGCAAGTGTAGTATCCACCATTATTCTTTCCTCTCTCTTTTGTACTATTTTCTTTAGTGAAATAAAAAGTTGTTGGGTCTCCGTGGACGTAGGATATTCATATCCGAACCACGTTAAATCTTCTGTGCCTCCTATTTCTGTTATTTTTTTCTGTGAGACTGCATAATTCTTTTTAAGTGTCATTGGTATCTAAATAGGCAATACTAGATTCTGAACAAATAACCGTTTCCGCTCAAATTTTAAAAAAAATAACTACAATCTACTCATTAAATATCTAGGAATTCCCCATCAGCTAACAAACTAAAGATTTTAGGGCATTTCTAGGTAAGATTAATGATACACCCGATTCGTGGAGTAGTAGATTTCTAAGTACTAGTGGTGGATTTGAGCTTTTAAAGATAACTAAGTCATCCAATTCTGAATTCAAACCTATCAAATCCCAAAAATAATCTTACACAAAATAGAGTAGCAATGCTTTGACTTTCTATGGCACATGAAATATCACAAAATAAATCGTTCAACGGTTTGTAAACCAACTTCAGAGGGAGGCTTATGTCTGAGAAATCTAGAAGATCTAAAAAAAGCATATGCAATAAAACTAGTTGGGAACTACCTGAATTAAAACTCAGTGTGGGCTAAATGGATATATAATACATATTGTATAAGAAGAAATTTATAGATAGCCAAATTAGGTAGCAATGCTTCATTCACTTTGAAACTTATGATATGCGAAAATTGCAGATGACATAAACACTAGTTTGTGGTTCGATCCATGGGTAAAGGGGAATTCATAAGAAACCACAATAGAATGGTCATATATGGTACTGTTAACTCTCAAAATCAATCTATAAGCCGCATCATCAACCAAGGAGCATGCGACTTCTTTAATGTAACTTACTACGAATGCATGTAATAACAAAAAAAATCATGACCAAAACTGACACTGCACCAGGAATTTGACATCAAATCTGGTACCTAACATTGAAATAAATGCATGCATATAGCTCCAACCCGATGAGGATTACTCCTTGTTTCAAAAGACTTGGACTAGAAGCTGCAGTTGTTGGATAAAATTATAATTAAAAAGGTTCTCAGCATATTTCATACCTGAATACGAGTCCATAAATATTTCTTCAAGTCCACATCAACTTTTTTCCACTCTGAAATGGTCAAAGGTACCATCTCCCTTGCTAAGTTACCAAGATATGATGATAATTGTTTAGAGTTGGAGGCTACTGGTTGACCATGATCGTTGAATTCAACTTCAGCCTTCTCATTCGGCGTCAAAGAAAACATTTTCATCATCGTCTTCCCTCTTTTTTTCCCTTGCCACCTTTTGTTGAATACCATCATTAGAATCTGGGTAGTTCAAGGCATCCATGGCGTTGAGTGGATTTATGTTTATAAGAGTGATATTTGGAGATCCGGTTGAATTAGGAACATGATTGAAATTTGGAGACTGAATTTTATCGGGTGGAGGCTGCAATTCGGGTGGAGGCTTCAATTCAGTAAGCTTCCGAAGGGATCTTCTACCATTATTGTTTAAACATTGAAGGGGATGAGCTACATCAACATGTCTTGTTTCACTGATTTTTGCATCAGCGGTCTTATCTTTTGCATGTAAAGCTGTAACTACGGCTAGAGATTGCCTCTTTGAATATCTCGTTGCTACCTTTGATATATGCAATTAGCAGACACGGTCAAAATGAATTCTAGTACAGTTTGATAATCAGCAATGAAACTATATTAAATGCAAAAATTAAATTAAACGTGAAAGCTGCAAAAATTAATTGTGAAAGTGATACTATGTCTTGCTAATTAATCAGAATATATGTTGTAGGATCAGGGCATGCCAAATTTATGATTTCATTTATTTTGATTTTTGAATACAGTTGATACACATACTTAAACTTAGCTTACAAGTTCTCCTTTACCAAACTATGGGTTCACTGATCAGTAACGGATGTACCCATGTCAACATATCATGTGGTGTCAACAAAATCAAATTTCACATGAAGAATTCAATACATTTTTTTTTCACAAGCCATCTCATTTAATTTAGTTTCAGTGGTTAAGACTTAAGACTGAAAGAGACACATGAAGACTACGGGAAGAGGTAAACAAACTGAAATTCCTACCCATATTGCACATATAAACTCATGAATTAAGATACAACTCCTCTTTTTAAGTAAATTAGCTATATTCACCAATAAATTCATAACGGTCTTATTAATGGCTTCTCTTCACTGAGCGATTTTCTCTTACTCGTTAACCCCTGCTCCTCTTCTCTTACTTCGCTCTAACATATTGCGCTCTCTTTACTGTCGTTCCTTGGCTTCGACAGATCTGTGGTTTCTTGGGTGACTCGATGTCTTTCTCGGGTGTTGCCGAGTTCGCTCTCTCGGGCAAGTTCTTGTGCGATTGCCCTCCGTTTGTCGCTATTGCTTCGGCTTTATTGGCAGAGATGGCTGCTCCTATTTCGATTACTTATTCTGGTGATAGATCAGTGGACATTAGGGTTTTCTCTTTGAGTCAACTTGGGGCTTTGTCTCGATCTTGATTCTTGTTGGTTGACAATTGCTTTATGGAGATTTCGCCGTTATTCACCGATGATTTGGTGTCGCGCCCTCCTCCTTACTGGCGTGGGTCTTCAGATGTTGACTTGTTGTTGTCGGCTGCTTGTTCTGGCGATTCTGGGTATGGCCAGAGTCGGGATTTCATCGCCCGGTTTGAGCCCTCTCTGAAATTCTCGACGGCTTGCGCCTTTATGCCTTGTGGGGAGGAGGGGGTGACGGTGGGTTCGGTGGATTGCTTTTTTGGGTGTGTGGCTAGAGAGCAGATCGATGGGAGTTTAATCGCCTCATCAAACTCTGCTCTTCCTGCTTCCTTGCCTCCGTCTCAATTAGTATCAGATGGTTTTGTGTCGCCTTCTGATGGTTGTGTGGTTAGCGTTGGGGGGTTCTTGGTTGCCACCGTGGTTGATGGGGATTTCACCGCCCCATGTAGCCAAGAGATCGGTGATTTCTTACCTCGGTTGCAGCTTGTTGTAATCCCCTCTGGGCCTGAGCTCGGTGATGTCTTGACCGACGTCTCCGTTGTCTCGTACCAGGCATTCCCAGTGTTTGATGGGTTTTGCGTTTCTATGGGTGAGGTTGTGCTGGATGGTTGGCTTGTGGGTTCTCGGTGGGATGTTGGTGGTCATTCAATCAGTTGTTTGGCAAGGGGGATTTTGGTGGTTGATTCTATCGGTCTTATCCTTGAGAGAGCTCCCCAGGTATGTTGTGGGTGGGGATGTCAGGTGAGTTCATCTTCTCTGTTTTCTACTTTTGTCATTGTTGGCGAAGTTGTTGCTGTTGCTTGTTCTTGGATTGCTGTTGTTTCTTTATTGTCTATGAGCCATGACACACTTTGGTGTGTGCTCCCTGGCATGGTTGCTCTGTCCGGGACGGGTGACATGACAGGTCATGTAGGCAGTGAGCGCTTCGTGTGGAGCGGTCAGTGCAGGTCTTATTATTGGTTTTTGATTTACTGCCATTGCGAGGCCGATTCTGTGTCGTATATGGCTATCTTGGGTCTTCATTCGCTGGTTGGTCTTCTGCGGTCTTTACGGAGAACTCACTCATCCAGGATCGAGAGGCCCGGGCGATATTCTTGGTCTTTTCGCATAGTGGTCTCAGATTTGGAACACTATGCGGAAAGCCGGGAACTTTGCCGGCTTTCCTCGACTCCCTCTGTTGATCTCTCTGTTACGACCATCGTGCGAACCACGCCTATCGCGCGGGGCTGTCTCCTCAGTGACAGTCCGGCTTGGGTTAGGTTCCTACAGCACCGTGGGTTGTGTATTATATGCAGCCCTACATTCTTACGTTTTATTCCGTCCGTCGAGGTGTCTTCAGCCTCATCGTCTGATTGCTGCTCTTCTCTATGCTTGTTGCCATCGTCCGCTTGTTCCTTATCCATTACCATCCCGATGCTTAGCGAAGCGGAGATCGCGATCATTAATGATTGCCTCTCTCGCCTAACTAAGAACTCGGCTCCATCCAGATCTTCTCTTAGGCTCTCGGGTTCGATGGAGCCGGCTCAGGCTTCTGCCAATCTCATCCCTCGGGTATCGACTTCCCGTGTGCAGAGACCTTATCGTCGCCGCACAAGGGTTCCCCACTCCACTCCTTGTACTATCCGTACTCGCTCTATAGCGGCGACTGAGCAGACAGATCGGTCTGCTTTTTCATCGTTGTATCTTATTTGAGCTGGGTCTATTCTGTTCTCCCTGTCTTGTCTTTTCCTTCCTCTTTTTTCAGGCTTTCATGTCGAACTTTCTTTTCTGGAACGTTCGTGGTATTGGCAATGAAGCTTCTTGCGCGAGATTAAAGCGCATTGTCCGTAAACATTCTATTAGCTTGATTGCTCTGTTAGAACCATTTGTAGGATCTGGAGAGATTTCCAGGGTTGTCCTGTCGCTTGGGTTTGGAGGTGTTGTGTCCAATGTTTCGGGTAAGATTTGGATTCTTTGGTCCAAATGTTGTGTTGTCCACCCTTTGTTTGACTCGGACCAGCTTATCTCTGTGGTTTGCTCTGCTTCTCCTTTTCCTCATCCATTTCTGTTTTCGGCGGTGTACGCCAAGTGTGATAGGATGGAGAGATTATCCCTGTGGGATGATATTCTTCATCTAGCTGATATGGGCTTTCCGTGCTCTGTTGTGGGTGGTGATTTCAATGTTGTCGCTAGTCAGGCTGAGAAACTGAGGGGGGGGGCATTAATCGCTCTTCGGTTTCTGATTTCAATTCATTCATTGTGAGCTCAGGATTCTCCGAAACTCCTTTTGTGGGATCGGCTTATACCTGGTTTAATAACCAGGAGGGTTCGAATCGGATCCTTTCTCGGTTGGACAGAATTTTTGGGTCACCTGAATGGCTCAATCTTCCTTTCTCTTTCTCTACAACGCATCTCTATCGAGCCTGCTCTGATAATGCGCCGTTAGTTTTGCGATGCATTCCTCGATCTATCTCGGGGCCATCTTCTTTCCGCTTCCTCAGTATGTGGTGTTCCCATAACTCCTTTCTTCAGGTTGTTGAGGAGTCGTGGTCCGCTGCTATCTCAGCTTCTCCCATGGGGGTTTTTCCCAAAAGCTGAAACGTCTAAAGGCTAGACTTAAGTCCTGGAATTCCCTTGTTTTCAGGAACATTTTCGACCGTGTTAGAGTGGCTGAGGAGTCCCTTATTCTTGCCGAATCTTTGTTCGACGAGAACCCTTCGGCCGAAAACAGGGTGAATTGGGCGTCGGCCCAATTGGCTTTCTCTTCGGAGCTTCGTATCGAACACTCTTATCTTCGCCAAAAGGCGAGGGTAAAATGGATGGTCGATGGGGATTCGAACTCCAAATTTTTCCATTCATCCATTCGTAAGAAAGCCAACCTTCTTTCCATTCGAGAAATTTTGAGATCGGATCTTTCTTTGGCGTCCTCTCCGGCTGAAGTTAAGGAGATCATAGTGTCTCATTTTCAATCTTTCTTGGGTTTTCCCTCGGTTGCGGATCAGGATCTGGATATCCTCTCTTTCATTCCCAGATTGATCCCTTTTGAGGATGCGGACGGTTTGGCGGATCCGCCTACTCCGGAGGAAATCCGTGCTTGGGTTTTTGCTCTTAGCAAGGATAGTGCTTCCGGTCCGGATGGTTTCAACGGATCTTTCTATCGGTGTGTGTGGCCTATCATTCAATTGGACTTTTGTTTAGCTATCCAGCAATTCTTTGCCGGCAGTCTTCTCCCCATTAGTTGGTCTTCCACCAACTTGGTTTTAATTCCGAAGTGTGATAACCCTCGGTCATGCGCGGAATTTCATCCCATCAGCTTGTGTAATTTCTCCAACAAAGGTATTTCTATGGTGTTGGCCATTCGTTTGGCTCCGTTCCTTGATCGTATCATATCCTCCTCTCAGGCAGGTTTTGTGAAGGGTCGTCTTATCACTGATAACGTCCTGTTAGCCCAGGAACTGATTTCCCAGATTGACAGGAAGGTTAGAGGTTCCAATATTGTTTTCAAACTTGATATGGAGAAGGCTTATGATCGTATGTCGTGGTTTTTCATCATTAGAGTTCTGCGTGCTTTTGGGCTTCCAGAAACCCTTATCGATTTGGTTTGGAGACTTATCTCTAACTGTTGGTTTTCCGTCCTCATTAACGGATCGGCCAATGGATTCTTTAGGGCTAGTAGGGGTCTCCGTCAGGGTGATCCTCTATCGCCTTCTCTTTTCATGATTGCGGCTGAAGCTTTCATTCGAGGGATCCACACCTTAACGATTTTCGGCCAGGTTCACCGATTTGGTCTTCCGAGTAGGTGCCCGCTCGTCTCTTCCTTATCCTTTGCGGATGACATTGTCATATTCTCCAACGGTAACCGGTCGTCTGTTCGTCGCCTCATTCGCTTTATCCATCAGTACGAGCGATGCTCGGGCCAGCGCGTTAAATCGTCGAAAAGTTGTTTCGTTCATGCGAAAGATATGGATTCTACCAGGGTTTCCTGGATCCATTCGTTCACAGGATTCAGGGAGGCTTCTCTTCCTCTTCCTTACTTGGGTATTGTTCTCTACAGGGGCCGGAAACTTAATGCCCTTTTCGATCCTCTGACGGATAAGGTTAGGGGAAAGATCATTCGGTGGAATGCTTCGTTTCTATCTCAGGCAGGAAGATTGGTTCTTATCAAGTCGGTATTAGGCTCGGTGGGTACTCATGTCTTCGCAGCGATGTCTCCTACCGCCTCTTTTTTCAGGTCTTTCCAATCTTTGGCTTCTTCTTTCTTCTGAGGGTCGAAGGTTGACAGCCACCGTCATCACTGGGTTTCGTGGGACGTGGTGTGTCGTCCCAAGGACGAAGGCGGGCTAGGATTGCGAAATCCAAAGGACATTTGTTCGGCTTTTGCTTGCAAGCTGTGGTACAGGTTTGGAACTACCGATTCCCTTTGGGCGAAGTTCCTCCGAGCCAAGTACCAAAGTCTGACCTCCGCAGGCTTTTCCGGATCTCCATCCTATGCTAGTGAAACTTGGAAGCACATGCAATCGATCAAACCTTTCTCTGACTCCCACGGCGGCCAATCCGGTTGGGATGGTGGTTCGTTTTCCATCTTGAAAGCTTGGAGTTTGGTTCGTCTCTCTTCCCCCATTCAACCTTTATTCTCCTTCATTTGGGACGCCAGAATCCCTCCTAAAGTGTCTCTGTTCATGTGGCGAACCCTTCATAAGGGATTGCCAGTTGATGAGAACCTTCAGCGGATTGGTATTCCTTTTGTTTCCCGTTGCAGATGTTGCGGCAATGGGAATTCGGAATCTTTGGATCATTTAATCTTTACCGGTTTCTCTGCCAGATCCTGCTGGAATTATTTCGGTAATCTTTTAGGTATTAGAGGTTGCAACAACTCGTTGAAGGATTTACAGATGACCTGGTGGAACGGTATCAAAGGTAAATCTCTCTGTTCTGTTGTTTTCCGCTTAATTCCTTGCCTTATCTGCTGGCACCTATGGTGTGCGGGGAATAAGGCTATTTTTGAGGAGTCTCCCATGGATCCTGTCTCTGTTATTCGCCGGGTGATGAATGATGTTTTTCTTGCTTTTCATGGCAGACCTTTCAAGGGTTCGATTAGCTCTCGTTCTACCCATCTTGTGGCTCTGTTTTCTATTATCTGTTCTCAGCCTCCCGACAGGGTGGGCGTTGGTTGATGTCCGTCCTTAAGCCAGGTAGTTCTGGCTTAACCGTCTCCGTCTCCCCCCCCCCTTATTTTTCCCCTGATTTACTGGCTTCTGGTTGCAGGCTCTGGTTTTATAGGTTTGGTTTGGGGTCGGTTATTTCTTCTACTATGCTTGGATTTGGGCTGTTGCTATTCTGGTTCTTGTTTCGCCGTTCTCTTTTTCGGCTACCTCTGCTGAATCTCATCGTTCTGTTTTATTTCCCTTCTGGGAAGAACCTTCGGCAGCTATCTCCGCTTTTTCTGATTTTGGGGTTTTTATAAACGGCTGCTTCGCCGTATTTTGTTTTATGAACCTTCTGTTGGCATATTTTTTTGTATTTTTCTTCCTTGGCTTTATTCGTCGATTTTTGGTCTTATTTTTCTATGGGTTACCTGTCAGGCTTGTTGACAGCTTCTGTTTTCTATTTATATATCTCTTTTTGAAAAAAAAATAGATATATTCATGCCATATGCCAATATATTCAATATAACCTAGCACTTACATTGAGATACTTAGTGCCTGAAATATTACATATGATTCTTACATCATGAATGTTGTACTACTTCAAATTTGGCAATGGCACCTCTATTATTCCAGGTGCAAAGGAAGCACACGTGATAAGATCATTGAACCACGATGATAATGATTACACAATGATATTTTTAAATTGCAAATAATGATGGGTGACCTGGATTAGAAATAGTAGGTGAAATATCCCATCAAAAAGTTTATATCTAACTAGATAAACAGCTTCTTCTTAAATGTACTTTCTTAGTCTCCTATTTTTGATGTATTAATAATTAGATGGATAATTGATTATGTGGATATTGATATAAACATAACATACAATATCATAAATCGATATCATTGAAATTATGCACATATATGTGAGTGCGCTTGTGTATATATAGATATTTAATACAATTAAGTGAAATTATACACACATGCCATTTTTCATAGATAATAGGAAAGAGTATTTAGGCTGAAAGCATGTAGTTTCTATCATAAGCATTCACTCGGGATATTAGGAAGCAAATATATATATATATATATATATATATATATATATACATATGTCACTATATTAAGCATGCATTAATTATATTGAATTAAAATTAATGTACAGGATATAAGCATGCACTACAAATGTATATGACATAAACATATACTAATGGAGATTCTCAAAAGTTTGAAGTGGATCTGGATTTTAAGAGATTCAGTAAAGCTTCCTACAGCCAACTAGTGCTCATTTAAGTACCAATGGAACTCATTATATCACAAGTTAGTTCCCATGAAAAAGTAGATCTTTTCTACTTTATAAATATTGGTGTTGTTTTCCAATTGATAACTCATAACTTTGTCTTTCTCTTGATATAATAATGTTCTTTTGGTATAATGGTATTTCATAAGTTTGTCTTTCCCTCGATATGTGAAGGTAATTGTTTATACGATTCCATGTTTCATATGTAAAGGCAACACTACCATTCAGTAATGAACAATATACATAGCATGGTATATCAAATGCAATTTTGGGATATTTATATTTTACCTCTCCTTGGTCTTGCTCCATTTTACCCATTGATGCTTCAAGTTCAACCATCTTCTATTAAGTGAGAAACCTAGAAAAAAAATCATAATATATATAAATAATTAGAACATCATACTAATTAGTCATTATTATAAAATATGAAAATCCTAATATATAATAGCAACACTTTTCAAAGGAACGATTATTTTTTTCCAAGTTTACAAATCAAAATTCATGGTTAATTAATGTAACTATGCATAAAACTACGTATAATTACACTCTTTACAAATATAACTACATGTAACACAAATATCATTAAAGGATGCTTATATCATACTAAAATACCTTCACAATCCTCCCTTATATAACTTTCATCCCCATCATCGACATCTCTATCATCAAGTAGTGACTCGTCTACTGGTTTGCTAATTGACTCATCCTCCTCATCATAGCATTCCAACTCATGACAACCTCTAGAAGGTGCTCTTAGCACAACATACCAATTTGAAAAACTACTTTCTCTACAAAAAACACTTGTATGGCTTGCGTTGCCAAAATGAAAGGGTCGCTTGCAATTGATTTTGGAATTAATGTAAATTACTAACGTAAATCCATCTTCGACCTTAACTCGACGATCAATATTTGCCCAATCACACTTAAACAAGGCAATTTGAAACTGGCGGTCGTCAAACAACAAAATCTCATGCAAAACGCCATAACATATTACTTTCTCAATAGATCCATCTATACGAACAGTACTTTCCTTAATGGAAACACCACTATTTTGTGTAGATTTATCATTGTCTTTAGTATGGAAACGATGACAATTTGTTATATACCCAACATAAAAAATTACTTGACGGCGAGATCCATATGAAAGCCAATTTACTAGTTCACTAACATCGGATGTTTTTCAATCATCTTTAACCTGGAAAAGCATAATGTTATATATAAAGGCTAATCACAATAACATGTACTTCTATGTAGAACTTATCCATCTTAAAAGATATAAAACTGTCAACCTTTTTTTTTAAAAAACCAATGACTAAAAATCTCTAAATGCAGCTTTGAAAGTTTCAAATCATCTCGTGAAAGTCGGGGATGAAAACGTCTTAGCTCCTCATTTTGTATCCTATATACGTAAACATACAAGTCAAAATCTAATTTATTTCACACAAAATAATTGAATTAAACTTGTGCTTACTATATATAAGGCTCCACTTCCTCGATATTAAACAACACATGCTGATGAGCAGCATCAATCACCTTCTTAGTGACTGCCATAGGTTTTCCTTTGGAAATAGGACACCCCTCGAGTATGGAATCACTTTGTTCAACTTCATTCCTATTTTTCTTTTGTCCAATTTCTAATGCACCATTAATATATCCATCACAATATTTCATGCATTCATCAGCAGAATAGCACTCAACTATGCACCCTTCAGGCCATGCTTGATTTTTAACATGCACCATCAGTGGTCTCATGTATCTATAATCAATATGCATAAGTAAAATATTCTCATAAGCACATATATTATTAACTACTATAAGTACTAATGCCAAATTTTACCTCTCAAATGGGTACATCCAACGATATTGTACTGGCCCACAAATTCTTGCTTTCCTAGCTAAATGTATTATCAAGTGAATCATGATGTCAAAAAAGGAGGAAAAATCTCTCAAGAACATATAGTGTTAATGCGACATGATTCTCGATAGATTCTAATTTATCTTTATCAAGCACTCTTTGGCAAATGTCGTTGTAAAAAGAACATAGTCATAGTAATGCATTCCTTGTCCCTTTAGGTCGAAGTCCTCGCAGTGATACAAAAAACAGTGGTTGCATCAAAACATGATAATCATGAGACTTCAGACTTGAAATTTTGTTTTTTTTTTTGCAAAACAATTTCCAATATTTAAGCTATACACATCGGGTTCTTTCAAATTCCTCATTCTATTGTAAAAGATCTCCTTTTCTGGATCAGTTAAAATGCGTGGGGCGGCTGGAAGTAAGCCCTTGCTTTCCCTGTCAATGTAACTTTTTCCTAATACCCAATACTTTTAGATCTTTACATGAATTAATGTCATCTTTTGATTTTCCTTTAATTTCAAGTAACGTACCAAGAATACTTTCGCCAATATTAATTTCAACAAGCATTACATCTAGATTGTGACGCAAAGGAAGCATCTAAGAAAATCAAAAATAGATTATAACTAATACTAATAAAGTATTGACTACATAGATAGAAAAGAAGAAGTAATTTTGTTCCTATTAAACTTTACCGCCAATAAGGCAAATAAAAGAAAATATACTTCTTCTTCCACATTTGACTTCCTTTTTTCTTCTCATCTTCCTTCTTTCTTTACCTTTTTTTCTTTCTCTTTCTCTTTCTCTTTGTCTTTCTCTTCCTCCTTTGGTTTTTTCCCCAATCATTGCAAATATCTTTAACAAAATCAAAGACTTGAGCACCGGTTTGTATTGGAGGCCTTAGTCTATTCTCTATGGTTCCATCAAACAAATTTTTTCATTCGCGATATTCATGATTAGGATTAAGGAATGGCCTATGACCTAAATATGCACACTTCTTACTAAATGGTAACCATATTGAGCATGTATTAACGCCACAAACAGGACATGCCAACCCTTTACAGTGCAATATACTAAATTTTCATAAGCTGGAAAATCATTTATCGTCCGCATTAGAACTGCATTTAATCTAAATTCGTTGCGAGTGTATGCATAATACGCCTTCACCCTTTTATCCCATATTTTTTTCAAATCTTCAATAAGTGGTTGTAGATATACATCAATATCATTCCCTGGTTGTCGTGGTCCAGGAATTAATAAAGATAACATCATGTTATCTTTGAGCATACAAAGCCAGGGAGAAAAGTTGTACGCAACAAGAAATACTGGCCAACAACTATATGTACAGTTCCAATCCACAAAGGGATTAAAGCCATCACTTGCAAGACCAAGCCTTAAATTTCGTGGATCAGATGCAAGGGAAGGATATATCTTATCAGTTGTAGCTCACTGAGAAGAATTACTAGATGACGTATTTTACCATCTTCACTCTTATGATTGTTATGCCATCTTAATTGCTCTGATGTTTCTGAGGGCATAAACATTCTTTTCAGTCTGGGTATTATTGGAAAGTATCTCAAGACCTTTGCAGGTACTTTAGTTTGTTTTTCCATCTTTCTTCATCTTGTTTTTTTTCCAACGAGATTTTCCACATTTTGGACAAAAATCGCTATGTGGAACTTCTTTCCTAATAAGACAACAATCATTTACACATACATGTATTTGTCTATAGCCTAAACCAAATGATTTAAGCAGCTTCTTTGTTGCATACGTCGAACTAGGAAGCGTGTTTTCCTTAGGCAGCATATCTTTAAGAAGTTTAAGAAGTTATGTAAATGCTATGTCGGATACACCATTTCGAGCCTTGTGCTTGTAAAAAAGTATTGTAGCTGACAACTTTATGTGGCTTGCACAACCAAGGTACAAAGGAATTTCAGAATTTTCTATCATCTTCCTAATCTCTACCCCATGTCTTACATTAGCATGATCTTCTATCTTGTGATTACATATTTGTGTGTCTAAGTACATTCTATATGTTTTGTCACTTCATCGCCTTCATTTTCTGAATGGGTGCTTCCCTGTGAAAAATCCATACATCATACGTTGGATCAATTCCAAAACAAACCGAATGTGATACAACATCTGTTGACAGCTGGCGGCTAAGTTTCCTACATTTTGAAAAAGGGCAAATAATTTTTTCTGGATTTTCCTTCCTTTCTATATGCCCATATACAAAATTTCAAACAGCTTTCCTGTATTCTTCAGACATTTTATGACACATAAAGAGATCAATAATCAACCCTAATAATTAGAAGTATAAAACTGATAATCAAAATTAACAAAATCTTGGTAGTTGGATCCATGCTTTGTCCATCTTGATAATCCTTTGATGTTAGAACCTAATGAAAAGACGTTATGCCCAACAAAAATATGAGTTTTTCTCATGATGGAATATCGCTTTAGGCATCTCTCCAACTCTTACACTTGTTAGGAGTTGCTGATGCTTTACGGAATTAATGGCATTATAATTGCGATGAAGTACAAAGAAACATAGAATTATACAATACAAATAAACATAAAACATACTATCAACTTATTTGCATACTAATAAATAACTAAAAATGTCTACATGTTTTTAAACGGAATCGTTATTGTCCATGCTATTATAAGTTTGGCTTTTGCTGCCAGCGTTTGGAGTTTTTTTAATCGAAACCACCGCTAAGAAAATAACTTATATACATTTCTTAAATTATTCTATGTTAGATGCTTGATGGGTTTTATGCAGCTCATCTTTCAATGTTGTTACAGTAATCAACCTATAATTAAGCGTCAACTATTTTAAAACTACGAAATGCTTATAGGGGTTGACATTTTAAAGTAAATATAGGTCACTGTAGCTCCAAATATAAATTGTGATTCTCCAACCAACTTTTAAATTTAATGAATCACCAGCGGGGTTGGGAAAATTTGGAAGGGAGGCCTTTGGTTAATAACTAGCATCCTTTGAGTTTAATACACTTGTTAGTTTAATTTGAGTATAACTATAACCAAGGGTTGGGATATTCCCTTTTTTCTTCCAATAATAACAAGTATTAAAAACGTCACAAAGGCACATGTACATGTCAACGAAACCAGGAAAAAGAATATATTTTGATGATTCATTGCTTGTCTAAACTCCTGAACCTTTTCGGACTACGAAGTCAGGAAGTAAGCAATTAACTATAGTATTTCATCATTAGGTCCATAATGACTGACAATATATCACATAATTAGACGTAGAATCTATGTATCAATTGGATTGTTTACTGCAATTAGTCATTAGTTTAAGAAAAGCATAACCTTGGTAGAAGCAACCTTTATTCGGTTTCGTTTAATTACGGAATTACACCAGCACAAAGCACATTTTCAAACTATCAGACTGTCTGCACACATCCACGAATAATCCTACACATGGAAATACACACACAAATAACAATTTAGACATTTTTATATATTATGAGAAAATTAAAAAGGAAAAGAGAAAGTATCATCTAAAATGCTACATATTCGCTTTTCATCTATTTCGACCCTTGAATTCCACCGTTTTTGTCGATTTCATCTTGGAGTTCGTTCGCAAGCTTTTCGTTTGGATTGGACTACAATCTGGAGAGAAGTGGACGACGAAGTGGAGAGAAGTCAACTGGGACGAACTGTAGATTCGTCTGCCCTAGATTTTGTTTGCTCTAGATTTCGTAGGGAGAGCGGTTGAAATTTTCTCGTTTGCAAATGAAAACAGGAGAATACAAGACGGAACAAAGCGACAACGAATTTTTCGATGAAATATGAAGTAAAAAAATTCACGAACTGGTATGTATTTCAAACTGTACTAAGCGGCTATTTTTGTAACCCATTTTTTAACAAACTCATATATTGAAAAATACTTATGAATATAAAAATATAGTTAAGTTAATAAATATATTATCCTATCAAATAAAATTACTACGGTGTTATCAAATAAAACTGCTAAAATTATTACGTAAACACGTGCTTAACATAACACAAAATTTTCAATTATGATTTTTTTTGTATAATATGTTAGTTTTAACAAGATTAATTGTTAAAACATTCTCTTTGTATTTTATTTGAATAGCTTGGTATATAATTACGTATTGATAACTGAAAATAAAACTAAGTCTATTAAAATACTGGTCGAATCTCATATGACGTCTAAAACAATCAAAGATAATGATAATCGGTTAAGAGTTGTCAAATATGGGTATTTATTACAACTATTAAACTATAAATATTGTAAAATATAACTTTACAACTAGCAAAAAAAGTTATAATAGTTGACATCTAGTACAACGCGCTGAAGAAAGTAGTTGTAATAAGCATCTAGTACAATAGGCGGGTGGGAATGAAAACAGGTTTTGAGTGCCGCATATGAATTTTGAGTGCCGACGTTTGTTAGTGTTTGTGGGCTTTAACGTTATTCTTACCTCTTTTTTGTTGGATAGAATTAATATTAGTCCTAATTAATTATTACTTATTAAGTATTAATTAATTAACACCATAATGAAACTACTAATTAAAGAAAAATCTACGGCTAACGAAAATTATTGTGAAAATTAATTATTTAATCATAATTATTAATTAGTAAAAATTAATTATTAAATGTTACTTCATATTTATTAATTATAATTTAATATTAATTATTAACTGTTAATAATTAATATGTATATATTATTAATTTTTATTTTTTAATATTAATTTTTAATAGTAATTATTAATCATAAATTATTAATATATAGTATTAATTATAAATTATTATATATTTAATACTAATTACTCGATATTACTTATTAATAACTGGAAAGTAAAATTAACCCTGTTGGAATACTGATTAATTATAGTAATTAGTGATTATTTATTAATAATCATTAATTATTATAAGTTATAAATGACTAATATAATATTATTAATGATTAATTATTAAATATTAATAAATAATATAACATTACTAATGATTAGTAATGTTGTAATATAATATTATAATTAGTAATTTGTAACATATGATTAATATATTATTAATGATTAAATATTAATAAATAATAAATATTAATTTTATGGAAGCATTGTATTTGTTAATTATTGATTGTCAAAAATTGGCAACAGACATTTATTACAACAGGTTTTATGATCGTTGTAAAATTGACATCGGTTAAAACGGGCATTTTATGACCGTTGTAAAATTGGCACATATTACAACGGATGTTACGAGCGTTGTAAAATTGGTACCTCTTACAATTGATATTTTGTGACCATTGTAAAATTGACATCTATTACAACGGGCATTTTGTGAACATTGTAAAATTGACATCTATTACAACGGGCATTGTTTGCGTAAAAAATGGTCACAAACACCCAATACCGTGAAAGCACCAGTGTATGAATATAAATCAGCGATATTCAAACACAAATCACAGATCTCAGCAAATAACCCAAATACGTTTGCACAAAAGGTGGGCAAACAACTCCAAGTCGTATGATTTAGTTGATTTTATGTTGTTCGTAATGATTTAGGTGGTTTATGCAAATACGTAAAAAGCAGGGACTGAACTGTAAAAGACACACAGATTTATAGTGGTTCGGCCAAAATGTGCCTACGTCCACTTTATATGTTATTCTCCTTTTCCAATCCGATTACGAGTACAAAGCTTGTAGTACAAGTGTATGAAAGTTGTTTGAAAGTTCCTTCCAGGTTTGAGCTCTCAAACTTCTCTGCCATTGTTGTACCCCCTGCCCCTCTATTTATAGAGTGAGGCAGGGGGCAGAGGTCCTGGGAGTATATAGTTGCTGGTGGGCCTGGGCTGAAGCAATCTGGCCTGGCAGCTTTCTGGTTCGGCGGCGTCTTGGTTCGGCGGTGAGTGGTAACATGGGTGATTCGGCAGGTAGTGGAGATAGGGGTTCGGTGGTAGGTTGGATCGGTGGTAGCATGGTTCGGTGGTAGCATGGTTTGGCTATGCTTGGTCCGGTAGTTGTAGGCTAGGAGTTCCATTCGGCAGTGGGTTTAGAGGTGTTGGTTCGGTAGGAACAGGGAGAAGGTTGGTTCGGCTAGGAGTTGCTTTGGGTTTGGTTCGGTAGGAAGGGGGCAGGAAATGCCGAATGAGACTTCGTGTTGGGAATGCCGAATGAGACTCCACTTATGAGAATGCCGAATGAGACTTCATTTATGAGAATGCCGAATGAACCATGCGGAGTTCGAATACCGGACGAACTCAAACACTTGAACTTCCGGACGAAACCGAGGGGTTTTAAGTACCGGATGACACTTGAACTCGGGGAGTGTAGTGTCGAACGAACTCTTGCCTTGCTTCCAATCGATTTTCAATCCGGACCTCCATCATTCCTTGCCAATTTGTCGATATTCCATTTTTGACCAAAAAATGGGATAACACTTTGCCCCCCAAAACATGCCTTGTGATAACAAGGCGTGTTTTGAATAGTTCTGAATCCAATATCCAAAGTTCATAGCCATATTGCCAGAGTAGATCATCCTTGACTGCTCCGAGTCGATATCCAATTCCAAATCCAATGACCAAAGCTTGAGCCAATTCCATGTCCATCCGAACTCGACAACCGATCCCCAAACCATCCTTATCCAATAGCCAATATTCGAATCCAGGACCTCTCTGGGTTGATATCCAAATCCATAACTTCTCCGGGCTCTTGCCAAGCGCAATCCACACCTGACGGACGTGATCCAGTGTCCCTGGACGTTGAGCTAACCTCTCCGGGTTCTTGCCAATTGTAATTCACAGTTGACGACCTTCTTTCCGGGTTCTTGCCAAGCGTAATCCACACATGACGACCTTGGTCCAGTGTCCCTGGACGTTGAGCTAACCTCTCCGGGTTCTTGCCAATTGTAATCCACAGTTGACGACCTTGGCCCAGTGTCCCTGGGCGCTGTAAAATGCCATGGGTTAAGTCCTAAGCCGAATCCTGGTCCCTTCGGACCCTTGCCGAGCATAGTCCATACTCGACGACCTGAAAGTAACAATTGATAATATAGGGCCTAAGTCCTAGGCCGAATCCTGGTCACTCCGGACCCTTGCCGAGCATAGTCCATACTTGACGACCTGAAAGTAACAATTGATAATATAGGGCCTAAGTCCTAGGCCGAATCCTGGTCACTCCGGACCCTTGCCGAGCATAGTCCATACTCGACGACCTGAATGAGTCAATTTACCACGTTCGGGCAAAGCAACTCACCCCTTGCCAGGTATAATCCATACCCGACAACCGTTTATCAAAAATCAGATAAAAATCCAGTCAAAATCCTATCCAAAATCCAAATCCAAATCCAAAATCCAAATCCAGAATCCAAATCCGAAAATCCAAATCCAGAATCCAAATTCAAAATCCAAATCTAAAACCAGAAAACTAGAAATCCAAATCAGCATCCAAAGTTGAAAATAATCGTCCAGAGGAAAATCCAAATCAAAAGGCGAGAAAAACCAGGAGCTCAATCCAAGCTCCAAAACCGAAAACCAAAAAGAAAAGCAGTGTCCAATCCAAAAGCAAAAGATAAATTTCACAAACCATAGCATCGCAGCTTATTATCATTCAGAGCATGCCTAGGGGCCATCTCTGTCCCCGTACATGTGTAAATGACTTGGTTGCTTGCCAATAGTTTGCTACTTATTTCATATTAACCTGGTCAAGGGACGATCAACCGACCATCATTCCTGGGCCTCCCACCATCGTAGCTTGAGGCAGGCGGCGGTTGCACCTGCCTCGCTGTTGCATTCCGAGGTCCAACATATTGTGGCAGCTGTCCATTCCTCACATGCTCCTCAATTATGTCCTTTAAGTGCCTGCAGCTGTTGGTGTCGTGTCCATCCAAATCATGGAAGAGACAGTGCCTTCCCGATGTCCTTTCCCGTTCTGTTGGTTCTCTCCTAGCCGGCCTCCGGTAGTGAAGGCGATTTCGAGTATCCAGGTATATCCGCTCCAGTGTTTCGTTCAATCCTGTGTATGTGGAAAACTTTGGATCCTTCCATTGCTTCCTAGCATTTCCAGAATCACCGTCCAACTTCCTTTTTCCTTTGTCTTTATCCGAACCATTGCTGGATGGTCCTCCCACCTCAACTGCATTAACCTTTTTCAATTTTAAATCCGTACTCGCATCTTCTTGTCGAAGGAACCTTTCTGCCTCGTGAAAGAATTCGTCGAGATTCCGTGGGGGATCTCGTATCAGAGATACCTTGAAATCCGAGTTCTCCCTGACTCCTGATACTGCTGCCATTAAAACCATCGATGGATCGGGCCGATCCACCGAAGCAACTGCGGCACTGAATCGAGTTAGAAAAGCTCTAAGCGATTCATCCATCCTTTGCCTTACCGATGTCAATGTCATCACGTTCTTCGGTCTCTTGACATGAACCCGAAACTGTCCCAAAAACCTTTCCACCAATTCCCTCCAAGTCCTGATAGATCATTCTTCCAGCTGCCTAAACCACATCGCAGCTAAGTCCGTCAAGTACAAAGGGAAGCATCGGGCCATCACCTCCTCTGATGCCCCCAGCACCTCCATGTGTCTGGTGTATCTCATCAAGTGATCTGTAGGGTCTTCCTTGCCATTGTATACCTCCACGCTAGGTAGCTTGAACTTAGGTGGGTTCTGAGCCATCCTTATTTCCCGAGTGAACGGACTCCTGTTTACTCCTTTCAAGTCTCCGTTGGTCAAACCACCTCGCACAGTCTTCCTGATTATATCTACCAATCCACCGTTGTCTGTCGGAGGTTGCCCCCGAGGGAACTCCGGTACATACTCTTCGTGTAGCTCGTTAGTAGCAACGTTGGTTCTAGCCTGTTGAACTCCTTCCAAAGGTTCTCCTGTGTTGAATCCTGTGGGCCTGCCCCCAAGCCCTTGTTGATTGCCACCTGGCTCCGTATCCTGTCCTTCATTGGGTTCCGTAACCCTAGCTTCTTGTCCTGCATCCACAGCCGTTGTAGCTGTTCCTAAGTTCTGCATCCCTGCAGCTCTCATTTGCTCCAAGAAAGTTTGCATCATTTCCTGTTGACTTTTCAACAACCTCTCTTGCAGTGAATTTGTTATGGCTTCCATTTCATCCCGGGTTATGTAGATCGAAGCCGGTCCTTCCTCACCTCCGGAGGATGCTTGTTGACTTCCTCCTTGTTGGCTTCTCTCAGCCCTTAGCCTTCTACTGTTTTGCCTAGTCATTGTCTTCCAAATCCAAACTTCTATCCGATGTAGCGGGTGCTGGTCCTTCTCAGTGAAAGCACCAAAATGTTTGCGTAAAAAATGGTCACAAACACCCAATACCGTGAAAGCACCAGTGTATGAATATAAATCAACGATATTCAAACACAAATCACAGATCTCAGCAAATAACCCAAATACGTTTGCACAAAAGATGGGCAAACAACTCCAAGTCGTATGATTTAGTTGATTTTATGTTGTTCGTAATGATTTAGGTGGTTTATGCAAATACGTAAAAAGCAGGGACTGAACTGTAAAGGACACACAGATTTATAGTGGTTCGGCCAAAATGTGCCTACGTCCACTTTATATGTTATTCTCCTTTTCCAATCCGATTACGAGTACAAAGCTTGTAGTACAAGTGTATGAAAGTTGTTTGAAAGTTCCTTCCAGGTTTGAGCTCTCAAACTTCTCTGTCATTGTTGTACCTCTGCCCCTCTATTTATAGAGTGAGGCAGGGGGCAGAGGTCCTGGGAGTATATAGTTGCTGGTGGGCCTGGGCTGAAGCAATCTGGCCTGGCAGCTTTCTGGTTCGGCGGCGTCTTGGTTCGGCGGTGAGTGGTAACATGGGTGATTCGGCAGGTAGTGGAGATAGGGGTTCGGTGGTAGGTTGGATCGGTGGTAGCATGGTTCGGTGGTAGCATGGTTTGGCTATGCTTGGTCCGGTAGTTGTAGGCTAGGAGTTCCATTCGGCAGTGGGTTTAGAGGTGTTGGTTCGGTAGGAACAGGGAGAAGGTTGGTTCGGCTAGGAGTTGCTTTGGGTTTGGTTCGGTAGGAAGGGGGCAGGAAATGCCGAATGAGACTTCGTGTTGGGAATGCCGAATGAGACTCCACTTATGGGAATGCCGAATGAGACTTCATTTATGAGAATGCCGAATGAACCATGTGGAGTTCGAATACCGGACGAACTCAAACACTTGAACTTCCGGACGAAACCGAGGGGTTTTAAGTACCGGATGACACTTGAACTCGGGGAGTGTAGTGTCGAACGAACTCTTGCCTTGCTTCCAATCGATTTTCAATCCGGACCTCCATCATTCCTTGCCAATTTGTCGATATTCCATTTTTGACCAAAAAATGGGATAACAGGCATGAAAGGACCGTTGTAACAGCATTTTATTACAATGGGCAACCATTGCCTGTTGTAGAAAGGACGTTGTATAGGGCATCTATTACAACGGTAGCAAATGCCCGTTGTAAAAAGGCATTGTGATAGGGTATTTTTGTTGTAGTGATATTTCCACAGTAGGTAATCATTCTTATCAAGTTGAACTCCTAACTAACTTTTGGGTTTTATAATTGACAGTGTGGTGGTTTCATTACTTGATGTTGCAGTATTCTTCTCTGTGGGTGATGTAGTGGCTGAGTTATTTTCTTCTTCTCATGCCATGTTGAAAGATTGGATTGGGGTAATGGATTAAGAGATTTGTAGTTCTTGGCGAGGCACACAACTGTGTATGCAGCCAATGAATAAATTGCAGAAGGAGGAATCTTGGATCTAACTGAAAGCAATCAAGAATTATATTCTTGATTGTAATTTGATGATAAGACTAGTGTAACAGCCTTCTCCGACAAAGATGATGTTCTGAGGAGAAAATTCAGTGCAGCCTATCTCATATGATGAGGCTTCTCTGATGAAATATAGGCACGGCACTGATTAGAAAGTTCTGATGATATATCTGCAAATACTTTCTCCAGCTAGATCAAGAACTGAACTGGAGAGAAAAACTCTGATGATGAGGTTAATTATGAGGAGACTGAAAACACGACTTCCTTCAGATGATGAGACTGTTCTGATAAGTGGTTGTGATGATCTTCTGACCGTTTGGTCTGTTAGGGCTCTGATACCATAAAAGATTGCTAAAATGAAAAAATGATTATATTATTTTATTGAGAGTATGATATATTGTATATCACAGTTTTACATTGAGTTACATACGCTCGGTATATATATAGACTTTGTACAGTGAAGTAGAATACCAATAATACCTTTAAAACCCTATTATATCAGATACTTATCTTTACATATTTGACTCATTTTATATTTAAGAAGCACATAAATATTAGGTGTAACTTAAATAAACAAAAACCGTCTTAGAATTGGGAAGTGGAATTTTTTGGCAAGTTCCAAAGTTTTACAAAATTCATAGAACTCAACAGGGCTTTCTGCCTATTCAGCATTTATAGTAAAACTCAATAACTAGCTTATTTTCACGTTGTAGATTGCGAACTATGAAGCGAAGAATGGTAATTAATACCTGTTGACCAACTATTTTATAGATTCCAAGTGCTTTGATTGCATCGTATTGGACGTATCAAAAACTACGATGTAGGCGAGGAAGTCAAGCAAGAAGAAGAAGATCTTATATTTGGAGAACTCGTCTTAGGTGGAGAGATGAGATCAAGTAGAAGATGGACTCATAGGCCTAGTTTTTAATTGCAATATTCATGCGGTATGAATGTTTTAACTTTGATTTATCTTTTCATAAAGAAGAGCATAGTTATAAAAATGTTTCATACCTTGAAATAATGAGTGGCATATATAGTATGGAAATAATGTGTATCGTTCAAATGTTCCATATTTATTAGTCAGAATTCTGAATGGTAGAGCTAAGTAAAGTGAAACACTTCAATTGTACTATTCCAGAATCAGCGACATGAGTTTGTGTTCCATTATTACTATTCTGTGAAATGGTAAATGGACCAATACTCACCGTATTATCACCGACATAATCTGTTGTATCCTCACTAACTTCAATCATATCGGTAATATCCTAGCTAAATTCTTTGAATTATTAGTCGGTTACTGCTTCATATTAAGAGTTTGCACTACATTTTTTGATGATCCATGGCAAGTGTATGTGAAAGAGATGAGAACTACCAGCAAATGCCTTCTAATTGTTTCACACATTTGTCTAGAAAATGGAAGCAAGTGGTGTTGTACTGCATAGTCCAAGTGAAATATATATTATTTGAAGGTATGGTTTAGAAGATTAGCAGCTTGAAAAAGTTATGTAGGTGAATGCTTAATAAATGCATGCTGTACTACTATCCTATAGTGTCCTCTCAGAAAACACGGTACGAGGATATTAGAAATTGTTTGATATGAGAAAGATATGATGATAAAAGTTATGGCCAAATCATTTTAACACGAAAAGGCTAAATCAGTTTGAAAACTTTATAAACCCCATGGCCAATTGTTCTATTTGTTTCCTGTAAGAAATGAATCACTTAGCGCTAATATAGTATTATAAACTATGTACTGGCGAATTTCCAAAGAAGTTAATCTATTTATAATGGTTAAAATGATATTTCTAATTATTAATAAAATTGATCTGCGTGATTTAGTGGTGTGATTAGAACCAATGGCTTGAACTCTACATCATTCATTGTTCTTTGATGGATATACACGTGCTTTTAAATAATAACTTAAAAGGCTGGTCGTATACTCATATTATTTAGTATGAAAAGCATCCGAGTTTGTACTTCATAACACCACAATATAATATTAGAAAATGTAAAACTGAATGTCTTTCGTTCCAATTGATGGTATGATGCTAAAGACACTCAGTGTTGCACTTGTTAATACCACATCGTGCTATTAGAAAGTAATAACTTGAGTGCTTATAGCAGTATTATAAGTTATATGCACAAGAGTGGCATGCACTCTTTCAAATGCACAAGAAAGGTATGTATTGAAATGTAATATTCTAATATTTTACTATAACTTTGTTGATTGCTGTGAATGCTTTATTTCGAACGCCTCTTGTGTGAGATGAGTATTCTGTGAGAAACTCTTCATTGAGCAGAGAACCAATATCATATTAAACTGGGTCCAAATTTCATTCTTTAAAAGCTCAACTAAAAAATTGAGTTTAAAATCTAGTTTTAATTAATACAGAGTCAAATATAGCATTTCAATCAATTTTTTTGTTGGGTTTCGTTCATGTGACTACACTAATATATAGTATCTACTGGTAACAAATGTATATGTAATGGTGTTATCTTACATTTTACCACACAGAGATAACACATTCAGCTCAAGAAATATTGCATTGAATGAGAGAAGCTCTACAATGAGTTAAAAACGAAGGATGAGTAGACTTCTACGCTCAGGACCAAAATGAGCGGGTTAGAGAAAAGTACGGTGAGGAAGCTGGTGGCCCCCACATGCTATATAATTTGCCTCATGTGGACATGATTTATGTTTGGTATATTTATTTATGTTATTAAGTGTAATTCAAATATGTTGGTTTGGCATTGTAGTTTTCATTGACTTTGTAACTTTTTCAATACTAATTATGATTATTTTGTATGTTTAGACTTGAGTTATATTTGTTTTTGATTGTTTGTGATGATATATGTCGATAATGTCATGTTTGGTACATTCAGTTTGGCTTTATATGATAATTCTGTTTGATTTGCGGTTGTAGAAAGTGTATGCAACGAATAGCTGAAGAATTTTAGCGGTTGAGCGATGCAATGTATCGCAATAGCGTCACTAAACTTTAGCGATACCATTGCGACGATCTTATTGTCTTAGGAGTCTGGCGTTGTTAAACTTTAGCGGCACCATTTTTCTGATTCAAAACGTGTTGCAAAGACGTCACTAAAATTTAGAGATGTCATAGCGATGCTAGTTTTATGACGCTTTAGCGATGCAAAACAATTTGACGACACTCATTTTTCTGTCGGCGTTTCTTGTGTCTTTATGCCGCCATTAAATAGTCTATCGATGCCAAATGTGCATTAGAATACCAAAAATTTGTAGTGGTGTACACTGATGATGGTGCAGTCATCACCAGAACCAATTTCAAAGGACAAAATGAGTTCGGTAATTTCTTCACAACATTAAGTAAACATAGCAGCTAAATAAATTTTTATTATATCAAATTGATTTTATATAATTCATTACATCACCATTAAGCCATCTCGTTTCCGCATAACGGTAAATATAATAAGAAATGAATATAGTGTCATGTTCGATGTATGAAGATGCTGACACGACACTTAACTTGTTAAATTCCTAGTTTAACACAATGGAATTTTCAAAATAACCTTTATTTGCTAGATAAGCCTCATGCTTCATCCTCGAAGTCTTTATTCGTCGTTCCAAAGGATATAAGTCTAAGCCTTAGCCTTAAACTCAGCATACTCAAATGAGTACTCACGAGTTTATAAAAAATAAAACACGGATCATACATAAAATTTGATATGGGTAAAATCTTTCTTCAAGCAACAGTGAGACCACGCCATAAAAGTACGAAATGGATTTTCTCCTCACTTTGTGATCACGACAATTACATCATATCACATAATCAAGGAATAATACAATAGCATTACATTCAATTCATATCTACCCTATGTTTATCATACAATTACGAACCATGTCATACTCATACTATAAAGTTTAAGTTAAGTATGCTCTATATTTAATATTCAATTATGAACCATGTCCTATAGTCATCAATCATTAATACAAGCGTCGCCTAATCTATTATTTAGGTTTCAATCGTAAAGTTATCATTAATTTATTGTAGTGATTACCTCCCTAAGTCTGTTTATTACTAATTTATCTTTTTTTGGGACAACGTCACCTGATGAAATGACCACTCATTTCACCATATTAGCCATCTTGACTAGAGTCACCATCACTCTCCTAGGAGGTTGAGTGAAACCACTGTGAATATATTCTAGTGAATGTCAATAGCCCCTCTTAGTCCGGAAACATTTTCGTTTCACGTTGTCGATTCATTTAATTTATGACATCATCCTGATATCTTAATCCTTTCCATAAAATAATTTTAAAATTTAATTTTATGAATTGAAACTTATAGATTTCTCAAGTCGTGGCATCATGCAATATACCGTTGAATTTTGAACATCACTAGTCTTGGCACGCTGCCATCAATAACTCCATAAATCGGTATATTTTTACGTTCATTCCTTTTCTTTCGTTTATTTATTATGTATCATACACATTCTTTAGATAAAATATTTTTATCTATGATTTAAATGATACCTATAATTTCTTAGCTTCTCTAATCTTTCTTCCATATCTAAATAAATTAACACCATCTGACTTATAAATTTCTTTCATAATTTCATCACTATGAAATTCTCAATCAACACTTGAAAACTGACTTCTAAAGTGCACTAAGTATTTTCTAGTTTTACTTAAAAAATTATAGCCCCTAGCTATCGCAAGTTGAACCTAGCTATTGCATGTTGACTCTCACTTGAGTTATTGCCGATTAAACGTTACTAGGCTATCGCAAGTTGACAGTTGAAATAGCTGTCGCAGGTTGATAATTCTAATAGCTGTCGTAGGTTGAGCTCTTATGGGCTATCGCATGTTGACCCCTTATGAGCTATCGGAAGTTGAGCTCTCATAAGCTGTCACGACTGGAGCTCAATTTATCTATCGTAAGTTGATCTTGCCAATTCAAATAGTTATCGTAGGTTAATAATTCTAATAGCTATTGAGGGTTCACGTTCCCTTAGATTATCACATGTTGAAACATGTACATGCTATCACATGTTGATATTTAGGCATGTTATCGCAGGTTGACCTATACAAGTACTATCATAAGTTTATGTTTGTAGGGCTATCGCATGTTGATGTGGCAATCTTTAATTAACTTGAAAACTATTTTATTGTCATTCAAAAGAACTACTTCACACCAAACCTTGTTTTCCGTCGAATTCTTATTGGTCAATTTGAGACTTTTAGGCTTCTTTTAAGAACCGTTAACTATATTCTTAGTTAATTAACTAATTATCTTCTATTATATTAATTCCTTCCTTTGTCAATAATTCATATAAACTCGAAAATTAATGGGGAAAATCATGAGGATTCACCAAAAATCAAATTCATCATAATTTAGCTCATGTAAGAATTTCAGATCGAAATAATTATTTTTAGCACTTCTAATAATTAGTTTTTTTTAAACTAAATATTTTTATGAAATTAAAAATCTATCTTCATTTTATCATTATAAACATTATGTTAAATTTTCATAAGATTTAGATATGATAGTGTTTTACCCTGACACTTGATTAAATTCCTTTCACTAAAATTCTGAAACACATTTACAATCATGTTTAATCATCCAAACATATCAATCATTAAAAAAAATCATCCATTCAAAGTCAAATCCAAACCCAAATAGGTTGGGAAGAGTTTCAGCGAAAATTTTGCTCACTTTGGTTTAGAAAATCTTGATTTTGTCCTCTTTCTTCTTAAAGTGAAAGTTTTAATCTTCCATGTTTTGTTTTCCTCTTCCCTTGCTTAGAAATATGTTGGCATTGTGGTGGTTTAGGATTTTTGTTTTTAAAATGAAAATGAGGTAGAATGAGAAAAATAGAGCAAGATCTTATTCATTCACAAATTAAATTTATATATTCTTGTTGACTGGGCCAATTTAATTGCTCTGATTGCCTTTAGTCTATTCAAATAAATTTATTAAAGTGTCCAAATCTCCCTTAGTCAATTATTGCAATTAAATTATTTTATTTATCCTTCTAATAATTTCTCTCATTATAAATTTTATCTAGTTCCCCTTATCATGACACTATAGAATATGGGGTACTATAAAATGTGTATTTTAATACATAAGTAGTGTATCTATGATATATTTGTAGAATAAAATGAAAGTAGAAAACATTACATGTAAAGGAAACAAAAGAATATGATTTAATCAAATATGTGAGTATATTGGAAAAGAATCATATGTACCCAAAAAGAATCAATCTCAAAAGTCACTCCTCTCTGTGGTACATAATAATGCATCGAAATGGAGTAATCAGTTTTGTTGGAAAACACATGATTGATGATGAGTAAAGTTGAGTTAGCTTCTTTCTATAAAAACATGCACCTAGGAATGAGTACATTAGTTAAATATAATTCCATTCAAAGCATAATTTACGAGATCATACAAGATAAGAGTTAATAAGTAACCCTGTCAAGGAGTTGACATGTTATATGAGTCGAGAGGCTTCATCATGAGGGATCTTGCATGGACCACACTAAAATAATTTGGGACCGACCAATATTGATTGACCAATTTATGTTATGAACCTTAGTTTCGTAAGCTCAAAACTAAAGTCAGTTTTATAAACATACAAAGCCGGTTCATAAAATGTTTTTAGATGTATATTCTGTCATATTAAGAACCAACTGATTTTTTGAAGATACACAATTCAAGACAAAGAATTTCATTTAGAAATTAGTAGTGGAAAAATGGATTTTGGTACGATCCAAAAATAGAAATGATTACGAAAGATGAAATGAAATTAAGCAAGGCTAAATGGACATAATACGTTAAATGACTAATAAGAATTCTCACACATTAAATTAAATGTAGAATTTCTTATCAAAGTCGAGAAAAAATTTCCCCAGTTGCCAATTAATCATAAAGAGTATTGACTCTGCTATACAGCACAATGCACAAATCTGAGATGGATTACAAGCATATAATCCAAATTTGATTTTGATAGTTGTATTCGAGGAATACGATACATTAGCCACAAATGTATCTTTATGACGAAGACCAGTGCAGTTAGAATGCAATAAGCAACACTGATGGTAATAATATCGTAAATTTCCACTGTTGAAACAAACGTAACAATATTGTGCTTAAGTTAATTTATATTTTACTCATAAAATTAAAGCTCGATACAATCTAAAATTTTGGGATGCTCATGTTGAAACAAAAATTATAAATAATGGTTTGCAATATAATATTTGCACATAACAACCAAAGTGTCTCGAAGTCAGTGGGACAGATAATCGAGTTTGTGAGTGTCGGATATGCTTAAAGAATTGATATGAAAGAATCGTTCGACAAACATTAGAATTGAGTAAGTAATTTGACAAAGAAATCAAACAGTTTAATTTTCAGTCAAAATGCAGAGCAAGCGTAGTATATAAGAAAGAACATTTAAAGGTACTATGATATTTTTAAACTATAAGTAAACAACATATTATTGATTGTTAATGATGTATATATGTTAAATTCAGTTCTAATTTGGTAGTTGAATTGTCAACATAGAATTTGAAAAGGCATCTTTTATAATCAGTATAAATAGTTGTTGGGAATATCCCAAACGTTATACACAAATATCATATTAAAATGTTTAAAATGAAGGTTGTAAAACAGATCTCTTATGTATTGGAAATATAAATTATTATACATGTCGTATTGTCTATAATATCGCTTATGTATTTGATAAATGGAGCATTTATCAAACCCAAACTAATATCGCTAAATAGTAGTTAAGAGTATTATCGAGCATTTGACTAAATACTAGAGAATCATTCATTAGAAACAAAGAAGTCCATACAAAAAAGTATTTACACTCGAACTTCATAAGTAATATCGAGTATAGTATGTCAATCCTAAATCCATGTTTAAACCTTAGTTAAGACGCTTTAAGTAGAAAATATTCCAAACATCATGGTTATGGCTGATTTAACTAGAAGATTAGATGTGTCATCTTAAATAGCACAATAGCAAAAGTTGTATATATATAATACACAAATTTATAACTAGACTGGGGTAATTTCAAATGTTGAGAATCCCATAACATTGTTATATGATAACGGTATCATGATACAAATTGTGAAAGAACCTAAGTGCATTAGAAATCGAGAATCATACTCCGAAGACTCCCATATGATAAAGACAGTTTATTAGTATTGGAGAGAGTTGATTGACATAGTAGATAATTAAGACAATATAGCATATCCATTTACTAAGAGACTTGCTCGATTAGTTTTAAGAAAATTAGTCAGAGGGATGTGATTAAGATTCCTCAATTTACCCTAAGTCAAGTGAGAGACTGAGATAGTTAAGGGTATGCCATAGAGGTAATTATGTAATTGGTTACATATATAACTCTATAAATAATCTTGTTCATAGTAAAGGCATTTTATTTCTAATATATAATTCTTTATATAGTGATATAACTAATTATGTAATTGATTTAAAGTATATTAATTAGTCCATAAATAAATATGTTGTGTGATAATAATTGTAAATAATTGTAATCGTGAGAAATTTACAACAATATACACTAGGCCACAAAGCGAATTAGACAACAATGATCACACAACAGAAGGTAGATTTTCTATTATCCCGCTATTTACCACTATTTCACACAACATATGGATAAAATAATATGTTGTTTGAATAGCCCTTGCAATCCCTATGTTCATGCTTGTCTTTTAGACAACATTTAATCTGTTGGCCGGTTAAAGTTATCAAAAAATTTAGCTTTGGCTCCATATTTTCCCTCTCAATGTTTTTGTGGTCATGTTCATTAATTATTCCCTCTTCGCTTTCTTTCAATTTCGTCTTCGCAAAATACATTTCTCTCTTCTAAAAAAATTCCCCCTTCTCAAAATTTATTTCCCTCTTCTTAAAATCAAATTAGTAGAACACTAAACTTAAACTCGTCTTCGATCCATCTTCGACCCGTCTTTTGGAATTTAGGGTTTCAAATCAGCTTGATAATGAAACCACTCTGTCAATACTCTCTCACTCTCAAATAGCAATTGATAAAGAAATTGGTTTCCATTTTGTGGCCGTGTTCGTCCAAGCTTGCTTCAATTTTTCGTCCAAACTTGCTTCAATTTGTTGAGTGTTCTTTGATTGACATACGATTTGGTTTCTGCCCCTTTCGATTTTGTATTGATCTCGACTTTGATTTTAAGAGCCAATGATGAGATGGGTTCATATAGGAACTCATTTCCTGTATTTTCGATTTAGAATTAACTTTGGATTTTAAACATTGGACGTTGATTTTGTATTGCTGCATGTATTTTTGATCGCGTTGTTTTTTATTTTATGCTTTATAGCCTCGGCTTGTTCAATTGTTGAGTTCTCTGATATACTCGAAATATATTTTTACTCAGTTGAATATATCGATGAGCTTTCTGCCTTGTTCGCCTGAATTTGTATATCTGACTTGAATTTGTTGAATTGGCTGCAGATATGAGAGTAGTGCAAGGCACTAGCACTTATTTGGTTGTCGAATTGATTGTTCAACGCAGTGCACCCTGGACTTATATGTGCACTTATTTGTGGCCTATGAACTTGAGCATGAACCATTATTTACTTCATTGTTCACTTCATTGTTTGATTTTGAGTTGCTTTCCTTTTTCACTTCATTGTTCGACTTTGTTAAATTCATTGTTTCGCTGGTTTTCCCTTGTTTTGTCCCTTGCACTTGTGATTTTTTCACTTCATTGTTCGATTTTTGGAACTTCCATCTATATACATACATATGTATGCATATATGTATGAATGTTTGTGGCACTACCTTGTTTTTATTTTTGGCACTTGCTATTTGTAGCACTGCCTTATTTTAATTTGTGGCAGTGCCTTGTTGCATTGTTACATTGTTGGCCTTGCCCATGTACTTGCATACATATTTATATACATATCCACATGTATGTACATATAAGTATATATGTATGTTAGTGTGCTTGAACTCTAAATGATTTTAATTTTCTGATGGACTTATGAGCGTGCCTTGCCTTGTCTGAACCTTGAATATCTTGAACTTGCCTTGTTATGTTCATCTGCCTTTTGAATGTGTTTGTCTTTATTTACTATATGCACATGTTGTACCATTTCATGAACTGGTTTGTGAAATCCCTGCATTGGTTTCACTTGTATCATGCATGTGTACCATTACTAACATGATGTTGGCCTTTGAGCCTGGTTTTTGAACTATCTTCCATGTATATACATACATATATATGTCTATATATGTGAAATATTACCATATTTTTGCTTTGAACTTCCATATGTGGGTCTTTTGTGTGTTGCAATCTTGTTTTTGCTTTTCCTTGGTCCATGTTTTTAGCCTTGTTCGCATGTTGCATTGTTGCATTGTGGTCTTGTCCATGTACTTGCACATTACCTTGTTCAAGGCAGTGCCAATGTACTGCCTTGAACAAGGTAGTGCATTACATTGAAATTGATTGAATCCATTGCATATGCTTTGGTTTCTTGTTTATAGCTTGATTACCTTTCAGATTCCTGAATTTCTTATTATAAACACAAGGCAGTGTGCACTTCTTGAACTCTATGTACTCCCTAGCTCATTTGGTTCCTGTGTGAATGTTCGTTTGATTCATGTTCGTTTGTTTGTACTTCCTGCCTTGAACTCTACTTCCTAGCTACATTTATTTGTGGCACTACCTGTTGTTTATTTGTTTGTGGCACTTCAATGCTGCATTTGACATGTGTTGCATATACACATGCATACATGTACATACATATGTGTATATGTATTGCTTACTATAGGAGATGCAAGCGGCGGTTTTTGTAAATTCTTACCTACTGTTCTTTGTCTGCGTGCTATTTGTGCACTTAATTCTGTATCATTATGTATCATGCTCGATACTACCATTAATCTGGTTTTCTGGTGGTCGACTTTATGCATCTCCCTATGCACTGAACTTATTTGTGAACTTGGGCTTGAACTTGTATGATTGCAATGATTTGAGCCTTTAGGCTTGACCTTTGCAACTTTCTATGTGATTGAATCAAGATCGGCCTTGTGATATTCACAATGACACACTGTGCATATCATAAGTGTCCGTGCATATAGATATTTATCCCTAACTAAAAATGAAAAGAAAGAAACAAACCCATTAACTGAGGCAATATTTAATACTAAAATTAAATTTCATTTTTGCAATTTAGGTTTGTTTCTTTTTCAAGTTTGTTGCGGTGTTGTTTATTTAACAGGTATAGAAGATGGCTGGACACAAGCTGGAGCAAGCAAATCATGATCAAGGTCAAAAACAAACTCGAGTGAGTGTGAGTGAGTGTGAGTAAATTTAAGTTGTATTGTATTTGAAAATGTAAGTAGAGTGATAGTGAAAGTTGTATTGCATTTGAATTTTATTTGAAATACAATATTTTTTAAATAAAATTGCGAGTTATTTATTTTATTCAGTAAACAATTATTTGTATCGGTCAATATTTATATGTTGTCTCATAGGAAATTCTAGAAATGATACTATAACATCAAACAACATACGGTTTTTTTTGTTGTGTTAGTGCATACTAGACGATGGGGAATATCTGTTGTTTGATATGCAATGAGATGATACAGGATTTAATGATATATACGTATGTGATCAAACAATGGAGCATACCTGTCGTCTGATGCGTTTTTTCCCATAGTGATAAAATAATATATTGCTTTAAATATTCTTAGTCTAGACGTTTCATGAAAGGATATCAATGCATTCGTTGAGAGTAAAGTACATAAAATTGCCCAAATGTTTGACGGCGATTAGACATGGCTATTAGGGGAACTAAGCGGTTATGTACAGATGCTTATTGGATAACTATGGAATGACCCATCCGAGAGTTTCATGTTAGTTAATAACAACCATGTCAAATAGGAAACCTTGAGTGATAATGTTACATAGTTCTCTTGACTTGACGATACTAGTGAGTTATAATGTGGACACTCCACTTTGATTATAGTTAAATCATGGAATGACGACCACTGAGAAGTTATAGTTGGGTCTGAGTTAAAGAATTCAAAGTGAAACACTTCAATAAAGAATTTGTCTCCTCGATTGTACAAAGTTAGTATCACGGTCAATTGTAGTTAATTTAAATTTAAAATCTTTGGTCAAAATAGTGTGGTTAATAATAAATGTTAATATTGTACCATGGAATCTGTTTATGAACTAACCAAGTTGAATTTAGGTCACATTAGAATTTTCATCAAAACTAAATTTCATAAATCATAGGGTGATATAGTATCGGTGAAGATAATTAGTTCAATTGATTGTTATTGAAAGGTGCCGCTTCACTTTGTAAAATTGGATTTTACCAATGAGATTTCTAAGCCAAGAGTTCGGTGAAACTATCAACAACCAGCTAAGTTGACGTGTGAACATTAGTATTTTAATTATTCGAATATTGGTTACTAACAGATTTCATATCCATGAGTCACACGGCCGAATTCATTTCAATCTCCGAATAGCCACTCCATTTAGTTTCTAAAGTAATATAAATTTATTAATATTTAGAGAAATATTATTACTATTGTATGTAATATTTGAGATGTATTTGTAAATGTGTTAGTTTCTAGAAATTTCTAGATGATATTAGTAATTGTTTGAACCAAAAGTTGGACAAACACCTAATTAGATTGCAAGTACAGAATAAGTGAAGAAATTAAATGAAAAATGAAGTAAACAACATACAAGAATATATAGTAATTCAATAATACTGTGGTCTATATCCACTTAAAGTTTGTTAACGATTTTGGGAGATTTTATAGATTGTATTCTTTCAACTCGATACTCACAAGTCGGTGATAACTCAACAGAACAACTGTGTAAAACCATATAATTCAAAAGGCAAAAAAGATCTAGATTTCATGCCCCTCTCCTCCTATTTATAGACGTAGTTCAAAGAAATAAGGTCCAGTATTTATGACCCACACTCTCCATGTTCAGGAGGAGGTTCAAGAGGGAGATCATGGTCACGTTCTCCACGTTCGGGAGGAGGTTCAAGAGAGAGATCATGACCACATTCTTAACATGACGGTCAACTTGTTACTGAGTTGTGTTCCATAACTCGATGCTGAGTCATGAGTTATGCTATTTTCTAAGAATATGGTTTAATTACTTCATTCATTTGAGTGGAACAACTTTGGCCAATTTCCCTTAGCTCCATGATGTGTGTAGTATATGGGTCGACCATTGATTTCCTTTAGGTGGTGTTGTTCATTCACATTCCTTACTCAGAACCAAGTTGAGGACTTCAACTTGGTACCAAGGATGTTTTATGGGAAGTTTTCGCCTGTTCTCTCGGTTCACGTGGGAGGATAACGAACTACTACCAAATGACAAGTAGGGTTCTGTGTCAACTCTTTTGACTTTGACTGGGTTCTTATCTTCGAAGTTAGGATTCAGAATTTTTTGTTTGCTTTTTGACAATTTCTCGTCTAGATATGGCCTAGTTCAAAGGCAGGACAATACTTGCCCCTCAAAGTACAACTTCTTATCAATAAGATATTCTTTGGATCGAGACAAGCCATCAATTTCAAACTTTATCAGAAGATATTTTCATTTTTTGAACTACTTTAACAAAGTACTGTGTCTTCTCTGGATCATCATATCACTTCAAATAGTTACAGATTCATATCCTTTGGATGGCTTAAAAGTTGACGTTTGTTGTTCGAGTTTGCCACTTGGGTTTTGGAAAGTCGTGGATAGTCCTTTTTTAATTATTCAGGTAGGATGAATTCAGTGTGATTGTCTTCATATTAACTGTTGTAAGTCATCAATCCCGATCTCTTCATTTGCTTTTTTCTCTTTTTATTAAAAAGTCGGTGCCAAGTTGTGGGTCATGGGACGGTATCGAATTTTGGGCCTATTCTTTTGGACCCGTTCTCATACATAAACGTTTTCATGCCTTTCGTTTTTACTTTATTTCTACTTTCCTTTAGAACTCAGAGCTTTCTGCCATTGTAGCCCTTTAGACCCAATTTTAGGACTTGGACTTCTGACACCTTTCCGTCATTCAAGACATCATCTCCGACCATCCATAGCCATCGCCTAACTCGACAACTATCATAAACGACTACTTGACCTTCCTAATTCCAAATTTAGTCAATTTACTTTCAAATCGATTAGGGTTAATCTCGAATTCAATTTTTTAAATCTCGTCAAGATTGTTCTCACTTTCAAGTAGGTGACAATCGATTGATGTGGGGTTGGCATGCTTAGGGTCATCAATTGGCACTCGGCTTCTTGATTTCGTCTTCTCTTTATTTTGATTTATGGAGAAGGAAATTTATTCTTAAGTGGATTGGGACTGACTCAAAGTGACTTCAAGCTTGACAATGTTTTTGTTATATCCCAAGGACTCTCAAATAAAAATAAGGAACAAATTAGTGAAAGCATTGTCAAAATATAGGGGACTTAGACAATCATGTAGTTATCCCCACAGTCATCATGCTTTGGTACGAGGAAGCCATCACGTGATTACTCTTATGGCCAACTTGATTGGATGTGTGTAAGCTGTCATGGATGACTTCCTAAAATAATTAAAGGATAAGGTGACTAAACTAGCATGAGCTGACTTAAAGAGGTCATTATGTGTTGATTTCATAAAGTTACTAAAGAATAACGCAAATAAACCATCATGAAAAGAGCTATCATGAGATGATGTTTAAAAGCCTTCGTGTAATGATTCTATGGTCTTCATGAGTTTATGCCTAAGGGCCATCGTATGATCACCATGGGTGCCTTAGTCAGATGATGCCTAAAAGCCATCACATGGTTGTGATGGAAGCCATCGTGGACTTATTTACAAGGGTCATCATGTATTGACTTTGAATGGAGAGTATAGAAGCTATCATGATGTAACCCTTAAAGATATCATGGAATAAAGCATTATTTCCATCAAAGGTCGCAATGGAATGAAGCATTGAAGTCATTGTAGGGGAGTTCTTAACGCCATCGTGAGGTGAAGGAATAAAGCCATTACATGGAAATAAATAAATAAATCTATCTTACAAAGATAAAGTAAGGCCATTGTGAGAAGATGCTTTAAGTCATCGTGGGACAATATTGGAGAGCCATTATGTAAAGAACCCGTATGATACTATTATTATAACGATCCAGAATTTCAGTCATTTGAAATTCATATATTTAATTAATTTTAAATATTTAAAAGTTAAGTTTATAAGCTGAATAAATTATATTTCGAATATAGTAATTTGGTTGGATAATTAAATTGTTAATTTAATATTGAAAATTGCATAAAAAATTGAAAATTGGATTTAAAATGAATAAAAATGATTTATAAAGTTGTTTCAAATTAAATTTGAATTAGAATGATGTTAGAGAACTATTAAAATTGAATTAAAAGTTAATTTGTAAAAATTGAATATTTTAATATTTAATTGACGAGTGAAAATGATCATTTTTCAAACAGTCTCGGATTTTGACGAAACCACTTTCATTAGATCCGTAATATTATATTATTACAAGATTTCAAAATTCGTTTCAACCGGATTTACGGTTTGTCCGGTGCAAGCTAAAACGCATAGAAAACTATTTAACAAACTTTTAAATTTAAATAAGTCTATTCGAAAACCTGTCTTCCAAATACAATCGAATTGGCTTCCGATATATATTTCATTACGTTCGAAATAGGGGTAAAACATTATAAATGTCAGACGGCACGCGTCGTTTCGAGTTCGAAAAATTTGACGATGAATAGTGCGCGAAAATTTTCTATATAAGGCCACAACATTTTCATTTTGCATCAAACCCTACTAGGGTTAGGGCTAGCCGCCATTGCATAAACCGATGGCCAGAAAAGCACGATCCTTCTTCCCTTATTATCTTCCAATCCATCAACAATTATCAAAAACTTCCAACTAGAAAAATGTTAAGCATCGCGAGATCTTCAAATTCATATGGTGATGATTGTGATCGACACAACGATGAAGGAGAAAAAGGCACGCATTCAACCTACGTTTGCACGTGCTTTTCACGGCCATGGTGGGACCGAGATTCTTGATATTTTTGTCGTTGGCAGCTCTCGTCGAGGGCATTTGAGTGGAAGTCGCCGATCGTCGTATAGTTCATCGTAGGTAGCTCAAAAATTGGTGGGTTTGTTTCGTGCGTCGTTAACCTGAGATGGAGAAGAATAGCACGGCCGGCCACGATTCCATCAAGCAAAATGAACGGCTGCAATTAAGGTTTTAAAATATATATAAAAAAGGAAATGTAAATTATTATATTATAAATTCGTGTGATGTTTAAAAATGCATACCTTTTTCATACGAGGTCCGTTTCACACGAAATGAATTACGTTAGGTTAGTATGGACGAACAATACACGATGGAGCTGGTTTGGATTTGATTGGAGCTAGTGTGAATTTTGGATAAAATTAAAAGGTCGTTTAATTTTATTCAGAATAAAACGCTGAAATCGCGACTACAATTAATGTGGGTACAACTCACTCTTTCTGACTCACTGATATTTTTATATAAGTGAAAAATAATTTATTATATGATGATTGATGAGTTTTTGGATGATATATGATATATTGATTGGTATTTGGATATATACCTGCCTAGTGGAGCGGATGACCCTATATGTTCCCATGTATGAGTGGATGACCCTTTGTATGCGTGTCTGCCTTGAAATGAGTTTTGAAAGTGTTTAAAATGAAGTTATAAATGGATTTTTATAAGTAACTAATATTTATTATTTTGAAGTTATAAAATGAATGTGTTTTGTAAATAAATGGATTATAAGTAATTAACTTATAAATTGGACATTGGAATATAAGTAAGATATATATAAAATTGGTAAATAAAGGGATTTTATAAATTGAAGTTTTTATAAATAGAAATGGAATTTATAAACATTGTTTTTTAAATCCGAAATCAATTGAATTTGATAAGTTAATTATTATAGTTATCAAAGGAATTATATCCACGATTTTGGACAGTGGATAATCCTTTAATAAAAGTGCAATAATAATAAATTTGATTAGGTATTAAATCCACGATTTTGGATAGTGGATTTTACTTTAAAATAAAATGTGTAAAAGTATTGAATTTGGTGAATGAACTATATTCACGATTTTGGACAGCGAATAATCTTTTGAAATTAAGTAAATGTTTTGAAAGTGATCTTTTAAATGGAGTTAAACGATTTGAATTTGTTTTAAAATACGTTGAATATCGAAACCATAGATTTCAACATTCATTGTTGAAATAGACATTCTCGAGAAATAAGGAAATGATGGCCTATACATTGTTGTTATCGTAAATGATTTTCGAAAGAAAATGTTTTTATATAGTATTGGGGTTTATATATCTATCTAAATTTTGAATCCCTATACCGGTGATTTTGGGTTGTCGTAACGATGTTTTACGCAACATTCGTTTTGATCCAACTAAAAGTGTTTAAAGTGAATGTTTTTCTTAAAGGATAAAATATATGCTTAATTCTGATTTATGTATATGTAATATTTTCTAAGTGTTGAAATAAATAGAATTAGGAATTACGTACTATTGAATAAGTATTTGAAAATGTTTTCCAATATAGAAGTTGAAATGGTATTGAGAAAATACCTTTTTAAAGATAATTTGAAGTGAATATTTGGGAAGTAATTTAATTAATAAAATATTAATTAAAAGGGCCTAGTGCTTGTTATGGTGCTAAATATTTGTTTGTTTGCTTTGATAGTTAAATAACCGACTATCGATCTTGGCCAAATTTTAGTTCCTCCACTTGATGTGCGAACTATTTAGTCATACATTTAGTATGTAGCCTTCTGTGTAGGCTTGATTATCGTTTGTTTTAAGGATGTTGATTCGTATAGTGCAGAGTATTACTCCAATCTATCGAGCTTCCTTCTTGGCCCGAAGGATAAAAAGTTGAAAGTTGGAAATGTGATAAGTCTATGAGATTTAGTTTCTGTGTGAGGTTGAGAAATGCTTTTCCGTTTATGGTGCGAAGAGATCGGGATCAAATTTATCTAAAAACCACTTCGGACTAAAGTATATGCGACGATTGTGCAGGTTGCTTATGATGATATTGATATTCCAGATTGTCATAGTGGGGGACTGCTAGTTGATCGTTTGGGGTTAAAATCCCAATATACATATAGTAGCAGTTGTCTCTTCATTATGATATCCAATGCGAGGACTATTCGCAACTAATCCTAGGGATTTTCCGACAGGATATGGTAGGAAAGTACATTCGGTTTGTCCTGTTTCTGGACAACTTGTATGGATGTTTGTCCGACATTGCGTTTCTAAGGATTACGTACATTGGTTTTTACAAACGTACATCAATAGTGGCGGAGAAGGCAACTTCTCTTAGCTTAACACCCTCCTTGAGACGTATGAGCTTAAGGGTTGTATTTTTGTGGAAGACAATTAGTAGTCAACGGAAATGGCCGTGTGGCATTCAAAATGATGTGATATGTGAAAGGTAATCATAGCCTCACGAGCCTCACTTTCCAATTATGATGGGATTCTATTGGTCAGATGTAGCATTTCGGATAGTAGTGATTTGGGTTATCAAATGTTCTGAGCCCCATGCACCAGATACGTCTAGCCCTCATGGCATGGATGCGCGAAGTCCGAGTCCTTGGATGTTATTCGTAAATTGCATCCACTTTTAGCCATTTGTGTTGTTGTATAACGTCGTCTGAGTCATGGACGTAAGCCTGGATAGAGATTGATCTTTCCGCTAGTTTCCTATCATGTTGGAAATCCAACCCGACACGAGATATACGGTTTTGAGTATTCCCAAAATAGCTGTAGTGACTTGCAAACATCTCAGCTACCCCTTTTTGGTATCATATATTCCGTTCGGTATATTCCATTGACCCAGTCCGGATATATTCCATTAGACTTAGTCCAGATATTGATACCTTATTTGAATAAGTTTATTTGAATAGTGATTTCAAAAGATAAGTTTGGTAATTTAATGAATTTGGTAATTTAATAAATTTAGTTGAGTGTGTTTCTCACGCTGGTTTACCAGACTGATCTAGGCGTTCTTCCCTTTCAATGCTCAGGTCAGACCGAGTATATTTACAGGTTCAGATTTGGTGTCTTTGGAGCTTCAGCAGGAGAGCTGGTGATCTTCATTTTCGTACATCCGTATTTTCTTGATTATCTGCTGCATTGCTTTGTTGTTTTAAATTATTGGCATTTTTAAGGACGGGTTATTATAACTCTTCAGGCTGCTAACAATTGATTGATTGTTGAACTTTGATTGATGTGTATGTATATACAGTTTCTGTTTTGTAAAGATCATTGATATATATCATATATTTTCCGTTGCGATGTGAGATTCTATATTGTTCTGTTTGGTTCTATCTTCTCTCTTTCTCCTCTTCTCTTCTTATCTCTTCTTTTCTTTCTCTTGAATTTCCATCATTTTGTGTTTTTTGGGTCGGACATGTGTGGATTATTGTCGATTCAAAGGGTACGGAAAAATGGTTCATCACAGCTGGTATCAAAGCATAGATTTTGTATATTCCTAAGCTTTGATGTGTACTCAGTATAGATAGGGACAATAGCATCCTAGATTGAGTTGAGTGTATTATATATATGAGCGCGTATTTTTTAGTGAATATAAAATGTTTTATATTGTGTTTGCTTATCCGTTGAGCTGTTTGTGAATTCTGGTCGGTATGTGGGACGCCATACTATCGATAGGGATTTCCAAACACTTAAACGAGGAAGTCGACATAGTATTATTTTAAATTGGGTGAATGAAACAATTTTACCTCTATTATATTTTATATGTAAAACAAATAATTTTCATAATTATTAAAGTATATACAAATGAATTATTTGAATGTTTGAAAATATAAATATATATAAGTTAATAAAAGCTGTTTGAATAATCTTAATAAAAACAACAATTGTAAAAGAATGAATTATATAAGAAAATGGAATATAAGGATGGAATTATAATTAATATGATTTGCAATTTCGAAATAATCTTATATATAAGAAATGAAACAACATGAATACATTTATAAATATGAGTTATAAAAAAAATGGATTTAACTAAAAATTTGAAAATTTGAATCCCGTTTATTTTGAAAGTTGTTTTTCAAAGTCAAAGAGGTTATATTATCATAAATAGAAAATAAGTGAAATTATATAAGTACAAGGTTTGTAAATGTGATTTATAAATAGAAGGAAATTTTTAAAAGAATATGTGACGCCCCACCTCTATGCTCACGATAACAAAGGTTATTATAAGGAATAACGTCTGCTATTGCGAAGAATAAGGTTTGTTAGAAGCGACCATCCGTAAGTTATGCCTTAGACGAGTATTGATTACATCGATAGGAGTTGTGTAAATTACTCCCAAAGATATAAATTCAATCCAAATCTAAATCGAAACTACGGTGGCTAAAGGAAAATCCAGAACAACTCATAATAACAACAATACTGATAGTATAATCACATTAGAACAGAAATATCAGATATATAGTGGAAGACAAGTCTGGAATACGTGCTATAACAATCGATAGTTCACATAAACCAAATGTACATATACATATACATCAACATACATGAGATGGGAGTCAAATAACCAAAAGAACTCCTCGAAGGCTAGACAAAAGATGGAGTGAAATCCCAAAAGATGAAGCTGCAACTAAATCAGAGATGGAGATTGCCCTGAAATAACTTGGTCTGACCTGGGTATTATCTTAAAGGAAAATAATACATAGATCAGAATAATTTAATCTTAGAAGTGAATGCATCATAAATAACATCAAAGTAAAATAATAATAATCTCGAATGAGACTATTTAACATAAGAAATCAACATAGTTTAAATGAAGAAATCACAACAAACTCCATCAAAATCGACTTTCAAATTCACAATTGAATTCAAAACAGCAATTCAAAAAAACTAGAAATCAAAAATAGATAACTAGAAAATCAACATAAAAGTGGATCGATCCCATTATATGGCGAGTCTAAGCTACGCCGCACGTGCATTAACATATGGCCAAAGCCTACCAAGTATTGTCATCATAATTTTGACGTCCGACAAATGACCCAAAGGTCGAACATATGACCCGAAGGTCTAGTACTGGTATTTGGCCCGAAGGTCCATTATAGTGGCTCGAAAGCCCAACAAAATCATCAAAATCGTCAAACAACAAATATTTCAATTAATGAGTCCGGAATTAACTGAAATAGTAAAAGTATGCTTTCATACTCCGCACTTTTTCTAAATAGTTTAAATCTCTTCATTTTCTTGAAAGTGCAAAATTGTGTATTTTAAATAAATAACATTTTACATTCTCAAATGGACAAGTCCGGAATTAAGCGAATCAGTAAAAGTAAGGGTTCATAATCCTCAATTTTGCTGAAGCGTTTAAATCGCTTTCTCGTTCTTTTGAAAGCGCAAACTGTAAAATTTTTGGAAACAAATTCATTTGAAAACGATTTTTAAAACATGTGGTTAAAACAGCAACAACTATAGCAATTTCAACGATGAAATTACGTTTCATAAAACACCATAAAAACGGATATCAAAATCAGCGTTGCGGGATAGCCGCTTAAAAATCGACTTTTAAATTGATGGTTACTGAAGTTAAAACAACAGCAATTATTATTCGTCAAAAATCACATCAAAACAACACGTTTCAAAAACAAAGCACCGGCGTAAAAATCCGTTATAAAAATAACGGTAATAAAATTCATTTTAAAACCAAACACCGATTCTTTGTAAACAATTCGTTGGGCTATACAACTAATATGCTCGAAACACATATGGTGTTTGTACTCCATAACACTATGCACGCAAGGACAAAACAATTATATCCCCTCTACATGCTGACACGTCACAATTTATAAAAGAATGCTTGAGAAGATTTGGTTCACTTTGGTACATGCACTATATCACTCACTAAATAATCAAAAAAACAATGATTTGGAACTTATAATATTTACATGCAAATAATAAACGTACTAAAAAAAAGACGCAGCAAGAATTTTTTTGAGAAGGTTATATACATGCATGCACGGCCAGAGGTAATGCAACTTGTAAAATGTACAACACCAGCTTACACTCACGCACACTACAAAATGAAATATGCCCATTCCAAATTTGTAAAACACATGCATTATTTTCATGTACAAGTATTAACACGCGCAAATGATAAAATTAACACAATTTTTGTTTGACTTGGAACTCTTTCTCGTATGCTACACTGTATTACATGAAAAAAAATGAGATAGGGCCTAGCTACTTGTGTGCAGACACACAATAAATGTTTCCAAAATGATACAATGCTTTACGTGAAAGAGGATCGCCACTGCAAGTTCAAATCTTTACTTGTGTCCACATTATTTGCTTTATCAAATCTTTGTTGAAGTCGAGCAAAATTGTTCCTACTTGCATTAATTTTTCACGTGAAGGCAAAAGGTGCTTTACCTATCAACGTGCAATCGCTAGCAAGAAGATACTGACTTGGCAATAGATTTTTGCATCACTTTTTTTCTTCGAATTTTAATTATTTAAAATTTCTATTTAAACTATTTATTCCGACAGTAATTCAAAAATCATAGTCGTCACAAAATTTTAAATTATTTACTGCGATAGTAATAAAATCACGGTCGTCACAGACTCTCCAACTTATAAAAATTGTGTCCCCGCAATTTTCATACTAGAAGCAGTCAATAACGCAATTAATTCATCACAACAAAGATAAAAATAGAAAAGATGGATAAGGATGCTCACCCCCACCCAAGGAGGCGAGACAACCCGGGTAAGAACGCTCAATGAATTCTCTGGTTTCCCAAGTGCAATTCTTGTGGTTTGCGGACCATTGAATTTTCACAAGCGGGACTTATTTATTCCGAAGGCGTTTAACCTTCGAAGCTAGCACACGAATAGGATTTTGCAAAATAGCCAAGCCGGATGAGATCTCAAGATCTTGCAACATATGAGGATCAATAATAAAATCTGAATCTCGAAGGCATCGACGAAGCTGAGATATATGAAATATGTCGTGAATTCCCAAAAACTGAACAGGTAGCGATACACGATAAGCAACTGGGCCAATGCGTTCCGTAATAGGAAACGGTCCAATATAACGAGGAGCCAGTTTCCCGGAGCTACTAAAATGCACCACACCCTTCATCGGGGAAACACGAATGAATACGAGATCGCCAACAGAAAATTCCAAAGGTTTCCTACGATGATCGGCGTAAGATTTCTGCCTATTCCGAGCCTCTTTCATTCTCTGTCTGATAATATCAATCCTCTCAGATAAATCAGGAATATAATTGGGGCCGAGAACTAACTTTTTCCCCGATTTCAACCAACAAGATGGTGATTGACACGACCTTCCGTAAAGAGCTTCGAAAGGAGCCATGCCGATACTTGATTGAAAACTGTTGTTATACGAGAATTCAACAAGAGATAAGTGGTCTTTCCAACTACCACCAAAATCAAGAATGCAAGCTCGAAGGAGATCCTCTAAAGCCTGATTCACCCTTTCAGTGTGATCGTCAGACTGTGGATGATAAGCTGTACTGAGATTGAGCTTAGTTCCCAAAACTTTCTGAAGGCTCTGCCAGAAACCACTAGTAAAAAGCAGATCTCTGTCACTAACAATAGAACTAGGAACACCATGAAGTCGAACCACTTCTTTAGTAAACAACTTAGCCAACAAAGGAGCAGTCCGATTGGACTTGATAGGAATAAAATAGGCTGATTTAGTCAATCGGTCAACAATCACCCAAATACAAGTATGGCCCGACCTCGAACGAGGTAGACCATCAATGAAGTCCAAGGATATCTGATCCAATTTCTATAATGGAATCTCAAGGGGCTGCAAAAGACCACTGGGACGCCGGTGTTCTGCTTTAACAAGTTGACAAGTCATGCAACGACTTACATAACTTGCAATATTACGCTTCATGCCCTCCTAATAATATAAGCATTTCATATCAGCATACATCTTACTACTACCCGGATGGATAGTATACTTAGAACGATAACAGTCCTCAAGAATGTCATTTCTAAGATTAGGAACATCAAGCACGATCAATCTACCCTTCTTCCGAATACAACCATGAACATCAATATCGAAATCCTTTAGATCATCAATTCGGGATTCCGATTCACAACTCTGAATAAAATAAGCAATATGTGGATCTTATTTCTGGGCATCGACAACATGATCCAACAAACTAGGACGAGCTCCATGCTAAATAAAAGCACGGGAGAATCAGAAACTGAAGGAGGTCTCTAATATCAAAAAGAGATAAAGCTTCCAAAATATTACACTCTGCTAGCATCATGGAAACAACAACCTGCTGCTTGCGACTAAGCGCATCAGCAACTCGATTACCCTTACCAAGGGTATACTGAATATCGAAATCATATGAAGCAAGAAATTCGAGCCAACGTTGTTGCCTCATATTAAGCTCTTTCTGTGTAAATAAATACTTCAGAGATTTGTGATCAGCGAAGAGAATAAAATGCTCGTCCAATAAATAATGTCGCCAGATCTTTAGAGCAAAGACTATAGCGGCTAACTCCAAATCATGGGTAGCATAACGAATCTCGTTAGGCTTTAGTTGTCTAAAAGCATAGGCAACTACTCTATCCTTTTGCATAAGAACAGCATCAGTCCATAACCACTGACATCAGTATAAACAACAAGATCATGATTCCCTTCCGGAACCACTAAGATAGGAGCATGAGTAAGAAGATCTTTTAACTTCAAGAAAGAAGTCCCACACTTACCCGACCAAATAAAAGGAACAGCTTTTCTCATAAGAGCGGTAAGCGGTAAAGCAATACAAGAAAAGTCCTTAATAAATCGATGATAATAACCCGCCAATCCAAAGAAACTACGGATCTCAATAACGATCTCGGGCCTCTTCCAATTCTGGATAGATTCGATCATGGAAGGATCGACAGAAATACCATCGGAAGAAACAATGTGACCGAGAAACTTCACCTTATTCTCCCAGAAGTGACACTTGGAGAATTTGGCATGAAGCTGATGCTGACGAAGAGTGCTCAAAACAATTTCCAAATGCTGAATATGATCGGCTTTAGATTTGGAATAAATAAGAATATCATCAATGAAAACCAAGACGAACTTATCGAGATATTCCCGGAATGTCCGATTCATAAGATCCACAAAATACGTTGGATTGTTTGTCAAACCGAACGGCATAACAAGCCATTCGTAAGAATCATAACGAGTACGAAATGCGGTGAGACGAATGCTATCTTCCGCAACTTATAACCGATGAGAACCGGTAGCAAGATCGAGTTGGGAGAACTGCTTAGCACCACTTAATTGATCGAACATGTCATTGATCCTAGGTAATGGATACCTATTCTTGATAGTAAGCTCGTTAAGCTTGCGATAATCAATGCAAATCCTAAGAGTACCATCTGGCTTCTTAACGAAGACAATGGAGGCCCCCAAGGAGATGAGCTAGAACGAATAAATGTTTGGCTTCCAACTCAGATAATTGTTGCTTGAGTTCCTCATTTTCCTTAGCAGACATCCTCGTGGGAGGACGACTGACAGGATGTGCACCAGAGATAAGATCAATGCGGAACTCAATTGCCCTCTTAGGCGGCAATCTCGAAATAGGCTCAAAAACATCGGAAAAATTACAAACAACCGGAATATTAACAATGACATCCTCTGATTCGAATGAAGAGATAAGAGCATTCGAATCATGGTCCATACTTCGAAATACAATAGATAACTGCTCGCTAGCATCGGGATGCTTGAGATATAAAGTTCTTTCGGGACATAGTATTTGAGCTTCATAACGGACGAGCCAATCCATACCTAATATCATATCAAAACCAAGATGATCCATAACATGCAGATTCGCATGAAAAGAAAAACCACAAAGAATAATCTCAACATCATCATACAATAAACCAAGAGTAGCGGATCTACCAATAGGATTTACGATCCTCAAAGGGTAGCAAAGAGTAATAACATCCAAATGAATAATATCTACAAGCTCCTTCGACACGAATGAATGCGATGCACCCGTATCGAAAAGAACTCTAATGAGCGGCCATGAAATAAAATAAAACCTTCCAAAACAGAAGGAGTAATACCTTTGGGCTGAGAAGAATCACCAGAAACTTTAGCAACATTAAGCTTCCGAGATTTGAAACCCTTAGGAGCAATAGGACAATCAGAAACCCAATGACCATCTTTCTTGCAATAACGACAACTGCGAGGCTTATGACAGCCACGAAGAAGATGATCCAAAGAACCACAATTATAGCACGCCCTCTGAGCAGAAGGTGCACTACTAGCTAAGAACTAGAGGTAGCTTGCTTCTTCTTCTGGTTGGAAGAATTAGGCTTACGAAATGAAAACCTCTTCTTGTTGGGGTTCTTAGAAACCTCAACCTCATCGCCATTATCATGTTCCTTTTAAACAGCTTCAAGACAAAGAGCCAAATCAACAAGCTCCTCAAAAGATAGCTTAAGCTGAAGCAAAAGAACTTTCTTCAAATACTTCTTCAAACCATCCACAAAACGAAGATTCTTCTTGCGCGGAGTATTAATGAACTCAACTCCGTATTTGTATAAGGCCTCGAAAGATGCAACAATCAGAAACAGAGGACTTTCCTTGCTTCAACTCAAGGAAACTACGAGTAAGTTTAGCCTTTTCCGATTCAGGAATGAACTTAAGTTTGAATCGTTCCTTAAACTGAATCTAAGAGAGAGAGGACTCATCAACTTCTGCAATAAAAAGCTCATACCAATCAAGCGCATGCTCTTGCAACATACTAGATGCTGCAAAAACGCGATGGTGATCAGAAAGATCCATCCAAAAAAATATGCGCTCACAAGTGCGCAACAAAGTCTGAACTTCCATAACACTTTCCGATCCCTTGAAAGGCTGACCTCCAAGGTGGGAATAGTCACTACACATGCGGGCGAACGCAGACTTGTGATTAGGAGCTGCGGGAGCAGCAACAGGAGGCTGAGTACCCCGAAATAGCTCCATAAACTGTTCAGCTGGCATATAGACTCCATCCGGATGAGAACCACTAGACAAGCCTGCAGAAGAACGCTTCCCTCTACCTCTTCCAGCCATAGGATGAGAGACAAGAGAAGGTAAAGATTAGTTAAAACAACACACAATCGATAAGAAATTTAACAAATGGAATACTGCGGAATATGAAATTTATTCCTAGACATACTCCACATGTTAAAGTGGAAGAAATAGATTAACAAGGCACGAATAAAACCCCCAAATAGTTGTAACACATGTTCCATTCTGCTTCTGTTCTGTATATATTACAGTTTGTTCTGAATTTCAGCTCTGATATCAAGCTGTGACGCCCCACCTCTATGCTCACGATAACAAAGGTTGTTATAAGGAATAACATCTGCTATTGCAAAGAATAAGGCTGGTTAGAAGCGACCATCCGTAAGTTATGCCTCAGACGAGTATTGATTACATCGATAGGAGTTGTGTAAATTACTCCCAAAGATATAAATTCAATCCAAATCTAAAATGAAACTACGGTGGCTAAAGAAAAATCCAGAACAACTCATAATAACAACAACACTGATAGTATAATCACATCAGAACAGAAATATCAGATATATAGCGGAAGACAAGTCTGGAATACGTGCAACAACAATCGATAGTTCACATAAACCAAATGTACATATACATATACATCAACATACATGAGATGGGAGTCAAATAACCAAAAGAACTCCTCGAAGGCTAGACAAAAGATGGATTGAAATCCCAAAAGATGAAGCTGCAACTAAATCAAAGATGGAGATTACCCTGAAATAACTCGGTCTGACCCGATTATTATTTTAAAGGAAAATAATAAACGGATCAGTCTAATTTAATCTTAGAAGTGAATGCATCATAAATAATATCAAAGTAAAATAATAATAATCTCGAATGAGGCTATTCAACATAAGAAATCAGCATAGTTTAAATGAAGAAATCACATCAAACTCCATCAAAATCAAATTTCAAATTCACAATTGAATTCAAAACAACAATTCACAAAATCTAAAAATCTAAAATAGATAACTAGAAAATCAACATAAAAGTGGATCGATCCCATCATATGGTGAGTCTAAGCTACGCCGCACGTGCATCAACATATGGTCGAAGCCTACCAAGTACTGTCATCATAATTTTGGCGCCCAACAAATGACCCGAAGGTCTAGTACTGGTAATTGACTCGAAGGTCCATCATAGTGGCTCGAAAACCAAACAAAATCATCAAAATCATCAAACAACAAATATTTCAATTAACCAGTCCGGAATTAACCGAAACTGTAAAAGTATGGTTCCATACTCCACACTTTTACTAAATCGTTTAAATCTCTTCATCGTTTCCTTAAAAGTGCAAAATTGTGTATTTTAAATAAATAGCATTTTACGTTCTCAAACGGACAAGTCAGAATTAAGCGAATCAGTAAAGGTAAGGGTTCATAGTCCTCAATTTTGCTGAAGCGTTTAAATCGCTTCCTCATTCTTTTGAAAGCGTAAACTGTAAATTTTTTGGAAAAAATTTCATTTGAAAACGATTTTTAAAACACGTGGTTAAAACAGCAACAACTATAGCAATTTCAACGAGGAAATTACGCTTCACAAAACACCGCAGCGTTGCGGTATAGCCGCTTAAAAATTGACTTTTAAATTGATGGTTACTGAAGTTAAAACAACAGTAATTATTATTCGTCAAAAATCTCATTAAAACAGCACGTTTCAAAAGCAAAGCACCGACGTAAAAATTCGTTATAAAAATAACAGTAATAAAATTCATTTTAAAACCAAACACCGGTTCTTTGTAAACAATTCGCTAGGCTATACAACTAATATGCTCGAAACACATATAGTGTCTGTACTCCATAACACTATGCACGCAAGGACAAAACAATTATATCCCCTCCGAATGCTGACACGTCACAATTTATAAAAGAATGCTTGAGTTAGATTTGGTTCACTTTGGTACATGCGCTATATCACTCACTACATAATCACAAAAACAATGATCTGGAACTTATAATACTTACATGCAAATAATAAACGTACTAAAAAAAAGACGTAAGCAAGAATTTTTTTGAGAAGGTTATATACATGCATGCACGGCCAGAGGCAATGCAACTTGTAAAATGTGCTACACCAACTCACACTCACGCACACTACAAAATGAAATATGCACATTCCAAATTTGTAAAACACTTATGCTTTATTTTCGTGTACAAGTATTAACACGCACAAATGATAAAATTAACACAATTTTTTTTTTTGACTTGGAACTCTTTCTCGTATGCTACACTGTCTTACACGAAAAAAATTAGATAGGGACTGGCTACTTGTGTGCAGACACGCAATAAATGTTTCCAAAATGATACAATGCTTTATGTGAAAGAGGATTGCCACTGCAAGTTCAACGAATCAAGGACCAGAGTGCTCGAAGATGGTCACGCGTGCAACAGACTTCAACATGAAGTGCTAAACAATTGACATAAATGCTTGCAAATGAAGATGGTCTGGCACAAACACATTTTGTACGCAAAAATATTCAATAAATTAGAAACGTGAGTATTTAAACTCACCTTAACTCGTTCAAAGCAATAAGCAACAGAGATTCAAGTGGCAAAAATGACAGCCATTAATGCAATTTTCACTGCAACTGAAGCTTTTAAAACAAAATGAAATAAAGTTCCAGCTATTTTTCTTTTCTTAAAAATATTAAATCTGGCAACTCGGGGGTACAAATGCATTAACTAGAAAACGTGCTAGTCTACTCTTGCATTTAATGAGACGTGCACTTGCAAATATAGTACATGGCTACACTCATTATTCACACTTTTTTATGAACTGTGACAGCAATGCAAATATATGAAGGAAGAAATAATGTAAAGTGCCCACATTATTTGCTTTATCAAATCTTTGTTGCAGCCGAGCAAAATTGTTCCTACTTGCATTAATTTTTCACGTAAAGGCAAAAGGTTCTTTACATATCAACGTGCAACCGTTCGCAAGAAGATACTGACTTGGCAACAGATTTTGCATCACTTTTTTTCGTATTTTAGTTATTTAAAATTTATATTTAAATTATTTGTTCCGACAGTAATTCAAAAATCACGGTCGTTATAGATTTTTAAATTATTTACTACGACGGTAATAAAGTCACGGTCGTTACAGAATATAAAGCACTGAATTCGCTACTGTTGCTAGGAAATAATAAGGGTGATGACTGTAGCATCATCATTATCATTTTCGAGTTTCTGTGTGATTGATTTGCTACCAATAGTAAATTAAAATTGAATTTTTGTTGTGATAAAAATTTGAATTTAAAATCCAAGTTTGTAATTGATAAATATAAGTAAAATGAATTTGGACTGATAATATGAAATAATAAATTTAATTTTGGTAATGTTAAATAAATTAGAGTTAGCATAATAAATATATGATTGACATTTAACTAAAGGAAAGTTAAATAAAAGAAATTGGATTTTAATTGGATTTGATAAGTTATTGAAATGGAAATTGAACTTAAGTGATAAGTGATTATATAATATAAATTTGAAGGTTTAAATAATAATAAGTTGTATAACTTACGAAATGAGAAAATGTAAGTAAAACCAATTGTTAAAATGGTTAAACAATTTTGTTAAGCAAAACAAAAATCTGAATTTGAATAGTAATGTGAAATTTGACTTAAGTAAAAGTTAAATAAAATAGAATTTCAATTAAATTAGTAGTGAACTTAAGTTGTATAAGTGAAAGTAGATGCAAGTGAGAATAAAATGAAATATTGCTTAAGTAATATTGAATAAAGTTGATTTTGGTATCGAAGTAAATTAATAAATGAAGTAATTAATTGAATGTGAATTTGAGGTATAAAAAGAAATTCTACTTTACTTGTAAAATGAATCATCATTGGAAATGTCGTGTTAAGAATTTGAATAAAACTTAAGTTAAGAAGTTGTGAATATTAGAATTCAAACTAAATTGAATATTAAACCAACTAAAAGTAAATTAATTTTGTAATGTTGGTTATACATTGGTTGATTAGATGGTTGTTAGTTGATTGTATAGAAATTCATATGAAATTGAACTAATTAACTTGAAAGAATCAAAATAGAAGTGAATTTGATTTAACGTGAAAGTAAGCAAACTTGAATGTAAATTAGTGAATGTAAACTAATTGAATAAATGAATGTTAGTAAAACCAATGTTAATAAATCAAATGTGGTTAAATTAAAAACCAATTCATTAAATATCAATAACAAGTGAATTTATATTGATTTGGCTATGGATTGTTGGATATATATTGATTTGTTGGATGTTTGTTGGATAATAGTTGTTTGATGGTAGGATTTGTTGTTTCGATTGCATTTGCTATATTGGCATATATAGTTGTTGCATTGATATATGTTTTATATTGATATTACTTTCTATATACATGTTTCTCATTATTGTTGAGTGTTTAGTAGGTGCGGATGGCACTCGCTTCGCATTTGGAGCTCGCTTTCATGCTATATTAGCCGTATATTCATGCTAATTATATATAAGGTACATATCTCGGATTACATATCGTACTTTTCCACTTTTTTCCCTTCGGGATGCCTCGTCCTTGAAGATGAGATGTATATTTGTGATATATATATATATATATATATATATATATATGTTGTGATCCTACTATGATCGAACTGCGGAAAGGAGACGCTGGCAAATTTTTTTGAAACTTGAGGCGTTATAAAATTTTGAGGAAATTGAGGAAATTTGTGAAAACAAAATTTTCGATATTAAGTTAAAAGTTAAACGATATTAATTGGTTTTGGAAAGATAACTATAAATGGATTTGAAACTTAGAATTTTTTTTTGTAAGTTTAACTATTGGATTTTGAAAAAAGTTAAAAGGTTAAATAGATTTGGTAAATCTAATTTGAACGACTCGTTTTGAAAAGTTAATTGATTTTGTGACTTTTTCTTACTTGGTAATTTCAAGGACGAAATTCTTTTAAGTAGGGGAGAATGTAACGACCTAGAATTTTAGTCTTTTGAAATTCGTATATTTAATTAATTTTAAATATTTAAAAGTTAAGTTCATAAGCTGAATAAACTATATTTCGAATATAGAGATTTGATTGGATAATTAAATTGTTAATTTAACATTGGAAATTGCATAAAAAATTGGAAATTGAATTTAAAATGAATAAAAATGATTTATAAAGTTGTTTTAAATTCTATTTGAATTAGAATGATGTTAGTAAACTTTCAAAATTGAATTAAAAGTTAATTTGTAAAAATTGAATATTTTAATATTTAATTGGCGAGAGAAAATTGTCATTTTTCAAACCGTCTCGGATTTTGACGAAACTAGTTTCATTGGATCCGCAATGTTATACTATTGTAAGCTTTCAAATTTCGTATAAATCGAATTTACGGTTTGTCCAAGGCAAGCTAAAACGCATAGAATATTGTTTAAGTAAATTTTAAATTTAAATAAGTCGATTTGAAAACCTATCATCCAAATACGATTGAATTGGCTTCCGATATATATTACATTGCGTTCGGAATAGAGGTAAAACATTATAAATGCCAGGCGGCACGCATCGTTTCGAGTTCGAAAAATTTGACGATGATAGTGCGCGAAAATTTTCTACATAAGGCCACAACATTTTCGTTTGCATCAAACTCTACTGGGGTTAGGGCTAGCCGCCATTGCATAAACCAATGGCCAGAAAAGCACAGTCCTTCTTCCCTTATTATCTTCCAATCCACCAATAATTATCGAAAATTTCCAACTAGAAAAATATTGAGCATTGCGAGATCTGCAAATCCATATGGTGATGATCGTGATTGATGCAACGATGAAGGTGAAAAAGGCTCGCGTTCAACCTACGTCTGCACGTGCTTTTCATAACCATGGTGGGACCATGCTTCTTGATACTTTTGCCGTGGGTAGCTCTCGTCGAGGGCATTTGAATAGAAATCGCCGATCGTCGTATAGTTCATCGTAGGTGGCTCGAAAATTTACGAGAGAAAGCGGCTTGGTGGGTTTGTGTCGTGCGTCGTTAACCTGGGACGGAGAAGAATAGCACAGCCGGCCACGATTCCATCAAGCAAAATGAACAGTTGCGATTAAGGTTTTTAAAAAAAATATAAAAAAAAGAAATGTAAATTATTATATTATAAATTTATGTGATGTTTAAAAATGCATACCTTTTTCATACGAGGTCCATTTCACACAAAACGAATTACATTAGGTTAGTATGGACGAACACTACACGATGGAGCTGGTTTGGAGTTGATTGGAGCTAGTGTGAATTTTGGATAAAATTAAAAGGTCGTTTAATTTTATTCGGAATAAAACGCTGAAATCGCGACTACAGTCAATGTGGGTACAACTCACTCTTTCTGACTCATTGATATTTTTATATAAGTGAAAAATAATTTATTATATGATGATTGATGATTTTTTGGATGATATATGATATATTGATTGGTATTTGGATATATACCTGCCTAGTGGAGCGGATGACCCTATACGTTCTCGTGTATGAGCGGATGAACCTTTGTACGTGCGTCTCCCTTGAAGCAGACATTGTATACATATTCTAATATATATGTTTATTGTAGGTAACAGGTTGGAGGGATCCAACTAGATTCCTCACAAGTATTCATTTTATTTACAGATATTGTGATGTATTTTGTTATCATATGATATATAATGTTTTGGTTGTCGTGATTGTTGTATTTATTGCAATTGCAGCATTGAGCCTATTTTGGTAATTTTAAAAATATTAAAGTGATGATTTTTAAATTGAAAAAGGATTTTTCAAAGAGATTTTGGAAATACACGTTTTATTGAATTTTGAACTATTAGGAAATTGATTTATTTTAAATAAATAAATGTGATAATTTTTATTGTTATAAAAATTATGATTTTTAGGAAATATAATAAGGATATGATTTTTGAAATAGGAAGTTAACTATTTTGTAAAATAGTATAAATTGTGGTTTTTGATTTATTATAAATGGTTTGTATATAAGATTTATAAAATTGAATTTTTATAAATCAAAGTAACGAAATTATAAAGAAGTTTTGATAGTGTTTAAAATGAAGTTATAAATGGATTTTTATAAGTAAATAAGATTTATAATTATGAAGTTATAAAATGAATGGGTTTTGTAAATAAATGGATTATAATTAATTAACTTGTAAATTGGACTTTGGAATATAAGTAAGATATATATAGAATTGGTAAATAAAGAGATTTTATAAATTAAAGTTTTTATAAATAAAAATGGAATTTATAAACATTGTTTTATAAATCTGAAACCAGTTGAATTTGATAAGTTAATTATTATACTTATTAAAGGAATTATATCAACGATTTCGAACAGTGGATAATCCTTTAATAAAGTGCAATAGTAATAAATTTGATTAGGTATTAAATCCAAGATTTTTGATAGTGGATTTTGCTTTGAAATAAAATGTGTAGAAGTATTGAATTTGGTGAACGAACTATATTCACGATTTTGGACAGTGAATAATCTTTTGAAATTAAGTAAATGTTTTGAAAGTGACCTTTTAAATGGAGTTAAACGATTTGAAGTTGTTTTAAAATGTGTTGAATATAAAAACCATAGATTTCAACACTAATTGTTGAAATAGACGTTTTCGAGAAATAAGGGAATGATGGACTATAGCATTGTTGTTATAGTAAATGGTTTTCAAAAGAAAATGCTTTTATATAGTATTGGGGTTTATATATCTATCTAATTTTCGAATCCTTATACTAGTGATTTTGGATTGTCGTAACGATGTTTTACGCAACATTCGTTTTGATCCAATTAAATGTGTTTAAAGTGAATGTTTTCCTTAAAGAATAAAATATATACTTAATTCTTATTTAATTATATGTAATATTTTCTAAGTGTTGAGAATAAATAGAACTAGGAATTATGTATTATTGAATAAGTATTTGGAAATGTTTTCCAATATAGAAGTTTAAATGGTTTTGAGAATATATCTTTTTAAAGATAATTTGAAGTGAATATTTGGCAAGTGATTTAATTAATAAAAGATTAATTAAAAGGGCCTAGTGGTTGTTATGGTGCTAAATATTTGTTTGTTTGCTTTGATACTTAATAACTGACTATCGATCTTGGACAAATTTTAGTTCCTCGACTTGATGTGAAACTATTTAGTCGTACCTTAGTACGTAGCCTTCTGTGTAGGCTTGATTATCCTTTGTGTTGAGGATGTTGATTCATGTAGTGCGCAGTATTACTCCAATCTATCGAGCTTCCTTCTTGGCCCGAAGGATATGAAGTTGAAAGTTGGAAATGTGATAAGTCTCTGAGACTTAGTTTCTGTGTGAGGTTGGGAAATGCTTTTGCGTTGTTGGTGCGAAGAGACTGGGATCAGATTTATTTGACAACTACTTCGAACCAACGTATATGCGACGATTGTGCAGGTTGCTTATGATGATATCGATATTCCGGATTTTCATAGTGGGGGACTGCTAGTTGATCGTTTGGGATTAAAATCACAATATACACAGTAGCATTCGTCTCTTCATTATGATATTCAATGCGAGGACTATTCGCTACTAATCCTAGAGATTTCTCGACAGGATGTGGTAGGAAAGTACCTTCAGTTTGTCATGTTCCTGGACAATTTGTATGGATGTTTGTCTAACATTGCATTCTAAAAATTACGTACATTGGTTTTTACAAACGTACATCAATGGTGGCGGAGAAGACAACTTCTCTTAGCTTAACACCCTCCTTGAGACGTATGAGCTTAAGGGTTGTATTTTTGTGGAAGGCAATTAGTAGTCAATGGAAATGGCCGTGTGGCATCCAAAGTGATGTGATATGCGACATGTGAAAGGTAATCATAGCCTCGTGAGCCTCACACCTCGGTTATGATGGGATTCTATGTGGCCAGATATATGATCGCATTCCGGATAGTAGTGATTTGAGTTATCATATGTTCTAAGCCATAGGTACCAGATACGTCTGGGCCTCATGGTAGGGATGTACGAAGTCCAAGTCCTTAGATGTTATTCGCAGATTGCATCTACTTTTAGCCATTTGTGTTGGTGTATAACGGCGTCTGAGTCATGAACGTAAGCCATGGATACAGATTGATTTTTCCACTATTTCCTGTCATGTTGGAAATCCATTCCCAATACGAGGTTTACGATTTTGATTGTATTCTCAAAATAGCTGTAATGACTTGCAAACATTTCAGCTACCCCTTTTGTATCATATATTCCGTTGACCCAATCCAGATATATTCTGTTAGACTTAGTCCAGGTATTGATACCTTATTTGAATAAGTTTTTTTGAAAAGTGATTTCAAAAGAATGTCATTAGAAATAATATCAAAAGTTTTGATATATAAAAATGTTTTAGTTGTTATAAGGTAAAAACATGTCCGTGTTTATGTGTGGACTTGTCTTACGAGATACTTTTGTTTTGATAAAGGATAAGTTTGGTAATTTAATAAATTCAGTTGAATGTGCTTCTCACGTTGCTTTACCAGACTGGTTCGGGCGTTTTTCCCTTTCGATGCTCGGGTCAGACCGAGTATATTTACATGTTCAGATTTGGTGTCTTTTGAGCTTCAACAGGAGAGCTGGAGATGTTCATTTTCGTACATCCATATTTGCTTGATTATCTGCTGCATTGCTTAGTTGTTTTAAATTATCGGCATTTGTAAGAACATGTTATTATAACTACTGAGGCTGATAACTATTGATTGATTGTTGAATTCTGATTAATGTGTATATACATACAGTTTCTGTTTTGTAAAGATCATTGATATGATATTATACATTTTCCGCTACGATGTGAGATCTGTATTGTTCTGTATGGTTCTATCTTCTTTCTTCTCTTCTCTTCTTCTCTCTTCTTTTCTTTCTCTTGACTATCCATCAGTCTGTGCTTTTTGGGTCGGACATGTGTGGATTATTGTCGATTCAAAGGGTACGGAAAAACGGTTCGTCACAATTATGTAACGATTCAATAATAAAGTCATCGTGTGACAACTCTTTAAAAAATCATGATTCATTCACCAAAGCCATCATGAGTCATTCATCAAAGCCATCATGGATGATGGAACCATAGTTAGATAGTGATAGTGTTAGGGGTATGTCCTAAGGGAAATTGCGTAATTTGTTACGTATATCTAACTTGATAACCAATCTTGTTCGAAAGAAAAGGTGTTTTCTTTCTATTATATACTTAACATAATGTTTTATATATTAATTAAGTTATTTAATTAAAAGTATATTTAATCGTAAACCCGTAAATGGTATGTTTTGTAATAATAGGTACAAAATGTTGTAACCATGATAATTTATCACAATGAAAATAAATATACTATTTTAAATATTTCTAATCAAGATGCATCGAGACTGAATATCGATATATCCTTTGAGAATAGAGAACGTAACGCTCTACAAATGTTAGGCAGTGTATTACTCATGGCTGCTAGGAGCATCAAGTGGTTACATACTGATAGTTATTAGATACATATGGAATGATTCACTAGATAGTTTCTATTGTTTAATATAATTAAGGTCAAATAGAAAATATCGATGTGACTAATTTACATAATTCTCTAGACTTGAGAATGATGTTGATCTTTATTGAGGAACCCTGCTTTGATTATAGTTAAACCGTGACATGACATCCATAGAACGACTATAGTTGGATCAAATAGAAGCACTAGAAGTGAAACACTATTCGAAAGAGGATTCATCTCCTCAGTTATATGAGGTTACTGTCATGGTCAATTAAATTCAACGCAAAGTCAAAGTTCCTGGTTAGAACATTTCGATTAATAATAATTGTTATTATTGAACCAAGGATTTTGTGCTTAGACTATAAAGATGTGTAAGTGATAAATTAAGCCAAAATGCCACACTAAGGTGACGTATGAACGTTAAAATTCGAATTGTTTGATATTAATCTTGACTGAATTTGTACATTTGAGTCGTACAACCATAATGATGAATTCTTCAAAAAACCACAAGATTTAATTAATTTATAAAATATTATGAATTGATTAAATTAACTAATATTTGATAACTAGTCATTATTATTTAATTTAGTTGATGTTTGGGAGTAATTTAAACACATTTATAAAAGTTATATTTGCACGCATTGATATACGATATCGATGTAATTTAAATAAAACATAATTGTATGCAGTGATTTATGGAAATTTTATATCATTTGATGGCATGTATTTTACCATATTATATAAAGAGAGAGGAGTGAAGAGAGAGGGAGAGAGGGATAACAATGGGAATTCGTTAGGGAAGTTTTAATTAAAGAATGAGAAATGTTTCGTTCTTTTAATTAAAACATATCCACTAATTCATTTCTAAAGAAAACTCATTCTTCTCATTCATTTAAATTTTTTTCTTCTTTCTATCGTCCTAACTTTTCATTGCAGAAAAAAATTCTTTAGAATTTTCAGCTCCAAATCACAATTCTAATTTTGTAATTCTTCTTAAATTGAAACTTGATTTATGTTTGTTAATACTATATTTCAGAATATGAGAATAGTCCAAACTAATTTTATATGCATATATGTTTAAGAGTTTAATTGCTGATTTAAATGACATTGTTAAATGAGTAAAGAAAGGAGGAATGTCCTTCATATTTTACTTTTTCATAAATGTCTACCTTGATTCATTAATTGTCCTTTTGTATATATAAGTTAACTTTTGTCTATTAATAAAACATCTTTTAATATATTATGTATAAGTGTAAGTTGAACTTATATACTATTACTTATAAATCTTAAAACAAAATTTGGACAATAAAGGCATGTGCGAATTTTATAGTAAATGTCATTTAATATGTCAATTCATTTAATTAAAAAAAGAGATGAAATGTTTCTCTCTCCACCTTTATGGCTCATCCTCCCTTATTTAATTATTTGTGTCAAGAAAAGGAAACAAACGGTTTCTATCACTAAACTTCTACATGTTTATTTATGTATTCACATACATATACATATATACATATATATTATGTACTACTTATATATTTCTTTTCCAGTTAAAACACATGAAGTATTTGATACATTCATTACATTACATAGTCAAAATATATTATGTACAACTTATATGTTGCCCATTTAGTACAGTGTCTAGAAAGCTAGTACTAGAATTGGAATTGGATAATAAGTACAATGTACTACCTGGTTATCGGGCTGGCCTGAAAGGTGAGGTGAGCCCAAAATTTACTCCAAATAGAGAAGGCCTGGTTTGAATTGAATCTTGGACTAATTTTCAAAATTGTTCTGAAAATCAAAATAAAAGATTTCAAATTTAAAAGTTAAATTTAAAATAAAAACATGTTCATTATAAAAGTTATAATACAACATAACTTTTCAAAGCGTTTGAAAAAATAGTGACATTTTCAAAATGTTTGAAAACATTTAGTTACTGATTTCAAATTTTGAAATTTATTAACAAGATAAATAAAATGAATTAATTAAATAGGTTAATCAATTAATACTTATAGACATGTATTATATATATTGATATGTATTATGTTATTTTAAAGTGTTTAAGATAAGTAAATATATGTACGTATGTATGTATGTATGTATATAAAATAAAATTTTGAAATTAATATAATTAAATTAAATTTTTTTATTTAAATTAATTATTAAAAGTATATTAATTAAATAAAAATACACATGCATATCATATATGTGTTATACTATAAAGCTTATGCGCGTTTGCGTGTGTAATATATAAGTGTTACTATAAAGGTATAATATACACTATAAAGGTTATACTAGACATGTCCAATATAAAATTTGTATTGGAATACTAAAATGAAATTTAATTTAGTTGAATTTAATTAAATAAGATTTAATTAATATAATAGTATACATATGACTATTATATAAGAAATATGAAATATAAAAGTTATATAATAATAAAACTTATATGATATGAATGTATAAACTAAACGTGAAACATTAAAAAAACTTTAAATAGACATAAGAAATAGATACATATGCAAATATAAGTATACCGTGATTTTCAATGTGTCCGATACTTGAATGACAAGAGTATTTCATATGAAGTACATTATTCCATAAGTAATAATAATACATTCATATAAAATATGGATGCTAATAATTTTGCCAAGTTATACAGAATATAGTGCATGATATTATACAGGATTTGAATCGAAGACTATATAGTATAAATACTCAAGAACTGAACATGAAGACTCATGAGTATAAAGATCAAGATATGAAGATCTCAAGACTATGGTATGGTATATAGAGTCACAGAGATTGTTAAAGTCTTTGGTAGCAATCTTTGATCTCTATTTCTTATTTTTATCCTTTTTAATTTAAATATAATATATTTAAAGATATTTTTTAAAGTTATCATAAGTATAAAATATTTATTAACTATGTTTAAAATAATTTACAAAGTATCAAACCATTTTACAAAGTATAGAGTTTTAAAAAAATTAAAAGAAATTAGTTTTCAAAATTTCCATACATATGTTGACACATAAGTAGATAGTAAGTCGACATACATGCCGTAATTTTGAAATTTAAATTTTGAATTGATTTATTTCTCGTAACTCTTTGCGAATTGACATCTCTATTTATTCTCTATATATGGGGGTTTCCAAACAAATTCTTATTAACTACTTTCTTATTATCTTCTCCCCTCTTACTCTGCTAAAATTTCTAGTGAAAATATATTCAAATCTTCTCAAATTCAAACTAGAATTAGTTCAAACTTTGTTGTATTGATTTTCTACTATTTACTCTCCGATTTCAATCATTTCTCTCTCCCAATCAAAGATCAAAGCGATGTCCAAGTGGTTATAGTATTCATTATAACAAAAGATCAAGAAATTGACTTTGGAAAAACCATCAAACACTAGCTGTCTTTAAGTGGGTGTGTTTGCGTCCCGTTTAGATCAAATGGGTGTGCTTTGTGTCCTTGAAATCCAAGCGAATGTGCTTTTGTCCCTTCAAAATCATGTGAGCGTACCTAGAGTTCAGAAAATCTGGAGAGTGTGTTTCGTAACCTTGAAATCAAGATTATATTAGGTTTCCTTCTGCCCATTGAAGGTTTGACATTTGAAAAGAAATCTGTACAAGTAATTGCACGGGACTAGATATAGGGTACCTCCGAACTAGTATAATAATCCCTTGTGTGATATCCCTAATTCTCTACTTTTTACTTTTCTGCATTTATAATTATTTGTGTTTGCATTGTGATTGTACATTTTGTATTGATTAATAATAAACTAGAAAGAACTTCAAAAAGATTTATAAACTTATAAAATAGTACTCACCCTCTTTATTGTTTAATTAGTCTTAAGATATATAATTTCAAAACTAACAACTAGTAAAGAAAAAGCACGCAACACATACAAGTGATAGCACCCGTGCCTAAACAAATCCCACCTAAACAAGCCCAAACATGGCAACCGGACATCAAATCCAATAAACATGTGTCACCCATAGTCAGCTAATTCAATCCCCGCATTTTCATAAGAAATTTACTTCCACCCCATATAACGGTGGTAGATCTATGGTCGATAATGTTAAATTTTGGTGATACAAAATCACTACTAGAAGGAAACAAATATGCAAAAGGGAAAGTAATCACGTTTTTTCATTATGAAAATGCATAAATAATTGGACTGCATTTGAATGAGATGGCAAGGAAATATATGCATGCGCATATTATGGAATAATATATATGCAAAAAGATATGCATATTATTTCTTTCTTCGTAATCGCATTGCTTAGAATTATTTTCTTCCATCTTTGGAACTAGTGAATTACTTGCTATGTTTGCACGATTTGTTACCGTTTTAATTTGCCTCCATTATCTTCTTACCATATTTTGGTAATATGATTGATGATTCACATGAATTTATGTTGGCTATATATTGAGGGTAGACTTCATTGTAAACCCATCCTGGTATTCAGCCAGTGATCCCCAAATGGAGTGTCTCTTCTTGTTATCCCTAATTTAGGGCTTTGGTATGTAAACTCTTGTCTTCTAATCTCTTGTAATTCTCTCAAGTGTAACAAAATCTCTCTCCTTTGGACTGGACGTATACGATCTAGATGATGGTGGAACCAGTATAAATATTGTGTGTCTCTTTTCTTTCTTTTTTATAGTTATTTGCTATTTATTTGGAGTAATAGAATAATTGCTGCTAGATTGAATGATGTTCAATTTGACAAATCTAGATCCTGTTTATTGTCTTTATGCATTTGTGCAATTTTTGCACAACAGATAAGCTTGGCAAACTATGTCCTTCTCTAGAATTTTTGCACATTGAAACTTTGCAGCCACTCTCGTTCAAAGATCCTTCGATTCATCACAGCCTAGATATAAAAGATTGTAGAAACTAGCAGCATATAAGCAAATTGTCGCTATATCGAATCTCATTGGAATATTTGCTGGAAAGCCATGGCCTCGTCTTGTACATTACCTAATGTCAGATCTTGAAGTCTAAGTTTAAGTTTGATGAAAGTAATCAAGTATTTGCTAAAGGAGTAGTAAAAAAACAAATGATCGTTGGATCCTTCTTTGGACGACACGACGAGCACCAACTATCAATTTGGATCCCCCAACTTGATAATCGGTCCGCTGTAGGTAATCTTGTTAATCGCTTTGTAGGCACAAGCAGACATCTTCTTAGCACATAAATTATTGCCGACTACTTTCCACCATTGCGCTGTAGGGTAGGTAACATGAAATTGATCAAATGCAAAAGAGAAAATGAACCTATCTGAATCACAAAACACCAATAATCTGAATTATTATCACCATTAAATTTTACACCTGGTATATGCTGTTCGACTTCTCTGGTTTCTGACAATAATTCAGGTACCAATTTGTTGTCCTTGATAATAGAAGACACTATTTAGTTAATAGAATTAAGTGTAGCAATTCTCTGCCATCCTAGTAAATCTACTAGGGATTTATGGTCGATCCAAGGATCGAACCATAAGGAAGTCGCGGATCCATTAAAAATTACTCTGGTAAGTAGGTTACATGTTGTGTCCCTACGTCTCAAAATAGAGTGAGTAGTTCTTATTGATAAGCTTATTCCAAAAATACATGCCAGCGATATATTTATTTCTTACCCAAACTACCCAAAGAGAATGACTACTTAAGAGATTCCAAGTTTGTTTCATAATTACAGTGGACCTTAAGTCTGTTAGTTATCTTAGCATTATTCCTCCTCCTCTATTTGGCCTACACAAAATATGCCATGCAATTCTATGGTTTCTGCCACCCTAGAAAAAATTAGTGCACATAGACTCAATCTTGTGTAGGATAAAGTTTGGCAAATGATAAATTAGATGCCAATAAAAAATGTTTGGAATAATTACATCGTGAATTAATTGTGCCCTCCCTGCAATTGGTAACAAGTTGTTATCCCAACTTTTCAGTTTAATAGAAATTTTTTTTTTGGCAAAGAAGTACACTCAAGCGGCATCAATATAATCAGATGATAATGGTACTCCCAAATATTTAATTGGTAATCTCCCTTCTATTATGTTAAGAATTAGTAGTATTTCAATTTTATTTTGCACTGCATCACTAATATACAAGGTAGACATCAACAGATTCGTATGTAATCCTATGCACGATTGAGTTCCTCAAAAATTTGTTAAATAGCATTGATGAAGTAGCTTCAAGAGAGAACATCACATCATCTGTATATAATAAATGAGAAATAATTGGGTGATTCTTTGAAATAGGCTACAATTTGTTTTGAGTTATACTATCTTCCATCATCAAAGAAAGAAACTCCAAAGCAACACAAAATAAGTAATGTGATTGTGGGTCACCCTGCCTCAACCCTCTATTTGACAAAGAAACCTTTGGGCGAGACATCAACCAATATAGAAAATGTTGATGTACTTTTACATTCATAAATGAGATTTATCGGAGAAATAGGAAAACCCATTGAAAAGAGCATATGAAAAATAAATTCTCTGTTAACCATGTCATAGGCCTTTTGCAAATCAATTTTAATACACATTCTAGGTATAGCTCTTTTCTTAAAATCTCTAATTAGTTCATGAGCCTATAGAATATTTTCTCCTATATTCCTACTAGGAATAAAAGTAGGTTGATTTTTTGCAATTAAAAATTCGGGAAATTTTTTAGTTGTATTACATATAATCTTGGCAACTAATTCATAATGACATTAGCATATGTTATGAGAGTCAGGAAGGTATGGTTGGCTCCTTCGGCAATTTTTCCATATTGAAATATCTCTGTAATAACTGAAAGTTGTTTTTCATGAAGTAGGTCATAATGTAGCTTGAAAAGCTTAGATGAGAATCCTTCTAGGCCTGAGCTCTTTACATCATTAATTGACTACAAAGCAATTTTAATTTCTTCTGGTTACACTCAGGGCCGGCCCAATGAGTTAGGTTGCTCGAGATGAATACAACATTTGTTGCCTTTTATACAAAATAAACTAAACAAGACTAATATTATAATACATATATTTTTAGTTCACATAAAAACACAAAATATTTCTAACGTACATTGATACATTATACAAAAGTTTTAACATGCTATGATAATAAACCATCATCTACGTCAAGCATTCTAGTATGATACATCGAACTATTTCAACGAAAACAACTTCTTCTTGCATTTCTTGAAGCAAACTCTTCAATTATATCGTCATATTTTAGCATATTCAAATATTCATTTTCAATTGAGATCATTGCTAACCCACTTAATCTTTCTTGTAACATGGTGCTTCGAAGATAAGTTTTAATTAACTTCAATTTAGAAAAGCTTCTTTCCGCCGAAGCAAACGTGACGGAAATAGTCAATAAAATCTGATATGCAACCCACACATTTAGAAATCTACTCACATCCCAATAAGATCTTAAAAAATCAAGAATGCTAACTGATTTTGTCACCAATGGTAATATCCTTTTCAATTGTTTAAGCTCAATAAATAACCCCTTTCGACAAATATCACTCTCTTTGTCGTGTTCCAAAAATATTTCAAGTTTCAAGCATTGATCTTTTAACTGTTTATCATCACAAATCTTAAATTTTGCATTTAATAAAAATCCAAAAATCTCTTCATAAAGCTTAAATTGTTCAAATCGATCGGTAAGTGAGGTTAGATCTTGATCCATTATGTGGAGAAAGTAAGTGACTCTAAATTTATCTTCCAAAGATTGGCTTCCATCAATATCAACTTCTTTATCCTCGTTAAATTGCTTCTTTCTACGAATAACTCTTCTTTTCGGAAATGTTGGTTCAATGCCAACTTCTTCCGCAAGTTCTTTAGCTTCATTCATCATTTCATCATATCCAACTTCTCTAAAATTCTTAAAAAATGCAATAAGTCCACTTACATTATTAATTGCATTCTCAATATCCATTTCCTCCGCTTGAAGTATTTTGCTAACCCGATTAGTATTGTCTAATATAGTATACCAAATACATAAACTAATCAAGAATTCAAAATCCTCTAAATCATTTTGACATAAAGCTTTAGCTTCCACCCTCGCAAAATCATCATTGGAATTATTAACAATATCTATCAAAGCATCTCTTAACTCCGATGGTTGAGTTCTTATCGCCTTAACACTTTCAATATGACTTTCCAACAAGTTGCGGACAATGCCTTAGGAGTCAATCTCTTTACATATTTTCTAAGTATTTCCTATCAATGTGTTGACCCGGAAAATAAAGTATAATTTTTTTACAAATAAGCAAAAAAAATTCTAGCTTTAATACATGATTTGACCATATCACATAAAGCAAGATTCAAGCTATGACACCCACATGAAATATAAAATGCTCTAGGATTTATGTCAAGAAGCCTTTTTTGTACACCTTGATGTTTACCTATATAAATATTAAGTTACCATTCATAAATATATTGAAATAATAAATGATCATTTATATTTATTTATCTATTTCGAAAAAGCACACACCTTTCATATTTGATCCATTATCATAACTTTGTCCTCTTACATCATCAATATTTAGTTTAAGATCGATTAGAATATCTTCAAGCTTTTTGAAAATGCCAAGCCCCGATGTGTCATCAACCTCAATGAATCTAAGAAAGAACTCCTCCACCTTAACGTTACTTGCATGTTCAACATCTACACATCTTATAACAATTGACATTTGTTCTTTATGGTTTAAATCCGGCGTACAATCAAAGAATGACCGAAAAGAATTTTGCTTTTGATATTTTCATAAGCAATATTTCTTTAATCTTTTTGGCCAATAGAAGTATTAGTTCATTTTGTATTTTATGGCTAAGATAATGATTGTTCATTTTATTATTTACCACGCATCTAAGGTGATCGTCCATAATTGGATCAAATTCGGCAACAAATTCAATGAGTTGGCAAAAAAGACCATTGTTCTTCTCATAGATTTTTTTCATTAGATCCGCGAAATGGTAAATTATTTCGGAAGACAGTTTTCACAACACCAATAATGCGAACTAATACTTTTTTCCATTGTTCTCTCTCTTGGTCGATTAGAGACTCCATTTTTTTATCAACTGTTTCTTTTAATTGAAGGCCTCTATACAAATCTACCCATTTGATAAGACTTGCGGTATGTTCTGAATTACATTCATGCTCTCGAAGTTTTGTTGTAATATTATGCCAATCATTAAATCCTTCTTCTCCTGATTTGAATGATTTTTGTGAATTTTTGAACAACTTGCAACAAAAACAAAAAACTTTATTCACCTCATTTGAGTAGACGAGCCATTTCCATTCATGCTCATCTCCACGTGGATAATAACCAATATAATGTTTAGAAGAAAAATGTCTTCCATCACTTTCATGTTTAGGAAACTTATCATTCTGTTTTAGAATTTTAATAGGCCCTTTTCGAACTATCATCACTCTTTTACTATCCGTAATTTTCCCCTACAATCCCGGATCATAGTTGACATCGATATCTTTCTCATGGTCAAGCTCAATAGCATCATGAGCAATAACTTCATCATTATCATTAACTCCTTCATTGTGATTGCTTTCTTCACTACTACTTTCATTAATAAAATCTTCATTTTTTAACTTATCATGCTTCATAAGTCTCAACATCCTCATTGATGGCATGATCTTCGTCGCCATTTTGTACCACCATACATGAAGTTGAAGGTTGAGATTTTTGAATTTTTGCTTTATATAAGTTGGAAATTGAGCCAACAAGTGATTTTGTGAGTTCATCTCTTTTTTACTTAACTTTCCTATTGTAAGCTCCCAAATTTTGTTTTCGCAACCGAATCCGATTTTTGTCGTTTTCATTTTTCGTCATATTTCCTACACGTTAAAAAATAATACATAATACAATGACTTTTGAAGTGAAACAAAACAATCAATTCACATTCACTTTACAAATATACTTGTATACAGTAATGTTTCAATACTTCGACTGTTTTGAGAAAATCGACTATAATAATAACTACTTATGTTACTTCATATGTCTCTATTGAATTCATATAAAATGAAACCTCTAAATTTAATCGATCACCCAATTCATTCTTTTTTCTCTTTAAAGATTTTATTTACAAATTATACTTTTAGGATTTAATTTTCATGAAAGAAACACATATAATATAGGTTGGCACATACATCTTACACATCCATAAACTAGTCTAACACAGCAACTAGTCGTTGTCATGAATGCCAATGTAAATGTCAAAAGTGTATTAAATTAGGAATCATGACAACATGATATTACTATATATTATTTGGCAGATTTACAGAACATATACCAAATAATGTCACCAGAAAGATATAAATATAGTTAATAATATCAGATGGAAAGGTAAAAGCACTCAGATATGAAAGCAGTTAACCAGTACTTACAAAGAAGATGGATATAAAACTATCAAATCAGCAAATTGCAAATTTGCAATACTATTAAATCTAGGGTTTCAGGTTAAAGAGACAAGTTTATAAATTGCAATAATCAGTCTATGAAATCAACGAATTGGGGTTTTTGAATTAGAAACTAAAATTATATAAAACTAAAGGAGAAACTTGAAATTATATACATATATTACCTGAGGATGAGAGAATTTTGTAGCTCTCCAGAGAGGAAGGCGCAGATCGACGGATGGATGATGGAGCGTCTAAGGTCTCAAGCTTTCCAGCATCACGCGCGCGAGAGCAGGAAGAAATGCATTTTTTTTTTGTGAGAAATTGGAATTTTTTTGCCCTTGTTGAGGGGTTGCCCAATTCCTTTGCCTGATGGGCCTTGACTAACGGCCGGGCCTGGTAACACTAGAGAAGATAATTAAGTATATCTGTCTGTGCATAAATATGCCATCTACGTTTTATTTATGGAAAATTAGCTGAATTACCTCCATTATATAAATTAAAATATTATCATTTCATAATCATAAATATAGTCACCAGTAGGGAACAAAAGAGCCGGTACCTTGTTTTTGTATTGCCGCATAGACATTCTATAAAAAAAGAATTTAGAATTTGTGCCGCCTTCAGTGAGCCAAAATGTTTTATTTCTCTACATAAGTGTTTCAGTTTGGATTTTAACTTGTTTTTTCAATTCATAGTTAATCTGAAGCATAGTCTCATAAAGTTGAATGTTCTTTGGATCATTATCTATCTGCAAAAATACTTGCTTGTAATTATTGTGTAACTTTTGAACTGCGTTTGATTTACTTAATTCTCTGCTTACATTAGGTTTGTTTGAGCCTAGTTGTGAAATTATAAGTGTAATCACCCCATGTAACAGCTTTGAGCCATTCTAGCACACAACTTAAACAGCCTTCCCTGACCAAGTGTTCAAATACCTTAAAGGAAAATTCTTTTGTTTTTTTATTTATGCAAAAGAAATTAAATAGGTTTGTGATCACTTATATAATGTTGTCCTCTACTATATATATATATATATATATATATATATATATATATATTAATAAATTACCAGCATACACCTTCGTTGTTGAGAAAACCGTAGCTAGGGATGTTATGCGTAGTATTGTTAATATATTGAATTGATGAGCTAAGATAAGTAGATGTATTTATTTAGAGAACTTAGGGTAAATGTACTAGACTTAGGCCGTTGCGATCTGGTGGGTACGAGTGAACAATCTCTTTCGATTTGTTGAGAAAACTCAAGGTCGAAATACGATTAAGACAAGAAACCATAGGTTAGGAGTTGTATATGATACGACCAATAAGGAATTATCTATCATTTATGGGGCTATGGCTTGTTGAGCAAAATTAAGGTCAAAATACCAAGATAGACGACTCCTAACATGAAGTAGTGAAGTCAAAAGACATTTATGTTTCGTCTTAGGGTTTGAAGAAGCATGAAAGACTAATGGAAGCCTAATTAGAAAAACGAAATAGGAACATTTAACATTTCAGATATTGTAAGAACATTTGCTATGTTCAATTAAAATAATCTACAGCGATTAAATTATGCGTTAAATGTAACAGACAAAGTGTTTATCAATTAAAATATACAAAAGAAACAAATTCAACATTGACAAAAAAAATATAAAATATACTTATCGATAAATTTTTGCAAGTTGACATATTGTAACGGCCTACCTTTTTGGACGATTTTAAATTGATGATAAGCCACACACGTCAGAAAAAAACCATTCAAAGGGGCAGATTGTTATGGGATAATTAAGAAAAAGTAGAGAAATAAAGAAAACGAATATAGAATCTTGCAGCTGAATGACAAAATATAATAATCAAATAAACGGTACATGAAGCTGTTTACAATTTACAAATAACATTGATTAAGCTTTTATAATACATATTAGAGTTACATACAACAAGAATAATAATGAATAAATGCAGCGGAAAAACATGATGCAGTGGAATAAGTATAATAAATTATAATAGTACAAAATCTTCATCTTCATCCTTCAGAAAGCAGTCTTCGATAAATTGAAAAGATCAGACTGACCCGAGCGAATTGAAAAGACAACACACTAAAGTCGGAACTAAAAGGTCTAATGTAAGTTAAATCAACTGTAAATATGAGTGTAAAGGCATCCGAGATGTTTACGGGTTTTGACATCTTCTATCTAATGTCCAATATGTGTGCCATAACTTAAGAGATGTTTGAGATTACCATCTCCTAAGGATCCATTAAAACTATCTACTATGTAGTAAAATACGCTATTATAATAGTGTCTATGGTAAAGTAAAGTATTAAAATAGCGTTAAGGCGTTACCCATATCCCCCTTAACACATTTTTATATATTTTCATAGTCTATATAGTACTGCAATTCCTCCGTGAATTGGAGGGCTATCAGAGGGCGCACCATAGGTCTGGTACAAACCAAACTCATAAAAGGCGCGATAGGGCATGTGAACACGGACTCGAGGCAATACTAGGGTAAATATACCAATTACGGATCCGGACTGTTGGTAACGCATAGCAGCTACGGCCGCCCAACTCGGAACACACTCTCAAATCAAACTCAAGGGGTGGCCACCAAATCATCATAAAGTCATAATATGGTATCGAAAAAATGTGTCCAATCGGAGGTGCAACCCCACTTGGCCCAACATAGCTCCTATTTTAGCAACATCAAGCTGGCTCATGGTAGTCAGGGCTACGTAAATACCTCATTTATAATCTTTCACCAAACCAACATACTTCATTTCTAGAATCTCCACCACGTAAACAGTTGGTTTTCGGTAATGGCAGAGAATAAAACAATATCTGATCCTGATCTCTTTACCAACCAAAAGCTTATTTCATACTGGATGGTCCTTTTACATTTCCAAATATCATTTCATAATCAATATCAAAATATCATGTTCGATGTCAAACCATATCACTTTTGGAATCATATTCACTTTCAAAACCACATTCACTTCAAAATCAAATTCGCTTTTGAAATTATCGATAAGATAGGCTAATTAAATCCTAATTTCAAAATTATCATATTTACTCAAATATGTCATTTCACAAAAGGTATCAATCCCAAATTCCAACTTAGGTTGTACCATCATCAAGGATTTAAATATAAATACTTCAACTTTACACGGTATGAAATTTGAGAAAATAGTTTAGATAGTCATAAATAGTTTTAGTAGTTTAAAAATAGGTTAAATAGTTAAAATAGTAAAAATAGTTTAAAATAGATCTAAATTTGATTTAATTAGATTTTAGAATGATTCATATAGATTTAAAATAGATTAATTGGATTTAAATTATGTTAAATAGTTTTTTAAATAAATGAATAAATTAAGCGATTAAATATATTTAAATTATATTAAATATATTTTTTAATAGATTAAAGAAATTTAAAATAGATTAAATAGATCTAAATTATATTAAATAGATTTAAAATAGATTAAATAAATTTAATTTGTTTAAAGTGGGTAAAATAGATTAAAGAGGTTATAATAGATTAAAATAAATTAAAATAGTTTTAAATTGATTTAAAATAGTTAATTTAAATAAAATATTTTAAATTTGTTTAAATAAATTTCAAAGTTATACCCAACATTTCAATAACTCAATTCCGATAAATTTACCTATATATGACACTTAAACTTTGAAATTTAAATTTAAATCCTTTGAACAATTCATTAAAACAATTCCAATTTCAACATTAACGCTTGGATTATCGAAAAAAATTTAATTATCCAAATCAATTTCTATTTCAAAATGCCAGTTAACCGAACTCAAAATTTAAAGAATAAAAAATCATTTAATTTAACTAATCCAGTGTCTGGATATAATTTTCTTCCCTATGGTCAAGTGATATGAATATTTACCATTTCAATCCGCAATTTAAAATTTTACGGTTATATATCGTTTCAAACCGCAATCCCTAATTAAATAAAAATCCATAAAATCGCTCGAATCTATCATTTCAACCCATAACGATTTTATTCTAATTTACAGATCGTTCGGGTATGTATCATTTCAACCCATAGGGAACTTGCAGTTTTATAGCAATATAAAATACAACATCCAGTCATCCAATATCAGCAATCAAACATCCATCATAATCATCATCCGAATCAATCAATAAACATCAATAGGTAACTGATAATCAATAACAGGTATTATATTGACAATTTAAATTCAATATTAAATTAAACGGTGATTAAATGCAATAAAAGTCAAATTTAACTAGAATGACAATTTAAACATACCAAACATCGATCAATTAATTTCAGTTCACATCATATATTTAATTTAACTAACATAAGATAGTTTAGTAATTGTGAGTGGGTTAAAACATTCACTTTTGATTTCAAATCGATTTAAAATCCAAACGGAGGCCCAAATTTGAACATTCTCAGAACTCGTTCAGACCAGCATCAAAATGTATGGAATTTTGATACGATCCTAACGGAATAAAACTCACTTGAATTCAAGCTCGCATGTAGAATTTATAATCGTTAGATAGTTTGAATATAAGTTAAATATAATAAACAAACAAATAAAATAAGGAAGAGTAAAAGGGAAACGCTTACGCATCATCACCATTACCATGAATCCTAAACCCCACTCTACAGAACAATGCGACATTAGGAATTCGCACCGCCGCCTCATCATTCGCCATACCGCTACAGGTGATCGCACAAGCTCCGACACGAGGTACGAACTCACCTCCATCTGCTCGACACCCACAGCCACTCGCGAACACCCTCTAGGCATCATCGACGCCCTTAAATCCATCAACAACCGCCGTTTATTAAACCCTAGGTTGAATTTTCTGGCCACATTCAACCGTCATCTCGCCAAATGAACCACACTGATGGACTACGCTCGGCGATCTCCACACATCCATATCATCAATTCGACGACCGGTCGAAGTTGATCACGACACAACGAACGGTCGAGAATCATTCACCCAATCGTAGCCAAACAGAAACCCAAATTTAAAAAAAAACTGCAGATTTGACTTGCACTCGTCGAGGGCTTCAAATCGGTATAAAATACGATAGGGTTCGGAGGGATTTGATTTTGAAGTTGAATTGAAATGGGGAATTTAGGATTTTTAGCCATTGAGAAAGAGGAACAGACAGAAGCAGTTGTACATACGGTAAGAAGGAAATGACTGCTAGGGCTTAGGGGACAAAACTATTTATATTAACAAAACTCGATAAGAATGAATAAAATATCGAACTGGTTCGAATTGACAATAACGACCCAAAAAGCCCGTTTAGCTTCCGTAACGAAAGTGGGTCATCTCATATATCAAAATAGATGTTCTTGTTATTTTTAAACTCAAGGGAACAGGTTTCAATTCTTAATTCCATCGCATGAAGAAGTTAGCTTTAAAATCATCTTATTTAAAATTAATTTCGATTGAATTTAATTAAATTGATTTTCGCGTTACGAGCCCGTACGATCAAACAACAAGTCCTATCGCTATGAAACTTGAAACCTTATAATAATCACTGTTACGGATCCGATGAAACTAGTTTCGTCGAAATTCGATTCAGTGACCATAATGGCTATTTTCACACTAATTTAATAAATTAATATTAAATTAATTAAAGCACTTTTTAATTTCAAATTTAATAACTAACAATTTTCATCATTTTTGACTACTTGGACATTTTCAATAAATTAAAACAAATTTGCCTATCAATTCAGTGTTAAATATTACACTAATTACAATATTCAATTTCAACTGTAATTAAACAAATAAATTATAATTTTTAATTTCCATAAAGTTGATTAAATTTTGATTTCAATCTTTTTAATTCAATCAATCATTACCCTATGTATATATTTGACCTTGGTTTATATTTTATTACATTAATATTCTCAAATTTTCATCTTTTACCATATTAATTGCAATATTCCAATGTATTGAATTTTTGTTGATTTTTACATTAAATAAAATTTTAAATCCCAGTAAATTAACTTATCTTCGTTTCACTACTTTTTATTAAATCAACTATTGCCTAATGAATGTAATTGACATTCCTAAACATTTTACAGTTATCGTCTTAACTCATTTTACGAGACATTAAATTTCATTTAATTATAATTGATTTAATAAATCGGTAACAAGCAACGATTGTCGCTTTTTCTACATTTTATCACGTTTATATGTTTGTTATCCACACACAAATGTTATAGTTATTTACATACCACCAATTTTATCCAATTACAATTTGTTATTTACTATTTCATTAATTAATACAACCTTTGAATTATCAATTACCCTTTAATCCAGTTATCAATTTATACACACATTATTACAATTAATTTACAATCTATAACCAATTATAACATTTTAATCATCTTAATTAATTGGAATTACTTTTTAAGCAATTATCAATATCTTAAATTAATACTATTATATTTTATTCTAGTTATATTATCATTATCAAATCATAAATTTTTGTTTCTTCCAACATTAAATCACCAAACCTTATTAAATTAACTACATTTTAATTATCAAAAATTACGGATCGTTACAGTCTCCCACATTCAAAACTTTTCATCCTCGAAAAGTAAAAAGAAGGGAAAAGAAGGAATTAAGTGATCAATATATTTATTCAAAATATTAAATTTATAAACAATTAATTTACATAATTAAATAATTTAAATAAAATATATCAATTTATAACCATTAAATCCTTCTATATTCAAGTTAATAAAAGTTTGAAAACATTTCACAAAATTTACTGAGTCCAAAATTCATAGAATATTTCTATAGAGTCTCCTTGTAAGGAGAGGTCTGAGAAAAATAATAATATCGATAATAACAATATATATCATATATTTCAAATTAAAGTATCCCACACCATGGAAAACAATATAATATCGCTAGAAAACCGTAATCCGAAAATGTGCCTATTTGTCGGGCAAACACCGCTTATTTTATGAAACCAAAAGCAGCAGCTATTGCTTCCATAACATGTATTTAACTTATATAATCCAAAAGAGTTAATAATTATGTAAAAGTGAAATATTTTAAGATGTTTCAATAAATAACAATAAAACACCGCAACATAACAATAATTTCTTACAAACAAATCAAACAATCATCGCATATAGTCAAAAATATCAATTTTATATCCATAGCAACCAATAATTGGTTTGTTCGTGTTTATAAACCTATATTCATATAAAATGATAAATAAACTATGAAGTAAATCATACACTCAACAGCCGTAGATAAAACTTTATAGATTATCTACACGTCTCTATATAAAATAGAAGTATCATTTCCCAACTGATCCATAAGCCAAACAAACAAAGAATTCAACATATTTTTAAGTTCACTCTATTTATCTCTTTCACATCATTTATTGTTTATTCATTTTTTTCATACAATGATTTTCTTTAATTAACGTTCATTGCTTACAAAATTTTTAGTTCTCATTCATTCATATAAGGCTTATTTAATTAATTTACCTTGTTTACTTATGTAAGTTATATCCATTTCAATTATTTGGATCATAAATGAATTCATTATTGAAGTATTGTATACATTTTATTTCAGTTTACTTCACATTACTATTTAGTTTGATTTCCTGTTTTTTTCCACATCCATTACTTCTCTTCTCTCATTCATATAATGTTTTATTTTCATTAATCGACATTCGTTATTACTGACAAAATTTCATTTCTCCTTTATTCATACAATACCATTTTCTTTCATTTTATTACTTTACATTCATTGCTTAAATAAGTTATTTTTATTTCAATTATTTAGAGTAGTCATTACCATGTAAGTCTCTTTACAAATTTAATTCACCATTAATACATAATTTTATTTTCACATTTATTATTCCATATATAGTATTACTAAATACAAATCCATTTCTAAATCATTTCAATGTTTTCTAGAGTTATAATCATTCCATTAATATAATATTCCCTTTTACTATTCATTTAATTAGTAGCATTTCAGCTAATAATTTAAATATATAATATTTTATAACATCAGAATTCCTTATTTATAGAAATAAATCTATTAAACACTTTCATTTTCTAAGTTTATTCGTATAATATTCTATAACATATTCTTATTAACATTACAACTTTTAACATTTTGGTAAGTTATATATATGTCTTAAGAATGCAATTGAAAGCTACACAAGTTTATTTTGTCTTCTTTTTTTCTCAAAGTTCAATAATTCGTCTTCCAAATTTTCATTATTCTTAAGTCTACAAGTTTCCAATTTCATATATATACCATTAATCGCTTAGCATCAAATTACTTATATTTTTTCTTCATCCTAGAAACTTCCAATTATTAAAATAATTAAGATTTCATTCATTTCAATAATTGAAATCTACTAATTATCAGCAAATTTAAGAACTAACTCCGGGTCACTTAGAAAATGATATAAATATTTCCTTTATATATCAAATTATGTTTAGAAATTCAAAATTAAGGTTTTATTCATCAAAACAGATGTGTAGTAAAACTACTACAGAAGTCTCTCCACTTTGAAACTCGAAAACGAACGTCGATGATCCATGCACTCATCACTGAAATTATTTTTAGCAACTAAGAGGGGAGTACATAACTTATTTCCTTTAAAAGTTCCCTTTCAAACTTCCTTTCAAATCATCTTGAAATGTTCATATCAGAAAATACTTCTAATTATTAGCAATATTATATTCCAAAACCTTTTGAAACAAATTTCAAAAATCCCGCAACTTAGGTTCTCAAATTTCAATTTATATTCATTCATTTGTAAATCTTATTTTTCAAATCAATATTTATAAAAATTTCTCTACCTAACAACGCATATTACATCCATCTATATCATTTACAAATTATTATTTTATATACAAAAATATATATAACAGGCAAAATTATTTCATTACCTATATTTCCAAACAATATTGTGTCAGTCTGTCCTATTAAGTGTTTAGAAATTTCTATCGGTGTCATAGTGTCCTTTGTACCTACCAGAATTTATAAATACAAAACAGAACAAATTAACACAATACAAAAATCTTTTATACCCTAACAAATACGCCCTCTTATATATATACACTCAACGACACATTCTCGGGTATTACTACCCTAGTTAATACGAGTCAGACCCCACAAAGCTAAGGCTATCGCTAAACCAAAGCTCTAATACCAACTATAACTACCTACATTTTTGGATGGTTTCAAATCGAATATAAACCACGCGCGTCAGACTCAAACCATTCAAAGGGGCAGATTGTTATGGGGTAATTAAGAAAAAGCAGAGAAATAAAGGAAACGAATACAAAGTCTTGCAGCGGAATAACAAAATATAATAATCAAATAAACAGTTCATGAAGCTGTTACAAATAACATTGATTAAACATTTATAATACAGATCAGAGTTACATACAACTAGAATAAGTAATAAATAAATGCAGCGGAACAACATGATGCAGTGGACTAAGTATAACAAATAATAATAGTACAAAATCTTCGTCGTCATCCTCCAGAAAGTAGTCATCGATAAACTGAAAAGCTCAGATTGACCGGAGTGAATAGAAAAGACAAAACATCTGAATTAGAAATAAAAGATCATACGTAAGTTAAATCAACGGTAATAAATATGAGTGCAACGGCGTCAGAGATGTTTATGGGTTTTGACATCTCTTATCCAATGTCTAACGTGAGAGCAATAACTTAAGAGATGTTCGGTATTACCATCTCCTAAGGACCCGTTAAACTATCTACTATGTAGTAAAATACGCTATTATAATAGTGTATACTGTAAAGTAAAGTATTAAAATAGCATTAAGGCTTTACCTATATCCCCCTTAACACATTTTTATATATTTCCATAGTCTATATGGTACCGCAATTCCTCTACAAACTGGAGGGCTATCAAAGGGCACTCCATAGGTATGGTACAAACCAAACTCGTACAAGGCACGATAGGGCATGCGAACACTGCACTCAAGGCAATGTCAGGGTAAATATACAAATTACGGATCCGGACTAGTGGTAACGCATAGCAGCTACTACCGCCCAACTCGGAACACACTCCTAAATCAAAATCAAGGGGTGGCCACCAAATCATCATAAAATCAAAATATGGTATCGAAGAAATGTGACCGATCGGAGGTGCGACCTCATTTGGCCCGGCGTAGCTCTTGTTTTAACCACATTAAGCTGACTCAAGGTAGTCAGGGCTACGTAAATACCTCAAATATAATCGTTCACCAAACCAACCTACTTCATTTTTGGAATCTCCACCACGTACACAGTTGTTAAAGTGGTTTTCGGTATTGGAAGAGAGTATGACAATATCCGATCCTAATCTTTTTAACAACCAAACGCTTATTTCATACCGGATGGTTCTTTTGCATTTCCAAAAACCATTTCGTAATTAATATCAAAATATCATGTTCGATTTCAAACCATATCACTTTTTGAATCATATTCACTTTCAAAACCATATTCACTTCAAAATCAAATTCGCTTTTGAAATTATCGATAAGGTAGGCTAATTAAATCCTCATCCAAACCCATCATATTTACTCAAATATGTCATTTCACAAAAGGTATCAATTTCAAATTCCAAATTAGGTTGTACCATCATCAAGGATTTAAATATAAATACTTCAACTTTACACGGTCTAAAATTTTAGAAAACAGATTGGATAGTCATAAATAGTTTTAGTAGTTTAAAAATAGCTTAAATAGGTTAAAATAGTTTAAATAGTCAAACTATTTTAAAATAGATCTAAATTTGATTTAATTAGATTTTAGAATGATTCATGTAGGTTTAAAATAGATTAATTGGATTTAAATTATGTTAAATAGATTTTTATATAGATTAATAAATTAAAATTGATAAAATAGATTTAAATTATATTAAATAGATTATTTAATATATTAAATAAATTTTGAAATAGATTAAATAGATTTGAATTATATTAAATAGATTTAAAATAGATTAGATAAATTAATTTTTTTAAATTGGTAATGTAGATTAAATTAGATTAAATAGGTTATAATAGATTAAAATAAATTAAAATAGTTCTAAATTGATTTAAAATAGTTAATTTAATTAAAATAGTTTAAATTAGTTTAAATAGATTTCAAAGTTATACCCAACATTTCAATAACTCAATTCCGATAAATTTATTTATATTTGACACTTCAACTTTGAAATTCAAATTTAAATCCTTTGAACAATTCATTAAATCAATTCCAATTTCAACATTAACGCTTGGATTATCGAAAATAATTTAATATATGTAAATCAATTTCTATTTCAAAGTGCCAGTAAACTAAATTCAAAATTTAAAGAATAAAAAAATCATTTAGTTTGACATATCCAGTGTCCGTGTATAATTTTCTACCCTATGGTCGAGTGATACAGATATTTATCACTTCAATCTGCAATTTAAAATTTTACGGTTATATATCATTTCAAACCGGAATCCTGAATTAAATAAAAATCCATAAAATCGCTTGAGTCTATCATTTCAACCCATAACGATTTTTTTCTAATCTGCAGATCGTTCGGGTATGTATCATTTCAAACCATAGGGAACTTGCAGTGTTGTAACAATATAAAATACAACATCCAGTAATCCAATATCAACAATCAAACATCAATCGCAATCATCATCCAAATCAATCAATAAACATAAATAGATAACTAATAATCAATAACAGGTATTAAATTGACAATTTAAATTCAATATTAAATTAGGCGATGACTAAATGTAATAAAAGTCAAATTTAAATAGAAAGACAATTTAAACATACCAAACATCGATCAATTAATTTCAATTCATATCATAAATGTAACTTAACTAACATAAGATAGTTTAGTAATTGTGAATGGGTTAAAACAATCACTTTTGACTTCAAATCGATTTAAAATCCAAATGGAGGCCCAAATTTGAACGGTCTTAGAATTCGTCTGAACCAATGTCGTGATGTTTGGAATTTCGATCCCATCCCAACGGAGCAAACCGCACATGAGTCCGACCTTGTATGTAGAAGTTATAATCGTTAGATGGTTTGAATATAAATTAAATAGAATAAACAAACAAATAAAAAAAAGTAGAATGGAAACGCTTACGCGTCATCACCCCTACCATGAACCCTAAGCCCCACTATACAGCACATCGCGACATCGAGAAGTCGCACGGTCGCTTCATCGTTCACAACACCGCTATAGGCCATCGCACAAGCTCCGACACGGGGTACAGACTCGCCTTTATCTTCTCGACACTCACGGCTACTCATGAACACCCCCCAGGCGTCATCGATGCCCTAAAATCCATCAATAGCCGCCATTTTCTAAACCCTAGGTCGAATTTTCTGGCCACATCCAACCGTCATCTCGTCAAACGAACCACACCGATGGACTATGCTTGGCGATCTCCACAAATCCATATCATCAAGTCGACGATCGGTCGAAGTTGATCACGACACAACGAACGGACGAGAATCAACCACCCAATCCTAGTCACACAGAAACCCAAATCGAAAAACAAACTGCAGATTTAAACTTGCACTCGTCGAGGGCTTCGAATCGGTATATAATATGATAGGGTTTTAAGGGATTTGATTTTGAAGTTGAATTTTTAATTGAAATTGAAATAGGGAATTTAAGGTTTTCAGCCATTGAGAAAGAGGAACAGACAGATGGAGTTGCACATACTGTAATAAGGAAATGACTGCTAGGGTTTGGGAAAAAAACTATTTATATTAACAAAGCCCGATAAGAATGAATAACATATCGAACTGGTTCGAATTGAAAATAACGTCCCAAACAACCCATTTCGCTTCCTAAACGAAAGTACATCATCCCATATATCAAAGTAGATGTTCTCGATATTTTCAAACTCAATGGAACAGGTTTCAATTCTTAATTCTATCGTGCGAAGAAGTTAGTTTTGAAATCGGTTTATTTTAAATTGATTTCAATTGAATTTGATTAAATTTATTTTTACGCGTTTTGAGCCCGTACGATCAAACGACAAGTCCGATCACTAAGAAACTTAAAACCTTACGATAATTCACTGTAATGGATCCGATGAAACTGGTTTTTGCCAGAATCTGAGTCAGTGGCCGAAATGGTTGTTTTTGCGTTAATTTAATAAATTAATATTAAATTAATTAAACTACTTTTCTAATTTCAAATTTAATAACTAACAATTTTCATAAATTTTGACTGTTTGGACATTTTCAATAGTTTAAAACATATTTGTCTATTGATTCAGTGTTAAATATTACGCTAATTACAATGTCCAATTTCATATGTAATTAAATAAAATAAATTTTACTTTTAATTTATATAAAATTGATTAAATTTTAATTTCAATCTTTTTAATTCAATCAATCATTACCCTATGTGTATATACATATTTGACCTTGGTTTATAATTAAGAACATTAATATTCTCAAATTTTCATCTTTTACCATATTAATTGCAATATTCCAATATATTGAATTTTTATCGATTTTCACATTAAATAAAATTTTAAATCCCAATAAATTAACTTATCTTAGTTTTACTCCTTTTTATTAAATCAATTATTGCCTAATAAATATAATTGTGTTGCATTCACATTTTACAATTATCGTCTTAACTCATTTTACATGACATTAAATTTCATTTAATTATATTTGATTTAATGAATCGGTAACGAATAACAATTGTCACTTTTTCTACATTTTATCACATTTGCATGTTTGTTATCTACACACAAATGTTATAGTTATTTACACACCACCAATTTTGTTCAATTACAATTTACTACTTACTATTTCATTAATTAATACAATCTTTAAATTATCAATTACCCTTTAATCCAATTATCAATTTATACACACACTGTTACAATTAATTTACAATCTATAACCAATTATAACATTTTAATCATCTTAATTAATTGGAATTACTTTTTAAGCAGTTATACATTATATTAAATTAATACCATTACATTTTATTATAGTTATATTCTCATTATCAAATCATAAATTTTTGTTTCTTCCAACATTAAATCACCAAACCTTATTAAATTAACTAAATTTTAATTATCGAAAATTACGGGTCTTTACACCTATACAAACGTCTAATTATATAACCACTAAATACGTTCACAACTTGGTCACTTAAAAGTTTATTTGCTCGAGACTGTATATTATCTTTAATGAGTTTCGAACTCTAATGCATACAAGAATATGGATATTTGATCCGTACACGATCACATGCAAATGTTATATGGTTAATAGTCACAATTCATAATGTATGAATCCTCAATGAAATTAGTTCATTGAAATAAGAAAGTAAACTGTACTATGAGATCATTTATTCAATATGATTGATTAATAACGATCTTGTTGTGTTAAATGCAACATTGGATTAAAGACTACGAGATAAATATGCGAATTCGATCCTTGAAATGTCATTTTGATCTGTTTAAGTAAAGCGAAATTTGTTTAATGTTCTTAAAAGTTAAGGATGAATAAATGCACTTTTGTAAAAAGGTACATTGTGATATAAGGATTTCCTTTGATGGTTCGACCGTTTAGAAGGGAAATCGAATGTACAAGGGTGGATGTAGCTTAAGACACTGTTGGGATGCAGAGAGTGAATAGTAACTTCAACTTCATAAACAAATTCAAAATTGTGGACTATAAAATAATTATAATATCTAACATTGGAATTAGAAATATAATTTCCATTTCAAAAAAAATTGATATAGAAAATTGTATTCTATGATATTTATTTCTTTGTATTTAAGATACTTGATTTGAAAATTCTCGACTGTAAACCAAGCACAGAATAAATAGCCTATATTTAGTTGTTGAATTGAGCTCTGTTTTTCACACGCAATTATAGTAATGGCAGTAATAGTGGGATCATGTCATATAACACTTATTGATCGCATCAAGATATGCAAATTGTTTTCGTAAAGCATACCGAGCATTATTTGTAAAATAATAATTACTTTTTAGTATCAAAAAATAGACATAGTTTCATTTCAATGCGAATATTATACATATTTGTGATGAAATAAATCTATAACAATGGTGTTTGTGATGCATTGGAAAAACAGATGTAATTAATTATTCGCATTTGTTTTAGGATTATGGACTAAGCCAAAGTTTAGAGAAATAATTCTTCGACTGTATGATTACATATCATATGGTACTAGTAAACTATATATCAACAATGAAAGGCAATGCACCCACTCAGCGGGAGCAGTCATAAAAGTTGTTGAACTCTATAGATTAATACATAAAGAGGTAAACAATTGAAAGTCTATTAGTTCCAAAATGGTTCCATGCATTACAATATATTCACCAATGAGTTGTCATAAACATATACATGTGTATTTGTTATACATGTAGTATGTCTATGATAAGCTCATGGAATACAAATCGGAAGTAAATTAAATAACATGCAAAAGAAAGTAAAATAATTCGATTTGATCGAATAGTTGAGCATATGGAAAGAGTTCCAAGTATATCTAAAATTAATAAAGGTTCAACCTAAAATGTAACTCCTTTCTATAATGCATTATGATTATCAACAAGGAGTAATCGAACTTTTTTGAACAAAGTATTATTAAATTGTGAGTAAAGTTAACCTTTTTTGAACAAAGTATTATTAAATTATGAGTAAAGTTAACTTCTTTCTATAAGATCGTGTACTTAAGAATAGTACACAAAGTTAAAATTAATTTCATCTAAAGAATAATATACAAAATCATACAAGATAAGGATTTATATGAAACCACTACATGTCCTAGGCCAAGGAGTCGGCAGGTTGTGCGAATTGAAAAAATGCACGTAATAATTGTATGTAAGGGTTCCTGTATGAATCATCCCAAGAGAATTTTGGAAACTATAGTCATTAGACGACTAATTTATATTGTGAACATAAATATATTATGAACTAATGCAAAATCAGTTTTATATAAAGCAGTTCATAAAATGTTTATAGATCTTCATTCCATTGCACAGGGAAATACATGTTGTTTTAAGAAATGCCAACTTTATAGCGAAGGAATTTCTATAAGAGATTACTGGTGTAGTTGAATTTGGATACGATCCAAGAATAAAACAGATTACAGGGGTTGAAATGAAATTGACCGAACCTAAATGTACACAACACATTAGAAAGTCTAATGAGTATTATTTTACATTAAAGAGAAACTGTGAATTTCTTGTCAATGTCAAGAATAAATAATCCCCAATTGTTTAATTAAACCATTAAGAGTATTAAATCTATGATATGGCACAACGCGCAAATCCGAAATAGATTTCAAGTATATTATGAAAATATGATTTTGATAGTTCTACCTGAAGGTATATGATCTATTGGCTGCAAATGTCTCTTTAAAAGAAAAACAATTGCAATTGGAATCATTTTGTGAGTTTTTGGATATGATTCGAAAATGGATACGAAATTAAACAACACGTTGATGAATTTTGATGATGTACTTATGTTTAAATCATTCTTAGTTGTTTTAGTACTCGACATTGGATTTGTAAAAAAACATCTTATAATAAGTGTAAAAGATATTTGGAATGTCCTAAACGATATGCATGGACACCTTATTAAAATGTTTAATATGGAGCATGAAGTTGGATTCCTTGTGTATTGGCAGTATGAATTATCGTACATGTTATGCTTTCTATGATATCGCGACTTGTTTATGTATTTGATACATAAAGCAAATATCAAATCCAAACTGATATAACTAAATGGTTATTTGAAATGTTCTCATGTATTTATGAAATACTAGAGATTTGTTTACAGAAACAACAAACTCCTTATAAAGGTGTGTTTGGACTCAAACTTTCATAAGTGATATTGAGTATAATATGTCAATAATAAATTTAAGTTAAAAATCTTTAAGTTAGAAATTTTCCAAATGAATGATTGTGACAAATTCAACGAAAAAGGCTAAGTACATTGCCGTGAATAGTGTCACAATAAAAGCAACGTATATAAACATAAATGCATAGATTTATAACTGAGCCGAGGATGATTCCAAATGTTGAGAATCTCATAACATTGTCATAATAACAATGTCACGATACGATTCATAACAGAACTTAGAGCTCACTAGAAGTCAAGAGACATACTCTGAATTATTCCACATGATAAAAGTAGTTTAACAGCATCAAAGAGTTGATCGATAGAGTTGAAAATAAAAACATAACAACATACCCATTTAATAAGGAAATAACCCAATGGGTTTGAAAAAACTGATTGGAGAAGTTGGAACGAGATTCCATAATTGACCCAGTGTGCAAATGGGAGATTGATAGTGTTAGGGGTATGCCATAGGGATAATTATCCAATTTATTACATATATCTAACTTGATAACCAATCTTATTTGAAATAATACGTGTTTTCTTTATATTATATAGATGCAATGTGTTATATATTAATTAGTTTAATCAAAAGTAATTTTAATAGAAAATCTATAAATGATAATAGTTACGAAGTGACTGTGAGTAATTTATCACAATAAAAACAAAATAAACCATTTTAAATATTCCTAGTCAAGATATATCGAGACTAGATATCGAATATCCATTGATATTAAACTACATAAAGATCTTTAAATGCTGGGCAGAGTATTACCTATGGCTACTGGGGGCACAAAAGGGTTGTGAACTGATAGTTATTGGATAACTATGGAATGACTCACTCGATAGTTGTTTGTGCCAAAAATGGTCACAAACACCCAATCGCAGATGAAAGCACCAATTCATAATCACAGCTCATGGATAGAATATATGAAGAGGATATAAATACGAAGAATAACCAAAATGAAAAGGAAAGCAGTAAAAAGACAAGATTTATAGTGGTTCGGCTGACTCTGGCCTACGTCCACTCCAGAATTTCCTTTTTATTTACCAGAGAATTTATTACAGTTAAAATCCAGAGTTTTGAAACAAAAAATGGCAAAGTAACTTTTAAAGCCTATGTAGAAGAAGTTGGCGAAGAACAGAATGAGAATCCCTTTTTTGAAACCACGCATGTTGTATTTATAGACAAAATCCAAGTTACTAGGCTTCCTGAGTGATACGGGCCCACCAAAACCATAGTCGAACCTATGTCACTCATCCCCGTCGACCTTTGGTAATATATATGAGGACTTGAAATTGTCTCGAGGATGACCCGAAGCAAATCCATTACAGACCCGAAGCAAGTGCTTGATGACTCAAAGTAGATTGTATCTTCTTTAATCCCGACCCTAATAACGCCGACCCAAAGTTTCCTAAGCACCTACCCGAAGCTGATGCAATGCCGACCCAAAGTAGCTTCAACACGGACCCCATGTGATGCTGACCTCTCTCCATATGCCGATCCCAACCTGATGCCGACCCCTTGCTTTATGCCAACCCGAAGAAAAGCGCTCTCCGACCCGAAGTATTTCAAATATGTCGATCCCTAGAAGCTTCACCATATGCCGATCCCATGCCTTACTTGCCTACTCGAAGCCATAGGAGTGCCGACCTGAAGCAACACGCCGACCCCAAGCATTATGCCAACACGGTGCTTAATGCCAACCTCATCCAATTGCTGACCCGAAGTCATCCCAAATGCTGACCCGAAGATGGAGCTACGCCGATCCAGAGTTGATGCCGACCCCATGAAAACATGTCGATGCCAAGTGACCCAAAGCACTTCTTGGCCTGACTCGATGTAAACATCATGAAAACCCGAAGTAAATCCAAGTGTGACTCGAGGAAAACTCCAAGCAACACGAAACAACTCGACTTTTTTCAAAACTCATATTTCAAGTATCCAGTGTTGTTTATCCATCGACTATGCTAGATGCTGGCCTCATAATCATGTTTACTATTTGTGATTGATAGTCTATCCATCTAGTCGAATAAAACTCATTATATTCCAACCTCGCTAACCTTGCAGTCGATTGGGTTAAACCCCCATGTATGTAGTTTTGCCAAAATGCGGTTTAACACTTTGCCCACCAAAACATGCCTTGCAATCGAAAGGCGTGTTTTTGTATTGCCATAAGTACAAAATTTCGAAGTCCATAATCCACTGATCGCCATATCATCCAACCTTGAATCCAATCCATTACCAGACCGATTCCTTGATCTCTTCGGATCATCTACAAAATCTATGACTGTTCTGAGTCAATATCTAATTCCAAATCCATTGACAGAATCCACGATCTCTGCGGATCGTTTTATCCCTGTCCGAGAGCACCCCGGGTCCTGTAACTCAAATCCGGGACCTCGCCGGGTCCATATCCAAATTGGGACCCCTCGGGGTCCATATCTGAAGTCGGGACCTCTTCGAGTCTATATCAAAATCTGGACCTCGCAGGATCCGTATCCAAAGCCAGGACCTCTCCAGGTCCTGTACCCATAGCCAGGACCTCTCCGGTCCATATCCAAATCTGAGACCTCACCCGGTCCGTATCCAAAGCCGGGACCTCTCAGGATCCATATCTAAATCCTTTGACCTCTCTAGGTCATTTTATCCTGCTCCGGCCTCGACTCTCTAAATAAGGACTTAATCAATGAGGTATCCTTCTCCGGCCTCGATACCCAATCGAGGACTTATATTCTCCGACCTCGACTCTCTGGTCGAGGATTCCTATTCTCCGGTCTCGACCCTCTGGTCGAGGACTTCTTATTCTCCGGCCTCGACCGGGCCTCGACTCCCCGGTCGAGAACTTTACATTCTCCGACATCGATCTCTGGACGAGGATTTCATATTCTTCGGCCTCAACTCTCCAATCGAGAACTTTATATTCTCCGGCGTTTACTCTTCAGTCGAGGACTTTTTCTGCTCTGGTGTTGACTCTCTAGTTGAGGATTTTTTTCGTTTTTGAGTCTATTCCTTCGTTCTTCGGCAAAGGGACTCGTGACTGGCGGTTACTGTCTCGTCTCATCGGTCGGGACTATAATCGTGACCTAAAAAACCAAAGTTTGCAGTAAACAGAAAAAATAATATTTCATAAACCCGAGTACCGTGGTTCATCGTCATCTCCGTGCATGCCTAGGGGTCGTCCTTGATCCCGTATATGTGCAAATGACTTAGCCACATTACTATAGGTTTATTACTTATTCCGTACCATCAAGAGACGACGGCCTGTTCCCTTAAGCTAGGCTAGCACCGATTTGTGGCAGATGATAGGTGCTCATGTTCCAGCACCGCTATCTGTTTTCAAACAAAGCTATCCAAATCCACGCCCCCAGTTCCATGGGTAGTAGTGCCAATCCATTCTCATTGGCCGGGGTTTGCCCTCGGCTGATCTAATCCATATCCAAGCCTGCTAATTCCACTCCAAGTCATGGGTTTCAATTTCCAACCGTTCCGGCATCCATAGGTTGTTTTCGATCATCATTCACATCCTACTCCTGAGTCCAAGAGGGAGTCCTAAAACCTAGCCTACTGGACAAGTGTCCATAAATGGTCTACGATTATCAATTTCATCCCGCCTCCGAGTCCATGAGGGAATCCCAGATCAGCCTCTTCCAAACGTGTATCCAAGTTCTGTTCCATGCCAAAATCCATAACTTTATCCAACATCCGGCTTGCTTCTTGTCCTTGGTTTTGCGCTCCACCTTGTCCAATCTATCGGAGTAAGTTCTGTATCATTTCAACCTACCTTTTTAGCATCCTTTCCTGCGTAGCAACCATCGTTGTTTCCATCTTGTCCTTTGTCTCCTCTTTGAATGCCTATCCATAGCTTCCTAAATCCGAGTTCCTAAGCTTTCAAATCCAAAATCCAAGTTTCAGAATCCCTGAGTGCTAGCTCTCTCAGTGAAAGCACCAAAACGTCTGCGACAAAAATGGTTACAAACACCAATCGTAGATGAAAGCACTAATTCACAATCACAGCTTACAGATAGAATGTATGAAGAGGATATAAATATGAAGAACAACCAAATTAAAAAGAAAGCGATAAAACGATAAGACTTATAGTGGTTGGCTAACTCTGGCCTACATCCACTCCAGAAATTTCCTTTTTATTTATCAGAGAACCAATTATAGTTACAGTCCAGAGTTTTTGAAACAAAAAAAATGATAGAGTGGCTTTTACAGCCTTTGTAGAAGAAGTTGAAGGAGAATAGAATGAGAATCCCTTTTCTAATGCCTTGCCTGCCGTATTTGTAGGCAAAGTCTTGGTTACTGGGCTTCCTGAGTGATATGGGCCCACCAAAACCATAGTCAAACCCATGTCACTCAACCCCGCCGGCCTTAATTAATATATATGCCGACCTGAAATTGTCTTGAGGATGACCCGAAGCAGATATATCACTGACCTGAAGAAAGTTGCATGATGACTCGAAGTAGCTTGTGTCTTCCTCAATGCCGATCCTAAGAACGCCGACCTGAAGTTTCCTACGCACGACCCAAAGCTGATGCAATGCCAAACCGAAGTAGCTTCAACACCGACCTCATGTGATGCCGACCACTCTCTATATGTCAATCCCATCCTGATGTCGACCCCTTGCTTTATGCCAACCAGAAGCAAGGCACTCTCCGATCCGAAGTATTTCAAATATGCTGATCCCTAGAAGATTCACCATATGTCGATCCCATGTGCCAACCTGAAGTAATATATCGACCCCAAGGGTTATGCCGACATGGTGCTCAATGCCGACCCCATCCAATTGCCGAACCGAAGTCATCCTAGATGCTAACACCAAGATGGAGCTACGCCGACCCAAAGTTGATGCCGACCTCACGAAAAAATGCCAATCCCAAGTGACCCGAAGCATGTCTTGGCCAAACTCGAAATAGCCATCATGAAAACCTAAAGTAAATCCAAGTGTGACTCGATGAAAACTCCAAGCAACCCGAAACAACTCGAATTTTGTGGACACCCATATTTCAAGTATCCGGTGCTATTTTTCCATCGACTATGTTATATCCTGGCTCATAATCGTGTTTACTATCTCTGATTGATCGTCTATCCATTGACTCGAACCAAACCTATAGTATTCCAACCTTGATAACCATGCAGTCGTTTGGGTTAAATCCACCTATATGCAGCATTGCTAAAAGGCGGGTTAACAATAGTTTGTTGTTGGATAATAAAACTAAAGTCAAACAAAAAATATCCAAATGACTAATTTACTCGATTATCTTGATTTGAGAATATTGCTGATCTTTAATATGGATGCTCCGCTTGGAATAGTTAAATCGCGGCATGACGTCCATCGAACGACTATAGTTGGGTCAAGTGGAAGCATTAGAAGAGAAAAACTATTTAAGAGTAGATTCGTCTCCTTTTTAATATGAGGTTAGTATCATGGTCAACTAAAGACAACTTAATGTCAAAATGTTTGGCCAGAGCATTTCGGCTAATGATAATTGTTATTATTGAACCCAGGTGTCATGATCCAAATTCCAGCGTTCGGAAATCGACATCTGTACTCCACTGTATTAAATGCCGCAGATTCAAACATTTAAATTCAAGTCGCGCCGGAGCTTATAACACATCAAGTAAACAACACAGCGGAAGAAAAAGAAATGAATATCATTGATATATAACATTCGATACAACAATGATACAATGTGAATCAATATCAGAGAAATAAGATAACAATGTTACAGTGGAAAACCCAATGAAATTGGCAACGGAAACCAACAGAACTTGATACTCCAGAAGAAACACCAATATCAGCGATCTCCATAGATAGCTCGGACCACCATCAAGTTGCACCAATCTCAGCAAGGTCAGTCATCCTAACCAAATAATTTAATATCCAAAATCTCCAATGAATACCAAAGAGAAAGCCAAAAGCTACTGAATCGATATCTATATCCATTATCTGAAAAACCTAACTATAGACTACCCGTGTGGAAAATAGTGGGCACACAGAGTTTAGAAAGGGAACAATAAACTCCAGGCCAGTCATGGGACTGGTATGAGCAAACCAAAAACAGTTTATCTTTAAATCAAACAAAAGAATTTAAATTTGAAATCCGCAATATTTTTTTGGAAAATGAAACTACGATAAGGCCTCTCGGCACATACACCATGCAATCGCACACTTGGGGGAGATTTCTCCTTATGATAGTCAAAAATGCTTACTACGCAAAATTCTATTTTGATATTATTATTAGTGCATAGTGGAAAACATTTCGAAAGTATAATATTAATCTTAGCCAGCATACGTACCATTATAGTATGCCTACTATAGCTACCATGTTAGAGGGCAGGTTCTACAACTAAAACCGCACAAGGCGCGTATTGGTGATTGGATTTCCAACAAATGATCAGGCCAAGGAACTTCCCAATTGCCACATGGGTACGCCTCCGGAGGGACGCCCTGTGAACCTAACCGGATCTCTGCCAACACAAGGCCGGGTTACCTCTGTAACAAGGTAACTACTGACACGAGTATGCCATCCTCTGGTCGTAACCAACCTTTATCCCGGGATTCACCAACAACCACAAAGTAATAAATTTGCACCAACCACATAGGTTAAGTATATGGCCTCCATACCATGATACCACCTCCATCCAGAAGGAAATGAACATACCCTCAGGGGGCGCTACCCTTAAATAACCTTGCTGCATTCTTCCTGTTTCGACCATTCCGGGTTGTGAAGTTCGACGAAGTCTCGTCCAAAAAGCTACGCTTTTCACAAAAGCCATGCTTTGATCAACAAATGATCAGCAGCACTTCGTATGCCACATTAACAAATTTGGGAATGTATCACTAGTAACCATCAACTACATAACCTCTAAGCTTGTACGTCTCAGAGAAGAGTGTTAAGCTAAGAGAATAAATCTCTGCCGCCAAAAAGAAATGTATTTGATAGAAACCGGTTTTACATCTCAAAGTGTAATGTCAGACACACTTCCATACAAGTCAGTTCCGGGTTCGGACAGAACCGAAGGCACTTTCGAAGAAGCCCTTGCAAATCCGAATAATCCCTAATCATGTCCAGACTCCCCATCACAAAGGGTGATCAAATCTTTATACCGGGGACCAGTCCGTGCAGAGACATTCGACGGGTTATCCTTTCATTTTCAAAAAATATCCAGTCTTCACCACCGGTCTTCAAATTCTATGCATATCGTCGTATCATTATTCGAAATGGGTTACATGACACAAAGGTCCTCTCCCGGCTAAACCGAATAGTGAGCGCAATATTTAAAATCATATGGGTAATGGGATTTCAGTTAATCACAACTTATTATCCAAACTTTTCTTTCAAATGGTTAAACAAATTACCATTTACAAATCTTTTAACAAAAAGATTTACGTCCAGAAACCTTCCAATGGTTTAAACGATCCCCACACTTTAATCTTTTAAACAAAGATTTATCTTTAAAACCACCTTTCAATTTAAAACAAGGTTTACCAATCTTTCACAAAGATTTATTCATAACCTTTCAAAACAATTTCTATTTCAAATTGGATTAACTCATCCGGTCTTTAAATCAAAGACTCATTTTTATAGCTTTTAAAACAATTTCCAAAGATTCATTCATAATTTTCAAAGCCATTTTATTTCAAACTTGAAATTCTTTCATCATAATTTGGACAATCTTTCCTTATATAAAAGCTATTATTATTTAAAACCACTTGTTTCCGTTTCGAAAAACCTGATTTTATTTGCACGAGTTAAGGCCTTTCAAATATAAACTTGGGTTAAATTTAAATTCTCAAAATCATGCTTTTAAAATGGTTTAAAAACCTATATAAATACCTTTTATAACTCGTACAATCTTTTTAAACCAAAATTTCCAAATCATTGAATTCAATTTCAAATATTGAACTCAAATTTAAATCAAATTATTTAAATTTCAAAAGCTCAATCAAGTTATTCAAAATAACATTTCTGAAATTCATTTTCAAAAGCTTCAATTCTAATTCCAAAATTATTTTGGAATCAAAAATTCAATCTTCAAACTATTTCAAAATCTGTGACTTAACCCGTTTCCACGTGCAATCCATATTTGTGTGAGTATAGTGTAGTCCAGGGGTTTTACCCAATAGTGCAACAACAATCATCACATCACAGATTAAAACGCATAAATATCGATAAGCGGTATAAACTATAACGCTTATCTCCCTTCACGGATTCATAGATAAAGTAAATTTATCAGTAACAAAGATTCATCGTTACGATTCGATGTGGGTTTCAGATAATCAACTGGAATCCGACTCCCTGTCGCATCGAATTTCAAATGCCGTTTTACGGCCAAGTGGTTTTCATATCTACACAGAAACAATCACAAATATTACAATTCAGCACAAAGCAATTCATATCTCATAGCATTACAATTACAAATCAAATATATCAATCCATCATACAGCATTCAATAACAATCATCAACTTTGATTAAGGTGAATAAAACGAGTAGTTTTAAAATTTATTACTCACATAATTACTTTCATTAGTAATCTTTAATCAATGATTAATTATTATTAACTATAGTTGATTAAGTCCTAACTACCTCCATTAATTAATCATCTCTCTAATTAATTACTTAATTAATTACCCTTGATTGTAATTAATTGAATATTAATTACTTTTATTAATCAACCTTTAATTAATTATTTTAATTAATGAGTCCTTAATTATTAATTAAATCTTAATTCCAATTAATTATCCTTAATTGGATATTCTTAATTTAAATCACCCAAATGGATTAACCACATAAACTAATTATACTTCAAAGTAATTAAACCCTAATATTTGATTAATCAATCTATAGTCTTTAATTATCTACCCTTAATCACTTTTACTAAGTAATTATTAATTTTTATTTAATCATTCATTAATCTCCTGATTAATTAGCTTGAATTATTAATCAATTACTTTAATTACTTTAATTACTTTCATTAAGTAATTCACCTCAAATAACAATTTTCCTTTTAACGGATATGTTAACTTAACTTTGAAAGTCACTCAACCACTTTTAAAACATCATTTATAATAATTATTCTTAATTATTAATAAATTAATCTTAATTACAAATCATTAATTACTTGATTATCATTAACGATATAAATTAACTTACTTTTAAGTTAAAAATTTAAAACATTTGATTTTTATTTCTAAATCACTTATTCAGTTTCATTTAAAATAACTTATTAAAAATATAAGTTTAAAGCTTAATCGTTTTTAATCTTTATTTCAAAAACCTTAAATTTATACCTTTTATCTTAATAATAAAATCATCATTTATAAACAATTCTTAGAAATTTATTTTTACTAATCTGCTATAGTTTCAAAACTCAGAAACACGAGACTCTAGGCAACACGAGTGAAACCCGAGCTAAATCCCCACGAACTCGAGTTCTACTTCGAGTTTTCCCAAAAACTGACCAGAGTGCCCAAAAATTTCAATTTTAATTTTTTTTCTAAGTTCTTTGCTTAACACCAAAATCCCACTTCAAGTAAAATTTCGAGCTACCCTTCTACCTCCCTGAGACACCCTTCGAGACTACATCATCTTCCCTAAACACGAACTCACAGCACACCCCAATCTAGCCCAACGTGCACGTGCATGTGTATTGGCTATTCAGTGCCCTCCGACCATCACCGAGAACCCCGGCATGTCGACAACGATGCCTTCAATCCTCGCGACCACCCAGATTTGTGAAAAAACCCTCTCATCTTTGGTTTTGAGTTGCTCTGCCTTTTGAGTTGCATTGAATCTGTATTGTCTTAAATTTCCTGAAGCTTAAATTCTGATTTTGATATGTTCTTTACTTTAATTAAACTTGAAGTTGCAGACTTTTCTTTTATCTTTGCTTTGTTTGATTGCTTTCAAGTTTTTATTTTTGTTCTACTCTTGATCAAATTGTTATTGTTTTGAATTTAAGGTGTTTTGAATATGGATTTCTCAAATTTAAGAAAGAAATGAAAATGGCCTTATTTATCTTTATTATTATTTTCTTAGGTTTGAGAAGAAAATGAAGATAGCATGGTTTCTCGTTCTAATATGAAATTAAATTTTTAAATAAAACAATCTTGCCACTTGTTTGATTACAACTAACACTTGTAATTTTAAATAGACACCTGTTATATTATAAACATTTTATGTTTAAATCCCTAATATAGATTATTTTGTAAATTAATATCTTTTTAAAAAAACAATATATCACTTGTTTATCCATTTTACACTTGTTTATTTATTTTTCTTTACGCTTGTTAGTATATGTTTCCTTACATTCTATTTTGTACTAATACAATTTAAAACAAATGATTTGAAAAGTTATTCATTACAAATAAATATTTATAAGTTAGTTAATACAATTTTTATTGTTAATACATTTATATTTACATAAGATATTAAACTTATTAACACATACTTATTTAAAATTTTCATTTTAAACTGAAGCAATCATACTTATTATATTTTTGTTTCAAATATAAAATTTTCTTTAAGTCCAATTAAATTTCAATATATTAACATTTTATACCTTCAAAATATACATCCTTATCAAAGCTTTGTATTTATTTATCAACTATATTCATTTTCAAGTATATAAAACAAAAGCATTTTAAATCTTTTATTTAACCTTGTTTAACATCATATTATATTTACAATTTAGTTCAACAAATTTAAAAGAAGGAATGTAAACTTCTTAATTTAATCCTTATTGATTTTCAAAAGATATGTATATTAAATAATATGAATTTTAGTTTTAAACAACTCTTAATATATTAATTTAAAAATAAAACTCTCCAATATATCATATATTAAAATTAGAAAACAATTTTATTCATCTCAAAACTTAGAGTATTCAGATCAAATTCAAATAAATAAATACTTATATTATTTTACCAATAACTTCATAATTAAATTCCAAAAATTAAATAAATTGTCAAACTAAACTTGTTCAAAATTCAGGAATGTTACAAATTCCCCCCTAAGATAATTTCGTCCTCGAAATTTGAAAGTAGGGAGACAACCAAGAAATATAGAAAGATCGAGAGATGAATCACCAGACTAAACTGAATATCTATTCTGCATTTGGCTTCCCAAATCAGAATATCAATAATGGATATAAGAACGAATCAAGATACTCGGGTCACCAGAACTACGAATATACAGTGATATTGGTTAGTAGATATCTTACCACCTGTAGAATATATCGAGACCCAAAAGAACAAATAAATGAATTTAATTTTCCATAATTCTCAAACATTGGGTATGGTTTCCAAGCTCAAGTCGGAATGCTACAAAGAATAGACAGATATATGGATACAATTCCAAAACTTTTAGTTTAAACAACCAAAATATATTTATCAACCATAGCAACCAAAGTAAACATTTCATCCAAACAAACAATTCTGACCATTTGGAGTTTATGTCCCATGCAAAATATATCAAAGCTTCTTCCTTGAACTTCCTAGAACCATCAAAGAATTGAAAAGACGAATCAAAGGAGAATGATAGAGAAAGTTGTTTAAGCTATTGCAGGGCATTGACCGCTTGTACTGGTATCACCATGTCCCCTATCTCGTTCTCTTCTTGCACTCATACTCACTATCAGAGGATAGTAAGGGAATTTACTGAGGCGTTCGAACGGATATCTTAAGGATATACTCATTCTAGGGTATACTTCACCCTATCTCTAATGAGTTACTTAATGTGCTATACTCATAAGCTAAAGTTTCATCCTTCAGCTCTGATACAAAAATGTCACGATCCAAATTCCAGCGTTCGAAAATCGACATCCGTACTCCACTGTACTTAAATGCCGCAGATTCAAATGTTGAAATTCAAGTCGCGTCGGAGCTTATAACACATCAAGTAAACAACACAACGGAAGAAAAAGAAATGAATATCATTGATATATAATATTCGATACAACAATGATACAATGTGAATCAATATCAGAGATACAAGATAACAATGTTACAGTGGAAAACCCAATGAAACTGACAGCAGAAACCAACAGAACTTGATACTCCAGAAGAAATACCAATATCAGCAATCTCCGTAGATAGCTCGGACCACCATCAAGTTGCACCAAGCTCAGCAAGATCAGTCATCCTAACTAAATACTTCAATATCCAAAATCTCCAAAGAATACCAAAGAGAAAGCCAAAAGCTCTGAACCGATATCTATATCCACTATCTGAAAAACCAAACTCTAGACTGCCCGTGCGGAAAATAGTGGGCACCCAGAGTTTAGGAAGGAAACAATAAACTCTAGGTCAGTCATGCGACTGGTATGAGAAAACCAAAAATAGTTTATCTTTAAATCAAACAAAAGAATTTAAATTTGAAATCCGCAATGTTTTTTGGAAAATGAAACTACCATAAGGCCTTCCGGCACACACACCATGCAATCGCACACTTGGGGGAGATTTCTCCTTATGATAGTCAAAAATGCTTACTACACAAAATTCTCTTTTGATATTATTATTAGTGCATAGTGGAAAACATTTCGAAAGTATAATATTAATCTTAGCCAGCATACGTACCATTATAGTATGCCTACTATAGCTACCATGTTAGATGGCAGGTTCTACAACTAAAACCGTACAAGGCGCATATTGGTGAATGGATTTCCAACAAATGGTCAGGCCAAGGAACTTCCCATTGCCACATGGGTACGCCTCTAGAGGGACGCCCCGAGAAACTAACCGTATCTCTGCTAACACAAGACCGGATTACCTCTGTAACTAGGTAACTACTGACAAGAGTATGTCATCCCCCGGTCGTAACCAACCTTTATCCCGGGATTCACCAACAACCACAAAGTAATAAATTTGCAGCAACCACGTAGGTTAAGTATCTGGGCTCCATACCATGATACCGCCTCTATCGAGTAGGAAATGAACATACCCTCAGGGGGCGCTACCCCTAAATAACCTTGCCGTATTCTTCCTGTTTCGACCATTCCGGGTTGTGAAGTTCGACGAATTCTCGTCCACAAAGCTACGCTTCTCACAAAAGCCATGCTATGATCAACAAATGATCAGCAGCACCTCGTATGCCACATTACCAAATTTGGGAATGTATCGCTAGTAACCATCAACTACATAACCTCTGAGCTCATACGTTTCAGAGAAGGGTGTTAAGCTACAAGAATAAATATCCGCCACCAAACATAAATGTATTTAATAGAAACCGGTGTTACATCTCAAAGTGTAATGTCAGACACACATACATACAAGTCTGTTCTGGGTTCGAACAGAACCGAAGGCACTTCCGAAGAAGCCCTTGCAAATCTGGATAATCCCTAATCACGTCCAGACTCCTCATCACAAAGGGTGATCAAATCTTTATACCGGGGACTAGTCCGTGCAGAGACATTCGACGGGTTATCCTTTCATTTTCAAAAAATATCCGGTCTTCACTACCGGTCTTCAAATGCTATACATATCGTCGTATCATTATTCAAAATGGGTTATACGACACAAAGGTCCTCTCCCGGCTAAACCGAATAGTGAGCGCAATATTTAAAATCATATGGATAAAGGGATTTCAGTTAAGTCACAAATTATTATCCAAACTTTTCTTTCAAATGGTTAAACAAATTACCATTTACAAATCTTTTAACAAAAAGATTTACGTCCAGAAACCTTCCAATGGTTTAAACGATTCCGACACTTTAATCTTTTAAACAAAGATTTACCTTTAAAACCTCCTTTCAATTTAAAACAAGGTTTACCAATCTTTCACAAAGATTTATTCATAGCCTTTCAAAACAATTTCTATTTCAAATTGGATTAACTCATCCGGTCTTTAAATCAAAGACTCATTTTTATAGCTTTTAAAACAATTTCCAAAGATTCATTCATAACTTTCAAAGCCAGTTTATTTCAAACTTGAAATTCTTTCATCATAATTTGGACAATCTTTCCTTATATAAAGCTATTATCATTTAAAACCACTTGTTTCCGTTTCGGAAAACCCGGTTTTATTTGCACGAGTTAAGGCCTTTCAAACATAAACTTGGGTTAAATTCAAATTCTCAAAACCATACTTTTAAAATGGTTTAAAAACCCATATAAATACCTTTTATAACTTATACAATCTTTTTAAACCAAAATTTCCAAATCATTGAATTCAATTTCAAATATTGAATTCAAATTTAAATCAAATTATTTAAATTTCAAAAGCTCAATCAAGTTATTCAAAATAACATTTTTGAAATTCATTTTCAAAAGCTTTAATTCTAATTCCAAAACTATTTTAGAATCTAAAATTCAATCTTCAAACTATTTCAAAATCTGTGACCTAACCTGTTTCCACGTGCAATCCATATTTGTGTGAGTATAGTGCAGTACAGGGGTTTTACCCAATAGTGCAACAACAATCATCACATCACAGATTAAAACGCATAAATATCGATAAGTGGTATAAACAATAAGGCTTATCTCCCTTCACAGATTCATAGATAAAGTAAATTTATCAATAACAAATATTTATCGTTACGATTCGATGTGGTTTTCAGATAATCAACAGAAATCCGACTCCCTGTCGCATCGAATTTCAAATGTCGTTTTATGGCCAAGGGGTTTTCATATCTACTGTGAAACAATCACAAATATTACAATTCAGCACAAAGCAATTCATATCTCATAGCATTACAATTACATATCAAATATATCAATCCATTTTACAACATTAAATAACAATCAACAACTTTGATTAAGGTGAATAAAACGTGTGGTTTTAAAATTTATTACCCACATAATTACTTTTATTAGTAATCTTTAATCAATGATTAATTATTATTAACTACAATTGATTAAGTCCTAACTACCTCCATTAATTAATCATCTCTCTAATTAATTACTTGTAATTAACCCTTGATTGTAATTAATTGAATCTTAATTACTTTTATTAATCAACCTTTAATTAATTATTTTAATTAACGAGTCCTTAATTATTAATTAAATCTTAATTCCAATTAATTGTCCTTAATTGGTTATTCTTAATTTAAAATAACTTAATCTTTAAAACCACCTTTCAATTTAAAACAAGGTTTACCAATCTTTCACAAAGATTTATTCATAACCTTTCAAAACAATTTCTATTTCAAATTGGATTAACTCATCCGGTCTTTAAATCAAAGACTCATTTTTATAGCTTTTAAAACAATTTCCAAAGATTCATTCATAATTTTCAAAGCCATTTTATTTCAAACTTGAAATTCTTTCATCATAATTTGGACAATCTTTCCTTATATAAAAGCTATTATTATTTAAAACCACTTGTTTCCGTTTCGAAAAACCTGATTTTATTTGCACGAGTTAAGGCCTTTCAAATATAAACTTGGGTTAAATTTAAATTCTCAAAATCATGCTTTTAAAATGGTTTAAAAACCTATATAAATACCTTTTATAACTCGTACAATCTTTTTAAACCAAAATTTCCAAATCATTGAATTCAATTTCAAATATTGAACTCAAATTTAAATCAAATTATTTAAATTTCAAAAGCTCAATCAAGTTATTCAAAATAACATTTCTGAAATTCATTTTCAAAAGCTTCAATTCTAATTCCAAAATTATTTTGGAATCAAAAATTCAATCTTCAAACTATTTCAAAATCTGTGACTTAACCCGTTTCCACGTGCAATCCATATTTGTGTGAGTATAGTGTAGTCCAGGGGTTTTACCCAATAGTGCAACAACAATCATCACATCACAGATTAAAACGCATAAATATCGATAAGCGGTATAAACTATAACGCTTATCTCCCTTCACGGATTCATAGATAAAGTAAATTTATCAGTAACAAAGATTCATCGTTACGATTCGATGTGGGTTTCAGATAATCAACTGGAATCCGACTCCCTGTCGCATCGAATTTCAAATGCCGTTTTACGGCCAAGTGGTTTTCATATCTACACAGAAACAATCACAAATATTACAATTCAGCACAAAGCAATTCATATCTCATAGCATTACAATTACAAATCAAATATATCAATCCATCATACAGCATTCAATAACAATCATCAACTTTGATTAAGGTGAATAAAACGAGTAGTTTTAAAATTTATTACTCACATAATTACTTTCATTAGTAATCTTTAATCAATGATTAATTATTATTAACTATAGTTGATTAAGTCCTAACTACCTCCATTAATTAATCATCTCTCTAATTAATTACTTAATTAATTACCCTTGATTGTAATTAATTGAATATTAATTACTTTTATTAATCAACCTTTAATTAATTATTTTAATTAATGAGTCCTTAATTATTAATTAAATCTTAATTCCAATTAATTATCCTTAATTGGATATTCTTAATTTAAATCACCCAAATGGATTAACCACATAAACTAATTATACTTCAAAGTAATTAAACCCTAATATTTGATTAATCAATCTATAGTCTTTAATTATCTACCCTTAATCACTTTTACTAAGTAATTATTAATTTTTATTTAATCATTCATTAATCTCCTGATTAATTAGCTTGAATTATTAATCAATTACTTTAATTACTTTAATTACTTTCATTAAGTAATTCACCTCAAATAACAATTTTCCTTTTAACGGATATGTTAACTTAACTTTGAAAGTCACTCAACCACTTTTAAAACATCATTTATAATAATTATTCTTAATTATTAATAAATTAATCTTAATTACAAATCATTAATTACTTGATTATCATTAACGATATAAATTAACTTACTTTTAAGTTAAAAATTTAAAACATTTGATTTTTATTTCTAAATCACTTATTCAGTTTCATTTAAAATAACTTATTAAAAATATAAGTTTAAAGCTTAATCGTTTTTAATCTTTATTTCAAAAACCTTAAATTTATACCTTTTATCTTAATAATAAAATCATCATTTATAAACAATTCTTAGAAATTTATTTTTACTAATCTGCTATAGTTTCAAAACTCAGAAACACGAGACTCTAGGCAACACGAGTGAAACCCGAGCTAAATCCCCACGAACTCGAGTTCTACTTCGAGTTTTCCCAAAAACTGACCAGAGTGCCCAAAAATTTCAATTTTAATTTTTTTTCTAAGTTCTTTGCTTAACACCAAAATCCCACTTCAAGTAAAATTTCGAGCTACCCTTCTACCTCCCTGAGACACCCTTCGAGACTACATCATCTTCCCTAAACACGAACTCACAGCACACCCCAATCTAGCCCAACGTGCACGTGCATGTGTATTGGCTATTCAGTGCCCTCCGACCATCACCGAGAACCCCGGCATGTCGACAACGATGCCTTCAATCCTCGCGACCACCCAGATTTGTGAAAAAACCCTCTCATCTTTGGTTTTGAGTTGCTCTGCCTTTTGAGTTGCATTGAATCTGTATTGTCTTAAATTTCCTGAAGCTTAAATTCTGATTTTGATATGTTCTTTACTTTAATTAAACTTGAAGTTGCAGACTTTTCTTTTATCTTTGCTTTGTTTGATTGCTTTCAAGTTTTTATTTTTGTTCTACTCTTGATCAAATTGTTATTGTTTTGAATTTAAGGTGTTTTGAATATGGATTTCTCAAATTTAAGAAAGAAATGAAAATGGCCTTATTTATCTTTATTATTATTTTCTTAGGTTTGAGAAGAAAATGAAGATAGCATGGTTTCTCGTTCTAATATGAAATTAAATTTTTAAATAAAACAATCTTGCCACTTGTTTGATTACAACTAACACTTGTAATTTTAAATAGACACCTGTTATATTATAAACATTTTATGTTTAAATCCCTAATATAGATTATTTTGTAAATTAATATCTTTTTAAAAAAACAATATATCACTTGTTTATCCATTTTACACTTGTTTATTTATTTTTCTTTACGCTTGTTAGTATATGTTTCCTTACATTCTATTTTGTACTAATACAATTTAAAACAAATGATTTGAAAAGTTATTCATTACAAATAAATATTTATAAGTTAGTTAATACAATTTTTATTGTTAATACATTTATATTTACATAAGATATTAAACTTATTAACACATACTTATTTAAAATTTTCATTTTAAACTGAAGCAATCATACTTATTATATTTTTGTTTCAAATATAAAATTTTCTTTAAGTCCAATTAAATTTCAATATATTAACATTTTATACCTTCAAAATATACATCCTTATCAAAGCTTTGTATTTATTTATCAACTATATTCATTTTCAAGTATATAAAACAAAAGCATTTTAAATCTTTTATTTAACCTTGTTTAACATCATATTATATTTACAATTTAGTTCAACAAATTTAAAAGAAGGAATGTAAACTTCTTAATTTAATCCTTATTGATTTTCAAAAGATATGTATATTAAATAATATGAATTTTAGTTTTAAACAACTCTTAATATATTAATTTAAAAATAAAACTCTCCAATATATCATATATTAAAATTAGAAAACAATTTTATTCATCTCAAAACTTAGAGTATTCAGATCAAATTCAAATAAATAAATACTTATATTATTTTACCAATAACTTCATAATTAAATTCCAAAAATTAAATAAATTGTCAAACTAAACTTGTTCAAAATTCAGGAATGTTACAAATTCCCCCCTAAGATAATTTCGTCCTCGAAATTTGAAAGTAGGGAGACAACCAAGAAATATAGAAAGATCGAGAGATGAATCACCAGACTAAACTGAATATCTATTCTGCATTTGGCTTCCCAAATCAGAATATCAATAATGGATATAAGAACGAATCAAGATACTCGGGTCACCAGAACTACGAATATACAGTGATATTGGTTAGTAGATATCTTACCACCTGTAGAATATATCGAGACCCAAAAGAACAAATAAATGAATTTAATTTTCCATAATTCTCAAACATTGGGTATGGTTTCCAAGCTCAAGTCGGAATGCTACAAAGAATAGACAGATATATGGATACAATTCCAAAACTTTTAGTTTAAACAACCAAAATATATTTATCAACCATAGCAACCAAAGTAAACATTTCATCCAAACAAACAATTCTGACCATTTGGAGTTTATGTCCCATGCAAAATATATCAAAGCTTCTTCCTTGAACTTCCTAGAACCATCAAAGAATTGAAAAGACGAATCAAAGGAGAATGATAGAGAAAGTTGTTTAAGCTATTGCAGGGCATTGACCGCTTGTACTGGTATCACCATGTCCCCTATCTCGTTCTCTTCTTGCACTCATACTCACTATCAGAGGATAGTAAGGGAATTTACTGAGGCGTTCGAACGGATATCTTAAGGATATACTCATTCTAGGGTATACTTCACCCTATCTCTAATGAGTTACTTAATGTGCTATACTCATAAGCTAAAGTTTCATCCTTCAGCTCTGATACAAAAATGTCACGATCCAAATTCCAGCGTTCGAAAATCGACATCCGTACTCCACTGTACTTAAATGCCGCAGATTCAAATGTTGAAATTCAAGTCGCGTCGGAGCTTATAACACATCAAGTAAACAACACAACGGAAGAAAAAGAAATGAATATCATTGATATATAATATTCGATACAACAATGATACAATGTGAATCAATATCAGAGATACAAGATAACAATGTTACAGTGGAAAACCCAATGAAACTGACAGCAGAAACCAACAGAACTTGATACTCCAGAAGAAATACCAATATCAGCAATCTCCGTAGATAGCTCGGACCACCATCAAGTTGCACCAAGCTCAGCAAGATCAGTCATCCTAACTAAATACTTCAATATCCAAAATCTCCAAAGAATACCAAAGAGAAAGCCAAAAGCTCTGAACCGATATCTATATCCACTATCTGAAAAACCAAACTCTAGACTGCCCGTGCGGAAAATAGTGGGCACCCAGAGTTTAGGAAGGAAACAATAAACTCTAGGTCAGTCATGCGACTGGTATGAGAAAACCAAAAATAGTTTATCTTTAAATCAAACAAAAGAATTTAAATTTGAAATCCGCAATGTTTTTTGGAAAATGAAACTACCATAAGGCCTTCCGGCACACACACCATGCAATCGCACACTTGGGGGAGATTTCTCCTTATGATAGTCAAAAATGCTTACTACACAAAATTCTCTTTTGATATTATTATTAGTGCATAGTGGAAAACATTTCGAAAGTATAATATTAATCTTAGCCAGCATACGTACCATTATAGTATGCCTACTATAGCTACCATGTTAGATGGCAGGTTCTACAACTAAAACCGTACAAGGCGCATATTGGTGAATGGATTTCCAACAAATGGTCAGGCCAAGGAACTTCCCATTGCCACATGGGTACGCCTCTAGAGGGACGCCCCGAGAAACTAACCGTATCTCTGCTAACACAAGACCGGATTACCTCTGTAACTAGGTAACTACTGACAAGAGTATGTCATCCCCCGGTCGTAACCAACCTTTATCCCGGGATTCACCAACAACCACAAAGTAATAAATTTGCAGCAACCACGTAGGTTAAGTATCTGGGCTCCATACCATGATACCGCCTCTATCGAGTAGGAAATGAACATACCCTCAGGGGGCGCTACCCCTAAATAACCTTGCCGTATTCTTCCTGTTTCGACCATTCCGGGTTGTGAAGTTCGACGAATTCTCGTCCACAAAGCTACGCTTCTCACAAAAGCCATGCTATGATCAACAAATGATCAGCAGCACCTCGTATGCCACATTACCAAATTTGGGAATGTATCGCTAGTAACCATCAACTACATAACCTCTGAGCTCATACGTTTCAGAGAAGGGTGTTAAGCTACAAGAATAAATATCCGCCACCAAACATAAATGTATTTAATAGAAACCGGTGTTACATCTCAAAGTGTAATGTCAGACACACATACATACAAGTCTGTTCTGGGTTCGAACAGAACCGAAGGCACTTCCGAAGAAGCCCTTGCAAATCTGGATAATCCCTAATCACGTCCAGACTCCTCATCACAAAGGGTGATCAAATCTTTATACCGGGGACTAGTCCGTGCAGAGACATTCGACGGGTTATCCTTTCATTTTCAAAAAATATCCGGTCTTCACTACCGGTCTTCAAATGCTATACATATCGTCGTATCATTATTCAAAATGGGTTATACGACACAAAGGTCCTCTCCCGGCTAAACCGAATAGTGAGCGCAATATTTAAAATCATATGGATAAAGGGATTTCAGTTAAGTCACAAATTATTATCCAAACTTTTCTTTCAAATGGTTAAACAAATTACCATTTACAAATCTTTTAACAAAAAGATTTACGTCCAGAAACCTTCCAATGGTTTAAACGATTCCGACACTTTAATCTTTTAAACAAAGATTTACCTTTAAAACCTCCTTTCAATTTAAAACAAGGTTTACCAATCTTTCACAAAGATTTATTCATAGCCTTTCAAAACAATTTCTATTTCAAATTGGATTAACTCATCCGGTCTTTAAATCAAAGACTCATTTTTATAGCTTTTAAAACAATTTCCAAAGATTCATTCATAACTTTCAAAGCCAGTTTATTTCAAACTTGAAATTCTTTCATCATAATTTGGACAATCTTTCCTTATATAAAGCTATTATCATTTAAAACCACTTGTTTCCGTTTCGGAAAACCCGGTTTTATTTGCACGAGTTAAGGCCTTTCAAACATAAACTTGGGTTAAATTCAAATTCTCAAAACCATACTTTTAAAATGGTTTAAAAACCCATATAAATACCTTTTATAACTTATACAATCTTTTTAAACCAAAATTTCCAAATCATTGAATTCAATTTCAAATATTGAATTCAAATTTAAATCAAATTATTTAAATTTCAAAAGCTCAATCAAGTTATTCAAAATAACATTTTTGAAATTCATTTTCAAAAGCTTTAATTCTAATTCCAAAACTATTTTAGAATCTAAAATTCAATCTTCAAACTATTTCAAAATCTGTGACTTAACCCGTTTCCACGTGCAATCCATATTTGTGTGAGTATAGTGTAGTCCAGGGGTTTTACCCAATAGTGCAACAACAATCATCACATCACAGATTAAAACGCATAAATATCGATAAGCGGTATAAACTATAACGCTTATCTCCCTTCACGGATTCATAGATAAAGTAAATTTATCAGTAACAAAGATTCATCGTTACGATTCGATGTGGGTTTCAGATAATCAACTGGAATCCGACTCCCTGTCGCATCGAATTTCAAATGCCGTTTTACGGCCAAGTGGTTTTCATATCTACACAGAAACAATCACAAATATTACAATTCAGCACAAAGCAATTCATATCTCATAGCATTACAATTACAAATCAAATATATCAATCCATCATACAGCATTCAATAACAATCATCAACTTTGATTAAGGTGAATAAAACGAGTAGTTTTAAAATTTATTACTCACATAATTACTTTCATTAGTAATCTTTAATCAATGATTAATTATTATTAACTATAGTTGATTAAGTCCTAACTACCTCCATTAATTAATCATCTCTCTAATTAATTACTTAATTAATTACCCTTGATTGTAATTAATTGAATATTAATTACTTTTATTAATCAACCTTTAATTAATTATTTTAATTAATGAGTCCTTAATTATTAATTAAATCTTAATTCCAATTAATTATCCTTAATTGGATATTCTTAATTTAAATCACCCAAATGGATTAACCACATAAACTAATTATACTTCAAAGTAATTAAACCCTAATATTTGATTAATCAATCTATAGTCTTTAATTATCTACCCTTAATCACTTTTACTAAGTAATTATTAATTTTTATTTAATCATTCATTAATCTCCTGATTAATTAGCTTGAATTATTAATCAATTACTTTAATTACTTTAATTACTTTCATTAAGTAATTCACCTCAAATAACAATTTTCCTTTTAACGGATATGTTAACTTAACTTTGAAAGTCACTCAACCACTTTTAAAACATCATTTATAATAATTATTCTTAATTATTAATAAATTAATCTTAATTACAAATCATTAATTACTTGATTATCATTAACGATATAAATTAACTTACTTTTAAGTTAAAAATTTAAAACATTTGATTTTTATTTCTAAATCACTTATTCAGTTTCATTTAAAATAACTTATTAAAAATATAAGTTTAAAGCTTAATCGTTTTTAATCTACCCTCAATCACTTTCACTAAGCAATTATTAATTTTTATTTAATCATTCATGTAACAACCCTGTATTTTGTGATTTATTTTTTGTATATTTTAATTGAATTTTTGATTTAAAAACTTATTTTATTTATTTTGAACGATAAATTTTAGTTTTGATATGAATTATCATTCCAAAGCATGACTAAAAAGAATATTTTCCAAAAAGTGAATTTTTGGTCAAAATAGTCAAACTTTGACTTTTAATTTAAAATTTTAAAAGTTTGAAAATTTAAATTTTACCTTTATTATGAAAGTACATAAAATTTTAAGAACAATGCGTTTTGTTTCGTTAACGGATTTAAATTGTGAAAGTTATGTATATTTCAATATTGAGTGCAATTTGTTTATTCTGCAATTTTATTATTTTAAATAGTATAAATTTTATTTTTCTTTGTCATATTTTATTGTAATATGTATTGATATGTTATTTTATGTATGTTTTTATCTTTTAATACTTTTGAAGTGAGGTAGGAATTTTTCTAGAGCTAGTAGTATTTTTCTTGTAATTTCCATGCCCTGTTTTCAATTTTTTAAACATTTTCTTTAGTTCTTTTCTATTTTTCTCCCATTTAATTATTTATTTTATTTTATAAATGATAAATAAATTATTTTATTTCAAAAAATTTCTTTAGAATATTTTTAAAATGAAGTAGATATTTTTCCAAAGCCATTGATGTTTTAATTGTAATTTTTGAACCCTGTTTTCAATTTTTAAGCAATTTCCTTAATTCTTTTTTATATTTTATTTAAATTTAATTATATATTTTTATTTTTTTCACTTTGTTTCGGTTTTATATGTACTTTCTGAAGTTTATTTGTTTTACTTGATTTAAAAGAAAATGAAGTATGGAAGGTTTTAAAAGCTAAGAAATGTTAAGTCGTTTAACCGTTTCTTTTACCGTTTCTTTTTCAATCAATACACAATTTATTTTGGCCGTACCTTTCTCTATTCTTTTCAGCTGAATTCTCTCATCTTGTTCACGTATTTTCAATGCTTCTCAACCCTAAAAAAAAATCATGGCCTCCATCTTGCAAAAATTTGGTAAAATCTCCTTCTCTTCTCTTGTTTTCTAGTTTTTCTATGTGATTTTGCAACTTGTTCTCAACTTCATGGCTCCACTCCTCCCCAACAATATCTAGGCCAACCTCCACCACTTTATTCTCTGATCGTCATCCACCCAAGATCACCACCATGGCAGGCCAAGCAACCCCAAGGTAAACACCACCACCAAAATCCACAAATCCATCACCTATGCACTCAAGCTGACCTAGTTTTGGTACCATCACCTTCATCCACCTTTTGCCGCCACTTCCACCACCACCACCAACTTTGACCTGACCTCCACCCTCTGCCACATCACCCACCACCACCTGGACCCACCAGCCATGCCCCTAGAGCCTATGGCCGAACCCATTTATAGCATAGAAGTGATGAATTTCGCCTTGTAGTTGTTGTTTTGTTGCACCTATGTCCATCCACCTTTGCACCATTACTTCCAAGCTATGGCCGACCCTTATGAGCCCAAGACCTGATCCTAACCCACTCCTTAGACATGTATGTCAGATCTATAGCTGAAGCATAGGCGGTAGAAAGTAAGTGCAAAAACTTTGGCTTTGTTTTATGTATTTAATTCTAACATTGTTTTATTGAATTTGGGTTTAAAAACTTATGTTATTTGTTTGTTTTGTTTGAATGTTTGCAAGGCTATTAGCCTTGTCTCTCCCACACTCATATCATCATGATGGCTGAGAAAACGAACCCCTTAGTCGAGCTTTTGAATGGTTGTAGCAAGGTCAAGTTATCTTGTCTATGTTGCCTTTCAATTTCAATTTATTTCAATATATTTTGGTTGAATATTCATAAGTTATATTGTCTTGTTTTGGAGTTGTTTACAAGATGATATCTTGGCTATTTCTCTCCACTCAAATCAAAGGTCGTGCCTTCTGGATCCGTTGTGTCATTCTAATTGATATCTCCAGCAAAAAAAAAGTGAGTATTTATCACCAGACATTATGTACTTATATAAGTAGTAAATTGACACCCTGTGAATCTGTAGAACTATATTAACATGTTATAACTGCTTATATTATTATCATATGATGTTCACACCTGTTATTACACCTGTTATATCATATGTTGTTGTTATTTCATGCTATTCTGTATATTTATCAGTTTATCACACTGCAAGTTCCCTGTAAATTAGAAATCACTATGGGTTGAAATGATACATACCCGAACGAACTTTAGAATAGGGGAAAATCGTTATGGGCTGAAATGATAGGCCTGAACGATTTTCAACTTATTTTATTTACTTGGGACTTCGGGTTTGAAATGATAAAACCCGGATTTTTATTTGTAAATTACGGGTTGAAATGATATATTACCCGTATCACTTTTCCTAGTGTAGAAAATTATATACAAACCCGTAGTTAATATATGTTTTCTAAAAATTTTAAAATTATTTTAGAAATGTAAATATTAAAACATTTTGATTTAAATCTAATTAAAAAGGATTTTTGTAAAATACTGTTGATTTTCTGAATAATTGTAAGTAAAATGAATTGATGAAAAGTTAGAAAATTTTGAACGTATGTTATTTTGGAAAATTTGATTTAATTATAATTGGAAATTAAATTGAATACGAAATTATGATAAATTTATGATAATTTGAATTTAAATGAATTCAAAGTGATTTTATATCATATTAATGATTTTTAATAAAGTTGAAATGTAAAATGAATGAATACTTTAAGTTGAAATTTTGAAACATAACTAAATTAGAAATTTATGAAATTGACTTAAAATTGAACTTTTAGTTAAGTAAATAAAAATAAAACTAAGTTATATTTGATAATTTGAACTTAAGTGTTAAGTTGAAATTTAATGCAATGAATTTAAAATTGAACATTGCAATTTAATACGTGAATTATTATTAAATCTTGATTTTTGAATGGAAATTTAACTTTATAAAATCATGAACTTGAGGAAAATTAAATGATGTTTATAAATGTGAAATTGTATGATTTTATGAGTTAAAAATGTTTTAAATAAAAAAATATAATTGGTTGAGAAATTATATTGAATATTTGAAGTTAATTGACTGCATTTTTGAAATGCTATTAATTACAATGTAAATGATATTACAGCATTTGTAAATGCTGTAGTTGATGATAATGAACTAAAAAGCTAGATTGAATTAAAAGCTATTATAGCAATTTTTGTAAGTGCTATAATTTTTGAATTTAACTAAGTTTATTTGAAATTTAAGTAAACCCTATTACAACATTTTAAAATGTTGTCTTTTGTTAAATTGAACTGTTTTGAATGTATCTTTCCGTAGCGTTTTCTAAATGCCACGAAAAGTGAATTTTCACTGTTTTGATAAACTTAAATGAATAAATGAACTTTGGAAGTTGAAAATTTTGTAAATTTAATAATTTAATTATTGAACATAATAACTTCATTTTAATGATTAAAAATGACTTTTTTTGAACATAAATTATTTTGAAATGTGAATTGAAATGGTATTTTAAACTGAATAAAATGAATAATGATGTGAAATGAATGTGGTTTTGATATTTTGATATATTAAATGATTGAAATATGGTTTGAAAAGATATGATATTTTGATATATTAAAATGATTTGAAAATGGAGTTTTGAAAGATATGACATTTTGATATTAAAATAATTTGAAAGGAAGTGCTGAAAGATAAGATATTTGAACGAAGTTTTGAAAGGTTATGATATTTTGATATATTAAAATGATTTGAAAGGAAGTTTTGAAAGGATATGATAATTTAATATATTGAAATGGTTAGAAATGACTTGGTATTTATTTTGATAAATATTTGAATCGAAAGATATGGTATGATGATATATTGAAATGGTTTGGAAATAATTTAATCTTTATTTTGATAAAGATTTGGGTTGAAATGATATTTTATTTTGAAGTATAAGATATTGTTTTAAAAGTTAAAACTATGGGTTATAATAACGATTGGTTGTTAAAGAGATCGGGATCGGATATTGTCTTATAGCCGGCCAATACCGAAAACCACTTTAACAACTGTGTACGCAGTGGAGATTCCAGAATGAAGTACGATGGTGGCGACGTTCTCGAGGTATATTACGTGGACCCAACTCCCGTGAGTTGGCATAAATGACTAAAACAAGAGCTATACCGGGCTACACAAAGGGTCGCACCCTTTCATCGAGCATGCTCCATCGGAAACCATTCTATTACTTTTGTGATTCGATACGGTGGCACCACTTTGATTCGGGGGTATTGTTCGAGGTGGGCGGAAGCTGCTGGCTTGCCGTCACCACCGGTCCGGGAGTGCAAGCGGTGTATCCACCCTGGCATTGCCTCGCGTGCCATGTCATCTCCTTATTGCGAGCCCACTACGATTTTGGTTTTAAAGATCCGACCGCGTTAAGGTTCACCATCCCCTTAACGCTATTTTCTATATGATTATACTTTACTGATTCGACACTACTGTATATAGCGCAATATACTACATAGTAAATAGTTTAACGGATCCTTAGAGGATGGGCGGTCCCAAGCATCTTCTAAGTTACTTGTACTTTTACTACAGTTCACTTGAGTTGGTTTACATTGTATAAGTATGTATGTCCTGACTTGAGTGTTTGTACTTTTTATTTACGCTCGGGTCAGCCTGAGTTATTCACAGATTTGGATTTCCACTTTTTGGAGATTGAAATCGCTGGAGATTATCTACTTGTCAAGTTTTATCTTTTACAGTCTGTTGGTCCTTTCAGCTCTTGTATTAGTAGACTTCTATGTAGTGAGACTTCCTTTGTACTTTATTTCTTCTGTTGTATTTTATGTAACTCTGGTATTTTTATATAGTAGCTTCATGAACTACTATTTCTTCTACTTCCGCTGCATTTTAAATACTCTGTGTCTGTGATCTGTGATTTTTATTTACTGTGTATTTTGAGATTTGCCAAATTTTTATTTACAACGCGGTATTTTGAGCAATTCAATTCCGGCATGAGTGTCTACCTATACACTTATAATGGATGCGAATGGTTGAAAATATCGGGTCGTTACAATTCATTAATCTCCTGATTAATTAGCTTGAGTTATTAATCAATTACTTTAGTTACTTTAATTACTTTCATTAAGTAATTCACCTCAAATAATAATTTTCCTTTTAACGGATATGTTAACTTAACTTTGAAAGTTACTCAACCATTTTTAAAACATCATTTATAATAATTATTCTTAATTATTAATAAATTAATCTTAATTACAAATCATTAATTACTTGATTATCATTAACGATATAAATTAACTTACTTTTAAGTTAAAAATTTAAAACATTTGATTTTTATTTCTAAATAACTTATTAAAAATGTAAGTTTAATGCTTAATCGTTTTTAATCCTTTATTTCTAAAACCTTAAATCTATACCTTTTATCTTAATAATAAAATCATCATTTATTAAGAAACAATTCTTAGAAATTTATTTTTACTAATCTGCTATAGTTTCAAAACTCAGAAACACAAGATTCCAGGCAACACGAGTGAAACCCGTGCTAAATCCCCACGAACTCGAGCTCTACTTCGAGTTTTCCCAAAAACTGACCCAAGTGCCCAAAAATTTCAACTTTAATTTTTTTTCTAAGTTCTTTGCTTTACACCAAAATCCTACTTCGAGTAAAAACTCAAGCTACCCCTTTATCTCCCCGAGACACCCTTCGAGACTACATCATCTTCCCTAAACACGAACTCACAGCACACCCCAATCTAACCCAACGTGCACGTGCACGTTTATCGGCCATCCAGTGCCCTCCGACCATCATCGAGAACCCCGGCATGTCGACAACGATGCCTTCAATCCTCGCGACCACCCAGATTTGTGAAAAAACCCTCTCATCAAAATCGAAGGTATCGACCTCCACCTGGAACATACTTCATTACCTTAAACCACCTCGCTTAATCACCTTCCAGCGCCAGTACCCACGCCACTTCGTCAAGACCTCCACTGATGGCCCCTGCAACGACTCCCCCTTGTGCGATTGTATGAATCGCCCCATCGACGACGAATCACCCCTTTGAACGCTATCGACCATACTGAGTTTCTAAACTCTATTTAGATCCCCTCAAGCCACCACGCCAATTAAATTTTTTTTTGATTATTTTTCCTATAATTGTCCTCCCTCCAGCTATCAACATTATCGAGCTCGATCCCTAGATCAACGTCATTCACCGAAAATTGCCATTTTTGTGTTTTCTGTTCAATTCAAGATAACTCCACAATTCCCAATCTAAAAATCTTGAAACTAGGTTCAAAAATCATAGTTTTCTATTACAAATTTCTTTATAAGATCCAAACAAGAAATCCTGATCATCGGTTTTTCACTTGATTAGATTTTCACTGTCATATTCAATTTTATAAATATCCCATGACATCTACACCTCGAATTTATTTTTAAAATTTAAATCAGATCAATACAAACATTTTCCCTTTAAAGATCATTATCTAAATCCTTCTAAATATTTAGATATAGAATTCTTTTCTTTCTTGAATTTTGTTAGTCTGCTATTTAACAGAGAGACAGTCAACATTCAACAATATATATACATACATACATAAACAGACATACATGTGCATTATCACTTATACAAAACAACTCCAAGTACCTAAACAATCATCACAACATATAACAGGCTTAAGTGATTCATTCACAGATAAACGAAGAAGAAAAATTTGGGTTCAGAGGTTTGCTCACCTTTTAAAATGCAGAGAGCCTGCAAATGACTTTGAAAACTGATCTTTGCTTTTGAGTTGCTCTGCCTTTTGAGTTGCATTGAATCTGTATTGTCTTAAATTTCTTGAAGCTTAAATCCTGATTTTGATCTGTTCTTTACTTTAATTAAACTTGAAGTTGCAAACTTTTCTTTATCTTTGCTTTGTTTGATTGCTTTCAAGTTTTTATTTTTTTTTCTACTTTTGATCAAATTGTTATTTTTTTGAATTTGAGGTGTTTTGAATATGGATTTCTCAAATTTAAGAAAGAAATGAAAATGGCCTGATTTATCTTTATTACTTTTTTCTTAGGTTTGAGAAGAAAATGAAGATAACATGGTTTCTCGTTCTAATATGAAATTAAATTTTTAAATAAAACAATCTTGCCACTTGTTTGATTACAACTAACACTTGTAATTTTAAATAGACACTTGTTATATTATAAACATTTTATGTTTAAATCCCTAATGTAGATTATTTTGTAAATTAATATCTTTAAAAAAAAAAAATATGCCACTTGTTTATCCATTTTACACTTGTTTATTTATTTTCTTTACACTTGTTAATATATGTTTCCTTACATTCTATTTTGTACTAATACAATTTAAAACAAATAATTTGAAAAGTTATTCATTACAAATAAATATTTATAAGTTAGTTAATACAATTTTTATTTTTAATACATTTATATTTATAAACTTAAGATATTAAACTTTTAACACATACTTTTTTAAAATTTTCATTTTAAACTAAAGTAATCATACTTATTATATTTTTGTTCCAAATATAAAATTTTCTTTAAGTCCAATTAAATTTCAATATATTAACATTTTATACCTTCAAAATATACATCCTTATCAAAGCTTTGTATTTATTTATCAACTATATTCATTTTCAAGTATATAAAACAAAAGCATTTCAAATCTTTTATTTAACCTTGTTTAACATCATATTATATTTACAATTTAGTTCAACAAATTTAAAAGAAGGAATGTAAACTTCTTAATTTAATCCTTATTGATTTTCAAAAGATATGTATATTAAATAATATGAAATTTAGTTTTAACAACTCTTAATATATTAATTTAAAAATATAACTCTCTAATATGTCATATATTAAAATTAGAAAACAATTTTATTCATCTCAAAACTTAGAGTATTCAAATCAAATTCAAATAAATAAATACTTATATTATTTTACCAATAATTTCATAATTAAATTCCAAAAATTAAATAAATTATCAAATTAAACATGTTCAAAATTTAGGAATGTTACACCAGGATTTTGTGCTTGGACTATGAAGTTGAATATGGAAGATACAGGAATTTTGGCCATTAACGATTACCATAGTCCAAAGTGATATAGTTTTCACGAAGAGATTTTTTGGAAGAATTATCACTATCGGGTATCGCTTATACTAAGTACAATTAGATTTTACCGATAGATGTGCAAGCGATAAATTCAGCCAAAATGTCACACCACTAGCTAAGTTGATGTGTGAACATTGATATTCAATTTGTTCGATATTAATTGCTGACTGAATTTACACATTTGACTCGTACATGAATGATGTATTCTCCAAAAAACCACATGATTTAATTAATTTATAAAATGTTGTAAATTGATTGAATTAATTAATATTTGAAAATTATTAGTTATTATTTAATTTAGTTGGTGTTTGGGAGTTATTTGTAATTGTTTGAATGCATTTATAAAATTTACATTTGTACGCATTGATATACGATATTGATGTAATTGAAATAAAAAACAATTACATGTAGTGATTTATGGAAATTTTTTGTCATGCGGTGGCATGTAATTTCAACTATATCATGTGAAGAGAGAGGAGTCGAGAGAGAGGGATAATCAAGGGGGATTAATTAGGAAAGTTTTAATTAAAGAACGAGAAAGGTTTAATCCTTCTAATCAAAATATTCACGATTCATTTCTAAAGGCAACCATTCTTTCTCATTCGTTCAAAAAAAATCTTTCACTCCTCTTAACTTTTCATGGTATAAAAAGAATTCTAGAGTTCAACTACATGTCACAATTCTAACTTTAAAATTCCTCCTAAGTTAAAACTTGATTTATATTTGTTGATTCTAGATTTCAAAATTTGAGAATGGTCGAAATTAATTTTATATGCACATATGTTTAAAAGTTTAATTTCTGATTTGAAATGGCACTGATTGAATGAGTAAAGGAAGGAGCAAAGTCCTCTACCTTTCCTCTTTTATAAATGTCTACCTTAATTCATCAATTGCCCTTTTGTAAGTATAAGTTAACATTTTTGTCTATTAGTAAAATACCTTTTGGTAAATTATGTATAAATGTAAGTTGAACTTATATATACATATATTATTGTTACTTATAAGTTTTAGAATAATATTTTGACAACAAAGGCATGTGTGAATTCTGTAGTAAATGTCATTTAATATTTTAATTAATTTAACTAAAGAGAGAGATAAAATGTTTCACTCTCTACCTTTATGGCCTCATCATCCATTATTTAATTATTTGTGTTAAGAGAAAGAAACCAAAGGTTTATATCTCTAATCTTTCACATGTTTATTTACATATATATTATCTCTGCTGATTGTTGTTTTTACCTGTCATATACTCCAAATGCTTACAAACTGAAATTCAAAACAACACCGAGCCAGAGTGAACTGCCTCCACATAAGGAGTTAAAATATAGAAAGGAAGCAGATAGTATTGTGCCTAAAATCTTTGAGTGACGGAAAAGTATATATACTACCCATACCCATTGAGTGTAGCTTCAGCACCAAAACAAAAAATGGCCATAAAATGCCAAAAATAATCTACAACCTTCGCACTTGCTTCAACATGTAGAAATGTGGCATAGCTTCCAAGTACCAGATATGAGGATTGGGCTACGGCCCCATAAAGTAATCTTCACATTACAAAACTGCGACACGCCCTCATAAGCAATTATACGGGAACAGGGATGCATTGAAATCTTAAACTAACATTTAAATTGGTAGGTTTGCTTCGCAATTTGATATCAAAATGCTATAAGGAATGCACCACCATCTCGATATGACAGAACAAACGTCGGAATCGTTAGAAAATACTATCCACAAACACGAAAGACTTAAGGGATGAGGCAACGTGAATAGACTGGTCCACAACCAAGATTTGAACTCACACCTCAAAGACAAACCAAGAGACCCTAACTTCTCAAGATTGTTAAACCTAGCTCATAAACAAAGGCAAGGGCACATCCTCTAATGGATATAGCGGCTCAAAATAAGAACATGCAAGATAATCGCCTTTCAAAATAGCATCCCAGTCTCTTCAACAACCACTCAACTCAACTGTAGCTAGCTACAACACTGTGCAAACATTGTAGATTGGATAGTGCATTATAGCTTCAAAAGTGTTTGCACGGTTCGAAGGCTATACGACCTCACTACCCAAGGCATAACGAAGGTATGATTCCTAACAAATTACGGAAATGTTTTGAAGTACCTATAGTGATATAGGTCTCTTTGAAAAGAAAGGCGGTTTCCCATTTCAGCTTCATCTACACTTATGGTTCGTTCATATGCATTTTTCTTCCAAAATTGAAAATGCACAATCTATTCAAATTTGAATCTTTCCATCTCAATTCCAAACATTTCGACTTCAATTTCAAGCTTCCCGCTAAATTAAAAATCAACGCTCAAATCATAATTTCCTACCGAAGGCGGCACTACTAATTATACATGAAAAATAAGTGAGATGGATGCTCGACACATGGCGTAAACCAATGGAAAAAATCAAGAGAGAAGAAGGGTGACATTGGCAATCCATGTGAATCCTTATGCACTATAGATGAATAGGATATTGTAGCAGAAAAAAGTGGAAATCCTCTTTACTCTTTTTTGATAGACAAAATAAGAATTTGTACTCTCTCTGTCATTTTTGTTTGTACTAAGATATCAAGAGAGAAGAATATACACTTTACCCCTTGACATGGGATTTCTTAACATCCAAACCATATAAATTTTCGATGTCCTTTCTATTTTTAGTACTTAGTTTTACAACTTATATCTATCAGTGATAAAACTGAGGTAGATTCACTTTAACGAACTAATATTATAGACATCTTTCCTTAATTGTGTAAGCATTTAAAATAAAAAATTACTCCTCTTAAAGGCAAGATTAATATTACTTAATTTTGTTGATTCATAGTCACGAAAGCGTTCAACGTCATTGTTACTTCATAAAAAATACTTGGGTGTTTCTGAGATGAAAATTTTTGTTAACATTTTTAACGCTAGAAGGAGCATCAATTTCCCTCTCCGGCAAAACTTATCTACACTTTCTTTAATATACCATTACAATACCATGAGTCCCGAAGATTCTGCTAATCCCCCTCCCGAAGAACAACTTCACCGTACCTTAAAAATATCTAAAAAGCACACTTCACTTCCATAATCGATTCTGAGTCAGGTGCTTCGGCAAAGCCTACCTCAGACCCCGTTGTAGCATATCGTCAAGCCTTCTTAACCCAAATGACTAACACACGGAGGGATTAGAGAGATCCACGGCCAATATACTACTCTAAGGCCAATATTCCCTCCATCATCCATAACTCGCCTCCATCACTCACCGACCGCAATAGTGTTGTAGCATGTGAGTGATAAAGCACTCTTAGACATGAGAACAGTGAAGCTGGACCCAAAACCGATGATAACTGAAAGCAAAAATCCTGATCAATCCTTAGATCCAAACAACGCCTGCTAGCATCAATCTACTAATTCTAAAAAATCAGCCATGAATGGCTCCCGATGATGATGATGTTGCTTCACTCTATGGGTATAGTTCAGCCCAAATGTATCCTAGAGAAGATGAGATCCGTCAGTTGAAGGGATGTGTAGAGAAGTTACCAAAACTTCATCGATAAGATAACAAAGAACAAGCAAGGAGTAAAGTTCTTCCCTATTTAGTGAAATCCAATAACAGCTATCTATTAACTGATCTGCTTTAGAAAAATACTTCTACTTTACGTTGACTACCATTATGGTGATGCAAACCTTTTATTCAAAGGAGATGAATCCTCTCTTGAACAGTGTTTCACGTCAAGTGGTTCAACTTATACCCAAATATAGCCTTAACATGATTTATGTAATGATTAACTAGAATCAAATTTTGGTGTCGACAATTTAGGTTCATGAAATTTTCAAGTCGAATAAGTACAGTACATCATCATATGAGATTTTCTATTTGGTTCGAAGGCTATACGGCTTCACTACCCATGGAAAAACGAAGGCATGATTCCTAACAAATTACGGCGAAGTTTTAAAGTACCGATAGTGATATAGCTCTCTTAAAAGAAAGGCGGTTTCCCATTTTAGCTTCGTCTACAAGTATGTGTTTTTCATAAGCATGTTGCATCCAGAATTGGAAATGCACAATCTATTCAAATTTGAGTCTTTCCTTCTCAATTCCAAACATTTCCACTTAAATTTCAAGCTTTTTGCAAAATTTCAAAATCCAACGCTCAAATCATAATTTCCTACCGAAGGCGGCACTCCTAATTATACATGAAAAATAAGTGAGACGGATGCTCGACATGGCGTGAACAAATGGCAAAAAATCAAGGGAGCAGAAGCATGACATTTGCAATCCACGCGAATCCTTATGCACTATAGATGAATAGGATATTATAGCCGAAAAAAGTGGAATTTCTCTTTACTCTTTTTTGATAGAAAAAATAAGAATTTGTATTCTCTGTCATTTTTGTTTGTACAAAGGTATCAAGAGAGAAGAATATACATTTTACCCATGACGTGGGATTTCTTAACATCCAAACCATATAAATTTTCGATGTCCTTTCTATTTTTAGTACTTTGTTTTACTACTTATATCTATCAGTGATAAATTGAGGTAGATTCACTTTAACAAACTAATATTACAGATATATTTCCTTAATTGTGTAAGCATTTAAAATAAAATAATTACTCCTCTTAAAGGCAAGATTAATATTACTTAATTTTGTTGATTCATAGTCACGAAAGCATTCAACATCATTGTTACTTCATAAAAAATACTTGGGTGTTTCTGAGATGAAAATTTTTGTTAGCATTTTTGACGCTAGAGGGAGGGTCAATTTCCCTCTCCAGTAAAGCTTATCTACACTTTCTTTAATATACCATTACAATACCATGAGTCTCTAAGATTCTGCTAATCCCCCTCCCGAAGAACAACTTCGCCGTACCTTAAAAATATCTAAAAAGCACACTTCACCTCCATAACCCAGTCTGAGCCAGTTGCTTCTGCAAAGCCTACCTCATACCATGTCGTAGCATCTCATCAAGGCTTCGTAACCCAATTGACCAACATACGGAGGGATTAGAGAGATCCACGGCCTAACATACTGCTCTAAGGCCAATCTTCCCTCATTCTTCCATAACTCGCCTCCATCACTCACCTACTGCGATAATGTTGTAGCATGTGAGTGATAAAGCACTTTTAGACATGAGAAAAGTGAGTTGGACCCAAAATCGATGATAAACTGAAAGCCAAAATCCTGATCTCCTTAGATAAAAACAACGCCAGCTAACGTCAATCCACTAATTCTAAAAAAATCAGCCATGAATTGCTCCCGATGATGATGATGTTACTTCACTCTTTAGGTATAGTTCAACCTAAATGGATACTAGAGAAGATGAGATCCGTCAGTTGAAGGCATGTGTATAGCGGTTATCAAAACTTCATCGACAAAATAACATAGCAGAAGCAAGGGAGGAAGGTTCTTCCCTATTTAGTGAAATCCAATAACAGCTATCGATTAGTCGATCTGCTTTAGCAAAATACTTCTACTTTACGTTGACTACCATTATGGGGATGCAAACCTTTTATGCATAGAAGATGAATCCTCTCTTGAATAGTGTTTCACTTCAAGTGGTTCAGCTTATACCCAAATATAGCCTTAACATGATTTATGTTATGATTAGCTAGAATCAAAATTTGGTTACGAAAATTTAGGTTCACGAAATTCTCAAGTCGAATAAGTACAGTACATCATCATATGAGATTTTCTATTTGGCGTTAACCTATAGAATATTAACTATTCCAAAATACGATATGTACATAACTTCTTGTTGCCTCTGATGGTCATGATAATTCACTATCAATCACATGAAGGGTGTTACATACACTATTCTCAACAGATATATCGATACATCATTCTTAATATGACTTGACGGGAACCATTTACGAACAAGTATTCACTTTATTCAATTCAACACTCATAGTTCCGAATATATCAGTAACTTCAATTGGTTAAATATTTTTCTTAAGGATTTCCTACTTGTATATGTTTAATGTATTTAAAACATTAATTATATCTCAATCTGTGATGACCCAACTTCTCAACCCTCGAATGTCAACGCTAAATACATTTACAGCTTTTGTGTGCCATGCACCCAAGTGCTAGAAAGATAGATGGCTAGGTTAAATTAAAAGGAAAAAGAATAGAACAAGAAAAAAAGAACATAATATTGGGATCTCACAACGAAATGATAATACAAAATATCCAAAAGGTAGTACAAAGGGTTACTTTGAATATAGAACAATTCTAGACTTATGAAACCTACGTACTATCATCAGCCTAGAGAGTTATAACTAACCGTCCTCACTTTGCTGATACACACTTACATAATACAGTGCAATGGAAATAGAAATAGATAAATAACAGAAGCCTCTAGCTCGTCTTCTAAACTCTAAATCATTTGAAGTAAAAGCTACGTTACTCAGCCAACTCCAAAGACTGCACGAGGAATTTTGGGAAAACAAAAACCATGTATAAAACATTAATAAGGTATGAGGAAATTCAAGATAAATACATCCATATAACATTAGCTTATGAGACCGTACGAATCATTGTGACAGTTTTCCCCTCAAAATAAATCAAACATTCATTAAGTTAATATAGTGATATAATAGCTAATGTCTATAGTATAGAATATAGAAAAATAACCATGCTGTTTGTATCCCACAACACAACAATATTAGAAGTACATATAAAACAGATAAGATACATTTGCATATGGATTTTCCATGGAGATGCCGCCTCCAGTAAACTAAAGCGGATGTCCATTACAAAGAACAAAAATCACCTTTTGAGTGTTATACATCTCTAATAAAATTTACCATATGGCAAACATAGATAGTCCATGCTCGAACATAGTATGAACCATATGGAATCAAGTGTCTACAACTTCCACTAGCAACATCGATAAACATACTCTAGATTTGGGGTTGATATAACTTGTTGTGAGTTAGCTAAACCCAAGACTATGCATCCTACTTTGTCTATAGTCATTTCTAAATGTCAAGGTTACATTCAACATCTCTTATACGAGTCTTCATCACTCGAACAGAACATAGATCACTCCATGGATTTTTGCAAAAGCTTGTTCGACAAATGCTAAAGCTGACCTCTCCCTTGGACTTAACCTTAGGATAGACAGTTAAACTCTATTGCATAGTTTTGAAATTTTAGTACTAAACTCTGTAGTAACCCACATCCTAGTGGGCCTGAATTTTTGCAAAATCAAAAACCAAGGCCCCAAAGGAACAAATAAATGCATACCAGAGCACTATCGGTTTAACTCATAGCGGAATAGTAAAGTATAATAAATCAAATAGCACTGACAAAGATTGACACTTCCAATAACTGATGTCCCTGTCGGTGTTTATCATGCATAAGGAAACATGTCCTTCTACTATTTCTGCCTTGCATTTGTACCTGTCCCTCTAAAGCTGTCATATGGTTAGTTACAACCTCTCCCATGGACTTAACCTTAGGAAAGATAGTTCAAATCTATAGAAATCCACTTCATAATCGCTTCCGATACATAGACTTGTATACTAGTTCTGAAATGGTATTAGGTAAGTTAAATACTTACCAATCTCGAACTCACCACAACCAATCGATGTATGTTCAGTAAACTCAATTCTGGTTCTATTAGAAGTAAGCAAACTATATAAAGAAGAGTCCTCCCCGGGGGATCTCATATATATAAGTTCTTAAAGCTGGAGACCTTTCATACCAATGCTCCTTCTCAAGAGATCTCAAATCGTATGAAGGCATGAAGCTTTTAGATACTCCTCGCGTCAAATTTTGGTCAAGTTGATAGTCGATTAATCGATGTCAAGTTACCAAAACAATTGTTTATAGAAATCAAGTTTCATATACTTAGCATGTTTTCGACCTTCCCAGCTTAACTCTTCCTCGGCTAAGGTTGAAGCCGATAGGTTTGAGCATGATTGCTTCTATCCCTGCTCGAACATCAATCTTAACTCTCACAGATAGATAAACATACTTCATCGGTTTTTATTATTAACTATAGTATTAATGACATTCCATAAACAAGTAAGTAATCAACATGATTAAAACGTTTCCAAACATCCTGACTTAACTATTCCTTGGCTAAGAGTGAAGCTGGTAGGTTAGAGCACGATTGCTTCTATCCCTACTCGAACATCAATCATGACCTTCACAAATAGACAAGCCTACTTCGTCATCTTTTAGTGTTATGCATGGTTATTACTTTTTAAATAAGTAATTAAACAAATAATGATTTATCCACTAAGAAATTCCTAACCTCTTTTTAAATCATTTGTTTATAATTTAAAACCCTTTTTAAAACATATATACGTATACTGGTTTATTTGTAAAACTAGATATTTAAAATGATTTAAGAGATATTATATTACATAAGATGTTAATACTTTAATAAAATATTTAACTACTTTTCTAAAAACTATATATATTTAAAAATGATTTTAAAATACTAAAAAATTTATTCAAAATATTACTTAAAAATAACAAGTTTAAAATTTATTTAAAAACTTGGAAAAACCATGTTTTCCTTATGTTTAAAAGTAAACCTACTACTTTAAATATTCATAACTAATTCTTAAAAATACATAAAAATTCCAAAAAACTTCTAATATACTCTAATATGAGTTGCAAAATGATTGTAAAATGAACAAAACAAAACACTTAAATTTAAAGTCCTTTTCAAACATTTGAAGTTCATAAACAAAGGCTAACCAGGGCAGTTTTGCACAAGTGAAAGTTTGGCCACTTTTCGATATGTAACTTAACAATTCAATAGCCAATCTTTTATAGCCACTAATATGCACAATATACATCATAAATATGGTGATAATCCCCTAAGAATCTCTCTACAAAGTTACTTAGAATTTTCCGAACACAAGGTAATCACTAAGTGCATCTATAGCGACTATCGCTATAAGAGCACTTTTAAATCCATGTCTAATTCGAACCAAATTCTGACCATGACCTATGTTCTTTGTTCAAGGCTATGTAACAAGTCATACAAGTCTATTAAAGTCTATACATATGGATTACATATTCCATTTGCATTTAAAGCAAGAATCAAATCCAAATGTTACAGCATATAGCATATAAATTCAATCATATATAAACCACCAAACACAAGCAAGTCCAAGATTTTAGTTTGTATCTCAACCTTGCAAACACCAACTTCCTACTATTCCTTTTCTTTGTTCAAGTCCTAAGGCAATGTTCCTTATTATTTCTCACAGCCTCTTCTAGTGTGGGGAGATATGCTTCACTTCTTTAAGATCTAAGTTGATGGAAAGTGTTGCTATGTTGTCATAAGGTCCTTGGCCAAGTTTGAAGAGATTTTAAGGCATTTTGAATATTTTAATCTTAGGAGATTTCTGAAGAGAGTGGAGAATGCAGTGTATACTTTTTGCACTAAAAATGTAAAGTGGATTCAAGAGCCAAGCACCCTCTTATATTGGCTTCAACATTGTAGCCTTACCCACTTCCGTTAACATTATGGCCAGCCATGGAAGGCTCACCCCCACATGACCTAAGAAATCTCATTTCCACCTCCTTTCTTTAACAAATGACCAAACTACTCCTTACACACATATATCTCCTTATCTTTTAGAAGCTTCTAGAAGAATCAAATTACTTTATGACAAGTGTAGTAACTAGCTACTAATGTTTTCATATGTTAATTAGATAGGTATAAATGAGTACGAACAACTTATATCGAACAAAAAGGTGTGTATCGATAGACCGTTTTTTGATCACATTATCGATTTCTTCAAAGTATTTGTTTTTGCAAAAAAAAATTATAAACAAGTTTCTTTTCATTATTCATTAATTAGCAGATGTTTAACAAGGTTTTAAAATCACATTTATAACACTTGACTATATTTCATAAATTTATGGTATTCAAAGATGAAATATTCAGGTCGCTACATTTTCCACCACTTAGAATATTTCGTCGTAGAAATTCAAGCAAGAACAATAATCAAAGAAGAATATAAGCAAAAAGATACATATGTAGAGCATTGCTGAAACTATATACGAACTAAACTGCAAATTAAAAAGGATACTAAGTGACTCCACCTCAAGTGGTAAGTACAATACAAAAGATATATGATACTAAGGTAGAAAGAAATCACTAGTCTATAAGCGACTCTGGATAGGATTCCCTCAAACTATCCTCCGTCTCTTATATACAATCCCTTGCATCCTCCCTCCACTATACCTTAACTAACTTAACAACCTTAGTCCTCGATCGCTTGGTTTCGCTATAAATAATACAAATAGGCTATCTCAATGTAGTGAAGTTCGACTTAATCTACAAGTCCCCTTATTGCAATGCTTCTACTATCAAAGATGAATCATTCATAAATTACACAAATGAGATACATGAAATACGTTGTGCACACTCGATAGTGCATTCGATGACTTGGCTCTATAAATGAGTGCGCCAATCCTCTTCAGAATCAGGAATGTCCCTATATAATGAGAAGCCAACTTCCCAACCCTTCCAAATCGAACAACGCTTCCCATCGGAGAAACCATTACGAACATAAAGTCTTTGACTTATAACTTCAAGTCTTCGCGCTTCTCGTATGGATAGATCTTCTATCGATTATGCACTTCCTTAATTCACTTCCAAATCTTTGTTACTTATCTATAACAACCTGCACCTCCTAACACACCTATCCAAATCGTAATTGACTTTCGAACTAGCATCGTGTTAATAAGTACGAGTTGTTCGGTTTTTATATATATCATTATAGAGACTAAAACAGCAGATATAATCTAAGATGTACTACATTTTTAGAACTCACAATGGAAGGGAAAAAATATATAATACTGAAAAATAACTTTCTTAGAAAATATCCTAAAAACCCGTCTCAGAAAATAAGTATGTAGTTAAATACAGAGTACATAGAAAATATTACTCCAAGATTGATAAAGGAAATACAAAGTACTGATAAAATAAATGGATACATGGAGATTAAATATGATAACAAGCAACTTCTGTGATTTTCTCGCCTCTCCAAGTATCAAGAATGAGCCAATCACCTACTGCCCTATCCATATGTGGTGTGAAAAAGATGAAAAAGGTTGGATCAATTAAAAGTCTGGTGAATGGGTATAAGTTTAATGATGATCATGTGCGGTTAACTTTAACTCTACATTAAGTGAGATAAGGTGTAGTATAAGTATTCATGTATTCCTAAGATGCATTACTTATGGGCAATACACACCTACACTACAAATTGTGCATGCTACTACAAGGATCGAACTATGGATCGAACCTTAATTCTTAACGATCAGCCACTTCTCATAGAGCTACTCAATATGTAAAAATCACCACTAGGCTATTAAACGTGGGAAAACCTCCCCCTTGGCTACTAACTATGGAAACACCGCCACTGGGCTACTGTGAAAATATATTTCCACTAATATCACCGCTAGTAGGATACTAGGGAATGTCTTTTCCCTAACTATGACTACATATAACCCAATTATGCATCGAAGGGGAACCCGTGATGTTGACTCAAGTGCGTCTCATTGTCTACGTCCATGTCCACTTCTCATCATAGCTTACGCCTTTTATTGCACGCTCCAGGATCCAACATCTAAACTATACCACATTGCATCAGTATCTGTGTATACCATCCATTGTTCCGAGCCATACTTCATCAGGCATCAGTTAGTGCTGCCTCCACCATAGAAACTCCTTTGAGTGCCATTTACGATAAAAGTCACCCTTAGTCAAACAATTGACCTCAATTGGGTAAAGAACATTTACCCAACACCATGACATCCTAGCATCATCTCGTTGGGAACTCTCTTCCCTACACCTCCTAACATGCATAGAAATAGCCTTAAATAGGTTCATAAAATAATCAAAGTTTACATTTATTTTTATTATTAACCTAAGCCCAAGGCCGATTCAGGTTGTGCGTTTCAAGTAATTAGTGGTCGACCGTCTATACCCTATCGGTCTACCGCTTGCGTACAAGACTTTAGGATTCGTCGATTTCTGATTAGAGTTTTGATTATTATTAAATTTTATTAGTTATAGCGTTATACAATGAACCCTTGCAATTACAGTGACTAATCTATTTCATATTTTTACCTGGTTTTCATTGATTTGAGATTTATGTATTTAACGGGTTATATAGTTAACCACTTTTAGCGTTTCAATAAAAATAGTGGTTTTCACGTTATCAATTTACAGTAACTTTAATCTCTAACCTATCTAGATTATAGAATTAGGTTTCTTGATTGTAGAACTAGGGTTTACAATTTCTTTTTTAAATTACAAAAACCCTAAATCAATTAGAATTGATTATATTTAGCTGTAAATACTTATCTAAATAGATTTTTTCCCACTCACATTAGATCTAAGCTTTAACTTCGTACCTTTTTTTTGAATAGCCCTTAGTAAGCTTCCCCTTCTAGCCTTAACCCCGACAACCCAGCGTCAATGGTATGAACTAAGCATACTTGGTCAATCGATCGACTATGATCTAATAGCTCTCATTCCCTCTTCTACTTCTTAATAAACCATCCACGAAATGCATAAGAAACTTTTTCTGTTTTTCTATTAAATCGAAAAATACCTGAAAGTCCCGGTAGATGGCCAATGGCCTAAGGGAAATACTCTTCCACTTCCGTAGAGGAATATCCGATGGCTACAACATTTATCCCGGCTCCTTTTACTCTGCCTTTACCCTCTAGCAAGTCATACTCTAGCCACATGCTCCACCACATGCTTCTTCTTACCAGACCAATAGAAGACTCTCTTCATGCCGCGATACATCTTGTTGGCCCCGAGATGAATGGCCATCCTAGATTCGGGAGACACGGCTTGTACCACATATATCAAATCCCGACTGTAACGACCCGGAATTTTCGATCCTGAAAATTCCAAATAGTTAGGAAAAGAAGAAAAGAAATAGAAGAAGAAACAGAAACAAGACACATATTCTCACATTCGCAGCGGATCAAAATATAATATCAAATAATAACATTTATACAAAGGAAAAACTATATTATTTAATTTACACAATACATCAGAGTTACAACATATACATAAAACACTGGACAGATACAATCAACATGTCCCAGACAAGCTATAATATATCACAGCAGAATACCCTCCATACGTTCCTGCCAACAGCTCGCCTCCTTAGCTCCAGAACGTCCTTACCTGAAAATCTGTAATACTTGGTCTGACCCAAGCATTACATCGAAGTAACATCCGGGTCAGGCTGGAAACCAGCATGAATAAAGCCATCTAACAAGAAATACTAATGAAATAAACTTATTTAAAAACCATGGTAAATCGTACCTTATTATGAGTTCTTAACTTCTTATATTCAATAACTACTTCACAAATCAATCTCTAAGTACACCTACTTAGTTTCAATGGTCCAGTTTACTTAAACTATTTCATTCCATCCTATTGATTATACATATCAAATCTATAAAGAACTATAGAAGATTTTAAATCGAAGTGGTTTCGGGTATTTACTAATACCCGATCCCGGTCTCTTCGAGTCCCATGTCATCTTAACCCAAGTTATTTAAATGAAACACAATTCAAACTTTAAATACAAGATGCCACTTTTACAAAGTAATTCATTGTCGATAGATAACCACATTATCATTGTTCAATCCAAACATACCGTATCACAAAACATTTTATATCAGAAATATCAACCAACCATTCATAAGCAAGATTAATTAGTCACACTATTTCTAATTAACTTAATTAAATTAAATTAAATTAAATTAATAACATTAATCACTTTTAAATTCTGCTTACTCAACATTAATTAATTACAACCCAATTAACAAATCATTTTTTTAATCATCCATCTTAATTAATCATCCTTAATTAATTATTCTTTAATTACATTAAGTAATTAGCCTTTAATTACCACATGGATTAATTAGCCTTAACCCTTCATATTAACTTTTAATCAATCTCTTAATTAATTAATCACATTAATTAATGATTCTCTAATCACTTAATTCAAGTAATTACTTAAGAATCGGTCTCTTAGCCCTGCTTAATCAATCCTTAATAAATTTCAACCATTTAATTATTTATTCATTTCTTAATTACCTTATAAATCAATTAGTTAATCTTTAATTACTTAATTAATTAATTTTTAATTACACTTAATTAATTAATCTCTAATCATTAATTAATAATCTCTAATTATCTAATTAACAACCCCTAATTACAAATTAGTTAATCCCTAATTATTAATTAATTAAATAAATAAATTACCTCATTAATTTTTCAAAACCTAAATTAGATTAAGATAAAATCATTTCCTTTATCAAATACCAAATCACATATTTGGTTTAAACATTTATCAACCACTAATTATATTCTAAAATTTAGTTTTTAAAATAACTTAAACATTAACTTAACAATTTTAGTTAAACAAACTTATAATTCCTAATCACGTGTTGAAGAAAACATTTGCTATATATATAAGAATTTTATTTAAGGAAAGTTTAACTAAATTTCCTTTTAGATTTCAAAACTTTGCTTTCAAAAACCTTTAAAAACATGTTTAAAATCTTGCTTTTCAATTTAATTTAAAACTCGTTATAAATTACTTTTAAGTTCAACCCGGAGTCTACTCCGATATAAACACGAGAACTTCCCTTTCCTTCTTGTACTTAGTTTAGTTTAGAGTAAAAGATGGCAACCGTTTCCTTACAAAATTAAACCCCGTTATCTAATAAACAACCCGAGCCAAAGACAACACCCCCCGAAAACTTACTCGAGATAAAACCCCCATTCCTCGCTCACGAACCCGAGCTTCCCCTCTCCTGTCTTTCTCAATCATCGAACCACACCAATACGTTCACGTGCACAACCAAACGCCGTCGCACTGGCCGACGACACCTCCATCGGCAAGTCGATGCTGACCCTCTCGATTGCTTCCAAAGCTCAGAAATTCAATTCGACGACGAAATCAAAAATCGAGCAACACGCAACGCATCTGAACAAAGCTGATCGCCAGAAACTATCTTGCATCGTCACCTCCATTCACCGGAGAACACATAGCCTCGCCCCGACCTTCGCCTTGCTCCTCCCTTTCATTTCCCCCAGCATCGATCAAGTACGACTCGCCGATGAGGCCACATTGGCCTAGAAATCAACCTCAGCCAAAAAAAGCTTAAACCCTAAATCACCTAAACCCGATCACCCCGGTGATCAATAAACCTTCCGAACAATTTTACCATAATCGCCGATCAGAGATCAAACTCTAGCCTTAACCCCGATAATCCAAATCATCGTGATCGACATAATTTGACGAAAACACAACTTTCGTTTGTCTTATGATTTCTCTTGTTTTAAAAGCTTAAAACTCAAGAATTTATTTTTAAAAATCCTAATTTTCAATGACAAAATAGACTAAATACCTAAAACAACATATTATTTAGTTCGAGATTTTGATATGTAAAAAAATTCACTGTAATTTATCCTTTCAGTGGAATTTACCTTCAATTCTTACTTGAAACTGTTTTAAATCAAAATATTGTTATTCCTAAGATTTATTGTTGATACATCATAACAAATAATAGATTAGAGGAAGAGCATGTGATTTTTGAACCATATTTTTAGAACCTGAGATTATGAACAGAGCAAACAACACCCATTTCAGACATGCACACATTATTTACATATATACATGAATTCCTGTTTAAAAAATCATGCAAACACAATCACAATTTACTTAAGTAATTTCTGCATGCCTCTAGATTTTTAACAGATTGAAAATCCTTAGATAGAATTGTTTACTCACCTGTGCTAATGTACAGAGCTTAAAACAGTTTGAAGCTTTGAAACTTGAATTGTTATGAAACTAGAAACTTTGAAATGACTTTTGGTTTTGATGCAGGTTGAAAGGTTGTTAAGAAGATTGCTTGATTATTTTGCTTGATATTCAAGGTTGGAGATAAAATATTTACAGGCTTTTAGTTTGATTTCTTGTTTGATTTCAGGCTGGGGAAAAAATGGAAGCTTGATTAAATTTCTAGTTAGAAAATAGTTTTATAGGTTTGAGTTTCTGGTTTTGAAGAAATTGCAGGTTTTGTTTTTAAGTTTCTTGCTTTAGAAATGAGAAGATAAGAAACAGAAATGAAAAGAGAAGATGAATGTTACAGAGATTAAATTGTGATTTATTAAAAATTTAAAGAAAATATAAACAAATTTGTGAAACTTGTTACATTAGTTAACATTTATCATTATACTTATTAATCACATTACACATGTTAAATTTTATTTATTAAACTTACATGTGTAAATATGCATGTTTTATTTATTCTTAAAATCGTTTATAAGCCTTTAATTAAATTTCTTAATTAATAAATACTTTTATAAATTTTTATAAATAAAATTCTTTAAAGAAAATAAAATAAAACAAATCATATATTAATAAAAAAAATCTTATACTTATATTTTTAAATCCGAACTAATTTAAGATATTTGTCTTTTAAATTTCAAACTTAAATCCAAATTCAAATTCAATTTAAAATCAACTCAAATATATATACAAACACAAATCTAATTTGAAAATAATTATTCTATTAAAATCTATTTATATCTATATATACAAACAATCATTATTATTTGTTTTGAAAGAATAATTTGTCAAATTTTAAGTAATTATATTAGGAGATTATCAAATATTTATCCAGATATTTATAATCCAATTTTTGTTCTATTTTCAAATTCATTTATCTATCCAGATATTTTTTATTATCAGAATTTTTATCTATTTAATTGAATAAACTAGTTATTTTCCAATTATCAGATGTTCTAAAATTCGGGTTATCACACCTACTATGGGGAACACAAAGCCTACCATCCTCTGTAACCATCCTCTCGAGTCAATGGCATAGCATCTCTGATGACTCTCTTCTTCCAATCCTCTAAATAGTATCTACTATCTTCTAAACCTTCTTCTGCTTAGACCCAATAGGTTCCATTGATGTAGGCCGCACATCAAAAGCTGCTAGGAATCTTGGGGTAATATTTGATGATGGTCGAAAGTCGAATGTAGAAATAAACTCCAAATGCTTCCGCACCAAGATCAAAGAACTCAATATTACATGTTGTCTGCTCAAAGCATCGGCCACTACATTGCCCCGGGTATACAAGATATGAAAATTCATACGATGCCAAAAATTTCGTCCACCTTTGCTGCCTCAAATCCAAGTCCTTTTGGGAGAACAAATATTTCAAGGACTTGTGATCCATATATCAATCAAACTGCTCTCCTAAACGGTAATGATTTCATGAGTAGAGCGCAAAAAGAATGGCCGCCAACTCAAGCTCATAGGTGGGGTAGTTTCTCTCGTAAGTCTTCAACTACCGACTAGCATGACATACAACTCTTCTTTCATGCATTAAGACCGCGCCTAACCCCATACCACAAACATTGGTATAAACTGTAATCAGGTAATACCAGAACTAGTGCGCTAGTCAATGCCTCCTTAAATTTGATAAAAGCATCTTTGCATTCCACATTCCATGAGAAAAACGGATTCTTCTTGGTAAGACAGATCAGGAGGCAGAGGTATTTTCAAAGTCCATAATGAACTTTCAATGTAGCCTGCAAAACCAAGGAAACTCCTCACTTCTATGTTATTTTGTAGCACATGCCAATCTTGAACTGCTGCCACTTTATTGAGATTAACTGCCAACCAACTTTCTGAAACGATGTGTCCCAAAAAGCATAATTCCTCTTTTCAAAAGTGGCACTTCAAAAATTTTGCCTTCAGCTTATGAGAATGGAGTGTACTAAGCACTTCTCCTAAATGCAACACATGCTCCTCCTTGATCCTCGAATATACTAAGATACCATCCACAAATACCACTATGAGATTATTAAGCAACCCTTTAAAAACTTGGCTCATCAAATCAACAAAGTAGGCAGGTGCATTGTTTAGTCCGAAGAGCATGACTAACCATTCACAAAGTCTGATGGGTTTATGAAAGGTTGTCTTCTGGATACTATCCTCGGCTATACGCAACTGGCAGAATTCGATAGCCAAGTCAAGCTATAAGAACACCTTAGCTCCAACCAATTATTCAAAGATATTGTCTATATGGGGCAGTGGATCCCGATTCTTCTTTGTCAATTTATTCAGCTTGCTATAATCGACGCAGAGTATTAGAGAAACATCTGCTTTAGTGGCAAAGATGACTAGTGCTCCCCACTCAGAAATGCTCTCGTTTACTTACTTGTTCAAATTGTGTCTCTCCTTTGGAGCCATATGCCTTAACAATAAGCCGACAGGTCTAGATTCTCAACAATATTCATCTTAAACTCGATCTCTCTCTAGGATTTAAGATCGCTAAGCTCAGCAAAAACATATAGAAATCTCTAACGATGGACGTTGACTCATGCTAGTCATGTGATAAGTCCAAAGAATATAAGTAGCTCAACATAACTAATCCTCGGGAGCCGCAATAAACCTCCAAGCTACGTCCACTAAATATGCTCAACCCAACGACCATCCAATCACTGTCTAAATAGCCTCATACGTCAACATCCAATCTACTCCTAATATCAACCCAAACCTAAAGAATCCAAGTACAAAGGCATCACAGTCGAACTCGACCACTACTTCAAATCTTTACATACCATAGACAAATAGGCGATCCTCCTATGAGGTTTGACACAACTACATGGTCGGTGACTATACTAGTGTCTGATAGTAAGTCATCTACAAGTCTACTAGAAATGAAAGAACGTGAAACCTCAGTATCAAATTATGTGCGAATATATAAACCAGCTAAGGTCAACACACCTCTGATCATCACTTTCTTTCCCATGTCTACCACTGGCTGCACACTTGAGCTATTGAATGCCTCCAGTGCATAAGCCGAAACCACCTGTGTAGTGGTCTTCTAGGGTGCTGGACACGCCTGCTTCACATACCCAAACTAATTGCAGCTATAACACTTAACTTTTGAAAGATCTCCCTTACACTCCTTCAAGAAATGCCCTTTGCTGCCATACTTCCTACAGTGCATATCCTTCTTCTGTATATTCCCTTTGGGCCACCTCCCCCTTATGTTGTTCTATTATGCTTTCCCTCTAGCCTTTTGGGTTTTCCTTCCTTGGCTCCCTTCATGGAGACTGAGTTTGGCAAAGCTATCTCTACTAGAATCTCATACATAGCACCCATAAGAATGGGACTTTGGGCTAAACCTTGAAGAGGTTAGTTCAGCCCTTTAGCAAACTTTAAAGCCTTCATACGCGAGGTATGGATCGGTACCATCCCAAATCTAGCAAGCTCATTGAACCGATTGACATATTCTTTCACTTATAGGTTTCCTTGCTTAAAGTAAATGAACTTCTCTAACTGCACACCTTCCTCCGTTGTAGAAAGAAATTTCACCTTGAATCACCTATGGAACTCTCCCCAAGTGATCTCTCCTTCTCCAATCTCGGCCTCAACTACCTCCTACCGACTAAGAGCCTCTCCTTGTAATTGCCATGCAGCTAACTGCCTCCTCACCTCATCAGTCAAACCCATCAAGACAAAATTTCTCTCACATGTACAAATCCATGCTCTCGAATCCACGTATGATTCAGTTCCCACATATAGCTTTCCTCCAAGATTCGTGAAATCCCTGCATAGCTTAGCAAAATCTATGGTGGTGGATGGATAGGCAGGAATTGCATTTGTCACCCTTTTCATGTGCCCTTTAGTGGGATTAAGCTTGGCCTACCCCTTCACCAGAAGATACCGATGGAATCAAATTAGAATGCTCATGCCTGGAACTTCTGCTGCATCGCTTGAACCTGAACATACAGGACCACTTATTTCTAACTAAAAAATTTAAGAATTTTATTAGTAATTTTTTGCCGATAGTAGAGGTATGAATAAGATAAATTACATAAGCACAAATGAAGATAGCATAAGCATGTATAAGAGATATTACAATATGTATAAAATCCTTGGAAAGCTTTTTGAGAACTCTTTATTTATATACATATATATTTTTTCAAAACCCATTTTTGAAAACTTTGGAAATTTTTTTTGGAAAACCTTATGAATTTTTTTTTTTTCAAAAACCTGTTAAATATGTTCTCTTGATACGGTCTTAATCCCCAAGGAACTTCGAACCTATGCTCTGATACCAATTATGACAACCCGCATCTCCCAACACACCTATCCAAAGCCTAGTTTGACTTTTGAACTTGCGTCGTACCGAAAAATAGAGCTGTTGGGTTTATATATATATTATTACAAAGATTAAAACAACAAACATAATCTAAGATATACTATACTTTTAGAACTCAGAGCGAAAGGAACAAAGCATATAATATTGAAAAATATCTATCTTAGAAAATATCACAAAAACACAGTCTTAGAAAATCAGTATGTAGTCGAATACAAAATACACAGAAAATGTCACTCCAAGTCTGACAAAGAAAATACAAAGCACTAATAAGATAGATAAATGGATATATATATATATATAGAGTAAATATGGTAACAAGAAACTCCTATAATGGGCTCGCCTCTCCAAGTATCAAGAATAGGTTGATCAGCTACTGCCCTATCCACCTGTGGTAGGGGAAAAGATGAAAGAGAGTAGGTCAGCCGAAAGTTTGGGAATGGGTACAAGTTTAATAGTGATCATGCGCAATTAACCTAAACTCTACCCTAAGTGACATAGGATGTACTATAACTGAACATATATTTCTATGGTCCATTTACTACTGGGATTTGATCCAACACACACCTACACTACAAATTATGCTGGGAATTACAAGGATCGAACTATGCATCGAACCTCAATACCTAAAAATCAACCACTGCACCTAGAGCAACTCAATATGTAAACACCGCCACTAGGCATCTAAACATGGGAACACCATCCCCTTGACTAAGAAGTATGGAAACAAGGCCACTTGGATATTGTGGAAATATATTTCAACTACTATAACCGCTACTACACTATTAGGGATTATCTTTCCCCTAACTACGACTACACATAACCATCTACGCATTGAGGGGGAACTCGTAATGCTAACTCACCTATGTATCTCATCGTCTACATCCATATCCACCCCTCGTCGTTGCTTACACCTATTATTGCACGCTCCAGATTCAGTATCTAAATTATACCACGTTGCATCAGTATCCGTGCGTACTAGGACTGCCGTTATGTCGGGCCATACTTCATCAGACATCAATCAGTGCTACATGTCCACCGTAGAACCTCCTAAGAGTTCCATTTGCAATAAAAATCGCCTCTAGTCGAACAATCAACCCTCAATTGGGTAAATAATGTTTACCCAACATCGTAACAACCTAGCATCATCTTATATGGACCCAGCTTCCCTGCATCTCCTAACATGCATACAAATAGCCTTAAATAAGCTCACAAAATAATCAGTGTTTATACTTATTTTATTAACTTAGGCCTTAGGTCAAGGTTTAGGTTGGGCGTTTTAGGTGACAACCGATTGACCACCTATACCTTATCGGTCGACCGCTCAGGGTGAAGGTCGGCCGGTCATTTATAAAAATTTACGGTTTGTCGAGTTCCGATTAGGGCTTTGATTATCATTAAATGTTATTTTTTACAATGTTTTACAGTGAACCTTAGCAATTATAATGATAATTCTATTCCATTGTTTTATCGGTTTTCATTAATTTGAGGTTCATGTAGTAACAGGTTATACTGTTCACCACTTTTAGGTTTCTGCTAAAATAGAAGTTTTCACGTTTTCTATTTATAGTAACTTTAGTCCCTAACTAGGTTCCAGATTTTAAAATTAGTGTTTTCTTGATTGTAGAATTAGGGTTTACAATTTCCACCTTCAACTATTAATACCCTAGATCAATTAGAATAGATTAGATTTAGCCATAAATAATCGTCTAATTTGACTTATTTTCACTCGCATTAGATCCAAGCTCTAACTTCATTCCTTGCTTTTGAATCGCCCTTCGTAAGCTTCCTCTTCTAGATCTGATTTATTGTATTTGTTCTACTTTACTTTTAGTTTGATTGTTGAAGAAATTTTAGCTCGAAGGAGAGAATATATTTAGGCAGAGTTTGCGTATAGTAAGCTTTTTAAATGATTTTATGGATAGCTTGAGGTTGAATTTATATAGACTAGAGATAAGTTTGGGATGTTAGATTAGGTCTGGGGAATCTTTCCCATCATCTCTTTTGTTTATCACGACTTAGCGATGAAGAAACCCATCTTAACCATTTGAAGTGCTCCAGAATTCTCTAATTAATAACATGAATAGTCAACTGCTTGACCCAAGGGTCAACTGCTACCCATCGAGCACTGAGACCCGTGGGTCGACCGATCGTAGTATATTTTTAGAAAGTTTTAATTTTAAGTTTTATTCAATTTTCAAATTTTTAAACATCTAAAACTTCTCCGTACTATCTTTTTGAAGTGTTATAATGAAAGATATCCAGAAAATTACTAATACAATGGCGCAATTTCGTAGCCAACTTCGGATATCTATGAAAATTTAATTTTAGTCTTGGTTTTATTTAAATTTATCCATTAATTTTTTTAGGTATTACATTATCCAATACCTCTTAAATCATATCCTGTCTATGCACTAGATGATCCCTAGGTTCCACCCAACATGATGAAGGTTTGCAAGGTCTACCATACAACGCTTCAAAAGGTGTCATTCCTATACTAGCCCGATAACTATTGTTATATGAAAACTCAACAAGTGGTAAGTTCTCTTCCTACGAACCTCCAAATCTTATATATGAGCTCGAATCAATTCCTCTAACACTTGGTTCACACTCTCTGTTTTCCCATCAGTCTATGGATGGTAAGCAGTACTCAAACTAAGCTCGACGCCATTGCCTCATGCAGCCCCTTCCAGAACTAGCTTGTGAATATCATATCTCTGTCACTCACAATATCACAAGGAACACCATGCAATCTGACGATCTCTTTAACATATAACTTAGCCAAAATAGAAACTGTCCTCATGGTCTTAACTAGTAAGAAGTGCGCGCTCTTGGGCCATCGGTCTACAATAACCCAAACATATTAATTACCTCTCCTCGACCTTGGCAATCTGTTAATGAAGTCCATGGGTATCTACACCCATTTCCACTAAGGAATCTCGAATGGCTGAAGAAATCCAACCATCTTCTGGTGTGTGCCCTTGACTTGTTGGCAGTTAGCACACTTACTTACAAAGACAAAAACGCCTCTTTTCAGCCTTCAAACTAGAACGTTCACCTCATGTCTTGATGCAACTTAGTAACCATTGGATGTATGTCAACCGTGAATGATGACTCTCAGTTATAATCTCTTGTCTAATCCAATCAATATCTACTACACACAACCTTCCATTCATCTTTACAACACAGTGGCTATCCACCTCGAACCCTAGCCACCTCTCTAGTGCCTTATTCTCACTCACAGTCTTAGCTGTCCTAGCAATATGAAGATCTCCAAGTTAGTTCCTTTGATACGACTAATCAGGGTCGTACGAACCTCTAATTTGCCACAACTACATCCCCTCTATTAAGGGCATCAGCTGCGACTTTTGCTTTCCTAGTCGTATATAATTAGGGCCGTAAATTTCTACCGCGGCCCGAAGATTACATGGAAATTAGCAGGTTAAACCTACCTGGTTAAGTTGGCAGGTCATTTTTGGGGCAACCCAAATTTGATCGGTTTATAAATGGGAGGGTTTCAGGTTGGCACGTGAACTCAAATTTGACCCATTTATAACCCGTTTATACTTATATAGGTTGACCTGACTCGATTATAACCCACCTGACAAATGAACCCGAATTTGACCTGTTAATAACCCATTTATACCTTATACGGGTTGACTTGACCTATTTATGACCCGGTCCGGTTATAATCGGGTTACATGGGTCGGGTCGAGTCAACCCGTTTACAATCGGGTCGGGTTTGGGTTGAGCTATTTATGACATGTTTAATAAACGGGTTGAACCGACCCATTTAGAATCAACCCAAATCCGACTTGACCCGACCTGATCCTGACCCGATCCGACCCATTGAAAGCCCTATATATAATATATCTAGATCATAGGCCGCCAGAAACTCAAACCATCGCTGTCGCCTCATGTTTATATCCTTCTATGCGAAAAGATAATTCAAAGATTTATAGACATATTCCACTCGAACCTCTCACCCAATAAGTGATGCCTCCACGTCTTTAACGCAAAAACTACCGTTAACAACTCCAAGTCATGAGTTGCACACCTCACTTCACGGGATTTGTGCTACCAACCAGCATAAGTAATAACCCTTCTATGCTGCATCAACGCCATAAACAAACTGTTCCATAAGCATTTATGTAAACAGTCAAACCCTCACATCCATCTAGAGTAGTAAGAAACTAGTTAGCCTCGCTTTCAGCTTTGAATGCTTGCTCGAATTTATCAATCCATACAAATTTGATGTCTTTCTTTGTCAAATCCATTAAACCAAAAGTGATATTTGAGAAATTCTGAATGTATCTCTCGTTTGCAAAACCCAAAAGGCTCCTAATCTCAGTTGTGCTTTATGGCCTCTTCTAGTCCTGCACAGTTACAACTTTGGCTGGATCTACAGAAGTACCTTTGGTAGAGACAACATGACCCAAGAACCTAACTCCTAAATGCCAAAAGTGATAATTTTGAGATCTCGGCCTTTAACACATACTCTCTCGGTGTTTCTAATACAATCATCAAATGGCGTGTATGTTCCTCCTCGGTCTTGGTATAGACCAAAATATCATCAATAAATACAAGGACAAACTTATTCAACACATCCCGAAAAATTTGATTTATTATGTTCATGAAATATGTTAGAGCATTAGTTAGGCCGAATGGCATAATTAACCACCCATAAAACTTATCGGACCGAAAAGCTACTAAGGGTTTACTCTTCTCTACAACCCTAAGCTGATGAATCCCCAAAGAAAGATCGAGCTAGGAAAACCCCCAAGCTTCGTTAAGCTGATCGAACAAGTCGTTTATGCTAAGCAAAGGATATTTCTTCCTAACAGTCTGCTTATTGAGCTCGCGGTAATCCACACAAGGTCTAAAGGAACCATCTGCCTTAATAGCAAAGATAACAGGTGCTCCTTAATTTGAACAACTCGATCGGATCAATCCTTTTTACAACAAATCACTGACCTGATTAAATATTTCCAACTTCTCAGTTGATGTTAGTCTACAAACAAGCAACATCATAGGCTTTACATCCTTAACCAAATCAATACGAAATTTGTATCTCACGATAAAGTAGTAATCCTGACACCTCTTCAAAGACATCAGTAAATTTCTGAAAAATAAAGATTGAACCTAACTCTTTCTACACCATATCAAGAGAATAAAGAAAACTAGTCATAAGTGAGATGGGTCCTTCACAATCCACTATAAGAGCCTTCAATTCTTTCTTCAACACCACTGTTCATTTATCACAATCCAAGCTTGTGTTATTCTAAGATCACAATCCATCCCAAGCACAACATCAAAACTATAAAACCAAAAACATACATATTGCAAGAAAAGAGTTGGTCAAAACAAGTAATCGAAACTCCTAAATATAACGTACTAAGATTGGTCAAGCCCTCGATAGGGTTCGACACACAAATAGAATCTAGAGCCATAACTGGCTCAAGTCTCAATCTATCAACAAGGCTACGAGAAATGAAACCAAGAGAAGTACCAGTATCAAATAAGACATGAACATGAATATCATGAATAGATAAAATACCTTGCAGAACTTGCTTTCCCTTTACAGATGTAGAAGTAGAGCTGAAGAAAGTGCAAAAACTCTGGGTTACTACCCCTTCCAAATCATTTGACAATCCACAATGATATGACCCTTTTGATAGTAGTTCTGACAATCCCTTGGTGCAAACTGAGCTTTGACTACCTAGGGATCTAGCTTCAGTATCTTAGCAACTAGTGCCTTTACTACCGGCACTCTCGTCACCTATCCTCCCCTACCAAACTTGCACTATTTAGCAAAATGGCCCTTCTTTCCACATTTATGACAAACTAGACTTGAAATATCTCTCAGTGACTTAAACTTCCACTTGTTGTCCCTATTTTGTGCAGAAATAGATGGCTTCAATGCTAAGCTCTCAAACCCATGCCTACAAGATTGATGAACGATCCCTGAACATGATTGTTCATATCCCTTTGGAACTCTAGATGCATACCCGTAATGAACATCTCATTCTTCTTTAGTAGTGTGTCGACTAACCCTAACCAAAACCCAGATAAAACAATGAACTGATTGTCATACTCCACCAATGTCATGGCCCCTTGCTTCAGATGCAGGAAACTTTTAAACAACAAAGTCTTATCGGCTTTCGAAACAAACTTCATCTCAAATACCTCTGTAGATTAGGCCCAAGAGAAATCGTTCTCCTTGACATTAGCAGTAATTGAACCCCATCAATCCATATTCGCATCTATTAGATATAGCGACGCCATACGAAGCTTTATTGCATTGTCCAACTCCATACCCTCGGATATCTTAACACACAACCTGAGCCAAGATCAAACTTCTATGATAGCCTCTGAGCCACTAAACCTCTTACCCTCAGTCTCCTATAATCATGGTAAAGTGAAGAAAAAAAATCATATGAGGCCTAACCCGCACAACTTCCTCCACAATATCCACCCTTAGTTCCTTGATATGAGCGGCATTCCTCGATGTCCAATTCCCACCGTTCATGAAAATAGTACCCTAACCACCTCTACCTCTTTTAGCATTAGTGGCTCTTGTACTCATGGTTTGTACTACATGAATAAAGAAAAACAGCTTTAGGATACAAAAGTATAGAGTTATTCAAAGAAAGAGTTTTTCCTGAGGAAAAGCTCAAAAGGCGGTATATGTTTACAGAAAAATACAAATGCACACTCGTATATGTAATACACTCAACTCATCCTAGGATGTCGCTTACCCTATCTCTAATGAGCCGTACTCAACCAAAGCCGTGATGGTATTCGCTCAACCTTTGCTCTGAGGCCTAATGAGACAACCCGGCTTTTTAATCCCCAAATGTCAACACTATATATATCCATGGTATTCATGTGTCGTGCATCCAATTGCTGGAAAGACAGATAGTTAGGATAAAATAAAAGGAAAACAAATAGAATAAGAAAGAAAGAACACAATATCAGAATCAAACAGTGGAATGATAATATATAATATCCAAAACAAAGTATAATGGCTTCAAATACAGAACGGTTTCAGTGTTACTAAACCAAAGAAATATCATCAGCCTGAATACTTATAACTATCTGTCCTCGCAATCCTGATATATACATATGTATTGCAATGCAATAGAAATAGACAGATAAGGGAAACCTCCAGATCGTCTCCTAAATTTTGAAGCATCCAAAGTAAAACTTGCTTTACTCCGCCTATACGAAAGAGTATATGAGGAATTTGGGGAAAATAAAAACCATGTGTCAGACATAAGTTTGGTATGAAAAAATTCAAGATATATGCATCCATGTAATAGTAACTTTTAAGATTGTACGAATCATCATAATAATTTGCCTCGCAAAAAAACAACCATTCATTAAATTAATATATTGATATAATAGATAATGCCTGGGTGTAGAATATAAATTCGAAAATACACATGTTGCTTGCATCTCACAATACCTTAATATTAGAAATGCTAAGGTAAGTTCGTATATGGATTTTCCATGGAGAAGCCTCATGGACGCCTTTAGTAAACTGGAGCGATTCTCGATGACAAGGATTAGAGTCACCTTTCGAGTGTCATATATTTCTAAATAAAATATGTCATAAGGCAAACATAATTGGTATGCCATGAACATTACATGAACCATGTGGAACCAAGCATCAACAACTCCCGCTAGCAACATCAATATGCATACTCTAAATATGGAGTTGATACTCCCTATCATGAGTTCCTAAACCTTAGACTATGCATCTTACTCAATTGTTAGTCATTTTTCGATGTCGAGGTTATGTTTGGCATCTCTCATGCGAGTCTTCATCATTTGAATAGCAAAAATCATTCAATGGATTCCCGCATAAGCCCATTTGATAAATGTTAACACTGACCTTTCCCTTAGACTTAACCTTAGGATAGATCGTTTAACTCTATAGCACAAGTCTAAAATGCTAATGTTGACATCACCCTTAGACTTAACTTAACCTCAGGATAGACAGTCAACTCTATAACATTTCACTGCATAACTGCTTTCAAAAAGTAGACTCGTATACTAGTTTTGAAGTGATATTCGGTAAGTAAAACAGTTATCCATTCCGAACTCTCCAAAACCAATCGATGAACTTCTTGTAAACTCGATTCTTATTCTTTTGGAAGTAAGCTAACTATGTAAAGACGAGTCCTTCCAAAGGGAACTCATGTATATAAGTTCTTAAAGATAGAGATGTTTCATAACAATGCTCTTCCTCGAGGGATCTCAGATCGTATGAAGCCGTGAAGCTTTTAGACACTTCTCAAGTTAATTTTGGTCAAGTTCGATAGTCGACTAATCAACTATCTAATTCTCAAAATGGCTGCTTATAGAAATCAAGAGTCATTTACTTAACACGTTCTGACCTTCCTAACTTAACTATTCATCGGCCAAGAGTGAAGCCGATAGGTTAGAGCATAATTATTTCTATCCATACTAGAACATCAATCTTAACTCTCATAAATAGATAAGCCTATTTCGTTGACTTTAAGTGTTACATATAGTATTAATGGCATTCCCTAAACAAGTAAGTAATTGTAGGATCGATCTCACCCTAGAGGGGGGGTTGAATAGGGCGATAGTGTAAATTATAAAAATTAATCGCGGAAGCTATAAATTAATTTCAATTCAGATCACAGAATAGCAGCACATATATCGCAGAATATAAATAACAGAATAAAATAGAACAACACAGAATTTACCCAGCTTCGGCAAAACCCTGCCTACGTGCTGCCCCCAAGGTTTCTACTAGAAATTAGATAGTCCCTCGCTTACACACGTAAACTCGCTATACCCGCTATTGACTAATTTAACTCTACGCTCAAAACCTTACCACAACTCAACCACCGAGTTGCGAATTCTCAAGCAACGCCACGTAGCTTGTCCCCTAGTCACACGACTAGAAAAATAAACGGTTTAAAAAGAAAATACAAATTAAAAACAAATTTAAAATAAAATAACCCTAATTTTAATTAAAAGCCCTTAAATAAAATATGAAGGCCGACCCCTTTTATTATTTTGACCCGATCCTTTTTTCGTTCCTTTAAGATAATGGTGACTGTGTTCTTCTCGTTCCTCCTGATTGCAAAATTAGGGCTTTTGCTCCTTGCGCTCTTTGTTCCAAATTAGGGCTTTGGGAGGAATAGCCGCTTGATGGTTGATGATTCGGTTTGCTTGCTTCAATTGTTTGCGGCTTCTCCTCCTTGATCAAGTTCGGCTGATGCTTCGGTATGTTAATTTGTGCTTTTTGCTTCTTCTAATCTTTCACACTTGAACTCGATGCTTTTTTCGTTGCCGATGATGAATGTTTATATAGGGTTTGTAACCCTAGATTTGCGTTCGTACAATTTTATTTGAATTTGTCAAATTCCTTTCTCTGACCGCTTGATAATGCTTTAATGTTTGAGATTTATTCTGACTTGTTCAATATGAATATGCTTGATACCCACGGCATTGATTTTTTAACTTGGTCAATTACCTTTGCTACCTCAATTTTGACTGCGACTTCTGACTTTGAACTGGTCGTTGATCATCTTGACTTGGCTTGACACCTTGATTACCACTTGATGTTGAACTCGGTCTTCACTGATCATGATTTTGCATTCCATTATTGTTTGATTTGCTATGATGAGATTTTAGCATCTTTATACTTGATATGCTGTCATGGGAAATTATCTGACCACGGCTCAGATTTTTGCCTTGCCATTCTTTTGGTTTGAGCTTTGCCTTCAAGTTTGGTTTTGTGGTTGAAGTTGTAGCTCTGACAGAATTTGGCATGTACTTGTGCATTACATAATGTGTAGTTGTATCGTGACATTTTTCTGGGTTGCATTGAGTACATCCATACTTATGTTTAGTGCTGGTGTACTTGATATCTTTACTAAACTCTAGCCTCAAATATACTTCTGTCTAGTGCTGGTGGACTTTCACTTTGTGGTTCACCTGTTCATCTGGGGTCGTGGCATTCATACTTTACTGTCATGTAAACTTGTTGTCTTCATGTATAGTTGCTGTCTACATTCATGTTTGGTTGCTAGTGAATTTTGATGTTTTTGCCATTCACTTGTGTACCATATGGAGCTTGTTGTATATATGATATGCTAGCTCGAGTTGCTTCACCATTGAGTGTTTCATTGCGTTCATGTACATTTGGGTCTGGTCTCTGTAGCATTGACTCATGTGTTCATTTTGTAGTCTAGTTTCTTTATCCACACTTTGTTGATTAATATACACTGCTCTGTGTACATCTCCACTACTTCATTTTGTTGCACTGTATATTCCAGTGTGCCTTTGGTCATTTTATTGAACTTGAGTATGAGCTTGTATGAACTTGTTCATTGTATTGCTCCTTGATTTTCTGGCCTTCACTTGATATCTGCTGCACCATGTAGAGACTTTGCTTGCATATAGTCTTGTTGCCTCTGTTTCATGTTGTATGGTCTGGTTTGGTCTGTGTTGTTTTGACTTGAGTCTGGACTGACCATGTGTATATTTGAAGTGTTGTATGTTATCTTGCGTGCCCTGAGTTGAATCTAGTTTTTATAACTCGGGTTTGACCTTGTGCTAAAGTCGAGACTTTATTTTGCACCTGAGTTGAACCCGTCTATTCTTTTGGGTTTGACCTGTGCTCACCTATCCCTGTAACATTATCAAGTGTACATTTCGGTGTGCACGGCCTTGTGGCATGTACAGTGATGCACTGTGCATGTCACAATGTTCGTGTGTGATGAATTCGAATATAAATGATGACGAACAACCCAAATAACTTAGGCAAATAAAATTTTTAAAAATCACATTTTATTTTATACTGCAAAAATATTTCTTTTTCAATTTTACTGTGTCAGTATACATTTTTGCAGATTGCTCAGATGCTGGATTCTAACTGGAAGGAAGTTGAAGATAAATACGAGTGTGAGTGATATGTAGTGAGGACATTTGTAAATGTGAAATGTGATGTAATTGTAATCAAAGTTGTATAGTTATAGTGAGAGCTTGAAATTGTACTATTCAAAGATGTAATAAATATTTGTTTGAATAAAATATTCGTTTGAATTCAAATTTCGTGTTATTTATTTTATTCAGCAAATATTTATTTAATCTTTGAAAAATAAAATAGTATATTATCAAATACATTTAAACGAATGTATATATGTTTATTATCATCAAACAAAAATCATATTAGCGCATATTCAACAATCTCCCCCTTTTGATGATAGCAAACATATATTTAAGATTTTGAATATGTTAAATGTATTTGATTATGGATATATCCTAATTGCTCTCCCTATTTAAATGCTTCCTCTCTACACAAAGCTCCCCCTACATATATGCATACAAATAAAAATATGCAAATGAGTCTAGATGCAAATAGAAAATTATTTGACCTTTGCTTGATTTTATTTGACAAAATCTTAACTTTTCTCTCCCCCTTTTGTTATCAGCAAAAGAATAATAGTGTTAGAGAAAATAGAGATAAAGTTATCGATATTAATTCAACATTAAGACTCAATTGAATATAAATATTAAATTTCAATAAAAAAATCAAACAAAAATCATAAAAATTTTGTTAGGCGCATATTCCACTTTTAGAATGATGGAAATGATGTCATCATATAAAACCATATAGTTATGTCTATTTGTGGTATATTTATGTCAGGAATTTGAATATCTACTAACCATGCATAACCGTTAGGACTTTTAAATGAGATTAGTAGTATTCCAATTTTATTTAAAAAAAATGAATTCAAGTATCTTCTAACCACGCATAACCGTGAGGACTTTTAAATGGGATTAGAATCAACTTGTTTATTTTAAAGAAAAAAAATCAACTTTTGATATGCGTTCCATACATGCATAACCGTGAGGACTTTTAAATGAGCATGGAAGCACATAACAAATTCCAAGTAATTCACCCATGCATAACCGCGAGAACTTTTAAATGAGAGTGAATACTTTGGTATTTATTATTATTATTGTTATTACCTCTTTTTTTTTAAAATAGTGAAAAATGAAAAACGAATGATTCCTGTTTAAAGTACCACATATCGACAAACTATATAGAATTTTGATGAGTGATGGTCGTTAGAAATATGATAGATATAGAGATGGTCATGGAATTTTTACCAACAAACAGTTTTATAATTCTTGTTTAAATTTCTAAAGAAATTTATTAATTATACCGTCTTGAGTCATAATATTTGATCAATATTAACACTCATCACTTTTTCAATCACTATTTTCCTTTTCGATAAATATTAGGGAGTCAGATTAGTCAAAATAGTCACTTAAAATCAAATTCAAAAATAATTATGAAATTAATTTTTCAAAATGACTAATCTGAAAATATGGTCAAAAATGATTTTCTCGAGGGGTTTTATAAGAAAATTTTCTGCAATTTGAAAATTATTTGAAATGAAAAATATGCAGATATTTTCTTTGAAAAACGATGCAGTTACTAAATGTCTCAACAAAAATCACGTTTCACTAGTAATTTTTCTATCAACTAGATTACCAGTGTAATCTGCATCTGAATTTCTCTTTCACTCAAAATTATCATTAATTGAATTTGATTGACAGAACCATGAAGTGTGCACCAAAAATTTCAAACTCAATTTTAACAACAATTTAAATGACATTCTTTTGAAATTGAATTGAAGCCGTGTAAATAATCAGAAAACCGTGAATATAGAGTTAGCCGTATTATAAGCAATTGTATCATCCAACAAAACACTATTATTAATCCAAATTAATATAGATGAAGTAATTCAAAGAATTTAGAGATTTATTATAGTGTTTTTGGCATAAGAATATACTTGGCTAACTATGTTGAATAAGTCAGAAACAAAATCATCATCTTTTCATCATCTCAATATTGGCTGACTTTAATTCAGAATACGGTGCAGATTATCACATTTAATATATCGTTTAAAACATACCATTACCTGTTTTACCTTTACGATATTTTTCGTCGTTGTCCATTGTGATTCTGTCACCTTTATACTAGGCTAAGGAACTTTGCTTTGTTGCCCGTTGTGTTTCTGGAACAGCCAAAATCCAGAGTACACTATTGTTGTTCCTTAGCCCGCCACCACACCTACACGGGAAAAGATTTATGTGACCTATTTGTTTTTATAGGTCCATGGTTGTTAGTGGCAGAAAATTTTGAAAAAAATTTTGTGTAGACCCAAAACTATTTATAATTGTTCCCTTCGGCACCCAAATTTGTTTAACTTTGAGAGATTTTATATTTGTGCCTTTTGGAACCCAAATCGGTATAGTTTTCACATGTTTGGGTCTATACCAACAATTATTGTGACTGTGTCCATATTTTCTACAAATCGTGCACATGGAATTAACTTGATTAATATTGCTTTCAACAATTTTTGAACTATTATATCCAAGTCCTTGTCTAACCGAATTAACAGTTTGCTTTCCTAATAGCATATTCAACGATTTTTCACTTTTTGAAAATTTATCCAAAGTCGTTGACAATTGTTGGACTTGTGTTTTGAGAGATTCATTTTCGTTTAACAATTGTGTGCAATTTTTAATAGAATTCTCTCTCCTAGTATTTTCATTCTCTTTTAAAATTAGAATTTCATTTTCAAGTGATTTTATATTGATTTCTGATTTTTTAATTTCTTCTTCGAATGTTGGACACTTATCACACTTAGGGATCCTATTTTGATAGGTTTTAACTAATTGATCAAGTTGTTTATTACATTCTACCAAAGTATCCTTTTGTGATTCAAGTTTGGCGTATTTTTTCCAAAGTCGTTCAAAACAACCGTTTACTTCATGAAAATATATAAGCAACTCAGAATGGATAAGTTTTGATACCTCACTTGGCTCGTCATCGTCACTGTTAGTTGTATCACCTCGAAGACACAATTCTGTCTTTTCACTTTCACTGCCAGTGCTTTGATCATCCTCGTTTATTTCATCCCAAGTGACTGCAAAACTTTTCTTTTTCTGTTTCTTTCCATGGCTGAATTTAATTTGCGGACAATCGGGCTTGATATGACCGGGTTTGTTGCAATTATAACAAATGATCTTCTGTTCTTCTGAGTAGTCAAATGCTTTGCTTATTCTGCTTTTCAATTCCTGATTTCAAGCTGGATTTCCGTGTTTGCGATTCCACTTTTTGAATTTCTTTATCAACAACTCTAGTTCTTCTGCACCATCATCATCGTCATCGTCATCACTTTTAGTTGTTCCTTTGAGAGCTATCGATTTCTTTCGAGTATCTCCTCCTTCACGTTCTTCTTTGAATTTTATCTCAAGCTCATATGTGGTGAGATTTCCGATGAGTTCTTCAACTTTGAGTTGTTTTAAATCTTTCGATTCTTGTATTGCAGTTACTTTCGCTTCAAAGCTTCGTGGAAGGACTCTGAGGATTTTCCGGACTATTTCCAATTCGGTGTATGTTTTTCCTAGAGCTTTTGATTTGTATACGATATTGGAAAGTCGTCCGTACATCTCTTTGACATTCTCTTCTCTCGCCATTGTAAAGTTCTCGTATTCGCTGCTTAGCATGGCAAGGCGAGATTCTTTGACTTGAGATGTTCCTTCGTGAGTCACTTCTAGTATGTGCCATATTTCCTGCGCAGTTAGACAATGTGAGACACGATTAAATTCAAATTGATCTAATGAACAGATAATAGAATTCATAGCTTTGGCATTAGTATTCTGTAATTTATTTTCTAGTTCTGTCCATTGTTCCTTTGGTTTCTCTATTTCCTGATTATCTACAATTATAATTGGAGTTTTATAACTTGTCTCAACAATATCCCAAGCGTCAATGGTTTTCAGAAAAAATTTCATCCTATTTTTCCAAAAAGCATATTCACCATCGAACATTGGTGGTATAACTATCGACCGACCCTCTGCAAAAGCATTATTAAAATAAACCATTTTAAAAATTCAAATTTTTAAAACAAAAACTGATTTTTTTTCAAAAAAAATCGAATTTTTAAAACAAATGTTGACTTCTAGACCTAGCTCTAATACCACTTGTAGGATCGATTTCACCCTAGAAGGGGGGTGAATAGGGTGATAGTGTAATAATAAAAATTAATCGCGGAAGCTTATAAATTAATTTCAATTCAGATCACAGAATAGCAGCACAGATATCGCAGAATATAAATAACAGAATAAAACAGAACAACACAGAATTTACCCAGCTTCGGCAAAACCCTGCCTACGTGCTGCCCCCAAGGTTTCTACTAAAAATTAGATAGTCCCTCGCTTACACACGTTAACTCGCTATACCCGCTATTGACTAATCTAACTCTACGCTCAAAACCTTGCCACAACTCAACCACCGAGTTGCGAATTCTCAAGCTACGCCACGTAGTTTGTCCCCTAGTCACACGACTAGAAAAAAACGGTTTAAAAAGAAAATACAAATTAAAAACAAATTTAAAATAAAATAACCCTAATTTTAATTAAAAGCCCTTAAATAAAATATGAAGGCCGGCCCCTTTTATTATTTTGACCCGATCCTTTTTTCGTTCCTTTAAGATAATGGTGACCGTGTTCTTCTCGTTCCTCCTGATTGCAAAATTAGGGCTTTTGCTCCTTGCGCTCTTTGTTCCAAGTTAGGGCTTTGGGAGGAATTGCCCTTGATGGTTGATGATTCGGTTTGCTTGCTTCAATTGTTTGCGGCTTCTCCTCCTTGATCGAGTTCGGCTGATGCTTCGGTATGTTAATTTGTGCTTTTTGCTTCTTCTAATCTTTCGTACTTGAACTCGATGCTTTTTTCGTTGCCGATGATGAATGTTTATATAGGGTTTGTAACCCTAGATTTGCGTTCGTACAATTTTATTTGAATTTGTCAAATTCCTTTCTCTGACCGCTTGATAATGCTTTAATGTTTGGGATTTATTCTGACTTGTTCAATATGAATATGCTTGATACCCACGGCATTGATTTTTTAACTTGGTCAATTACCTTTGCTACCTCGATTTTGACTACGACTTCTGACTTTGAACTGGTCGTTGATCATCTTGACTTGGCTTGACACCTTGATTACCACTTGATGTTGAACTCGGTCTTCACTGATCATGATTTTGCATTCCATTATTGTTTGATTTGCTATGATGAGATTTTAGCATCTTTATACTTGATATGCTGTCATGGGAAAATATCTGACCACGGCTCAGATTTTTGCCTTGCCTTTCTTTTGGTTTGAGCTTTGCCTTCAAGTTTGGTTTTGTGGTTGAAGTTGTAGCTCTGACAGAATTTGGCATGTACTTGTGCATTACATAATGTGTAGTTGTATCGTTACATTTTTCTGGGTTGCATTGAGTACATCCATATTTATGTTTAGTGCTGGTGTACTTGATATCTTTACTAAACTCTAGCCTCAAATATACTTCTGTCTAGTGCTGGTGGACTTTTACTTTGTGGTTCACTTGTTCATCTAGGGTCGTGGCATTCATACTTTACTGTCATTTAAACTTGTTGTCTTCATGTATAGTTTCTGTCTACATTCATGTTTGGTTGCCACTGAATTTTGATGTTTTTGCCATTCACTTGTGTACCATATGGAGCTTGTTGTGTATATGATATGCTAGCTCGAGTTGCTTCACCATTGAGTGTTTCATTGCGTTCATGTACATTTGGGTCTGGTCTCTGTAGCATTGACTCATGTGTTCATTTTGTAGTCTAGTTTCTTTATCCACACTTTGTTGATTAATATACACTGCTCTGTGTACATCTCCACTACTTCATTTTGTTACACTGTATATTCCAGTGTGCCTTTGGTCATTTTATTGAACTTGAGTCTGAGCTTGTATGAACTTGTTCATTGTATTGCTCCTTGATTTTCTGGCCTTCACTTGATATCTGCTGCACCATGTAGAGACTTTGCTTGCATATAGTCTTGTTGCCTCTGTTTCATGTTGTATGGTCTGGTTTGGTCTGTGTTGTTTTGACTTGAGTCTGGACTGACCATGTGTATATTTGAAGTGTTGTATGTTGTCTTGCGTGCCCTGAGTTGAATCCAGTTTTTATAACTCGGGTTGACCTTGTGCTAAAGTCAAGACTTTATTTTGCACCTGAGTTGAACCCGTCTATTCTTTTGGGTTTGACCTGTGCTCACCTATCCCTGTAACATTATCAAGTGTACATTTCGGTGTGCACGGCCTTGTGGCATGTGCAATGATGCACTGTGCATTTCACAATGTTCGTGTGTGATGAATTCGAATATAAATGATGATGAACAACCCAAATAACTGAGGCAAATTAAATTTTTAAAAATCACATTTTATTTTATACTGCAAAAATATTTCTTTTTCAATTTTACTGTGTTAGTATACATTTTTGCAGATTGCTCAGATGCTGGATTCTAACTGGAAGGAAGTTGAAGATAAATACGAGTGTGAGTGATATGTAGTGAGGACATTTGTAAATGTGAAATGTGATGTAATTGTAATCAAAGTTGTATAGTTATAGTGAGAGCTTGAAATTGTACTATTCAAAGATGTAATAAATATTTGTTTGAATAAAATATTCGTTTGAATTCAAATTTCGTGTTATTTATTTTATTCAGCAAATATTTATTTAATCTGTGAAAAATAAAATAGTATATTATCAAATACATTTAAACGAATGTATATATGTTTATTATCATCAAACAAAAATCATATTAGTGCATATTCAACAGTAATCACCACGATTAACATGTTTTCGACCTTCCCAACTTAACTGTTCCTCGGCCAAGAGTGAAGCCGATAAGTTAGAGCATGTATGCTTCTATCTCTACTCAAACATCAACCTTAAATCTCACAAATAGATAAGCCTAGTTCGTCGACTTTTAGTGTTAAGCATAGTTAATTACTTTTCAAACAAGTAATTAAAAAAATGACGATTTAGCCACTATGCAATTTCTAACTTTTTTAAATCATTTGTTTATAATCTTTTTAAAACGATATATATATATATGTATGTATGTATGTATGTATGTATGTATGTATACTAGTTTATTTGCAAAACAAGATATTTAATAAAACATTTTAAAGGATATTATATTACATAAGATATTAATATTTTAGTAAAATAATTAACTATTTTTCTAAAAACTATATATAATTAAAATGGGGAATTAATTTAAAGGACAAGAATTTGTATACTTTTAGCCTCTAGGACATGACCTCAATATTTTAACCACAAGGACAAACATTCTCCTAAAAATTATTCATAAAGACAAATATTCTTACAAAATTATTCATAAGGATAAACATTCTTATGAAAATGCTACCGAACTAAAAACTGATATCTAAAAACTAGTACCGATAACTACAAACTAATACCTAAAAACTACTATCAATAACTATAAGCTGATACCTGAAGAAAGTTGTCCTTCGAGCTAAAATACTGAAGGTCTGTCCTTGTGGCTAAAACTTTGGAAAATTTTGTCATTAAAAATAATTTCCTGTAATTAAAAATGATAATAAAATACTTATAATAGGTTTTAAAACATTTACTCAAAATATCATTTAAAAATAAAAAATTTATAATTTCTTTACATTCTGGAGAAAACCATGTTTTCCTTATATTTGTAGTTAATAGTAAACCTTCTATTTTAAAATTTTATAACTAATTATTTAAAATACATAAAAATTCCAAACCACTTTTAAAATACTCTAATTTGAGTTAGCAAACACTTGTAAAAAGAATAAGTAAATGCTTAAATTTAAAGTCCTTTTCAAACAATTGAAGTTAAAAAACAAAGGCTAAACGGGGCAGTTTCGCAGAAATGATAGTTTAGCACTTTTTGATATGTTGTTTAACTTTACAATATCTGGTCGTTTTATAGCAACTAACATACACAATATAAATCACAAAACAGGTGAGAAACCACTAAGAACCACTTTACAAAATTACGTAGAAATTGCCAAACATAAGGCAATTTCTAAATGCATCTATAGTGACTGTCGCTATAACGGTACTTTCAAATCCAAGTCAAATTCAAAACAAAGTCCAACTACAACCTATGTGCTTTGTTTCATGGTTATGCAACAATTCATAACAAGTCATACAAGTCCATTTAAGTCTATACATATGGATTACGTATGTATTTTCATTCAAAGGAAGAATCAAATCCAAATATTACAACATAAGCAATATAAATTCAGTCATATATAAACCATCAAACACAAGCATGTACTCATATTTATATTCAATCAATGGTGATTTAGCTCACCCTTAACTAAGTAAACAAGCAAGTTCAAGTTTCCATTTTCTATTTCAACCTTGGAAATACCAACTTCCTACCACTCCTTTGCTTTATTCAAATCCTAAGGCAATATTGCCTTATTATTTCTTATGGCCACTTCTTGTGGGGGGAGGTGTGCTTCACTTCTTCAAGATTTAAGCTGATGCAAGGTGTTGTGATGTTGTCCTAAGGTCCTTGGCTAAGTTTGAAGAGATTTGAAGGCATTTGAATTTATTAGTCCTAGGAAATTTGTGAAGAGAGAAGGAGAATGAAGCATATAACTTTTGCACTAAAAAAGTGAAATGGATTCAAGGGCCAAGCACCCTCTTATATCAGCTCCAACATGGCCTTCTTACCTCCTCCCCTCACCATTATAGCTAGCCATAAAAGGCTCACCCCCCACATTCCCCATCAAATCTCCTTTCCACCTCCTATCTTTAGTAAATGACCAAACTACCCATTACACACAAATATCTCCTTATTTTTTAGAAGCTTCTAGAAGATTCTAATTGCTTTATGAAGCAAAGTGTATTAATTAGTTAAATGTCTTCATATGTTAACTAGATAAGTACAAAATAGTTCGAACAGCTTATATCGAATAAAAAGCTGTTTTTCGATAAACAGACATTCGGTCACATTATCGACTTTTCTTCGAAGCATTTATTTTTGTAAGCAAATTTCAAAAAAAAAAATCATTATTCTTTAATTAAAATATGTTTAACGAGGTTATAAAATTACATTTATAACACTTAACTATATTTCAAAAAGTTATGATATTCCAAGACGAAGTGTTCAAAATATGGGTAGCTACACAATCTATACAGTTAAAACGCTTAGCAGTTCTATAACGGTGGAGGTGCAAAAAGTAATAGCGAGGACAAAGTGGAGAGATAGTCAAAAATAGTGGAGATGCAAAAAGTTTTATTAGATATAAGACAAAATATTTAAAATTAATATATTCTCGCTCTCACATCATTTGTGTAGGAAAAAAAATATTATTTAATCATATACAACAAAATCAAAAATTATCATAATTTATCTAGACCAGATTTGGTGAATAAAATAAATTTCTAAATTATATTAAAAACTTATGCAATAAAATTTGTTCTTTACTCTAACTGTGTTAATTTGGTTTAAAAGAGAACTAGTCAAATCAACCTTTATATATTAATGTTGCTAAAAACAGGAGTTAAAAAGTATTGATTCAGCGGATGTGGTGGAAAATAGTGGGACTAAAGCGAATCTACTATTTAATAGTGTTAACCTAAAATAGCATAGCGGCCAAAGAGCACAATGCGCTATAGCGGGGATTTAGCAGCGCTTAACTGCATAGATCTCAATATGACAACATATACAATAAAAAATAAAATTAAAAGCTTACTTTATTTCGAGCAAAATTCACTATAAAGGTTAAGTTGTATATTCATATTATATAATTATCCATGGGGCACACCCTCAACTTTATCAAATGCTGTGTAGCTTAAACGAGGAGGTTGTACTTTGATTTTGGTCGACTCATGACGTTGCGACCATTCTACGACTCCTTTTGAGTATATGCCAAATCACTTAGAGTGAAAACACTATTCAACGGAGTATTTGTTTCCTTCGATGTAGGAGGTTACTATTACCATAATTGTAAGTCAACTTAAGGATTGAAAGCAGTACTATCGTTATTCGATATCATTAAGACGAAGGAGCTTGAAGGTTGTCGTCGCAATTAACTACGTTTATTACTATGGTTGCTGACCACTGACCAAACTGTAGATATTTAAATGATATAGTTATGATGAAAAGTAAGCATGGACATCGTCACTTAAGGGTGTATGCTGAATTAGATTAAAATATGATTTTCCTAGACTATTATAGGCAATGAAACTTGTGCCATAATTTCACACAAATGAAGCCAAAGCTAGTGTGGACTTTGATATCAAATTGTTTGGTATTATCCAATTATCGAGTTTCCACGTATGGGTCGCCCGACATGGATTAATTAATTAAGGGGATTTCAAAAATGACCAATTTATAAATATTATAAATTAAATGAAAAAAATTAATATAAATATTATATATATTTATTTGAAAGAACTAATATTATTGAAAGGGTATGGAATAACTAAATTTTATATGTATGTATGTATATATGTATGTGTGTTTGTATATATTTTTTAATTAACTAAAATAGCAGAATAATATTTAAATAATAGAATGCGCATTTAAATTAGAGAAAACGATAAATTTTGAAAGAAAAAATTAGACGGAAGGACACCAAATTTCGTTTTTAGGCTGAAGGATAAATGCTAGTTATAATTAGGATTATATTCAACTTTTACACTATACAAAATGCTAATTATATCTAGTATTATATACGGTTTTACACTATACAAAATGCTAGGTATAATTAGTATCGACCTTCAGCCACAAAAAACAAAATTTGTTGTCCTGTAGTCTGATTTTTTTTCTTTCAAGATTGTCCTTATGCCAAAAATTTCATTTGTCTTAATTCTAGGATGGAGAATCAACGTGGCTTAAACTGAATATTAGAGAAGGCAGAGCAAAATTCCCATTATACCCGAATTGCCCATCTAATAGCGTGTCTTCGACTTAATGTTATCATTATGTCCTCGATCACATAATTGCACACTAGATCTGCACGACTCACATAATTGCATTCTCTATCTATTAGTAGTTCTAGGTAGGGTTGTTGTTTACTTCTAGTAATCCAGTTAGCTCGACGAATGATTAACTTCGACCAGGAACCAATATACCAAGAACAGAGGAATCTCAGTGACAAAATCAATATTTTTAACTGTGAGACGTGGAACAAAATTCCAATGGCATTTTATTCATCCTGGTTTTGTGATTTAAACTCTACGACACAAACTTATTACCTACTACATCTTACTACGGAGGTACAAATTAGCTTTCTGTTTTGAGAACGACTATTTCCCAAGAAGTAGGATACATTTGATAATAATATCATCTTATTTATTTAAATTAACCTATTTATGCATGTATTTCAGAAATCAACTTGCCGTACATGAACAAAATTTTGACCTGCGAATTCATACGAAAACATGTTCCCTACATAAAACATGCATTGTTCCCTGAACTAGTGCATTATTGCAATAGCATTGCAGTACATGGCCAGCGTTGCTTTAAATGACATATACTTGTGCAGCACAAAAGCAGGTATGCTAAAAAACATGTTTGGGTCAGAATTATCAGATACTTTAATTTTTTCCACTTGTTTGTTCTTAGGTCGGTTTTATGTCTATTGCATTCAGTCCTATTCTCAACTGTGAAATGAATCATTTTCTCCATAAAACTACTATAACCGCATTGTATAACTTTGATAAGAAATATACATTTAAAAAATTTGTTAATATTACTTAAACATTAAGTGATAATATGTTGGAAAAGAATAAATTGAGATTTGAATATGAAAATATGAATTTCAAATTTAAATATTAATCAAAACATTCAAAATTTCGATTTGAAATTGAAAATTTTAAATTTTAAAATCATAATAGATTTAAATTTGAAATCTTTGATGCGTAAAATAAAAAGAGAAAGTTTAGGAAAACCGCGATGAGACAAGATCCACGTTTTTATAGAAACCGCGATGAGACAAGATCCACTTTTTTTGGCTTCAGAAAAATTGATTTTGCCTAGTAGAAATAGGCAAACCTCCCTACTACGGTCGGTTTGATAAAAAAGTAATTTATGAACTTTTAAAACTGAATGGATATTATAAATGGCTGAAAGTATCGTAATATTTGATTTCAGACACAACTTTGTATGTAAAAGACAAGAGGTTGTACCATGAATTTACAGTAGGAATCATGAAGAGAGTAAAAGGAAGAAGATAGAAAATCAGTAGAACAAAGTTCTATTGCCATCATAATCTACTATGCACATCAAAATCAACAATTCCAAATTCTCCCAAACTACACGTTTGATATTTTAGCCAATAAAGACATTCTGACATCAATCAACCCTCTGTACAAATCCCCAATTCTCAAATCAATCTTCTCAACCCCACTCTCCAACTCCACCACTCTCATCCTCAACTCCCTCACCAAATCCCTAATTTCACCTCCGCCCTTTTCGTTCAGCGATCTTCTCAACCTCTGTGTAGCTTCAACCACCTGTCTCAACTCCCCCAACACTGCTCCATCCTTCCTCCTCTTCTCGAACTCCTCCTTCACCTCCTTCTGCAATTCCCAAATCACCCCTCCCCAACTGTTGCTGCTCCTCGACCCGTAATGCGCCACCGATACCCCACGTCTGGATCTGAACGACAGCGAAATGTTCGCCGTCATAATGGCGACCAACGCAATCGCTTGCGACCCAACCAAACATTCGTTTTTCCTCTCGTGTTCCTTCACCGCCACCATTCTCTCTCCCAGTTTCCTCAAGCTCGACCCGCACGTGTCGAAATCCGCGCATCGCTTCTCGGAACACGCGCACGCCTCGAGCGCGTGTTTCGCGCGCGAGGTTAAGAATTCCGTAGGCTGGTTTTCGCCTTCTAGGTAATGTAGAGCGGTGTTGATTGAGTTTGTGTATGATTGGATTTCCTCGATCCGTTTCTGTACGACTTGGCACGCATCGAGAAGTTCGATCGTGTCGTCGATGTAGTTTTCAGGTGAGATGGAAGCGTCGTCGTTGATGGATTTTGTTGCGATTTGTTGAGATGAGGTAGCTGCGGTCAAGGAGTTGGAGAGCCACGTGGCCGTGGAGTAGAGATTGGGCTGGATGCGGAGATGGTCGAGCTCTGATGCGAGCCAGAGGTCGAACTCTGATCGGACAGGAGGCCATGGGGTGATTGAGGAAGATGAAGATGATGGAGTGGAAGTGAAGCGAGATGAAAGTTTAGTAGAGAATGTTCTTAGCATCTTTGAAGGTCTCATTTTCTTTCTTTTTGGTTGAAGTATGAATGGGAATGAGTGTGGGCACTGGTTGCTTTATATTTGATTTGAGGTAGGGGGAGCAGCATATAATTGTTTTGTTGAACATTTATTGAATCCCCCCTGAACAGTTGATTACGTTAAAATTGTCTGGTTGGTTGTAAACCTGAAAAAATTGTTGCACGACTTTTTTTCTTACACTTGTTCGGAGTAGGAATGGTTATTTGCACCTGTTTAGGAGCGTCTCATCGTTTTATTAGGATCAAATAAATATTTATTTAACGGATTGTCGCTGAGAAAAAATATATATGCAGGAAAGAGGTCGATTGCTGTCTTATGTGTTTTATTTTTGTAGTCGCGTTTGCTTTCATTTATTCAAAATAAACGCCATTTTTATTATTCTTTGTAGTTACTTTTGCTTTTATTGAGTCAAAATAAACGCTGCATTTCTTAACGTTGATAAACATGATGTTTGCTAAAGAAGTAAAGATGACCGTAAAGACTAAAGATTTCCATAATTACGTTTAGTTATTTTGTTAACTTTTTATCTTTGTTTTTCCCGGAGATATGACGTGATATGAATTTTGAATAAAAAGAAGTATATGTGATTTTCAATTACGAAGATAATTGAAAGGACAGTTAAAGGACTAATAAACCAAACAGCAATGGTACATTTATTAGCTTAATTTCATTCAAACATCTTCTTTCGAACACACAAAAACAATTTGAATATATTTAATTAACTAATAAATGTTGGTTCATCTAATAAATTTTAAAATAACAATATCATCATGTGTACCACATTTATATCAACAAACATGTTAAACCATTTTTCACTCAGTTATAAAATATACATAACAAAACTCATGCACAAATAGTAATAACAACTTTAATTTTTATTAACAACTAAATAAAGGAAATAATGCTCATATATGGCAGTTTTCGAAAGAAAATAGCAAGAATGGACAAGTTTCAAAAGTATTTACAAAAATATGTGTGTTTTGACGACATCGGCTGCTGACACGGAAACTATCGAAGGAGACTTTTGAAAAGTTGCTCAAAGCAAATTTTTCAAACATCGCCCATGTGTGACTTTTGAAAAGTCGCCTTCAACAATTTCTACCTTCAGTGTTCTTCTCATGATTGTTATCTAACTATTGATAAGACGAATTTTGATGAAATTTTAAAAATCATCATCAGTAAACCCATTCAGCGCTCAGGTGGTCAAAACAGGTCTATTTGTGTAATTACTTTCAAAAAAAGGCCTTAAACGGCAAAATTCGTTTAAATAGTAAGTCCACAAGCTCTCTCATTAAATTGTTATTAACTAGCTTTGTGCATGACATTAAACCTTAAATAATGCCTAACTAATAACTAAGTGTACGTTTAGATTCTTACATTAAGAAAAAAAACCTTGTCTATGCACGCCTAAACAAATCGTTGGATAGTAAGCCTTGTCAAGCACTTCGGCGTGACCTAGTTGGAGGTGGAGAAGGACTTTTACGACTGTGCTATTTGGAAAGCCCTAATTGGTTCTCTTTTACTATTTTACATTTAAACACATATATTTAAAATAATTAAATACTCTCAACTTCAAATCATCCAAATAAATCCAAGTAACTAACATTCATTAATTTGCATACTAAAAAAAAATTACATTTTCAATATGTATCCAATAGCGCAATTAAAACTTTAGGATATTGATAAAAGGAGTTCATTTGGCTAAAAGAAGAACATTTTAGAGGGATTGCATATGAAAAAAAATATTGTTTTTGGGACTCCATCGGATAAAATGACTTACCGTTTAACTTCTCCGTGTGAAGCAAAATTAAACAGCATCTCATCGAAGAATGGAAAAAAATGATCATGATTGATTGAAAACAATTTTGACGGGATATGATCCAAAAGAAAGTCAAAAAACAGAACATCATCGATATAGCGGGGGTAACTATGAATTTTTTTCTTTGAAATAGGAGAATTAAAATTTCTAAGTGCACCCTATAACAATTTTCTCGAAAAATGAAAAAAAAAACACCCTATTTAGTCCAAATTAAAGTCTTTTTTATAGTGTTTAATTATTATTCCAATAATATAAATCATTTAACAAAAATTATATATATATATATATATATATATATATATATATATATAAACAACCACAAAAATTTAATCAATAATTAATATACAACAGATTACATAGTAAATTTTTATCGTTAACAATATGTAAAGTAGGAATGTTATACAATATTATGCGAAATGCATGGACTGTACACAGGTCTAAAATCAAATCGAACAAGAACTAGATCATATTTAGTTCATTCTATATGTAACAACAGAAATTAAAAAATTTACGTTACAATCTCTTTTGTGAGTAACCATTTAAGACCGGTAACAAGACTGTAAGGTTGATCAAATATAAGCAACGGAATTTTGTTTAGCCCCTACAGTAGTAAGGTCTTTTTATGAAAAAGTTTGAGCAATGCATGGACAATTTTGTTAAGCCCCCGCACTAGTGAGGTCTTCTTATAAAGTAATCCGTATTACCATTACATAAGGATGGCAGACTTTTAAATATGTGTGTAAATGTGCAACGTTTCAGTTCGTTACTGGTTAGGTACAGTGATACCGATACGATCCAAATACAAGTCGAGTTGGAGAGATGATCGGAATTTGAAAAAGGAAAGGAAAGGGATTTGGGTACATGAATGCGCAAATAATTGGGACAGCAAAAGGCCCCATCACGTTATAAAATGCAACGTGTTCGAATTTCGGGGGGCATAGCTGTAAAGCCACAGCCTGTTCTGTTTTTTGTTTGTTGAGTTTACCGTCTACGTTGCTTATTTTTCTGTAATTCTGGCACCTTTTTTATTTTATTTTAAATATATTTCTTATTCAATCGTGTTGAACTTGACTTTCAGTTTCAGGGATCGGCTGAGCCTTTGTATCAATATCTCTCTCGATTTCACTCACTATTTCATGTTTAAAACGTCTATCTTTCTGTGGTTTTCACATTCATAATTATTCAACCTACATTTCAATACGGAAAACCATTTGAGTATGAATTTGTTGCATTATACTGTTTTCACTTTTAAGATCCATTGTTGTATATAAAGTAAAATAACGTAATATAAATATGATGAATAATAAAGATGAGGAGATCAGGCTGAGATTGTTGCACAGACTTAGCTTACCTAATTACAACATGTGGAATATATAATTGGTTCTCAAGTGACACATGTGGAATTTGGTTTGTAACTTTTCAATAATTTGTTGTTGGTAGGTTAAAAGGGATATTAAATCCTAAAGCTTAGACGTTGCTCCCTCGATAGTTTTTGTGTGCTAGGTGGAAAGGTATTTCAATAGTCTGAAATGTGATATTTGGAAGAGATAAATTCTGTGTTGAATAATAGGTTTTAAGAAGCATCCACGGGTCTATTATTTGAAGCTTAGGCTCCGTTTAACTTGCCGTTTTTAGTTTTGTGTTTTCGTCTATACAAAATTGCGTATGTTGTATGTATTATTGAAAAACAAATAATTTTGAAAAATGAAATTAAAATGCAAAATAGAAATCAAGATTTTTTTTTCTTCATGTTTCAAAAGATAACAAAAGCACGGAGAACAACACAACTCTTTCGTTGTCCGTTGGTTGTCGCAATGGCTAAGAATTATAAATCTTCTTCTCTTATTTCTTTCTATTATTTCTTTCTATTTCTTAGTGCAAGTTGAAAACACAAAACTCAAAATACAAAATGAAACCAAACGGACCATTAGTTTTTTATGCTTTTGGTTGGTCTCATTTAAATTTAAAAAGAAAGTAAATTTTCAATGGCAATTTTGGTGAACTCTTGAAATAAATCCAAATTAGCGACGCTGAGACATACATCCAAATCGAAAGTACACTTCGATCCAAACCATGAGTCGAAAAGTATGAGAGCATGAAAATCAGTCCTCAATCTATTCAATTTGGGCTCAATCTTGAACATCTATTAGCTGCTTCATCCAAATGAAATGTTTGAAGAAATTGGACAGTTCTACTCGACGATACAATACTAATGGTTTGAATTTCACAACATGCCAACTTAAAATGAAGAAATTATAACTTCAAAAATAGCAGTTTAACCTTTTTTCTGCTATTCAAAAAAATAGCCAAGTGTGGAACACAAAACCCAGTAATGTAATATATTGGAGAAATGCGCATGAAAAGCAAGATAAAGCACTAGACATCAAAGACATAAAAGTAAGGTTGAACACATCGAAATCAACCAAATAAATCTAGTCGGCATAAATGATGCTAATCTTGACTTGAGAATGCTACTAATCTTCAAAGTAAAAGCTCTACTTTAATTATAATTAAATTATGGTAAGACGTTCATCGAACAACCATAGTTATGTCAAGTGGAAGCATTGGAAGTGGAACACTATTCAAAAGATAATTTGTCTCATCGGTTATATGAGGTTGGTACCACAATCAACTAAAGTCAACTTAAAATCAAAGTCTCCAGTCAGAGCAATTCAATTAAGAATAATTGTTATCATTGAATGAAATGCTTTGTGTTTGAACTATAATGTCGAATATGAATGATATTGGAATTTTGAGCACTGCTAAATTCTAAAAGTCTAAAGTAATATAGTTTTGACAAAAAAAACTGTGTAAATAATAGTCCAATAGAGTAAATGATCCATCTTTAGTGCAGGTAGGTGAGCATTTATAGGGGAATTCAGTGAGTGTTGTGCCAAAGGTCCAAGTGCAGAAGAGTCCAGTTGTTATCCTAAGCTATCGCCGAAAATCTCAAATCAATCTGAGCCATTTCTATGGATCGCTAGCAATCCATAGGCGATAGATCACTAGCTATTCATAGGATATGGATCGCTAGCTATCCATCATTTAATATATTTTTCTACCAGAAGCCTTTGCTTAGTGCTACAAAGGAGCTCGGAAGTCTGAGGGCGATCCAACCTATTTTGATGGATCGCTAGTTATCCATGGAGATGGATCTCTAGCTATCCATCCACCTAGCATATTTTTGAGTGATCTTTATTTGGTTGCCTTTCTTTCTTCTATTTACGAGTCTTGTCCAAATATCAAGTCGTTTGAAGTCAATTTGATCATCCGTCTTCATGGGTCATTTGGTCTAAAAGAATCATTCATAACTCGCTCAAAGCTTAACAAAATCAAGCAAAACTTTGCACGAACACTTTAAATGGTGTCAAAGACCCACTATTAAAATTTGAGGTGGTGGGGCCCACTCTAAATGGACCACTAGGGATCCATCTAGATGGATCGCTATGGATTCATCAAATCAACTCAAAATGCTCTCTATTTTTTTTCAACCTTTTTCTATGTCTTTTAAATGTTCTCTCAGAATTTCAAGTCAATCCGACTTCGTATGAGTTTTGTAGGTCCATTTTAAGTTAGTTGCTTTTGGTCAAACAGATTGAATCCAGTAAGTCTTCACTTCTCGAGCTAGATTGTTTGGCATGCTATGAAACTTGGCAAGCATTTCTAGGGAACATATTAGATCATGATGCAAGAGGATCGGAGGATCCATAAGCAAGCTTTATGGATCGCTAGCGATCCATAAGTGATGGATCGTTGGGGATCCGCCGCCTTAGCTTGTTTTGGCATATTTTTTTCTTTGTTATTTCTCTTCTATGTTTTGACTTATTGTAGATATTCTGGTTCTCTTTGAATTCTATTGGGTTAAAAACTCAGTTAACACGTGGCCCCTAAAGTACGCCTTTTGAATAAAAGGTGTGCTTTGCTCTAGAACAAGTTCTAGCAACAAGTCTTTGATTGTTGACCATTCCAGCGGCTTTAGCCTTGGCAAACCGTCCAGTTCCTTTGGATTCTTTTGTCGATTACAAGTTTCTCCAAACCTGTCATAGCTAAGACTCTAAACTCTGCCTAACTACAACTTATACATCACAATCATTTCGGTTTCATTCAGTCTCATTGCATAACATGTCTTTAATTACGTTACACATCTTTAATCCTCCGGTGTTCATCCGGGATTTACATCATTACCGCTCAGATTTAATTCATAGTTATGATATCATATATCCAAGTTACATCACAATCACATCATATATCAAAATCACATTATATATCATATATCAAATTCGTTCCCGTCTATCCGGTTTATTATATTTATAAAGCAATCAAATCTTTTTTGCAAAATCAAATCTGTTTTAAGGTTCGATCTCTCCAGACCGTTTAAGTTTAATGCGCGATCTCTCTGAATTGTTTAATGTTCAGTTGAATGTACGATCTCTCTGGATCGTTTAATGTTTTGAGTTAAGAGGACGATCTCTCTGAATAGTTTATTGTTTCTATTCAGGGGGATGATCTCTCTGGATCATTTTCTTATTAAGGTAAGGGGGACTAAGTAAGCCCATCCGGTCGCCCTCCAGTAAGGGGACTTATTTCTTGCACTCTGATCCCGTCTCTCAAGTCGGAACTCTATGGCGTTCAATATCGTACAAGTCCATCCACTCGCTCTCCAACAAGGGGACTTGCACCTTGCACTCCGGACCCGTCTCTTCGGTCGGGACTTTATGGCATTCAAAATCAGTTATCACATTAAATATAGATTTTACAAAATTCAAATTTTAAATCGAAGAAATAAGTAGAAATTCTGAATGTTTATCCCAGACATCTGACTAAGAGCGTGACAAGGGACCAATCTAGGTTTTATGCATGTCCAAGCGGTTTGAGATTATTATCCTAAGAAATCACTCTAGATATCCAACTCAAAGTGCGAATAGGAACCAATCTTGGTTTAGCACACGTCTAAGCGATCTGGGTTCATTGTTGTCCTAAATAATCATCTCAGACATCTGACTAAGAGCGTGCCAAGGGACCATTTAGGATCTCGTACACGTGTAAGCGGCTTGGGGTTAATGAAGGTAGAAAAAACAGAAGGCAGAGAGTAAGGGATGAACCTCCCCCCTTTTCCAACTATGGCTTCTGGTTTCAGTTCATGATGTCATGTATTCGTACTCTAATTTGCTACTCTAGCTCCAACATCGCCCGTCCCAGGCATTAAAGCTTATCTTAGATCTAAATCTGTCGTACCCCCAAGTCATATGGGCATTATCTCAGTTTGTTTTGCTCTAACTCTAGATGCTTATGTATTGGTTCCTATTTTTGATCCCAGCGTTGCCCCCCAAGTATCGGTTGCTCTGGGCATGGAGGCAAGATTCCACCTTATTCCAATCCAACTCCGGCAGCTCATGTGTTGTTCCCTAGAGTTTGATTCCTATTCCTTGTAGATCTACCTATCCTTTGTTGCTCCATCATCTGGAAGAAGTTATCCGTCATCTCTTGTTGCATAGGCAAGATCCCCTCTTGCATCTCCTTCATCGTCCTTTCTGTTTCTTTTCTAATCACATAGATGGGTTGATGAGAAATTGAGGACACCTCTTGGCTGTCCCTAGGCTCCGGTTGGCTTGCTACAGCTCTAGATCTTATAATAGGCCCAGTCATCTTCTCTAAATCCTAGATTCAAACTTCAATTCTTCATATCTCTTTCAAGGTTTTTGGTGAAAGCACCAAAATGTTAACCCAAAAAAATGGATCAACACCCTAGTTCAAGTGTGAAAGAAATAGTGTAGATACCCAGCAACACAAATCTTAGATAAACAACAAATAAAGAGCAGAAATAAGAAAAGAGACCTAGAATTTTTATAGTGGTTAGGACGACTCTAGCCTACGTCCATTTTAAGCAATCTTTATTATGATTATACTAGTTGAATCTCTCTAAATATCAACTAGTTAGTCCTTAGATCTAAGTTACAATGAATTAGAATAAGTCACAAGTTCAAGGGTTGGCCAGAGAATCACAATAACCCCCATGATGACTGTTGTGAGGGAGAAGAAAATTGAAGAAGTGAAGGTATTCCAGTAGAGTAATGGCAGTTGTGTATCCAAAAAAGATCCATCTCTAGTTACATGTAGGTGAGTATTTATAAGGGAATTCAGTGAGTGTTGGGCTAGAAGTCCAAGTGCAGAGGAGTCCACTTGTTATCCCAAGTCATCCCCGAAAATCTCAAATCAATCTGAGTCATTTCTATGGATCGCTAGCTATCCATAGGCAATGGATCGCTAGCCATCCATCAACTTAGCATATTTTTCTACCAGAAGCCTTTACATAGTGCTACGAAGGAGCTCGGAAAGTATGAGGGTAATCCGACCTATCTTGATGGATCGCTAGCTATCCATAAGAGATGGATCGCTAGCTATTCATCCACTTAACACTTTTTTGAGTAATCTTTGTTTGGTTGCATTCATATCTTCTATTTAAGTGTCCTATCCAAATATCAAGTTGTTTGGAGTTAGTTTGATCATCTGTCTTCATGAGTCATCTAGTCTAAAAGAATCATCCATAACTCGCTCAAACTTTAACGAAATTGAACGAAACTTCGTAGGAACAATTTAGAGGTTTTCAAGGACCCACCATAAAAATTTAAAGTGGTGGGGACTACTCTAGTTGGGTCGCTAGCGATCCAACTAGATGGATCGCTAGAGATCCATTAAATCAACTCAAAATGCTCTCATTTTTTTGTGAGCCTTCTTCTATTTCTTCTAAATGTTCTCCTAAAGTTTCAAGTCAACCCAACTTTGTATGAGTTCTATAGGTCCATTTTAAGTTAGGTGCTTTTTGGTCAAACAGCTTGAATCCGGTGAATCTTCACTTTTTGAGCTAGATTGTTTGCCATGCTATGAAACTTGGCATGCATCTCTAGGGAACATATTAGACCATGGTGCAAAAGGACCAAAGAATCCATAAGTAAGCTTTATGGATCGCTAGCGATCCATAGGTAATGGATCGATAGGGATCCATCGCCTTAGTTTGTTTTGACATTTTTCTTCTTTGGTCTTTCCCTTTTATATTTTGGCTTGTTGTAGATGTTCTAGTTCCATTTGAATCTATATTATTGGTTAGGCAACGATTCCGGTATATGAATTTATTATCACAATTTGATTGACTGTATGTTTGTGTGTATATTTTATATTTTAATTTTTTCATCATGTATGTACACATATATGCAGCATGGTTCAATGTTGAAAAAACAATTTTTTATTTTAAATAATTTTATATATGATATTTATATATATGTATATAGTTTATATTTTAAATACTACATCATAATTACATAAAATACGGTAATATAATTTTATACATAAATTTTAATAAGTATAATAATTTTGGCAGGAACAAAATATTTTATTTTATTTATTTATCTTAAATATATTATTATCAAATAATATTCAAATCAATTAATCATATAAGTAACTATAAAAAAATAAATATGTATTATAAATTGAGTTTTATATTTTATAAAATTATATTAACACACATTATACTCTTAACAGAAGAAAAAAACATTTTTTTATAAGTTTAAAATATTTAAATATTAGCCGAGACTTAAAATAGATTTTAAATTGTTTTAAATTACAAAGTTTCATGATATATTTTCAAAATAAAAAATTATAATTTTGAATTTATGGGAAATTTAAAATTTAAATTAATTTCGAAAAATATTTTTATTAATTTATAAAATTTTCAAATGGATTTTATTATAAAATATATTTAAAATTTTACCTTCGAACTATGCGCAAGACTTGGTATGTACATATATATTAAAATATGTTTTGCGTATTTTGTAAGTATTAATCTATATTTATTATTATATTATTGTACATATATATACATATAAGTATTTAATGTAAATAAATACCAAAATCTCGCATTTTTTGGGAACTAGGGAAACCTGTTCAATCACTACCGACCAGCAATTCCTGAACAGTAAACCTAGAGAATAGCCGAAAGGCCCGCCACAACCAACTATTCCGGGCAGCCAGACCTTTCGGTTGGCTTGGGGCAGGAGGCGCGAAAATGAACCGGATACCTCCCAAGTGAAAAGTCGTTTCTCCTCCCACACAAGGTGGGACTCGAACCCCAAACCTCGCACTTTGGAGCCGCATCATCCCACCACCGCACCAAGCCCGCGGACAAAACTTTGGGGCCAAGGAAACTATGTTTGCCCTGGCCTTCGGTTAGCCGGTTTTATAAGTGGCCGTGCACTATGTCTCATTATTGTGGCCGCTGGGATTCGAACCGGTGCCACTACAACTACATGTAGCAACTCCACTATGTCTTAACCACCGGACCACTAGAACTTGACAAAATCTCGCATTTATATATACGTAAGTATATTTTTGTGAAATGATCTATGGTTTTTGGTGTAAATTGAACTTTCTCACTCACATTTCTCTTCTGTCTTCAGGTTGAGTTGTTCCAAGTTCTTTTCTATTGACTTTAGGTTGATTCTATTGATCTTTCTAATAACTGCGTTCTTTACTTTCTTCTCGTCAACTCTTAAAATTTCTTATTCAAATCATGGGAAAAGTACTCGATCACGAGTAGTCAGAGTGGTATAGGAGATGTATGGAGTTTGGGAAGTGGAATATGAGGAAATGATAGGTAGGTACCGACCTATGGATAGCTCGTTACCGAGTTATGCACTTAGCTTCAAATTAAGCGAAACATTCACGAGTTGTTTATCTATTCCATTAAGGTGTGCTTGTAAATTTATGAATCATTTCGTCTTTGCTTTGATCTTCTAAGTTTAGTTGAAATCTACTTAACTAAAAAATAGATTAATACTCACCGTGAGTTGTTATACAATTACTCCAAATAATCACACAAACATAACATTTTTGTTTCCCCAACGACCTTGAGTAATTCGTCATTCATCGTATAGAGAACATTATGTACACTAATGTCAACGGATGTACTGACATGTCATTCTCGACAAACCTTGGCTAGGAACAAGGACGATTATTTATTGATATGTTCCACTAGTAATGGTTACGAATACATTTGTAATTATAGTAGATTTATACTTTTCCTAAGGATTTTATGTCTGTATATATTTAGTTTATTTGAAATATTACTTATATCTATATATAACGATATATAAAATAAAAAATATATTATAATAAACGTACTTTATTTCAGATAAGATTTATCATAAGAGTTAAGCAATATAATCAAATTACTATTGGGGGAAATTGCTCAAGATCGTTTAGAAATAAAAAACCCAACCTTATGAAAAACAAATAGGACCGGATTGATGGTGAGGCAAAACAAACAATAGATGGTCACCAGCTAAAAGCAATCAAAGATCAAGAAATAAAAGGAAATAACACATGTGATTTATAGTGGTACCACCACTGGGAGGTAATTTATATCCACTTGGTAAGAGAAGAGTATATCACTTTCTAAGAGGAGAAAATTTGACAAGATTGATAATGGAGAAGAAAAATAAGAAATACAACCGATAGAGATAATTCTACTCATGCTAATCACTGCCTTTATATAGAGATTATTACTTGGCGTTGAACTAGTTGATTTATGGTCATAAATCAATGCCTCATTAGTTCTCCTATTCATAAATGAAATGCTTATACATTTGATTTTCCAGTTTCTCCCAATTTACATGAGCCTGACAAAATTCCTTCTTTAATCAACTAATTAGGGAATTAATTGATTACCTCAATCTCCCAAAATAATTTTTCTTCTCACGTAGGTAACTTATTACTCTCTTTGATACTATAAAAGAGGCAATATATATTTGAGTAATTATCTCAAATATCTTCCAAATCTTCTGCAATTGGAAATATCGTATCATTGAAATCAACAATATCTTCCAAATCTTCTACAATTGGAAATATTGTATCACCAAATCTTACGATTTCCATCTTGATACTATATTTCCTCGCAAGCCTATCAACTCCATCTACATCCTCTTATTCCAAGTAACTCTCGGACAAGACACCATAAATGCTTTCTCAATGAGCTTTGGCATAGCCATCACCCATTGCACTTTGTCAACGAACACCGGCAAGGCCACCGTCCACCAACAAAGTGTTGAAAATACCCTCTCCAAGTAGGACTTATCAATCTCCATAATGAAAACAAACGTATCCATCTACCAACTCATCTCCCCCATGCTACCCTATGGCACCTAGCACTTCATCAAGCAAATCAAGTTCGAGCAACGATCGAACTTTGCAATGGGTAATGACTTGATAAACATATATGATGCATTCTCCTCTATGTGAACCTTCTAAAGATATTCTCTTCATCCATAGAAAAAAGAAAGGACCCACTCACATCTATCCCTTCATACACGATTCCCAAGTCATACAACAAATACTTCAAGTAAAGTGTACCCTTAGCCGCTTCAACACAACTATAAGCTCTGCCTTTGTAGTAGACAAAGTCACAGTCGTCTACAACCTCGCTCTCTAACTAATAGCTATCCCATCAATGGTGAATGCATAACCTGAGGTTAAATTCCTTCGATCTCTATAACTGGCATAGTCAGAATCGTAAAATCCAACCAACCTGAAATCTCTATCCCCGCCGCCAAACACATGCCCATATTCTGGAGTCCCTCTAAGATATCTAAAAATATACTTCACTGCCTTCAAATGCGTCTTTTCTGAATTTGACATGAATCTACTCACCAATCTAATTGCCTGTGCAATGTTTGGCCTAGTGAAACTATGACATACATCAGACAACTAATTGCACTTGCATAGGGAACCTTTTCCTCATAAGTCTTGTCCTTCTCCGAGTTCGGAGAGCCTCTACTATGAAGCTGTATGTGCAAAGACATGGGTGTGCTAATTGCCTTTGACCCTTTCATGCTAAACCGAGCAAGCACTTTAACAATATATTCCTTTTGAGCGAGCCTCAAAATTCTAAGCTTCCTATCCTTTTGGATTTTCATACCCAAAATCTTTCTTTCTTCTTCATGGTCTTTCATCTCATTCTTCGCCTTAAGTTTCTACTTTAAACTATCAACTTCAGCTTTAGCCTTAGAAGCAATCAACATATCATCCACATACAAGAGTAAATGCACCCAATAAGCTTTCTTAAAATCCTTAAAGTACACACAAGCGCGTTTGATGCTATGGCCAAAACCAAGTGAAAGCATAAAAGAATCAAACCTCTATTACAACTGTCTAAGCGACTGCTTAATTCCATGCAACGACTTCTTTAGCTTGCAAACCCAATTCTCTTTTCCATCTATGACATATCCATTTGGATGCTTCATATAAATGGTCTTATCAAAGTCTCCATGCAAGAAAGCGGTCTTCACATTAAGTTGCTCCAACTTCAAGTCATAAATGACAACCATAGCAAGAAAAATACGGATGGAGGCGTGTCCCACTACAGGAGAAAAAATCTCACCATACTCAAATCCTTTCCTTTATGAAAATCCTTTAGAAACAAGTATATCCTTCTATCTTCCATCATCCTTCACCTTGAACATCCACTTACAATCTATGGCTCGGCTTCCTTGAGGAGGAGGTACCAAATCCTCAAGTCTTATTCTTCTTCAACGACTCTAGCTTTTCTTCCATAGCGCACATCCACTTCGAACTATCACATGACTTCAAAACTTCATCGAGGTCAAGCGGCTCCTCATGAACCACATGTAGGGCATAATCAAACCGATCGCTAAGGCTAAGGTTTTCTACTGCCAATCACGATACCTATCAGATGGCCTAATAGTCCTACGACTGACCTGAGTAAGTATAACTTCTCCTAAACTACTTTCAGCTCCACCTTGAACTGAACTTCCTCTAGCCTCATGCGCATCACCAAAAATACTAGAAGGCTCCTATGGACTACTCTGTGATGTCACATCAACTACATCCGTCTCACTCTCAACAGCATCAACAACTCTACTACGAGGCTATAAAATAGGAACTTCTTCCATCTCCTTAGGACTATCAGAAACATCTTGTGAGAAATACGGATTATGGATCTTAAGGCTAGGATTAACCCTAGAGGGGGATGAATAGTGTTTATAAAGAATTACTTAATCTTTTTAAGTTTATGTTAATTTGAACACAGATGTATGCAATATTCAGACACAGATATGATCACAGAAACAATCACAGATGCAGAAACAAAGTAAAAGCAGTAAAGGAAAGAACATACCGGATTTTATACTGGTTCGGAGTTACCCTACATCCAGTCCCGCACACAAGTACGGATTTCCTTTCAAAAGCAATTGTATAATTACACCCTCGAATTCAAGGCAACGAGGTACACCCTCCAGAATCATAATCCTCTGGGTGGAGATACTTGATTTCCCAGGCAACAAGTTCACCCAATTGATTTCCCAAGGCTACAATCACACATTATCTCGCTTGATTGATTTCCAAGGCTACAATCACACCTTTTCTCGCTAAGTTGACTACAAAATGCCTATAACTCTGAATAGCACTGAGGATCTTGTTGAGATAGTGATAGAGAATCAAACCAGAGATAATCTAGTTAGATTCAATGTTGATTTCGGCAGAGTAATTGTAAGAAAATATATATAGAAATGTGGAAGAAGAAGAGGAGTGAAAAACCAGAAAAACTGAATTAACATTCGTTGAAACCAACCCCTATTTATAGAGGAACAACAGCCATGTCCATTCGTAAAGAGTTATGGCGAATAGACATTTCTTTTGAAATTTAAATTTTGAACTCAACTGACACTATGTCGACATGGGGTACTTGGGCATGTCGACATCCCAAAGGAATTTTTGATGTTTTGTTTTTCTTTGAAAATAACTTTTATCTTATTTTAAAACTATTTTAAACTTTTATAAATATACTTAAATATAGTTGAAATGCATAAATAAATATATAGAATAATATTTTGGTATATATAAAATTTTACTATAATTTTATATTTAGATCTAAATATATAAATATTAAAAAATTAAATATACTTTTATTTTAAAAGATAGTTTAAGACCAAGGATAATTTGATTTTGAAATTCAAGATTATTTTGAGGCTAAAAGTATTTGAAATCAGGATAGATATTTTTGATTCTTTTAAAAGGAAGGTTTTGAAATCATTTTGAAAACAAGATATAATTTTGAAAAAATCGTTTTGAATAAAAAGTTAGCGGATGCAAAATAATGTTCCACTAGATTTTTCATAGGTTCCATCCTACTTAGGGTTCCATCCCTTTAACAGGCTCGAAGTGGATTCCATTCCACGAATAAATTAGATTTTAAGATGCTAGTGCTTTTTTAGGAGTTTTAACAAAATTCCTAATCGGAAAGTTAAATTACTTGAACTCTTTAACTCTTGATAATCTTGATACTCATGAGTCTTCAATCTTGATATCTTGAATCTTTATACTGTACAGTCTTCATTCTTGGTACCTGCATGGTTAAATCCTGCACATACATGTATATCTAAAATTATAATGTTAGTATTTATATTTTATAATTTATTCTAAGGTTGTTGTCATCAAAGTCATCATCTCGCGGACTAACAATCTCCCCCTTTTTGATGATAATAACCTTTATTTATAAAATATTACTTCTATCCTAATAAATCTCCCTTAATCTATGCCTAACTATTCTATTTTATACTTCTCCCCCTTTGTCATCAACAAAAAACCATCTTCAAACTATATAACCCCCCCTCATTCTTGGACTAAAATACCTGCATTAATATACTTATACAATGGAATATAGAATTAAGAGATAATTATATTGATAGACACAATAATGAATTAAAGATTATATGCATATCAATGTATAATTATACATGTTTTGTACATCAAACATCATTCCTCACTAAATATCAATCAATATCAAACCAAGCCAAAGAAAATGAAATCAAATCAATAAAAGCAAACAATTCAAACAAAGCAACCAAATAAAATCAAATGTTACGAGGAACTTTCACCCATCCTTCTTCTCCAAAGATAAGGTCTGCTTTAATAGCATCCCAATTTTCATTGTCATTGGTGAGAGAGACTGGAGGATGTGCTTCGTTATCATCCTCGTGTAGGGAGGAAATCATCCATCATATCGCATCGAAATGCCTTTCTTGCTCCTTGATCATCTGTATTTGGCTCAATTTTAAGTGTCGCAGGTTACGAAGAATGAACGAGAGAATATTCTTGAACGAATTAAGAGTTTCTTCAAGATTTTCGGATAAATTATGAATTGGATTAGCCATATTTGGATTTGTGAGAAGAATGAGAGATAAAGTAGATAAGAAATAATATTCAGTGATGAATTCTGGAAGAAATAGGTATTTATAGGTATAGAAATTCGTTTGAAATGAATAGACATATGTTAGTTATTCAAATTTCAAATTCAAAATGAAGTTTTTTTTTCTGACTAGTACATGTCGACATGGTCATAGGGGGTATGTCGACATGGTGTAGTGAAATTTGATGATTTATTTTGATTTTGTAAATAATTGTGTATATATATATTTATATAATATATTAACTTTTATTCCGGAGACAAGATAAGCTAGATAACAGAAAAGAAATTCCATTTCATTTCTACTAAGGCGATACAACGATTGATCATAAAGAACTACACGAACATTCTAATCAAAATAAACTAAAACAAATACAACAATATACAAAAAGTAGAACTAGTTAGAGGATGATGACGATGAAGAAAGTCCAAGTTTCTTGCTGACTTTGGAAATGAACTTGTTCATCTTGGATAAAATTTTGTCCAACTTCTTACTAACAGATCGTTTAAGAATCCGTTGATTCTCACGATCGTCTTTTAGTTTTTGAGAAGGGTTTTGTTAGATGGATTAGGAGGATAGTCGATGCTTTCCAAAAATGTTTCACCTTCTTCTTCTTCTGCAGTTTCCATTTCATCCCCTTCTTCTTCTTCTTCTTTTTCTTCTTCCTCTTCCTCTTCTTCCATTTCCTCATGAGCCAAACGTTCTTCCTTTTCGGCAAGAGTCTCATAAGGTTGAAAAAAAATGGAATTTTCATAAGTGAAATATTGGAATGATTGAAAACTTTTCTAGAAACAAACTTTTCTGCCTTTGAAATCCACTCCAAAATAGTTAAAAACCCGAGTGAGATAAATTCCATGATACAAAGTACTGTCACCCATTTTAAGGTTTTTAGGACGAAGTTCATCCAAAATGACTTGTGTCCAATTAATGTCATAATTTCCAAAAATAGCAAAAAGTGCTTTGCAAACTTTTGAAGTAGGATTATTAAAATTCCCCGATCTTGGGATCAAAGTATGTTGCAAAAGAAGATTGACAATTCTTGCTTTCGGTCGGAAATTCCAATTTCTGAATTCAAAATTATCATTCCCTTCGAAAATGTGATGAAATGCCTCACGATCATTTTCATCGATTTTAAAACTACAAAGATCCATTCCCGTACTCTTGCAGTTGAGAATGGTACCTAAAAAATCACAATTCAAAACAATTCTAGTGCCTTTGACACTACTCCAAATTTCAACCTCATTTCCATTATAAAATCCACAGTTTAAATTTGCACAGAAAATTTTGAAAAGGTTTGGATAGCAAACAAAATCATTTTGAGAAGCATCAACAAGACTAAGAATTTAATTGCTTACAAAAAGAGAACAATTTCATAAGAAGAAAAATCTTGAAAGATAGCAAACTTTCCGGGATGGACTTTGGCATAATTAGCATAATTGATGTATGCTTTTATTGCCTCCGGATCATTGAAGAGTTGCTCTTTTATTTTTTTGGGAGTTCTCATGGTGGAGGGGTTGCTTGAAGAAGCCATTAAAGTAGAGAATAAAGAGGTTGAAGTTTTGAAGAGAGTGTTTGAATTTGAAAATAAGAGTGAAAAGATGGTGAATAAATAGATTCTCAAAGGACATGTTCTCTGGCCAAAAGATGCCTTTTCGGAGAATTGAATGAAGTGAAAAGATGGAGGGAAATTCAAACATTTGAATTCAAATTTTAAATTTCAAATTATAGTATCCATGTCGACATCATGGTATGGACCATGCCGACATGTGCCTATGAGTTTCTATGATTTATTTTTCCTAAGTACTATAATATATATGTACACTTATTATATTTAATGTATATATATCTGGAAAATTATTAAAATTATAGTATTTTCAATATATTATTATACATATGAAAATAATAAAAATAATAATAAAAATAATAATAAAAATAATAATAAAAATAATAAAATAACAGTAAAAATTTAAAATTCAAATAACACACCAATTCAAAATCAATCAATCAAGCAATCAAGCATCTAATTCTAAGCATGCAATTTCGACCAATTATATTGTAAATGTGTACCTTTTTTTGAATCCGTTTCTCTGAATTCATCAAAGTCGTGAACTGCCGTGAAACACAAGTTTGAATTATCTGTCTTCTGATCATCATCACTTAAGGACGAGTCTGAGTCATCTAGAGTAGCAGTAAATGCACGCTTCCGTTTCTTTCCTGGATCATTGTTCAGATGAGGATTTTTCTTATCTAGATAAGGACAGTCCCTTTTGATATGGCCCGGTTCATCACAGTTGAAACATTTGACATCATTTGGCATTACATTCTGATTTCCAAAGTCCTTACAGTTGTTTCTCTTGAGATTATTCATCTTTCTGTATTTCAAGAATTTTCTAAAATTTCTGGTCATAAAGGCTATCTCTTCATCATTATCACTGTTTGAGTCTGATCCATCGGCCAATGCATTAAATGCCATTGATTTCTTTTCAGATGCTTTACTTTCCCTTCTCCCGATCATTTGAACTTCAAACGACATTAGATTTCCAATTAATTCTTCTATCTTTAAAGTATTGATGTCATTTGCCTCTTCGATCGCAAGTGTCTTTTGATCCCATTCTCGAGTAAGAGAATTTAGAATTTTTCTGACTTGATCTTCTTCCGAATATTCATTTTCCAAGGATATTAAAGAATACACAATATCCTGAAATCTACTATACATATCGGAAATAAACTCATTAGAATTCATTTTAAATAATTGAAAATGATTTGTGAGCATGGAAATTTTTGGCCTGTTTAACTTTACTTGTTCCTTCGTGAGTCACTTGCAAAGTTTTTCAAATTTCATATGCAGACTTACAAACTGACACTCTATTAAATTCATTCCTATATAGTGAACAAACAAAATATTCATTGCTTTAGAATTATTTTGTGCAACAGTCTTTTGCTCAGCGGTCCACTATGCAAAATCAGTTGTGGGTTCAGAATATTCAGTTTGTGTGATATTCCAAGTGTCTAATCCTATAGATTGTAAATATATTTTCATCCTACATGCCTGATATGCATAGTTACTGCTTCTAAAAAGTGGTGGTCTGACAGTGGACTGACCTTCTACAAATGAACTAGTGACAGGAATACTAGTGTTAGTAACAGTACCAGTGTTGGTAGCCATTTCGAAAACTTTTTCAAAAATCAAATTATGAAACTTTGAAAACCTTGCTCTGATACCAAATGTGAGAAATGCGGATTACAGATCTTAAGGATAGTATTAACACTAGAGGATTGAATAGTGTTTATAAAGAATTACTAAATCTTTTTAAGTTTATGTTAATTTGAACACAGATGTATGCAATATTCAGACACAGATATGATCACAGAAACAAACAAAGATGTAGAAATAAAGTAAAAGCAGTAAAGGAAAGAACACACCGGATTTTATACTGGTTCGGAGTTAGCCTACATCTAGTCCCGCATACAAGTACGGATTTCCTTTCAAAAGAAATTGTACAATTACACCCTCGATTTCAAGGCAACGAGATACACCCTCCAGAATCACAATCCTCTGGGTAGAGATACTTGATTTCCCGGGCAACAAGTTCACTCTATTGATTTCCCAAGGCTACAATCACACCTTATCTCACTTGATTGATTTCCAAGGCTACAATCACACCTTTTCTCACTAAGTTGATTACAAAAAGCCTATAACTCTGAATAGCACTGAGGATCTTGTTGAGATAGTGATAGAGAATCAAACCAGAGATAATCTAGTTAGATTCAATGTTGATTTCGGTAGAGTAATGGTAAGAAAATGTATATAGAAATATGGAAGAAGAAGAGGAGTGACCAAAAAATTGAATTAAATTTCGTTGAAACCAACCCCTATTTATAGAGGAATAACAGCCATGTCCATTCGTGAAGAGTTATGAGGAATGGACACTTCTTTTGAAATTTAAATTTTGAACTCAACTGACACTATCTCGACATGGGGTACATGGGCATGTCGACATCCCAAAGGAATTTTTGATGTCTTGTTTTTCCTTTGAAAATAACCTTTATCTTATTTTAAAACTATTTTAAACTTTTATAAATATACTTAAATATAGTTGAAATACATAAATAAATATATAGAATAATATTTTGGGATATATAAAATTTTACTATAATTTTATATTTAAATCTAAATATATAAATATTAAAAAATTAAATATACTTTTATTTTAAAAGATAGTTTAAAACCAAGGATAATTTGATTTTGAAATTCAAGATTATTTTGAGACTAAAAGTATTTGAAATCAGGATAGATGTTTTTGATTCTTGAAAAAGGAAGGTTTTGAAATCATTTTGAAAACAAGATATAATTTTGAAAAATCATTTTGAATAAAAAGTTAGCGGATACAAAATATTGTTCCACTAGATTTTTCGTAGGTTCCATCCTACTTAGGGTTCCATCCTTTTAACAGGCTCGAAGTGAATTCCATTCCACGAATAAATTGGATTTTAAGATGTCAGTGCTTTTCTAGGAGTTTTAACAAAATTCCTAATTAAATAATAAATTACTTGAAGTCTTGAACTCTTGATAACCTTGATATTCATGAGTCTTCAATCTTGATATCTTGAATCTTTATACAGTACAGTCATCATTCTTGGTACCTGCATGGTTAAATCCTGTATATACATATATATCTGAACTTATAATGTTAGTATTTATATTTTATAATTTATTTTAAGGTTGTTGTCATCAAAACCTTCATCCCACGGACTAACACATCTAACGTGTTAGATAAGTCTTTCTTAGGATTGAACTTTGCTGACTCATCAAAATCAGCATGTATGGAATGAGCAATCTTCCAATCAACATGGTTCTAAATACGATACCCTTTGATACCATCTATGTATCCCAAGAGGATGTCCTTGATGCTCTAGCCTCCAACTTATCATCACCTATAGGGTGAACATACACGGAACAATCAAAAATACGAAAGTAACAAAGGTACATGACTTTACCACTCCACTTCTCTTTTAGAATCTTCCTATCTATGGCGAAGCACGGAATCCGATTAATAACATGCATCGCAGTCGGTAATGCCTCCGTCTAAAAGCTTCTAGATAAACCCGCCGTCAATCTCAAGTAATAAGCCTTCTCAAGTAAAGTCTTATTCATCCTCTCAGCAACCCTATTGGATTGCGGATCACCTGGTGTAGTGAAATATCTCTCAATGTCATGCTGTCTACAAAAGTCGTGGAACTCCCCAAAGACAAACTCGTCGCCATTATCAGATCTCAGCACCTTCAACTTAGAAACAAATTGGTTCTTAACAAGCACCTTTTAAGCCTTAAACTTCTTAGAGCAATCTGATTTGGCCTTCACTACATACGTCCAAAATTTTCAAAAAAAATATCAATGAAAGAGATAAAATACTTTGTTCTCCCGATGAAAGCAGTAGCAATTGGTCCCTAAACATCTATACGCACATAATCAAGTACCCTCTGTGATCTATGGAGTCCAACTTCAAAGGATACCTTAATCTTCTTACCTAACACACTCTTGGCAGAAATCCAACTTATCGAAGTCACCTTTGATCGTCTTCTGTCTATGAAGAAAATCTAAGCCCTTCTCAGAAATATGACCCAACCCGAGATTCCAAAGTCTAAAGGCATCCAAAGCACGAGAACTATCAACTCCAACACACGACTCTCCAAGAACTTTGGCCTCCTTAGGCAAATACAGATTCCGTAACACATCCCCCTTCATAAGAACAAGAGCAACCCTTGAAACTTTCAAACCATCCTTCTCTAAAGTGACCTTGCACCCCATGGATGCCAACTTCCCTAAACAAATCAAAGACTTCCGAAGACCCGAAACATAACGGGCACCTGTTAAAGTACGTATCACTCCGTCAAACATCCTAATCCGCACTATACCATCTCCTTGGCTCTACCACTAGCATCATTACCCATAAGGATTGCACTTCCCTCTCTGTCGAATAAAGAACTGAAGTAATTCTTATAAGGCGTCATATGAAAAGACGCCACCGGATCAAGCACCTAATGATTTGATACATCTGATAGCGCTGCAGATAACAAATCATCAGATACAACTTTCTTCACCGTAAATGATGAAGAACCATCTTCTTCCTTCTTCTTCCAATCCAAATAGTCTCTTTTTCAAAGGTCTGATTTCTTACAATGGTGATACTTTCCATCCTTAGACTTTCCTTTATAATTATTATCGGGCTTTCTAGATTAAGAACGCCCCCTAGAATTTCAATTCTTCTTCTCCTCTCTTCCACTCTCAACGAATAGGCTTTGATTACTACTTCCTTCTATACCTTCACATATCTCCTTCATCTGATCCCTAAAGTCCTCAGGTAGAAGACCTAACTTCACATCTTCAACGATCAAAGTATCTCCCGCAAAGATAAGTCCGCTAGCGAAACTTGTGTAATGCTCCGGAAGGAAACACAAGAGCATCCTAGCCATATGCTCTTCATCTACCTTCAAATCCACAGTTTTCATCTTCATCACTAGATCATCGAGGAAACCCAAATGCTCTTTGATAGAAGTACCATCCCTCATCCTTATAGTGAAAAATGTCTTCAAAAAAATCAGATGGCCAGTCAAAAATTTCTTCAGATAGAGGTATTCCTGCTTGGTCCAAATGCTCTTAGCAGTAGTTTCATCACTAATCTTAAAAACAAAATTTTCTCCTATAACTAATCGCAAAGTAGTAAATGCCCATTTTTCCATCCTCTTCCTTTCCGTAGTTGAAATTTCAACCGTCAACTCCTCAGGAGCAAACACCATAGGATGAACTTCGTTTTTCATCAGAACAACTTTCATCCTCCATTGTCACTTCTTGAAGTCTTTACCACCGTTCCACTTCTCTATTGCTAAACTAGATCCTGATGCATTATAAATTCTTCTAACATAGGGTTTTGGTACAACCTTGGAGTCTCCTCATCTCCTACCATAATGTCTAACATCCTTTCTTAATCAACCTTGTCGCTCCGATACCAGATTATTGGAAAAATATCCCTAAAGATCGCCTTAGAAACAAAAAAACCAGTCTTGCAAAAAAATAAAATATGACTCGATTGATGGTGAGACAAAACAAATAACAGATAGTCACCAACTAAAAGCAATCATAGATTAAGCTAAAAGAAAATAACACACCGGATTTACAGTGATTCCACTTCCATGAGGTAGTGCACATCCACTTGGGAAGAGGAGATTCTATTACTTTCTAAGAGGAGAAATTTTTACAAGATTGATAATAGAGAAAAAAATAAGAAACACAACCGAAAGAGATACTTTTATTCATGCCAATCTTTGTCATTATGTAGAGATTATTACTGGGGGTTGAAGTATTTGATTTATGGTCATAAATCAATGCCCCATTAATTTTCCTATTCATACAGGAAATGTTTATTCATTTGATTTTCCTGTATCCCAAAATTTACATGCGTTTGATAAGATTTCTTATTTAATCAACTAATTAGGGGATTAATTGATTACCCCAATCTTCCAAAATAATTCTTCTTCTCGCGTAGGTAATTTATTACTCTCTTCTACAAAAGAGGTAATATATATACTAGAGTAACTATCTCAAACATCTTTCAAATCTTCTGCAATTAAAAATATTGTATTATTGAAATCAACAATATCCTTTAAATCCTCCGCAATTGAGAATATTGTATCTTCAAATCTTACAATTACATAATTACCCCCAAAGCAACCTTATCTCTATAAAAAAAAAGCAACTTTTGGTTTTTCCAAAAACAAATAAAGTTATTGCTAAAGAATAATATAGATGGTCAAAGACTTATCTTGATATATTTCCTGTAAAACATTTCAAAGTTTCTTCGCCTCCTTAATATGAGAGAATTCTCTTGACGCTCATTAGAATGCCACAACTGAATGAATGTAATGCCTTACTTTTCCATCACTTCCCGTTCATCATCGGCGTTCCTAACTATCTAATTTGAAAATAAAGCTATCTAAAATTCTTTTCAGTTTTCAACATTATTTCCATATTCAATTGCATATCCCAAAATCCTCTTTCCCATCAAACTTGCTGCTCGATAATTATTCATATCACTCCTAGAAGAAAAAATCAGTGATAATTAACCTTTTAACAAAATAACCAGCTCTTGAACCGATGTATTGTGAAAGTGTCACAGTTATCTCCAAACCCAAGAATCTAGCTTACCAATTTATTATCAACAACTTACAAAAAATATATGAACAATTAACTATTATTCAATCGCCAAACACACAATAAATAAAAGAGAAAACATATAAATTTAACATGATTCGCCAAATTGTCTATGTTGATGGATCTAACCACTTTTATTGTTTCCTTTCATGCAAAGAGCACACTATAGAGATTATAAAAGATTATAGATATAAAGTGGAGAGAAAAATGTATAACTGCAATTACATACTCAATTTCACCGATTTTTTTTTTTTTTTTTTTTTTTTTTTTTTTTTTTTTTTTTTTTGGGCTTAAAAGCTCTATTTCAATTTGGTTTTAGAAATTAGGGATTGCATATATATAAAGATTCAATCTCTTTTAATGAAGTTCCAACTTAGGGTGTATAAATGGCTTCAGATAGATCACAATCATATTATTGGGAACCTATAATCAACACCGTTTAATGTCATAATGCCCAACCCAAAACACGGCAGCAATAGCTTTCAAATTAAGGCCGTTATGTTAATGATCACCGTTATCATTTTATAAATACCGTTATCGTATCGTATTTACTGGTAAGCTAAAATTACTTTCACAATCATATTATTGGGAACCTATAATCAACACCGTTTAATGTCATAATGCCCAACCCAAAACACGGCAGCAACAACTTTCAAATTAAGGCCGTTATGTTAATGATCACCGTTATCATTTTATAAATACCGTTATCGTATCGTATTTACTGGTAAGCTAAAATTACTTACCATTACCTTTACCAATTTATTGGTAACGAAGGCTAGTATACCGACAAAATGGTAATCGTTATATTGGTAATGGTAAATTAACATTTGCCTAAAAAAATCAATAACGTGATATATTTTACGTTGTAACGATGCTTCATCGAACATTTCATTATGTTACTTAAAAAAAGACATTAATGGGAAACAAAGAGAATGTATTTAGCATCAGTTGAACTAAATTCTTAAACCAATTCTTATCATTTGATTGCTTCTAAATGCCTGTAGTATGATATATTACATCAATATCCATGTATTACCAGTGAACTGGTAAGTTGCCGCTGTCGCTGGTTTTGAGAAAATATTATCGATAGATTTACCGTTATCATACTGATTATATTAGTATAACAGCTTTAGTCAAAAATGCTAGCCAATTAAATGAACATGTAATGGAAAATTTATTGTTACCATAACAATCTTATGTCAAATCATCCTAAAACAATCCGGACTCTAACTCAAATTACATATTTCGTGCAACAATCGATTAATACGATTCTATATTGGTGTGCCTGATTCATTTCCTCCTGTTTTTTCTTTAGTTTCAACTCATCTCGGTATTTGAAGCACCAGTTTTTCCTCAGTTTCAGCTTACCAATGATATTTGAAGCGCTACCGGGGTTACCTCTCTTCTTTTTCCATCGTGGAACTCGAACTCCACTTTAAAATACCATGTAATTTGCACATATTTTGAATCATACAAATTCGTCATTTGCATGAATAACTGGATGTTACTATATATTAGACTTATATAAAATTAAAATTCAAAATCACGTCGAGAATGATATTTATTTAGAATTCACAATCTTAAGAACACAATCATTAATAGTGCAAATAGAGGATTCTAAAGTTTAGGTACCATGCACCGGAGAAAGTAAAATTATATGTTTGGAATCAAATAGCGGACCAAATTAAATTGCAAAAACCACTTTTCCATTAACATAGCTGTACATTCTATTTAAAACAGCTCAAACGTCAAATCCTCAGAAATGATACTGTGGTTCTAGTTTATTCATGCATGCAATAAAAAGTAGTTTTGGATAAAGATTATAATGTGGTGTAAAAGTTTATTTGTCCCGTTATAGACAGTGGCAGCGAGTGTTGTTGCAAGCTAACAATAGTTTACAATAACTACTTTGCTTTTCGTCTTGATCGATATCTGAACTTTCTGTTAGTTTTGCTATTTTTTAAGATTCCGGTAATAATAAAGACCATTAAATTATAGTGGAATCACTTTGATTAAAAAGACAGAGAAACAAAGCCAAGTCTGTAACTGCTTCAAAGAGAAGGTCATGAAATCCAATCATAAGATATGGTTCGTAAAGGAGTTTATTTTGCTATTGAATTTCGAGTAGCATTACAATATAATAAACGTCTCGTATCATAAATTCATGATACAAAAGAAAGGATGCAACTACCAGTTAAACTTAGAAGGGTTACATTCAGATAAACTTTAATACTTATCCATTTCAACAATGGTAAATGTTACATTGGAATCCGAAAAAACAAGAGACCAAATCAAAATCTTAATTAACTAGCGAGGTGTAACTTCCATTGCTAATTCTTCATGCCCCCCTTTTCAATTATATATAGGGAAAGTAGAAGCTTTTGGACGTCATTGTTCCGTAACAAATCATATTCTTCAAATAAAAGTGATAGTACAATTATTTTGTTGTTGACGGAGCACAGTGCTATCCAATAATCAATGTACGATGGACTCTTTCAGTGTTGGGTTTCAGTAATACACAAGTCCTGATGTTGACATTAAAACTAAACATGTAAATAAGAGAATTATGTCGATTCATTATTTTATTTGTATTACCATATCGACATTAACAATAATCATTTGTGCAAACTGACACCTAACATGTTGTTAACATACGGATCACATTAGTCCACATAGCTGACAAGACCTAAACTACCTGTGATATGTACTTTCATTTGCTTGCTACCTTGATTGCATGATTTAATATTTGATTACACCAGGCGACTGTTTTCAAGATCACAATCATCAAATGATATATATTCTCAATTTGCATTGGATAATACATTATGTGTTTTAAATACAAAAGTAAAATAAAATTGTCATTTAAATTTATAGAGTCGAAATTTAATTATATATATGTATGTTTGCGCACAACATACACATATGCGTGCACGCGCATACACATACCCAGAAAAATGTTCCAAAAAATTTGTCACAAAAATATGTAAGTGATGTGAGTTCAAATTCTATAAATTTCAATAGCCAAACATGCGTTTATTGATGTTAGAAGAAATCCAATGTGATGTAAAGCAGACACAGATTTGAATCTAACTATATTATATAATATTGAAGAACCTCTACAGAAACAATGAAGATATCTTAATATACATAGCGATCTTATCATATAATTTATTTTAGTGACGGCATATACATAATTGGTGCTGACTGAGAACGTGAAGACATGGATGCGTTGAAATAACATTTCTGAATTTAACAGAACAACTTGTGATGACCAATCCTTAAACATTAAGCAACTAGAAAACATACATGAGAGCAAAAATTTCACTATTTTTCTGAATTTAACTATGTTCAAGTGGTAAACGCATAAATAAAGACGTGCATGTGTTAAAATAAGTAATTTTCTAACAAAAAAGCTCAACCAACTATACCGATACGAGAAAAAAGCATATATATACGTACGCTTTTTGGTCTTTAAGAAACACTCATAAAATTATTGTACTAGTCATGTACTTTGCTGGTTTAACTCCTGCGCATATTTGTTAGGTACCAAAGAATATACTTCCTCCATCACGGAAAATAATAATAATAATTCCATCGTATAATTGTGAAAAACGATATCAACTACAGGCTAAAGCTTAGTGAAAAATTAGCTTACACTTTTCAAGTGAGTACTAGAAATAATAAATAAGGAAAAGAAGAAGAAATCAGCAGCAAATTTGAGCTGTTGATACCAAATGTTAGATATGGTTCCTACAATCAGAAGCTGAAAAAATTAAGTACATCTGAGGTACACTGAATGTATGCAACAGAAAGTCGTTAATGATTGATACAAATTAAAAGCCCGTTCACATGCAATTATACTTCTTGTATCATGAATGCTGTAAATTTCATGCTAAAATTCAGAACAAGTAGATACAAATCAGCATCTGTGATACTTATATATTGTGCAAGTTGAATTTTTTTAACAACAGATATGTAAATTTATTGGGATTTGGTTGGATGCAACTAGACTGAAAACATAGTCTGCAGCTTTTCAAGTTTGTTCTGTTTCTTAAGCAGAATCATTAAGAGCACATTAAGGGCAGTTAAAAACATTTAAATAATAAAATGAGAATGAAACTGAGCGGATTAGAATTTGCCATCATGAAATTGTCGTCAAGAACATAATTATCAAAAAATAAATGTTCCAAGTATGATAACCATAAATATAAATAGAATATTAATTTCGGTCCTTGTTTGTTATTTTAAATAAAAAACGAGTCCCATCTATAATTTTTTATACAAATTTGGTCCATGTTACTTTAACATCACATCACCAAGTGTCAACTAATTTAATTTAAAATTTAAAATGTGATAACGTTTTATAGATCAATTGGATTTAAGGATCACTTTCACCATTAATCCATAAATTTAATAAATTTTCTAATGACATAAATAGTCGACACCTAAAAATAGATTTTTAAAAACCATAATTTTATACAGTAGTTTTAACTGCATTTATGTAATGCAGTTATTTATGTTACCACTTTGTGCAACAACATTTATATTACTGCATTTATTTTGGATAACATATCTTTTACGTAGTTGATTTAACTATACTAGGATAATATAGTTATTATATTTTAACCCAATTGAAAAGAATTTTTGTCTGAAGTATGCAGTAACAATTACATTTGAATATTTTAACCACATTTATCTGATGTAGTAATAATTATGATTGCATTTAATAATTTTATTCAATCTAAATGCACTTTATAATTTAATTGCATTAAAAAAATGTAGTTATATTTAAACATTTTGATAAAATATAGCGATATTTTAACAACATATTTTGGATTAATTTAACATCATCAAGTAATAATTTTGACTTGAATTAATAATTTTATTCAATTTAAATACAGTTACAATTTAACCGCATTAAGAAAATGCAGCTAAATTTAAATTCATTAAGAAAATGCAGCTAAATTTAAATGCATTAAGAAAATGCAATTAGTATTTTTTTTTATAAACTTAACTATATTTATGTGATGCGGTAATATTTTTGACTACATTTGATAATTTTGTATAATCTTTGTGCACTTTATAAATTAACCGCATTAAGAAAATGCAGTTATATTTTAACAATATATTTTTGAATTAAATTAACAGTATTTATGAATTACAGCAATAATTTTTGCAACATTCAATAATTTTATTCAGTTTTAACTTAGGTATAATTTAACCGCTTAAGAAAATGCAGCTAAATTTAAATGCATTAAGAAAATGCAATTAGTATTTTTTTTATAAACTTAACTACATTTATGTGATTTAGTAATATTTTTGACTACATTTGATAATTTTGTATAATCTTTGTGCACTTTATAAATTAACCGCATTAAGAAAATTTAGTTATATTTTAACAATATATTTTTGAATTAATTTAACAGTATTTATGTATTGCAGTAATAATTTTTGAAGCATTCAATAATTTTATTCAATTTTAACATAGGTATAATTTATCCGCATCAAGAAAATGCAGTTAAATTTAAAAGCTTTAAGAAAATGCAATTATATTTTAATAACATTTTTTGAATTAATTAACTGCATCCATGTAATGCAATTACAATTTCAACTCCATTTAATAGTTCTATATAATCTTAATGCACTTTATAATTTAATTGCATTAAGAAAATGCAGTCATATTCGACCTTAATGTAGAATTTAATTACAATATGAAAATGAAGCTATAATTGCATTAATATAATGCAGTTATAATTTTAAGTATATATTTATTATTTTTGAAATATAGTGTTTTGAATATGCAATTACAGTTACATTCAAACGATGCAGCTTTATATACGTTATTTATGTGGAAAAATTATATTTTTCTAAAAAAAACAATTCAACGATTATATATTTACTGCATAACACATATCATTTAAAAGATCATATTTTTTTTGATTTAATGGTCATAACGGTTCGTTGGTATGATTATTCTATAAAACCTTATTGCATTTTAAATGTTGAAATCAAAATAAAATATGAAATATTAATAAGGGTAAGAGAATATCAGTTGGTTGCAATGAAAAAGGTGGCCAGGGACCTCATTTTCAAACAGATTAAAATTATTTATAGGGACTTGATGTACAAATTGTTGAATAGGCGATTATATGATTTTTGTTTAATGATAATATATATATATATATATATATATTCATTTAAATGTATTTGTTAATATACTATTTTATTTTTCATAGATTAAATAAATATTTGCTAAATAAAATAATTAACATAGAATTTGAATTCAAACAGAAATTTTATTCAAACAAATATTTATTACAATTTTTGAATAGTATAAATTTCAAGCTCTCGCTATATATATACAATTTCAATTACAATACAAATTTGATTACATTACAATTCACATTTGCATTATCTTCAACTTCATTCCAATGTGAATCCAACATCTGAGCAATCTGCAAAAATATATACTGACACAGTGAAATTGAAAGGAAATATTTTTGCAGTATAAAATAAAATGTATTTTGAAAATATTATTTGCCTCAGTTATTTGGGTTGTTCGTCATCATTTAAATTCGAATTCATCATACACGAACAGCTTGTGGCATGCACAGTGTATCACTGTACATGCCACAAGGCCGTGCACGTTGATATATACACTTGATAAAATTACAGGGACAAGTGAGCACAAGGTCAAACCTAAATCAAAGTCGGGTTCAACTCAAGTGAAATCACAAACGAGCACAAGGTCAAATCCGAGCTTTAAAGCTGGATTCAACACAGGTGTAATTCCAAAAATCAGGATGAAGTTCAAGTAAAATCAAAATGAAAAGTGACGTGCACAAGCACAAGAACATGTCAGAGAAGCAAGTGCACTACAAACCAAATAGGGGCAAAACTACAAACTAATACAAACTGCCTCGACGCATACATATGGCCAAGCGATGCATTACTGAGACAATGCACAAATACACACACACACATGTATATACACATGTATACATACAAGTAGTGACTCCATACAACCAGACCGGTTCAGGTTAAAGAGGCAGTGGTAGAAAATACATGAAAATATAATCACAAACATGTACCAGCTCAATACATATATGCCGCCTCGACTAAAGTTCAAGTCACACATGAAAACAACTCAGTGCAGCATAACCAAACATGTACAGACTCGAGTGAAACAGTGACACAACCTCAATGAAATGGCCATGTTTAAAACAACCGTACGTGAACACTTGCAACAAAAGAAGGGCAGAGTACATGCAAAATGAAAACAGGCTAAAGGAATCACAGTGCAGTGAACATTACCAGGAAATACAACACATATATACATACATAGATGTATGTATACAAATTGTAGCTGAAACAAATGGCTCAAACTCAACTATAAACTCAAGACTACAAATCCAAACCAAGTTCAACAGTCAAAGCATCACCAACAAAGTGGTACAAACTACATCAAAGACACAACAGAATGGAAGTGTACAAAAAGTGGTGAATGCAGCTACAATACATCAAATGAGATAGTTGCAAACAACATATATGTCAAAATCATGGATCAATAGTTGTATCCCAAAAATGATCAAAGAGGCAGTAAACACAAATGGCCAGAGTCGAGCACAAAGTGTCAGCAACCACCAGATTATCAAAAATTCCAAAATGGCCGAGCATTGAAAATGCTACAGTTTTAGTCAAAGCCGTGGGTCATCAAAGAAGGTTTCAAACTAACAGTAATGGTGACAGCAGAATATCAAGTCAACAAAAAGGAAGAAATCATCGTCACAGTAAAGTCAGAGCCTTGGCAATCAAGAAATCGAACCAAGTCAGGAATCAAAACCGTATTATTTAAGTAATTTGAATAAGTCAGAGATTAATCTCAAGCATCAATCAAAATCAACCGGCCGAGATAAATTAAATGGCAAATTCAAACGAACGAGAAAATAGAGATTCGAACCCTATATAAACAGTATCATCATCGGCTTTCAAATCATCGAGTTCAAGAATATTAACATAAAGCAATAAGCAAAAATCACATACCAATTTGTAGTCGAACTCGATCAAATCTAAGAAGTCGTGTTCAAATCGAAGAAACGGTCGATTGCCAAAGCAAATCAGAGGAACAACAATTGTAATCGACCAACAATCATTCGACTTCATCGATTTCTTCAAAATCTCTAATTTTCGAGCAAAGGGAAAGAGGAACGAGAGAATGAACGAGGTCGCCATTTTTTAACAGAGCAAAGTAGAGGAACAACATAAAATAAAAAAAAGGGCCGGCCTTATTATTTTAACAAAGGCTTTAGTTTATAAATTAGGGGTTTTGCTTTTTAATTGTCTTTTAATTTGTATTTTTCTTGTAAACCGTTGTAATTTCTAGTCGTGTGACTAGAGCACAAACTACGTGGCGTAGTTTGAGAATTCACAACTCGGTGGCTGAGTTACAACAGGTTTTGAGCGTAGAGTTAGGTTAGTCAGTAGCGGGTGTTGCGAGTTTACGTGTGTAAGCGTATGACTACTTAAGTTCTAGTAGAAACCTTGGCGGCAGCACGTAGGTAGGGTTTTGCCGAAGCTGGGTAAATTCTGTGTCGTTCTATTTCTGCATTTATTATTCTGCTATTATCTGTGCTGCTATTATTTTGATATATCTATGTTGAAATAATTTTATAAGCTTCCGCAATAATTTTTATAATTAATAGCATCACCCTATTCACCCCCCTTTAGGGTAAAGTCGATCCTACAAGTGGCATGGTAGCTAGGAATAAAAGTCAGCTTTTGTTTTTAAAAATTTGATTTTTTTCCAAAAATCAATTTTTGTTTTAAAAAGTTGAATTTTTAAAATGGCTTCTTTTAATAATGCTTTTTATGAGGGTCAATCCATAGTTAGACCACCAATGTTCAATGGTGAATACGCCTATTGGAAAAATAGAATGAAATTTTTTCTGAAAACCATTGACGCTTGGAATATTGTTGAGACAGGTTATAGAGCACCAACTATAATTGTAAATAATCAGAAAATAAATAAACCGAAGGATCAATGGAAAGAACTAGAAAATAAATTAAATGTTAATGCTAAAGCTATGAATTCTATTATGTGTTCATTGGATCAATTTGAATTTAATCGTGTCTCACATTGTCTAATTGCACAGGAAATATGACACACACTCGAAGTGACTCACGAAGGAACGTCGCAAGTCAAAGAATCTCGCCTTGCCATGCTAAGTAGCGAATACGAGAATTTCACAATGGCGAAGGAAGAAAATGTCAAAGAGATGTATGGACGACTTTCCAACATCGTATGCAAATCAAAATCTCTTGGAAAATCATACACGGAATTGGAAATAGTCCGAAAAATCCTCAGAGTCCTTCCATGAAGTTTTAAACCAAAAGTGACTGCCATTCATGAATCGAAAGATTTAAAACAAATCAAAGTTGAAGAACTCATCGGAAATCTCACCACTTATGAGCTAGAAATGAAATTCAAGGAAGAGCGTGAAGGAGGTGACACTCGAAAAAATCAATAGGTCTTAAAGGAATAACAGAAAGTGATGGTGGTGATGACGATGATGGAGCAGCAGAATTGGAGCTGATAATAAAAAATTCAAAAGGTGGAATTACAAATACGGAAATCCAGCTCTAAATCGAAAATTGAAAAGCAGAATAGTCAAAGCACTAGACAACTCAGATGAACAAAAGATCATCTGTCATAAGTGCAACTAACCCGAACACATCAAGCCCAATTGTCCTCAAAATCGATGCAACTTTGAAAAGAAATCAAAAAGGAGAAGTTTTACAGCGACATGGGATACAAGTGATGAAGATAATCAAAGTACTAGCAGCGAGAGTGAGAAAGCAGATATGTGCCTTCAAGGTAATATAACTGATAGCGACGATGACGAGCCAAGCGAGGTATCAAAACTCACTCACTCAGAATTACTTATATATTTCCATGAAGTAAATGACTGTTTTGAATGATTTAGGAAAAAGTGTGCTAAAATTGAATCACAAAGAGATAGTTTGATAGAATTAAATAAACAACTTGATCAATTAGTTAAAAACCTATCAAAGTAGGATTCCTAAGTGTGATAAGTGTCCAACATTCGAAGAAGAAATTAAAAAATCAGAAATTAATATAAAATCACTTGAAAATGAAATTCTGTTTTTGAAAGAGAGTGAAAATACTAGGAGAGAAAATTCTATTATAAAATGCACACAATTGTTAAATGAAAATGAATCTCTCAAAACACAAGTCCAACAGCTGTCAACGACTTTAGATAAATTTTTCAAAAGTGAAAAATCGTTAAATATGCTCTTAGGAAAACAAACTATTAATATAGTCAGACAAGGACTTAGATATTATCAATCTGAACCTGTTAAAAGAAAAATTAATCAAGTCAATTCAATGTGCACAATTTGTAGAAAATTTGGACACAATCAAAATAATTGTTAGTATAGATCCAAACACATAAAAACCATTCCAATTTGGGTTCCAAAAGGCACAAATATAAAATCTCTTAGAGTCAAACAAATCTGGGTGCCAAAAGGAACATATATAAATAGTTTTGGGTCTCCACAAAATTATTTTTCGAAATATTCTGCCACTAACAATCATGCACCTATAAAAACAAATAGGTCACAAAAATCTTCCATTGTGTAGGTGTGGTGGCAGGCTAAGCAACAACAACAATGTTATCTAGATTCTGGCTGTTCCAGAAACACAAAGGGCAACAAAGCAAATTTCCTTAGCCTAGTACAAAGGTGACATAATCACAATGGGCAACAGCGAAAACTTATCGTAAAGGTAAAACAGGTAATGGTATATTTTGAACGATATATTAAATGTGATAATCTGCACCGTATTTCGAATTAAATCAGCCAATAATGTGATGATGAAATAAATGATGATTTTGATTCTGACTTATTCAAAAATTTTGGCCAATTATATTCTTATGCCAAGAACACTATAAAAATCTCTAGAGTCTTTGAATTACTTCATATATTTAGTTTGGATTAATAATAGTGTTTTTATTGGATGATAATACATTTGGTTATTTTACGGCTGACTCTATATTCACGGTTATTGATTATTTACATGGCTTCAATTCAAATTCAAGAGAATTTCATTTAAAAAGTTGTTAAAAATGACTTTGAGATATTTTATTGCACAACTCATGATCTGGTCTGTAACATTCAACAAATGATAATTTTGAGTGAAAGAGAAATTCAGATGCAGATTACACTGGTAATCTAGTTGATAGAAAAATTACTAGTGGAACGTGATATTTGTTGAGAATTTAGTAACTACATCGTTTTTCAAAGAAAATATCTGCATATTTTTCATTTCAAATAATTTTCAAACAGCAGAAATTTTTCTCATAAAACCCCTTCTAAAAAATCATCTTTGACCTTGTTTTCAGATTGGTCATTTTTTAGAAAAATTGATTTTATAATTCAAATTTTAAATTATAACATTGACTAATCTGACTCCCTACTAACTATCAAAATGATAAATAGTGATTGAAAAAGTGACAAGTGTTGATAATTATCATATATTATGACTCGAGACTGTAACGGCCCGCAAATCCGTACCCATTGAGTCAACACTATTCTACGTCAATCAACTCAAGTTGTACAGAAATACGAACCATTGGGGTTAAAGAAGAAGAGGTAGAAGAAGAAAATAGAAAACAATATCAGAATCTAACCATCCAGCGGAATAATATACAATAGATAATAAATGATCTTTACACAAATCAAATATATCTGTTCATATATTACATCATCAGAGTACATCAATCAATCTCAACATCAATAACATACAACTGTATACGCAACTAAATAACACAGCGGAACATATATATAAACAAGTACGGGAGTACGTATCGTCATCCAGCTCGCCTCCTGAGCTCCACAACATCAGTTCCTGTATCCTATAATACTCGGTCTGACCCGAGCATTACAGTTAAATAACACCCGAGTCAGTCTGGAAAACCAGCGTGAGAAAATTACACTCAATTGACTATTAGATTTCCAAAAGTCCTTTGAAAACAAAAGCATCTCGTAAGACCACGCAACAAATAAACATGTCGGGTTTTTACCTTACGATAGCTAAAACAATTTTTATAGCAATCCTCTGATATTATAATAGGGTTTATATACAAATACTTATAAAATAGCCGAAATTGTTACATTATTAAATTCCAGGTACTAGCCACAAAGTGGGTAATACAAACAAAACTCGTACAAGGCTCGTAGGGAAAATGGATTTCCAACCAATGACTAGGCACTGGGGTACCACCTGTGTAACAACCCTAGATTTTTATGTATATTTCAATTTTGACTTTATTTCATTTTAAAATTTTTTAACTGGTTCCATTTCAAACTTTTCATTTTTAAATATAAACTTTGATTATTATGTGATTTATAATTCCAAAATGGTATAAATTGAATATTTTCGTGAAATGTTGATTTCGGTAAATTTGGGTCAAACTTTGATTTTTAAATTTCAAATTTAAATATTTAGATTCTTAAATTTTATCTTTTATTATGAGAATAGACTTAATAACTTGAATACTGCTTTTCGTTTCGTTGAAAACATATTAAAATTGTGAAAGTTATGTATATTCCAATATTGAGTGTAATCTGCTTTATTTAGCGATTCTGTTTATTTTAAATAATATAAACTATATTTTTATTATCATATTTTATTTTAAAATGTGTCAATATGTCATGTTATATATATTTTGTCTTTTAAATTTTTATTAAAGTGGTGTTTAAATTTTCCCAAAGTCTATTGCATTTATTTTCTATTTTTAAAGGCTGGTTTCCATTTTTCTGCTATTTTCTTCATTAAATTATATTAAATTAATATTTATTTATGTATTTTGTGAATTCATTTTTATTTTGTGTTCTTATCCTTATTTATAAATATTTTTCAAGTACATAAAAATTTTCCAAACTTCATTGCATTTATTTTCATGACTAGTTTGCAATTTTTGCTGTTTTTATTAATTAAATTATATATAATTAATATTTATTTATTTATTTTTGTTTATTTACTATATTTTCGTGTTTTTATCTGTAATTATAAGTAATTTTTCATTTATTAAAATTTGCAAAAGAAATTAGAGAAATATGAAGAGTTTTGACCTTTAACATACCATTGTCTTTTCACCTCCTTTTGTCTTTTCAAATTCAATAACACTTGCATTAATCATTTGCTGACCATATATCTTTGTTTCAGCCAACACTTCCATTGTTTCTCACGTGAAAATTTTCCCTCAAACCCTAAAAAAAGTTTCGAGCATCTCCAAGAAGAAATTTTGATAAAAACATTCATTTCTTTTTACATTTTCTACTTGATTTACTTGATTTTTGCACTTGCAATCTCTTATGCAGTTCGGCCCCTCCATCTCCAGCGCCTTGGCCGCCTCCACCACCACCTATTCCAGCCACCATACCCTCCTCTCCACTGCCATTCCAGAGCCGAGGCCATCCATGTTGATGATCCACCAAAATATGAAGCAAACTCCACCTATATCCAACATAGTCTGGCTACCTTGCTTCCATCACCTCCTCCATCACTTTGGCCGACCATACACCACCACCACCAGCAAATTCCTGACCTGAGCCCACTGCCACATCATCCTCCAGCCCACTACAGACCTGGCCGTGCCCTCGTTGGCCTTGGCCGAGCCCTCTAGTGCATAGGAATCCATGATATTTGCCTTGTAGTGTTAGTTCATGCTCATATATCTTTGCTCCATCATTTTGCCATGCTAGGCCGACCTTTAAGAACCCAAACCAGATCCAAACCATGCCTTTAGCCGTTCCATTTCAGATCTGGAGTTGAAGCATATGTGGTAGAAAGAAAATGCAAACACTTCTGTGATGTTTTGTATATTCATTTCTAGCTTTGTTTAATTGAATTTGGGTTGAAAACTTATGTTATATTTATTTGTTTTGTCTCATGTATCCAAGGAGAATTAATCTTTGGCTCTTCCACTCATCTTTGTGTCGTGTTATCGTGCTTTTTTGGATCTCATTCGTGCATTCGTCGTTGTGTCTCCGGCTCAAAACTGTGAGTTATTCTCACCAGACAATATGTACATATATAACTTGACCCCTTTTGAATCTGTAAAATGCATTATCATGTTACACCTGCTATATTATGATTATATGATATTCACCCATGCTTATACACCTGTTATAACATCTGTTACTATTATATTATGTTGTTCAGTTATTTTTATCAGTTTATCACACTGCAAGTTCCCTTTATATTAGAATCACTATGGGTTGAAATGATACATACCCGAACGGACTTTAGAATAGGAGAAACATTATGGCCTGAAATGATAGGCCTGAATGATTTTCAATTATTTTCATTTACTTGGGATTGCGGCTTTGAAAAGATCAAACCCGGGTTTTCTTTGTAAATTACGGGTTGAAATGATATATACCCGTATCACTTTACCTAGGCTAGAAAATGAAATACAAACCCGTTGTTAAAATATGTTTTTCTAAAATTTTAAAATATTTTAGAAATGTAAATATTATAATATTTTGATGTAAATTTGATAAAAAAATGATTTTTGTAAAGCATTATTGATTTTCTAAAATTTTATAAGTGAAATAAATAAATGGTAAAATTAGAAAATCTGAAATGTAAGTTATTTTGGAAATTATAATTTGGTGATAAGTGGAATTTAAATTAAATATGAAAATACGATAAATTTATGATATTTTGAATTTAAAAGAATTTAAAATGATTTTATAATATATTAATGATTTTTTAATAAAGTTAAATGTGAAATGAATGAATATTTAAGTTGAAATTTTGAAATATAACTAAAATTGGAAATTTGTGAATTTGGCTTAAAAGTGAATTTTAAGTTAAGTAAATAAAAATGAAATTGAGTTATATTTGAAAATTTAAACTTAAGTGTAAAGTTAAATTTAATTTAATGAATTTAAAATTTAATGTTGGAATTTTAATAAGTAAATTATTATTAAATTTGATTTTGAATGGAAATTGAACTTATAAAATCATGAATAGAAGGGTATTTAAATGATTGTTTTAAAAGTGAAAATGTATAATTATAAGTTAAAAATGAATTAAATAAAATTTAATTGGTTGTGAAATTATATTGAATATTTGGAATTTAATTAATAGCAATTTTGAAATGCTATTATTTTCTAATGTAAATGATATTACGGCATTTGTAAATGCTGTAGTTGATAGAAATGAACTAAATGGCTAAATTTAAGTAAGGGCTATAATTGTTGAATTTAAGTAAGGTTTTATTTGAACTAAAGTAACCCTATTATAGCATTTAAATGCTGTCTTTTGTTAAATTGAATTGTTTTAAAAGTAACTTTCCGTAGCATTGTCTAAATGCTGCGAAAAGGTGAATTTTCACCGTTTGATAAATTTTAGGGAATGAATGAACTTTGAAAAGATTTAAATTTTTGAAAATTTAATAATTTAATTATTAAATATAATAACTTCATTTTATGATTTAAAAGGAAGTAATTTGTTTCGAAATATAAACTATTTTGAAATGTGTTTTGTAATGGTATTTAAATTAAATAAAAATGAATGTGGTTTGGAAGATATTATGTTTTGATATTATGAAATGGATTTTGAATGATATTGAATTTTGAAATGATATTTTATTTTGAAGTATAAAATACCATTTTGAAATTTTAACCACGGGATGTATTTAATTTATAGTTTAACTGATTCTTAAAGGATGCGCGATCCCAAGCATCCTTTAAGTTATTGTGCATTTCTATTACAGTTCACTTGAGTTGGTTTACATTATATAAGTATATATTGTCCTGACTCGTGTGTTTTGTGTTTTACTTTACGCTCGGGTCAGCCTGAGTATTTACAGCTTAGCTTTGGATTTCTTTTCTGGAGCTAGGAATCGCTGAAGATTCTGCTTGTCTAGTTATCTATTTCCTTTCAGTTTTCATTGTTCTATTTCAGCTCTGGTATTTATAAACTTCTATGTATTTTAGATTTCTATTGTATATGTTTCAGACTAATATTATGTATTTTGTTTGAGAGTTTGTTATAGTAGCTTCATGAACTACTATGGTATTTTTATTTCCGCTGCGAGTTATTCTCATATTGCTGTGTCTGTAATTCTGTGATTGTATTTCATTTGCTCCAAATTTATTTACAACGCGGTATTTTGAGCAATTCAAGTCCGACATGTGCGGATGCGAATGGCTGAAAATATCGGGTTGTTACAGTTGGTATCAGAGCTTTGGTTTTAGGCAAACCTTAGCTTGCGGAGCAAATACTCATTAGAGATAGGGTAGAAATACCCTAGAATGAGTGAAATCAATCTCAGAATCCTTTCTTTGTGAGAGAACGTATTTTCGAAGTATAAAATGATTTCCAAATGATTTTTAAAGGATTTTCAAAGATTATTTTGGTATAAAAATGTTCTTATTTCGAAATTAAGATTTTCTAAACTTCATCTCTTCGGTATCCACCATGTTAGAAATCTCTTGGTTAAGATTCTTATCGACTAGCATTCCTTGAACTTTGGAACACTCCCACTTGTTCTGGAATTCGGTCTTGTTTTTCCCATTTTTCCTTTTAATTTTGGAGCATTCCGTAACTCTACTTTGGAATGACCTCTCCAAAGAGCGGTGATTCTGTAAATCTTTGAATGATTTGTAAAGGGGTGAAACTCCTTTACAATTGGAATTGATTCACTGAAGATTTTTGTATCCTCGGATGTCGATGCTATCTATCTCCTGCTCTACCTGGATTCTATCTCTGGCGATCGAAGGTCGATTTTCCTTAGATTTCCATATTGATTATATTCCTAAAGTCTCGGTTGACCGGTTAAGTTCGCCCACGATTTATATAGGCTTATCTATCCTCTATTTGGTAATTAAATTATCTCATCTTCGTTTGAGTTTATCTTCGAACTAGAATTCTATTTGATTAGAGTTCCTCTAATTTTGAATCTTTGTTTGTTTGAAATCCTTCCTTGAATCATCCTTTGGAAAGTTGTGTTTGGTTGTATTTTGAAATTGTACATACATCGAAATTATTAAGGATGGCCATATTTTTATATATAAAAGTGAAATGTTTTCGATAAGGATTATATACCTTTCAAAAATGAAAATTTGAAATTTCGAAAGAATTTGAAATTTTGAAAATTTTATAAGAACTTGATTTATACAAAAATGATTTATAACTGAAGGGTTTTGAATTTGAATTTCGAGGAATCGAATTCCGGTGTTTTGAAATCGGTTTTAAGATTTTGGAAAATATATAACAATAATATGATTTAAAGATATATATATATATATATATATATATTTAAATAAGAAATGTTTCAAATGTATTCGAATGAATTTCAATGATTTCGAAGGAATTTCAAAGAAGCCTTTCAAAGTTAATTGAAGTCCATAACTCACTTATGTCGCTGGAAAATAATTTCGGTGATGAATGCATGCATCATCGACATTGATTTTCGAGTTTCTAAGTGAATGAAAGGCCACTCTAGTAGCTTTGCTATGCGAGTGATTTTGTGAAATCAATTTTGATTTCAGATTTCGAAGTATGGTTTGATATTCGAAAGATCGATCTGTATATATATATTTGAAAAGATTTAAAGTAAGCCGGTGTTCAGTCCTCGAGTTTCTGATTTTGAAACCTAACTTTTGAAATTGATTTACCGATTTAGTGTTGATTTCCAACTCTTGGATTGAAAATATGATTTCTTCGACTATTTTAAGATCCGAGCACTTCCAAATCAAGGTTAACTTTTCAAAGCTAAACTTTTTTTTTGAAAGGTATAAGGTGTTTGATAAAGAATATAAGTTTAGTTTGTATGTTTCAAGTATGAAATAATATGATTTTTGTAAGTTGAAACTGTTTTGTTAAGTAAATAAATAAGACTATTTTGAATTATACTAATATGAAATTTAGTTGAAATGTTTTGGATAAATATTAGTCTTCAAATGTTTGAGGAAAATTTGGTTTTAAATGTTTTAACTTAGTAACATCTTTATGAAACTATATATTTAACAAGTTGGAATAGATACATAAGTTGTACGTATGCTGTTTTATTCGCATAATTAATTTGATCCAAGTTTGAGTACACAAGTTCGAGGTGAATTACACCATTTTGTATTAGGATTTTTTATTTGATTCTTGATGGCGAATATTTGATATGGATTTTGGGCTTGATTCTAGAATTCTCTATCATAGTATATGGCTATGCAAGGAGACTGATGGCTTCCAGTCGAGAAACCATATCGAAGTCCGCATTAGGAAAGTCGAATGGACAATACTAGTTCGAAAGCGAACTTGTGTGATCAAGCGAGCGATCGAATGTAATGTTGCGAAATAATGACATATGTAAGTAATAATGAAGTAAAATTTGAGATGTACGGAATTATAAAATTTAGTCTTGAAATATGGTATATTTAAGCCTTGAAATATATTTAAGACTGGATAGTTTATTTTGTGGATCAAATCTATAAAAAATATTAAGTGAATTGAACTGATGGTTTGAATTGAATTAAAATTTGAAAATTTTAGATTTAAGTTTAATTGAATAAATTTGTGAAATGTAAATAATCAAGGGAGTGTTTTATGATTTCAAATGTATGATTTTCAAAGTAGAATGATTTCAAGTATTTTGGTTTCGAAAGATTTATAACTTTGAAAGTATTATGATTTTGAAGTGAATATAGGTTTAAAATGGAAATGAATGTGTTTGACCAAAAATATTGTTGATTTGGAAACCAGGAGTATTTTCTAAATCTATTGTTTTAAGAAATTTTGAAACTGAATATGTATAACTTGAAAGAAATGATTTGGTGACATCATATATGATTTTAAAATTTAATTGATATCGAAATGGTTTGAAATTTAGAACCTTGTTTTATTAAATACTTGATTTGGGAGCTATCGAACTTATATAAAAATGATTTGTATAAGTAAACTGTTGAATTGGAACTGTTGATTTGAAAGGGTACCCAATTTTGGAAAGTGAAATCTTATATAATCGAAATCTATATAAGTGTGATTTGATATACTAGTATTTTGAAAAGTATTTGATTTGAAATGAAATCTTATATAAAATGGACTTTATATAAGTATGATATTTGAAAGTGATTTTGAAAGGTACTATATGATACATATTTTCGAAGTAAAGATATGGAAAGTGCCTTCTGCTTGATATCCGCTTTGTGGCCACACTGTGGATTCATTCTATCGATATTATTCTCTCTCTTTGATTTGGGTTTTTTGGATATTATACTCGAGTGTCCATCGAATTCCATGGTGATCTCCATGGTCTTATGATCGCGACTGCATAGCGCAACTGCCTGGCTGAGCTGGCTTAGGGGTACGGATTGTTTCCTGGGGGATCCAGGCGTAACCATTGTGTATCCTGCACTCTATGTAGGTCGCATTAGTAGCGTAAATGCCTGGCTGAGCTGGCCTGGGGGTACAGATTGTTTCCTGGGGGATCCAGGCGTAACCATTGTGTATCCTGCATTCTACTTGTCATCATGGCGTAACTCGCAGGGCTGAGAAAGCTTACGGATACGGATTGTTTCCTGGGGGATCCAGGCGTAACCATTGTGTATCTGCGATCCATGGTTAGACAACTGTTTCGGTTTGGTTGATTTGTTTGGATTGTACTTTCCATATCTGTTTTTAAAAGTGTTTTCATTATTTTCACTAGGTGTTGAAACAAGTCTACCAAGTACCTGGAGAATTCTAGCTTTGCGCCTGATCAACGCATAGCCAGAGTCTGCAGGAACGAAGTAAACTTGTTAAGACATCGAGTTATAAAAGTATTTTGATATAAGTATCTTGATAAAGTACTATATAAAGAATATTTTGAGCCTTCTGTACTTTCCGGCTCAAGCAAGAGCCGCAGTGACTGGAACAACAGGAAAGCCACCTTAATAGGTCAAGCAAGCAATTTGAATAGGGATTATGAGCGCCTTGGCCTTACCTTGTTTACCCCTTTGGTCGTAAGACGGGAGGCGGGAATCCATCACTGGAAAGTCCTTGCTACCGAGGTCTATTCTTATTCATTTCGGGAAAACTATAAGATAACCTATTGGCTTGGCGGAAATTTCTCCCATCCTCCTAGTAAGTGCGCAACAAGATCAGTCTGATACTAATAACCGATGACCATCGCATTGCAAATGCGATGCTCTAACCTCTGAGCTAAGCGGGCTCACATAACAGAAATAATGCATAGGAATTCAAGAGACTACCAGATCCCCGCTATTAAGATTTTAAAATGTTTAAAAATTGTTTACTTTGAACCATCAGATTTGAATCAAATGACTATTCATCATATTATAAAATGTTTAAAATATTATGAAATTTTAATTGAAATGTATAATGGTTTAAATAATGGTTCATCCTTGTCTTTCAACCTGCTTTCCCTCCTAGCTACTTTCTCCCTACCTTCTTTCGAACGTTTTCCAACCTATTTCTCTTTCTAGTTGTTGCTCCACTTCCTTCCTTTTCGAGGACGAAAAGATTTGAGTGGGGGAGAGTGTAACAACCCTAGATTTTTATGTATATTTTAATTTTGACTTTATTTAATTTTAAATTTTTTTAACTGGTTCCATTTCAAACTTTTCATTTTTAAATATAAACTTTGATTATTATGTGATTTATAATTCCAAAATGGTATAAATTGAATATTTTCCTGAAATGTTGATTTCGGTAAATTTGGGTCAAACTTTGATTTTTAAATTTCAAATTTAAATATTTAGATTCTTAAATTTTATCTCTTATTATGAAAATAGACTTAATAACTTGAATACTTCTTTTCGTTTCATTGAAAACAGATTTAAATTGTGAAAGTTATGTATATTCCAATATTGAGTGTAATCTGCTTTATTTAGCAATTCTGTTTATTTTAAATAATATAAACTATATTTTTATTGTCATATTTTATTTTAAAATGTGTCAATATGTCATTTTATATATATTTTGTCTTTTAAATTTTTATTAAAGTGGTGTTTAAATTTTCCCAAAGTCTATTGCATTTATTTTCTATTTTTAAAGGCTGGTTTCCATTTTTCTGCTATTTTCTTCATTAAATTTTATTAAATTAATATTTATTTATGTATTTTGTGAATTCATTTTTATTTTGTGTTTTTATCTTTGTTTATAAATATTTTTCAAGTACATAAAATTTTTCCTAACTTCATTGCATTTATTTTCATATTTTCATGACTAGTTTGCAATTTTTGCTGTTTTTATTAATTAAATTATATATAATTAATATTTATTTATTTATTTTTGTTTATTTACTATATTTTCGTGTTTTTATCTGTAATTATAAGTAATTTTTCATTTATAAAAATTTGCAAAAGAAATTAGAGAAATATGAAGAGTTTTGACCTTTAACATACCATTGTCTTTTCACCTCCTTTTGTCTTTTCAAATTCAATAACACTTGCATTAATCATTTGCTGACCATATCTCTTTATTTCAGCTGACTCTTCCATTATTTCTCACGTGAAAATTTTCCCTCAAACCCTAAAAAAAATTTCGAGCATCTCCAAGAAGAAATTTTGATAAAACCTTTCATTTCTTTTTACATTTTCTACTTGATTTATTTGATTTTTGCACTTGCAATCTCTTATGCAGTTCGGCTCCTCCATCTCCAGCGCCTTGGCCGCCTCCACCACCACCTATTCCAGCCACCATACCCTCCTCTCCACTGCCATTCCAGAGCCGAGGCCATCCATGTTGATGATCCACCAAAATATGAAGCAAACTCCACCTATATCCAACATAGCCTGGCTACCTTGCTTCCATCACCTCCTCCATCACTTTGGCCGACCATACACCACCACCACCAGCAAATTCCTGACCTGAGCCTACTGCCACATCATCCTCCAGCCCACTACAGACCTGGCCGTGCCCTCGTTGGCCTTGGCCGAGCCCTCTAGTGCATAGGAATCCATGATATTTGCCTTGTAGTGTTAGTTCATGCTCATATATCTTTGCTCCATCATTTTGCCATGCTAGGCCGACCTTTAAGAACCCAAACCAGATCCAAACCATGCCTTTAGCCGTGCCATTTCAGATCTGGAGTTGAAGCATAGGTGGAAGAAAGCAAGTGCAAACACTTCGGTGATGTTTTGTGTATTCATTTCTAGCTTTGTTTAATTGATTTGGGTTGAAAACTTATGTTATATTTATTTGTTTTGTCTCATGTATCCAAGGAGAATTAATCTTTGGCTCTTCCATTCATCTTAGTGTCGTGTTATCGTTCTTGTTTGGATCCCATTCGTGTATTCGTCGTTGTGTCTCCAACTCAAAACTGTGAGTTATTCTCACCAGACAATATGTACATATATAACTAGTAAATTGACCCCTTTTGAATCTGTAAAATGCATTATCATGTTACACCTGCTATATTATGATTATATGATATTCACCCATGCTTATACACCTGTTATAACATCTGTTACTGTTATATTATGTTGTTCAGTTATTTTTATCAGTTTATCACACTGCAAGTTCCCTTTATATTAGAATCACTATGGGTTGAAATGATACATACCCGAACGGACTTTAGAATAGGAGAAAATCATTATGGGCTGAAATGATAGGCCTGAATGATTTTCAATTATTTTCATTTACTTGGGATTGCGGGTTTGAAAAGATCAAACCTGGGTTTTCTTTGTAAATTACGGGTTGAAATGATATATACCCGTATCACTTTACCTAGGCTACAAAATGAAATACAGACTCGTTGTTAAAATATGTTTTTCTAAAATTTTAAAATATTTTAGAAATGTAAATATTATAATATTTTGATGTAAATTTGATAAAAAAATGATTTTTGTAAAGCATTATTGATTTTCTAAAATTTTATAAGTGAAATAAATAAATGGTAAAATTAGAAAATCTGAAATGTAAGTTATTTTGGAAATTATAATTTGGTGATAAATGGAATTTAAATTAAATATGAAAATATGATAAATTTGTGATATTTTGAATTTAAAAGAATTTAAAATGATTTTATAATATATTAATGATTTTTTAATAAAGTTAAATGTGAAATGAATGAATATTTAAGTTGAAAATTTGAAAATAAAACTAAAATTGGAAATTTGTGAATTTGGCTTAAAAGTGAATTTTAAGTTAAGTAAATAAAAATGAAATTGAGTCATATTTGAAAATTTAAACTTAAGTGTTAAGTTAAATTTAATTTAATGAATTTAAAATTTAATGTTGGAATTTTAATAAGTAAATTATTATTAAATTTGATTTTGAATGGAAATTGAACTTATAAAATCATGAATATAAGGGTATTTAAATGATTGTTTTAAAAGTGAAAATGTATAATTATAAGTTAAAAATGAATTAAATAAAAATTTAATTGTTTGTGAAATTATATTGAATATTTGGAATTTAATTAATAGGAATTTTGAAATGCTATTATTTTCTAATGTAAATGATATTACGGCATTTGTAAATGCTGTAGTTGATAGAAATGAACTAAATGGCTAAATTTAAGTAAGGGCTATAATTGTTGAATTTAAGTAAGGTTTTATTTGAACTAAAGTAACCCTATTATAGCATTTAAATGCTGTCTTTTGTTAAATTGAATTGTTTTAAAAGTAACTTTCCGTAGCATTGTCTAAATGCTACGAAAAGGTGAAATTTCACTGTTTGATAAATTTTAGGGAATGAATGAACTTTGAAAAGATTTAAATTTTTGGAAATTTAATAATTTAATTATTAAATATAATAACTTCATTTTATGATTTAAAAGGAAGTAATTTGGTTCGAAATATAAACTATTTTGATATGTGTTTTGTAATGGTATTTAAATTAAATAAAAATGAATGTGGTTTGGAAGATATTATATTTTGATATTATGAAATGGATTTCGAATGATATTGAATTTTGAAATGATATTTTATTTTGAAGTATAAAATACCATTTTGAAATTTTAACCACGGGATGTATTTAATTTATAGTTTAACTGATTCTTAAAGGATGGGCGATCCCAAGCATCCTTTAAGTTATTGTGCATTTCTACTACAGTTCACTTGAGTTGGTTTACATTATATAAGTATATATTGTCCTGACTCGAGTGTTTTGTGTTTTACTTTACGCTCGGGTCAGCCTGAGTATTTACAGCTTAGCTTTGGATTTCTTTTCTGGAGCTAGGAATCGCTGGAGATTCTGCTTAACTAGTTATCTATTTCCTTTCAGTTTTCGTTGTTCTATTTCAGCTCTGGTATTTATAAACTTCTATATATTTGAGATTTCTATTGTATATGTTTCAGACTAATATTATGTATTATGTTTTGAGAGTTTGTTATGGTAGCTTCATGAACTACTATGGTATTTTTATTTCCGCTGTGAGTTATTCTGATATTGCTGTGTCTGTGATTCTGTGATTGTATTTCATTTGCTCCAAATTTATTTACAACGCGGTATTTTGAGCAATTCAAGTCCGACATGTGCGGATGCGAATGGCTGAAAATATCGGGTTGTTACAACCTGTCATAGTACGTGGCCTAGATCACAGTACCGAGGAGTACGCCCGCTCCCCTGCAACACAAGACTGGGACTCCCATCGCGACCTAGCTGTTTCGTCGTCACACCCAAACTCACGCGACCTATCACCATCAATTTGAGCTAGGGCGACATCGTGGATCGATCGACCCACCAACGCTCGAGTACAGCCTTACCCCCACGCTATCGCCATCTAGATCGCGAGACCCTAGTCGATCGCCCCCAAATCGAATAATAGAAACCACTCCAACCCACGTCGCCTCGGCCCTGCTTTCGAATCGCGAAATCCCCTCCAATAACGAGTTCGGCCACAACTCATGAACTGGCAGGAGGAGGAACGAAGTTGTTTAAGGAAGCTTCGGCCATGGATTACTCGCTTCCCTAAATTTATATTTTTTTTAGACTTGCCGCCATTCGATTGATTTTATCTTTTGTTCCAGAAATCGAACTGAAGAAAAAAAAAGGGGCAGCGATTTGTTTCCAATCCCTTACTTAGTTCGGCCATTAACTTAATTTTCTTCTAAAAGCTTTGAACGAGATATTATTAAACGAGCTTGCATTTTAAAGAAAGAACAGAGGGAACAAGAAAAGATGTTTTCGCGTGAAAAATTGTTTCTGCGTGCCGGCTACAACAGTGATAGGTTAGCTAAAAGAAATACAGGGTGACGGCTGATTTGATTTCTATCAGATAAGGATATTTAAATTAGATGATAATTATCGTCTAAGCGTTTATACCTCGTACGATTGCACGTTAATTCCGAAAGCTATGAAATTTGAAATCCGGTAATAATTCAATATTACGGACCCAGTGGAACTGGTTTCGTCGAATTCTGAGACCGTGCCTCGGAAGGCTATTTTTAAATTCAATTTAAACAGTACAAAATTTTAAAACCGAACAAACCACTGTTAATTTCAATTTTACAAGTTCTATTATTTTCAGTGTTATCAATATAAATTTTACAAGCCTTCAAATTATTTTCAACCGGCTTAAAACTGAGGATTCAATAATTTATCAATTCCAAATTATTAAATTTAATAATTTAATTAACAATTAATTAGTGATATTTGAATTCAAGTTAAAATTTTACATTTTAATATTTCAAATCAATTAAATATTCCAATTTAAATTACTTAAAAATTCCGGGTCGTCACATTTCTCCCCCCTTAAAAGAATTTCGTCTCCGAAATTACTAATTAGGAAGAATGATCCAATACCTATTACTATTTTCCAAAACCAAACTGTTCAACATCCTATCCACTATCTTTTTTATAAAAGACCCACTGCCATTCTTACTAATCTTTCTCAACTTTCCCATAGTTTCAAACAATATTACTTACTCAATCATTCAAATTTCAATTTTAAATCGAATTTAAAATTATCAGAATTTCCTCGAAATTTTTCTAACTCTCTAAATTTCCGAAAAATTTCGCCAGCGTCTCCTTTGCGCGGCTAGCTCGGTACAACTACAAAACGGCTCTACGGCCTTCCAAATCCAAAAAGAAAACAAAAAGTCAAGCGGCTAGATCCAAAAACCCAATCAAATTTCAAACAGAAATTTAAACACATACCTTTTGGTCGGGCAGTTCAAATTTATTATCTGAAATCAGAACCAATTTTCCTTTTCCTTTTTCATACCTGCATATCATGTTTAACAATAATATCCAATCACAACATTCAAAAACCTTTATTTGACTTCTTTCCATAATTTCAATGTTCATACCATTTAAGCCCGTACGATGTACCTATATCATCCGTAAGCAATACCAAATCCAATCGCTCACTCGATCACACAATTTCACTTCCGAACTAGTATCGTCCACCCGACTTCCTAGTGCGGACTCAGATCTGGTTTCCTGATTAGAAACCGTTATTCTCCTTGCATAGTCATAACTATGATAGAGAATTTCCAGAATCAATCAAAATTCCATATCCAGGCTCGCCGTCGAAAATCGAGTGAAAAATCCTAACTTGGATCGATATAACTATCTTGAAATTCTGTGCCCGAATCCGGATCAAATAGCTAATATACGTACATCCTACGTATTTGCCCCAATTGATTATCAACTATATCAATTTCCTTTTTATTCTCATTTATTTTGATTGTTATTCACTTATTCTCACTTTCCCTTGTCACAACTTCCAGTTTTTATTTAATAAATTTGGATTCCAATTCCAAATAAATTCAATTTGCGAATTAATTTCAAACCTCAATAATTTTATTCTCATCTTTCATTTTCAATTTTACTTGAGTTTAATTCACCTTCCAATTCGAAATATTGAGTTCAATTCATCTCATTTCAAACAATATTCGATTAATCATTTCTTACATTAATTTCACTTACTAATTCATTTTTATATCTCAAATAAAAGTTTGTTTGCAAACTTTTTCTATCTTTAGTTTCTTTGAACTATATCTTCAGTTCATCTTACTTTACTTATTTAATTTAAATTAGATTTCAACATTCAATTCCAATTTTATTTGCTTACAAATTTTAATTCATTTGTCGTTAGTGAAAATTTTCAAAAGATTCAAAAAAATTCTAACTCCCAAAATTTTCGAAAATTTTGGCAGAGTCTCCTTTGTACGGAGGAGCTTTTGCAATTTGACAAGAGATATAAATATATATACATCGACCCACACGGTCGGAAAACAGAAAAACAGTTCATATTTCCTATTTGTATTGCGTAGGTGTACCTTATTTAGCATTTTAAGCGAACGGCTTATTTATTTTTGCCGTTAGCGTGGCAAAACCAGTCAACGGCTTCCAAAAACCTGTACTTACTCAATTTAAACAGGTAAGTGACAAATATACAGAGTTTACTAACATTTAACTAAAATTACAATACCTAAACACATGAATAACATAAGCAATATACCCGAAAAACATTTCATAAGCAATTTATATGGTTTCAACACCTATTTCAATTGTATATTTGCATAATTTTCATTGAAAACCATTTTATTTAGGCGCTCGACCACTTCTCTCGCTTGCATATTAATAACCATTTCCTAAGTAATTGAACTCAAACTTTTATTTAATGGATTTCATTTTCATCCGAAGCCAAGCTTCCATAAATTCAAACGTAAATTAATTTACTTCAAGTCATTTCAATTTCATAACGTAAGTTCATTTCCATTTTATTTGATTCTCATCAAATTACGAAATACCCAACAAATTTACTCAGGCTTATACTTTTCTTGCAGACTTTTATAAGTCATACACTTATTACTTTTTCCCACTCCCATTCAAGTTATGATTCTATAACTCATCTCATCGGAATTTTCAACTTAAATTCAAGATTTGAAATTGAATTCTATGATTTAAAACTAGGGATTAAAAATGTTATACCAGTTATATACGGGTTAAACTATTTTAAAAGTATTGATTTGGGATGTGAATAGAATTCAAGGGCTTTAACTCGTGTAAATATAATTGGATTTTTCTAAAACGAAAACTGTTTGTTTTCAAATAATAAAAGCTTTCACATGAGAAATGAACGTCCAATTTGTGTTAAAAAGAATTTCAAGTTTGAAAATGAAGATAATTTCCAAGTTATGAAAACGATTTGAAAGCTATAAGTTGAATCTTTGATTTAAAGATTCAACTAGTTAATCGAATTTTGGAAGCTATGAGTTAAATCTTTGATTTAAAGATTTAATGAGTTAATCCAACTTGAATTGAAATTGTATTTGAAAGGCTATGAATGAATCTTTGGAAATGATTTTTAAAAGCTATAAGTTGAATCTTTGATTTAAAGATTCAACAAGTTAATCGAATTTTTAAAAGCGACGAGTTAAATCTTTGATTTAAAGATTTAATGAGTTAATCCAATTGGAATGAAAATTGTTTTAAAGTCTATAAATTGATCTTTGTGAAATAAATCTTTTTTGTAATATAAAGATTTGAAATGGTAATTGGTTTAAACCATTTGAAGAAAAGTTTTGGGTTTTAAGTTGTGACTTAATTGAATCCCAATATCCATATATTTTTAAAATACCGCGCTCACTGTTCGGTTTAGCTGGGAGAGGACCTTTGTGTCATATATCCCATTCCGAATATGTGATATGTCGTTATGGATAGCATTTGAAGACCGGTGTTGAAGACCGGATATTTTTGAAAGCGAAAGGACAACTCGTCGAATGTCTTTGCATCGACTGGTCCCTGGTATAGAGACTCCATATGTGATGGGAAGTCCGAACGTGATTAGTAAATATCCGGATTGCAAGGACTTCTTTGGAAGTGCCTTCGGTTCTGTTCGAGCCCGGAACAGACTTGTATGGATTGTATGTCTGACATTACAAATTGAGATATAAAGCCGATTTCTTTCAAATATATTTCTGTTGGTGGCGGAGAATTTATTCTCTTAGCTTAACACCCTTCTCTGAGACGTACAAGCTCAGAGGTTATGTAGTTGAAGGTTATCAGTGATATATTCCCAATTTGGTAATGTGACATGCTGAGTGTTGCTGTGAAATGATCATTATGTTGATCATTTGTGATAGAATCATTTGTTTGATCGTCTATCCTGGTGATCATTTCTATGATCATTTGTTGACCCAAAGCATGGCTTTTGTATAAAGTATGTCTTTGTGGACGAGACTTCGTCGAGCCTCACACCCCGGAATGGTCAAAACAGGAAAGATGCAGCAAGGTTATGAGGGGTAGCTCCCTTTAGGGTATGTGCATTTCCTTCTGGAAAAGGGTGGTATCATGGTATGGAGCCCAGATACTTACTCATGTTGAAAACACTTTGTAAATATATAAGTATGAACACTTGTAATAGGAAACAAAGTAAATATAAGATATATATTCAAGTGTACAATACGAAAAGAAAAAAAATGTACAAAGTTTATTTTATTTAAAACATTTTTGAAAGACTTCATTTTCGAATTTTATAAATCATAGTTTCTTTCAAAACACACATATCTATTATTTATAAATAAATTTAAAACGATAATTTCTATTTAAAATAAGAATTCATTTGTAAGGACATTTTATTATAAATATTGTTTAAGAATAACTCCTTATTTAATATAAAAATAATTTTATAAAAGAAACCATTTCTTTATTAATAAATAACATAATTTATTTGAACATTGGAAAAACTCAAATCAATTTATCATTTAATTTCACAATTTTACATCAAAAATTAGTTTAATTATCAATTTAAATTAAATTAAAATCTAGGGTCGTTACATCCATCCTGAATTTTAATATTTTTTTCTTTTTCTCTCGTTAATTGATTTATTCAAAACCATTTCATAAAACTCGATACAACCATTTCACAATTTTACTTAAATCAAGCTTTTATTCAAATATTACTTAAGTTATTTTATTTTCGTGAAGTTACTTCAACTTTAAAACTCAAGTTATATATATTTTATAAACACTTTCCAATTTAAATCCTTAATTTGATTTCAATTACCAACCAATTTCATCTACTAACTAATTTAAATTAGTATATTCAGTCAACCATTTTGAATTCATACTTCCAATTATATTCAATTCACCGACAATCCAAGCTGAATTCATTTACACTTCATTGCTTACATTCAATTTATTTTGCATGCTATATTCTCACTCATTTTTTTTGAATCCGTTTATTTATCTTGGAACATTTCATATTGGTTACATCAAATACTCATTTCATAATTTATTTGCAAACTAAACATTGGCCACATTAAATTGGTATTCGACTTTTATTTAACCAATTCAAGTTCCATCTCCATATTTCATTACCAATTAATTATTAGTTTGTTTATTCAAGGTTTATTCCCAATATTTATTTTATCTCAAACCACTCTAACTATTTTACTGGAGGTCAATTTATTTTATAATTTAAGTTTTGGATTTTTCATTCACTTCCCAATATTCAAATCAATTTTATTTTTGCTTATTTATTTCACTTCTAAATTTTATAAATCACAAACTTATTTATTTTCATACTTTCATCAATGGACAACCAATCCCATTCACGTTTTACTTTTAACTCGGAATTATACGTTTTGTTTAGCCAATATATTTTTATTACTCCATAAACATTTAAAATAAAATTCCAGAATTCAAGCAATTTCCCAAATTTCAAAATCACTTTTGACATCAACTACATCCAAAATCCTTTGGCAAATTCAATTATCCCTTTGAGTTTTCAAAACCAAACCCAGTTCGCAAACAATTCCAATTTAAAATGTTCAGGTAGCAATTCTTCTCTGGAAACTCGAAAATCAACACTGATGATGTCGCGATCATCATCGGAATTATTTTCCAGCGACCGAAAGAGTTTAGTGCTTTTATCTCTTTAACAACATTTCAAATATTTTTTAGTTTTCAAATCTCACAAGATTTCAAATTCAACAGAAAAATATTTCCAAAAGATTAATATTATTCCTCCAACCTTTTTTGAAAACCATTTCAAACCCAAAGGAATTTAAATTTTTCCCAAAAATTCCAAATTGCAATTCCTTTAAACCTATATTCAAACATTCTCTGGAATTTTATCTCATTTCAATTTCAAATGGTTCTCTGGAATTCTATTTCAAAATTATAATCACCATTACAGTTTACATTAACAAAATCTCATTTGTATATGAAGTCTATTTCAATTTATAAATTACATTTATAATATATATTTCAAATTCCATTTTGTTATATAAATTTATTCTTCAACCTTCGTTATAAGTTTTCAATTTCTTATTCAATTTCTACACAATAGTGTTAATAATTTAATATTATCATTCCTTAACAACCAAGCATCCAAATACTATAATACTTTACAAAAAATTATATCTTTTATATACAAAAATAATTTTGGTAAAATTATTTCATTTACCCCACTTTAAAACAATATTGTGTCGAATTATTCTATTCAAGTGTTTAGAGATCCCTATCAATAACGTTAATTACTCGTATTGACCAGAATCCATAAACTACTCAATAAACCAATCAACACAATATAAAACCATTTTTATATTCACTAACAAATACGCGTTCATATCTATTAATACACTCAAACTCAGTCTAGAGTACTATTGACTCTATTTCAATGAGTAATTCTCACCAGAGCCAAGGTTATCACAAACCTAAGCTCTGATACCAACTATAACGGCCCGCAAATCCGTACCCCTTGAGTCAACACTACGTCAATCAACTCAAGTTGTACAGAAATACGAACAATTAGGGTTAAAGAAGAAGAGGTAGAAGAAGAAAATAGAAAACAATTTCAGAATCTAACCATCGCAGCGGAATAAAATATAATAGATAATAAATGATCTTTACACAAAATCAAATATATCTATTCATATATTACATCATCAGAGTACATCAATCAATCTCAACATCAATAACATACAACTGGACACGCAACTAAATAACACAGCGGAACATATATATAAACAAGTACGGGAGTACATATCGTCATCCAGCTCATCTCCTGAGCTCCACAACATCAATTCCTATATCCTATAATACTCGGTCTGACCCGAGCATTACATTTAAATAACACCCGAGTCAGTCTGGAAAACCAGCGTGAGAAAATCACACTCAATTGATTATTAGAGTTTCAAAAGTCCTTTGAAAACAAAAGCATCTCGTAAGACCACGCCACAAATAAACATGTCTGGATTTTACCTTACGATAGCTAAAACAATTTTTATAGAAATCCTCTGATATTATAATAGGGTCTATATACAAATACTTATAAAATAGCTGAAATTATTACATTATTAAATTCCAACTACTAGCCACAGAGTGGGTAATACAAACAAAACTCGTACAAGGCTCGTAGGGAAAATGGATTTCCAACTAATGACTAAGCACTGGGGTACCACCTGTCATAGTACGTGGCCTAGATCACAGTACCGAGGAGTACGCCCGCTCCCCTACAACACAAGACTGGGACTACCCCTTACTGGATAATCCCGAGTGAGATCACCCCGCGGTTGGGATCAGCAACCGCCCACTAAGCCGAATTAAAAAGGGACATCTAGATGGGAATGACCTCACCCTACTTGGGTGCTACCCACCTAGCCTTGCTGCGTAACCCCTGATTTTCAGTCATTCCCATTTGATGAGGCTTGAGGCTAAGCGTTACCTTTTTAGAACATATCCCTTAGAATTCCCATCGTCCACCTGACGATGTTTCGCAAGCGTTCATCCATACAAGTCCGTCCCAGGTCCGAATGGAACCGAAGGCACTATTCCTACCACATCCATTTTGGAAATATCCTCAGGATTAGTAGCGACTAGACTTGCACTTCACTGCTCCATCTTCGAATTCAAACTTGTTTTCACGAAACGTACAAACCGGATCGAAGTGGTTTTCGAGAAATTAATCTCGATCCCGGTCTCTTCGAAACGATCAACGCATTTGGCCAATATTGATAGTCGGTTATTTAACTATCAATTAATATCCACAAACAACCATCCAACAATAAATAATTTTCCAAATTATTTATTAACCTTAAAAATATCTTCACAAGATATATTTTCACTTTTCAAACCCTTTTGAAAACAGTTTTCAAAACTATCTTCCTTTCCTGAACAAATTTCCCAAATATTTCCTATTTCTTCTGAAATCACCAAGCACAAAACTTTAGATTTTTTTTTAAATAATTTAAAACACTTACTTTGAAATATACTTTAAAATATTTAAGTTAAAACTACTTCAATAATTTGTTAAAAATACATACTATATGAATATTTGAAAATAATGTTACTTTATAAATATAAAACTAGGTTTTCACTTTTTAAAATACAATACTAAGTCACCTTTAAATAATTATTACAATAATAGATTTGAAAAAATATTTACTTTAGAATTTTAAACATTCAGAAATAATAAATTTTCTAAAACATGCTTTTTAAAGCAACATTAAACTTTTATCTTATATTTAAAAATTTACTTAAAACGTACTTGGCTATCCAGAGAAATATACTTCTCTTCACAACCTTTAAAAATAAATCACTATTTATTTTTAAACAAATTTTCTCATTCCTTTAATAAATTCCCACCTTGAATTTATTCTTCCAAATATCCAATTTCAAACACTTAAATCAATTTCCAAATTGATTTCCAATTTACTTCATTTATTCCAGTATCCTTTAATTTCAGATTTTATTCCTTAATTATGATTTAAAATACTTTTAATTGAAATACCAATTTAGATTTCGCAATTTACTTCTTATTCCTTTAAATAAATTTAAAACTTTAAGTTTTAAAATAATTCTTTATTCATTTAAATTAATATCACATAATTTTACAATTGATTAATTACTGTTTATTCAAACCCTTTTCTTTTCATACTCGAAGTTATTTATTAGTATTTAACATACTTCCATTTCCTTTTCAATTCATTCTTAATTTATTAAATTTTCTAAGATTATTTCGTTTACAAATTTACTTCCTTTATTTTCTTTCCAAAACCCAATTTATATATTTTTTGGTAATTCATTATACCCAAATATATCCAATCAAATCATATTATTCAATATTCCAATATATTCATCATAGAATATCAAGTAATCACAACGGAGAATATTAAATAATAAATGTTGAGGGGTCCAGTTGGATCCCTCCAACCTGTTTTCCCTGCATCCACAGACGTTAGCACAATAATATGCCAATTCCAGAATATACCATATTATAGCACACCAATCAATTTCAACCATTCAAACAATTATTTAAATTTAATTATTTAAATTTAAATTTAAATTAACCGAGTGAGATTAACTCACCTTTGCTTTTTGATTTGCAATCCACTCCAGAACAGCTTGTTTTCTTCAGAATTATAGACCTTGTACAAACATTTGTACGGTTTTATTATTATTTGAATTTATCGAGCAATTAATTACCATTAAATAAATAAAGCAATTAATAATGTAGTTAAACCAAATTTTTTTTACTAAGTGATTTAAATAAGTTTATAAATCGTCTAAATCACTAATATACATTATTAAATAAACTTGTAGATTTCATTTCTAAACTGCATATAATAAAATTTTAATTCTAATTTTATACCTAGCTGTTAATTTCTGATAAGTGTAATAATAATCCTTACTGTAAATAATTTCTAAACTATACATATCGAATTAAAAACAAAATAGGTTTTCACTTACTGGATCAGATTCACACCCCTACTCGACATCGAAAACCCTAACGCAGCCGCCTCTCTGGCCACAGCCACCATGACATCGCGACCTAGTTGTTTCGTCGTCACACCCAAACTCACGCGACCTATCACCATTAATTTGAGCTAGGGCGACATCGTGGATCGATCGACCCACCAACGCTCGAGTACAACCTTACCCCCACGCTGTCGCCATCTAGCTCGCGAGACCCTAGTCGATCGCCCTCAAATCGAACAATAGAAACCACTCCAACCCACGTCGCCTTGGCCCTGCTTTCGAATCGCGAAATTCCCCCCCCCCCCCCAACAACGAGTTCGGCCACAACTCATGAACTGGCAGGAGGAGGAACGAAGTTGTTTAAGGAAGCTTCAGCCATGGATTACTCGCTCCCCTAAATTTATATTTTTTTTAGACTTGCCGCCATTCGATTGATTTTATCTTTTGTTCCAGAAATCAAACTAAAGAAAAAAAAGGGCAGCGATTTGTTTCCAATCCTTACTTAGTTCAGCCATTAATTTAATTTTCTTCTAAAAGCTTTGAACGAGATATTATTGAATGAGCCTGCATTTTAAAGAAAGAACAGAGGGAACAAGAAAAGATGTTTTCGCGTGAAAAATTGTTTCTGCGTGTCGGCTACAACAGAGATAGGTTGGCTAAACGAAATACAGGGTGACGGCTGATTTGATTTCTATCAGATAAGGATATTTAAATTAGATCGATAATTATCGTCTAAGCCTTTATACCTCGTACGATTACACGTTAATTCTGAAAGCTACGAAATTTGAAACCCGGTAATAATTCAATATTACGGACCCACTGGAACTGGTTTCGTCGAATTCTGAGACCGTGCCTCGGAAGGCTATTTTGCATTCAATTTAAACAGTATAAAATTTTAAAACTGAACAAACCACTGTTAATTTCAATTTTACAACTTCAATTATTTTCAGCGTTATCAATATAAATTTTACAAGCCTACAAATTATTTTCAACTGGCTTAAAACTGAAGATTCAATAATTTATCCAATTCCAAATTATTAAATTTAATAATTTAATTAACAATTAATTAGTGATATTTGAATTCAAGTTAAAAATTTACTTTTAAATATTTCAAATCAATTAAATATTCCAATTTAAATTGCTTAAAAATTACGGGTCGTCACAGAGACGGTATAATTAGTAAATTTCTTTAGAAACGTAAACAAGAGTTATAAAACTTTTGTTGGTAAAAATTCCATGACTATCTATATTTCTATCATATTTCTAACGACCATCACTCATCAAAATTCTATATAGTTTGTCAATATGTGGTACTTTAAATAGGAATCATTCGTTTTTCATTTTATATTTTTAATAAAAAATAATAATAGTAATAAAATAAAATAAAATCCAAAGTATTCACTCTCATTTAAAAGTCCTCACGGTTATGCATGGGTGAATTACTTGGAATTTATTATGTACTTCCATGCTCATTTAAAAGTCCTCACGGTTATGCATGTATGGAACGCATATCAAAATTGATTTTTTAAATAACAAGTTGATTCTAATCCCATTTAAAAGTCCTCACGGTTATGCGTGGTTAGAAGATACTTGAATTCATTTTTTTTAAATAAAATTGGAATAATACTAATCTCATTTAAAAGTCCCAATGGTTATGCATGGTTGGTAGATATTCAACTTCCTGATATAAATATACCACAAATAAACACAACTGTATGGTTTTATATGATGACATCATTCCCATCATTCTAAAAGTGGAATATGCGCCTAACAGAGTATTTATGATTTTTGTTTGATTTTTTATTGAAATTTAATATTTATATTCAATTGAGTTTTGATGTTGGATTAATACCTATCACTTTATCTCCATTTTTCTAACACTATTACTCTTTTGCTGATAACAAAAGGGGGAGAGAAAAGTTAAGATTTTGTCAAATAAAATCAAGCAAAGGTCAAATATTTTCTATTTGTATCTAGGCTCATTTGCATATTTTTAATTGTATGCATATATGAAGGGGGAGCTTTGTGTAGAGAGGAAGTATTTAAATAGAGGGAGCAATTAGAGTATACCAATGATCAAATACATTTAACATATTCAAAATCTTAAATATATGTTTGTTATCATCAAAAGGGGGAGATTGTTGAATATGCGATTATATGATTTTTGTTTGATGATAATATATATATATATATATATTCATTTAAATGTATTTGTTAATATATTATTTTATTTTTCATAGATTAAATAAATATTTGCTGAATAAAATAAATAACACAGAATTTGAATTCAAACAGAAATTTTATTCAAACTAATATTTATTACAAATTTTGAATAGTACAAATTTCAAGCTCTCACTATATATACAGTTTCAATTACAATACAAATTTGATTACATTACAATTCACATTTACATTTGCACCTCACTACATATCGCCCAACTCGTATTTATCTTCAACTTCATTCCAATGTGAATCCATCATCTGAGCAACCTGCAAGAATATATACTGAGTTCAGGTTAAAGAGGCAGTGGTACAAAACACATGAAAATATAATCACAAACATGTACTAGCTCAATACATATATGCAGCCTCGACTAAAGTTCAAGTCACACATGAAAACAACTCAGTGCAACACAACCAAACATGTACAGACTCGAGTGAAACAGTGACACAGCCTCAACAATGAAATGGCCACATTCAAAACAACCGTACATGAATACTTGCAATAGAAGAAGGGCAGAGTACATGCAAAATGAAAATAGGCTAAAGGAATCACAGTGCAGTTAACATTGCAAGAAAATACAACACATATATACATACAATACATGTATATATACATATTGTAGCTGAAACAAATGGCTCAATCTCAACTCCAAACTCAAGATCACAAATCCAAACCAAGTTCAACAGTCAAAGCATCACCCACAAAGTGGTACAAACTACATCAGAGACACAATAGAATGGAAGTGTACAAACAGTGGTGAATGCAGCTACAACACATCAAAAGAAACAATTGCAAACATCATATATGTCGAAATCATGGATCAGTAGTTGAATCCCAAAAATGATCAAAGAGGCAGTAAACACAAATGGCCAGAGTCGAGCACAAAGTGTCAGTAACCACCAGATTATCAAAAATTCCAAAATGGCCGAGCATTGAAAATGCTATAGTTTTAATTAAAGCCGTGGGTCATCAAAGAAGTTTTCAAACTAATAGTAATGGTGACAGCAGTATATCAAGTCAACAAAAAGGAAGAAATCATCGTTACAGTAAAGTCAGAGCCTTGGCAATCAAGGAATCGAACCAAGTCAGAAATCAAAACCGTGTTATTCAAGTAATTTGAACAAGTCAGAGATCAATCTCAAGCATCAATACAAAATCAACTGGCCGAGATAAATTAAATGGCAAATTCAAATGAACGAGAAAATAGGGATTCAAACCCTATATAAACAGTATCATCATCGGCTTTCAAATCATCAAGTTCAAGAACATTAACATAAAGTAATAAGCAAAAATCACATACCAATTTGTAGTCGAACTCGATTAAATCTAAGAAGTCATGTTCAAATCGAAGAAACGATTGACCGTCGAAGCAAACCAAAGGAACAGCAATTGTAATCGACCAACAATCAGTCGACTTCATCGATTTCTCCAAAAGCCCTAATTTTCGAGCAAAGGGAAAAAGGAACGAGAGAATGAACGAGGCCGCCATTTTGTAACAGAGCAAAGTAGAGGAACAACATAAAAGAAAAAAAAGGCCCGGCCTTATTATTTTAACAAAGGCTTTAGTTTATAAATTAGGGGTTTTGTTTTTTAATTGTCTTTTAATATGTATTTTTCTTTTAAACCGTTGTAATTTCTAGTCGTGTGATTAGGGCACAAACTACATGGCGTAGTTTGAGAATTCGCAACTCAGTGGCTGAGTTGTGGTAGGGTTTTGAGCGTAGGGTTAGGTTAGTCAGTAGCGGGTGTCGCGAGTTTACGTGTGTAAGCGTGTGACTACTTAAGTTCTAGTAGAAACCTTGGGGGCAGCACGTAGGCAGGGTTTTGTCGAAGCTGTGTAAATTCTATGTCGTTCTATTTCAGCATTTATTATTCCACTATTATCTGTGCTGCTATTATTTTGATATATTTGTGTTGAAATAATTTTATAAGCTTCTGTAATAACCTTTATAATTAATAGCATCACCCTATTCACCCCCACCTCTAGGGTGAAATTGATTCTACACAAATCCCCCATAAATATATATTTGAAATAAAATTTATAGACATATTTATTTACCCTCCCTATCCCTTGCTAGATGTATGGTTATTGAGCATGTGGTGCTGTAATTAGTTTTACATGCCAATATAAAATGTTAGACTGACCTACTTTAACGGATCATCTTGGGTTGATGGTTAAAAATTTTGGACAGCCATTTAACATTTATTTGATTGTCATAGCCTAATATACCACCATCCTATAACCATTATCGTACATACGGCCGTTTACTTTCTTTCTTATCGGATATTCATAGATGCTATTATATATGCCGATTAATACGTTTGTTAATATCATTTAAAGAGATGCTAAAAGACTTAAAAGCATTTACTTCAAACGACCTTGTTGTTGTTAACAAAAAAATACGTAAATTTATACAAACTTTACAGAGTATTTAGTTTTGAATTTATTTATCAATCCGAGCAATTGCTTCTTTGTAGTCTTTCCCATATTTTCGATTTTTATAGCTTAAAAAGAGATATCAAATGGAACCATTTAACATTCTATTGTATAAAGGTTCAAAAATTATCAAATTAACTATAATTTCAAATTGATCAAAATTTAAGGATTGTAACTGGTGAGATCTAAGTTCATAATTGTTGTTTACGATTATATTTTTAAAAAGATGGAAGACTGAATATATATTTTTTCTTACAGAAATTAAGAAAATGAGACCTATAGGGATAACGTTCTTGGTTAGGACATGCGGCACTCACGTGAAAGGTCGAAGATTCAATTCTTGCCAACTGCATATTCTAATGGGAATTGAACCAAATTCCAAAAAAAGGGTGGAGTATGTAAAAGGTAAGAGAAGTATTTTAAAAAAGTATCGGTGTTGGAAAAGTGGTGGGTGAAAGACAAAGAAAAGTGGGTGCATATAGTAACATCCATATTCATAATTCAATATCTAATTAAACATTTAGATGATTTTACAAGACTAACATTGATGGAAGTGAATATTTTAAAAACGATGAAGAGCGGTAGTGGAAGTGAGGATCAATGGGTTTAACTAGATAGAAAGTAGAGCAAATTGATGAAAGCACGACTCATGAGTTCTGAACCAAAATTCATGCAAGAGAAATTCTAAATCCCATTACTCGGTTTATAAGAACATACTATAATATTTAAGGATGGTTTATTGAACCTTAGGGGTTTGAAATAACATGAACATATGGTTGTGATGGGTTGACAAAGGTGAAAATCAAAAATTGGAAAGGGAGATTAATACAATGATCTTGAGGTAAAAAATAATGTATTGGACTTGGTGTTCGCTTCGTTTGTATCATGAAACCCAATATTATGGTAAATATTCAATAGAAGAAAAACAAATATCTCAATGAATACTCGAAAAATCTAAAAGCTGTCCATATCCGTATCCGATAAACAAAAAATCATCCAAAATCCAAAAAAAAGGTATGAAAGCAGATATGATGGTATCTGCATCCGAAAATTATCTATTTGTTTTTATAAAGAGAATACTTATATTATGCATATTTTACCACATTTAATAATCAATATTTAATCTTTTTTATCAATTTAATCATTTATATCATGTGTTTATAAATGAATATTCTCTGCTTAAAACTAATTTTTAATCCTAATATTTTTTTATTTCTTGTATTTTAGTAAGAATTAGGATAAATTATTTATGTTAAGAAAAAAAATTTCTATATATTGATTGTATGTAGACACGGATAAAATTGGATATCCATCCACATCCTCAGACGTGGATTTTCAATATACAAAAACAACTTTGGAAGTAGATGCAGATACGACACTTTCTACATCCAAAAGCATCCATTGATAGATCTAAGTAAAAATAGAGTTTTTAAATTGATTTGATGGTAGTTAAACTATCCAAAACAAGAATGAATTTGAATAGAAAATAAGTGAAAATGTATCATAGAAAGCATAAAATAAACAGATAGAGAGTATAAAGAGAAAGAGACAAAAAATCATAGTGCTTTGGTATAATTTGCCTTGAAGGTGTGGCGCCATTTTCTCTTGGCAAAAAAATTGAAGTTACCTATGAACCAGAAATCCCTGAAATGCTTATTTTCTCGAAAAAAATTTAATATGAAATATTTTATTAACATGGGGATTTGACACTTAAACTAAGTGAAATGTTATTGATTTTTGCATTAAACTGTTAGTTGAAGCAATTAAGTGATTATAACACGGTTGAAATAGATTCAAGAACCTAAGATATATTATTAATTAGCTGAAAATTTGTTGATGGGACTTAAAATATCCAAAGTTTAGTAGGGTTCATGTAAAATATGTCTACGTGACTAAAATTTTAATAGTAAGCATGCCCGCGCGCTTGTGCTTGAGTGCATGGCTCTATGTGTGTATAAAAATTGGTAAAATCAATGTTAAGTAACCTAAGCACTCTCCGAACAAAATAGAGAAAAAATACTAAGAAAAAAAAATGTTTATAATGTAAGATGTCCATTCGGTTCCCCCCATGTTTCATCTCCCCCTACCCTTAATATTATATCCTCGTTCAACTTTGAAGGGTTTAACTGGAATCCTCAAATACCTTTGATGATAGCTTCACACCGTTGGTGAATAGAAGGCTGGGTCGAGGTGTTTTTCCTCTGACCGCTTTACCACACATCCCCTTGCAATTCCATTGGCCTTTTTGTCTTAACCATCTTTGTCATCTAAAACGCCTTCTACAAGGAACATGAACCCTATGAAAAAACCCCATACTGATGATTTCGCCTGCCTTGAAGGCTCCTAGATCTTTCCATCATCCTTCATAGCTAGCTAAGCCCGATAGAACCACTATTAGAATTAGGGGTATGTCCTTGGGGTAATTATGTAATTTTTTTGTAAATTATCTAACTCTGTAATAAATTTTGATCATAATAAAGGTATTTGATATCCTGACTCTCCTAAGTGGATGAATGTAAGCACCTTGAATACATTATAGTAAGCGTTCTTACTAAGCGTTAATAACCCCTTTTAGTCCATAAACCACTATAGTTCACGCTATTGTATTTATTTTAGTTATTACACCACCCTCGTGTTTTTGCACCCTGCCATGTACCAACCTCCCTACAACTACGATGTAAAACGGTTGTCAAAGGAAAGAAAAGAAATAAAAAAGAGGAAATAAAAGAGAAGAAAATGGAAAAGAAGAAAAGGAAACATCGAACAGTCACATAACCTGTCATATATCTCACATCGTATTAGAAAAATATAATAGCCAACATAGATGTAATACAGTCGAGACAGTAATAACAATATGAACTAATAATTAGATTACACAATAGCAAGCTCAAATATAAGTATGAGTAAATGTCAGCACCTACTAGTCCATCTTTAGAACTCCATACGTTATCCACTCCTGCTCTCTAATCTACTTATTTAAAAGTACTTGAGATAATAAGAAACAAAGCATAAAACCTCATGTCAGACAACAGTCTGGTGTGAGAGATAAACAAACTCAAAATACTAGAAAATTTGATATAGTATACGGAACAAAGGGTATAATCATACCTAACATATCTCTACAACCAGAGAGTCAGCACATAACATCGATAATATGCTACTCTATCACATTATAAAAGGGTACTCCATACTCAGTAAACTATTGGGGTTCCTAGGTATCTCCATTCATAATACCTACTTTGTACTAAATAAAATCGGAGTGTATAGGTATCCCAATGCACAATACATACCTTATATGACATCCTTAGGGTGATATGTGGCTAGTGAAGTAAACATAAAAAACATAGCATCCATCAAACAATACTAACTGTCACCCAGTGTGCTTTAGATATATGACATATGGTCCTCATGCCAATGACTAGTGGAAATCCCGGTTCTCCGTTGTACTCTCATACCTTGCAGCCCAAGGCTAGATACGCGTCTCGCAGCCTAAACTGGACATTGGACCCAAAGCCACAGTTCTAGGGTATACAGATTCTTGCAACCAATCCTTGGGCGTCCCCATTATACAATACCCCTACTTCGAGTACAATAGAAAACACTCCGTGTCATCAATGATCCCTTAGCACTTGCATATCCATTTGAGCTCTACTAGGTCAATACAATTTCCACTATCTAGAACTAGAGTCGACTACAATCCTCCACTCCACGACTCTTACCATGAGCCTCTTCGTACTTACTCCCTAGTTGAGTCATAAACCGAAGATATGAAGTGTTTAACCTTCGGTACCTACTGCCCCCATGAGTCAAAAAACGAAGATACATGGCTTTTCATCATGTTGTACATTGCCATTACCCATGATGCGAATGACTCAACACCTCTAGCATGGTCTACATAGTCTTGAAACTATCAAGCTTGGAGCCTAAAACATACACCGGTGAGTCATAATCCAAAATACCAACTCTCATGTCAAAGCTCTACATCATTACCTCACAATCAAAATCGCTCTCCCTAGAGTAATAACATCAACACTCTAAGTCGGTCGCACGAATAAACCATCAAATTGTGCACCACGATATCTCCTCAACATCCAAGCCAAAGATCAACCAAATTTCTAATCAACAATACTGATGGACATTGACTACTGTACAATAGTCAATATCAACCACCTTTGCTTTGTACTTAACCAACACGGATAAGTACAAACCAAATGGGAACTTCCAGCATCCATCCTAAAGTCCAAGGTCTCATCTTCCACCTTCAGAACTGTCGGCATGTATCCTTACCCTCCTCGTTAATTTATCTCATTTGTTGGAATTTCGCATGTACAAAATCCCAACATACAAAATATTTCCTGACACTTGATCGTCGCTAAATCAGCGTTTCCAACCAAAAATAACCAAACAAGCTAAATAACCAATCATGCAACCAACAACCATACATACATCCAAAATAGCATACATACACATGTATAATACATCCATACCAACCAACATGGAAATCATATCTAAAATAGCCTAAATCTAATAATTCCCTAAAAATGACACGTCGATGGAAAATATGTGATATTTAACATAAATCATTTTAAAATACTTTTATTTTCCTTTATGAAAATCTTATAGGTGTATAAGTGTAGGAAAATCATATTATAAAACAAAAAATCATTCCAGAATGTAAATATAAGACTATACAACCAATCATAGTATGGTGAGAGACAATATCAATCACCTTCATAAAATCTGTCCAAACTAATGCTAAAGCATAGATCTCTCCATCACGAGCATAACGCAAGTAACACATCAAATACGGACATCGTATGTAAGATATATAGCTAATATAAGAATCGAGAGCTTAACTAAAACAATTAATTAACTAATCAAATAATTAATTACCTAATTTACCTTAATCCTTCTTCCTCAAACCCCAATCCAAAGCCTATACATGTATCAGTGCGCGACGCGTCCCTTTTAAACCTTCTCTCTTCGATTTCTCGCTCTATAGTTGACAAATCAATGAATCGCTTTAGCCAACATGCTCCACTTTGCATTCTCTCTACCCTGGTCATCAAGAAATGAAGCTCGATCCTCTATATGCTAACGCGACCTAGGAGCCATGAGCCGACATAGCCACGGATGCGTTTCCATTTACTTGACCGTGAAAAAACTTGGTAGATAGGTGCGCGTTGTCGAGAGAAGTGCAATGATGATCTCCGATCCGCCTATCATCACTCCAATCTCCGTCAAATCGAAACCCTAGATCCGGCCATAAAGAGGTCAACGTTGCCAATTACAATGATCAAAATTCCACTACAGTGAATGTGAAGCTCTCATCCATACATCAGAGCGGATTTGGTTTTGCAATTTATTATTGAACGGATTAGTCGATTTTATTTTTTGAATGAAGAATGAGAGGAGCGACCATTTCTTCTTCTCCAGGAAATGGAATAGTGAATGTGAATTTAGTGGGAAAGGATTTAAATGGTATTCATGAAGAATGTTGTGAGACTTCATGCAATACCAAATGGCATTATAAGTGATAAAGATCCTTTATTTACTAATTAGTTCAGGAAGAGCTTACAGAATGAATTAGGTATCGAGCAGAGATGTGTATCGCTTACTATCCGCAAATTGATGGGCAAATGAAAAGGGTTAACAAGGGGTCCGAAGACTTATTAAGAGCCCATGTATTGGACTTTGGGGAAACAGAGGATGATCATTTGCACTTACTCAAGTTTTCCAATGATAATAGTTATCAGACTAGTATAGGAATGACTCCTTTCGAAGCACTTTATCGAAGGCCATACAAGTTGTTTGTATGTTGGTTAGGGATAGGTTATATACCAATATTTGGTCTGAATTTGGCGAAAGAAACCATTAAAAATATTGAGTTAATCAAAGAAAGGATGAAGAAAGCTCAATCAAGTCAAAAGAGTTACGTGGATAAAAGGCATAACCACTTGAAATTCTCAGTAGGAGATTTTGTTTTCGTAAAGGTATTGCCCTGAAGGGTGTTGTACAATTTCGAAAGATGGGAAAATTGTTACCTGGATTTATTGGTATGTTTCCTATCATTAAGAGAATCAAAAAAATCTCTTATAATATTAAGTTACAAAATACTTTGTCACGAGTCTATAACGTTTTTCATGTATCTTATCTAAGGAAGTATATGCATGATCCAGAGACTACGATAGATGTAACAACCCGTAATATATTCAAATATTTAAATCATTTTCAAATAGGATTTCAATAACCAAATAAACCTATTTTAAATTTTATTTAATGATACTAAAACCATTTTCAAATTTTTTTACCAAAATAATTAGTTCAAATAAAAATAGAAAATGTGACTGAAAAATGTTTTCCAAAATTTCGACTTTTCGCCATAGAAAGGTTGTTGAAAACGTTGTGCACCATTTGTAAACATGTGCACATATATAAATGTTCATGCCATGATAAGTTAATCCATGTGTTAAGGTTAATAATCATGTTTGGTTTAAATTAAAACTTGATTTGACAACTTATGCCTTAGTTTAATAAGAAAGTTTATTTATATATATAAAGAAACCTTATCATATCTCATGCCATACTTTAGTCCATATGGATGCACATAACATGGAAGTATATTTTAGGGGTAAGGAAGGCCATGCTTAGGGCCAATTGTAGAAGAGAGGGGAAGGGGAGTGATGTGGCAACTTGTGAGTGGTGGAGGTTATTTTAGGTAATTTGTAAACTTGGTTAGTATATATACCCCTACCCTTACACTTATCTTCACTTTCTAAAAATTCCTAAGACATTTCAATTTCCCTACTTCATTTCCATTCTCTTCTACATACATGTATACATCCATTCATGGCTTCTAAAATTATTTCCAAAGTCAAAAACTAGTTTTTACCTTCCAAAAACCAAGTCTAAAACCCTGTACATCACCTTACTTCACTTTACATTCAAAAAACGGCCCCACGTCCCTTAAATCATCATGGCCAAGCCCATTAAGCCCTAGGCCGAACCAAAAAAGCCCCTTTAAGACCCAAAAGGTTCCATCTTGCGAGTTGTTAACAGGTAGAGGTTAGATCTAGGTTGATGGCTAGAGTTAATAAAGGCCGAAGTTAGTTTGGAAGCTTTATTTATGAGTAAAACTTCACCCTTTGTTATTCGGCATTCTAGCCGGGCTATATCAAGCTGATTGCATGAGTTAGATTCGATTGATGGAATATAACGTTGAATTTATACTAAGGGAAATCAACCAAGCATCATGGTGATTAATAAGACATTCAGCACCTTGAGAAAACAATTTGACAATGGCAACCCTTAAGGAATCTAATTGGGTCCCTTTTCAATAATTCAAAGTTGTTTCGATTCAAAGCATGTCATGTTAATCACAAGACGTACTTTAGGGGGAAATTGTTATCCGACATTCTAGCCCAGCTATATCAAGCTAATTGTATGAGTTAGATTCGATTGCCATCAAGGCTGACTACCCAGAGTGATGATTGTGGGACCCAAAAGTCAAGTACAAATTCGTATAAAGTCAGAGTTGAAGGGGTTTGATGGATGTATAATGTAGGATGCTCAAAGCATGGAATAAGGCTCAAAGAATGGAAGGGTCCGACATAGATTAGCTTATTAGGAGGGATCGACATGCTTAATCGAGTGGGATCGACATGCTTTACTGAAGAGGGGTCGGCGTGCATCAATGTCCAAGTGCATTCTTGCATACAATAATCAATATCTCAAGATCTACAAGTCCAGAGAAAATGAAATTTAGAGGGTAAGGTATATAGGCCCCAGGGAACCTACCCTAGGAATCACACGTCATAAGGACAACATTAGAGGGATCGGAAAGTATCCCTTGGAAGGGATCGATAGAGAGCAGTGCGCAAGTAATATTAAATCAAAGATCAAACAATAACTCGAGTTCTAGTGGTTCAAATGACATGATAATTGGAAGCTAAACATATTTTAGCATGGAGAAGCTGCCATAGGGATCGCTGCCCAAAAATCGACCAATGAAGGGATCGGTATCGTTCCCTCCACATTGGGAATTAGGCCTTGAGATCCCTCTAATAGGCCCATGTGGATTAGTAGGTCCTTCAGCTGAAATTTCAGAGAGGTCGGTGGTCATCTTCACCTATAAATACTAGCCTAATGGGTCATTCTGTGGATCTTTACGCAGCTTATTACTCCAGACTCTATTGTAATCAAGTGTTTGCAATTTTCTGTTGTTGTAATCATATTTGTATGTGATCAATAAAGGATAGTATTCAAAGTGAAGGTAGGCATATAATGCCAAACCACTATAAATCTTTATGTCTCTGATTATTACTTTTATCCGTTATTAGCTTAATCATTTCCTCGGTTTAATTTAATTTTTCTTCATTTACTTCTCTACACAAATCTATTCTTGGGTGTTTGTGATCAATTTAGTTGCAAACACCCTCAAAATCAAAGTTTTTAAACAATATTCATGTTCATATTAGTAGCTAATTAATGCTTGTATTATGTATTGGATGATGTATTGGTTGTTGTTTGGTTTGTGCTTTGAAAAGTTGCCGTGTTTGAAAGTTAATAAGCATGTAGTTAGCTATATGAAAAGTTAGCAGTTAAAGTTAATACAATTGTTAGTAAATACTTATTACATGTTGTTTCATAGTAAATTACCATGTATATATGCTCATATCCTTGCTACACAATGTTTGGTTATAATGATAATGCCATAAACTTGTTTGCGGAACTTCCCATACATCGATATTCGCTATATCGGCACTTTCGAAAAATCACTTTATATCAAAACCGTTTGGTTTCATCTTCGTGCTTGCAATTGTTTTACAAGTTAAGCAAGATTTTTATTAATTATGTTTTCAAAAGTAATTAACCATCTTATTAATGATTATTAAATTTAATTAAAATTTTAATTAATAAGGATTAATGTTAACTAATTACTTAGTTAACAATGTGTTTTAAATTTAACTAATTACTTGGTTAATGATTGTTTAAATTAATTAATTATTTTATTTAATGATGTTTAAGTATAATTGATCTTTCAATAATGATGGATTAAATTTAATTAATTAATTTTCTTATGATGTTTTTTAAATTAATTAATCTTTTTAACTAATGATTGTTTTAAAGTAAATCTATTTATTTTAACTTTAAGTAATCTTCCCTTTGATTATGTTTTAAAGTTTTTAATCATTTTAAATAATGATATTTAATTAACTATTAATTAATTTCATTAATTATAGTTAAATATTACTAAGTAATTGAATTAATGATGATTTAAAGGTGATTTACCCTTGTCTATTAAAGGCATTTGAAGTTAATTTATCAACCTAATTAATGAAGTTTCAAAATGAATTTATCAAAGTAAAAGGGATGTTTTGACTTTGTTATTCATTTTAATTAATAAAAATAAATTATTTATTTACTTTATTTAATTAATTATAATTAAGTTTTAACTAAATTAATGGTGTTTTAAATGTGATTAACTACTTTTGGATTAAAGGTTATCGAAGTAAATTCATTAACTAAATTATTGAACTTTTAAATTTAACTAATCAATATAATAAGGACATGTTTAAGTTATTAAGTCCTTATAATGATGTTTCAAAGTAAGTAAACTCTTTTAATAAAGTGCTTAAAGCTAGAACTTGTAATGTGAAGCCCATGCACGAATTCGCTTTTAAAAGTAAACGTTTAATTTGGTTATGGAACTTAATTAAGTTCCATAAAGCGATATCATTTATATGGAAACGATTTATTTATATACCTAACACTAAATGTCGACGAGTTAGACGTGTCCCTATTTCGAAAGTTAAGAATGGTCTTAGGACATGACTTTGAGGTAACACTACCTTGACTTGTCCAACATTATTGTTAACCAAGGAATAATACAATTTGAAATCAACGAGTGATGATAGGTATACAAGACCTAATTTCCATATACAATCATTTTATATCCTTGATAGTTGGTATCCCAGCTATTAATTACTTCAGATTCTGGATTTTTGTCATTCTAAGACAATTTGTTGCTCCGTTGAGCTTTGTTATGCTTTGTATGAAATGATTAAATCAAAGCGTGTGTTTTTGGGTGTCAAGTTATGTGGGGTTGCTCCTGTTAGGGTATTTTCACATCTCATCTAGGTTGGATTCGATTTTACTCATTTAGATGTGAAATGCTTGGATTCTTGGTAAGGATTGTCAGGGTCTGGCTTGGAGTTCTTGGGGTATTGAAGTATATTTCTAGAGGTATACTTCTTTTAAAGGGGATGCACCCTCGTAGTCATTTGTTGGAAAAAATTCCTTTCCTTATTTGATTCGAACCTTCAAATTGTTTTTTTTCTGTAACTGCAATGGGAGGAGTCAACCACTTTTCATGATGTTTAATTATAGGTTTTGTCCATTCTATCAAGTTTGGACAGTTATCTTATTTTATCCATTCTGTATAGATTGGATTTTGTTCAGACTATTTCCATTCTTTCAAGTCTGGATCTTTATACTATTTTTGCCTATCATCTATGTTTAGATTTGTTTCCTATTGTTCTTTTCCATTCTTATATTCGGTTTTTGTTTATGTGGAAGAAAACCCGTTCCACGTTAGTGGCGTGGTTCCACATATTATTGTTAAATACACTCAATTTTGTGTTAGAGTTTTACTCATACCAGACATTTTGTCCGACCTGAGTTGTTTATTTCCCTAAACTCTTGGGCACTCAATTATATTTGAGTAGTCCGAGAGTAGAAGGTTTCTCTTTGGAGCTCTTTGAAGACAATGATTGAGAAGGCAGCCCCTTGTTATCTTGTTATTTATTTCCGCTGTATGATTATGTTGGTATATATGGTATCTAAAAATGTAAAGCCGGACTGTATAGGTGCAAATCTGTTAGATGTAGTAATTTTATTTAACTCTGATATCTCTATGTAAGGAGTAACCTTTTGTACTATATCTTTCTGTATTATATATAACCATTATGTTGTGAGGTTTTCTATTCTGTCTTGTTCTGTTTTATATTTTATCACAAGACAACTTATCTTTCAGATGCTTGGGCAACTGCGCATGAATACCAAGGATGTATTGTCATTCCCAAGGGGCCGGAAAGGTGGGTCATTATAGATGATATCCGAACTTTGGTTTAGCGAACCCCTAAGCCCTGGTGGGGTAAACCCTCTAAGGAGAGGATTAGTAGTGTCTTAGGATACGATTAGTAGTGTCTTAGGATAAGTCTGAGCGTATAAATATAAATATTGAGTGCGTACTTATTAGTGATATAAAAATGTTTTATATCGTGTTGTTTGATCCGTTGAGTGGTATATGAATTCTTGTCGATGCGTCCGATCGGTGTTATCGAAAGGGATTCCTAAACACTTGAATAGAGCTACCGATACAATATTGTTTTAAAATGGTAAATAAAATAATTTTGCCTAGGAATATATTTTATATATATAAAAGAATGATTTTCAAAAAAATTAATATGGTTGTATTGATGAGTTAATTATTAGGAAATGCTATTATTTTATTTTTATTATTTAGGATTTGTTTGGTTATGTTTGTCAAGATTGAGCATTAACTATTGTTGAATAAATTCTTAAGAAATTTTCCTTAGTAAGGTATAGGTTATGTAAATAGGAATTAGGAACCTTGAGAATGAACCCCTTGTGAATTCAGTTTAATAGTTTGACTATAAGGTGTTTGGTGAAAGGGTTAAATTAATAGTTATCTTCTAATAGTGTTAAGCTGAAAGTAACTTTTAGTAAAAAGTTGTTTAATTTAATTTAAATGGTAGGATAATACATTTAGAGGATGAATATATGGGAAAATTTAGTTATAATAAAGAAGAATGATTTAAATATGAGTTTAACTCACACCTAAATTTACTATATCATATATGTGATGTTATAAACTATTGTTGATTTCTTGAATGATAGTAAGATTTGTTGGATTGATTGTTTGATTGAAATTAATCTGGATATTCTATTTAAACTGGTCGTTATAGCGATTTCCGCTATATCGTCATTTATTGAATATCATCCTTTAAACCCTTGTATGTGTGTTTGAGCTTGAGCTAGTGTTTTCACAAAAGTAGATATTTAAAATTCATTAATCATTTTGCTTAATGATATTTTAAATTAATTAGTCATTTTAACTAATGATGTTTAAAATTAATTAATCTTTTTGATTAATGAGATTTGTATTTAATTAGATTAATGTAATTATTTATATTGAGCTTTAATTAATCATTTTAATTAATGATTGGTGAAATTTCATTAATTATTTTAACTAATAATGTTTTGAAATTTAGTTAATCATTTTAATTATGATGTTTGAATTTAACTAAATCATTTTAATTAATGCTATTAAAAATGTAATTAATCATTTTAAATAATGATCATTTGAATCTAATTAATTGTTTTAATTAATAATATATAATTTTATAAATCATTTTCGTTAATGATAGTTGAGATCAATTATTCATTTTAATTGATGATTATTTGAATTTAATAAATCGTTTGATAAATGATATTTTAAGTTAGTTAATTGATTTAGCAAATGAGTTTAAAGTAAATTAACTGATTTGATGAAAGTGTTTTGGAAGTAATTAACTATTTTATTAAAGATAATTGATTTATTTTGGAAATTGTAATTTTAATTAATTATCTTTCTAGATAATTAATATTGTTTTAGATTTTAAAAAGAATTTTATAAATCATCCTCTAGGACGATTAACATTGTTTTAGAATTTATAAAGGTATTTAAATTGTTTTATTATGCTTTGAGATTATAAATATTGTTTCAAAATTGATAAATAATGGTTTTTAAATGATAACTTTTAAATAGAATTGTTTGTAAATAAATCTAAGTGTAAATTGTTTTGGGATTTTAGTAAATGATGTTCATAAAGGCATTTTTAACCCTTGTTTTAATGCACTTAGTATTATAAATTTGTCTTTTAGAATAAATATAAAAGAGTTTTTGGAAAATTTAGATCCCAAATTTTTTTGAAATGGTTTCAAAAGATTTTGAGAAAAGTAATAATGGTATTATTTGGAAATATTTCTAAAATATAAATAATTTGGAAAAGAAATTTTAAATGGAATGCAATTTCTATGGGATAGTTCGCGAAAAAACATTTCAATTAGTTTTGAGCTGTGAAGTTAATGCCACGCTATTACTCCGCTATAACCCAGCTATATCTCATAGCGGATTTCTACTGCTATGATTTTTCCATATAGCTCCAAATATAGCCTTTCTGTTTTAAGCGCGCTATATTCCGCTATTTCTGCTATTTCTTCTTCAAAAGAAATGAATTGAAAAATGATGTTTATACATTATAAAAATTATGAAAGTAATTTATTTAATTGAATTTTTAATATTTCAGAATGAAAATACTCTAATATTGTACTAAATTCAATTATGTACGTTTATTTACAGTATATTCGTACATGTTTTTTTTAAAATTATTCATGTATTAATTATAATTGAATTGAATGTTAATTTTTTATTTAATTACCATTTATATATTTGTAAAAACATTAAGTATTAGTTTTATATGCTGTTTCAAAGTCATCCACTATATCCTGCTATATCCTCGCCCTATCCCCGTTGTGACTTTTTGCATCTTTGCCGCATTGAATCTGTCGAGCGCTTTAATTGCATAAGTTTTGAGGTAATCTAAACAATCTTCTTAGTGACGATCAGATGTTTGTTCAGGCGAACGTTGTGGAGTACTTAGTAAATAATTCTCTTTATCATTGTACGATCGAAATGAGTCCAAATCCGAATGAACCCTAAGTGAGTTTTAGTAAACATATTATTTGAAGTTATTTCATAAAAGTAAAATGTGTAGTATGCTTTGAAAGTTGAGTTTTGAAATTTATAACTGGGCATTTAATCTGTAAGTTCTCTTAGTAGGGAATTGATTTCAAAATAAAAAGTACTTCTAATAAGAGATTGTGTTGATAAATGAATTTTTACCATTAGATAAGATAAAGGATAATTTAACACTAATTTAAATGGGTTAGATTGGAAACGTTTTGATAACACTGTTTTACCAAAACCATAGATATTATTTAAGCATCTAAGTATTGTAAACTAATTGATGTTATTGGATCAGTCCATAAACACCATTCATTATAACATCTTAAGATAAAAAGGTAGGAAGGTTTTTGTAACAACCCGCATATTTATCGAGTTTGTATTTAAATATTTTATTTAAATAGTAACTCGTTAATCGGATTTTGGTCCGAAAAGCTACTTTTTGCAAACGGTCAAATTAGGACTCGAGACCACTTCCATTGAGTTCGAAATGTCGTTTACAGCTTTTTAAGTATAAACATCGATAGGTTTGGAGTTAGTGAAATTTCACTAACTTTTCCCGCTTTGGACTTTGGGTTAGTTTAGCCTATTAAGCCCAAGTTCCAACCCTCTTCTCCTCACTCTTCATAAATTTCCTAACTAATCAAGCTTTGGCATTAATGGTGGAGGGAATGGTAAATTAAAATTCCAAAACTCAAATTCAATTGCAATCCATCTTTCTACTCCAAATTCAAGAAGAAGACATTGGATTCAAGCTTCTTGTGCTTAGATAGAAGAAGGATTGATTCTTGCTTGCTTAAAACTTCATTTTCATTGATATTTGGTGCAAAGGTGAGATTTTTATCTCACAATTCTAGTCTATATCTATCTTGGGCTATTGGAAATGCATCCCTATCATGTTTGCATGCACATTTGCATTTGGTTTGGATTGGATTGGCGAAAAACTCCACTTTTTAGTGTTTTGGGGTGAATTTCTGGCTTAGGTCGCTCTGTCCCCCTTAGGTCGCCCAGCATCTATAGGTCGTTCGCATGGAAAAGTCGTCACCTTCATTTGGGTCGTTTCTGGCCTTAGCCCATTCGTCAACTATAGGTCGTTAGGCCTTAGGTCGCTTGGAGTTAGGTCGTAGGTCGGCAGGTCTTCAGCTCGCACGCGTTGAAAAGGCGCGTCTGGAGTTAGGTCGTTGGCGAGTTAACGTTAGGTCGTTTGCGAGTTAGCGCCCTAGGTCACTCGCGTATAGCTCGTTCGGAGTTAGGTCGTTAGGCCTTAGCTCGTATGGCCTATGCAATTTGGTTAGGTCGTCCAACCTCAACACCTTAGGTCGTAAGACCTTAGGTCGTACCCCTTAGGTCGTTAGACCTTAAGCCTTCACTATTGGAACTCGTTAGGTCGTAGCAACCATAGGTCGTAGGTCGCTCACACGGAGTTAAGTCGTAGGTCGTCTCCGACCTTATATCGCTCAGCCAGGTTTCACTTTAAGTCGTTAGGTCGTTTGGACCTTGTTTCCAGTTAGGTCGCAAGACCCTTAAACCGTTAGGTCACTAGGTCGCGATGTTTTAGGTCGCTGCACCCTATGCCTCTATAGGTCGTTCGACCTTGCTAACTTTTAGGTCGCGAGTTTTATAAGTCGCTCGCCTCCCTTAGGTCTTCACTAGGTCGCGATGTTTTAGGTCGCTGCACCCTATGCCTCTATAGGTCGTTCGACCTTGCTAACTTTTAGGTCGCGAGTTTTATAGGTCGCTCGACCCTATTCCCCTTAGGTCGTTAGACCTCATTTTGTCTTCACTAGGTCGTACCGTTTTGGCCGAGGCGCTGCCCCGCACCCCGCCGGGGGCGCTGCCCCCTGGACCCCCGCGACCTGACCGGGAAGGTCGAACCCCGTAAGCGGTGGCGTTGCCCCCGCACCCCCACCTTGGGGGGTTGCCACCCCCCTGGACCCCCCCTCCGTAGGGGATCTTATCTGAAAAACATTGAGCTGATTTCCTTGGATTTTATTCACATCTCCGTATGCGATTTTTGTGACTGATTGTTTCTACAATTGCTTCTGTGTTTTGTCACTTTATAATATAAAGGTTTCAATACTAGTAGTAAATATCAAAACTCTTTTAACAAACAATTTCAACTCTATTTTAATAACAAAGCTCTTTTCTTAAACCGTTTTCCAATCTATTAGTATATACAAGCCTTTACCTCACTCGGATGAGAAATCTAATTAAACGACTTAGTAAAACAAGTGGTATGAAACGCTTGCGTTCACTTCGTCAGTTAATTCTTGGACTTGTTCGATTGAACCTCTTGTGACAATTTTATTAGTGAAGATTTACAGTTTGTTCGTAAATATTTAAGTTAAGCAAGTGGTTATGGGACATGAAGCTAAACTTCTATATTTACTAGCTTAGTGTAATTGACACTTCTCGTTGATCTTGATGATCGCTTTATGAATTAGACTAGCAATTGCGCGATGTCTCTTTCATTGCAAGGTTAGACTAGACACCACTTGTGTGATTCCATTCACACATACCTTTCTGCTTTTTGGTTAGTCTTGACCTCAATCTGTGTGATTCCATTCACACATGCGGGGTAGCTCCCCATGGTCTTCGGACCGTCATGTGATAGGCCTCTTTCCCTTTTTATGATTTCTGGATTTCTCGTGTTGATTTCTGGAATTTATGTCATTGACTTGTTATGAGTACAAGTTTAGGGTATGATGCCCTCTTCGAATCTTTGAGAAGATTCTTGTGATATTGATTATCTCTTATTGATTGATCTTCTGTTGATCATTATTTACATATTTATAGTGGTATGTCGTTATGGATGTTTATGTTTATGCCATATCTTTTATGTTATATCATGTCATCTGATATCTATAGCTAGACTGACCCGTTTATTATTTTCTTAAATAATACTCGGGTCAGACCGAGATGTTACAGGTGCTTCTGCTTGACTTCTTCCCAGGGATTCATCACTCTAACTTTTGGCTAACTGTTTAGATTAGCAGTTTTTGTTGTATACACTTGAGATATAGACTCATAGTTGTATTCTTTTGTATAGCACGTGTTGCTATTCTTTTGTATTATCGTGGATCTTAATGACCACTACTCTGATGTACACTTTCATGTGTTAGTTATATATTCATATCTTCTTCCGCCTTTGTGATATGGATATCTGTGACTGATTTGTGATATGATTATTTCTATGTTTGTTTCCGAAGATTATTTATAGCCACCGTGTGATAAGCAATTACATGGATGGTCGCTCCTCAACAGCCTTATTCTCCGTGCTAGTTGACAGCACTACTTCGGAGTGTTCTTGGCTAGCGTGGGTATAGAGGTGGGGCGTCACAGCTTGGTATCGGAGCCAAACTTCGGAACAATGTAGAATAACTTAACAAGGATCATCGTCCTAAGTCTATCTTAGGAGTCATACCATAGGATTAATTCGAGTCCTCGTACCGATTCATCCTATTTCCTTTATGATTTCTTATTTTATCTATCAAGATTGCTTGATGTTCATTGGTGAATAACCTTCTTCTTTCTCTTCTTTCTTTCTTAAAGGAAGAGAATGTCTAGACCAGGCCGTCCCAGAACTGGATCATCTGGTGCTGCTCCCCCGGATGGAGTTTTTATGACTGCTCAACAGCTTCTTGATTTAGTAACTAATGCTCAAGCAGCTGGAGCTAACCCGGAACCTACTCACCCAAAGTCGGGATTTGCACGTTTGTGCAGCGATTACACCAACTTGGGAGGGAAGCCCTTCAAAGGTTCGGAAAATATCATCGAGGTCCAAGCTTGGTTAAAATCATGCGATCGAATCTTTTCTCGCATGAACCTTATCGATCTCCACCGCGTTCAGGTGGCTTCCAGCATGCTCCAGGAGAGAGCATTGGATTGGTACGAACTCCTTACTTCAGAAATTAATGAAGCAGATGTCACCTGGGAGCAATTTCAGGGACGCTTCGAGTTAAAGTTTGTGCCAGAAGCTGGGAAAGTAACCTTGGCTCGACGTTTTATAGACCTTGTTCAAGGTCAATCCTCCGTGACTGATTACGTCGCAGCCTTCGAGTCGCTTTCCAAATATGGGGTTGAATACATCAACACCCCATTGAAGAAGAACCAGAGGTTCGTTTATGGCTTAAATAAGAATCTTAAGAAGCCACTGCTCCTGAAACTAGAAGTCGCATTTGATCAACTCGTCGATATCGCTCTTCGTCTTGAAGAGGCTGATAGAGAGAGTGATGTTGAAGTGGAAGGCGCTAAACCAAACTTCAACAACAAGAAGAGGCCAAACAAATTCAAGGGTCCTTATCCCAACAAAAAGGGTAAGCAGGCTACCCTTGCGGCAAAGTCTCCTTCTCCTAGTGGTGCGAGTTGCTTCAACTGTGGGTCTGGGGATCATTATGCGAATAAGTGCTCTAAGCCCAAATCTTGTCGCTATTGTAAGAGCCCAGATCACTTTATACATCAATGCCTCAAACGTAAAAGCAGGAATGAGGGAAAGTTAAATGTGGCTCAAGCCCCTGGCAACACATCTCGTGGCCAAGGTATTTCTCATTCCATTCTTGATGGTATTATTTTATTTCATGATCAACCTATTAGAGTTCTCTTTGATACGGGTGCATCCCATTCTTTTATATCAAAGGAACTGGTAGACACTTTTTCCTTAAGTGTTACTGCATTGATGACATCTTTAAAAATTGCGAATCCAGTTGGTGGATCCGCAACTCTTAGTTTGCTTTGTAAAGATGTGGAGATTATTTTTTGCGATTTTTCTTTCCTAGCCGATTTGCATGTCATGCGTTACTTAGGCTTTGGAATAATTTTGGGAATGGGTTGGCTTAACCGTTATCAAGCCCATATCCTATGTCCTGAGCGGACTATTCATCTCCGACATCCACAATCTGTTAAACAGATTTCTGTTAATCTTAAAGATTCAGAATCATGTTTGGTGGCATCTTTATATTCTTTAAATCCTCGTGATAACGATGATGATGATGAAGATGATATTATTTCTCGTATTCATGTTGTTCGTGAATTTTCCGACATATTCGAGCCCGTTTTAGGTTTACCACCTAAACGAGCAATTGAGTTCAGAATTAATCTTGTTTCTGGAGCTCAACCTATTACTCGTCCTCCTTATCGCATGTCCAATAAGGAAAATGAGGAGATGCGTAAACAATTATCTGAGTTGGAGACGAGGCAATTTATTCGCTCTAGTTCCTCGCCTTGGGGAGCTTCGGCTATTTTCGTAAAGAAATCCGATGGTACTCTGAGGCTCTGCGTTGATTATCGCAAGCTTAACGATCTTACTATTAAAAATAAATATCCTTTACCTCGGATTGATGATCTATTCGATCAGCTTAGTGGTGCTAAGGTCTTTTCACAATTGGACTTGGCTATCGGTTTCCATCAGCTTCGTATCGCTGAGGATAGCATTCCTTTGACATCATTCCGTACTCGATATGGATCTTATGAATGGCTTGTTATGCCATTTGGGTTAACGAATGCTCCAGCTTATTTCGTTGACCTCATGAATCGAGTTTTCAAAGATTTCCTCGATCGGTTTGTTCTCATATTCATTGATGATATTCTTGTGTATTCAAAAACCGAGGAGGAACATGAGAAACATCTTCGGATTGTATTGGAAACACTTAGGAGTAATCAATTAAAGGCGAAATTTTCTAAATGCCACTTTTGGCAATCTCGTGTGAAGTTTCTCGGTCATATTATTTCCGAATCCGGGATATCCGTGGATCCTTCAAAGATTGAAGCGATTCAAGATTGGAAGAGATCGGAGAGTGTGACAGAGATTCGTAGTTTTCTCGGATTGGCGGGCTATTACCGTCATTTTATTAAAGACTTTTCTAAGATTGCCGTGCCTCTTACTGGCTTGACTAAGAAGGGAGTTAAATACATTTGGTCGGACAAATGTGAAGCCTCTTTTCAGAAATTGAAAGAACTCCTTTCCGATGCTCCTATTCTTGTTATTCCTGAGGGGAATCAAGATTTTGTTGTTTATACCGATGCTAGTCACGTTGGTTTGGGTGCCGTTCTTATGCAAAAAGAACGTGTTGTTGCTTATGCTTCTAGGCAATTGAAGCCGGCCGAGACTAGATATGCCACACATGATCTAGAGCTTGCGGCTATTGTTTTCGCCCTTCGAATGTGGCGTCATTATCTATTGGGAGAGAAATTTATTCTTTACACGGATCATAAGTCTTTGAAATATTTATTTTCTCAAAAAGAACTTAATTTACGTCAACAGCGTTGGCTCGAGTTCCTTGCACCTTATGATCTTGATATTATTTATACCCCCGGTAAGGGTAATCGTGTCGCCGATGCTCTTAGCCGTAAGCAACAAGCAGTTGTTTCTATGATGATATCCGAATGGAACGATCTCGAGATCTTATCCACTTGTGAGATTCGAGAGCGCGTATCCGATTTATGCTCATCGCTTGTTTTATGTAGCCTTGAGGCTCATCCTTCTCTTTTAGACCGCATTCTTGAAGCTCAAGGGCTAGATTCTGAATTGGCTCTTCTTGGCAAAAATGTTAAGGATAAAATTGATATTGAAGGTTTGAAAAACTTTGATATTGATTCTCGTGGCGGCATTCGAAAATTTGGTAGACTTATCATACCAAATATTGGAGATCTTCGTAAAGATATTTTAGAAGATTCCCATCATTCTAAATTCACCATTCATCCCGGTAGTAGTAAAATGTACGCTGATATGAAGCGACTTTATTATTGGGAGGGAATGAAATCTGATATTGCTAACTTTGTTAAGTGTTGCATGACTTGCCAACTTGTCAAGGCCGAACATCAAAGGCCTGGTGGGTTATTGCAACCCTTAGAAATTCCAATTTGGAAGTGGGATCAAATTTCCATGGACTTTATAGATGGCCTTCCCCGTTCTCGTTCGGGTCATGATAGCTTATGGGTGATTGTTGATAGACTTACTAAATCCGCCCATTTTATTCCGGTTCGGTCTAACCGAACCGTTCCTCTTTTGGCCAAACTATTTGTCAAGGAAATTGTAAAATTGCATGGAGTTCCTACTTCTATTGTTAGCGATCGTGATCCATTGTTTACTAGTGGATTTTGGAAGAGTCTTCAAAAAGCTTTAGGAACGAAGCTTAATTTTAGCACCGCTTATCATCCCCAGTCCGATGGACAAACCGAGCGTGTGAATCAAACTCTTGAAGATCTTCTTCGTGCTTGTGTGCTTGATTTTTGTGGAAGTTGGGAAGATTATATTTCACTTGTTGAATTTTCCTATAATAATAGCTTCCAATCTAGTATTGGTATGGCACCTTTCGAGGCACTCTACGGAAGGCCATGCCGATCTCCTTCTTGTTGGCTTGAGGCCGGTGAGAAGCTGGTTTTAGGTCCAGACTTTATTCGTGATTCCACGGAAAAGATTGAACTTATTCGACATAGGATGAAAGAATCCCAGAGTAGACAAAAATCCTATGCCGATAATCGAAGAAGGAAATTAGAATTTTCTGTTGGGGATCCTATTTTTATTCGAGTTTCACCTATGAAGGGTGTTGTACGTTTCAGTCGATCGGGGAAGTTAGCGCCTCGATATATTGGGCCATTTCCTATCACTGAACGTATTGGTTCCATGGCTTATAGCCTTGCATTGCCGGCTCAGTTTTCTGCTATGCATGATGTATTTCACGTTTCTCAATTACGGAAATGCCTTCGGGATCCCGATTCTATTCTTGAGCCTGCTGTTGTGGAAGAAATTGAAGTTTCGCCGAATTTAACTTATGAGCAGCATCCTATTCGAATTATAGCTTCTGAGATTAAACGACTTCGAAATAAAGATGTTCCGCTTGTGAAGGTTCAATGGTCCTCAAATCCTAAGGATTGTTCTTGGGAATCCAGAGAATTCATCGAGCGTACACATCCGGACTTGCTTACTCCTGCTCCTTGAGGTGAACTTCTTATTTCAAAATTCCTCTTGGGTTAATATGCTTTTATGGTTGTTACTTTTTATTTCCATCTTATATATATTGCGAGGACGCAATTTCTTTAAGGAGGGGAGTCTGTAACAACCCGCATATTTATCGAGTTTGTATTTAAATATTTTATTTAAATAGTAACTCGTTAATCGGATTTTGGTCCGAAAAGCTACTTTTTGCAAACGGTCAAATTAGGACTCGAGACCACTTCCATTGAGTTCGAAATGTCGTTTACAGCTTTTTAAGTATAAACATCGATAGGTTTGGAGTTAGTGAAATTTCACTAACTTTTCCCGCTTTGGACTTTGGGTTAGTTTAGCCTATTAAGCCCAAGTTCCAACCCTCTTCTCCTCACTCTTCATAAATTTCCTAACTAATCAAGCTTTGGCATTAATGGTGGAGGGAATGGGAAATTAAAATTCCAAAACTCAAATTCAATTGCAATCCATCTTTCTACTCCAAATTCAAGAAGAAGACATTGGATTCAAGCTTCTTGTGCTTAGATAGAAGAAGGATTGATTCTTGCTTGCTTAAAACTTCATTTTCATTGATATTTGGTGCAAAGGTGAGATTTTTATCTCACAATTCTAGTCTATATCTATCTTGGGCTATTGGAAATGCATCCCTATCATGTTTGCATGCACATTTGCATTTGGTTTGGATTGGATTGGCGAAAAACTCCACTTTTTAGTGTTTTGGGGTGAATTTCTGGCTTAGGTCGCTCTATCCCCCTTAGGTCGCCTAGCATCTATAGGTCGTTCGCGTGGAAAAGTCGTCACCTTCATTTGGGTCGTTTCTGGCCTTAGCCCATTCGTCCACTATAGGTCGTTAGGCTTAGGTCGCTTGGAGTTAGGTCGTAGGTCGGCAGGTCTTCAGCTCACACGCGTTGAAAAGGCGCGTCTGGAGTTAGGTCGTTGGCGAGTTAACGTTAGGTGGTTTGCGAGTTAGCGCCCTAGGTCACTCGCGTATAGCTCGTTCGGAGTTAGGTCGTTAGGCCTTAGCTCGTATGGCCTATGCAATTTGGTTAGGTCGTCTAACCTCAACACCTTAGGTCGTAAGACCTTAGGTCGTACCCCTTAGGTCGTTAGACCTTAAGCCTTCACTATTGGAACTCGTTAGGTGGTAGCAACCATAGGTCGTAGGTCGCTCACACGGAGTTAAGTCGTAGGTCGTCTCCGACCTTATATCGCTCAGCCAGGTTTCACTTTAAGTCGTTAGGTCGTTTGGACCTTGTTTCCAGTTAGGTCGCAAGACCCTTAAACCGTTAGGTCACTAGGTCGCGATGTTTTAGGTCGCTGCACCCTATGCCTCTATAGGTCGTTCGACCTTGCTAACTTTTAGGTCGCGAGTTTTATAAGTCGCTCGCCTCCCTTAGGTCTTCACTAGGTCGCGATGTTTTAGGTCGCTGCACCCTATGCCTCTATAGGTCGTTCGACCTTGCTAACTTTTAGGTCGCGAGTTTTATAGGTCGCTCGACCCTATTCCCCTTAGGTCGTTAGACCTCATTTTGTCTTCACTAGGTCGTACCGTTTTGGTCGGGGCGCTGCCCCGCACCCCGCCGGGGGCGCTGCCCCCTGGACCCCCGCGACCTGACCGGGAAGGTCGAACCCCGTAAGCGGTGGCGTTGCCCCCGCACCCCCACCTTGGGGGGTTGCCACCCCCCTGGACCCCCCCTCCGTAGGGGATCTTATCTGAAAAACATTGAGCTGATTTCCTTGGATTTTATTCACATCTCCGTATGCGATTTTTGTGACTGATTGTTTCTACAATTGCTTCTGTGTTTTGTCACTTTATAATATAAAGGTTTCAATACTAGTAGTAAATATCAAAACTCTTTTAACAAACAATTTCAACTCTATTTTAATAACAAAGCTCTTTTCTTAAACCGTTTTCCAATCTATTAGTATATACAAGCCTTTACCTCACTCGGATGAGAAATCTAATTAAACGACTTAGTAAAACAAGTGGTATGAAACGCTTGCGTTCACTTCGTCGGTTAATTCTTGGACTTGTTCGATTGAACCTCTTGTGACAATTTTATTAGTGAAGATTTACAGTTTGTTCGTAAATATTTAAGTTAAGCAAGTGGTTATGGGACATGAAGCTAAACTTCTATATTTACTAGCTTAGTGTAATTGACACTTCTCGTTGATCTTGATGATCGCTTTATGAATTAGACTAGCAATTGCGCGATGTCTCTTTCATTGCAAGGTTAGACTAGACACCACTTGTGTGATTCCATTCACACATACCTTTCTGCTTTTTGGTTAGTCTTGACCTCAATCTGTGTGATTCCATTCACACATGCGGGGTAGCTCCCCATGGTCTTCGGACCGTCATGTGATAGGCCTCTTTCCCTTTTTATGATTTCTGGATTTCTCGTGTTGATTTCTGAAATTTATGTCATTGACTTGTTATGAGTACAAGTTTAGGGTATGATGCCCTCTTCGAATCTTTGAGAAGATTCTTGTGATATTGATTATCTCTTATTGATTGATCTTCTGTTGATCATTATTTACATATTTATAGTGGTATGTCGTTATGGATGTTTATGTTTATGCCATATCTTTTATGTTATATCATGTCATCTGATATCTATAGCTAGACTGATCCGTTTATTATTTTCTTAAATAATACTCGGGTCAGACCGAGATGTTACAGGTGCTTCTGCTTGACTTCTTCCCAGGGATTCATCACTCTGACTTTTGGCTAACTGTTTAGATTAGCAGTTTTTGTTGTATACACTTGAGATATAGACTCATAGTTGTATTCTTTTGTATAGCACGTGTTGCTATTCTTTTGTATTATCGTGGATCTTAATGACCACTACTCTGATGTACACTTTCATGTGTTAGTTATATATTCATATCTTCTTCCGCCTTTGTGATATGGATATCTGTGACTGATTTGTGATATGATTATTTCTATGTTTGTTTCCGAAGATTATTTATAGCCACCGTGTGATAAGCAATTACATGGATGGTCGCTCCTCAACAGCCTTATTCTCCGTGCTAGTTGACAGCACTACTCCGGAGTGTTCTTGGCAAGCGTGGGTATAGAGGTGGGGCGTCACAGTTTTAATAGCCATTGTTTTATTAAAATCATAGCTTTTGCTCAAAAATATGTAAGTGATGTAAACAATTTGTTGTTTTTGATCAACCTATAAACATCGTCCATTTTAACACTCTAAGTTAAAGAGGTCGAGAGGTTGACACAGTTTTAAAAGGCCTAAATTTTGATTAGATCTTCACCAAAATTGTGAAAAATGAAATAAAATTTGTATTTGTATGTACTCTTGGAATATAAGAGAGTATTATACAGGTAAATAAAGTGGAATAAGTTATTATTTGATGTTTTAGAAAGAAATGACTTTATAAAATATTTTAAAACTTAGGTGAAAATTTATGAAATAATTCATAAATGATTTTGGCATTGAATAAAAATACTAAAAGAAAATTTAAGTGATTAGAAATATTGATATAGTTAAGAAATCGATAATTTTAGAGAGTGACTTTCAATTTGTCTAAAGGAGCATAGGTAATCCTCTAAGCAATAACCAAAGGATGTTGAGAAAAATGATAAAAAATAGGAAATTATTTATGTTCTTAGGCAATCAAGAAAGTTTTGAACCTAAGCTAAGATTTGGTTGCTAATCATTTGGCATTTTAAATAATGTTAAGTGTTAGATTTTTCGTTATGGAATTTGATTGGTTGATTGTGTGATCTTATATACCATAATCTACAAAGTTAAACTTTATAAACCAAGGTATTTTTAGGATCTAAATCTGGGTGATTTTGACAAGCGATCTTTGATAAAATTTGAGAAATAAATAGATTGTGTGCTCTAATTGCTATTTTAGGACGAACCAGAATACCACTGGAAGCTCCATATTGTTTTGATTCTGGAGTTTAACATGTTTTGCTAGGAGGACCCCCTCCTTGACATTTTGATCTTGGTTTTTGATTGTCTTCTTTTTTGAGAAACTCGAAAATAAACTTTGAATATACAACCAGGGCATTTAGTTCTAAATTTTGAAAGTATTTAAAAAATATTGGATGCATAAGATTTGTTTTAGAATATTCTCTTTATTTTGTTGCATATGTTTGTTACATTACTTTTGGTTGCATCATGTTACCTAATTGCATATGGTTATTATAGTTTTTATATTGCATATGTTTATGGTAGGAAAAATATGATTAATCAGGTTTACATAAAACCAAGTAAGTAAATCGATTTTCATAGGTTGGTTATTACTTCTTCCACTCTACAACAATTTCGGGGACAAAATTCTTTCAAGGGTGGAGAGTGTAACAACACGTATAATTAATCATATTGTATTTGAATATTTAAATCATTTTTCAATATTTAATTAATTGATTTTAATAACCAAATAAACATATTTGAAATTTTAATTAATGATAGTGACCGAAAAACGTTTCCCGAAATTTTGACTTTTCGCCATAGAAAGGTGGTTGAAAACGTTGTGCACCATTTGTAAACATGTGCACATATATAAATGTTCATGCCATGATAAGTTAATCCATATGTTAAGGTCAATAATCATGTTTGGTTTAATTTAAAACTTGATTTGACAACTTATGCATTAGTTTTACAAGAAAGCATATTTATATATATAAAGAAACCTTATCATATCTCATGCCATACTTTAGTACACATGGATGCACATAACATGGAAGCATATTTGGGGGTAAGGGAGGCCATGCCTAGGGCCAACGTGTAGAAGAGAGGAGGAGGGGAGTGATGTGGCAACTTGTGAGTGGTGGAGGTTATTTTAGGTAATTTGTAAAATTGTTTAATATATATATACCTTACCCTTACCCTTATCTTCATTTTCTAAAAATGCCTTAGAAATCCCAACTTTCTAACTTCATCTTCATTCTCTTTTACATACATGCGTACATCCATTCATGGCTTCTAAAATTATTTCCAAATCAAAAACTAGTTTTTACCTTTAAGAAACTAAGCCTAAAACCCTTTATATCACCTTACTTCACTCTACATTCAAAAACCAAGCCCCACATCCCTTAAGTCATCATGGCCGAGCCAGTTAAGCCCTGGGCCAAACCAAAACAGCCCCTCCATGACCCAAAAAGTTTCCCTCTTGGTCCTTTAAGTCCAGTCGTTAGCAAGTATAGCTTGGGTCTAGTTTGATGGCTAGAGTTAGTAAAAGCTGGAGCTAGTCTAGAACCTTTATTTGTGAGTAAAGCTTCACCTTCAAAAACAAAGTTTTTAAACTATATTCATGTTCATATTAGTAGCTAATTAATGCTTGTATTATGTATTATTAGTAAATACTTATTACATGTTGTTTCAGAGTAAATACCATGTATATATGCTCATATCTTTGATGTGTAATGTTTGGTTGTAATGATAATACCATAAACTTGTTTACCGAACTGCCCGTATAACGATGGTCGTTATATCGGCACTTTCGGAAAATGATTTTTTTATCAAAACTGTTTGCTTTCATCTTCATGCTTGCAATTATTTTACAAGTCAAGCAAGATTTTGATTAACGTTGTTTTCTAAAGTAATTAACCATTTTAATAATGATCATTTAATTTAATTAATTATTTAATTAATAAGGATTAAGGTGAACTAATTACTTAGTTAATGAAGTGTTTTAAATTTAACTAATTACTTAGTTAATGATTATTTAAATTAATTAAATTTTTTATTTAATAATATTTAAGGATAGTTAATCTTTTAATAATGATGGATTAAACTTAATTAATCAAATTTCTAATGATGTTTTTTAAATTAATTAATCTTTTTAATTAATGATTTTTTTGAAGTAAATCTATTTGTTTTAAGTAATCTTCCCTTTAATGATGTTTTAAAGTTATTAATCATTTTAAATAATTATATTTAATTATTTATTAAATTTATTAATTAATTATATTTAAATATTACTAATTAATTGAATTAATGATGCTTTAAAGGCGATTTACCTTTGTCAATTAAAGGCATTTGAAGTTAATTTATCAACTTAATTAATGAAATTTGAAGGTGAATTTATCAAAGTAACAACGATGTTTTGACTTTGTTATTCATTTTAATTAATTATAATTAATATTTTTTATTTAATTTAATTAGTTATAATTAATTTTTAATTAAATTAATGGCATTTTAAAAGTGATTAACTTCTTTTGGATTAAAGGATGTCGAACAAAATTCATCAACTAAATTAATGAACTTTTAAAGTTAATTAATCAATATAATAAGAACGTGTTTAAGTTATTAAGTTCTTTTATAATGATGTTTCAAAGTTAGTAAATTCTTTTAACAAGGTATTTAAAGCTAATACTTCTAAATGTGAAGCCCAAGCACGAGTTCAATTTTAAAAGTTAACGTTTGATTCGGTTATGGAACAGAATTAAGTTCCTTAAAGCAATAACACTTATATGGAAATGATTTATTTGTGTACTTCACATTAAATGTCGATGAGGTAGACTTGTCCCTATTTTGAAAGTTAAGAATGGTCGTTGGACATGACTTTGAGGTAACACTACCTTGGCTTGTTCAACATTATTTTTAACTGAGGAAAAGTGAAAATTTGAAATTAACAAGTGGTGATGGGTACAAAAGAATTAATTTCCATATACGGTCATTTTGTATCCTCGATAGTTGGTATTCCGACTATTGATTACTTCAGTTTCTTGATTTTCATCATTCTAAGATGATTTGTTGCTCTGCCGAGCTTTATTATCCTTTGTTGAAAATGATTAAAGCATAGTGCATGTTTTTGGGGACCAAGTTATGTGGGGTTGCTTCCATTAGGGAATTTTTACATCTCATCTAGATTGGATTCGATTTTGCACATTTATATGTGAAATGCTCGGATTCTCGGTAAGGATAAGCAGGGTCCGGCTTGGAGTTCCTAGGGTTTTCAAGTATATTTCTAGAGGTATACTTCTTTTATGGGAGATGCAACCTCCTAGTTATTTTTTGGAAAAAAATTCTTTCCTTATTTGGTTCGAACCTTCGAATTTTTTTTCTATAATTTCAATGGAAAGAGTCAACCACTCTTCATGATGTTTAATTATTGGTTTTGTCCATTCTATTGAGTTTGGACTGTTATCTTGTTTTACCCATTCTGTCCAGTTTGGATTTTGTTCAGACTATTTTCATTCTTTCAAGTCTGGATATTTATACTATTTTGGTCCATCATCTATGTTTGGATTTGTTTACTACTATTCTTTTCCATTCTTATGTTTGGTTGTTGTTTATGTGGGAGAAAACCCATTCCACGTTAGTGACACGGTCCTACATATTATTGTTAAGCACACTCCCTTTTGTTTCAGAGTTTTACTCATACAAGATATTTTCTCTGACCCGAATTGTCTATTTTCCTTAAACTCTCATGTATTCGGTTATGTTTGAGTAGTCCGAGAGTAGTAGGTTTCTTTTTGGAGCTCTTTGAAGACGATGATCAAGTAGATAACTCCTTAGTTATCTAGTTATTTATTTCCGCTGTATGATTATGTTGGTATATTTGGTATCTACAAAATGTAAAGTTAGAATGTATAGCTGTAAACTATTAGATGTAATACATTTGTTTAACTCTGTTAGCTCCATGTATGGAGTAACCATTTGCACTATATCATTTTGTGTTATATATAACCATTTTGTTGTGAGGTTTTCCATTCCGTCTTATCATGTTCTTTATTTTACCCCAAGACAACTTATGTTTCAGATGTTTGGCAAACAACACACAAATACCGAGGATGTATTAAGTATCGTTCCTAGGGGTCAAAAAAGTGGATCGTTACAATAGAACCAACAGTTTTGGAAGATTTAGTAGTAGAGCCTCATATGACTATTATTAACAACCTATTCATATAGTTAATAGAGATATGAAGGAGTTAAGGAGCAAGACAGTTAAGTTAGCAAAGGTCCAATGGAGCGACAAAGAACGAGACTATACTTGGGAGACAGATGGTTGGATCAGGAGGTGCATCCAGTATCCAGATCTATTTTAATTGTATGATCTATATTGTTATACAGACTTTTGACTAAAATTTATAACTAATATGATTGCTTTTATGTGCTTGTGACACATGTTGGTATAATTGTTGTGCTTGTTTATTATAACCTTATCACAATTTCTAGGATGAAATTCTTTAAGGAGGGAAACCTGTAAAATCCTCAATTTTTTATTTTATATCATTTTAAGCAGTAAATGTGAGATTTGCTAAGTTAATTAATTTTGAGTGGCCTTACTAGATATAATAAAGTGAATAGTTTAAAGGAATGAGGTTTAATAAACATAAATATAGAAGGGTAGAAGTAGAGGACCTAATATTGCACTACTGTAACGGCCCATATTTTTGACAATTAAAAATATTCAATTAAATAAGACTTTGGAATTCAATATTGTCAGAAATTATAATTTACGATTTATTAACGTGAATTTTATTAGATTACAAATTTTGACCTTAAGATAAAATCCTAAAACAACAAATTCTAATGAAATGGAAAGTGGTAACACATATTAGAATATAATTTAATAATATTAATTGAATGTAATTGACAACTGTTTTAATGTAAGTTCAATCAATTGTAATAATAAATATTAATAAAGAATGGGATAAACAATATTCTAAATAACTTAGCATACAATAAGAAATCAATTATTTAGTATGTAAATTTATTAACCTTGTTTGTAAACAATAAATTTACAAATGTGTTTAAGTTACTAACAATTGTTTTATTCTTTATCTCATTATTTAATCCGTTTTGAAATTAATTTGCTAATCAATGAAAAATTAATGCAATTGTAATATTTCGGTTAATATGAGAAAAGACGTTAAATGTAGAGTAAGGAGTGTAATAAGTGGAAACTTATGCTAAATTAATACATAAGGGAATATGGATTTAATATAAATTACATTTAAATCAAAATAATTTTTTTTTGAAATATAAAATATAATGAACTAGGATTTTATTACCATTGAAATTAAATGTTGGAACTAATTTAATATTTAAATCTTGGATTTAACATGAAAATTTTAATTTTAAAAGATTATTAATTCCTGTTTAATCAAGAATGATAAAAGGAAACTTTTAGTTTAGAATTTAAAAGTGCTTAAATCAGTTTAAATTCAAATGTAAAATGTTATCTTTGAAATGTAATTATTCAAATTGATTCAAACATATAATAACAATAAAATCGAATTATTAATGAACGTCGTGGTTTGTAATAACGTATTTTTAAAGTAATAATATGTATTTATCCATTACTGTGAATTGGTAAATTATTCAAATATAATTTAATTTAAATTTTATCAAAATATAAAATGTTAGCATTCGTATACAATGGAATTAAGCCTCAAAACTAGTTTCATTGTGTTTAGAAGGCCTTTTTACATATAGATTGCTTGTCAGCACGCCTCGATTGGAATTCGAGCTATTTTGGAATTTACGCTATAAATAGGCACGCAAATAGAGAATAAATATAATTAAAATACATATAAAACCCTAATTTTAATGGCTGCCAACCAAAATCGCTTCATCTTCTTCGCTTCGATCTCTTTCATTTCTCAACGGATCTCGAAGACTCCTAGAGGAAAGTTGTAGTGCTCGAAGAGATACACGAGATGTACATTTGGATCGACTTAGATGCACTCTAGTTCGCCAGAATCAGCGACGAAAGGCATGCTTTTGGGGTCTCGGTCGAGGTTATTGGCTTTGTCGTGGCAGACATGATGGGGTCCAGGGGCAGTGGGCGGTGGTGTGATCTCGATGGTGATGGCCGATGGATGAATGGAGGCATGTAGTGGTTGTGTTCAACGAAGAGGATCGCCGACATTAGGTATTTCTTTTATTTACTGGTAACGTTAATTAATGAAGGTAATGCTAATTACAAAATTGCCCTTAGTTTAGTTTATTTAATTTTAATTTTTAAAACTTCTGACTCGAATAACTTTTGCATAAGAGCTCCGATTGAAGCGTGGTTTCTTCTACTGGACTCGTATTGAAATTCTGAACGAGATGAAACTGCCTTGGTTGGATTTGGAGACTGTGGAAATTTCGGGCTTTTATTGGATTTTTAATGGGCTTAAATCAAAAGTAAGTGATTAAATCTACTCAAGCAATATTAAATTTTCTGATGTTAGTTAAATTAAAATTATGAAGTGATAAAATTTTATTGGTTGTTGTTTGGTAGTTTAAATTGACATTTAAATTGAATTTGAATTTTATATTGAATCACATTGACATTTAAATTAATATTGAATATAATTTCTAGCTAACCCCGACAATTGATGACTAGTAACTGTTGTGCTATATTGATTGATTTGGACATTGATTATTATTGGACGTCTATTGATTGGTGTTGGGTGTATGGTTGTTTATTTATTTGGATATATCCCTATTATTACCCTATTTATTATTTGATATCTTATAAATTATCACTTGTAATATTCGAAATGAAATAAGAAATAGGTTGGAATGATATATACCTATGCCATTTAAATATGGATTGAAATGATATATATCCATCCTTGTAATTAAATTGAAATAAGTGATCACTTGGCCATAGGGTAGAAAATTATATATGGACGCCGGATTTGGTTAAATTAAATGGTTTCTAAAATCTTGAATTTGAAAATGAGTTTGTTTCAAAGAAAATAAAATTTTGATTTATATGAATTAAACTATTTTCTAATTCAAGATTTGAAATGTGGAAATTGAAACTGTTTAAATCAAAATTGTTTCAAGGATTCAATTTGAAATCTTAAAGTGGATATTGGAATATGATTTGAATTTATTGGAAGTGAATAATTGTGAAGATTTATATTTTAATTTAAACTTGGAATTTAGTTTAATTAAAATGGGTTAAATTGGTATTTCAAATTTTAGGATGTGAAATGGTTTTAAACTAAATTGTTTAAAATGAGAATTTAAATTGAAACTTTTAGTCATTAAGTAGAACCATTTAAATCGAATTTGAAGTAAAGTTTGAAATTGTTTTAAATTGAGGCTGATTTAAATCAAAATCTGAATATGAAGTTGACTTGAAATTGAAAGTCGAAAATGGATTTTGTTATGATTTGGAATTTGAACCTTGTTGCAAAAGAAAGAAATAGTTTTAGTATAAACCATTTTAATATATAAACTATTTTAATAAGTAAAATATTTTTATATATAACTATTTTAATTATCCAACTATTTTCAATATTAAAACTATTTTATATTCAAAATTATTTCCAATCTTTGAAAGTACTTTAATTATTCCAAACTATTTCTCAATATTAAAACTATCTTAATTATCCAAACTATTTTCAATATTCAAACTGTGTTAATTATTCAGAACCATTTTCAATATTCCAACTATTTTAATTATTCAGAACCATTTTCAACATTCAAACTATTTTAAAGGGAAACTATTTAGATTTAAATCATTGACTTAAATACGAATTTTTTGATATGAAGGTATAACTTATTTTGGATTCAAACTGATGTTTGAAGTGAATCTAATATTTTGACATAAAATATGACCTGTTCAAAGAACCAACCGGTGTGTAAAATGGACGATTGGTTGTTAAAGTGACTGGGGTCGGATGAATAGCATACTCTCTGTTATTCTACTGAAATCACTTTACTAACGGTGTACACAGTGGATGTTATCCATAATATGGAGGTTGAATTGGCGGCGTTTACTGGGATGAAGAAAGAGAACGATGATGGATGACCCCGAAACTTTTGTCAATTTGAAATGACTAAAACAGGAGTCTATGTCTGGCCAAGGGGTTAGCTACCTTTAAGGGCCATCACCCCTTCGAATTATATTGATTTTTGACTTGATTGGTGCACATTGATTTGAGGGTGGTGGACTCGGACGGCTGTTAGGGGTGACGACCAATCAGAAAGGGTAAACTGGTAGAATCCTACCTTGGGCATTGCCTCACATGCCTTGTCATATTTTTATCCTTATACGCACCAAAAATGATTTTGTTTTAGTATGGTATCTATAGGGGACCTACTAGCTACCGAGTTTACTAGTTGTGTTATAGGACTTTCGTAGACTACCTGCTTAAAAATGTGTTAAGGGGGATCAATTCAAAGCCTTTACACTATTTAATACTTTACTTATTGATAGCACTACATATAAAGCTTATCTTACTACGTATACATAGTTTGATGGATCCTTAAGGGATGGAAAATGCCGTAACATCTCTTAAGTTATTGCACTTACGTTGTACACTTGATAGGAGATGGAGAATCCCGTAAACATCTCCGAAGCTATTATACTCAAATTTACTTCTTATTGATTTAACTTACATAAGAACTTTTAGTTCTGACTCGAGTGTTTTGTCTTTTCATTACGCTCGGGTCAGCATGAGTATTTCAGTATTGAAACGTTATTCCTTGAAGATGAAGATGGAGTCGCTACACTATATTTACTATTATTATTTCGTTGCATTATTTTGGTATATTTGTTGATTGTACTCTAATTATATTGCGAAAACTGTGTAATCAAATGTATATTGTAAAACAACTTCATGAACTGTTTATTTGATTATTATAGTTTGTCATTCTGCTACTAGATTCTACGTTTTGTTTTTATTCTTTTCTCTTATTTTTTTATTAAACCCCATTGATAATCTGCCCTTTTGAATGGTTTAAGTTAGATATTTGTTGTTTATCATCATTTTATACCGTTCAAAAAGGTGGGTCGTCATAGTTGGTATCAGAGTTTTGGTTTAGAGATACCTTAGCCTGTTGGGTATTAACTTATTAGAGATAGGGTTAATAATACCCTAGAATGAGTTTGAGAACACACAAATATATATATATATATATATATATATATATATATATATATATATATGAGAGGGTATTCGTTAGCGGTATAAAAATATTTTGTTTTGTGTTATATTGTTCTACCGAGTATTTATGAATTACGGTCGGTACATTGGATGCTATGGCATCGATAGTGATTTCTAACACTTGAATTGGGTAAACCGACATAATATTGTTTTTGAGATTGGTAAATGAAATAATTTTACCTAGCATTATATTTTGTATTTAAAAGAATAATAATTTTCCATAAATTGATATAGTTATTTTTGGTGTGTTATTTGTTAGGAAATGATAATACTCGGTTATTGTTATTTATTGTTGGTTGGTCAAGGTTCTTAAAAACTATTGACTATACTATGTTATGAGAAAATGTAATTTATAAATATGGTTTATAAAATAAGATTTACAAATAAAATGAATATAAATTGAGAATTTTAGAACCTAAGTTCTGGTGTTTTGAAATTGGTTTTCAAAGATTTTGGAAAAAATAATATTAGTATTATTTGAAAGTATTTTCGGATGGAAATATTTTCAATGGGATTTGAAAGAAATATTTTTTTAAAAGAATTTAAAGGAAATAAGTTCTGTACTCCCCTCTTCTGTCGCTGGAAGATAATTTTGGTGATGATCGTGTCATCATCAACGTTCATTTTTGAGTTTCAAAGTAGGAGGACTATTATACTAGCTTTGCTACACAGTTGTTTTGGTGAGAATTTTTTTGATTTAAATTTCCTAAGTATGAGTTGATATAAAAAGATATTAGCATATACTATTTCAATATGATTTGAAATGAAATCCGTATTAAGTTCTTAAGTTTTTTGGTAATTAGTGATTTTAAATTATTGTAATAGAATGGAATCTTTGAATATTTTAGTAAGTTGGAAATTTCCAAATTGAAATTTGAAATTAAAAGATAAGTGTTTGATGAAATTATAAAAATTGATGTTTTGCAACTCTTAAATTAAAAGATAATGAAAATTACGAAGATTTAAACTATTGAACATTTATTTAAGTAAAATGAATAAGACTTTGGTGTGTTCTTCTAGGATTTAATGGTATATCATACAAGTAAAAACTTAAGTAATAAAAATGTTTCAAAATGAAGTTATGTCTATGAATAAAGAATTAGATGTATAAGAAATGTTATAACTTAAGTTAATGTTTTGAAATTCTTATTAATTAAATTGAATAGTAAAAAGTGAATACTGTTTAAGCAAATGATTATAAGCTTAAGAAAATGTTGAAATGATTCATAAATAGATCTAATATTAAATGATACTATATATGTAGGAATAACAGTGAATTAAATTTAGATGAACTTAAATAACGCTTCATTAATGAATATTAATCTTAAATGGAAATCAAGTTGTATAAGTAAATAGTGTGACTTAAACTGCAAGACACATATGTAATACTTTAATAATTTATTCATTGATGATTTTAAATATTGAATGGGTAATAATTTATGTAAGTAAATGAATGTAAACTATTAAAAGAGATCTTGTATGAATGAATGAAAATTATTATAAATGAAAAGTAAATAGTGCGTTAAAGAAACCAATAGAATAAAATATATAAGTTGTGCATAGATCATTTTATCCGCATAACAGTTTCGATCCAGATTCGAGAACATGATTTGTAGTAATTCACACCGGTCCGAATTAGGATTTGTCGCTCAATTCTTGACGACGAACGCTTGATACTGATTTTTGATATTAGTTTGAAGTTTTCTATTAGATTTCATGGCTATGCAAGGAGGATGGAGATTTTAAATCAAGAAATCGGATCAAAGTCCGCACTAGAGTGATCAGTTTATCAATACTAGTTCGAAAATGAAATTTGTGTACTCAAGCAAGCGTTCAGAATTGATATTGTGCACAAATGATATATGTACATCAGACAAACTTAATTAATATTTAAAATTTATGTTTTTGACTTATAGGAAGTTTGGAAAATGATACTTCAAATTTTTCGTGGTTGTATGAATAATGTATTGAGTAATTACCTAAGGCTGTTGAGCGTAAGTTACACTTGGTAGTTTATATATCAACCTTGTATGATGAAAAGTTTCTAAACCTGGACAAACCATTATTTTTTGGTTACTATGGTGTGTGATGGATTCTTTTGTTGCATGTAATGGTCGTACTGCTTTTGTTTGAATCTGATTATTATATATGTTGTGTTGCTTGTGCTATTGTTTGGAATAACTAGTATATTGATTTTTTACATAATTTTAACTCTTTTGGATTATGCAAGTAAGATACAGGTTTATGAAAGCAATAGTTGTTTCTTTTGATTTCATAAACAGAGCTTTGTTCGTCCGACAAATAGGTATGTTTTCGGATTACGGTTTTGTAGCGGCATTTTATTGTTTTCCCATGGTTTAAGATGCTTTATTATTGAAATGAGATATATACTTGTAATTATTGATATTTTTATTTTTTCAGACCTAGCCGTGCAAAGTAGATGCTGCCGAAATTTTGCGTAAATTTATGACTTAGACACTTTTTCATAGAAGTTGAGTTATTTTCAAGTTTTATTAGACTTATATATGTAAGCTAAATTGTATATAAATTGACTATTTGAATAAAATATATCAAATTCCTTGATTCTCCCTTGTTCCTTTTCGGAGACGAAAAGTTTTAAGGTGGGGAGATTGTAACGACTCGTACTTTTAACAATTAAAAATATTCAATTAAATAGACTTTGGAATTTAATATTGTCAGAAATTTAAATTTATGATTTATTAACGTGAATTTTATTAAATTATAAATTTTTACCTTAAGAAGAAATCCTAAGACAACTAATTCTAATGAAATGAAAAGAGGTAATGCATATTAGAATATAATTTAATAATATTTATTGAATGTATTTAACAACTGTTTTAATACAATTTCAATCAATTGTAATAATAAATGTTAATAAAGAATGGGATAAAAAATATTCTAAATATGTTAGCATATAATAAGAAATCAATTATTTTGTACGTAAATTTATTGACCTTCATTTGTAAACAATAAGTTTATAAATGTGTTTAAATTACTATGATGTAACAATTATTTTATTCCTCATCTCATTATTTAGTCCCTTTTGAAATTAATTTGGTAATCAGGGGAAAAGTAATGCAATTGTAATATTTCAGTTAATATGAGAAAAGACGTTAACTATAGAGTAATGAGTGTAATAAATGGAAATTTATGCTTAATTAAAACATAAGGGGATTTTGGATTTAATATAAAGGACATTTAAATCAAAATAATGTTTTTTAGAAGTATAAAATATAATGAACTAGGTTTTTATTATAGTTGTAATTAAATGTTGGAATTAATTTAATATTTAAATCTTGGAAGTAACATGGAAAATTTAATTTTAAAAGATTATTAATCCCTGTTTAATCAAGAATGATAAAAGGAAACTTTTAATTTAGAATTTGAAAGTGGTTAAATTGGTTTATATTCAAATGTTAAATGTTATCTTTGAAATGTAATTATTCAAATTGATTCAAATATGTAATAATAATAAAATCGAATTATTAATGAACATCGTGGTTTGTAATAACATATTTGTAAAGTAAAAATATTTTATTTGTCCATAACTGTGAATTGGTAAATTATTTAAATATAATTTAATTTAAGTTTTATCGAACGATAAAACGTTAGCATTCGTATACAATGGAATTGAGCCTCGAAACTAGTTTATTGTGCTTAGAAAGCCTTTTTACAAATAGATTGCTTGTCAACATCCCTCGATTGGAGTTCGGGCTGTCTTGGACCTTACGCTATAAATTGGCATGCAAATCGAGAATAAATATTATTGAAATACGTATAAAACCCTAATTTTCATGGCCACCACCTTCGACGGCCGAAATAGCTTCATCTTCTTCCTCTTCGATCTATTTCATCTCTCAGCGAATCTCGACGACTCATAAAGAAAAGTTGCAGTGCTCGACGAGATCTATAAGATGTACGGTTGGATCGACTTGGATGCACTCGAATTTGCCATAATTGGCGGCAAAAGGCATGAATTTGGGGTCTCGGTCGAGCGTGATTGGCTTCGTCGCCGCCGACATGGTGGGGTCCGGAGGCACTGAGCGGCGGTGCGATCTCGAGGGTAACTGTCGATGGATAAACGGAGGCGTGTAGCGGTGGTACTCGACGAAGAGGATCGACGACCATTAGGTTTTCATTTTTTTTACTGGTAACGTTAATTGAAGAAGGTAATGTTAATTACAAAATTTCTCTTAGTTTATTTTATTTAATTTTAAAATTTAAAACTTTCAACTCGAATTACTTTTGCATACGAGCTTCGATTGACGTGCTGTTTCTTCCGTTGGACTCATATTGAAATTCCGAAAAACATGAAACTTGTTTGGTTGGATTTGGAGACTAATGAAATTTTGGGCTTTTATTGGGTTTTTAATGGGCTTAAATCAAAAGCGAGTGATTAAACCCACTCACGTAATACTAAATTTTCTGATGTTAGTTAAATTGAAATTATGAAGTGATAAAATTTTATTGGTCACTGTTTGGTAGTTTAAATTGATATTTAAATTAAATTTGAATTTTATATTGAATGAAATTGACATTTAAATTAATATTGAATTTAATTGCTAGTTAAACCTTGACAATTGATAACTAGTAACTGTTGTTCTGTATTGATTGATTTGGATGTTAATTGTTATTGGATGTCTATTGATTGGTGTTGGATGTATGGTTGTTTATTTATTTGGATATATCTATGCTATTAACCTATTTATTATATGACATCTTATAAATTGTCACTTTTAATATTCGAAACAAAGTTTTAATATTCGAAACAAACTAAGAAATAGGTTGAAATGATATATACCTATGCTATTTGAATATGGATTGAAATGATATATATTCATCCTTGTGATTAAATTGAAATAAATGATCACTTGGCCATATGGTAGAAAATTTTGTACGGACACCGAATTTGGTTATATTAAATGGTTTCTAAAATCTTAAATTTGAAAATGAGTTCGTTCAAAATAAAATTAAATTTTGATTTATATGAATTAAATTATTTTCTAATTTGAGATTTGAAATGTTGAAATTGAAACTGTTTAAATGAAGTTGTTTTAAGGATTTAATTTGAAATCTTAAAGTGGATATTGGAATATGATTTAAATTTATTAGAAGTGAATAATTATGAAGATTTATATTTTAATTTAAACTTCGAATTTTTTTAATTAAAATGGGTTAAATTGGTATTTCAAATTTGGGGATATGAAATGGTTTTAAACTAAATTGTTTAAAATGGGAATTTCAATTTAAAATTTCAGCCATTTGAATAGAACCATTTAAATTGGATTTAATAACCACTTTAATGGCATACTCTCTGTTATTCTACCAGAACCACATTAATAACCGTATACGCGGTGGATGTTATCCAGAATGTGAAGGTTGAATTGGCGGTGTTTACTAGAATAAAGAAAGAGAACGATGATGGATGACCCCGACACTTGTGTCAATTTGAAATGACTAAAACAGGAGCCAATGTCTGGATAAGGGTTAGCTACCTTTAGGGGCCATCACCCCTTCGTATTATATTGACTTTTTACTTGATCGGTGCACATTGATTTGATTTTAGGGGTGGTGGACTCGATGAACCGTTAGGGTTATGATCAGTCAGAAAGGGTAAACTGGTGGAATTCTATCTTGGGCGTTGCCTCACGTGCCTTATCATACTTTTATCCTTATACACACCCAATACGATTTTGTTTTAGTATGGTACCTATAAGGGGCTCACTGGCTACCGACGTTACTGGTTGTGTTACGGGACCTGCCTAGACTACCTGCTTAAAAATGTGTTAAGGGAGTTCAATGTGAAGCATTAACGCTATTTTAATGCTTTACTTTACTGATAGACACTACATATATAGCGTATCTTACTACATATGGACAGTTTGAAGGATTCTTAGGAGATGAAAAATCCCATAATATCTCTTAAGTTATTGCACTCACGTTGTACACTTGATAGGAGATGGAAAATCCTTCCATCTTCGTAAACATCTCTGAAGTTATTACACTCATATATACTTCTTATTGATTTAACTTACGTAAGAACTTTTAGTACTGACTCGAGTGTTTTGTCTTTTCACTACGCTTATTCAGCCTAAGTATTTCAGTGTTGAAGACATTATTCCTTGAAGATGAAGATGGAGTTGCTAGACCGTATTTACTATTGTTATTCTGCTGCATTATTTTGGTATGTTTATTGATTGCACTCTGATTATGTTGTGAAAACTGTGTGGTCAAATGTATATTGTAAAATAGCTTCATGAACTGTTTATTTGATTATTATATTTTGTCATTCCGCTGCGAGATTCTATGTTTTGTTTTCCTTCTTTTCTCTTATTTTTTTTATTAAACCCTATTGATAATCTGCCCTTTTTAATGTGTTGAGTTCGACATGTTTGGCTTATTGTCGATTTAGACCGCCCAAAAAGGTGAGTCGTCACAACTACACTCAACCCTCTCCCTCGTTCATTTTACTCTTCGTTATCAAAACAAAACCAAACTAAATAATGCCAGCCACCGTTAGGAGGAAAGGAAAAGTAGACAAGTTAAAGAAAGGTAGAAAGCTAGAGCAAATTCCAACATCACAACAAGATCAAATTTGAATAATGTAACCATCTCATCTGTCTAATGTATTTGACTCAGGTCCAAAAATTCGAATTTTATTGAATGTTTATCATGCATGTTGAATGTATAATTATATGATTGAATATTGTTACTTAGGAATTTTAGAAATTATCCTAGAGGGTTTCAATGTGAAAAGCCAAGTTTTTGATCTTCGAATGAGCTAAATTTTTGATATGATGTTCGAATTATTATTTTGGAATTTTTTTTGAATTTATAATCTTTTGAGTTATTGTGAATTTATTATGAATTTTTAAGGGAGAAAATGACTAGTTTAGATTAAATTATTTTAAATACGAGGATTAATTATTTTGGTTTGAAGTTTTAAAATGTGGTTAAGAAAGCATATATAAATTTTGAAATTTTTTATGGATTTTTCCTAGGTGTTTACAATTTGATATAAATTGTTTTATGCAAGTTGGACTTGTTTGCAAATTAAATTGATAATATAATTTTGAGAAAATTATATTTTGGGAAAAATAAAAGCGAATTCTCTGCTCTAGATTTTTGATTGAATTCAAAACGAAGTTTTAGTCGATGAGATTTCGGAAAATATTATATATTTGATTAAAAGTACATACTTTGAAAGGCACGAAAATGGTTTTACAAAGAATTACAAAAGTGCCGTTATTTCCCATGAAAGCTTTGATTATATGAAAATTATTCATGGAGGACTCTTCTCTATTACTCATGAGAGCTCCATTTTCACTAGCCTTCAAAAGCTTGTTTATCTCATGACAACTATGTTTTAATGGCCTTTGAGTGTTTTAATTTACTTAGCAAAGCTTCATTCTATTAGGTCACGAAAGCTTAGTTTCTTTATCCAACAAAAGTAACGTTTCTGTTTGCCTATGAAGGATATATCCTTTTTATTCACGATAGTTATCTATACTGATAAGTTACGGAAGCTATATTTTACATGAAGGCATTATGTTCTTTTATACACGAAAGCTGCCTACCATGTTTAGCCACAAAGGTTTTGTTTTATAAAAGTGCATCGAAGGCTATGTTTTTATTTAGTCACGAAGAATATGTCTTCTTAAATGAAAGCAATTATTTTAATCAGGCACAATGGCCATGATACGATGGCACTATTTTGTAAAGGCACGACGGCTATGGTTTTCCAAGGCATATGACTATGTTTTTATTAGCCATGTTAACTATATTTTTAATAATGAACGCTAAGTTTTAATATGGCACGATGGTTGTAACACCCCGTAAAAATAGATAAGAAGTAAATAAAATAAAATAAAATCAGATAATTAACCAAATAAGATAAGGGTAAAATATAAAATTTTGTAGAGCTCAAAAATTTTTCACAAAAGTTATGCCATTGTGTTCATTGCGAAATTACGATCAATTTCCATATATAATATGTTGAAAATGGAGCTCAAACGAAAAAATTATAGACGTTTGAAGTTTTCGAATTCAAAATAGTTTATATAGAATTCAAATTCAAACAATTAAATGATTAAATATTTCTTAAATTTAAAATTTGAAAATTAACAGTAATTAGACTAGGGGGTTAAGTAAACATTAAAGTTAATGCTAATGTTAAGAGATAATTAAGGAATATAATAAATAAAAACAACGGCGGGATAAAGTACTTTTCGAAACAACATAAAGGTCGATCGCTCACCTAGGACCAGTTGATCGCTAGCGATCGACCAGTGGGGTTGAGGAGGTCGACCAATGAATGTTGGTGGCTACTAGGCCTTTAGCACTTTGAACCTTCAGATTATTATTATTTTAGAGTAACCTATATTAGATGGTTTTGATGCATTACAATCACTATAAATAAAAGCATAGGCCCTTCACTTTCATTCACAAATTATTTTGGAAACCTAGCGAAGTTCCGTCAGTTTGTCTCTTCATATATTCAGAATGACTCCATTAGGGTTTCAGGTAATAAATCTTATATATATATACATACATATTGTTTTCTATTTATTTTCCTAATCTATTCTTCTCCAGTCCCTATAATTTTGAATCTAATCTATATACAAATCCCGTGTTGTATATACCAAAAAAAGAGATCTGATAGAGATTGTCAAACGCATGCCAAATCCAAAGGAGGCAAAGCTAAGGATATTAAAGTAAGTGAAAATCTAAGCTTTTCTATTTTAATAATTGATTAATAGTTTGGTTATGAATATGCCTTCAAGAGTTTTGGTTTTCAAAAACATCATATTATAAACTCCTAAAACTTCTACAATGTGAATGTCAATTCTATATTAGAATCTCAATTGTTTATGTCAAAATAATGCAAATAGTATATATTTGCAATTTGATAATTTTATCTACTATTCCGCTCCTTATTCTCTTTCTTTGAATTCGGTTAAAGGATTTTGATTAAGGAATTGTGTGTAAGGTACGAATTTTATTTGTAGTTTGCACCGCTTATTCCCATAATTAAATAGAAATTCCTTCGTTTATTTTTATGGGAAAAAGAAGTTAAATATAGCGTTAAACTAGATTTTAAGTTTTTATTATTAATACATTTCATTATTTTGATGTAATAAGTTTGCTTTAAATTTTTATTATATACAAGTGTATTGATTGGAATTTTTGGATATGAATATTGGAATTTTGGGTATTATTGGTAATATGGAATGGGACTTGTATAAATGTTCAAGGAGTTGACATTTAAACGCTAGTTCAGGGCGTATATTCTGCATGCTTAGAAGTTACTAGGTGTATGTGTGTGTGTATATATTAGCTTAATTAACATATAATTATAACGTATAGTTGCGTAGTTAGATAGGTTATTACTTTTGTTAAAAACCCCCTTAGGAAGTTAATAAACGTAATTAAGAAATAAGGAAGATCTCTTATAAGGCATCGATTATGGAAATGGTGTGATGTGTGATAATATATGTATAGTGTGATATAAATTATGATTAAGTTATAGGGATGCAAGGTCAGTCAAAAGCGCATGAAAGTCTGCCAGTTAATCCAGCTAATAGCATTTGCGACTGGTCAGGCAATTATGTCAGACATCGCCTATAATAAGTAACTATAATGATGCGAGGTTAGTTCCAAATTTTGTAAGGTAAATTTGCTCAGCTAATCTGGCTACTAGTATCTGCGAATGGTCGGGCAAATGTGAGATATCACCGTAAGGTACGGGTCATAATACGAAGGACCTGCTTCAGGTATTGGAGGTAATAGGTCGCTATGTAAAGGCCCGCCTCTTCTCTATGTTAGAAGTAGTAAATGGTTGGGGTTATGGGTTAGCCACAGTAGAGGATATCTTGGGTAAGGACCTACTTCAATAGGAAGTATTAAGTGGCCGAAGGGATTCTGTGCCATGTCATCTAGATAGTTATTAGTGAGGAGTCCGCCTTGGGATAGGTAGTAAATGACGTGGACCTACCTTAAATAATGTATCAAATGACCGAAGTTCGCCTAATTCCCATTAAAATGTAGTAAGTGACTTGAATGTCTCTCCCATATTGATAGGACTTTCTGGATGATAGATATAGGTTATTGGGTTGATAGAAAATTGGCTATGGGCTTATATTTGTAATGCCATTTTATTTATGTTTGAAAAAAGCCTTTTGGCTTATATTTGAAAAGACTTATGATGTACGTAGAATACGTACAACATATTCCTAGTTAAATTACACTGCCCGAGTACTAAGATAGTAAAGATCGAGATTTTCATTCACTGATTAATATTGTTCTGACTACCTCCTCATTACAACATATGTTAAGAAGGGCGATGCGAAAGGTAAAGACACTGATGAGACTTGTGGCAATAGTTTGTTTATTTAGTTATTATTTTGTACAATGTCTGATGTACCCATGAAATAAAAATTTTGTTGTAATTTTGGAATATTATATCATAGATATGTAACGGTGATTGTGGATATTCTGTTATGGTTTTCAATGACATTTTGAAGTTTGAATAAAATGGGTACTATTGTTATATTTATATTTAATCCTTCCACTGCGACATTCTGAATGCGTACCATATTGTTCTTTTTTACCAACCAGCAGTCAGCTTTGAGACGGGTCTAAGTTTCGATGGGCTTTTTCTAGGTCCGAATTTAGGTATATTTCGAGGTGGGTTGTTATATTTGGTATCATAGCTTAGGTTACCCGATCAATGGGTAGGTGTATGTGTGAGAGGTGTTCCTGTAATTTTTGAAAATGTTTTTCAAAAATCCTACTATATATAAATGTACTTATTTTAAAAGTGCACAAAACATTTGGTCAATCTTGTTTTCAACGTATAATACTCTCTTAGGAAATGTAGAAGAAAGAGATTGTAACTCCAAAGTTAATAAGGCAGCAAATGTGCAAAAAATAGAGAGTTACAAGAATTTTAAGGATATAAATGGACCAACTAAAGAGATTATTAGGGTAATTATGGAGAGACAAGGAAGGCAAAATAGGTAAAAAAAATTGGAATGAATAAATAAATACCTTTAAAAAATAGTCCGTTAGGAAATTAATCATATATTACGTATAATTGACATATATAGAAGTATAAAATAAACATGTTGGTAGTAATTAAATATTATAAGACAATATATTTATAAACATCCGGAAGTAAGATGTGAAAAAGGAGCGAAATTAGCTTCCATAACAAGGTATATCTTAATCATACGAGAAGATAACCAGATTTTTATGAAGATTGAGTAGGGAAGATGAAAGGTTTAAGAGAAAGGATAATTAAAGTCAATTTTTTTAAATCCCACCCCATGAGAAAGAATTTGATAAAAAGATTTTTGGAATATTCCCTGAATTGTTTTGAATAAGTTTTCCGAAGTATTTATCGAGAAATTATTATTTTGAAAAGGTAAGGAAATTTGAAAATTCATAATTTAAAAATTTGTTGAACCAAAAGTTTTGATTAAAAAGGATTTTTCAATTTTAAAATTCTAGTTTAAAATTGGTTGAATAAAAAAGCTTTTGATTTTTAGAGAAAGGGTTTCTTTGTTTTTAAAATAAATGCAAAATGGAACATAGGTTGGACTTAATTATTTTTCTTTTATAAATATGGAAGTTCCTTTTTTTTAAATTCACTCCAAAAGGGTGAAAATTGGAAATGGAACTTATTAAGAAATAGAGAATAGAATATTAAGAATAGGATGTGAGGGACATTTCCGTATAAGGAAAATACGAAGAATAACAGCTGAAGTAGGAGCCAATTAGTTAAGAGAAAAATAAATTGAGGTAATATTGGGAGATTTTAATAGATATAACATTAGGAATTTAGATAAAATAGGATTATCATCTAGTTAGAAATTAATACAATAGAAGTTATTCTTGTTTACTCCACTTTTCATTTAATAAGGTCTTAGAAGATGTTTTGAATTTTTTTACAATTGGATTGGATTAAATGATGATAATTAATAAATGAGCTGGGATAATTTTATGAATGTTATAAGGAAAATTAATTGTACGAGGATTAGAATTTTAATTATTCATTTTTCTATTTAGAATTTGTTTGCATAAGAATAAAATATTACTAAATTTAAAATGGTAATAAAGAGAAATAAATTGAGGTTGATAAGAAAAGGAATACAAAAGATTATATGGGTTTAAATAAGGCAAAGTTATAAAAAGTAATTAGTCATGTGACAGTATATTTTGAGTAATAAAGCAAAAGATGATATTGTATATCTTTGGATAATATAACAACTTGAAATTAGAAATTTGGCATGCATATGGTCTACTAAATAAATGGCTTGTAAGTAGAAGTATCTTTAATTAATGAATGTCTAATAAAAAAACTTATTATTTTGAAATGCTATTGAAGTTATAATTTAATAACAATTTTAATAGAAGTTGAATTTGGAAAATAATAGTACATCCTTAATATGGTAGTAAACGAATTTTTCATAAGTGTAGGCCATAATTTCATGTAGTAGCAAGTGCTGATTTCGAATCTACAGTAATAAGTTTATTTGTATAAAAATAATTTATTGAAATTTATTTTGTATATTATACAAAGTTTTTGAGAAGAGAAATTATTTTGCTACTTCGTGGAATTAGGTAATTTTTGAATTTTTCATTTAATAAAATTTTGGTTTAATAATTGAGTATTAAATGTTTTAAATTAAAAATCCAACTTTTAAAGAAATAAATCTCTATTGCAGAAAGTCCTTAAAAATGAAAAGTTGGTTAGAAAAATGAAAATTTTTCATGACTCAATTTGGGAACTACATAATTTTCAAAAATTGACAAAAAGGGTTTTCAACTTTATATTTTTAAAGATCAAGTCTTTAGATAAGGTATTTTATAATTGTGAAATTTTAAGAACGGTGAAAAAAACAATTTTTTTATGGAGTAGATAAGGACCATTACCTAGGTTTGGTAGTATAAAGGTTTTAAGATATGAATAGAATTTACAACCTTATATGGAAATATATGTGTGTGGATTTTGGTAGATCTGGATGTTGGTGCAAGGTTGTAGTAGCTTTGATTTATAGTTGTGTGGATTTTGGTGAGTAAAGCTTGTTAGTACCTTAGGCATTGGTTTTTATAATAACAACCGTATGACATTACATAAAATATAGATAACATTATATAAAATATAGATACTAATGTTTTTATCAAGTTTTATATAGTATATAGTGCAGGATATTAGACAGGTATTAATTAAGAAGACTGTACAATATCAAGTAAAGATTCAAGTGGTTGATATAGAGATTCTAGAGTTATAGAGTGAAGACTCATGAGTATTGAAGAATGCGAGATTTTTCAGATAAGTTATAGAGTCATAGAATTTCTACTAAAACCCTGATAGCACTTCTTTGATCTCTCCCTCTATTTTTCTTTTTCAAGCGAGTTACAATTTCAAATATCTTAAAATTCAAAAATAGTTTTTAAAGAGAATTCTTACTTTCAAAATAATCTTTCAAAATAGCTTTTATATTATTTCTACGTGTTGATTTTATTATACCTTGAGAAATTAAGTTTTTAAAGTGTTTTAAAATATACTTCGAATATTATAGTTTGTTATAATTTTTGTTTAAAGCCTTCTAAATATTTATAAGTAAATTATGATATTTGTTATACTCTGATTTAAAATATATTCACTTATACTTTATTATTTGTATTTAAAATCCATTATACACTTCAAATATTCTAAAAACAATTTTATAAAATTTTCTTAAGTTTTGACATAATTAAAATATGCATAAAATATTTTTAAATGATTTTACAAGTATCAAAATATTTCATAAACCTTAATATTTTAAAAATAAATTTTATAAAGTGTTTTTTAGAATTACAATGGGTATGTCACATATCCCCATAGAGTATATCGATATATGGACCAAAATTTCAAAATTCAAATTTTGAATGGAAGTGCCTTTTTGTCGTATCTCTTCACAAGTGGACATGACCGTTGTTTCTCTATAAATGAGGGGTAAACGAAAAAAAATTGGTTTTCTACATTCTCATATTTTATCTCCTCTTTCACTCCCTTGTTTTCTAAAAGAAATATACTCAAATTCTTCTCAAATTCAATTTGAATCGAATTAAACTCCATTGATTTAATTCTCTATTGACTGCTCTTTGATCTCTCTCACTCAAACAAGATCAAAGTGCTATCCTAGAGGTTTTAGGATCATTTGTATTCAAGATCAACGATCTGTGTCTGTAAAACTCTTTCAAATCATACTAGTATACTGATGGATGTGATTGTAGGCCATGTAAATCAATTAGGTAGGTGTGTTTGGTGACCCAAAAATTCAAGTGGGTATGCTTATGGCCCATGTAAATCAAGTGAGTCGGCCCAGAGCTTGAAAAGTCTGGAGGGTGTGTTTCATTGCCTTGAAATTGAGATTGTATTGACTATACTATTTAAAAAGAACCATGTACAAGGAATTGTACAGGATTGGATGTAGAGTAACTTCGAACCAATATAAAATTCTAACATGTTCTTTCCTTTTTGCTTTTACTGCATTTATATTTATCTATATTTGAATCTGTGATTTTTAATTGCTTTGTTTAAACTGTAATCTTAAAATAATTCAAACGGATTCACAAAAATTAAGAAACACTATTCTCTCTCCTCTAGTGTTAAATTACCCTTAAGATCCATTTCCGCTAAATAACATTTGGTATCAGAGCATTGGTTTTCAAAGTATTCATAATTTTTATTTTTGAATTAATGGCTAACAACACTGTTAGTAATGCTATTAGTAGCACTATTAATCCACTTATTAGTAATTCCTCTGTGGAAGGACAACCTACATCTAGTCCCTCGCTTTTTAATAGGAGTAATTACACATATTGGACATGTAGTATGAAAATTTATTTACAGTCTATTGGTCTAGAAATTTGGAACTTCACACGAAATGAGTACACTGAGCCTGAGACTAATTTTTAAACTTGGACTGCTGACCAGAAGGCACTCATGCAAGTAACTATAAAGCCGTGAATGTTTTGTTTTGTTCATTAGATACAAAAGAATTTAATAGAGTGTCTATCTATAAGTCTACTTTTGAAATATGAAGAGCATTGCAATTTACACAAAAGGATATAGTAAACTCAAACAGACCAAAATCTGTATGTTAACTAATCACTTTCAATCATTCAAAATGAGTCTAAATGAGTCCATTTTTGATATGTATAGCAGATTTCAAGATATAGTTCAATCACTAATTGCACTTGGTAAAAAATTTACTAAAGAGGATCAAGTTAGAAAAATCCCCAGTTCACTTACTCCTGAATGGAACCGAAAGAATCTTGCAGTTGAAGAGGCTAATGACATTAGCACTCTGAAAATTGAAGAGCTAATTGGCAATTTAATGTCATCTGAAGCACAAATGCAGGGCAGGAGAGAAAGCAAGGCAACGGAGAAGAAATCCATCGCTTTTAACATCATAACAAATGATCCGGGTTCAGAAAATGATGATAAGGAAGTCGCCTTTATGATAAGAAATTTTATAAAATTATAAAGTACAAAAAGATGAATAATTCTAAGGAGATATGATAATAAAAATCCAGAAAATGGAAATGGTGTTAGATGTTTTAACTACAATGAACCTGACCATATAAAAAGAGATTGTCCACATCCTGAGAGAATAAATCCATAGCTTTCAAAGTCACAATAGATGATCTGGATTCAGATAATGATGATGAGGAGGAAGTCGCCTTTATGATAAGAAATTTTAGAAAATTTCTAAAGTACAAAAATATGAATAATCTCAAGAGATATGATAATAAAAACCTAGGAAATGGAAATGGTGTTAAATGTTTTACTATGAAGAACCAAGCCATATATCAAGAGGCTGTCTATATCCTGAGAAACCAAAAAACACACCAGTAATTCATCCAGAAAACAGAGATGGGCTTATACTGCAACACTAGATGATTTAGACACTTCCTCAAGTGATAATGAACCAAATACAAAGTGTGCTAATATGTGCTTCATAGCGATAATTAATGAGAAATCTAGAGAAATAGAACAAAAATAGATATGCATTTAAATAAAAGTTTTGAATTTTTATTGTTGTTGATTGCTAGGAATAACCTATAGATTACTAATAATATTGGATGAATATTATGTGCACATATTTTAAATATTATATATATATATATATATATAAATACAATATTGAATAAAAATAATACAAAATATATTTAATTTTTTTAATTATTAAAGGTATACATTAAATAATTATTTATAAGATAACTATAAGTATTGACAAATAGGAATTATTTATTAATTTTCTCTTTTTGAAATTTCGACCTATAGCCGACATACCGTACATGTATAGGTCGACATATGCAGATGGATTTTGAATTTCAATTTCAAATTCAAAATATGAATTTCCTCCACGTTTTCACCAACCCTTATGTTTTGAAAGGATGTCTCTTGACCAGAGAATATGTCATTTGATGCTCTATTTTTTTTCTCTATCTCTATCCATTCATTTCACTTTCATTTTCAAATTCAAAAATCTTTAACTCACTTATCTCTTCAAACTATTCTTCATTGACATCCTCAAGTAATATTCCATTAACCATAGGGATTTCTAAGGAAACAAAAGGCTATCTTTTCAATGACAAAGAAGCCATGCAGGCTTATATAGAGTATATGTCTTTCGAAAAAGTCTTTCCAGGAAGATTTTCTATTTATGTAGATTTTCCTACTTATAATCTTTTCAACCTTTGTTTGCAAAATGAAATTCTTGGTCTACTCGATGCTTCTCAAAATGATTTAGTTTGTTATCCAAATTTAGTAAAAATGTTTTATGCAAATATGAAAGGATTTTATGAGGAAATAAAGGAGAAGTTTGGAGTAGTGTCGTAGGGACACAAATTGTTTTAAATTGTGAGATTTTGAGTCACATTCTTGGATGCAAATCTAGTGTAATGGACCTTTCAACTTTTCAAATTGATTTTCAAAACCATAAAGTGATGTACGACATTTCGAAGTGAAGATGACTTTGAATTTAAAAATAAAAACTTGCGTTCAAAAACAAGAATTTTATGCCTTTTTTGCAATCACTCCTAAAACGGATAATTATAATAAACCAACCCAAAAAAATTTTAAAGCTCTTTTCGCCAATTATGGTATGACATAAATTGATCTCAAGCCGTTTTGGATGAATTTTTTCCTAAAAATCTTTCTACGCATGAAAATACACTGTGTATCTCACTAGAGTTTTCACTTGCTTCGGATTGACCTTAAAGTAGAGGAAATCATTCCTTAAAAAAATATTTGACAAGGCTAACATCTCACTTATGTATATTTCATCCTTTTTCGAGCCTTATGAAACTCTTGCAGAAAAGGAATAAAGAATGGCTTGAGAAGAAGAATAAGATATAACGAAAAAGGAGGAGGAGGAAGAAGATGAAATGGAAGTCAAGGAGGAAGAAAAAGAAATGAAGGAGGACACTTCCTTGGAAAGTATCAATATACCATCTAATCCATCCAACCAAGATCTTCTCAAAAATCAAGAGAAGGTCAATCACAATCAAAGAAAGCTTAAGAAATCATTTTCAATGAAGTTTACTTCACTTTCCACCAAAATGGATAAATTCTTTGAAAAGGTAATCTGCAAGCTTGGCAGTTCTTCTTCATCTCCATCCACATCTTTCTAGTTTTGTTATTTAAGTTATCCATCTTTGTATTTAGATGTTCTAGTTTGAGTTTGTGTTAATCTTATGCATCTTTCTTCTATTTTTAATGTATTTCATGTACACATCTTTATTGTCAATGAAATTCTATTTCCTATTGTTATATATTGTTAATTATCTCAGAAAAGTCATGAAAGTATAATAGTATAGGCCAAATACATTAGAATAGTAAAATAAAGTAGTTTTGAAAATTATAGTGCATATATCGACATATGCCAAGCATGTATGTCGACATATAAAGGCTAGTTTTCAAAAAAATTAAAATTTAAAATAAAATAACTAACAAACACCTATTCATTTCAAATGACTTCTTACACCTAGATATATGTTCACTCCAACAAATCATCATTTTCAATATCTTTCTTCTCTCTCTTTTATATATATTACCTCTTTAATAATTGCTTCTCCACATCAAAAAATATGCGAAAATATTGAACAAAACTTGAGTCGTTCAAGAATATTCTTACCTTCATTCTTAGAAACTAGAGACAATTAGAATTAACTCAAATGCAGATGATTAAAGAGCTAGAGAAGGACTTTGACGCCATTTGATTGACGATTTCTCCTCTTATCAATGATAAACCATGCAACAATCCTAAAACTACCCTCAACAGAGATGATGAAGATTGGAATGCTATCAAAGCGGATCTAATTTTTTGATCCTGTGGATGGGTAGAACTTTCTAGGGAAGTATAAATATTTATTGGGTTTGGATTAAATAAGTATGTGTATTAATATATTACAATACCGATTTGTGTGGATAGGATTGAATTTGTTTATATTAACTGGATTTGGTTTGTTGAATTATTTGATTGATTGGTATGATTTACTTGTTTTATCTAACTTATCAAATTTATTGATTAATTTGATTAATATAAATTATTTATGTTATCACTCTTACATTGCTCTTATTGCCTTTTCTAATTGCTTTAATATCTCAGTATTATATATATTCTGTAGCACCCTAGTTAAGGGAAGTTTTTTTAGTTAGATTTTTTTTGATGACAAATGAGGAGAAATATATAAAATCTAGGCATAGATTAAGAGGTAGTTTTGTGACTCAGGGGGAGTTATAACATATTTTATGTACATAGCTGCCATCATCAAAAATGAGGAGATTATTAGCACCTTAGGCATTGATTTTGATGAAAACAACCATATGACACTATATAAAATATAATAATATTGTATAAAATATAGATACTAATTTTTTATCAAGTTATATATAGTATATAGCACCTTAAGCATTAAGAAGACTGTATAGTGTCAATTGAAGATTCAAGAGGCTGATATAGAGATTTAAGAGTTAGAGATTGAAGACTCATGAGTATTGAAGAACTTAAGTTTTCCCAAATAAGTTATGAAGTCATAGAATTTTTGTTAAAACTCTGATAGCACTTCTTATATCCCCCTCTCTTTATTTTTCCTTTTAAAATTATTTTCAATTTCAAATATCTTAAAATTCAAAAATATTTTTTAAAGAGAATTCTTATTACCAAAATAATCTTTCAAAATAGCCTTTAAATTATTTCTAATTTTTGACTTTATTATACCTTAAGAAATTAAGTTTTTAAAGTGTTTTATAGTATTCTAAAAATAATTTTACAAAGTTTTCTTAAGTTTTGATACAATTAAAATATGTATAAACTATGTTTAAATGATTTAAAAAGTATCAAAATATTTCACAAAACTTAATGTTTTTAAAATAATTTTTATAAAGTGTTTTTTTTTAAAATTACAAAGGTATGTCGACATATCCCCATAAAGTATGCCGACAAATGGACTGAACTTTTCAAAATTCAAATTTTAAATGGAAGTGCCTTTTCGTCGTATCTCTTCGCAAATGGACACTACCGTTGTTTCTCTATAAATAGGGGTTAAACCAATAAAATTTGGTTAACTACATTCTCATATTTTCTCTCTTCTTTCACTCTCTTGTTTTCTAAAAGAAATTCTACTCAAATTCTACTCATATCAATCAGGATCAATTTAACTCAATTGATTTGCTTCTCTATTGACTACACTCTGATCTTTCTAATTTCTCTCACTCAAACAAGATCAAAGTACTATTCAAGGGGTTATTTGATCATTTGTATTTAAGATCAACAATCTGTGTCTGTAAAACTCTGTCAAATCATACTCGTATTTTGGTGGACGTGAATATAACTCGCATAAATCAATTGGGTGTGCTTGGTGACCCGAAAATTCAAATAGGTGTGCTTGTGGCCCGTGTAAATTAAGTGAGTCTACCTAGAGCTTGAAAATTCGGGAGGATGTGTTTCATTCCCTTGAAATCAAGATTGTATTGACTTTGCTATTAAAAAAGAAATATATACAAGGAATTCTACAGGACTGGATGTAGAGTAACTCTAACTAGTATAAAATCTTAGTGTGTTCTTTCCTTTTTACTTTTACTACATGTATATTTATCTATGTTTGATCTATGATTGTTAATTGCTTTGTTTAAACTATAATCTTAAAGAATTCATAAAGATTAACAAAAATTAGAAAATACTATTCACCCCCCTCTAGTGTTAAATTAGCCTTAAGATCCATCTTCCACTAAATAACCAAGCTCACCTTTTTAAAACAAAGTTGAAAACTTTATTATTGTTGTTAATAATTGTTGTTTTCAGTTTAGTTTGAAAAGTAATGTTTGATTGTGTTTATACATACATGTGCCTATATGTGATGTTTAGTTATGGACTTGAAAGTATAGTTAAAATGTTAAGCGATGGTATGAAAGTATTGTACTTTGGTTATGGATGTTATGGAATTTGAAAAAAATGTTTAAGCTTGTGTTATGGAGGTTATATGCTAAAGGGAAAGTTAGCACTTGAATTTGTGTATGTTGTGACATTGATATCCTGTGTGTTAAAACTTATTTTACTTATTTTCTAGAAAAGGTTTTATAAAGTTTTCAGAAACTTTACTTTTTAGTTTCTAAATCTTTATACAAAGTTTATAAAGTAATTTAAAATACAATAGCTAAAGATTTAAAGGCTATTTGATGTATAAGCCTAGTTTTAAGGTTATCGTATTCATAGCGATAGTCGCTATATATGCAGTTCGTAAAACGAATTTTGCGTAAACTATGATGGGTTTTTACTTTTGATATTTTTGAAGAGTTTTTAAAAACTATATTAAAAGAATGGAAGGGGTTTAATTATTATTTAATTTAATAATTAAGTAAGGGTTTAATGATTAATTAATTTATTAGTTAAGGTGTAATGATTGATTGATTAATTAAGAAAAGGTAATTAGTACTTTGTTATTAATTAAGTAAGGTAATTATAATTAATTAGTTAAGGTAGTTATAGTTAATTAATTAAGTAAAGGTTAATTATAATTAATTAATAATGTTTAAGTTGTTGTGTAATTATTTATTTATTACGAAAATGGTTAATTATTAATTAAGTAAAAGTATAATTATTTAAATTAATTATTAATTAAATAAAGGTTAATTTGTAACACCTCTAATATTAATAACATTATTCAGGATGTTTAATTAGATAAATAAAATAAAATAATGTAAATATTAAGTGAAAAGGGGATTGAGATTTGAATAAAAATTTAATAGCCATGCTTATTAATTCAAATGGATTTAAGAATGATTTATAGGATAATTAAAATACACGTGGGTATATTAGGTATTTGCCACACATAACCTTTACTATATATATACACACCACTTAGGCCATTCACATTCATATCTCATTTTCACAAAAATAAACGTAAGTTGGAGAGGATAAGTCTATCCATTATTAGAGAAGAAAAAGAAAGGTAATTCAAAGAAAAGAATTAAGTAAGGGGAATAATCTCAAATCTAAACCAATCTCTTTATCATAAATTAAGGTGAATAATTATTTTCATCTCTAATTTCTAAATATATGTTTAAGTTTAATTTGGATTCTATGATGTTTGATGATGATATGTTTGAACTAAGGTTTTTTTAAATTTAAAAAAGATTGTTTAAATAAAGAGTTATGCGGTTTTAGGCCAAAACCGAGTGATACTGCTGTTTAAATGCCATGGAAAATTTTTATGGTATATATAATATGGTTTTGGAGTTAGTTTTCAAATTTTATAATTTTCCAAGCTATGGAAAATTTATTATGAATTTTCATATGAAAATATGATTAATTGGGTTTAAGAATTTATTTCAGAAATCATATCAAATTTGAAATTTTGATATGTTAGATAACACGATCAAAGCAAATTTTCGCAATTTTTCGGGATTTTTCTTAATTAATTACAATATGAAATAAATTATTTTAAGAGAAGCATCTATATGATTTACGTATAAATTAAGAGGAAGGGTTTATTTGCAAAAAGCTAATATTGATGTTTATCCAAAAATAAAAGGCGGTTAGTTTTTTAAAGTAAGGAAAAAGTTGAGGCAACCAATTATATGCTTACAAGTAGGTAACTTAGTTAATATAAATTCGAAATTTAAGCCAGAAAATTAGGTTTCATCTCTATTAGAGATACCTTTCGACTCATAGCTTTCGTCCTTGACTAAGTCGAAAACCGATTAGCTAAAACCAATACACAGAGTATTATCTAGGTAGAACATAGTAGATTGGAGAAAGGTGAAAGGTATGTTATCGAAAGCTTGGCTTCCGATGGGGTCCATATCTGTGTTTGTTTTAAAATATTAAGCGCTTGCCTTAGTTTTACTAAAGCTTTCGACATAGTCGAAACATATGGTTTTCAAAGGAGTTTTATAAAGCGTTCGAAGGGGTTGCCATGTTTTTTTTTTAAGAAGAAGGGCTTTCGAAGGAGTTCCTTTAATTATAAATCAATGCTTTTGAAACAAGGGGTTCCGACACAGTCCCTGCCGCCGATTCATTTACCTTACTGCCGATTCATTTACCTTTCGAGTGTGTTGAAGTCATCAATGCTACCGAAAGGTTTTGTTTGTTTCAAAGATATATTAAGCCTCTTCCTAAATGCTTTCGAGAGGGCTATGGATTTCGAAGCTATCCTTCAGTATTTTTAATATATGCTTGCGACTCTGTCGAAAGGGATGATTTCGATACCATCATAAATTCCCTAACTTTTTTATATATGAAACAATGGTTTTAAAAGAGATACTTTCATTTATATTTACTTTGGCCGAAATGATGTTTTTAAAGGTAAACCCAATGATGCAGAAAGGGGGACTTTCAATACTTTAGGTAGTGATATTCCTAATGGTTTTGAAGCTATGGTTCTAATAATTAATAAATAATGCTTTATTATATTCGGAAGGTTTCGAAAGAAGGATTTTAAAGTGTTTTAAAATATAGTAATATAACGTTTGAAAGGAGAAATATGCTTTCGAAGGAGGCTATCAAGTGAGGTTGAAAGCAAGGTTACGAAGGTTTTGAAAGTATAGTTTTCAAAACAAATGACAGAATCTCATCTAAAAGCAAGCATACTGATGAACAAAGTATTTTGAAATGGAATTTATGAAGAAGTCTTAATGGGTTAAAAGAATTAACCAAGTTATATTGTTACTTCTTTATATATTTATATATTCACTCTGTATTGAATCCAAAATGGTATTATGTGAAAAGACAGAATAACCAGTTAGGTTGACCCAATACTGAATATAAATTAAAGATATTGGAAGGGGCCAATAGGTTAACAATAAGCCCATGAAAACTATGTAAGGAAAATGATATTGACAAGGGCCAATAAGTTCATAGCTAGCCCATGAAAACTATGTATAATTGAAGACATCAGTTAGACAGATTTATAATAAGCCCATGAAAACTATATCCGGATAAGAAAATGAAAAATTGACAAATAGTCAATAGTTTCCTAGTTAGCCCATGAAAACTAGGGTGAAATAAAGAAATTGACAGTTAGTCAATTGGTTCCTAGTCAGCCCATGATTAAAAGAAATGATATTGGAGTTACCAAAAGGTTCATAGTGATCCCATGAATACTAGAAAAGTGGGTAGGAAGTCCGTAAATGTTTTACCGGTAATTAGTCAACCCATGAAAACTATTAGGATAATAGTAATCCTAGAAACTAAACTATGAAAGATAGTCAAATTGAAAAGGTATGAACAATCTAGAATTGACTTAACTATTTTGCATATCATCCCATAATAATGTTTTGAATTGATTTAACCATTGTGGATGCAGGAGCACAGAAAATGGTCTATACAAGTTTTTACGATACTAGTGAGGGGAAACCCGTTCCGCTAAGCTGTGTGATCTCACTAGATATCTAAATAATTTGAGATGGTAGATTATTATTCATTCCATAATTTATGTTTGACTTGAAGTTTATGCTTTTACCTTAAACTCTCGGGTACTTAATTGATTTTGAGTGGCTTGAGATTTGAGGTTTTCAGGTACATCTTAAGATGAATAAGTTTTCAAAGTCGTGCAGGAGGCATGTAGTTACTTGTGTTCTCCCTCATATGATTCTGTTGTGTTGTTTTGTTAGGGTAAAGTTGTTTATTGCCTATTGTATACTCTTATCTCCAAGGGGGCCTCTTCATATGTCTTTCTTAGAGTATAGTGTAATAATTATATTTTTATGTACGTGGTTAATGTTGTGGGATTATGTAAAGAATGTTGAAATGAGTTTTTGGAATGGAATGTGAAATTTGTTTTGAAAATTTTAAACTTTTCCCATATCCATGTGTTTCTGGTATATCAAATTATCTAACATTACCGTATTTGGTCGTCGAGGATTAATAACTATGGATGACTGAAGTACCCGTAGCCGTTAGTTTTGAGCCTCTAAGTGGGGGATATTACAAGTTGGAATCAGAGCATAGGTTTATGAAAACTTAAGCAATTTAAACTTAGAAAGATTTCCAAAACACAATCCAATGAATCAGAGATATGATCGGGATTTGGGTTAACACGATTGTATCGTACTTTTATTTGATATATATAGGTGTATATATATAAGTACGTAATCCCTCTTTATCTTAGACATTTCTTCCGTGTCTTACTAAGGCTCATATACAGATTTACGGAAAAGAAGATATGTAAGCAGGAAATGGAAGAGGAAATCTTGGTGGAGGAAGCACCACAACTGATGGAAATGCTTGACCTAATACCCGGAGGAACCAAGGTCGATAGGCTAATGCTAATCAAAATGCGAAAGCCGATGTGGATCTTGGAAATCCGATAGTAGATGCGGGGATGATGTATCAATTCCTTGTTTTTTTAATGTAAACAGGAGCCGTTGGAGTGACTGGAAATATTGGAGGAGCAAATCCTGTGGTTCACGCTGAGAATAATTATGCCAAGTCGAATAGAGATTACACCACTTTGGGTGGAAAGCCGTTTATCGGAATGGAAGATTCTATAGAAGTGGATAATTGGCTGTTACACTATGAAAGGATTTTCTCTGCTTTGGGTTTAGAAGATGAGCAGAAGAGAAGGTTGGCCACTAGGTAGTTGCAAGGGTCAGCATTTCACTGGTAGAATGGTTCGACCACTAGAGTTTTAGAGGAAGATTTGACTTGAGCTAATTTTCGAAGATGATTCGAACAGAGGTTTATTTCTGAAGTTGCCAAGTCAGCATTAATGAGAAGAATTATGGATTTAGTTCAGGGAGACATGTTAGTTATCCAGTATGCAAATAAATTTGATGAGCTATCTCGATATGGATATGCTTCTATAGACACTGACAACAGAAGGAATGAAAGGTTCATTCGGGGTTTGAGACCTGAGCTTGCTAGAGCGACCATGATTCAAATTCGAGATCCTAGTAATATAGTAATGGAGATAGCAATCCGCCATGTGGAGATGCTTGTTGTTTGCGCTAGAGAGAAGCCAGTTAAATCACAAGATCCTTAAGGTAATAAGAGGAAGTTCTTAAAAAAGAAAGGAGGCCAGAAGGGAGATTCAGCCAAGAAGTCAAAAGCTGTTTTAGTCTACTGCAAATGTGATAAGAAGGGTCACTATTCGAATGAGTCCGGTCAGGAAAAGGGCAGAAGAAAGCTGTGGATAAGAAGCATGTTAAGTGCTACAACTGTGATCAAGTTGGGTATTACAAGAACCAGTGTCCAGAGCCAGTTAGGGTAGAAAAAGGAAAGGTTTTTGTCATTGGACCACCGTCTTCTTCAAGACCAACAGCAGTAGAAAAGGGAAAGACTGTGATGGAAGGTAAATTTTTGATTCAAAGTATTCCAGTCAGATACTATTTGATACTGGTGCATCACATTCATTTATATCTCAGAATCTGGTAGATATGTTATGTTTAGAACCCACCTAACTTGTTTCTTCCTTAGGGGTTGCAAATCCAATGGGAGGGTATGCAACTCTAGGGATGAGATTGACCGGATAGAACTTGATTTGTTATCATATGTTTGCATGTAGTCTATATGTTTATGATTTCGTAGATTTCAGGATCATTTTGGGTTTGGATTGGTTGGGTAGATATAAGGCTAGGATATTTTGCCAGGATGTGAAAATATCATTAAGGCATCCAAATAGTCATAATCGAATCATCTTCTCGATGGACAATTCCGACCGGAGTGTTTGTGTTGTGTTAAGTGCCTTGGAAGTAGCGGAAGAGCTAAGTCAGGTTCGAGTTGCAAGAGAATTTGCATATGTATTTGAGCCTATCACAGGACTATCACCGAAATAAGCTATTGAGTTTCGGATAGATCTTATGCCGGGAGCTAAACCTATCAGTAGACCACCTAGCAAGACAACATCGATTGAGATGAAAGAATTGAAGGTGCGGCTAGTGGATTTAGAAGGAAGGAATTTTATTAGACCAAGCAGTTCGCCTTAGGGAGCGATCACCATTTTCGTAAAGAAGCCAGATGGGTCATTGAGGATGTGCATCGACTACCGTAAGATGAACGAAAAGACGATCAAGAATAGATATCCTTTGCCGCGAATTGACGATAAGTTCAATCAGTTGAGTGGAGCCAGTGTGTTTTCCCTATTGGATTTGGCGACTGGTTTCCATCGGTTGAGAGTGGCAGAGGTCAGTATTCCTTAGACAGTATTTCGAACTAGGTATGTTTCGTATGAATGGTTAGTGATGCCATTTAAGTTGACGAATTCACTTGATTTCTTCGTGGACTTGATGAACCAGGTTTTCTGAGAGCATTTAGATAGGTTCGTGTTGGTATTCATGGATGACATTTTGGTATACTCGAAAGATGAGAGAGAGCATGAAGGTCATCTGAGATTAGTGCTTGAGACACTGAAGGAGGATCAGCTAAAGGGAACTTTTCCAAATGTCATTTTTGGAAGAAAGAGGTCAAGTTTCTTGGTCATGTAGTTTCGAAGGAAGGATCGACAGTAGATCCAGTTAAGATTGAAGCTGTCAATAATTGAAAGAGACTAGAGACGGTAACCGAGATCAGAATTTTTCTCGAACTTGCTGGCTATTACCGAAGATTCATTAGAGATTTTTCATGGATAGAGGTACCTTTGACCAAGTTGACTAGGAAAGATGTGAAGTTTATTTGGTCTAACAAATGTGAGGAAGGGTTCCTTAAATTAAAGCATTTGTTGACCAATGCACCAGTGTTAGTTGTTCCAAATGGAAACCAAGGGTTGCTGGTGTACACTGATGCATATGGAATGGAATTCAGAGCCGTGTTGATGTAGAATGGTAAAGTCATTGCCTTTGCTTCTCGACAACTTAGACGACATGGGGTGAAATATCCAACTCATGATTTGGAGTTGGCTGCGGTGATCGTCACGTAAAAGATTTGGAGACGTTGGCTCTTAGAGGAGAGATTTAAGCTATACACTGATAATAAGTCTTTAATATATTTATTCTCTCATAAAGAGTTGAATATGCAACAGCATGGGTGGCTGATGTTTTTGTCTGCTTATGATTTCGGCATAGAATATACTCCTGGGAAAGGAAATAAGGTAGCAGATGCCCTTAGCAGGAAACATTAAAATATGGCATTTGCTATGTTGGCAGAATGGAAGGATTTAGAAATTTTGGCTATGTGTAGTATAAAGACGAGATTGCTGCTAATTCTAGTCAGAGTACTTCAATGTTGGCCTATTTAGAGGTTCGACCAGTGTTGATCGAAGGGTAGCTTCTATATAGAAAGAGGATCCAAAATTAGCTGAGAAAATTAGAAGACTCAAGGTGGGATCCGTGATTAATGATCTAAAATATTTTAGCGTCGACCAGAGAGGAAGGGTTAGAAAGATGGGACGATTGTGCATTCCGAATGTAGAGAACTTAAGAAGAGAAGTTCAATAAGAAAGTCATCGATCCAAATTTATGATTCATCCTATAGGAACCATGAGATATCAAGATATGAAGAGGAGCTTCTATTGGGAAGGCATGAAAAGGGATGTTGGCTTGTGGGTTAGGCAGTGTGCCAACTGTCAACAAGTGAATGCCGAACATCAGAAGCCGAGCGGGTTGCTTCAGCCTTTAGAGATTCCAGTTTGGAAGTGGGATTCTATATCCATGGATCTCATAGACGGGTTGCCATGGTCGAACAAGGGAAATGAAAGCATATGGGTCATAGTGGACAGATTGACTAAAAGCGCTCATTTCATTCCAGTCAAGTCAACCACGACGGCACTTGTTTTGGCGAAGTTGTTTGTGAAGAACATAGTTAGACTTCATGGAATTCCTAGTGGCATAGTCGGCGATAGAGATGCATTACTCACTAGTGAGTATTGGAGAAGTCTACAGAGAGTATTAGGTACCAAGATCAAGATGAGTATAGCATATCACCTACAGACGGATGGGCATACTGAGAGAGTCAATAAAGTTCTTAAAAATTTGTTGAGACTTTGTGTATTATACTTTGGTGGATCTTGGGAAGATCACTTGCATTTGATTGAATTTTCCTTTAATAATAGTTATCAGACTAGTATAGGAATTGTGCCTTTTGAAGCTTTGTATGGTAGGCTATGCAAATCGCTAGCATGTTGGTTAGAGACTGGAGACAGATTAGTCTTAGGTCCTAATTTGGTCAGAGATGTGTCAGAGAAGATTGAATTGATCCAAGAACGAATAAAGGAAGCTCAATCGAGACAAAAGGGCTACATAGTTAAAAGGCATAAAGACTTAGATTTCTCAGTTGGAGACATGGTTTTCATTAGTATATCATCGATGAAAGGTGTGATATAAATTGGAAAGTTGAGAAAGCTGGCCCCCAAATAAGTTGGTCCATTCCAGATTTTGGAGAGGATTGGAAAGCTTGCATGCAGAATAAAGTTGCCAAGAAATATGGCAGGTGTCCATAATGTATTCCATGTGTCTCATCTTCGCAAATATGTGCATGATCCAGAGACTACCATTTATCCAACAGAATTGGAAGACTTGGTAGTAGAGCCTAATTTAACAGTTGTTAGATAAACAGTTCGGTTTGTGGTGAGAGATGAGAAAAGATTGAGATTCAAGGCAGTCAAGTTGGTGAAAGTTCAGTGGAGCGGCAACGAAAAGGACTGTACTTGGGAGACAGAGGACAGGATTCGAGATACTTATCCTGATCTGTTTTAAGAGTATGTCTATATTTGATTTATATAGATGATCACTAGTTAGATAGACCGGTATGGTTGTTAAGAGTTGTACAGTGCTATGATTTGTATTTAGTCCTTGCTGAATTTCAATGATAAATTTTTTTAAGGAGGGAAGCCTGTAACACCACTAATTTTAATAACATTATTCATGATATTTAATTAGATAAATTAAATAGAATAATATAAACGTTAAGTGATATGGGGATTGAGATTTGAATAAAAATTTAATGGCGATGCTTATTAATTCAAATGGATTTAAGAATGATTTATAAGATAATTAAAATACACATGGGTATATTAGGTATTTTCCATACATAACATTTACTCTATATATATACATACATAGATCTTTACCTCTAAGGCCATTCATATTCATATCTCATTTTCAGAAAAATAAATGTAAATTGAAGAGGATAAGGCTGGCCATTATTAGAGAAGAAAAGGAAAGTAAATTCAAAGAAAAGAAAAAGAATTAAGAAAGGGGAATAATCTTAAATCCAAATTAATCTCCTTATCATAAATTAAGGTATATGATTATTTCCATCTTTAATTTCTGAATATATGTTTCGGAATAAAGTTTAATTTGGATTCTATGATGTTTTATGATGATATGTTTGAATAAAGTTTGTTTAAATTTAAATAATTCTTAAATAAAGATTTATACGGTTTTAGGCAAAAACCGAGTGATACTGCTGTTTAAATGGCATGGAAATTTTTTATGGTATATATAACATGATTTTGAACTTGGGTTTCAAATTTGATAATTTTCCAAGCTATGGAAAGTTTATTACGAATTTTTATGTGAAAATATGATCAATTGGGTTTAAGAATTTATTTCAGAAATTATATCAGGAATTTGGGTTTGAAATTTTGATATGTTAGATAACATGATCAAAGCGAATTACTGTAATTTTTGAGGATTTTCTTAAGTAATTTACAATATGAAATAATTTATTTTAAGAGAAGGATCTAAATGATTTACATATAAATTAAGACGAAGGGTTTATTTGCAAAAAGCTAATATTGATGTTTATCCAAAAATAAAAGGCAGTTAGTTTTTTAAAGCATGGAAAAAGTTGAGGCAACTAATTATAAGCTTACATGTAGGCAAGTTAGTGAATAAAAATTTGAAATTTAACCCAGAAAATTTGGTTTCATTCCTATCAGAGATACCTTTTGACTCATAGCTTTTGCCTTCGACTAAATTGAAACCACATTTAGTTAAAGCCAATGCACATAGTATCATCCACTGGGTACGTAGTGGATTGGAAAACGGCGGAAGGTATGGTGTCGAAAGCTTGGCTTTCGATGGAGTCGATACCTGTGTTTGTTTTAAAATATTAAGCGCTTCCTTAGTTTTACTAAAGCTTTCGACATAGTCGAAACATATGGTTTTGAAAGGAGTTTTATAATAGCTTTCGAAAGGGTTTCCATGTTTATCTTTAAACAAGAAGGGGTTTCGAAGGAGTTCCTTTAATTATAAATCAATGCTTTTGAAACAAGGGGTTCCAACATAGTCCCTGCCGCCAATTCTTTTACCTTTTGAGTGTGTTGTCGAAAGGTATTATTTGTTTTAAAGCTATATTAAGCCGCTTCCTAAATGCTTTCGAGAGGGTTATGGGTTTCAAAGCTATCCTTCAGTATTTTTAATACATGCTTACGACTCAGTCGAAAGGGATGGTTCCGATACCATCAAAAATTCTACAAATTTGTATACAGTAAAGAATGGTTTTGAAAGAGATACTTTCATTTATATTTACTTTGACCTAAATGATATTTTTAAAGGTGAACCCAATGATGTCGAAAGGGGGACTTTCAATATTTAAGAAGAGATGCTCCTAATGATTTCGAAGCTATGATTCTAATATTTAATAAGTAACACTTTATTATATTCGAAAGGTTTCGAAAGAAGGATTTTAAAGTGTTTTAAAAGACAATAGTCTAATGTTTTGAAAGGAGATATATTCTTTCGAAAGAGGCTATCCAGTGAGGTCGAAAGAAAGGTTCGAAGATTTTGAAAGTATAGTTTTCAAAACAAATAACCCAATCTCATCTAAAAGCAAAACCATAGCATATTAATGAACAAAGTATTTTGAAATGGACTTTATGAAGAAGTCTTAATGGGTTAAAAGAATTAACCAAGTTATATTGTTGCTTCTCCATAAATGTATATATTCACTTTGTAATGAACCCAAAACGATACTTTGGGAAAAGACAGAATAACCAGTTAGGTTAACCAGGTAGTGAATATAAATTAAAGATATTGGCAGGGGCCAATAGCTTAATAGTAAGCCCATGAAAACTGTATGAGGAAAATGACATTGGCAAGGGCCAATTGGTTCATAGTTAGTCCATGAAAACTATGCATAATTAAAGACATCAGTTAGACAGGTTTGTAATAAGCCCATGAAAGATATATTCGGATAAGAAAATGAAATATTGACAAATAGTCAATAGGTTCCTAGTTAACCCATGAAAACTAGGGTAAAAGAAAGATATTGACAGCTAGTCAATAAGTTCCTAGTCAGTCCATGAAAACTAGGATAAAAGAAATGATATTGGAGTTACCAATAGGTTCATAGTGATCCCATGAAAAATAGAAAAGTGGATAGGAAGTCCCTAAATGTTTTACTGGTTATTTGTCAGCCCGTGAACACTATTAGGTTAATAGTAATCCTAGAAACTATAACTATGTCTGATAATCAAAATGAAAGGTGATGGGTAATCCAGAATTGATTTAATTGTTTTGCATATCATCACATAATAATGTTTTGAATTGATTTAACCACTGTGGATGTAGGAGCATAGAAAATGGTTTATAAATTTTTTTACGATACTAGTGAGGGAAAACCCATTTCGCTAAGTGGCGTGGTCTCACTAGAAATCTAAATAATTTGAGATGGTAGATTATTATTCATGCCAGGCTTTACATCTGACTCGAAGTTAAGTTTTTCCCATAAACTCTCGGGTACCCAATTGATTTTAAATAGTTTGAGATTTGAGGTTTTCAGGTACCTCCTAAGATGAATAAGTTTCCGAAGTCGTGCAGGAGGCATGTAGTTGCTTGAGTTCTCTCTCATATGATTTCGTTGTGTTGTTTTGTTAAGACAAAGTTGTTTATTGCCTATTATGTACCCCGATCACCAAGGAGGCATATTCATAAGTCGCTCTTGGAGTATATTATAATAAATAGATTTTTCTAAAAATGGTTAACGTTGTAGGATCATGTAAAGAATGTTGAAATGGGTTTTCGAAGTGGAATGTGAAAGTTGTTTTGTAATTTTTAAACATTTCCCATATCCATGTGTTTCTGGTATATCAATTTATCTAACATTACCGTATTTGGTCGTCGAGGATTAATAACTTTGGATGACTGCAGTATCTGTATCATTTAGTTTTGGGCCTCCAAGTGGGGGATGTTAAATAATTATTAATTAATTTTTTATCAAGAAGGTTTAATTATTAATCAATTGTTAATTAAGTTAATATTTATTTAAGATTTAACTATTATTAAATAAAAGGCTTAAAAATACTATTAATTAAAAAAGGTTTTAAACTTTTTTATCACTTTGTTTCTTAGGATCGATTTTGAAAGTGACTAATAAGGATTGTGCAATATGGAATATTAAACTATTTACTACTGTAGAATATAAATATAAAAATAAATAATAACGTAAATGATACCAGAGATTTTTATACTGGTTCGAACTTCCCGTATTACGTCCATCCGCATACTCCTTCTGGAATTTAACTATCAACCCTCACTTGACCCAGAGGAACATGTATTATACCGTTTGAGCAACCGAACAGGACTTCTACCGCCTAAGCAACATAATATGACTTCAACTGCTTGAGCAACCGAACAGGACTTCCAGTATAATAGTAAAATTGTTTTTGACTGAGTATGCTCTTAAATTGCACCGATAAGTCAATAACATACACCCTTCCTATAATCTTCTTCTTTGTGGTATATCATGTAATTCGTGAAGATATAAAGTTTACTAAACCACTAATGAAGTTTGCTTAAATGAATAAGTGATTAGAATGAAATATTTGAATGTAAATAGCAAGATAGTTTAGACAAATAAGAATAAGAATTAAAATCAGAATTGGCGATTAAAATAATGGATTTCATGGCTATTATAGTGATTATGAGTTGCAATCATTCATGAAAAGTAGCCATGAAAGAATATGGAAGCAGCTCTTGAATCAAGAGTTATTTCTATTCACTGAAATGAAGTGTCCGTTTAAAATATAGCTGTTATGAAGATTCCGCCGTCTGGATAGAGCGAATCAGCCAGATGAGTGGATTAAAATTTGATACAGTAAGAAAATAATGCAAAAATGACTCAATTCAGCCGGTTGAACTTGCAAGGTCAGCCGTCTGAATGTTCAAAGAAAATTGTGCACACGCACAGAATTCAGCCGGCAAACCGTAGCCACTCAGTCGGCTGAATTATGTGTTTTTTGGAAAATAAAGAATATGTTTGAAAAACTTTTAGCATATGAACGATGCTTTGAAATTTTTTAGCTTATAAACAATGTTTAGAAAAACTTTAAACTGCATGTGCATGCATATACCACTCTAAAGAAATTTTAACATGAATTTACTGCTAAACTCAGACTTTAGACTAAATATTTTGCTGAAGCTTCTACCTGAAATCTGGTCTGTGAGTTGTTGGATTATTTCTCGAGTAAAAGCAAAATCTTCTTCAGTAAGTCCGGTTAGTTCATATAATATTTATTTATATAGTTGTCACAATCAAAACGTCATTATTCTAGGTTCTAAGATTATCCCCCTTTTTGGTGATGATAACTATGTAAGCCTTTTTTTAAATATATAAAGTAATTTTCTCCCCCGAATGAATACCCCCTATTAATCCTATTCTCCCTCTTTGTCATCGATAAAAAGGAAAAAGAATTCATATGAGAAATAAAATAGGCAAACATTTCACATAGACATATAGATACATAAATATTACAAACATATAAGCATTTCACATAGATACTTCACAGAGGAAATGATACCTGTGATTGAAATAAATATCGCAAACACCTGCCCTTAAGTATAATGTTTCTCTCTATCAATATGCATATGAATTTCTCCCCCATTGTCATTATCAAAAAGAATGAGGGAATATAAAATATCTTGTACATAGCAAGATAAACCCAATATTAGTTATGGAGAAAATAAATTAGATTTTACCGTATTTACTGAAGCCCATATTTCATTGCAAGAACGTAATTTTATTAAATGTATGGAACATCCTTCAAAATTCTAAAATTTATCCTTCCCTTTTGTTTCTCCAAGTACATTGAAAATTTGAACATCATGTTTGTGGCTTCATTTCCATAAGTATTAGAAAATTTGGAATATATCTCCCCTTTCATATGCGGTGTACCTGAAAAAAAAGATATATGTTATGGTACCCACTTCCTATGTTGGGGTCTGAGGGTTAGGTTTTTGGAAGCCATACCGGTTTGGGTGTGGTTGAACCTTTATAAATATATTTTTCATTATTAACTACTATAACAAAATAATCATAAATGTATTTTTCTCTGTTTTTCCAATTAATAGGAACCCAAATACTTAGATAGTTTTTATTCATATTTTCCGTCAATGATTTTATACTTTTAGAGATATTATAAACATTATTGGTCATAGCAATACTTGAATTTCTATAAAAATTGGATTTAGACTTTACTCGAAATCTAGTACTAACACTAACATTTTTACTATACATGAAAGTGTATCTAGTGCTATTTCTACAATCATTTTTATTATATCCTAAACCACTTTCCTCATGTTAAGGTCTAGAATAAGATAAAATCATGTTTAAATCATTTTGACCTTTATTAAATTCCATGAATTCATCTTACGTTTTTAAAATTTAGTTTTAAAGTCACAATTGTTATTTTCAAAAGAAATAATACCATTCAAAATATTAAGCATTCTCATTTTTTAACGTACAATTCTCATTTTTGAGAAGAAATTTTGAGATTCTGAATTATCTGAAGTGGATAGTAATAAATCATTTTGTCTTTTCAAATCAAAAATTTCTTTTGAAAATTTTTCCTACTCCTTTTCAAATCAGATGTTTTGTTCATCCAGAAATTCTTTAAGAGTTATAAAATTATTTTTTAAAACACCTAGTTGATTTTCTAAATTTATTGTCTCATTTTTCAATTTTTCATTTTCAAGTTTGACAAATTTCAACTTTTCTAAAATAATAAAATTAAGCTTTGAGATCTTATCACTTATACTAATTAATTCATTATTATCATTTATTGAAATTTGTAAATCAGATAGTACCTTTTTGTAGTCCTCATTGGTGGCTTTGACAGGGATTTTGCTTGTTGTATTAAAATTTGATCTTTTTCTGGCCATTATTTTACGATGTTGTGACGATCGATAGAATTCCAAGCTCTGATACCAAATGAAAGGGACTAAGGATCATGCAGTATTGAATATTAACTAAACTATTTACTAGTGCAGAATATAATATAAAAATAAATAATAAAGTAATTGAGATCAGATATTTTTGTACTGGTTCGAACTTCTTGTTCTATGTCCAGTCCTAGACTCCTTCTGGAATTTAACTATCAACTCTCACTTGACTCGGAGGAACATGTATTACACCGCCTGAGCAACCGAACATGACTTCCAATATAAATAGTAAAATTATTTCTGACTAAGTATGCTCTTAAATAGCACTGATAAGTCAATAAGGTACACCCTTCCCATAATCTTTTCTTTGTAGTATATCTTGTAATTCGTGAAGATAGTAAGTTTATTAAATCACTAATGTAGTTTGCTTGAATGATTAAGTGATTAGAATGAAATATTGAATGCAAATGGAAAGATAGTTTAGACAAATAAGAATGAGAATTAGAACCAGAATTGGTGATTAAAACAGGATTTCATGGCTATATTTAGTGATTAGGAGTTGTAATCGTTCGTGAAGAGTAGCCATGAGAAAATATGGAAGCAACTCTTGAATCAAGAGTTATTTCTATTCGTTGAAATGAAGTTTCTGTTTTATGAAGATTTAGCTATCTGAATAGAATGAATCAACCTGCTAAATGGATTAAAATTTTATCCAACAAGAAAATAGTGCAAAAATGACTCAGTTCAGCCGGTTGAATTTGCAAGGTCATCTATCTGAATGTTCAAAGAAAATTGTGCACATGCACAAAATTCAGCTGGCTGACCATAGCCACTCAATCGGCTGAATTATGTGTTTTCTAGCAAATAAAGAATGTTTTGAAAAAATTTTAGCATATGAATAATGTTCAGAAAATCTTTGAATTGCGTGTGCGTGTATATACCACTTCGGAGAGATCTTAGCATGAATTTACTTCTAAACTCAGACCTAAAGACTAAATATTTTGCCGAAGCTTCCGTCCAGAATCTGGTCTGCAAGTTGTTAGATTATTTCTCGAGGAAAAACAAAATCTTCTCCTGCAAGTACGGTTAGTGCATATAATATTTACCTATATCGTTGTCATAATCAGAACATCAAATTCTAGGTTCTAATACAACTTTCCTTTAAAAAGGATTGGTTTTACATACAAGAGATCTCTTTGTCTGTGCCATTAAATAGCCAAACAAATATGAACAAGTTATGCGATAATGTTAACACACTTTATTGAAAGTAAGTCATCTCATAGTTAGTACTAAAAACCAATGAATAGACTTTCCTCTATCTATGAGATCATGAACTAGATTTTTCTAAGCGAGGAATAGAGAAGTCGAATGTTGGAAACATGATAAATATAAAGGAGTTAGTTTTGACAAATGAGTCATGATAAATTAAATATATGGAAGATACTTCATTGAATACTTAATACTAAATTCCAAGATATGGAAACTCATCCCTATCCCGAGAAGTAAAAATGTACGTCGAGTCAAGGTTAGTATTCCAACTTATTTGACTTCATTGTTAATCAAGGGATAGTGCTGTTTGAAATCAGATAGTGGATTTTTTCACTATCGATAATTTCGCCTATTTAAAAATTATCAAATGTTGGTTCGGAGAGATCAGGATCGGGTAACATGAGTTATCTGAAAACCCCATTGAACCAACGTAAGCGTTCAAATTGGAAACATCTAGAAGAAGATGGAATCGAAGACAAATATATTAATAGTTCAAGGGCTACTTGCTACTAATTCTAAGGGTGACTTCGAAATAAATGGAGCAGAAGTAGTGCCTTCGGTTTACTCATATCTTGAACAACTTGTATGAATGAATGCTAACATTACATTGTCGCTTGGAGGGTAGTGGAAACATTCCAAGTAGGACCGCCATATAAAAAGGTAAACGTCGCCTTAAGCAAGTGACTAAAACTGGGGATATGCCGTAAGGCTATGTGGGTCGCACCTTTAAGGTATAGTGATATCCTGATCTTGATCGACATTTCTAGATTTTGAATGCTAGTGACTCGGGTACGGGTTTGGCCGCAACCGAGATAGTGACATATTTGGTACTATCTAGTAGGAGGTAGGCCAGTGCTGCCATATAGAGGGGTTTATATGAGGCCCTCCGTTCATTTTATCTAGAGATGTACTGTGACAGGCGACACCCCAGTAACCATGTCGTTGATGGAATCCAATCTCAAATAAGTCTCTTTATGGACTTAGTTGTATACCTATTATGCTTGAATATAATTACTATAACCATTTCGGTTTTGTTCAGTATTTACTTTAAACCTAGATATTATTATAATATCATTGGATGTTTTATAGAAATTCTTTGGTTATCATAAGGTGAAAACCCATCTGTGTTTATGTGCGGCCTGACCTTACGAGATACCTTTATATTTAAAGGAGTTTATAAGTATAATAATTTAGTTGTTTGGAATTTACTCACAACAGACCCATGTCTGACACAGAGTTTTCTTTTCTTTTCCCTAAAACTCTTGGGTACTTAAATTTGTACGAGTAGCCAAGTAGTCTAGGTTCTTACGGATGCATTTTCGAGGAGCATGGAGCAGAAGACTTTAGCGTTAGCCAGTTATCTATTTCGTTTCCACTATGTATGTATATATTTTTATCAGCATTATGGGGGAAGGCAGCTATAACTATCCCTAGCTGGAGTTAGTACCTGTTGTGACTTGATGTATCATTTGGAAGAGACTATATGTACTATCTTATATTCTATTATATGTGATTGTCTTGCGTTGTGAGATTATGTGTTCCTTTCTTCTTGTTTTTTCTTTTCATTTTACCCAATGACTTGTCTTTTGAATGCCTGGAAGATTGGCACACAAATACTGTGGATATATTAAGTGTCGCCTTTTGGAGTAAGAAAGACAGATTGTTACAAGTGGTATCAGAGCTTAGGTTAAGTGAAAACCTAGGCCTTAGCTGGGGTCAGCTCATTAGAGATAGGGTTAGTAATACCCTAGAATGAGTTTAGTCTATGGGAGGGCATACTTTTTTTTTATATATATATTAGAATTATTTCAGTAGCTTTGATATGTTTGATATAGTACCCTTTTTCCTTAAGAGTATCTTTTCTATGTATTCTAAAGATATCTTACTATATCCAAGTAGTAAGAATGAGTGATAGAGCAAGATGAGATAGACAAGTTAGTAACGCCACAACCACCAATGGTCAAGCTTCAAATGTTGGAGAGTTGGAGAAGTGGAAGAGGCAGCACCAGGTGTGGAATTTGCATCTTTGTGTGCATACTATCTAATTTAGGAGGAAAGCCGTTCAAGGGCACGGAATCCATCATCGAAGTCCAAGCTTAGCTTTTTATTGCGAAAAGGTTTTCAAGGGGTTGGATATTTTGGATGAACAAAAGCATTTCATAGAATATTAGTAGTCGCAAGATGGAGCTACGACATGGTGGGACTTTGTTACAACGAATGTTCCAAAAGATGATTTTTTCTTAGGTTAGATTTAAGGAGGTGTTTAAAGACCGTTTATGCCCACTGTAGGAAAGACTCGTATGGATATGAGTTTCTTGGATTTTAAGCAAGGAGATTTGTTGGTAGCTAAATTTGAAACCAAGTTTAATGGGCTATCTCGATTTTTCCCGGAATTGATTGATACCCTCTTAAGAAGAATGAGATGTTTTTGATGGGAACGAGAGAAGGATTTTAGGAGAAGATGACTGCCCATCTAAAGGGATCATTTGTGGATTTGGTAAACATGACTTTAAGCTAAATTTTTTTGGAGAAGAAGTAGCTGGTAGCAAGACATAGCAACAGTAATAGCAACATAAACAAGAGGAAGTTCAATCTGTAATGGATGAAGCAGTGGAAGGGAAAGTTAAGAGGAGATTAAGGGAACAAGTTTAAGGATGTTGAGTGTTTCCAGTGTAAGCAAAAGAGCCATCTGGAAAGGCTTTGCAAGAATTATGAAGCTTCCAAGCAGCAGGTGGGACCTATTGCTCTAATGGTTCAGAAGATGCTTTGCTACAATTGTTAACAACTATGGCACATTGTGAAGGATTGTCCACTAACGAAGAAGGGTCGGCAAGTCAATGCTTATGACATCAAGAATGAACCATCGACCTTAAAGAATATGAAAGGGAAAGGAGTTCTTGAAGGTACTTTAATTGCTAGTGGCATTTTTGTTCGAGTACTATCTGATACCGGGCTTCCCATAGTTTCATTTTCATAGAATTGGTAGATAGATTGCAATATTCCCCATGAATTGTGGAAACGCCTATTTGTGTGTTTAAGCCCACAGGAGGTATAACTAATTGACTAATGTAAATGTGCATATTACTTACCTTACCCAACATTTTATGCGACCTATATGTTTTGGATTTTAATAAGTTTGATGTTATACTCGGTATGGATTAGTTATGAAAGAACAAAGCTATCTTAGATTGTGTTGGGAGGATGGTATCTTTGATGGCCAAATTTGGAAAATTTGTTAAAAATACCATGTGATGATCTAGAAAAGTGAACGAGTAGTTTCTTGTATGCCTTAGAATCATTCCAAGAAGAGTAAGGTCTATATTAATTGTTAAGGATTTGCCTGATGTTTTTGAACTAGTTAGTAGTTTGCCTCCGCATCAAGGGATTGAGTTTCGTATTGACTTAATTCTCGGTTGGAAGCCTGTTGTTCAACTTATTCATAAAATATCTCCAAGAGAGAAAAGGGAGTTAAGCAATCAAATAGATGATGTGTTGAGAAGAGGGCTGATTAGACTAAGTCGTTTGAGTTAGGGAGAAGCTACAGTTTTTGTCGCAAAGGTCGATGGTTCTTTAAGACTTTGTGTGGATTATAGGGAGTTGAATAAGCAGACCATTCGAAATAAGTATCCATTACCCCGCACAGATCACATGTTTGACTAGCTTCATGGTACTAAAGTATTTTCTTAAATTGACCTTGTTATAGGATTTCACCAGTTAAGGATAGTGGAAGATAGTATACCCCTAACAGCCGTTAGAGGACCCAATTGTTTCTTCGAGTGGTTAGTTATGCCTTTTGGGCTACCAATGCATCGTCTTGATTTGTAGACCTTATAAACAGAGTTTTTAGGGATATGCTCAATAAATTTATGTTGGTTTTCATAGATGATATCCTAATTTACTTTAAAACGGAGGAAGAGCACAAAAACAATTTAGAAATAGTGCTGGAAACATTATGGAAGCACGTTTTAAAGGAAAAATATTCTAAGTGTCATTTTTGACAATCAAAAGTAAGATTCCTCGAACATGTTGTGACAGCGGATGGAATTTTGGTTGATCCAGCAAAGGTAGCAGTTGTTCAACAATGGAAGACACCGAAGACTCCTGCTTGGATGGATTTTTATAGGAGATTCATCGAGGGCTACTCCAAGATTGTCTCGCACCTAACTAAGTTGTCATAGAAGGATGAGAAGTTTGTTTGGACTCCAAAATGTAATTTTTGAATTGAAGAAGAGGTTGACAAGCACTTAGGTTTTAACTTTTCCAGACGGAGGAGAAGGGATTACTATGTATACCATGCTTATGGAATTGGTTTTGGTGCAGTTTTGATGCAACACAGGAGAGTCATTTCTTATGCTAGAAGGCAGTCGAAGCCTCATGTGAAGAATTATGCAACACATGATTTAGAGATAATGGCTGTTGTGTTTGCATTGAAGTCGTGAAAAGCATTACCTATTGCGTGAAAAGTTCGACCTCTTCACAGATCACAAGTCCTTGAAGTATCTTTTCACACGGAAGGATCTGAATATGCGGCAATAGTGGTGGTTGGAATTTCTGGTGGCGTAAGACTTGGATATTTTGTACACGCTGGGAAAGGCAAATGTGGTAGCGGATTCTTTGAGCGGGAATGCAATCTTGGCTCTTTTGGAAGTTACTCCGACTCTATTGGAGAGGATATCAAGTAACAAAGTGAAGATAGGCGCTTGATGGAAATTATCTAGGATATAGGTGAAGGTCATGGTTCAAGTTTTGAGATAGATCACCATGGTATTTTGCACATGAACGGGAGGATATGTGTTCCTAATTTCTGGTATTAAGCAGAAGTTTTAATAGAGTGTCATCAATCCAAGTTGTGTACTGATCCTGGTGTTTGAAAGATGCATAAGGATATGAAGCGGATATTCTGGTGGAAAGGGATGAAGTGGGATATCTCAATCTATGTTAGCCGATGTGCGAACTAGCAGCAAATCAAGGGCGATCACTAAAGGACTGCTGGGCTACTCCATCCACTTGAGATCCTGAATTGGAAATGGGAGCAAGTATCAATGGATTTTATTAATGGTTTGCCTTATGGATCGACTAACTAATAGTGCTCATTTTGTTCCAGTAAAGCCGACGAGGACAACAACATTGGCGGAAATTTATTATAGGGAGATTGTTTGACTGCATGGAGTTTTGATTATCATCATAATTGATCATCCGATCTTTACCGACTAATTTTGGAAAGCACTACAAGCAGCTTTGGAAACAAAGCTAAGTTTGAGCATAGCATACCATCCTCAAATGGATGGTCAAATAGAAAGAGTTAACTCGGTTTTGAAAGATCATATGCACCTGGAGGGAGTCTCATACAATAAAAGTTATCAAGCATGCATCGACATGGTACCTTATAAAGCTTTTTATGGATGGCCATGTAACTCACCAGTGTGTTAGGACTAAACCAGGGATCAGAGAGTGCTTGGTCCTGATATGATTCGAAAAGCTACAGAGAAGGCTATGGTGATCAAGAGGAGGATGAAAGAAGCTCAAGATCGATAGAAAAGCTATGTCGACCATAGGCAAAGGGATTTGGAATTTGTCGTTGGAGATTTTGTGTTTATGAAGATTCCTCGATCAGAGGAGTTGTTCATTTTGGGAGAGCCGCGAAGTTGGCGCCTGGGTATGTTGGTCCATTTTGAATTCTCAAAAGGTTTGGACCGCTTGCTTATAGAGTTGAGTTGCTGAAGATGTAATCAAGGGTCCATAATGTTTTCCATGTATCCTATTTTAGGAAGTACGTGCATGACCCATCACTGATTGTTGAGCCATCTATCCAAGAGGATTTGAAGGTGGAGCCAAACTTGACCGTGATAAGGTAGCCAGTTCGCATTGTGGATCAAGATGTGAAACAGTTCGCATTATGGATAGGGATGTGAAACAATTATGAAATAAGGTTGTAAGGTTGGTTAAGGTTCAATGGAGTGTAGATCCTAAAGACTGCACTTGGAAAACTGAAGATAGCACAATGGAAGCTTATCCCAATTTGATGAGAGGATAGTAGTTTGCTTGTTGTGTGGATTGTGTACTCTCTGTTTATGATGTAATTTCTTAGCATGTATCTTTCGTATGCATTTCACCATGTATGATATATGCCCTTTTGAGTTATTTTGTATTATCTTTTGGGTGTTAATTTAGGACGAAATTCTTTTAAGAGTGGAGATGTAATGACCCGTAATTTAATCACTTTAAATATAAATATTTGATATATTTGTAAATACTTAATTAATGAATTTTATAAATAAAATAAACCTCTTTTAGGTAATATCTAATGATGGAGAAGTTGTTTTAAAATTAGGCTTACAAAAGTAATTAGTTCTGAGAAAAATCGGAAATGTGATTGGAAATCGTTTTTTGGATTTTCGACTTTTCATCGTTTAGAAGGTGTTGAAAATTGTTGTGTACACTAGAGTATATATGTACACACGTTTATATAAATAAAATAGAAATGGTTAGGGTGAAATAGGTATAAAATTACTTACTTAAGTTCCAAAATAAGTTGGACTTTTCTTCTCCTTTGTACAAAAAATAAAAATAAAAGAAAATGTAAAGGGTACTTCACATCTTGTAAGAAGTGAAGTGATGGAGTGAAGGAGGTGGAGGTGATGGGAGATGTGTGGAACAAGGCAAAGGAGATAAGGAGAGGCGAGGGGGCTACATAATACGGAGAGTAAATGTATAAGCGCTAACAAAGTAATTTACATATTCCATTTTATATAAAACACAATTTTTTTCCATTCTCATTTTCATTCCATTCACTTACTTTCAAAACATTATTTCCCCCATTTCAAGCTCTCTTCTTATTTCCATGACCTCCTTTAAATTTTCAAGTCAAAAACCTTTCATACTTCTTAAATCCTTATACCTATTATAAAAACCCTCTTTTACTCCCTACTTCACTTAGCTTCCAAAAATAACTCAAAACCCCGCCTTTTACAAGCAAGGCTAAGCCCACACCACCAAGGCCGAACCAAAATTTCGCCTTCCAAGTCCATAAAGATAAATATTTTACAAAGAAAGTAGATCTGGGTGTTGGTGCTAGGTTGCAGTAGCTTTGATTTATAGTTGTGTGGATTTTGGTGAGTGAATCTCACCTTTTTAAAACAAACTTTTAAACTTTATTATAGTTAATAATTGTTGCTTGTTGTTTAGCTTAAAAAGAATGTTTGATTGTATTCATACATATATGTAACAACCCGGGATTGCAATTACCGAATAATAAATTAAGATTATAATTTTAATTTAAATGGAGCTAAAAATGAATTTTTTTTGGATAGGCTAATTTCTTTAAAATAAAGTGATTTGAAAAAAAAACGGGTGGTTTTATAATGGTGGGTTTTAGTTGGCTAATGAAGCATTAAATAGTTTTAATGAACATTAGGATGTCACTTCTCTTATTGGGTCAATTAGTGAAACCAAACCCATTACCCACCTCTATATATTATCTTAAACCCACCCTAAACCCCGACCCTCCTCTTCATAATTTCCTCAAACCCTAACACCTCCTAAAAACCTAATTAATGGCCTCCATTTGGTAGAAGATCCATATTCCTCTCCACATAGCTAATCTAGGTTAATACAAGCTAAAAGGTAAAGCAAATTCTTCTCTAATCACTCTCTAATCTTCATTCTAATTTCTGAAATTAATTTTTAATATATGGTTTTTGGTTTATTTTTGTTATGAAGCCTCTTGATCTCCTCTCTCTAGCTTTTGGAGCGCACAACAAGTGTGTGTGCATATTTTTCTGGCATTGGTTGAGGTAAAATTGCTAGCTAAATCCATTTTTACTTGATGCTAATGAGAGGTTTGCCCAAAAAAAATAAAAATTAAAGATCATTTCTGTAATTTTCGTTTTAGAATTGTAGCTGAAACGAAATCAGGCATAACTTCTTCATTTCTTAGCCGAATTCAATAATTTTAAATGTTCTGCAAAGCTTAGACATAGAGTTATAAGTTTCATGTACTGATTTTTCCGAAATTTTGCCATTTAGTAGATCAAAATCATGCTTGTTTGTTGCTATCCCGATAGTAAATTGACAGCAACTACAATCTCAGGCCTGCGAATTGTATTGGCCATAACTTAGACGTTTCTCATCCATTTTTGGTCAGATTTTCTGTGCTGCAAACTAGATACAATCTTCAGGTTATATTTTGATATTTTGCCATTTAGATGACCTGAAATGCGTTCGAAGACAGAAGACCAATTCTGGCTTTAACAAGTTATCCTGAGTTTCAATCTGATGTTGTTTTGCCTGTATCTCTCTCGTTTTTGATCCAAATTAGATAATTCCGGATGTTCCGGAAAGCTTAAAACATATGCTACAATTTTTGTACAGTGAGTTTTCTATATTTTTGAGGCTAACTATGTCAAAAATTAATTCTTCTACTATCTTCCCGAGAGCGATACACATATTAGCTCTGTGGATGAAACTGGAACTATTTTGGTCATAACTTTTGAGCCGCTAGTCAGTATAGAATGATTTTGGACTTTTTGAAAAGCTTAGAAACTAATTTACAACTTTCATGTTTTGTGTTTTGCAAAATTCTGAGGTGAAGAGAGTCGAAACCTCATTTATTTGTCGCTGTCTTGAGAAAAAACGACAATGACAGTGAATTTGCAAATCTGAGAATTGTAATCGTCATATCTCATCCATACTAATTCCGATTTTGATAAACTTCATACTGTTGAAAAGCTTACACTTACCTGAACAAATTTACTTCAATAAGTATTTTTTTTTATTTTGAAGTTTGTTATGTTAAAATATGAATTCCTTATAGCAGAGGTGAAATTAGTATAATGTGTAATCTCCGGATTTTTGATGATATTTTGATGATTTCGATAATTCCATTTGCATTCTTTTTAATGGAACAGAATTTAATTACCTAGCCCAAATGGGCTGGGGCTGCTGTTCCAGGCTTAAAGCCCGTTTGGACCTGAGCAAATATTCCTTCAGCTGTGTTTTATTACCCTGTTTCTGTTTAGGGTTGCAACTTCGTGACTCCGCCACGCCTACGTCCGTTATCGGAATTCGATATTTTTGGTCTCTTTGGAAAGATGGAGTTACAAACTCCATATCTGGAAAGTTTGGTCATCATCTGAGTTCTTTAGACCCTTCGAATTTTCTGTCAAAGTTGAACCCAGATCGTTGTGCAAAACAGTGCATTTCATGTTTCAAAGTCCGACTTTGGAACGTCACTGCGCCTTCGTTTCAAGTCGGAATTGAGAAATTCTTTTTGCAACTTGAAGTAGGAATATCGGACTACATTTCTGCAAATTTTCATGATATTTGGATTCAGTTTGCTAGTCTGAATATTTTTCCGAACATGGGTTCGCAGCAATATTTGGCCTATTTTTCCAACACTTGGAATATATTTTTTTGAGGTTTTTTCTGGATTTATCGATTTCTTGAGATTTGTTTCTGGATTTCGCGCACGGACTTCATAAAAATGTCTTAAAAGGATTTTTCACTCGAAATGGCTTTCAAAACTGCTATTTAGTATTACTTTAATTATTAAATTAATTACTCCATAATAGGAGAATTTTTAAAAGGACGTTTTAAAAGCGATTTCATTCCAAATAAAAATCCGTTTTCCACAACTATTTTCTGGAATAAAATTCCACACTCATTTTTGTGCACTTCAAGCGAAGTGGAGAAACGGTTGGGAAAAACCCCGACCTATGGAAGTGAGCGTGTTTCCTTTTCGGTTAATCCCTGACCATTTCGATTGATCGTTTTGCCTTTTGGCGCAGTTTATCGATAATATGAGATAAACTTTTGTTTACTATTTTGAGTGTGGAGTTGGCAGAAGGTAAGTAAACCGATTAGGGCGAACCAGTGGTATGGGACATTGCGTTAACCCTTTTCGGTTTCCTTTCTAGATGTTTCCGACACATTTGCCTGTTGGCGGCCAGTACTAGACCTCTGGGTCATTTGCCTTTTGGCGGTCTCTGGACATTCTGCTCATGTGAGCAGTATTATTGGTGCGTGCCATTGGTCTTTTACCCCATGGGGTGTCACCAATCACGCGTTTTGCCCCTGGGCATGCGGTACCACAAAACTACAGTACTTGGCGATAACGACTCTAGTCGTGCACGTGCATTTTTCTGATGATTTCTATGTCACTTTTGGAGTTGGTCCTTCGTCACCGCTCGAGTGATATGTGTTTTGCCATGTTGTATTGTCTTTTGGGGTATGTTCCCTTTGCCTTTGGCGATATATCTTTGCTTTGGCATTGATTTATGGTTAGATTCCATATTATGTGTTATCACTTATGGGCAACTATTTATAGCTTTTGCAACGCCGATGATATGAGGCATTATTGTTTACTCAACACTTGAGTGTTGATTATCTCTTTGGAGAGTTTATTATTGGTTGATGATTATGTGATCGTCTATTATATTATGTGGTTTACATCGCTCTTCTCTATGGAGAAGTACCTATCCTCTGTGTTACCGCATTATTATATCTCAGTTTATCTAACTGATTATTTAGCTAGCCTGACCCGAGTGTTTTATGCTCGGGTCAGACCGAGTTGTTTCAGGTTAGGTCTCTGGACTTAGCTTGCTCGGTGATTCCGCTCAGGACTTATCTGTTATGCTGTTAGATAGCTTTCTTATTGTCCGCTTTATGCTAGTTTGTTATTCAGACTTATCTTTACATATTTTTGACTCACATGTGTGAGCAGAGGCTTGTACCCACTTATGACATATTTGGATCTGTATTGACTATATATTGTTCCGAGACTCTGTGTCTGTTATGTTATTCTGTTTTGTGATGATTCTATCATTTAGTTATTATGTTTGTTCAGATAGATCTTTAACCATTGTAATTTCGTTATAAATATTTATCGGATATGTCGAACCACTTAAGAAAAAAAATAGATACCACATTTCGACGTATTCAGTAGATAGTTATAGCTTGATTACACATGGTCGCTTCCATTATACTCCATTCTCCACTTTAGCAGACGGTATTACCCCGTAATACTCTTTGCTAGAGTGGGTTTAGGAGTGAGGCGTTACAATATACGTGACTATGTGATGTTTGGTTATGGACTTGAAAGTGCAGTTGAAATGTTAAGTGATGGTTTGAAAGAAATGATCTTTACTTTGGTTATGGATGTTATGGAATTTGAAACAAATGCATGAGCTTATGTTATAGAGGTTGTATGTTAAAGGGAAAGTTAGCACTTGAATTTGTGTATGTTGTGACATCGAGATCTCGTGTGTTAAAACTTGTTTTACTTATTTATTTTCTAGAAAAAGTTTTATAAAGTTTTCAAAAAATTTATTTTTAGTTTCCAAACCTCTATACAAAGTTTATAAAGTAATTTATAATATAAGTGGTAAATTTTAACGACTGTTTGATATATAAGACAAGTTTTAAGGTTATAGTATCCATAGCGATAGTCACTGTGGATGTAGTTTGTAAAGCGATAATTTTTATGTGAACTAAAATGTATTTTCACTTTAGATATTTTTGAGAGTTTTTAAAACTATATTATAAGCACTGAAAAGTTTTAATTATTAATTAATTAATTAAGTAAGAGTTTAATGATTATTTAATTAATTAACTAAGTAAGGAGTTAAAGATTAATTTATTAATTAATTAAGTAAGGGTGATTAGTACTTAATTACTAATTAAGTAAGGTAATTATAGTTAATTAATTAAGTAAGGTAACTATAATTAATTAATTAATTAAGGTAATTATAATATATTAAGTAAGGTTTAATTTATTATTTAATTATTTATTTATTAAGAAAAAGTGTTAATAATTAATTAATTAACAATTAGTAAAAGTATAATTATTTAAATTATATATTAGTTAAATAAGGTTTAAATATTAATTAATATATTAATTAAGTAAAGATTTAAATATTATTAAAAAAAGGTTTAAACATAAAATTAATTAAATAAAGGTTTTTAATTTGTTTATCGCTTTATTTCCTAAGAACAATTTTGCCTAAAAAGCAATTTTCTTTTACAAAAGATGGATTTTAAATACAAGGGATTTCTTTGTCTGTACAATTAAGTAGCCACATAATATGAATAAGTTATTCTGAAAAGTTGACACATTTTATTCAAAGTAAGTCATCTCGTATTTAGTACCAAAAGCCGATGAGTAGACTTTCCTCTATCTGCGAGATTTAGTGTAATGACCCAACTGCGATATTGATATTATTAAAGAATATTATAAATAATGTCATCTAATATTTCAAAGAATATGGGTTGATAATGGCGACTAAATGTGAATATATCTTTCAACTAACATTCATGCGTCGTACTTACAGTCTATTTAATATCTTGAATGAAATTTTACTCATACAGTCTTAGTTCAAAGTAATAATCATACTAGTTTCTTAGAATCAAAACAGTAAAGTCATATATACAATAGTCACAGATCACAGCAGAATAATAAACATCATATACATATACAAAAGAGAGTCTATCAAATATAAGACTAGACCCATATAATATACATCTAATACAAATCTCTATCTCATATATACATCTCATAAGTAAACACAAATCCTAGATGAGATAAACTAAAAGTCAAAAATGTTTGTCTCCTGGCTAGCACAACCGTCCAAAGGTTAACCTGTCTTGTAACTTGAAAAGTCTCGGCCTTACCCAAGCATTAGAATAACACACGGGTCAGACTATCTTGAAATATCCAAAAGGGTAAGAACAAAATATAACATAAAGAAATATGACATATAAGTAAATCCAGATGTCCAAGATATAACAAGTCACAGAATTAAATTAACTCAGAATTTATCTCAAGGCACAGGGTGATATATTTAGGTCCCAAACACAGATTAGTCACTAAACGCAGAATTACAGAATAAAGTACAATATTCCTAATACAAAGAAACCAATTCCATACCGATCACTCGGATCATCCATACCGATCTTAATGATGATTATCTATATTGTTGCAAATAAATATGGTATCATACATACCAATCTAATACCAAGGATCGTCCATACCATGAAACAGAATCACAATCGATGTAAAGGATTGTAGCAATAATGACTTGAAGATTCCAAATTATTCATTATTATTGTTATATATTTATGATCGTAAAGAACCATTAGTATACCTCTTAAGGATCTATTGGTCTCACGAACACCAAAAGTAGATATACTCTAAAGTGCTAAATACTATTACTTTCAGTAATCAGTATAATTTAACCAAAACGTCCCATGCCGCCTAGTGAAAAATTCAAGTATTTACTAGAAGCTAGTAAATCTCACTTGTTACGAATACCACTGGAAAACCTGAACTACATTCTCTTAAGGATCCATCAGTCTCCCGAACACCAAAAAAGAGAATACAACTCTAAAGTATTAAATATTTCTTAATAGTAATCACAAGAATTTAACCAAGGCATCCCATACTACCCGATGAAATTTGAGTATTCACTAGTGAGCTAGTAAATTCCACTCAAACAATCTATTTAATGAGTTGTACAATATTCGATGAAGTGTTACTTTAAAGCATTTAAACCAATCAATAACACTAAGTTGATTATTAGTATTTCCCAAATAATAGAATTAAGGTTCTTAAAACATTTTATCTTATAGGAGTTTATAATTTAGAAAACAATATATAATTTTCCATAAATTCATTTATTATTTAACTTTATATAGATATTCACTATTTGATAAAAATATTCCACGAAACTGAATTATTTTTAAATTTCACTTATATATGTCCATAATTGTCTCAAATTATCGTACAAGACATTTGGTAAACAACCCATGTTCCAAATACACACACACACACACACACACATATATATATATATAATCCATTCATTTTGTAAATCCATAAGAACAAATAACCCAACCCTTAGAAATATTTAAACATTTGATTATAACTAACTTAGTTTATATTTCAAATCATCATTATTATACAAATAATATATATATATTCATACTTATAAATATTCTTTACATATGAAACAATTTTGTACTTAAAAAGATTTAAAGAAGCGGTTCGATTTGAAAATCAGCCTTTTGAAATCTCTAGTTAAAAACCATCTGACAAAAATTATGTGTTGAGCCATAAACCCATAAAAAACTTTACGGTAATAAAACTCTGAAACAAATTCATATATCAAAATCCAGAGGTAACATTGCAATTGTTATAAACTCGGCTATAAAACAATGCACATAACATTCAATGAAACACTTGGGAAAACCAATAATGGAACGGGCGATTTGGGTATCAACTTGGGGATAAAATAGCTCCAGGAAAACAGCCCATCGATGCACGGTAGACCTTTGGTATCATATCAGTCCAATTGTTTAGGTGAAACCAGGAGCGTTTCTAGCTTCAGGTTTCCCTTCGACGACCCATTTCCAATGATTTTCAAACTGCAACATGCTATGGTCTCTAGGGTGATGAATTTTGATCATGCATGCACACAAACATCATGGAATTAGGGCAATAAGAGATTATTAGGTTGGGGTTTTAGCTACCAGAGATCAAAGCAATAAAATATATCAATATCTCAATCAAATTGAAAACAGTACAATATCAATTCATTCAACAACACAACAACAACGTATAAGTTTAGAGATTAATTGTATGAGTGGTAACTCATCTTTTTTCCCTTGCTATAGCATTCTAGAATCCATAGCTCAATCATTTCAACCATTCCTATTTTAATTTCAGCAATTTGAAAAGGAAAGATTATAACCCTAAACCAAAACTAAGATTAAAATTTCTAATAACACATAAGAAGGTAGATGAGATCACCTTATTTCTATTTCTTCAATTGATATACAAAAGCCCTTTAATTTGCCTAAGATTTTGGGGACTAAAATAGCTAGGATTTTGAGACTTAGGAGATTTTGTTTTTTCTGTTTATGGAAATGATATAAGAATGAGAAATACTATACGTATATATTTCTCATCTCTCATCTCTCATCTCTCATCTCTCCTCTTTGGGTGAAGAGGGCTGATATATGAATAAAATAACAAGGTGTTACTAATTTACTAAGAGAAGTGTTGCTAATTCTTATTTTGTTTCTCTTATTGTAAAACACTATTTTATACTAAACAATGGTTTATAAACTATAATTTGATCTCTCAAAATCTACTAATATTAAGATATTTTATAAAATTAAATATACCCTTTGAAAATAAGTGTTATTCTTATTACTTTGATAAAAACAAATTATTAATTGTAAATATCTCACTTTTAAACAATAACTCTAATTATGGACATTTTCTTAAATTTACAAGACTTGCTGCAATAATTTGAGACGAAAAATATTTTATCACAAATCTCCACTTATAATAAATAAGTAAATAAAACTTTATAATTCATATTTTAAATTGGAAATTATTTCCACATATTTAATTATTACGTTTTCTAAAATTATTCTTATATTATCAAAAATAAGAATTAAGGTTCGTAAGAAGATATACATTAAATTTCCAAAAGTTATTTAATCCCAAATCCATTTTACGTTGGAAATTACAACTAAAAAATTCCAAATTTTATCTTAAGACTAATTAAAATAACCCAAATCATATTTTTAAGTTTAATTCTATGTAATCGCGACCAGGGTTGTTACATCTAGAACTTGATTTTCTAGATGAGCGATAGAGAAGTCAAAACGTTTGAAAAGTGATGAATATAAGAGAATTAATTTCTATAAAAGAATTAATTTCGATAAACTGGCATGATAAATTAAGTATATGGAAGATACTTCATTGCATACTTAACATTAAATTTCAAAGTATGGAAACTCGTCTCTATCCCGGGAAGTAAGAACGTACATCGAGTCAATTTTACTTTTCTAACTAGTCCGACTTCATTGTTAATCAAGGGATAATACCGTTTGAAATTGAAAAGTGGGGATAAGTATAGGATGTCTTATTTTTCATATGAAAATCTATACACATCCTAGATAATGAATTTGTCCACTTGATAACTTGGCCTGTTTTAAAATTATCGAATTTTGGTTCAGAGAGAACGAGACCAGGAAACATGAGTTATCTGAAAACCACTAGGAACTAACGTAAGCTTTTGAATTGGAAACATCTAGAAGATGATGGAATCGAAGATGAAGATCTTTGAAGTGCAAGAGCTACTTGTTGCTAATTCTAAGGGTGATTCCAAAATGGATGTAGTGCCTTTGGTTTGTTCATACCTTAAAAAATTTGTATGGACGAATGCCAGCATTGCATTGTCACTTAGTGGGTAGTGTTAGCATTTCAAGTAAGATCACTATATGAAATGGTAAATGTATCCTCAAGCCTCACAACTGGAACGAGTAAAATAGGGAATATGCCACCAGGCTATGTGGGTCGCACCCTTAGGGTATGGTCATCACTCGATCTAGATCGATATTTCATGATTTTGTATGCTAGTGACCTAGGTGCAGTTGCTGTTCGCAACTTGGGTGGTGACATATTTGATACTATCCAGTACGGGGTAGGCCTGTCTTGCCACGCAGGAGGTCTATGTGAGGCCCTCGGTACAGTTTATTGAGAGTTGTACTATGATAGGTGGTACCTAAGTACCATTTCCGTTGATGGAATCCAATCTTAAATAAGTGTCTTTACGGACTTAGTTGTATACCTATTATGCTGAAATGTAATTAATGTAACCACTTCGGCTATATTCAATATTTACGTTAAGCCCTAGACATTATTGTAATATCACTAGATTTTCTATAGAAATGTTTTGGCTATCATAAGGTAAAACCCTTCCATGTTTTCGTGCAACATAGTATTACAAGGTACCTTCATTTTTAAAGGAGTTTATAAGTATAATAATTCTGTTGTTTCGAGTTTACTCACAACAGACCCAGATTTGACCCGGAGTTTTCTTTTATTCTCCCAAAAATCTTGGGCACTCAAATTTGTGAGTAGTCTAGGATCTTACGGATGCGTTTTAGAGGAGCATGAAATGTGGGGCTATGATGTTAGCTAGTTATATATTTTATTTCCACTGTGTATGTATATTTTGTATCAGGATTGTGGGGGCATGCAACGATAGCTGTCCCTAGCTGGAGTTTATATTGTTCTGACTTTGATGTATCATTTTGGAAGAGACCTTATGTACTATCTTACATTATATTATATGTGATTGTCGTGTGTTGTGTGATTCTTTGTTTCTTTCTTCATTTTTTTCTTTTCTTTTACCCCAACCGCTTGTCTATCAAATGCCTAGACGATTGGCACATGAATATCGTGCATGTATTGAATGTCATCTTTAGGAGTAAAAAAGGCAGATCGTTATAGAATGTTCGTAAAGTTGTGAAGATATTTTAGATTTATAATTAGGTTGTAAGTTAGGTTGCTCTAGTTGAGTTGGAATGTGAATTTCTAAGTTTTGATTTATTTGAACCAAATTCCATGTAAATTTCATAAATTATCCAACTCTAAAATATGTATAAAGGTGTGTAGTTCAAATTAACAAGGGATATACCAAAACGGAAAGAGATATGTAAGGAATGGATGTTCTTTTTCATTGTTTACACTGTTTATTTCAATAAGAGAAAAGAAATGATTCCCTGTAATTTCAAACGAAGGAAAGATCCTACTTTGCTTAATTTATGAAAAAACTGTAATGGTATTCCTTTTTAGAAGGATAACTTCGATAAATTAAAATATGGAAAGAAATATTTTGGTTTAGAAATTAATATATAGACACACATATAACCGCGCTTAACATATAAAAGTAGAAATATATAAATATCGTAATTTATGACTATATACGTATTAGTTAGTAATTAACCAATTACGATTTATGGACATTAAATTTCAAATTTTACAGGCAATGATTCTGCAATTAATTTGAGGTAAAAGAATTAAATGGGGACTGATTAAGGAATTTAATATGGCAAGGAGAAATGGAATTGGCATAATAAATGGATTTTGAAATCAGCAAAAAGATTAAAGGGATTTAAATAAGGATTGATTAGAGATTGTCCAACTTTCACATTAATGATCAATTATTGAGGGTTTATGAACTGAATTAATGAGTGGACAACATTTATTACGAATTAAGATGAAAAATTAAGAAGGCTAAGAGATAGTGTAATGACATATTAGAAATGTCCATCTTAATTGAGTAAAAAGTGTTAGGACCATAACATTATCTACATCAGTTAACGAAAAATGACAACTTCCAGCAAAATTTTCTTTTTGAACTTTTAGGATTATAGTCGCTAATTGTCTCCCTTAGTTTATTATAAAAACATATGATATGATATAAAAAATGTTTCTGTTTTATCACCGTGTTGATTTTATGAATGCGACTAGATGACTAGATAAATATATACACATTGAAAAATGGCGTAAATAAGGATATTTCATAAGTACCTTAACTAGTAATAAACTATAGGTAAGACTGGAAGTTAATAAGGAATTAGGTTAGTAACTAAGAACAAAGGGTGCTTTAATCTCAATGACGTGAACGACGTCAATAATTCTTCCAGGACCAAGAGAAATTGATTTTTGAATATTTGAACAAAACTTTCCCTCTTTCAGATATTTGATGATTTCTCGCTCATCTCTCGACGAAACCGAGTGAGGTCAATTTTTAGAATATGGACCGATATCAACAACTTTCCTGTTGGTCGCTAAGGCTAATTGTGAATTGTTTGTGAGCAAATGATTTTTGAAGAGAGGATGGTTTATATTTTAATTTTTTTTTGGAATGAGCAAGTGAAGAAGCAGGAGGTTGAAAATAAAGAAGAATGTCTCAGTGTGTAAAAATGTAAATATAAAAGAGCAAGAGGCAAGGGGACAAGATAGCTAGGGTGAAAGGGACAAAGGTCAAGGGTGACAAGTGGGAACAAGGGAACAAGTAGGTAGCTCAATTGAAATGGTGCTGTGATTATTCGATGGCAAAGGAAATCATATACTTACAGGCTGACTATGTAATTTGGGTTTAAATTTTGAATTTAATGATTTTTGGTACCCCGCCACCCAATATCGCGTCCGCGTATGATCCGCGAATGACAGAAATAAAAAAATACAATCGTGCATAGAAATATGATGCGATCACAAAGAAACAATAAAACACGCCGGTTATCAATTTCTATTAAATTCAAAATTACGAACGTTCGACGTAAAACATATCAAACGGAGGTCCAATTATGTTCCATATTAAAAATTATGGAAAAGTTCTATAAATTAAATTAGAAATAGATCATCAAAAATCAAACAATTATTTGGAACGTAGAAAATCAAACAATTATTTGGAACCTAGATTTAACTATATTTAAAAACCCCAAAATCGAATATTTAAAACTAATTAAATATTCCAAAATTCGCAGCAATAAAATTCCGGGTCTTTCTATTCTCCCCACTTAAAAAGAATTTCATCCCCGAAATTTCACCACATAAACGCCTAATACTATTCATAAGTCTGCATGATGTTCATAGACCATTCATATACAAAATCAAATTCAATCACTGCTCAAATGCATTACTTGACTTCCAAACTAGTATGCTCACCCGATTCACTAGTGCTAACTTCGATTAGGTTTCTTGATTAGAAACCTCCATTCTCCATACATAGCCATATACTATGATATAAAACATTTTGTTCTATATTAAGAATCTTCACCAAGTGTTCTCCATCAAAAATCGAGTGATAAATCCTTACTCGAAATGTGTGAAACACCTCAAGTCATGCACTCGAATCTTTGATCGAGAACTATGTGAGAAAGGAAAATGGTCTATGTATAGCTTACATGCTCATCTAAAGGTTCTTATTTACCCAACTACTTTTTACCCTTCCATAAATATTTATTAAATCATTCCATAGAAATTACAGCTTAGGTTCGAAAATCTTAAATGACACAACTTACTTATGAAACCTGTCATAAAATCATTTTAAATTTATTAACTTTGTATAATACTCTCCTACATCCAAAGAATATATACAAAACATCTAATATTCTAATTCTACTCACTTTTAACTATTTGGATATAGGCCCAAAATAATTTTTGTGCCTTAGGACTGGGTCGACCAATTCAAGCTTTTTACCCATTCGGTCTGGTAAGTAACTAATGAGAGTAGGATGCTGGTATCCAAATTCCATCCTAAAGTTTACATTTTCCTTAGACACCTCTAAGGTAAAAAAAATTATCAGTCGATCTAGTAACATCAAATAATTTTTAACCTCCTAGTTGTCAAATTCAAAAGACACGGTCTAAATAAATAAAGTTTATTAAGTCTTCTTAATAAATTTGACCCAATTCAAACTTCATTTATTAATCTAATCATTTTAATCAAGATACCTTTATATTTTGGAAACATAAGAGCCATATACCCGGTTTTTATTTCAAAAACATTTTAAAATAATACTTTATTTTAAACCCTTAGAAAATATATGTACAGTCCAAGTAACTCCGAAATGATATATCCCCTCTACCAAGAAAGAAAATACTCAAAAGAATACCATCTGAACATATCTTCTACACATTTTTAGTCACTATCGAGGCACTCAAACTACTTAATTACAAAAATACTTCTTCTTTTCTAATCCCTTTTTGAAAAAAAACTATGTATATATATTTCTAGGTAAATAGTTTAAAAAAATATTTATTACCAACTTGCTTTGGATTCGTTCGGATTCAAACTTATTTTGATCGTACAATGATGAAGAGAATAATTTACTAAGTGCACTACAATGTCCGCCTAAGCAAACATTCGATTGTCACATAGAAGATTATTTCGATCATCACAAAACAAATCGAGACTCATTCCCTGAAACCAACCAATGAAAACACATCTTTCTTCAAAATTTTCTTTTCAAAGAAATCTATACTTCAAAACTCTCTCAAGTAAAACTATTATTTCTTTTTCGATAAATCAATTGAAATAATACTATACACATTTTTCCTTTTGTATACCAAATCATGTTTTGGGATCAAATCACAATTTGTTTTTACCATAACAAATCTATCACAAAACTTCTTTTTGAAATATTTTAATTCATAAGATATCTCCAAATAGTAATATTATTATCTTTTCAAAACTTTGAAAACTATTTACCAAAATCACCGAGATTTAAATTCTCAAATTCCCTTTATATATAAAACACGTTTTTATAAATCAAATTTATAAAATCACTCCTTTTAAAGGAAATCATTTCTCAAACATTTATTCCGAAAATATTCTAGCTTCCTTCTTTAACAAAACAACATTTAGTAAAACCTAACTTTTATAAAATCAACTTTGTATCAAATCATTTCTAAATATTTATTTCGAAATATTTAAATTTTCTTGAAATAAACAACTTTTATTGAACTCAAATTTTAACCCAACATTATCAACGAATGCCTTATAGTAAAATTGTGAAACTTAATTCACAAGGTATTCGTTTCAATGTTCACAAATTTTCCTATCCACCCAACCCCATGTTTCAAAAAGAAAGATTCTAGACAGATCAACAAATAATAGTCAATGCCCAAACCTAGACCAGCATTACTAGTTAAACTCTAAATGATAAAAGTTGAATATTATCACTTCCTAACAAGCAAACATATCAAAAATAACTATACCGATTTTTGAAAATTTTTCTTTATATATAAAATATACTCCTTGGTAAAATTATTTCATTTACCGGATTTAAAACAATATTGTGTCGATATGGTATTGTTCAAGTGTTTTGAAATCTCTATCGATAATGTTTGCCAGGCAAATCTACCAGGACCCAAAATTCAAACTTAACAGATTAAACAATACAGTAGAAAACATTATTATGAAAATAACAAACATGCGCTCTTATATATATACGCACTCAAACTCATTCTAGGATATTATTAATACCATCTCTAATGGGTTATTCATTCTAGAGCATTACTAACCCTATCTATAATGAGTTTACCCCATCAAGGCCTTGGTGTTCGCTCAACCTAATCTTCGATACCACGTGTAATAACCCAACTTTTTGACCCTTAAAAATCGATATTAATACAGCTACGGTATTCACGTGTCGAATATCCATGTGCTAGAAAGACAGATTGTTGGGGTGTAAGAAATAGAAGACAAAGTAGATTCTCACATCATGATGAGAATATAAATATAATATACACAATATCTTTACAAAAAGAAATCATCTTTATTCTACACACACAAAAGTTAGAGTACAGTAACCTATCATCAGCCCTGGACAGTTATAACAACCTGACCTTATAATTTTTGATAAATACAAACAAAAAATCAAGAACAACAAAAGATCAGAAAAATATAAGATACGCGATTACGTCTTGTCCAGGTCAGTCTAGTAAAACCAGCATGAGAAAACTCTATCAAATCATATTGATTTTTATATTTATAAAACCCTTCAAAACAAAAGGTATCTTGCAAGACCACACCGCACATAAACACGGACGGGTTCTTACCTTACGATAACCAAAACATTTTTATATAGAAAATCGATTGATATTATAATAATGTCTAGCGTTTAAAATAAATATTGAATCATAGCCGAAGTTGTTACATTATCAGCATAATAGGTATACAATCAAGTCCGCATGACGCTTATTGGAGAATGGATTCCAACAATAGCAAGGTAAGGGACTACCTTCCGTATAGTACATCTTTAGATAAAATGTCCCATGGGCTACAAACACATCTTCTCCTCTACCAACACAAGATCAGCCAAACCCTTACTGGATAGAACTGAATTTGTCATCACGCAGGTTGTTCCTAACCTTTATAGGGAGTTCTCATGCACAACCAAATCCATAATATGATAATCTAGAAAGGTGATGACACACCCTTATGGGAGCGGCCTACATAACCCTGTTGCATCTACCCTTCTTAGCCATTTTTGAGGTGTGAGGCATGAGGCTATGCCTTTACCTTTTAGCAATTCTCACTTGGAATGCTATCACTGCCCTCCTAGTATAAATGCAATGCCAACATTCTTCCATACAAGTTCGTTCTGGGTCTAAACAAAACAAAAGACACTACGTCTATTACATCCATTTTAGAATCACCCTCACAATTAGTAGCAAGTAGCCCTTGCACTTCAAAGAGCTCCGTCTTCAATCATCATCAAAATGTATTTCATTCGAATGTATATGTTGGATCGAAGTAGTTTTCGGATAACATATCCGATTCCGGTCTCTTCGAACCAACAACCGATAAATTCTTATTCACTCATTTTCAGTTCTTTCAGAAGCATGCAACAAGTATTTGAGTCCTCACCGGGAAACTCGAATATACACAACATACTTCCTGAGTCAAAACTTGCCAAGATTTGATTGTCGGTTATTTAACTATTAAATAAACAAACAGCAACAGTTCAAAGGTTTAATTACCCACAACAACCACTATGCCTGATAATAAATCATTCACTTAATTTATATCTCTTTCATAATGTTTATCAAAACATTCATATACTTATCTCATTGACATAAGTATATTCACAAAACATTGTGAAAGATTTCTTATTTCAAAATCATATAAAAAGGAACAAAACAAATGTTATATAAATTAGAGATAAGAATAACCTCAAACACTATTCCTTCAGTGTTAGGCATGAAACGAAAGTTCTACACCACTATAATTAAGAACGTTAGTTGAAGGAACTCCAATCTCAAATTCTTTTTATAATATAATTCTATAAATCCTTTTAATAAACTTCTTTCATTTATGCAATCTCATTTACTTGAATTCAAAATCCATTTATAAAACACTTTATGAATCTCGAAGTTAATTTACAAAACTCTTTTATAATATCCAAAACAATTTACAAAACTCTTTCCCAAATTTCAAGGTCTTTTCAATTTATAAAATTCTTTATATAAACTTTCCTTATTTAAAACAAAAGTTCTTTAATAAACTTTAATCAATAAAGTTCATTTGATAAAATCATTTACTAAAACACCTTGAAATAAAAAAGTTATTATTTAAACCTTCTTTATTTAATTATCTTTAAATCTCATTCAAAATAATAACCTTAGAATATCATTAATAATATATTAAATTAACTTTAAAAAATATCACTATACCAATAAATTAGCTTTAAAACAATATTAATATAGTAATTAATTACTTTCGAAACATCCTTAATATAATAACCAATTAATTTCAAAACATTATTAACCTAATAACTAATATTTTCAAAACATTAGTAAAATAAGATTAATGATTTTTAAAACAATATTAATATTATAATTAATTAACTTTAAAACAATATAAATATAGTTCTTACTTAACGTTTAAATAATATTAATATGAAAAGTAATTAACCCTTAATTATTAATAAACTATAATTAAATAACTTAAATAAATATAATTAAAATATAATTATACAACTTTAAATAAATAATTATATTAAAAAATTTAAACAATAATTAAATAACTTTAAAACAATAATTAAATATTCTTAAATAACTTTAAGCAATAACGAATCATATTAATAAAATAATTAACTTTAAATCATTATTTAAAACAATAATTAACTATTTTATAACCTTTATTAATAATTCCACAATGACCTTATTACTAAAAATAATTATCAATAACTTACATTAATTCAATAATTAACTTTTTATATTCAGAAAAAGGCTTAGCAATCACTATGGTACATAAACAAGTAACTATTTCATTCATTTTAACTTTCCAAGTTTAATCAATGAGATTTACATAATCAACATTTATGTAAACAAATTCAACACTTGACTATCACCCGTTAACACATCAGCTATTTAATAATGATTAATTGGCATATCAATTCACAATGTATAATCGGATATCCAAATATAATCTATTCGGCTAATTATAGCAGAATGGTGATTTATTTTGCTGAACAAGTGTCCAATTAATTTAATTAGTGGAACGAAAATTTTATTTGCTATAAGCGATTAATTATCCAATTCAATTTTATTTAACAGAATGGGGTTTATTTAGATAACACCCAAGAAGTATGACTAAGTAAGCTACGTAATTATTCAAATTAAAATAATTATAATCATGCAGTATTAATTTATCATTAAATTTTACTATACTAAAACTAGCAATAAATTATGTCAAGGTGTTGTGCCCGATAATATGAACTCAATGAAAAAATCCGTGGGTTAAACGAATTTAATATGATGGAGTTATGACATTTCCAAATCCAACACAGTCATTAATATAATTATTAATTATAAATCAATAATTTCTCACTCCCATATATAAAAAAACTGACCTAAACTAAAATAAACCTGCTTGCAATAATAGTGGCTTCCCTTCCCTTTTCCAAAATCAAACATCGTAAAGCAATAAAATGTGCACCGTTGTGCATGTGCACACTCGCAAAGCTCCTCCAATCACCCATTTGGAGAGAGGATGGTTTATATTTTCAAATATTTTTGGAATGAACAAGTCAAGAAGTAGGAGGTTGAAAATGAAGAAGAATGTCTCTATGCATATACATGTATATACAAAAAAGCTAGAGGCAAGGGAACAAGGTAAGTAGGGTGAAGGGGACAAAGGTCAGGGGAGACAAGTAGGAACAAGGGAACGAGTAGATGGCTGAGTTGAAATGGTGTTGTTCTTATTCAAAGGCAAAGGAGGCTGTATACTTGCAAGCTGACTATGTAATTTGGGTTTAAATTTTGAATTTAAAGATTTTCTGTACCCGCCTCCCAATATCGTGTCCGCGTACGAGCCGCGAATGACTGATGTAAAAAATACAATCTTGCATAGGAATGCGACGAGATCATAAAAAAACAATAAAACACTGTATATCAAATTCTATCAAATTCGAAAATGCCAACGTTTGACGTAAAATACGTCAAATGGAAGTTCAGTTATTTTTCAAATTAAAAATTATGAAAAAATTCTATAAATTAAATTAAAAATATGTCATCGAAAGTCGGAAAATTATTTGGAATATAGATTTAATTATATTTCTAAAAACTGAAATAAAAGATTTAAAACTAATTAAATATTCTAAAAATCAAAGCAATAAAATTCCGGGTCGTTACATGCCGATTAATTTCCATTTATGTATTACGTTTACTATTCAAAGATCCTTCATTTAATGCCATATGCGCATGCAATATATCCACCCTACTTCGAGGTATAAGTTTATATGTGTATACTTATGTATATAAGCTTCACTATACTCCCCAAAAAGAAAATCCAGCCTCCTCAAATAGGGAAGAGGTGGATGTAATGACCATTTAATACCTCAATCCCGAATTAGGCCCCCTATAACGTACTTGGCAGTCAACCGACCATAACTACGAAGGCCAATGACTCCTAGGTACCAGTTTACAATTTAGTGAGCCATATTACTGTAACGACCGTAAATTTTCGACTATTTAAATTGTTAAATTAACGAGTTTTGGCAATTTACTATAGAATGAAGTAACAAATGATAATTAAATTAATAACTTACAATTTGAATGGAAGTTCGATTAATTGAAATAATGTAAGTGTTATATTTGGTTATAAAAGTGGATATAAGAAACAAATGTAAATATTGAGTCAACCAATGAAACAATACAAATTTCATGCTAATTGAATACAATCAATATGGTGTGAGTAATTAAAATATTTGGTTGAAAATAAGAAACCCTTACAAGTGTGATTAAGGTTAATGGTAACAATTACTTGTTACCTGTTTAATTAGTTTATTAAACTTAATTGGATGTCATTGAAATTAAGTGTAGTTATATATTACATTTGTGTGAGTTAAGACAATAATGCAAATTTGTGAACGTAATAAAGTAAATAAAAATGTATATATTTGACAAAAATGTATAATAAAGTTAAATAAATTAACTGAGAATTTTTAATCGTAATTAATGTATATATTTGACAAAAATGCAATAAAATTGAAATATGATAGTTAATACAAACTAAAGATGGAAATTGGAGTGTATTTATGTAATGAAATGTAAAACAAATGGATGGTTATAGAGTAATAATGGATTTAATAGAAGGATTGAAATTGAACTATATCAATTTATTTGGAATTAATTATAAATAATTGGATTTAATCACAACTGAAATTTAACAATGTAATTGGTAAAATAATTTACATTGAATTGATATAGAAATTGGTTTTAAAGGAATTTAAATTTCTCACTAATCCTAAAGAATAGAAATTATAAAATAATTAAATTTGAATTGAAAAGGGTGAATTAATTAATTTAATATTAATTTAATTTAATAAAGTGAAAATAGCCATTTTGGCCACTGACTCGGATTTCGGCGAAACTAGGTTCATCGGATCCATAACAGTAAATTATTATAGGACTTCAAGTTTCGTAATGGTCGGACTTGTCGTTTTATCGTACGGGCTCGAAACGCCCAGAAATCAATTTGATTGAGATCAATTTGAAATAAGTTGATTTTAGCATAACTCTTCATACGATGGATTATAACTCGAAACCTATTCCATTGAGTTTAAAATATTTTAAAACATCTATTTTGAAATATGGGTTGACCCATTTGCGTTCCGGAGGCAGAACGGGCTTTTCGGGCCATTTATCGTTCAACATGTAAATTGGTCGTATCCATTCATTCTATTTTTCTTATCTGCCTATAAATACCTCGTTAGAAACCCTAATTTTTCCTCATATTCATATGTCTGTACGTACAATTCTTTATGTTCTTCTTCTTCTCAATGGCAGACAAACCAATTCCCAATTCAATTTCAATTCAAAATTCAACTTCAAAAATTCAAACTCCTCAAATAATATCGAATTATATATCGATTTGAAGCTCTCGATGAGCATATCTCAGATTTGTAATCCATTTTCCAATTTGAACCTCTATTTGCCTAGAAATTGAAGAACAAATATTGATCGTTCATCATGTTCCGATGAACGTCGATGGATCGTCAAATCACTTAAATCGTTGTGTAGAGGGGACCGAGGGGATGGCATCGGCATGATTCGTTCAATGATTGGATGACTAGATGGTTCAAAAAAATACATTAGGGTTTCCCCCTATTTCGGTGGTGGCTGCTGATTTGCTGGCGATCGGTGCTTGAGGGGAGGTCGGCCGGTCGTACGGCGTCGTTTGGGTGGGGGCGCGATCATCTCTAGCGGCGCAATGGTGTACAGGAGGCGACGACAGGTCGAAGTCAGTGGCAGCTTTGTCATCTTCGTATGCGAATTAGGATTGTGCAATGGTGATGACGTGTAAAGGTAAGGTGTACGTGTCTAATTATTTAATCTATTTTATATTTTTTAATTTTAATCGTTTAATCTTCTAACTCGAATAACTTTCACATCCGAGATCCGTTTCGCATGCGGTTTCTTGCGTTGGGATCGTATAAAAATTCAGATATTTTGGCCTTAGTTTGGATGAATTCGAAGACTGTTTGAATTTAGGCCATAATTTGGATTTAAATTCGATTTAAATTCAAAAGGTGAGTATTTTAACCCACTCACAACTTATATTTATTAAATTAAATAATGATGTGATTGGAAGTTTATTTGTGACTGTTTGGTATATTTTGAATCATCACCTCAGTTAATTTGTATTTATTTGAATTAAATCGTTATTTAATTTATTATTGAATATGAACTGCCAGTAAATACCTGTTATCGATGGTCATTTCTATATTGATATTTATTGATTGTTTTGGATGATGATTGTAATGGATGTTGATTGTTGATATTGGTTGAATGGATATTGTATTTTATATCGTTATAAACTACAAGTTCACTATGGGTTGAAATGATACATACCCGAATGATCTATAGAATAGGGAAAAATCGTTATGTATTGAAATGATAGACTTGAGCGATTTTATGGATTTTATATTAATTCGAGATTGCGGTTTGAAATGATATATAACCGTAAACTTTTAAATTGCGGATTGAAATAGTAAATATCTGTATCACTTGACCCTAGAGTAAGGAATTATATACGGACACCGGGTTGGTTAAATTAAATAATTTTTAAATCCTTAAATTTTTAAATTTAATAAAATGATATTTTCAAATGGAAATTTGATTTATAAAAATTGAAGTATTATTGAAAAATCAAGTTTTGCGTTGAAATATGAATTGGTTTAAAAAGGAATTTCCTTAAGAAATTAAATTGGAAGTTTGAAGTTAAACTTTTAAGTATAAATGAAATTCTATTGAAATTAAGTTATTAAATTTGTTTGAAAGTATCTTTGAAATATTTTTGGAATTGGAGTGATTCGAATTGATATTTGAACATGGATAGAAACCGATTTGAAATTCGACAGTTATTGAAATTTGAAAATTTGAAGGTTTGGAAATTGGGTTTGTCGATTTGAAAATTTAAATTGGTCTAAATGTGTTGAAATGAATGAATAGTTTAATTTGATATAAATTTCAAATTCATATTTTAATTTAAACTGCTTTAAAATATGTTATTTTAAAATTCCAAATTGTTATGATTTTCAAATTTATTCAACTATTTAACCAGTATTAACTATATGTATTATTTTGATCTATTTTAAACCAATTTAATTTATTTTAAAAATAATAATTAAACCCTTTCACTTTATTTTAAATCTAATTAATCTATTTTAAGCTATTTAATCTATTTTGATTATATTTAATCTAATTTAAATCTATTTAACTATCATAGATCAATTTAAAAGTATTTACCTATAATTAAACCGTTTAGAGCATTTTAACTATTTAGAACTATTTAAACTAATTTCTAAATTTCCAAACTAAGTACGTGGAAGAATTTATATTCATTTCAATTAGTTAAAAAAGAGAATAAGGTTAAATGATGTTATAACCTAAGTTGGAATTTTGAATGTTATAATAAATTGATATGATGATTTTGAAGTAAGGACTTAACCTGTTTTGGAACTATGATTTTTGGAAGAAATTATAATTTTGGAAACGATATGATTTGAAAATGGTATAAATGGTGAATTGACTTTTGAAAGGAAATGTAATTTCGAACTATTATTTCAAATATAGTATGATTTCGAAGGTGAATACGATTTCGAACGTAAGTAATGATTTTGAAAGTGATATTGTTTGAATTGAATACGATATTTTGGTATCGATTACGAAATGATTTTAGAAATGTAAAAGAACCATCCCGTGAGTAATAAGAGATTGGTTGTCAAAAAGACCGGGATCGGTTGTTGTCATACTCTCTGCCAATACCAAAAACCACTTTAACAACTGTGTACGTGGTGGAGATTCCAGAATAAAGTAGGATGGTGGCGACGATCCTATATGAGGTATATACGTGGACTAGACTCCCATGAGTTGGTTTAAGGTGGCTAAAACAGGAGAAATCGAAGGGCCAAGTGAGGTCATTCCTTCGATTGGTCATACTCCATCGATACCATATTCCGACTTTTGATTTATTTGGTGGCCACCATTCGATTTTACTTGGGAGTGTGTTCCGAGGTAGGTGATAGTAGCTGCTATGCGTTACCACCAGTCCGGAAGTGTAATTGGTATATCTACCCTGACATTGCCTAGTTGTACCTTGTCACCTACCCTAGCGCGCCTTCTACGAGTTTGTTTTGTACCATCCCTATGGAGTGCCCTTTGACGATACCCAGTGCGGGTGGGACTACGATACTGTATAGATTATGGAAACATATAAAATATGTTAAGGTGGAAATGTAAAGCCTTAACGCTATTTTAATACCTTTACTTTACTGTAGACATATTATAATAGCATATTGTACTACATAGTAGATAGTTTAACGGACCCTTATGAGACGTGAATCTCGAACATCTCTTAAGTTACTGCACTCACGTTAGACACTAGATATGAGATGTCAAACCCTGTAAACATCTATGACACCGTCACAGGCATACTTACCATTGATTTAACTTACATAAGATCTTTTAGTTCCGACTCGAGAGTTTTGTCTTTTCAATTCGCTCGGGTTAGCCTGAGCATTTCAGGATTTAAAGACTTATTCCGGAGGACGAAGACGAAGATGTGTACTATTACTATTTACTATATTATTCCACTGCATCATACTATTCCACTGTATTATTATTTATTTATCTCTAATATGTGCAACCCTGATACTGTGTTGTATAAGTATAATCAAATGTTTTGTAAACAGCTTCATGAACTGTTATCTGATTATTATATTTTGTCATTCCGCTGTGAGATTCTATTTTGTTTTATTTCTTTCTCTTTTTCTTATTTACCCCAGTAATAATCCGCCATTGTGTATGGTTTGAGTTGACACATGTGTCTGCTTAAACTGTCCAAAAAGGAGGGATGTTACAATTACTAACGCATCTCAAAGGCTCATCTAAGGGTTAACCGGTCCACCTCCAACCAAACAAACAAGTAAGCAAAATTTAAGGTCAATGCATATCCGATATAGACTCTACACTAGTAGGGAGTGTAATCCGTTAGGGCATAACCCAATTTTTTTTATAACAACTACTCTGGACCGCTGGTGGTCAAACCTATGCCCAACCCTACTCCACAAACATCAGTTCACCAACAGTGGTATCATAGCATCATCCTCCGAACCAAATCCCATTTAGACTTGCCCAATATAAGTCAAGGGATATTCCCACCCTCCTGGTCACTTAATATCTTTGATTTATAATTGAAACAGATCTCACTTTCTCAAATAAAACTGTCAAAGTTATTTAAGACTTCATAAATAAGGAAGAGGCAGACACAATGGTCATTTAATACTTCATCCTTGAAGTAAATCCCTTGACTACCCTAAAGGTACTTAGTCATTTAACTCTTCAACTACAAGGCTAACCCCGGTATATTTTCCCCTAAACCTGTATGCGAATGTATATCCCCATGGGTCCTATAGTTGGAGATTTCCCACATCAGTGGTACATATACACAACTCGTGGTGGCCTTTTATAGAGGGCAAACTTCCATTGTGTGACTCTATTGACTTCGCATCCCAACCCATACTAAATTAAGTCATTTATAACTAACCGAAATATTGGGCTAGTTCATATCCATCGCAAACGTATTATTGATGCCATATAATTTCAACTATGGAAATTATTACACCTTCTAAGTTAATTTATGAGTATTCATTTATTTACTATCAAAGGATTTTGTTTTATTTTATACGCTTACTATCTTTAACTTCTTATTTCATTAATGTTATTAAATGTCATTTATTACTCCCATTAAGGCTCTTCATAAATGGACTTTTATATTCAAATTGGAAAATTGTTAATGGCATTATTTATACAGTTCTAATTCAACTTGTTATGCCTATTTAACTCACTTCATTAATATCATATTCAGTTCTGTAATTAAATTAATTGAATGAATTTATATCTATACTTGATTATTGTAACTCCCAAATTAATCCTTTATTTATTACGTTATTCACATTTTAAGGTATTATTGGGAACAAATATGATAACCTACAATCAATTACACGTTACCATATATTTGTATTTATATCGTAGTTAACATTTATCTAATTATTTTCTAGATTTACACTTTACTTGTATGTATATGTACATATTAATTTTGTCAATGAGATTATATTTATTATACATTAAAATACATTGGAAATGTAATTTTCCTGACAAGGAAACAATTAAAATTGCAATTTTCCATAAACTACCAAAAAGAGGAATTTTCTGCGTTGCAAATTTCAAGAAATTATCCCTTTTAATCATATTGAAATAGACAGTGCAAACTACGAAAAAGGCATCCCTACTTTACACATCTCTTTCCATTTGCATATTCCTTATTATTTCAAACAACGTGCTTTTCATATGTTACTATGGAATTGGTTGGTCAATGGATATTTATATAGCAATCAATATAAACAAATCATATATTCTATGAATCCACTATATTAAATATATAAAATCTACATCCCAAATCAATTTAGAGCCTTCAAATTGAATAATTACAACTTGCAACCCAAATAATAATAATCTAGGATGACTTTACTATTTTATCAATATCATATTTTATAAACTTTAGGGATTATTCTTCCTAAATTCCACATTCAGGGTATATATGTCATTCCGTCAAAAAATAAATAATTTATTGAATATGTAGGCAAGATTTTCAAATAAATTCATTCATTTAATCCTGTAATTCAACGGCTTTTACACAGGCATATCAACAAAAATAAATCCTAACGACATAAATTCGGTATTGTGTAAAACATATAATCTATCACTCACCTTATGGTTTTCATATCTCACAATCCATCTGGTTCTCCTTACTTGACTCCTCATTACACCAAAAAAAACATTTTTTATAGTGTGCAAAAATGTTGTAATAAGATATGACAGCGTTTTAAAAAATGACGTATAAAGACATGCTATGGTAGGTCTAACTTATAACAACATACATATAAACGCTGCAATACAAAATAAAAGCTATGAATAATGCCTTTCACAACATGGGAGAAACGCCGTAATAGACTTTAACAGTGTTCTAATGAAGCTGTCTAACAACATGCTATAGTAAATCCTAAACTTATAATAGCATAAATAGAAACGCTGTCAAAAGTTTCTTTTTTACAACACTGAGGAAACACTATGTGTTGTTATTGATTTTTATAGCATTTACGTCAATTGAGCTATCATAGAGGTTTAATAACATACAATAACATATGCTCATTCTGCCAGTATATAAAACATATTCAAATGGTACCCTAAATAGGAATCACATAAACATTTTAAATGATTCAATTTATCGATTTAACGTCCAAATTTACACGATATCTGTAAAGCGAGTCTACCAAATATCTATAAACCAAATGCTCACAATATCCATACATCAAGTATACACCAAATACTACTACATAACAAAATTTTAAAATTCAGATAAACCTTACGCTTGCTAAGTTGAAAAGAACTTTAACCACTTCAATATGCAACACCTTGCTAATTTTGGACACCAAAAGTCTTTATTAATCTATAATAAAGAAATCCAACAATTAGTGATCAATTTTAAATTAAAAAGAAGATTGGTAAAAAGACAATAGAAGTATAATTAAAAATGATTCAGAAAGAGTAAATATTACTACAACAAGTAGATTTTAAGAATGAAATAAACAAAAAAATATAGCGGGAGAAGTTCAGCTAAGCAAGTTGCTGGATGAAGCATATGATGTTATACACATCAATTACACTGGAAGGGAAGATAAGATCAGTTGCTGCACCAATAGTCACTTTATAAATCGCAGAAGCACCAGCCAGTGGTGCCAGGAGTGGCCCCAACAATGGGATCTTGCTAAGTGGATTTGCTTATTGCAGTATCTACCGAGCATCAATAAAAGATACATTTTATATATATGCTTGCATAATTTATATGCACATGAAAGGGAAAAAAGAGAGGTACCATCTCAAGAGGGATCCCAATAACCCTTAGGGCTACTTCATGCTCCCAACTTGCAGTGCACCATGAATAAGCCCGGGTCTAAGTTTTACAACTATATTAATAAGAAGAAGAAAGAATTATTATTTAAGTGGGTACTTTTACAGTTTAAAGTATTTAGCTTCCCATACAATAACTCTTCCAATTTGCCAATTCTTAGATAACCAGGTTATAGTTTAATCACTTGATGCTTGTATGAATGAACAACTTGAAATTAAATTATCAACGTGTAGTCTACCTTTCGCATGTGCAAAATAACTATTTTGGTAGATATACTTAAATATGGGTTGTTTAACTCTTAAAATGATTACAGTTCCAAAACAGATGACATAATAATCTAATAATTATAAATTATTGACAATTAATTTTTTCTATCTTGGAATAGAATGTCAAATATGAACATACACGATGCATTAGAAAATACGATGTTATAGCCTTGCTTGGCAACAACCTTATTTGATGCTACTATGCTGCTAGGTTATTGCTATAAACAACACCAGTGAAGTTGCTGCTTAGCAGAAGATAAACTATAACAGTAAGAAACAACAACTGGGCACCTGTAAGAAGTAGTTATGAGGCTACTGCTTGTATCATAGTAAAGAAAGTCATCAACTTATATCAATTTTGAATTGCAATGTCCAGTTAAAAGAAATGTAGACTACAATGCATACAGTTCTTGCTATCATGTACATTAAGTAAACAACAAAGTTATTTTTGACCTGTTAATTTTTTGCTTCATAATTATTCATTTGATCTTAAATTCCCTATTTACACTTCACATGCTAAAGTTTACACTAGAGCTAAATTCAAGTTTAGATGGATTAGTTGAGTGTAGAGAAAAATATATGCATTAAGATATTTGGACTATTTGAACGGATTATTTAAGTTGTGAGAAAAGAATAAGCATTCAAAATAATAAAACTTACACATATTTTATAAGTGGAGTGAGCACAAATTCCCTCTTTTCTCTTACAACCGGCTGCATCTGGTACAACCAGTTTGTTAACAGTTTTACCTAACATTCCCTTTGCATTTAGTGGCAAAAGAAGATAAATAATTATAATAATAAGCTAGAATGTTAGATTGCGGTTGGTTTGTCATTTTTAGTTTTAGGACTTCGTCCATACAAAAATGCGCACGATGCATGGATATCATCAAAAACAGCCAATATGAAAATTGAAGTTAACATACAAAATAGAAGATAACTTTTTTTTTATTTTGAGAAATAACGGAATCACGAAAAACAATTCATCTTTCCATCGTTCCTCCATCCCCTCTATCGCCCCTTGCATCTCTCTTCCATCTCCTTCACCGTTCCTCCACTCTTCTCTTATTTGACAATCATATTGAAAACTAGAAACGTAAAATTCGTTTTTAAGTCAAACACTACTTTGTTTCTAAAAGATATTTGAAATGGATATCTTGGATAATTTTTCTTATGCAAGGTCTACTGCTTATAGGAGTAAATACATAAAACTTAATGGTTATTTATACAAGTAATGATATTATACACCTGTAACTTAATTAACGTACATGACCAAATTCCAAAGACAGAAGGTGCGGAAGAGGCACTCTTAATAAGTTCAATTGTTCAATTTTTTGTAACTTGTATAAGTGGAAATGAAAAGGATATAGCACTAAACATTGTTGCAGATCAAAGTAGTGATATGCATGTAAATTTAACCACGTGTGGCTAACTAAATATGCAATATTTTAACTACTTCATTGATGTTGTTTGTTGAATTTTGGCAATACTATATGGAGAAAATAAAGTGGTCGAAAGTAGCTTGGTGATAGAGAAGATAGTTCGCAAATCAGAGCTCGAAGGAGGAAGATATGGCGATGAAGGTAGAGTGTTGTGGCCGACATCAGGCGACAGACGTTTGTCATAAAGTGACAGACATCTGTGACTTCAGGGTTTTGAAACCCGAGACTTGAGACAGACGTCTGTCACTTTAGGGCAGGCGTCTGTGGTTTCAGAAGATGGTTTCATGAAACATATAACAGATGTCTGTCATAAAGGGACAGACGCCTATGATGTTTTTCTACCTATTTTCAACCCGGGTTTTGGTGTGATGATTTGTGATATTCAAAGGGGCAATTCTACAATTTTTTCCTTGGTTTTCTACTCTTCTATATAAGCTACTTTCAAGATTCAGAAATAGGATTGACCAATTCTGTAGGATCGGTTTCACCATATAGGGGGCGAATAGGGTGATACTAATAATAATAAAAATTAGTGCGGAAATATATAAATTTATTGCAGCACAGATAACAACAGAGTAATAAAAGCATAAATAAAACAACACAGATTTACCTAGCTTCGGTCAAAACCTTCCTACGTGCTACCCCCAAGGTTTATACTAGAAATTAAGTAGTGAGATGCTTACACACGTAAACTTACGATACCTGCTATTGACTAACCTAACTCTAGCTCAAATCCCTACCACAACTCAGCCATTTGAGTTGCGAATTCTTAAACTACGCTCTATAGTTTGTCCCTAGTCACACGACTAGAAGACTGCAAATGTTTAAAAAAGAATTACAAATTAATAACAACTCAAAACTCTATTTAATAAATTCAGACCAAAATAAATTATAAGGAAACCGGCCCAATAAAGAGAAGTCCCCTTTTTCTTTTTATATTCGTGTAAAACTTTGGTCATTCCTTTTTCTTATTTTATGTCCGCCTTATTTCTTCTTCGATCTGGATTAAGGTTTTGGAAATTGAGGCTGCCGATTCAAACTGTTTGATTGAGTGATGATATTTCTTCGGTTTGCTTCATCAATCAAATCGTGACTTTGATTTTCATACAGTTGCTTCAATTTGTCAAGCTTGAATGTTAGGATTAAATTTGGTACGTGACTTTCTTTTTCGATTTCAATTTTTACTCGACCTAGATTCGAGTTGTTGGTTTGATATAATTCAGTGATTAGCCCTGGTATTTTTGTTGAACTCGAATGCTGTTGGTTTTAGCCGATGATGATTTTTGGGTTTAAATAGGGATTAAAGTCCCTAAGTTTTCATTTGTATACTTGACTTGAAACTCGTCACTTGTATTGCTTGGCCATTCGATTTTTGATTGAGCGATTGTGATATTTTCTGACTTGTTCATTTTATCACCTGTTGAATATGTTTTCGATATATTTGGATTTGCTTAAACACATTTGAATTCCTCCGTTCTTTACTGCCAACGACTTTTAAATACTTCATTCATTGTTGCTTTGATCGATTTCGGCCTTGACTTTGTTAAACCTATAACTAATAGTTACGAAATCACCTGGCTTTGACTTTGGTATTTAAACTTGACTTGAATTGAAACTGCTACCTTGATTCTTGTTCGAACTGCATTACTTGATCATCTGATTGATTTTTATCTCTGTCTTGACTTTGTTAAAATTTGTTAAATGCTCTATTGCTTGATTACTAGTACATGTTCACATTGCTACTTTATTGCTTCCCATATTGACACTACATATATATACTTGTATACATATGTGTTTGCGCATGTATATATGTATGCTTGTGATGCCTTGTATATGTACATGAGTGATTGCACATCCATGCTAGTCTAGTTTATGCTTCATTGTTTTCTTGTGCACTTATGGTTCCATTCATTTTTGTGTGTTCATGCTGAAAATTTTGCATTGCTTCGTCTGCTTCGAGTCACTTGGAATTGTGCACTTGTATTTCCATATAAACTTCGAGTAACTGAAGTTTATCGCTGTAGCCATGCAGTCAGGTCTTGGTATCTTCATTTATGAGTTGTTGTCACTATGTATATGCATTATTGTCATGTGCATATGTGTTTGGTTCTCTGGCTTGAACTTTGTTTAGTTGGACCTATATATATTTATATGTGTGCAAACATATGTATATATGTATGGGGTCATGTTGATGTATATGCATACTGCATTCATTTGTATTATTTACTGTCCTAGTCTTGTTCATTTGATGGTCTGACTTGTTTTCAGGTGCTTGTTGACCTGGTTGTTGCTTTTCTCCTGATCTCTGTTGCGATTTTGTCATGTTGTACTGATTTTGTATTTGGTCTTTTCATATCTTGCTTGTGCATACTTTAATTTGTATTGTCTCGTCTGTTTCATTTGAAGTCATGTTCATGTTGTAGCCTATAGTGGTCGAGACTTGAACCGTATGTATGTTAAATGCATATGTATACATCCACTGAATCCATCTTCATGTTGCATTACTGTGTGCCTCTGGTCTCCACTGTTGCCTCTAGTTTGCTTGCGTGTGCTATTTCAGACACTGTTGTCCACAACTGTTTGTATGTGTATTTCTGGTTTCACTTGAACTTCATCTTGATTTCGGAATTTGTCTGCGCTCTAAATGCTGGTCGTCTCCACTTGTATACATACATACATTTATATATGTATATATGTGTGCGTTCATGGAGTCTGGTTTCATGTGGAGTTGTGCAGTTTGATTGCACTTTGATTTTTTTTGGCCTATCTTTGTGCACTTGTCCGGTGTGTACATTCGAGCATTTTGAACATGCGATCTGGTTTAGTTCATCATGCCCATCCATGTTTCTGTTTTGCATCTGACTGGAACCACTTGTGTTTGTATGTATGTCACCATCATACATATGAATTTGTGTATATATGTGTTGTGCATTTTCATTGGTTTGTTGAGTTGCTTGTAGTTTGGTCTGGTTAGCTTGCCCATTCATTTGGACTTGTGCACTTGAGTCTGTCTGGTTGTATGAGTAGTAGTCTTGTTGTCATTTTGAATGTTGGTGTCTTGTTGTACACACTAGTCTGTACAAGTTTGGGTTGGTTGTTTCATGACTTCACTGTCGAGTCTGTTCTTACGTGTACACATTGAATTTTTGGTCGAGGCTTGTTTTATGTTGGCCTTGGATCCTTGTTGCATGCTTGTACTCGATAATTTTGTGATGTTTTTGTATTGCATCTGAGTTGAATCCAGCTTATGGCTCGATTTCACCTTGTGCTCACCTGTCCTTTCAGTTTTATCAATTGTATATCGGAATGCACGGCCTTGTGGCATGTACAGTGTTACACTGTGCATGTCATAGGTTGTTCGTGTTTGTGAATTCAAAACAAAAATGATTACGAACAACCTAAATAACCGAGGCTTGGTGATGGATGATGAAGAGTGTTGGTGAGAGATTGTGGTTCTATCTTCTTGGTGAGTACTAGTTTATATTTCATAGTGCTTTTGTTTTTTGGTGAGACGGTTTCGGATTTGGGTACTTTCAACACTTCATTAGCGGGTGGGGGCTTTGCCTATGCTCGCTGATGGAGTGAAATGAGCGGTGGCTTTGCCGGATCTCACAGGGAAAATATTCAAGTTTGTTTGTTTAAAGGTAAATGTGGTGATATTTGGTGCTATCGGTTGTTGATGATGGTATGATACCATTAGAGTTGGAGATGGATACAGTATCGAGGTGAAGTGTTGAATTTTGATGACACTATATGGAGAAATTGAAGTGGTCGGAAGTAGTTTGGTGACGAAGAAAACGGTTCACAAATCGGAGCTCGGAGGAGGAAGATATGACGATGAACGTGGAGTGTTGTGGCCAACATCAGACGACAGACGTCTGTCATAAAGTGACAGACGTATGTGACTTCAGAGTTTTGAAACCCAAGACATGAGACAAACGTCTGTCACTCTAGGACAGACGTCTGTGGTTTCAGGAGATTATTTCACAAAACATATGACATGCGTCTGTCATAAAGGGGTAAACGTCTATAACGGTTTTCTGCCTATTTTTAATCCGGGTTTTGATGTCATAATTTGTGATATTCGAAGGGGCAATTCTGAAATTTCGCCTAGGTTTTCTACTCTTCTATATAAGCTATTTTCAGGATTTAGAAACAGGAATGACTGAGACGACGACAAGGGTATAATCTAAGGTTTATCCTTCATTAATTAGGTTTTATCTAAGTGATTTATTTTATCGTTATTGTTTTGTTTCTCTATTACTTGTTTGGTAATTGTGATTGATTTTGGATTGGACCGAGATTTGGATTGAGATACTAATTGATTGTTTTTGCACATTTTACCAAGATTTCGTTTTCCACTGTGTTTTGGGATTTTGATTTGAGTGGTCCCGAGCTAGGATTCCAACAACACTATTTGCGGGCAGGCAAAGTACTAGAAGTAGAAAGAAATTTATTAGGGAGAATAGCAATGGGATGTTAACTTTGAATTTATATTTCTTTCATATGACTAACAATGCATTGAGTTAAGTGAGTATATATAGGAAAATGTGCATAACTGAACTCAGAAGCATCTGCATACTAAAGCGAATATGTTACTTAAACCATAAGTAAACTAGTCCAAGAGGAACATACTGCTTACTAAAATAACATCAGCTGTTCCAAGGAGAAATAAAATCATATAATACACACTGTGTTGTGTACCAACGTGATTGGCTTTCTAACTATCTATTGTGATGTATAAAATTTGAAACGAAAGGAATAGATTTAGAGCAAAATAAACTGAGACTGGCTTATTTTGTAATATTAGTGCATTTAGTCGATTTCAGTTATTCTTTCAAAGCCGAGTCATTTAGAATTTCTCATCCAAAATAATAATTAAAAACATATTTAACCTACGCTAGTAGAGAATAAACGATAGTGTTCCGCTAGTAATGACATCATTGACATGGGATGCAAACAGACAAAACTCCAAGATGGATGCAATGGCTTAACATAACTAATGACAGCGCATTATTTAGTTTACTTAAGCCTACATCTCACCAACACACAAATCCCTGGTCTCATCCCTGTGATAAATGGAAAAAAGAGTACAAGAATACAATGAACCAGGTAACTTCTAAGACTTCTACTCCGTTTCAGATTGAAGAAGCTATGATTCGATTATAACAAATGATATATAATCCTTTCCCTTCTTTTGCAGAAAAATATAGTATAGTTATCATCTAAGCAATTATAGGTGTTATTGGTGGTCAACTTAGTAAATGTTTCTTCAGCAAGGTTAACTTCCTTTTTTGAGTAAGGAGTGATCTTCATTAAATGTTTGCTAAGTTCGTAAAAATGAATTAAAAGTACAATTGCTAAAGAGTGCAATATGCATGATATATATTAATACAGGTAGCCATGGAGTTATAATTTAATCCAACAGAAGCGGTATAGCAAACTTTTATCTCAGAATTAATGCTGAGTTGATACAGTAGTTCTGAAATAGTACAAATGCTTAGTTGATACACTGAAGCATTAGACATCTGGCCATTTGAAAAGTGATAGTCTGGAGTTATTAATGCTATTGTATCTCTAAAACAATGCTAAGACGATACAGTAGTTATTAATGATTTGCGTCTTACTGGCCTTTGCATAGTCAGTATTAGAAAACGTGAGTGGAAGGCAGCAATGTAATCAGGGCATATGAAGTTATTAATGCATTACAGTCCAGGCTTATGTAGTTGCTTGCAATAGAGAACTGGGCATACTATCTTTGCAACAATGAAATACGGGTATTGCATGAGTCTGGAGCCTGAGTCTGATGCATGAATACACTGCAGTATGTCAAATGTGCAGGTCAGAGGTAAAGTGTATGAAATAAGTGACTCAAATCATATGATCTAACCCATAATTCAAATCGAATCGCAGCTTCTTCGATTCAAAAAGGTGTAGAAATTGAATCACAGAAGGTAAAGATTGTATGTTTAAATAACAACAGTTTTTTATTTTTGAAGCTAATTAAACTAGATAAAAGAAAATTAATATATTAATTAGTGATATGAATCCAACAATTCCTTATTTTTATTCCTTGAGATGAATTTCAAATCATTACTCAATAATTTACTAATCATTTATTCATCTTCCTTAAAATATCTTCATGTTTCATAATTAACTCAAACTACGCAACATATCACACTGCAATAGTTTCATCAACCAGGTTTCAAGACTTTTATAACCAACAGCAAGTACTCAGTAATACAAAGCCAAGTATCACTGTTGTACTGAAAAAGTAGCAAGTTTTAGATCAAGGAAATGACCAGATCAAAGCACTTATAATAGGCAGAGCGCCAAACATATTTTGATATTTGCAAATAGCATCATCATGGCATCATAGATTTTGACACCATCCCATCAGATTTCATTGCACCACCAGCAAGCCTCAAGCAATTTCTTCTACTCAAATCCAAACTTCAAAGCAGCCATAGTTCGTGAATCAATGTCTAGCACATCTCAGCATCCATCTTGAAAGAGCAGTGCATGCTCCCACCTATTCATTAAATGGCCTTTGATTCTAAATACACAAAGTGAAACATGCAGGCATGTCAAATTTTTGATAAGCTAATTAACTTACTGGGTATAATTGGAATTTCAAGCATTTACCATTCAAACCAATGAACTTACTATATCGTTCAATAATTTTGGTAATCATGAAGCTTAATCATGTAGATGCAAAGTTTACCAAGTAATAGCAACTAAGAACGCAAATGCGTTTCTAATAAACCAATAATCCCCCAAAATTATAACTGATTGAATAAATGTTAGGTATAATCATCGAAAATAAAAAAAGAAGATAAGAGGTATTATACCAAATACAGCAATAGTTTCTTTGCATATACCTGTTTCTCTTCACCTGGTTCCTTGGAAAAACCTTGATGCCTTAAAAAAATGTGATTTTTTTTTCATATATATATATATATATATATATGTATGTATGTATGTATGTATGTATGTATGTATGTATGTATGTATGTATGTATGTATGTATGTATGTATGTATATGTATATATGTATATATGTGTATACATACATACATATATTTAAAGTCAGTTTCAGAAAGGAAATCGAGTTTCAATTTTACTTGACACAACCCAATATTTTCGCAGCATGAACTTACAGGAAGTTAATATCATTAAAACTTTAATTTTTATTAATGACCTAGAACCACAAACCACTCCTTGGTTACATTCTTTTTACGGCTTCATATGACCAAAAATACAACACATATGACATTTTACTCACTATTCTTATAAAAGCTATTTTGGTAAACTGGCAAGCATGTGGCATGGAATATCACTTGATCAACATGATAATCTAAGTTTCCCATCTGTTGGGAAGCATGTGTATATGAATTCAAGTACTCTAGTTTAATTAAATAAAGGTTCTGGTATCATAAAAACAAATGTGGAAAATAATGCTTCTTTTCAAATTTTCTTCATTTGGAAGTAAAACAGATCTTGCAGGTTTTTTTTTGTTAACAGAGAATATTGTAACAATGTATTGTGTACAATGGAAAATTGTTCAGGTCGTGATAGACCAATCGAGAATAACAATGAGTTAGCATGTTAATGCTATAAATAGTATTTGTCATCAAATTAGATAACTCTATAACACTTCGGAAAACATGGCTACAATGTAGTATGTAGAAATTTATAGTTTGGCCAAATTTAATGCTAAACATAGTTCAATATTCACATAATTGCAACAAATTTATAAAACAGTACCAGTAGATTCTCTAGCGCAAGCATTTTAGTAATTGAGATTACCTTCATTTCAACAATTCAGACATTACTTTATAATCATGTGGTTTATAAAAAATTCAAAAGTAAAATGGTAATGTCTAAAAAGAATTTTGAAGCACAAATCACCCTTCATAGCAAAGATTATAAAGACCGCTACTGGCTTGCAAATGGAAAATGAATATAACTATACAATTATTTTTCAGTTACATTGCATGTCTCAAATTTATTGCATATAAAAATATGAAACTTAAAAACATAGAATGGGGGAAAAGGAAGTGTAATAGCATTAATAAGATCAGAGAGGTTTTTTTTTCTTATGTGTGAAACTGATTAAAATGAAATCATGAGAAAAACATCTCTAGTTGCTAAGAAAAGAAAAAAAAAAGCACAAAGTAAAGTTTAGTAACTTTGAAAAAACCAATTCAAAGTCGAAAAAATTAATTTATTCCTAGAGTTGTACTGCTATGTTTTTTTTACCTGTTGCTTATGCTGTGTATTCCATTTATTCTCTTTTGACAATGATATACTAATTATTCTGCATCTTGATCAGTTATTTGTTGATCAACATGGCTCATATATGAACTGTTTACATGTATTTTGTCATTTTGTCATATTCTACTAAGCTTGTTGGTAGTAACAACTCCAACACAAGACCTGAAAACTAATCACTTTGATAAATGATATTTAATTTTGAAATATTCAAATACAAGGTATTATAACACCAACTATAAAGATCTAAACCCTAAAATTATGATAAGAAACTTGTTTTAACATGTAATTGCGGAATATAGTTTCATAAATAAAGCACGTGCTTCGTACGCAAATTTTCATCGATAAATTGATTTTCAATAAAAAGGAGATTTTCTCAGTATTTGAGTGCATGAGTCTGGATACATACACTAATATGTCTATTTGAACAAGATTGTGAAATAAATTTATTTATTTTATTTTTGAAATTAAAATGTATTTATGATATCACCAGAAATTTCATCACTTTTATATATTTCTCCGGAAATTCAAGTTAAGTTTAAATAATCAAATAGTTGTTTTAATATGCTAATAATTCCTTTTGATTAGTTATAAAGTGATAGTAAATAATTTATAATAGTTTTGTAAAGTTATATACTTGATTTAAAAATATAAGAAAAATTGATATCGCTTTATCGATACGCTAGCACTTTTTGTAAACATTTGTTTAATATCAATATATATTGTTTTATAATTCAAGTGAGATCGTTTTAATTCATTTAAATTGACGAAAAATATATTCTCAAGTTTTTTTATTAATATGTATAGTTTAACAAGAACTGGAAATGTGAACGACAATCAGAATCAGAATTCGTAATGGTTTAAGGTATAGAAGTTGTACAATGTTGTTTATATCACTTGAACACATATCCAACATACACATGCATGCATTAACACATACACTTGTAATTAACACATGTAGAAAAGTAAAAATATACTTAGTGTAGAATTGACATATAGTAAAAAGTATAAATATCTAAGACATTTTCTACCTTAAAAAGCAAACATCAAGACAAGCACCATCATCCAAGTGGTTAAGTGATTCGGTTTTGGTGCGAGAGATCACAAGTTCGAAACTTGCGTTGGAATGTTTATTGACAAGTGATACGTTGTCCTAGCGTCATGTTGTATATAAAGTACCATTTTCAAAAAAAAACAACAAACATCAACTCACTTACACACCATCATCACCACACAGATGGAAGATGAAAGGGGGAGGATGACATGGTGGGGGAGCTGTGCGCCTTAATGGGAGAGGAGGGGTGTGGGCAAGGTGCAAAAAAGTAATTACACAATTAGATTTTTTTTTTCAAAGTTTTTCCTATAAATACCCACAATTCTGTTCATAATTTTACACACTATTCTACTTCATCTTCTTCCTCATTCTCAAGCTTTTCAATGGCTTCTTACTTAATGAAACTATGAAGAAAAATATTGCAAAACGAAATTAAATTAATATAGCATATATACATTATCAATCCACTTCAAAACAAGCTCGAATCACTACATTCCTCCTTCACAACATGCGGCCACCACCATCCATCACTTTGGCCGAGCACTCCACCTCCTTCCAAGCTAGGCCAAGCTTTCCCAAGGTCCTGGGCTCGACTCCATAGACTTTGGTTCGATTATAGCGAAGCTACACTCCATTTTCCTAAGTTTAATATCAAATGAAGGTGATAAAACTCTATAAAATTTTATATATATGTATATGACGACGACGATATGATATGATTGCTATGCATGTTTATTATATTTTGATCATCATGTTTGGTTGTTTACTATAGTTGTTTAATGGTGTTAGCAAGTTACATTAAACACATATTGAACATCACAAAGGAAATCACTTATCTTTATTGAATGAAATGATGTATATGAGTTTGTTAAATCTCTTTAAAATGGTTCAAGAAGAATTAAAAATGTTTTACAAACATTTAAAAGTATTTCGACAAAATTTGAAAAGAAAATGAAATTTGAGTTAAAATATGCGCGTTGTGTTACGGTAGTTAGCGATTTCGGGTGACAGAAAGTTAAATCCATTTATACAATGGATATGGAGTCGGAATTTGTTGGAATAAAAAATTTCCGAACTCTTATCATCATAGTTCTCAAACAAAAGAAAAATATGGAGATCTCATTTAGTAGATTTTGAAATATGAGTAAATCAAGCTTTCAAAATAGTCGCGGTTTTACAGTTCGAAAACCAAAAAGGAAAATTCTTTAAATTAAATATTTTGAAAGAAATCCTATAAATATGTTAAAAAGGTTTTAAGAAGGTTTTGAGTTATAAAAAAGGACTTTTAGAAAAGTCATTTTGTATTGAATACTCTTTAAAAAAAAAATTGCAACACTTTTTTGCAGTAGTTATTAATAACCTTTGAATTATGCATTTAAACTTAACAATTAATTCCTGAACCTTTTATAAATGTTCAAATGAAAAAATTAAGTTATATAAAGATGATTGGAGGTTTTATAATTTATTTAAAATTGTTTAAATAAATGATTTAAAGAAAAGATGTTATAAGAAAGTGAATTACTCTTCGCTCTAAAGCTGATGAGTAGAGTGCATTTTCTATTCGTGGGATCCGGATATGAGGTGCTTAAACTAAGTAGATGTTTAGGAGCAACCAATAACCTTGCTCACCTGGCCACTTTCTTAGACGATGGATAAATAAGGTTGAAATGTAGAAAACGAGACAAGTATAGAAGATTTAATTTTTATAATTAATTAATTGCAACTTGGAGTGAATAGAGATAATCTTCTTATACTTGGTGTTAAATTCCGAGGAGGGAACTCGCACTAATCATATGAATTTTAAAGGTAATTCCACTGCTATTTGATGAATAGTACAAGTTGAATACAGAAGTTAGTATCGAATAAAATTAGTATAATTTCCATGGATTCGTTTTACTTGAATACCAACTAATTTGGATTTACCATCTTAGATAACATGATTTCAACCTATTAAAAAGATATGTGTTGAAAATAAAAAATCTTTGTTAAAGAATTATATAAATGATTTGGAGATATTTTCCTAAGTAAAGGATGAAATGATTTGGAATTATTTCAAGATTTAAAAAGGTTTTAAGTAACCAAAGGATTTAATAAGAGAGGATTAATGATCCAGTATATACTCAAAAGAAATGGTTTTAAAAGATGTGTGTGTGTGTGTGTGTGTGTGTGTGTGTGTGTGTGTGTGTGTATCTAGGAGGATATGTTGGATAAAAGGAATGAAATTAATGGAATATTAATCATCCACTTAACCTTTTTTTATCGATAATTGATTCGAAGAAACTGGGGTTAGTTTAGGGCAATTCCTATCTGGGAACCACTTTGAACCAATTTACAAGTTCGAAAGTGAAGATACGTTGAAGACAATGAAGTTGAAGGCGGCGATCTTCATAAGGGAAGGATTGCTTGTTGATAATTTTGGAGTAGCTCCTGAGATAAATAAATATTAGTGGTCCTTTCATATTGGGATCTTCGTATGCAAGGACTACTCGCTACTAATCCTAAGGGTGATGCCCAACAGGATGTGGTAGAAGAGTGCCTTTAGTTTGTCCTGTTCCTGGACAAATTGTATGGATGAATGTCTGACATTGCATTTTTAAGATTACAGTCCGTTGATCTCTACAAAGTACATCTTTTGGTGGTGAAGGTGGTAGCGCCTCTTATACTTAACACCCTTCTTTGAGATGTACGAGCTCAGAGGTTGTACTTTTGTTGAAATCAATAGCGTGTTGTTGGAAATGTCAATGTGGCATTTTAAATGAAAATGTTCTAAGAGAGGAAAACTATACCTCTAGCCTCACACTCGAAGAATTGTGAAACAGAGGTTGCTTTAAGGCTATGTGGTTCGTAACCATTAGGGTATGATATCACCTTTCTAGATTTATTTTGTGCCCACCATGACGTCGGGTAAAAAAACATATGGTATATGGTATGAGAGCTCTCGGATAGGTCAGGAACGGCCGGGCCGATGTCATATTTGGTGATATCAATATTATCTGTTGGTCTCGAGTAGGCCGGTCTTAATTCGCAGAGGACCATTTGTAGGTGGCCTTGGTGCATTCCTCTAGAGATGTACCATACAGAAGGTATTCCCTTACCTCGCTATTCGTTTGAAATCCAAATCTCTAACAAGTTCCTACAGTTTTAGTTATAAACCTATTATGCAGTCAAATTTAACCAGTGTAACAATTTCGGTTATTTGAATATGCTTATTTGAAAGGTGCTTTCAAAAGAATGTCATTAAAAATAATATCACTGGATTTCGCATATAAATGTTTTGATTATCATAAGGTAAAAACCTGCTCCATGTTTATATGTGGTGTGGCCTTATGAGATACCTTTTGTTTCAAAAAAAACTCGTATTTTGAGTTTCTCAAACCGGTCCTATGACTGATCCGAAGTTTATTTCTTTCCCTTAAGCTCTAGGTTCCCTATTCTTTCAGGCATCCTAGTAGTCAGGTTTTATTTGGAGCGTTTTGGAATAGCTCGGAGCAAGGAGTTAGAAGATTCTTCTGAAGATTGTTATCCATTTCCACCACACTAGTGTACTATTGTATTCCGCATTTATAAGGACAGATATTTATAACTGTCCATATTAATGTCAAGTTAAACTCCGAAAAATATATTCAAAATTTTCCATTGTAAAGATTATAATTGAAATAATATATGTTATTCCATTTGTGTAAGATTTTGTTCTATTCTTTTCTTATTTCTACCCTTGACCATCCACTTCTCTGGTGCTTGGATCTATGACACGTGAATACCGAGGATGTATTAGTGTCGATTTTTGAGGGTCCGAAGGCCTAGTCGTCATAGAAAACAATGGATCAATTGAACCTAAAATTGAATGAATCAAATAAATAATACAAGTGAATGGTCAGAGTAATTATCGAAACAAAGTACCTCCGAATGATAGAGCGGCCTAAAAATCTCAAAGTCGGAAGAAGATCGAATTTGATTAATAGATAGAATGAGTTTTTTGTGTCAAGAGAGAAGGAGGTTGAAAGAGAGAAAATGAATTTTAATTAGAAGTATAAAGAGTGGGAGGCAGCAACTGAAAACCCTATTATTCCCCGTGTTTGAACGTAAACATTCCTCTATTTGAAACAAAGTTAACGCGTTTAATGTTCAAATGCTGACAATGATTGCATTAAAAAGTAAATTTTGAGGTAGCGACTTCATCATCTCACTTCATTTTTCATTTCACCGACTTCTCTTCTCTTCCTCTCCTCCTCTTTATTTTTCTTTCCTGTAAATGGATAAAACAACACACCTCCTCCTCTCAAAAGTTAACAACTCTCTAACCATCAACTTCTAGCCAAACCATCCAATTACATAGTTGTTCGTTGTCACATATAGTATTTTCTAAAAATATTTGCTCATCATTTCATTGAGTTTGGGACGGAGATTGTCCAATAGTAGCGCTGGTTGAAAAATGCTCATTTTTTATCGATGACGAAATGAAACAAGAGGGTATGCATGTGTTTGTATCATCGAGTCTTGATTTTTGCAGGTGGTTGCATGATTTTAGGGGGTCGTTGTTTGTTGTGGGTGATTTTTGATCGTTTTCCAATCATCTTGGAATTACCGACGATATAATGGTCGAGGGGAGGAGTGGTGGTGCATGGAGCAGGCTTGGGGCATGGCGGAAAGGATGGAAGTTGTCTGAAATACTTCGGTGGTCGGATTCAGTCGGTAGAGCTCATGTTAGAGTTTCAGCATTTTGACTTTGTGGGTTCAACTTTTTGCGACGATGGCAAAGGCATCTTGTTCGACCAGGTAGGGTTTGATGGTGTGGCGGTGGGTTAGGGATGTGATGGCTATTAGGGCGATAGGGGCGGCGGCTTAGAGGTTTGACAGTGGTCCAGTTTGGTTATAGGCTTGATTTTGAATAAAAGAGGGAAGGAGGTACTTTTCATGCGGTTGTAGGTTGAGATGTTAGTAGCCTGGGCCATGTTGTTGTAGGGTGAAAATCAAATATATTTAGTTTTTTAATTTTTTAAAGAATTGTGTGTTGAATTGAAGAAGTGATATCGTGTTCATTTTAAATACGATTAACCTGTGGATTTTTTGCATTAGACTCGTATTGACGAGTACAACACTATGCTATAACTTATTGATAGTTTTTATGAAGTTTAAAATATTGATAGAATAAGAGAAATTGAATATTATTATGTTGAGTTACATAATAATGGGGTTAAATTAATTTTACTTCGTTTGTGATATCTATTTAGCTGGATAAAACATTTTTCTACTACAATTAAATTGAATATATTATTTTGGATATCTATTGAGCAGAATAAATCAACGTTCTGTGCTTGCAAAGTAAAATGATGATTCTTGAAGTTAATTAACATATGGATTAATTAATGATGTGTTAACTATTGATTATTAATTATTGAGTGTCATAAGCTTGGTAGCATGGCCGTATTGGCAATGACATTGGTATATGTTAAAAGTGGAACCTTTTTAGTAATAAAGGTAATTGCAGCATTGGTTAAGTGTTATGGTAGCTCTGAGCCTCCTTATAGTATTTTAAAATACTATTATTTGATGTTTTTGTTATGAAAATGATTTTGATTTGAATGATGTTTTTAAAAGTGATTTTGAAATTTTCTGTGGCGTTTATTTAGAAATGGTTTTTAAACTTATCTATTTTTCACCAACTTTTTTGGAAATATTTTAAAAGTATTTCAGAAGTACTTATTTACAGAAAAGTTGATATAATAATGAGTGTTTATTTTAAAGGAAATAAATAGGTTTATCTTTGATTATAAAGTGATTCTATTTTCAAAAGAAGATAGTAGTATTTTAGAATAAATATCTATGAAATGTTTTATATAAAATATTGTATAGAAAGAGAGATCTATAATGATATTATATAAATAAAAGAGAGATTTATAAATGGTAATTTTAAAATAATAGAATGCATTCATAAGCGATATTTTAATAATAACAAACAATTATATTAAATATATAAGATTTTTAAAATTGAGTTTTGGGTTTATAAAAGAAATTTATAAAGGATTTTTATAATTGAGTTTGAAAAAGGGAGATTTAGAAAAGAGTTTTATAAACAGAAAATAATTTTACAAATAGAAAATAATTTTATAAATAGTAAGTAGTTTCATAAATAATGTAAGAAATTTATAAAAGAAGTTTTACGGATTAAATTGAAGATTCTTACAAATATGGAATGGATTTATGAAAAGAGGATTTTGTAAAAGAAACAAGATTCATTTTGGTAAATAATCCTTCTTAATTATAGTGGTATGGAAGCATTCTTTCCATACTTAGCAACGGAGGAATAGTGGTTTGGGTTTATAGCAACAATTTTCCAAACGACATTTGTTTTGGCCTGGTTAAATATGATTTTGGAAAATGGAAAATGTTTTCTAAGTATTGGAAGTAAAATGGTAAGTGGATATACTTATACCGTTGAGATTAGTATACGAATATTTTTCAAGTATTTTCATGCTAATATTTAATTAATGAAAAGATTAATTAAAGAGGCTTAGTGGCCGTTTATATGGTTAACCAAATTTAGTTTCTTATGAAATTAAACCTCTAATTTGATAGTTTATTTGTTTTATAGTTTAATAGTCGACTATCAAATCTTGATCAAATATAACTCTAGAAACACCTAATGAAACACATGAATAATATGGAACAATTATCTTCAATGATGTTGTACTGTACATATAAACTCGTTTTGTTTTTCTAGGACAAATGATAAGGAAATCCATTCGCTTAAATGGTTAGGAGGCGATCTCCACTCTTATGTGTTATTTGTTTATTTTCAAAAGAACCGGAATTGAGTTTACTAGAATCTACCAATTGTCGGCTCGGAGAGATCGTGATCAGATATATTATCCGAAAACCACTTTGAACCGGCGTATGTGTTCGAACTGAAGAGACATCATGAAGATGATGGAATTAAAGATGGAATTTTTTAAAATGCAAGGGCTACTTGCTACTAATCTTGAGGATGTAGGTTTAGTAGTGCCTTCGGTTTGTTCATAACCCGAACAACTTGTATGAATGAATACTGGCATTGCATTGTTGCCTAGAAGGTAGCGTTAGCATTCCAAATTGGATTTACTAAGTGAGAAAAAAGGCAATCGTGACCTCACAAGTCTCACAACCCAGTAATGACTAAAATAGCGGAGATGCAGCAGAGCTATGTGGTTCGCTACCATTAAGAGCATCATTTCTCGGATCCAGATTCGTAATTTATGGATTTTGGCGTGCGTGCGCACGGGAAGAGTGAGGTCATGGCCTGGTGCATCTATTTGTAGTTGTGGTGCTCGTGGGATAATGTAATCCAGTATGCCATTTTAAAGGAGCAGCTGGATCTGTGTTGGTGGGGGTGAAAAATGTTTTTGCAACCTCGGTACAATTGTCTGGAGATGTACAATGGCAGACGGTACCCCAGTAGCCTTGTCATTGATGGAATCAATTCTCCAGTATGTGCCTTATGGACTTAGTTGTGCCCAATTACCGGAATGTGAGATGCAAGCATTGCAGCTATTGTATATATTCATTTTAAAATCTAGACATTATTATAATATCACTCGATTTCCTATAAAATGGCTTGGTTATCACAAGGTCAAAACCCGCTCGTGTTTATGTGCAGCGTGGTCTTATGAGATACCTTTAATTTGAAAGGTTTTATAGTAGTAAAATCTATTTGATTTGTGTTTCTCACGTTGGTTTACCAAATTGATTCGGGCATTTGTTTCTTATAATGCTTGGGTCTGCTCGGGCATATTTCCAGATTTAGTTGGATGCTTTAGAGCTTCAGGAGACGAGCTGGATACATCCAAGGTGTATTTGTGTATCTTTATTTCTGCTGCATTTTTTGTTATGTATTTATCAACATTTGTGAGGATAGGCTATTGCACCTGTCCAGGCTAATGATAGGTTAGGTTACTCTGATTGATGTATATATATTACAGTTTTCTTTTGTAAAGATCATTGGTAATTATATATTGCTCATCACGTTGTGAGATTCTGTTTTTATCTTTTTTTCTATCAACCCGACAATCTATCTTTTCAGCACTCAAATACTCGACATCGTAGATGTATTAGTGTTGACTTTTGAGAGTTGAAAACGTCGTCGTTTCACGTGGTATCAAAGCTTAGGTTGAGTGAATACCTAGGCCTTGGTAGGGTAAAATTATTAGAGATAACATAATTAAAACCCTAAAATGAGTTTGATTGTCTTATATGCAAGAGCGTATTTGTTAGTGCTGATTGGTCTGTTGAGTGCTTATGAATTTTGGTTGATCGCCCGATCAACGTTATCAATAAGGGTTTCTAAACACTTGAATAACACAAACTGACATAGTATTGTTTTATAATGGGTAAATGAAATAATTTTACCTAAAATTATATTTTTATATATAAAAGATAAATTTCTAAAAATTTATATAGGTTTATGATATGTTTGTTTGTAAGGAAGCGATAATATTCAATTATTATGTTTTGTTTTTTAATTGGATGTGCTTGACCAGTTTATTAGCAACATTATTTTTTCACTGCATGGGTTGGGTAGATAATAATTGTGGAAATATTAAACACGAACACCTTGTGAATTAAATTTCACAGTTTGAATATAAGGCGTCAATGATAATGTTGGGTTAAAATTTAATTTAATAAAAATTATATAGTTTAATCTAAACAAAGATGTATATTTGTGAAATGATTTTATATAAGAAAGAGAAATTATAAAAGTATGGTTTATAAATAAAAAGGATTTAAAATTGAGAATTTGGGAAGTTAAATCCCGGTCATTTTGAAAATTGTTCTTCAAATTTTTGGGAGAAATAATAATATTATTGTTTGAAAGTATTTATGAATAGAAATATTTTAGAAAGAATTTTTAAAGGAGATAGAAAGCATTGAACTCACTTTTATTGCTAGAACATATTTATTGTGATGACTACAACATCATCGGCATTCATTTTCGAGTTTCAAAAGTAGGGAATGCTACCATAGTAATTTGCTTCATAATTGTTTTGGTAAAAAAAAATTTTTGTTTTAAATTCCAAAAGTATGATTTGATATACAAAAGAGATATGTATATATTATTTAAACCTGGTGTTTAGTTCTTAAGTTTACTGTTAAGCTTTTTTATGAAGCAATGTATCATATGCAGTAAGGTAATTTTGTTTGTGCATCTCATTATAATATGTTGTTTGGTAGTTTTCATTTGTTGAAACGAAATGAAATTTTATGCGATTTTGGACAGTCAATTTTTTTTTTGAATTAGTTGAGAACTTAAAGCTAACTATTAATGTAAAAGTAGAATTTTGTAACTCTAGAATGGAAAGACCGTAAGTTGAAACAAGTTTCAAATTTTTTGAACATCCTGGTTAAGTAAAACAAATCTAACATTGTATATATACTCCAAGGATATAATAAAGTATTATACAAGTTGAAACTTTAGTTAAGTTTGGATGAAATATGTTCATAAATGATTTTTGAAGTAAAAAGAAATTGGTATAATTAAGAACCAATAAGACTAAGTATGTAAGTTGTACTTAGATCATTTCTTCCCTCGACTCTTAATCAAAGATTCGAGTATATGACTTTGTGGTGATTTACACCGACCTGAATAATGATTTATCACTCAATTTTTGACAGTGAACACTTGGTGACGATTCTTGGTATGCTACCGATATTTTCTATCATTGCATATGGCTACGTAAGGAGAATGGAGGTTTCTAATCAAGAAGCTTGATCGAAGTCCGCATTAGGGAATTAGGTGAGAGATACTAGTTTGAAAAAAAAGTTTGTGTATTTAAGTAAGTGATCGAATCAAATATTGTGTATGGATGATCTATAAACATCTTAAGGGCTTATGGAAAATGTTAAGTATTTAAGTGGGAATATTACTTTCTTGGTTTGATAATGATGAAATTTCAGGGACGAAATTCTTCCAAGGGGAAAAAATGTAACAATCCAGAATTTTTAACGTTTTCGAATTTGAATATTTAATTTATTAAAATATTAGAATTTGATTCAAACGTAATAAATGATATAAAAAAATCAATTTTAAATAAATGACTTGATTTTCAATAACATAATGAACTGATAAGATTTTTCCTTAATTTTTTATTTGGAAAATATTTAAATCATCATTTGACGTATGTTATGGAAAATGTTGCTTGTTTTGAAAAAAATAGAATACAATAATCACTGTATTTTATTGTTGTTTTAGGATCGTGTTAGATTATCATGTGCGATCATTTTTATTTATTTTTGTCATTTGCGGTCTTTATGCAAACAGGATATTATGTAATGGATTACTGCAAAACTTTCTTTTCAAACCTTTTTTGTGATGATCGGCTCCTCGACCTTCAGAAATCGACATTAATACATCCTTGGTATTCACACGTCGCAAATCCAAGTGCCGGAGAGGCAGATTATCATGGAGTAAAAAAAAAATAAAGGTAGAAGACGAGCAAAATAAAATCTCATATCGCATTCAACTTTAAATTATATATATGAGAAGTACATGCAATAACTTCAAATTGCTCCATCAGAGTTCTAGTAAGTACTAATCTGACTAGGATAGCTATAACTGCCTTTCCTTACAAGTGATGGTAGATAAATAATACAATGAAATTAATAGATAACTTTCTACAAAGGACCCAATATGCTCTATGCTCCGTGCTCCTTCTCAAAATGCTCCATGCTACCTAACTACTTGGATGTCCCAAAAAAATAAGGCACCCAGTGTTTAAGAGAAAAGGAAAAAAAATTATGGGTCAGTCATGGGACTGGTGTGAGAAACTCAAAATATGGATATTTGAAAACAAAGGGTATTTCATTAGATCACGCTGCACATAAACATGAAACAAATTTTTACCATATGATAAACAAAATCTTTACTGCGTAAAATTTGGTAATATTATTTTTAATGACATTCTTTTTCAAAACAACTTTCAGGTAAATATACATAATCTTAGCCGAAATTGTTACATTATTAAATTCCAGCATACTAGGCTCTACAATCAAGTCCGAAGGCACTTATTGGAGTTGGGTTTCCAACTTGGTAGGGAACTAATGGCCTTTTCTTCTGATGGAACAACATACCCAATGGCTACACATCTAGGGACTCAAGCGCCGTTGTACCTATCCATAAAGCAATAGATGCCTTGAGGATCCAGATCCACTGGACTTCTCCATATTCATAAAACTGATAGCGTGAAATATATGTCATGCAGCCCATATAACTGCCTATACCATTACCGGGATGTGAGGCTCATGAGGCTACGCTTAATTTCTACAAAGCCATAATTTGATTTTCATAAAGTCATGCTTTGCTTTTCTTATAAGAAGTTCCACTTTGAATGTTACATTACCAATTCTGATAACACACTATTGATTTTCACAAATGTACAACCTCTGAGCTTACGTCTCAGAGAAGGGTGTTAAGTATAAGAGAGTTACCTCATACACCACCAAACTGATGTACGTTTTTAGAGGTCAACGTACGTGGTCTCAGAAATGTAATGTCATACACTTGTCCTTCAACACTTAAAATTGTGGAAGAATAAGAGAGTGGTGGCTTGGGAGTCAAATAACATCCATTGAAGAGGAGAAGAAGAGAAGACAAGAATCCATTGAAGATGAGAAGAAAAGAAAAAAAGAAGCTTAGGAATTGTGAATGGATAAGAGAGTGATGGCTTGGTACTTATAGGCAAAGTTTGCCTCCAAAATCTCATGATATTTTATTAGCTTTCACATTAACTTTTTCACCTTCTCCTTCCATCACTTCGGCCATCCTTGCCTACCTCCCGCTCCATCATTTCCATCAACTCCATGTCATCCATTCATATCCTTACATGTGATTTTGACTTTAGGGAAAATATCAAAATATTTTTTATATACATATATGCATCTGTGTATGTCATATGTATGTATATATGGATGTTTATTTATGGTATGTGTTGAATATGCGATTATATGATTTTTTTTGAATATGCGATTATATGATTTTTGTTTGATGATAATAAACATATATATATATATATATATTCATTTAAATGTATTTGTTAATGTACTATTTTATCTTTTATAGATTAAATAAATATTTGCTGAATAAAATAAATAACACAGAATTTGAATTCAAATGGATATTTTATTCAAACAAATATTTATTACAATTTTTTTTATTGTACAAATTTTAAGCTCTCACTATATATATAACTTCAATTACAATACAATTTTGATTACATCACAAATTTCACATTTACATTGCACCTCACTACATATCACTCATTCACTCAACTCGTACTGATCTTTAACTTCATTCCAATGTGAATCCACCATCTGAAAAATCTGCAAAAATATACATTGAAGCAGTAAAATTGAAAATAAGATATTTTTGTAGTATAAAATAAAATGTGGATTTTGAAAATAATATTTGCCTCAGTTATTTGGGTTGTTCGTCGTCATTTAATTTTGAATTCATCATTCACGAACAGCTTGTGACATACACAGTGTATCACTGTATATGCCACAAGGCCGTGCACACCGATGTATACACTTGATAAAATTACAGGGACAGGTGAGCACAGGTCAAACCCAAAACGCCGGGTTCAACTCAAGTGCAATAAAAATAATGTCACAAGGTCAAACCCGAGCTCCAAGCTGGATTAAACACAAGTGCAGTTCGAATATACAAGTTTAATAAAATGGTCAGTTGCAAGCACACTCGAGGCACAGTACACATCAACCCAATGAAAACCAGAAATGTGCTCAAAGCAAATCCAGATCACATAAAGGAATAAACACATGAATGTACAACTACAAGTGTGTCGAACAAACAATTTAATGCAGCAGCACATGCCACAACATCAAAGACAGAGAAACCAGAATGCAAACATATATAACAGTGGACAATGTAATAAACTGACACAAATAACAATGGCACTGCCTCAACTGTCAATGCATAAGCACATGCACCAGTGATACCAGTGAAGACCACAAGCTAATCCAAACAACAACGAAGTCAACAATGAAAAATCAAAGGCTAAAAGTTCAAATCACTGCTACCATGACTCGAAGCATATACAGGAATGCAACAGTAAATCACAAACCAAGTGCACCAATACTAAACAGAGGAATACTTCAACTACAAGTGAACAGTAAGATGGCCAGTTTGGTCAAGTGACAGTATTGGAAAGGCAAGTTGATGGTTATGTGTTGTATGAAGAAGATGTGCAGTAAATGCATGTAATAGCAGTGGGCAGTTGTTTGATAAATGTGAAAGCAATGGACTTGAAGTGAGTTAATGGCAGTGGAATTTTGTTGTGATGTTTGCTCAAAAGTGTAGTAGTGAATGAATATGTGATGTTGTATAAAGTATTCTCTGGTGGCATTGGTAGGTTATGTAATGAAACTGGTAGAAGAAGATGATGTATAATGTTGATTGTTGCAGTGTTAAGCCTGACATGCAAATACAACATGCAGTGATATACAGTGACATATGATCAGAAGCAATGCAAGTGAGACAAGGCTACGAGTTCAAAAGCAATATAATATGAATCATATCAGTAAACATATATAAGCATTGAAACAAAGGAGCAAACTGAAACAATGACATGTGACAGCAGTGTGAAAACGAAGACCACAAGTGGTGCACACATCAAATACAAATGCAACACTGAAGCATACATGACAACCAGGCTACAGCTGTGAGACCAGACCAACAATGTGACTCAAGTACACATGTGCAGACACACAAGAATAATTAGTGAATGATATTGCCAAGATCAAATCGAGTATGCTACAAATATGAACACATACATATATGTAGTGCATTGAAACTAAACAGTGAAACTAAACCACAAGGAAGTCAATCAGTGCCGAAGTCAGGTGATGTTGAAAAACAAGTTGAGGCAGAAAACAAAAATTAGAACAAGTCAAAAACCAACAGTAGCAAGCTCAACCACGAAGATCAAAAATCATCATAATATCACAAGCCGAAGTCAAAAAGAACGAAATCGAACAGTTCAAATTCGAAACCTTGGTGGCCAAGTAAATTAACCAAGTCACGAATCAACACTGTGAGTATCAAGCAATGAAATTATATGAATTGAAGAAGTCAGATAAATCACCATCGTTCAAGAATAATCAAATGGCCGAAGACAAATTCAAACAAATATATACGAACGAAAATCAAGGGGTTCGAACCCTATATAAAAACCCAATCATTATCGGCTACAAATGCAATCGAGTTCAAGCAAGCATAACAGTAAAACAAAAGGAATAAATCACATACCAAATCACCGAATTCGATCGGGAAGGAGCAGCCGTGTGCAAAGTGAAAAATACAATCGATCATCATGCAATCACGAGAACAACCCACCTGATCGAACTAATTAAAGTTGGCTTCTTTGATTTACACAAAGCCCTAATTTGCAAGCAAAGGAAAAAAGGAATGAGTCGCCATTATACAGAACAAAGAGAAAAAGGAACGACCGACATTGATAAAAGAAATAAAGGAGGCCGCGTTTGTTTTTTGGTGATAAATAAAACTGGGCCGGCCTTGTTTTTTATTGAGATTTAATTAGGGTTTTGTTAGAGTTTTTGTTTTATTTAATTTTTTTTAAATTGTATTTTCTTTTGAAAATTGTGTAACTACTAGTCGTGTGACTAGGGGAAAAACTATATGGCGTAGTTTGAGAATTCGCAACTCAGTGGCTGAGTTGTGACAGGGTTTTGAGCGTAGAGTTAGGTTAGTCAGTAGCCGGTGTCGTGAGTTTACGTGTGTAAGCGTGTGACTACTTAATTTCTAGTAGTAACCTTGGGGGCAGCACGTAGGCAGGGTTTTGCCGAAGCTGGGTAAATTCTACATCGTTCTATTTCTGCATTTATTATTCTGCTATTATCTGTGCCGCTATAATTTTGATTTATCTGTGTTGAAATAATTTTATAAGCTTCCGCAATAATTTTTATAATTAACAGTACCACCCTATTCACCCCCCCTCTAGGGTGAAATCGATCCTACAGTATGTGCACATGTATGTGTATGTGTATGTATGTGCATAAGTGTATATATGTAGGAAGAGAAGCCATAACCCTTAAGTACTTTAGCAAAATATCATAATATTTCATTATCCATCATATCATCACTTACCATCACCTTCCCTCCATCATTTTCCCATGTTACCCCTCCTTCATGTGCAATTCCATGTGCAAGTGTGTGTAAGCATGAAGAGCTGGTTGCTTTTGACTTTTAGGATGCTTAAGTAGTACGAAAATGAAACTATTTTAGATATTTTTGTAATATACATACATACATACATATATATATATATATATAAGTGTATATGTATATTTGTATGTATATATATATATATATATATGTTTATGTATATGCCAGGGTGTACGTGTATATGTTATATTTGTGCACAAGGCATATAAATAAGGTTGCAACAACTTTCGTTCGTTAAACCGTTGAAAATCTAAAAATCGATTCCCGGTCATATTCTCACTAATTAATTAAATTACATATAAATGTAAACAAAATTCAAAAAAAAATTATCATCATTATTAATGAATTTAAATGATCAAAATTTGAATTATAAAATTGTACAAATCAATATAAAACAATTGTTTATAAAAAGTTCTATTGTAACGCCATATTAATTTTTCTTATAATTTCAAATCAAATTTATATCTTTATAAAACTATTATAAATGATTTATTATCGCTTCATAACTAATTAAAATGAATTATTATAATTTAAAACCAATTAGTTGAATAATTATATTAATTATTAAATCATTAAATCCCAATTTAAATTCATAAATAAACTATTAAATATGATGCTATTATGGATGATGTTATAAATATAATTTATTTCTCAAAAATAAAATAAATAAATTAATTTTATATTTTTGTTTAAATGGATAAATAAGTGTATGTATCCAGCTTCGTGTATGACTTCTGATAATAATAGAGTTGTTTATTGATAAAACGATTTTCGACCATTTTATCGATATTCCTGCCAAGGTATATATTTTTGTAAATATTTATTCAAAGTAAGGTTACTAATATTATTTATTGTTCAAAACATCATCTATTTTTTAAAAACTTATATTTGAATATTTAAAATAAATATAATTTATCAAACTGATAAATTTGTGGGTCATCACAGACTTCCTCCCTTAAAAGAATTTCGTCCTCGAAATTACAACGCCAAGCCTAATGGTGTTTGCCCAAAATTACAACGCAAAGCCTAATGGTGTTTGCCTAAATATTAATTTTTAAACTTACACACGTACGATGTATATAGAGCAACCATGCGCAATATCTGGTTCTATTTACTATTCGAATCCACAACTTTACTTATGAACTAGTATTGATTCCCCGATCCTCCAGTGCGCACTCCGATTAGGCTTTCCGATCAGAATTTCAGTTTTCCTTGCATTGCTCTCAAATATGATAGAAAACTCAAATATCCAACCACAAACCCTTGTCAATGTTCATCATCAAGAATTGAGGACAAGTCCTTTTTCCGACCCCATATAAGCATTCTTTATACGCTTATAATTTCTTCGTTTGAACACTGATTGTGAAACTCTAAATATGAAAGTTGCTCAAAAAATCACCGTGAATGCAATGTTGAAAGTTTCGTGGGGAAATTCCATCATTTGATCAAATTCCATTTTTGGAGCCTAATTAATTATTAAATCATTATCCTAAATTTATTGGGTGTTACACCATCGCAAGGTGCAACTGAGAAAACACTCTAGCACCATAGAGCTGACGAACAAGTTATCAATACATAGGAGAGGATAACTATTCTTCTTTATTGTTGTTTTCTGCTCATGGTAACCAACACACAACCACAAAGATCCATCCTTTTTGTGGCAAATACTACAGGTGCTCCTTACTTCGATATACTCCATCAAATGAAACCTCGTCGTAATTGGTCATTCACTTGCACCTCTTGTTCCTTCTTTTCTTTTGGCGCCATATACCTCAATGGCATAACAATCTGTCTAACATCCTTCATCTATTCATATGGAATTTGATCCCCCAATATGGTGGTAACCCAATCATCTTCTCAAATATGTCTGGATACTCTTTAGTTATAGGCACAGATGACAACTCATCGTGCAGGATCTTAAGCGATTAAAAAAGCTAACCATTACACCATTGTCAAGTAAGCAGCCTAATCTCCAGTTTCAGCGCATCATCAAATGTAGGTCAAATATCTTAGGTTTTAATCCCAATCTATCTACTAAATCATAAGATATGAAGGAATGTGAATACCTGGTATCGAATAAAACACATACACGTGTATCGAAAATAGAAAGTATACCATGTATAATGATACTTTTCTCCTTCTTTGCCAATGTAGCACTTTATGAAGTTGGAATAACATTCAAAGCATAAGCAGTCACATCCTACTTATTCCTCGGTGGTTCCGGATAATCCTTCTTAACATGCTCCGGCTTACTACAATTGTAGCACCTCTTTCCTTCCGCCTTACAGTCTCAAATAAGATGGCCCTTATCCCTATAATTATAGAAAGTAGGCTACCAGTTCCCCTTCTTTTGGCCACCCTCGTTCTACAGTTGCTTTCTCTTGTTATTGTTGTTGTTTCACTTGCTCTTGCCTCTCCTGCTTGCTTGCTACTTTGGCCCATCTTTAGAATCAACTAGCTAGGCTTCGGATACATACTCTCATGTTGAAGAGCCGTCTCCCCAAGCTTCTCAAAGGATTCATCAATATGTCCTGGTAGCTTTACTCCAAGATAATCATCCAAGCCCATAATAAACTTCTTATTTTTCTATAGTGGAGTATCAATAAAAGATAGACCATACTTCGAAAACATATCAAACTCAACCATGTACTTCGACACAGCATAACCCCGTGTCTCAAATCAACAAACTTCTAAAGAGCAATAACTTCTAGGAATCAATATATACTTCTCTTAAAACCTTGCCTTAAACTGCTCCTAAGTAATTTTCTTAGGAGTGGTAATCTTGATGGCATTCCACTATCTCATAGCTCATGTTGGAAGCTATATAGAGGATAACTTCCTCTTCATCGCATCCTCCAAAACTATATCTTCAAAGATGCATTCACAGATGTCTAACCAATCCTGCACTTTTATGATTCCGTTCTAAGAAATGGTTTGCCTCCTAAAGTACAGTAATCCTTGTTTAGTTTGGCAAAGTCAACCCTGGGCTCTTGCACTAGAGCACTACCATGAATAAGCATAGCAGAAGCAATTCCTTGTGCATTCTGCAACTTGTTCCCTATCATATTGTTGAACATAGCCTGCATATCAGGGTTCATAGCTACCCTATTGTTGGATCCCTGTTTTATACCAAAAGTAGAAGTCCTAGAAGCATTCCTAGTTAGCCAGCTTGTTCTTATAGGTTTTAATAAGAATGATCGGTCTCTCTAAATGGAATAAGTAGTGTCCATGAATGCAATACAACTTATATACTGCAAGTACTACTATACAGTTTTAAAAACTAATTTTTTTACAAATATACTCTTTTATATATCACTTGGTCCATTCTAAGGCGATAGCTCCTACCTCACCTCTAATGTATCCAAGCATCAACTTAGGTCATCTATGTAATCTAAGCTTTGATACCAAATGCGATGACCAACCCACATATATGATAGCCATTATACATGTAGTGTGCGCTACGGATGCACCCTACAGATGTAAGGCAATAGTAAAGGGTATTAGTAAAAAAAATTCAAACATAGAACCTGTAGAACATTTCATAATGTATAGACAAAATATAACAATAACATAGATGTAAAACAAGCAGAATAATAATATAATCAGATAAACCATAAATAAGAACATTAGAGTGAAATAGGTTCACAAATTATACAAAAATAAAAATAAAAGAGTTTATACGTTCTAAATCTCCAAAATAAACTCTATAACTATTTTTAAAGTAATACAAGTACTAATATAGCTCTATTGTACTGCAAACCATAATATAAGTGATAGTAAGCTCCAAAGTATAGATATATGAAGGCATAACCTCTTACTCGTACTTCGTACAGCACCATGCACTATCCAGATCTATTACCCTTGATGTACTCATTATGAGTACCCAAGATAATAAGAAGTAAAGCATAAAATACCGAGTTAGACAACAGTCTGGTGGGAACGATATATCATCTCAAACTATAAAAATTGTTTATAGTAATAAGGACATAAGGTGTGTAGAATCATATGTGATTTGTTCCTACAACCAAAGAGTTAGCAATAAGAGTCGATATATGCTAATCTAATATAATCGTTATATGGTGTACTACAATCAAAGTATAATATCTAGCGTCTAGGTATATGGCTGAAAATACCTACATCATATGACACCCTGGCATTGATAAGCAATCATATTAAACATAGCATCCATCAAAAAATCCTCACCATCACTCATGTGAATGTCTAAGATAATATACCATTGCAAAGATTTAGAGACGATTGCGAATCTTGATGGGCGTCCCCATATATCCCTTCTTTATGGGTATACTAAAAACCTCTGATTTATCAACAATCCTTTTGCATGCGTCTCCATAATGGAACTCAATCGTTATTCCATCCTGGTCATTTGGACGGTAAAACACAATAATAAATTCTACTTATAGGCCCTCGTTATTGAACTTGTCATTGTGGATTGTATTCACAACCCTATCATTGAGTCGTCATCATCAGAATGCCTCTAGACACCCACCATAAGTTGTAGAACTATTGTACCGAAGTTTCAAAGTCATCATTGTGTTAAAGCATCAAACCATCGCTTCACTAGTTGCCGCACGAAACCTAAAGTCACCTTGAGCCATCCCAGAGTCGTTCTTCTTCGCACCGAGAACATACTCTCAATTTTGCTCAAGCCACTTAATGGTCATACATGAAATTATACTCTCAAAAACTAAAAGTAACACCACCTTAGACTAGAAGTAATCTAAAAAATTCCCACCGCTCCATTTCTCTTAGAATTTCCATGGTCAGGTCCTGAAGCAACTCTCGTCTTATCCCGAAGCCAAATCGAAGTATGAAACTGCAACCCCTGAGTAAGATTTCCTGATCGACCCTTGAACACAACACCACCAAAGGACATTTTCTATATAGATTTTTACCACAAACAACCTGAAGCACAACCTAAGAAACTATTCCTCAACCCAAAGCACCTTACCACCAAACAAATGCTACTGAGCAGAAATGTTGTAATTTCTCCAAACTCCAATTTTGCGTTGACTGCATATCTGTGACCCATGTGCCTTCTCTACTATTTAGCTAATATCAGATATATCACTGATATATCTCATATCACTCCTAAGCCGATAATTTTCCAAAATATCACTTAAAGTTTCTTTATCTATATATCGTGTGACATTTGTCGATATATCACTTCGATATTTAGTGTAAAATACCTTATATTTTGTAAGAATATCATTCACTATTATATATGTTAGATAAAATATCTTTAAAAGTAAATATATTCACATTCTTAGTATTTATTTCTTATATAGGTGAATGATAATTTGTGGGCCATAATAGAAATCCTAATGCACTAATTTTTTAATTTTAACCATATAGTTTTAGCCTTCTTCATTAGTCTTTCAATAATGAAAACTCTACTAATTCCATTATATTATATGTTTTATTTTCCTTAAAGACTTTAACACTAAAGACAATATCATGAAAGAGATTCTTCTCTTTTTTTATTTCTAATTGGTAAGTTAACTTATTAAAATTCATATTATCATGCACCCAGAACAAAGTGTTGAAGAGCAGTAAAGTTATATATTTGACATATCGATAAGGAACAAGCTAAAGTAGTAATTAATATCAAATCACTATTTCTTATTCGATAAATTGTGTGAAAATGAAAATGAAGAAACTGCAAATATGGAAAATTTAAGAAAGTAATATAGATGATTGAAAAAATATTGCATATAGTATTAAAACGAAGAAAATAATAAAGACGTACATTGTGCGAATTTCTTGGTTTTTATGAGCCTATATTAAGTTTTGTACTAAATATAATATCTCAGTGAACAGATTATAATCTATAAACTACACGCAATCAGTCTTTGATGGAAATTCCGAATTATTTATCCAAATATTTGAATACTTAACATTGATATAAAATTATAACATAGTAGAGTATCGTTTATAACATGTTCTACGCATGTCCAATATTTTACCGATATTATCTGATATTATCACAATACTTTAAAATATCTCATATCAGTACTTGATCAATAGGTACCCGATACCAATATTAACTATTTAGCTTCTCCATGCATTGGTATGACTTCTAACATCCTCGAGCCTATCTGTTGAAGGTTGATTCTACTCTTCCTACTTATAATTCACTCCAACAAGCATTTTCAACCATTTAAACATATACACAACCTGCATACATGCATCAATCAACATCCAAGCATGCAAAACGTATAACAAATCATTACAACCATCATATAATGTATCTACCACATAGCCTAACATCTATCAACGCTATCACACATCCAATTAACATTATTAAAACACCAAAAAATATTTTATTCTTGGTTTTACTACTGTTTTGGTTTTAAAACAGCATTAAAACATAATTTTAACTTTGAAAATGGATTTAAAACATGTTAATACCTATAAGCACATATATAGTAAGGTGTGATATGAAAAATCACTCACCAAACCTCCAACAATCCAAACTTTCTACACAAATCAAGTTGAATCCCAGAATGAACTACAAAGTCCTAGCTTCTCTTCTCCAAAACTATGGATTTGAAGATGTCTAACAAATCCCCTTGTTAATTTATCCTTAATATATGATTTAGACTTGATTGAGATGAGAAAGGTGAATGTTTTGGTGAAGTAAGGATTAATGGAGGCTTAGATATATTTGGGAGCTGGAAAAAATGATTTGGGGAAGTTGTTTCAGCCTCAAATAACCTAAACCCAAAATGGGTAGGTGGACCTATCGCCAATCTTTCTAATTACCGATTAAGCTGCTCTAAAAACTACCAAACTTTAAAAAGTCATATCTCCTAGTTGGAAAGTCCAAATCGCTATTATGACAGCTTTATGAAAAGGGAAACCACCACATATTTTCAAAATAGTCTCAAGTCCTAATTAGGCTTTTATAAAAGTTATAGCCATTACAAGTTATCGGCATAAAATCGTTCGATAAAATTTTCCAAGGTAAAAAGTGCGACTACTTAACATCACCCAAAGTTATAGTATTATGTGAACCAATATGAAATTAAAAACACTATTTTATGACCCTCGGATACATAAAATATGGGTCGTTTCATATAGTAATGTAAATAACAGAAACGTTGAAAAGGAAAAAATCCTTTGCTTATATCATCTTTGAGTACATAATTGCGGGGGCCGCTCTCGCCGAACTACAACCTATATACACGACAGTGCCAAAATGCAAAATAAAATCAAAAAAGACAAAAAGGTGTCTTCAAGAAAAGCGATAATCAACTATTCATTCCTCCCTTGTTGGCCATCCTTTGCAGCTTCTTAGCGGGACATTAGTTCTCAACAATTTTCTTCTTCTCATCCTCTAGGGAGCTCTTCTCCGAATGGGAAGCCTCTTCCATGATAGTCCAATAACGGGGATCCTTTGACTCATCGAGAGCACTGGGAGAACTTTGGAAGTTCCGATAGCATGAGAAGAGGGTAGCATGACCTCGAGAGTTGTGTGGGTGGAGTATAAGACATCTTGCTAGAACCAATGGGAAGATTATCTGTGCTTGGTTCAACCTCGATGTAATGACCTACAAATTTGATATTGTTGATATTAAATTTATTAAAATGGTTTTTTAATTAAAATCTGTTGGATATTGTGTTTATGACCATTGTAAAAGTCTTCCTAAGCCGATCAGTCTGGTATATAAATTTAATGGGTTTGAAGTTATTGTTTGCTAAATAAGGAGGTTACAGCGTTTAAATCGGGTACACAACCACTCTTAGGCTAAATGGTTACATATAAGAGAATCCACCTCATTGTCTATATAAATGATACTTACTAACCTTAAAGAGTAGCTATCACATCAATCTCTCCTCTCTAATCTTAAAATTCTCTTAATTCCACTCTAATGGCAGATTAACAAACTAACTAAATTCATTAAAAACTCAAATTCCTCATTGTCTATATATATGCATTCAACACCTTTGAGGAGGCAAAGAGGCATCTGGAGTTTGTTTTTCCATTTGATGCTTCGGTGATCAAAATGATGAATAATATTCAATCATCGATTTAAGGGACATCGATTCAACAGTGAAATGACAATAATTCGATCATCGAATGCCATATTCGTATAGGGGATGTCGAGAGGATACGATTTATACTATTGGATTTTTAAAAGGGTGACAAATCGTCTTAAAATCACTAATCTTTGGCCGAATTTGATTAAGGCGACGCCTTTGATCTAGGTGGTGGCGGGATCGTGAGAAGCCAATGTGGGCTGTTGGCGACGCGGCGTTTGTGGTAGTGGTCTTGAATCTAGTCGTGGTGGCTTAAAGTTGGTGTGATAGATAGTCAAAGGCATGGTGAAAGGGGATGTTATGAGTTCGGTGCAGCAGCTTATGGTAAGAGAAAAGGAAAGATATGTGAATAATCATAGTTAATTTAAGTAATATTTAAATATTGAAAATTTATTACATTTTTAACACGCTGCAATTTTAACGATCGAACGTTAAAATGATTAATTTAAATATTCAATCGTTAAGTAACGAAATGTCTCTTATACCAGATTTTTACAACGAGCAAATTAGAACTCGATACACCCATGGTTGAGTTTGCTTTATTGAATGTTACTAATGCAATTAGGCTTATGTTTAGGCCTTAAACATGTTTACATTGGTTAGAGACCTTAATCCCTATTTATGAAATACTTAGTAAGCCTTAATTTTGATTATGGGCTAAGTAATTAATTATATGTGATGTTATTGGTAACTGGAGACTAATACATTTTGTAACTAAGGGCATGCCATTAGTTAGCTATAATTAAACTAATTCAAATGATTTTGAAATTGGTTAGTAAGCTAATTTAACAAGTTTTGAACTCTACACTTGTTATAAGAGATTAGAGGATAAATGAAGCTAAATTTGTATTTATAAATATCGTCTAAATAAAAGAATGTTCTATATAGGTAAAGAAGGTATTTTGTAAAATGATATGCTATTTTGTAAAATTGCTAATAAAGTTCAACTAGTATTTATAAAATGGTTAGATGATTTTATAAATGAAGTATAGATATTATAAAATGGAAATGAGATTTTACAAAATAGTAATATGAAGTATACTTAATTTCAAGTTAGCCAATTAAATATTTAAAGGCCTTAAATTGATATATAAGCCAATGATATATTTTATAAAATAGATGTAAGATTTTACAAAATAGTAAGAAACCATATTAGACTTTTATTGAAAATATTTAGTAAATAAAAGTAAGAATTGATTAAGGAATAAATGAATTACTTATTTACATATACGTGTACGTATACGAGTATGGGAAAGTATACGTAAACGTGTATTTGAAGATATGTAACAATCAAAATGTTGTGTAAATTGCGTTTAGAATTGTTGTATGTTTGGTTGTTTATATATATTTGCAATTGTTTGATTATGTAGAAATATAATTGAATACATGTTCATTGTGGGCATTTCATGTGGACATAGCGGTTATCATGTAAGCTAAGTTACCTGAGAGTATACCGACCCGAATAGTCGCCCCGGTGAAGTCCGAAATGTGACTTGTGTAGAGGTTGTGTGTTTTCGTGAACGTATGTGCATAAGTGTGCACAAATGGTTGTATCAACACACGTATAAGCTATGTGCAAAAGAAGGAAGCAGGGTATGTTGTTGCGGCGTATCAGAGGAATGCCTGATCACTATAATCGCCCGTTGAACTCTACTCCTGCAAAGAGTGGAATTTTGTGTCGAAAACGATTTTCGAATAATTATGGAATTCACTTCCAAAACGTCAAAAAATGAACTCTGGTGGAATTCCAATAGGGTAGGGTTCGGCTCTAGAAGTAAGGGGACTCATCGAGAAAAGTGTTCGTAGGAATGGCACACAAATCAACATCTGCGTAGGAGATCTACTCCCTGCCCAGGTTCATTGCTAGAACCTAGCAATATTCAATCGACTGAATATCGATTCAGTCGACTGAACTAGAGTAGGAACCAAAACCAAAGGGGGAGTCCAAAGTAGTGGATTGGGGGGTTTTTGGGCTCAGTCAACTGAAGGAATGCCTTAGTCGACTGCCCCTGGGGCAGTGAAAACTTTAGGGGATTTCCCCCCATTCGATCACGGTTCTTCATGGTATCTTGTCACGACTTCAGGGAGGTTCTAGGCAACTCGAGGAAGTAGGATGCAAGGCGTAGCTTCTGATTCAGATGCGAATGTTGAATGATTCCTTTGGAATCAATAACGATCGGGTACGGGGTCGGTAGTACGATCAGTCACACGATAACACTCGATAAGTGTGTACGATCAAATGGAGTATATTTGTACCAATAGGGGTTGACCCCTGGGGTATATATAGCTAGAAAAATTGTATCGGTCTTATGTTACTGACCGTGCACAAAAATGAACTTGTATTTTTGATCATACATCGCATTGGCCTTATATTACTGGTCATTCTTATTATTAGATCTTGATAGATGTTCGGGTACAGTGTGTTGGGTCTATTTATTATGGGATTGTGGTGGATGTTTGGGTACTTTAGTGTGCTGGCTCTATTTATTGTAGGGTCGTGGTGGATGTTCTGGTACTTTAGTGTGCTGGCTCTACTTATTATAAGATAAAGATAGATATTTGGGTACGTTCATATGCTGACTCTATAATTATACGATTGAGACAGCTGTCTGATTATGTTAATGTGTTGACTCTATTTATTATTAGATCTTGGCAGACATTTGGGTATGTTAATGTGCTGGCTCTACTTATTATAAGATCATGGTAAATGTCTAGGTAAGTTAGTGTGCTGGCTCTACTTATTATAAGATCAAGATAGATGTCTATATACGTTAGTGTGATGACTCTATCTAATATAAGATCGATATAGATGTCTGGGTATATAAGCGTATGGACTCTATTTATTATTCAATCATGACAAATGTCTGAGTACATTATTGTACTGGCCCTGTTTATCTTGACTCGTTGGGTCATGATAATTGTCCGATGTTGGCTCTACTCATTAGTAATGACGGATATTGATTTCTTTTCCTTAGTTATCTTCCATGTTGTGTGAGTTTTTAGTTGGTTGCTGTTTTTATTGCTGAACTCACTATTATTTTTCACTTTGCGATAGACTTGTATTATGATCACCCTACTTTTGGATGTTTGGTTACTTTTATCATAGTATGATATATGTATGTTTCAGTTATATTATACTAGTTGTGCTGACTCGTTGAGTATAGCAGAAGAGCAGGTTATGGTATAATACCATATTTTTGAGATGGGCTTACTATACTTATTTATGGGCAGTCCGGATTACCCCTGAGCAACATTTATAGAGTGGACTGGCTGTGAGCTAGTTGTTTCCTATTTATTTGTATGTAGTTTTGATATACAATATTTTGAGATAGTTCCCTTCACAGTAGGCTTTATTTCTGAGCCATATTTTGTCCTTGTCTGCTTATGCCATGATAACTCTCGGATACTCGATTGAGTAGTTTCGAGAGTCAAGTGCTTTGGGGATACGCAAACAGGATACGCAGTTGGAGCATTTTAGAGGTATGGCATCAACATTTTGTATATGTATACTTGATATTTGTAGTAGTACATGAAAAACTTGTCATATGTATATGATACTGTTGTATTATATATTTATTCAGAACTCCATGCTTTTGGAGTAGACGTATTCTAACATTTTGTACTGATACTTATTTATCAGTTGCTTCTACTAGTGCGGTCTCTTGTATATTGTCATTCTATTCTATTCTATTTATGTATATTCAGTATATTATATGTTATCGTTTCATTGTGAGTTCTTTTCGAAGTCTTGGTTTAGTGTTTTGTTCTAATTTTACCTCAACGATCCGTCTTTTTAGGTATTCCCTAAGGATGGATTGTGACATTTGGTATCGTGAGAATGCCCATGAGACACCATTGAGGTAATGAAAGTGGAAAGTAACCAAAAATCAAACTGAGTAAAAATGACCATGATATAAGAAAGATCGAGCTTGTTCGAAAAATAGCTGGCCCAGTACGTCACTCCTATGGTATATGTGAGGCATTTTGCTATGAAATATCATCCAGCTAAAGAGAAGCGTAATTGCTTCAATTGCGATCGGCTTGATCACTTGAAGAAGGATTGTCCTACATTTTTGATGGGTAAGTGATGATGACTTATGCCTTTCAGACATAACCGATTCCTAGCGGACTTACGGCTTAGGAAAATCAAAAGGGGCCTATGTAGTGAGATATGCTCAATTTTTTAAGAACTCACTTCTGTTCCTTCTGACACTTGAGTGGTATATTTTTTATCTATTGCTAGTTACTGGATAGATGGGCTGCAATTGACAACATTCAAAATAGGTAAATTCTTCAGAAGAGATAAACCTCGTATGAGTCACCTTAGTTGCAAATTTGAGGTGAAGGGATCGAGAGCATTACCATTCAAATTTGATAAACAAGCTTTCAAGTTAAGTGGGTACAACGACTTATAAGCGTTTTCCTTAAGTCATTCATGTTATAACCGTTTTTATTTGTGTTAGTGAACCTCATGTGATAGGAGTAATCCTATGTGTTGAAAGGGACATTTTCTAAAGATTGTCCCATTCATATGCCAGTTTTAAACCTATAGTTTGAGAGTGGAGTTTCTAAGTGATTCACGCTGGTTAGGGAAGGGTTTTTCACTCGATTCTGATAGACGAGCACTTAAGTCGGATTCTTAAGGCGATCGAAAGATTTTCGAAACAAGGCTTTAGTAGTGTAAGAATATTTCTGTGGTCTGTACAAGGAACCAATTCAGAGTTCGCACGGATAGAGTCGAGTGGCCGACCCTAATTTAACAAAGAAATCTAGCGAGCAAACGAAGGGTTGGAACATGCGTCGTGCCACTTGGGATAATCCCTAGTTATTGTAAAATTTTAGTGTAGTATAATTATTATTGCATAGTATAGTTCGGGAAAGGATTTCTTGACTAGTTTTATAGTGATTCAGATAATGCTCTAAGTGACGAGATGATTCTTGCCTAGGCAAGCATCCTAGTGCACTTAATATATTATTCTTATTAACATCGTGTGGTCGAGACGAGTTTGAATCCGAGCAAACCCAAACGAATGTTGATCTTCATTTTATGATGACTTAATTAATATATTTTCCTCTTCTAAAGAATAAAATTTGTTCGGAAGAAAAGGAAGGTTAAGGCATTAGTTACTGGATTTATTTGAGAGTTTTAAGACTCGATGGTCCTGCATATTCCTGCATGGGGTTATACCACTTAGGCGTTTATTCCTTTTGAATGTCGATCAGACTCATTATAGTTTATAGTTCGACATGCGCGTTAATTCTTGATGGTTGCCATGCATATTCATATAGACTCTTTTTAAATATTTCATTTGTTTTGTATGCTTAGTGTTGCTTGTTGATTTATTATTGTTTGTTTCTTGATATTTCTTGATTATTATTGCTTGATATTGTTTGCTACTGCTTATGTTTGCTTGCTAATGTTTGATGTTGTGTGTTGTTGGTTGATTTTGCTATTGACTATTTTTGGTTATTGTTCGTTCCTTGCTTTCATGTATAATAATTTGTATGCTAGTCATTGTTTTGTATTTCTTGCTTGCTATGATTTGCCGATTGCTTTGTTGTTGGTTTCTTGTTATTACTTGTTGTCTGATGGTTGTTTATTGCTGTTTACTATTGTTTGATTGTTACTTGCGTTATGTAATTGATTTCTTGTATGGTAGTTATAATTTCACAATTTAAAATAAGATTCAGAGATTGATAGAGGTTGCTATCTGGAACAGATCGCATATCATCCATGCCCACTATGGGGTCGAGATGGGGTCTATACTAGTCTACTGCCTTTTGATGTGACTTGAAGTCTACGGTTTATTTTGATACTAACTCACTTGAGCGTGCTCTCCAATTAATTGTCATGTATGGCTATAGTAGTATCGATTACTACACCGAGGTTGTACATGTTTGGATTCTATTTTAGTGCACAATCCTCTTTGTATATTACAATTAGGTACTTGAGAGCTGATGTATAGCTATTTAGATGCTTATTTGTTTTGATTGGCATTTAAATACTGATAAATTTTCTTAAGAGAGGTAAGAATTTTTCGAGAATATGGGATGACGTAGTTTATTGCATATTTTCTGGTGTGTGATGCATTCTAATTTGGGAGTTTTCGCGATGATAGCATAAAGGAAAGTTCTGTTGGAATTTTCCAAAATCAAGATTCAGAAAGTTTGGTTGGTACTATGACTTTCTCATATTTGAAATTTTGAGGACGAAATTCTTTTAAGGAGGAGAGAATGTAACACCCCGCAATTTTAGCGATCGAATATTTAAATGATTAATGTAACTATTTAGTCATAAAGTAATGGAACGCTTATTATGCCCGATTTTTACAAATGAGAAAATTAGAACTCGATACACCTATGGTTGAGTTCACTTTTTTGATGTGAGTAAAATGAGTATAAACTTGGCTACGTTTGGAGTCGACAATTTTCGGGGAAGGATAGTGTTGGATGAAGAGGAATTGGGCTAAACCCACTAGTTTTCTATAAGAGACTAACTTCTCTTCATTTTTATAACTCACTCTTCATTCATGTATCCTCTTCTCCTCATTCTCCAAGTACTCCACTAATGACCTCCTAATCCCTTTACCCTAGATCCATTAATCCAAGCCCGAATTAATTCTAGTAAATCTCGATAAAATAACCATAATTCTTCTCATCCAATTCGTTACGCAACCCATGAAGGAATTATCATGGAATTCAGTTTTGGGTTTCATCTTGGATTTCGAAAGAGCATGGATTTGAGTTTTGGCAAATAGAGCTTGGTTTGGAGTTAAACAAGGTGAGTAGGATGATTCTCTTACTTAATTTATTTGTTATATTTCATTAATTAATATATGAATGATTATGAAGTGTTTTAGAGGAATTTAAAGAATGTTAGTAATGTAATTAGGCTTATGTTTAGGCATTAAACATACTTATATTCACCCATTATTGGTTTAAGATTTTAATCCCTATTTATGAAATAGTTAGTAAGCCTTAATTTTCATTATGGGCTAAATAATTGATTATATGTTATGTTATTAATAATTGCAGACTAATTACATGTTGTAACTAAGGTCATGTCATTAGTTAGCTATAACTAAACTAATTCAAATGATTTTGAAATTGGTCAGTAAGCTAATTTAACAAGTTTTGAACTATCAAAGTTAGAAAGTAAATGAAGCTACATTATTATTTATAAATATCGTTTAAATAAAAGAATGATCTTTACAAGTAAAGAAGGTATTTTATAAAATGATCTGATACTTTGTAAAAAGAAAATGAAATTCAATTAGTATTTATAAAATGGTCAGATGATTTTATAAATGAAGTATAGATTTTATAAAATCACGTAAAGTTGGATGTATTTAAGAATGATGATGGAAAAGATACAAATACTGGTGTTCATTCTAGAGGTGGCACGGACTTAAATGTTGAGGGTACTTTTTTAAAGGAAGTATATCATAGTGCATCTGACTTTTCAGCGGATATTGACATGGACTGTAATATTAGTAACACTGCTTCATCTTTATCTTGGTCGTCAAAAAAGGGTAGGCTTAAGAAATCAGTTGCTTTTAGTGGTACTGTTCACCATAGTGTCAGGATCCGTAGTAGTTATTCTCAGTCTTTAGGTGAGTTACCTGATTCGAGCACCATAAGTTGTGCTACGGATTCAGGCTTAGGTATGACTTCTGATTTGGGCAGTACTTATTCTTCTTATACACTAGGTAGTTTGTCTTCCTCTTAGTTATGTCAGTTAGCTATGGAAATTGCCATTGTTTTTTCTGATGTTGAATTCGATACTTCTTATATTAGAAGTAGGGAAATTGATAGGGCAAGATCTATTGGTTTATGAGGATTATTAGCTGGAATATTAGAGATTCGGATGACTTAAATAAATGTGATAAAATCAGAGCATTTTTTAAAGACTATTTTATTGACATTGCACTTTTACAGGAAACTAAATTGAGTGCCCAAACATTCGTTTTTATAGAAGGTTAGGTGGTTATCACTTTAGATATTGGGCTTGTTTACCTTTTGTTGGAGCTTCTAGGGGTTTACTCTTAGGGTGGCGGGATAATTCTTTTAAACTTCTTCAATGTATTTCTAAGCAACATTCTTTGCATATTATTCTCATCAACCTTAGTGATACTCTATTTTAAATATATCTAATGTTTATGGCCCAAACTCAAAAATTGGTCGTCGGGTTCTTTGGAATGAATGTCTAAAATTTAGATCATTTGCTCCTGGTTATTGGATTATGGGGGATGATTTCAATACCCGTTTTATAGTAGAGCGTTCACCATGGGAATGTGATTTCTCTTCCATGGAAGAGTTTGACCAATTTATTATTAATTCTAATTTTATTGAAATACCTCTTTCTAATAGAGAATTCACATGGAGTAATACTAGAGAGTCCACTTTAGTGGCTCTTCTAGATAGATTCTTCGTCAGTGACGAAATTAAGGATAAATTTCCTATTTGTATGGTCACCGACTTGCCTTATACTTATTCTGATCATTGCCCTATAATTCTTGTGTGCGATCATCGTAGAATTGTTAATAGAACTTTTAAATTTGAAAAATGTGGTTATTGGAATCCAATTTCTCTAATCTAATTAGAAATAATTGGATTTCGATGAGCTTTTACAATCAAAAACACGCATAATTCTGCAAAAAAATTTGTTTAAAACTTAGGGGTCTAAGAAATTATTTTAAAATTTGAAGTAAGAATGTTTTTGGTAGTATTAAAATTAAAAAAGAAAATTTACTTTCCGAAATACTTAAATTTAACAAGATTGAAGAAACTAGACAACTAAATTTAGCTGAGCGTAACGTTCTCGCTAATTTAAAAGAAGAGCTTAATTCAATTTTAGCAAAAGAAGCGGTTATATGGAAACAGAGATCTAGAATACAATGGATTAATGAAGGTGATAATAATACAATTTTTTTATAATATGGATAACGGTAGAAAACATAGTAACACGACAAATTCTATTTTTGTGAATAATGTAGAATTGGTCGATCAAAGGGATCTTAATAAGGCATTTACTGATTATTATAAAGATATTTTTGGTAACAAGAATAAGCATAGAATTAACATTAGATGGAATGATCTTTATCCTTCTGAACCTATAATTGACCTTTCTGAGTTTGATAATCCTTTTTTCCGAAGAGCAAATTTTGAAGGCTATTAATGACATGCCTAGGGATAAAGCCCTGGGTCCGAATGGGTTTCCTATTTTCTTTTACAAATTATTTTGGAATGTTTTAAAATTCGATTTAATCAGCATATTTAATGAATTTTATAATGGAAAATTACAATTAGGAAGATTTAATTTTGCTAACGTAATTTTATTACAAAAAAATTGGTGCTAATAATTTAAAAGATTTTAGACCTATTTCTTTAATTAAATGTTCCATTAAAATTATTTCAAAAGTTTTAGCGAATAGACTTAGCATAAGAATGAATGTTCTAATCGATTGTTCACAATGTACTTCCATAAAGGGTAGAAATATCAATGATGGAGCGGCTAATGTTCAAGAATACATTAATCACTGTTGTAAGAATAATATTGCTTGTGCGATTGTAAATTTGGACTTTGTGAAAGCTTTTGACTCGGTAGATTGAGATTTTCTTATTGATATGTTTCTTGCTAGAGGTTTTAGTAGCAAATGGATTAGTTGGATTATGACTTTGCTTAGAACCGGTAATTGTAGTATAATGGTTAATGTTATTTTGGGAAATAAAATACATTCAAAACGGGGTTTAAGGCTGGATGATCCTTTATCGCCTCTTTTGTTTAACCTGGCTACATATGTTTTCCTATGATTATTAAAAAGGCAGTTGAAAATGGTTCTTTAGGGTGCGTTGGCAATGAAATTTCGCGCAATGGTCTCTCTGTTCTTCAATTTGCAGAAAATACATTATTATTTACCTCTCATTTTCCTAATCATATCATTACCCTTGAATTTATTTTATACAGCTTTGAACTTCTTTCAGGGCTAAGATTAATTTCGATAAAAGTTCTATTTTAGTATTAAATGATGTTAAAAAGGTTGAAAGTTTAGTTGCTAATGCGCTTAATTTTAAAACTATGACTTTCCCTTTAGATTATCTTGGATTTTCGATTAGACCAACTAAACTTAAGCATGATGACTGGTTCGTTATAATTGATAAAATTAAAAAAAAGAATCTCTAATTCGAATGGGAGGTTTTTGTCGAGAGCGGGTAGATTAGTTCTCATCAACTCTGTTTTATCTGCTCTTCCGATCTATTGAATGTTTATGCATCTTTTCTCTGATCGGGTGATTAACAAAATTGATTAAATTAGAAGGGACTTCTTATGGAGTGGAGATAATTCTAACCGCAGTCTTCAATGTTTAGTTAATCGAAAAACGATTTGTAAATCAAAAAACGAAGGTGGTTTATGAGTCATTAATTTGGTCTCTCTTAGGGAAATAGTTATGGAAATTTAAGGATGTTAACGATAAATCCGTTTGGAAAGAAATCATCTCCAAGCATTATTATAATTTTAGTAATAATTTATATCAAATTACACTTAATGTTACTAATAAATTGTCTAATTTTTGGAAATCAATTTCAAAATGTCATGAGATTTCTAATCTTGGTACTAATACGATTGTTCATTCAGGTAATAATACAACTTTTTGGCATGATCGTTGAATATCTGTCATTCCTCTTAGGGTAGAATTTAAAGAGCTTTACGAAATTTGTAACTTTAAGAATGCTTTAATTTTAGATGTTTTTTCTCCAGATAATGATCCCCCTTGGAATTTTAGTTAAAATAGAATCCTAGAAGGTACAACTCTTAGACAATTTACCTTATTATTTGCAATATTAAGTTCATATAATATTGATAACGAAAATGATACTATTAACTAGGAATGGAATAAGAGTAAGAAATTCACTTTAAATTCTTTTTATAAATTTCTTAATTTATTGGGTGTAACTAATAACTCTTTTAAACTTATTTGGAAAACAAACACTCCTCCTAAATCTAAAATTCATATGTGGTTAATCATGCATAGGAAATTAAATACTATTGAATTTAGAAAAGAAAGAATATGCAAATTGACAATAAATGTTCTTTTTGTAATTTGTATTTTGAAGATATTAAACATATATTATGATTGCATAGATACTTACAACATTCTTATTAATACTCTCAAGATCTTTAACTTTAGTTTTATAACTAAAGTTGCTGATTTTGATTATTATTGGAATAATTCAAGATTTAAGTTTAAAAAGGAAAATAGATTTTTACTTGATACTTTATTCATTATAATTTGTTGGTATATTTGGTTTGAGATAAACCAGAGACTTTTTAATAATAATAATAATCATATTATTAAATTGATCTTGAGAATATCATCCTTTTGTTTTAATTGAATCTCAAATCCTAAATACATATTAGCTAAAAATAATCATTTTAAAGAATATCTTAATAAGGTTACTAATAACATTAAGTTATTTAAGCATAAAAACAATATTTTTAACATTTATATTTATAGCATTAACATTTTCTCAAATTTAAATGACGATTTTACTATTTATCATAATGTTCTTTTAACTAAAGGAGCACGAGGAAATTTTTTAAAAGATTTTAGTTTATAAGCTTAAACTTCATAGTTTGTTAATTTTTATCTTTTTGATTTCGATATCTCTTTTTTTTTACACCTTTAGAGTTGGTAAAGATGTTGCATAACGGGCTTGGATTCTTTTTTTAGTCTGTTTATTTTTTAGTTGCTTTTTGTCTTATAATTTTAGCTTCAGTTTTATTACTTTTACTTCATTAGTGCATATATATGTATATAAACTTCATTTATATACATATATGTGTATTATTATGATAATTTTCCTTGGTTCCTTTTATAGATATTGGTTTGGTCTAGGAATGGTTCTAGATTACTATTAGCAGGTTTTCAAGATTGCTGCAGACAGGATTGCAGAGAGACGTTCATTCTGGACCTTCTACGTCCGCAGTGAGGAGTTCTTTCCAGTACTTTCGTGTCTACAGTGTGGATTTCTTCATTCTGGATCATCTGCATTTGCAATAAGGAGTTCTTTCCAGTTCTTTCACGTCTACAGTGTGGCTTTCTTCATTCTGGATCATTCGCATTTGTAGTGAGGCGTTCATTCTAGTTCTTCCACGTCTGTGGTGTGGCTTTCTTCATTTTGGATCATCCGCATTGGCAGTGAGGCATTCATTCTGGAGTTTCAAAGTTTGCAGTGAGGTGTTCTTTCTCAACTGGAGATGTTTATCGATCTTATCCGCATAGGTTGCATCATGGTTTTTGGGGTACTTCTAATACCTCATTAACGGGCGGTGGCCTTGCCAGAACTCGATATTGAGGTGCAATGGGCATTGGCCTTACTAGAGCTCATTGTAAATGTACGCCTGAGTCCTTTTTTATTTTTTTTGCAATATGATTAGCTACCTATCAGGAATGTTAGCAGTACCTTGTTTTCAGTGATATACACGCACATGCACATACACACGTGCGCTCTTCTCTACTTTTGAAGATCGCATATTTCTCTCAAAAAAGAAGTATAGATTTTATATAATGGAAATGAGATTTTGTAAAATAGTAATATGAAGTGTACTTAGTTTTAGGTTAGGCAATTAAGTATTTAAAGGCTTGAAATTGATATATGAGCCAATGATATATTTTATAAAATAGATATAAGATTTTATAAAATAGTAAGAAACCATATTAAGATTTTATTGAAAATATTTAGCAAATTAATTTAAGAATTGATGAAGCAATAAAGGAATTACTTATTTAAATATAAGTGTATGTATATGAGTATGGGCAAGTATACGTATATGTGTATTCGAAGATATATAATAATCAAAATGCTATCCAAGTTGTATTTAAAATGGTTGTATGTTAGGTTGCTATATACGTTTGCATTTGTCTGATTATGTAGAAATATAATTGAATACAAGTTCGTTGCAAGAATTTCATGTAGCCATAGCGACTATCACGTATGCTAAGTTGGGTGAGAGTATACGGGGCCGAATAATCACCCTGGTGAAGTCTGAAATGTGACTTGTGTAGTGGTTGTGTGTTTTTGCAAATGTATGTGCATATGTGTGCACGAATGAGTGTATCGACATACATATAAGCTACGCATATGGAAAGGTAGCCGGGTATGTCATTTTGGCATGTTAGAGTAATCCAAATCGCTACAATCTCCCATTGAGCTCTACTCATGCAAAGAGTGGATATTTGTGTCGAAATTGATTTTTGAATACTTATGGAATCCACTTCCTTAATGTCAGCAAATTGAATCCCGATGGGGAAGAGTCAGGCTCAAGAAGCAAGGTGACTCATTGGGCGAGGCGTCCAAAGAAACCGCATGCGAATCGGCATCCATTCGGGAGATTTACTCCCTCCCTTGCTTCATTTCCAGAACCTTGCAATATTCAGTCGACTGAATACAGATTTAGGGTATTGAACTGGAGTAGAAACCAAACTCCAAAGGGGAGTGCAAAGTAGTGGACTGGGGGTTGTTGTGTTTATTCGACTGGGCTCATTCGACTGAATGAATGCCCAGTCGACCGAACCCCTGAGCTAGTGAAGACTTTAGGAGATATTTTTCCCCCATTCGATTGTGGTTCTTCGTGGCATCTTAGCACGACTTAAGTGAGGTTCTAGGTTACTTGAGGAAGCAGGATGCAAGGCAAAGCTTGTGGTTCAAATGCGAATGCTGACTGATTCCTTTAGAGTCAACAACGATCGGGCATGGGGATTGTACGATGATCGGTCACACGATCACATCTGATAAGTTTGTACAATCGAATGAGTAGTTCGTACCTTCGGGGGTTGACCCTGGAGGTATGTATTGATATATAAATTGTATCAGTCTTATATTAGTGACCGTGCATAATATTGATCTTGCATTAGTGATCATACACCGTATTGGCCTTATATGAGTCGCCTGCTTATTATTAGATCCTGACAGACACCCGGGTACGTTAGTCTACTAGCTATATTTATTATGGGATCGCGGTAGATGTTTGGGTACATTCCTGTGCTGGCTGTACTTATTATAAGATCAAGATAGATGTCTAGGTACGTTAGTGTCCCGACTCTATGTATTATACGACCTAGATAGATGAATGGGTACGTTAGTGTGCTGGCTCTGTTTATTATTAGATCCTAATAGACATCTGGGTACGTTAGTGTGCTGGATATACTTATTATAAGATCGTGGTAGATGTTTGGGTACATTAGTATGTTGGCTCTACTTATTATAAGATCGGGATAGATGTCTGGGTACGTTAGTTTGTTGACTATTTTTTTTGTTATAAAATAGAGATACATGTCTGGGTACTTTAGCGTACTAACTCTAATTTTTATTGAATTGCGACAAATGACTGAGTACATTGGTGTACATGCCCTATTTATCTTGAATCATTAGGTCGTGATAATTGTCCATTATTGATTTCACTCGTCAGTAACGACGGGTATTGATTTGTATTCCTTAGTTATCTTCCATTGTATGTTGTGTGAGTTATTGGTTGATTATTTTTGTTATTTTTACTTACTATTATTTTGTACTTCGCGATAGACTTATATTATGATCACCATATTTTGGAGGTTGGGTTACTTTGTCTTAGTATGGTATTTATGTTTCAGTCATATTATACTAGTTATGCTGACTCGTTGAGTATAGGAGAAGAGCATGTTATGGTATGATCCCTTATTTTTGAGATGAGTTTACTGTACTTGTTTATACGTAGTCCGGATTACCCTTGAGCCACGTCCATGGAGACCACTGGCTGTGAGTTGGTCGTTTCCTATTTATTTTATATAGTTTGATATACCGTATTTTGAGATAGTTCCCCACGTATTAGGCTTTATGTCTAACCTGCATTTTGTCTTTATCTGCTTATGTCATGACAACTCTTGGGTAGTTGATTGAGTAGTATCGAGAGTCAGGTGCTTTGGGAATACTATAGCAGGTTATGCAGTTGGAGCATTTTAGAGGCGTTGCATCGAAATGTTGGATACGTCTATTTGATATTTCTAGTAGTACATGATAGACTTGTTATATGTATATAAAACTATTGTATCAGATATTTATTCAGAACTCCATGCTTTTGGAGTTCATGTATTCTGAATTTTTGTACAGATACTTATTTATCAGCTGCTTCTGCTAGTGCAATCTCTTATATATTGTCATTCTGTTAAGTTCATGTATATTTGGTATATCATACGTTGTCATGTCGTTGAGAGGTCTTACTGATGTCTTTGTTTAGTGTTTTGTTCTAATTCTACCCCGACAATCCGTCATTTTAGGTTTTCCCGAAGGGTGGTTTGTTACAATATTGCTATTGAATTTTATATCTTATTAACTTTTGCATACAAACTCTTATTCATGCACGATTTATTCCATTGGACTCGTGATAGAATTTCAGATAACTTAGCATGTGGATTATTAAGTTTTGAGGCCGTTTGCAAAAGCGTATTGGTGTGGTTTATGTATGTATTTTTATTACTTAGTTTTAAAAATAATAAATGCATATCCATTGATTTAAATTTTACAATTATTGATATATGTTATGTTATATTGATGACTGTTTGGATATTGTGAAATTTTTGGACATGTTGTGCCTTGGGTTGATTGTTTATTGCTGATTGTCGTATTATAAGATGTTTAATTGTAATTAATTATGCATATAAAATTTGAATGTAATCAGCTAAAATAAAATGGATGAAATTGTGTAATAATTGGAAAATTAGATAAACAAATTAGAAATAAGGTTATTTGCATATTTTGGGTCATATTTGTATAATAACAACGATTCAAACATTAAACAAGAATCGAGGTAAGAACTTTAATAATATTAATGCAATCATGTTATTATTTATGATTTTCTAAAGAAATCCATGAATAAAAAAAAGTCTATTTTAATCTAAATTTGGGGTTTATTATTATTTATGGTGATATTTTATAAATAATAATATGCTTTTGTGCAGGTTATGTTGGTTTGAGTAAGTTAAAATATACTGGATTTTGCCATGTTTATAGTGAAATATTATTATTATTATTTATGTAATAAAATAAAAGATATTTTTGAAGTAATAATGATAATAATAAAGATATGTTTTAAAAAGTGTTTTGATATTAATTATTACTAATTTAAGATAAATAACAATGAAAGGGATTTTGAAATTTAATATAAAATACTGATATTTTTGAGGTGAATAGCAATAAATTAATTTTGAAAAATATTAAAGTGGTTTCAGTATATATTATTATTTCGACATAAAATGATAACATTATCGTTTTGAAAAGTAATTTCACGTAAATTACTACCTTCGAAGGGAAAATACGATGTTTTGCGGGATTTAAAGTAATTAGTATAATAAAGGAATTTGAAATTATTATCTTTTTGGTAGAATTATTATCGTTTTGAGATAAATTAAAGTTCTTTTATAATAAAAATAATAAAAGGATTTTATAATTAAAAGAAAACTAGGTCGTATATATGATGTTTTGGATAAATGTATATGTGATTGATTATTCATTTGAATTATCACATATGTTGTTTTAGATGATGAAATCGTATTTGGATGTATGTGTGATGTTTTGTCATTATTACTATGTTGTGTTTTGTTAACTATGGTTTTATTGTGTTGAAGTTTGTGTTACTAATATAGTAGTTTAGTGCACATTTGGTGATTTGGTGTTTGTATTACTAATATAGCGGATTAGTATGCAATTTGTAACTTTGTGTCTGTATTGCTAATATAGCGACTTAGTACACATTTGATTGATTTATACTTGCATTGATGTTGCATCACTAATAGTGGATATAGTACATGTGTGAGTATATATGGTGTGATTAGTTTATTTGATGTTTGGGATTGACATTGAGTGTTGTCAAATGTAAGTGATGTTTAATGGCTAAGTGTGCTATTATTGTTGTTACTCCATATTTACGATGATCAATTGTGATGGTTTTGTAGGATTAGTATTTTCTGTTTGCTTTGGTTGCGTGAATGTTGTGGTTTTTTGTGCTAACAAGTATTTGAATGCAGGAGAAGGGAATGAAATATAACTATGTGAACTTGATCCCGAAAGGGTATGTAGGCAATCGTTTTATATGCAATAGCTCACGATTCCTATTTGCATGGAAATGGACAAACATCTCCAATCAAATTAATAATAATAGATTAAACAGAAAATATAACGTTGGAAAGTAAGTGACACACAGATTTATAGTGATTCAGCCATAATAAGCCTACGTCCACTATTCATATTTATTCTTTCCTTATATCTTAGTTTGTATAAGAGTTTTGATTTGTAATACAACTATTTATGATTGAATATAGTAAGCTGGGAGCTCGGTTGGGCTATTTTTGTAGCATAAAGGCTTGAAGCTCAAAAATTATCCCCATGGCTACAAATGCTTGGATATTTATAGAGGTGAAGTGGTGATGTGGTTAATTTAGTAAGTCAACAAATTTTCATATATAGTCTACCCAAATAGAATATTTCCATATACAAAAGATAAGATTGCCAATTTTCAAATATATTTGTATTTCATTCCATATATATCTTGCTCGATTCGACTGGAAACTCATTCCGAGGTTGGTTAGTTCGGTGAAATGCGTGTGGTCATCTTACTGGCTACATTCTTACACCTGTCTTGTAAGTTCTTAAAGAACCTTTCTCCTTGGTTTGGTAAGCACAAAATCCACCGACCAGAAAATCCTGCCTAGTACCTTAGGTGTCGGACAGGATCTCCTGTTCACTATCTAGGCTACCGAACCGGGAGAGGGAAGGGGAGGGTCACCTCCGCTCTATCCCTTTGTTTCTCTTTCCGTGCTACCTCTTTCTTGCCTAGTCCCTGGCTTTCTTCGAAGTCTTTGTCTCTTGGGCTAAACCGGCCATAACACCTCACCCTCAAAAGCTTAGCTCGTCAACTATAAGGTGGGCTTTGTTGAATGTCCTTTTAACCTTCTCTCATTAGTAATTGCTCTTGCACTTCAATTCGGTCTAGAGTGTTATTGGTTTAGTGGACAATGATAGGTTCGGCACCCCACTGTTCAATACTAAGCTAGGCTGACTCCTATATAAACTACGGAGCATCTTCCCACCTAGTACCATACTTCTTTTCCCTGGTTCCCAGACTTTTTGAGACCGATCACCTCCCCTCGAGCTACAAGTGCTGACCTCGACCCAAATGGCTTCAAACCAATATAATCATCATCTAGGGTCATCATTTGATCAAGTAAGCATCTTTTTCTTCCTTTACATCCATATTGACGAGTTGCATACAATAATTCATGTTTTATCCGGTGGAGGTAGTTGACTTAGGGTTTAGTTTACCTAGTTTCGGTTGTCGAGTGAGATTTTGCACAAGTCTCTTCATACCAGAGTTCGGTTTTGAGTTAGTTTTTTAATAGTATTAGAATTTTTAAATTAAGATAACTTATAAACCTATTTTTTATCTATATGCACGTGCAAGCACATTCACTCTTTTGCGATAATATGTGAGCGGATTATTTTATTAGATAGGTATGTAAAAAATCGCAAGACTCGTTCACAAACGGTCTCTAGAGATTAGGGTTCCTCTTCTTCCATCCTTTCGGAGCCTATGCCGTCGGGGTGTCACTCTAACTAGCCTAGTTCTGCTTGCTTTCTAGTGAATGGATATGGGCCATCCGAACTTTTGGTATATCTTATCGACACCGAGCCTTCTATCCTAATTTCTAAGCAGTTAGGTATTATCATGGCTACTCACGATATCCCTAGAAGGACATCCTTTTGCCCACGCCTGAACAATGGGCAAACACTCCACCAAAAGGGTACATGACCTATTCTCGATATCATTGCACGGCCGGAGCCCCATCTTCTCTTCCTCAATGGATCACGGGATTCCTTGTGTATTTGAAGATTGCTCCATTCCAGTTGCATCTTAAAGAATACGCCATCCTTAGCAGCCTCTATGCTATTTTCAAGAGGAAGTTCCAGATGCCACCTACTCATCATCAAATCAGGTTCCTCTATGTTATAAAGATAAGAATGGAAGGTTCTCCTTTTACCTATCTTACAGCGAGGAGTAAATTTAAGCCCATTGAGAACCTGTATTTTAAGTAAAGTACGTTCAAACGTAAGTACTTCTTTATCCAGTATGACTCTTCCTGCTTCCACAAATGGTATTCTGGATGTTAATATCGTGCTTCAACTTGTTTCCTTCCACATTTGTAGTTTCTTCGAAATCTTATGTTTAAATATTAGTTCTTCCCCTCTTTGGTGGTTCTCTTCTAAGTGTAGTGAAAGTAGCTATAGAAAAAGATTTAGAAGACATGCTACGAAGACTTTAGCAAATCCCAACAGAGCTCAAAGGAGGTCCCCCGCTTGGTCATTGACGATAATTTAAGGAAGCTTGGATTATTGGCGACCGGTTGCTCAATCAAGAAAGGCATGCAACCCTCCACTCATAAGCCTACCAATAAGAAGAAAGGAAAAGACTCGACTACCGATGAGCTAAGTGAAGCACCATCCTCTTAGCCTACTATTTTCGGTGTCATCCCAACTACGGATCCACTCGGAGTTGCCTCCACTGTCCCTATGTGCTCGGAGGAGCCAGAATTATGCTCTTTCATGGTCGAACCATGTAAAAACGGTCGGCTAAAGACCCTAAGGAAATGGGATGATGATAGTACCCATTCAAAGATAGTAGAAGAGGCAGGCTCTCACTCTCATGACATCGAACGTACTACCACAGATCATAGTGAAGCGCATTCCTTTGGATAGATTAGCTTAGACAACTCACTATACTTAGAGGTGGAGGAAGCCTTAGACCATGTTTTTGGCACCAAGGAGGAGGAGGAATGAAATTTCATTTCTGGAGACATTTAGTTTCTGACTACCTTCGAGATCTAGTGCTTAGGATCAATTATGGAGATTCTATGTCAATAGTGGAAATCCAGATACAGTTGGTGACCTACGAGGACCTTAAGGGTTTGTGCAGATGTTACGCACTCTTGAACTCACATTCATTTAGTTACATGTTTATGCCATAGTCATACACTTTTCGAGCACCTTTTCTGATCCTAACCTATCGTATTTTGCAATTACAGGAAGCATGAATTCAAAATGAGAAAAGATATTATCTAAAATAAAGCAATTAGGGCATTGAACACCTCCTAAGGATGTCAAAAAGGCTGCATCTTCATTCGAACCAAGTGAAAATGTAGGACAACCTCCCATGGAGTTGAATTCAGGGGAAACTGTTCATTACCACCTCGCCAGGGACAAGGCCACCAGTCTTAAGGATAGCTCATGGAAAAGTTCCCACCCCTTTGGTAGTGCGTAGTAAATTAAGATCATGAACTTCAATCCGTCCCTCTAAGCCTCCTTAACCTTCATCTTTTCCTTTATCCAATTCAGAAACTTCCAAATAGTAGGAAAAGATGGAAAAGAGAGGAGCGGTAGTCCCTGCTTTCGAGGTAAAAGGTAATGGAAAAGGGAGTAGTTATCATTACCGACCCAATAGACCCAAACTTTAATGAGTTCCAATAACCCTGTCAACCTAGAGATCCTTTGACCCCCTTGCTTGCCGAGGCACTCCCTCTTCCTTTATGGGGTCTATCGAACTTCTAACAGATGGGTTGAGTGGTATGAAGGCCTTGTCAGAGTTTCATGGCAGGGTGATTAAGGCCATGGAAGAGATCAACATGAAAAATGTTGAGAAAAAATTAAAAGTATTCTATTTGAGTAAGCAGTGGCACTAGAAGGAGTTTGATGACAAGAAGGTGGTAGAGACACTGGAGAGATCCATATTGAAGAGATTGAGGTTCAAAATAGCTCATGCTAAAGAACTAGAGCCACTGAAATGGGATCATTTTTCCAATATCAAGCTACCAAGAAGGAGTATAATGATAAGGCTAGGCAGCTCTTCGATGATTGCGAGAATGTCAAGACTAAATTCACCAAAAGGCTGAATGGGCTCCAAATGATGGTTAAGGTAATAAAACCCGACATTGCTAATCTAAAGAAGAGGGTTGTGGAGTAGAGAGTTGAGAGAGTCTCTCTCCAAGCAGAGCTCAAGGCCCTATCTACAAGCAAGGCTGCCAAGACTTCCAAAGACGAGAGGGCGAAAGCGGAATGTGGTAAAATGAACAATTACCTGGATTAGGTAAAATCGTTTCTCGATGAAATTTACTTCAGAATGTTCATGGAAAGAATCTCGTGATGGATGGGTGCCTATCAGGAAGCTATGGTTTCAATCCATAGGCATCTAATCAAAGAAGCTAAAGCTACTAGCAAGCGAGGTGGCTTCCCTTTAGCCTTGATGCTACTGACGCTCTCTTTTCAACAGAGGAAAAGGAGGTCGTTCGCCTTAATTATATCAAGCCAGCAGAAGCTGAAATGTCCTAAAAAGAAAGGCGGAGAAGAGGAAAGATGGTGGCTCGACCTCCATAGCAACAATGCAAGGTCAATTTTCAAATCGGTCATCTATGCTCCCATGCATGATGTTCCGTTAACCGTTTTCAACGTTTCTCTATATGCATCAATTGCTAGTCAACCTTGGGAAATGCCTACACCTTCGGATCATATTCATCCTTTTGGCGACACCTTGAACTCCCCTAAAGGAGGTAGGATTCTTCTTTATAGTCCATGGCCACTGCTTAGTATGTTCGAGCTTACTTAGGGCTCTCCTTATTTCCCTATAGGTGGTTCTTTGGTGACAAGCTTATCTATAAATTAACAACAATTATTTAAAAAGAAATCAATTAATAAATGATAATTGTAAAAAAATAGGATTTTTGCAAACAAGAAAATTTGGCTACGAAATACACCGTTGGGTTTGTGGGGATTTTCTGATCAATTTACATATATAAATTTTTCCAATCGGAGTATAAAAATGAAAAAGTTAGTAACATTTGAAGATTTTGAATTTGATATAATTATATATGTAATTATGGTAATAAAATTTAATTGACGTTGATTAATAACATTAGTGGAAACTTAGACAGTAAAAAAGTAAACGTTAAATCAAATTTAGGAAAATAATTGCTAAGGGAAATAAATAACGTAATCAATTATAGAAGGAATGAAATCAAACAAATCATGTAGGATAATTAACCAACGCTAAAGCAAATAATAGGTTGACTATAGACCTTAAGCAATTGACCGTTGCTAGTGTTAAATCATGACTTTAAAACAAGAGATGGATGAACGTGATGGACTGTAATATTTACATGTGCGCGAAGTAATTGAGGAGTGTCCAAGTTGAAGTTAAAGATTCTTTAGGGTAAATCTAATGGCTGGCATTGATTTAAACACCTATAAATATAGACATGGACCCTTACTTCCAAACTAAGATTTTTGCAACGATGACGGAGACCTACATTTTCTCTTCTCGTCCAAAAATCTAAATTATTAGAGATAGTTATAGTTTATACGTATATACAATTGGAGAATTGTAGAAGATGATTGAGGAAGAGAATAGGTTCAAATTTCTAAAGCCAAGGTAAATTGTAAATCTGGATCTAAATATAAATGAAATTCCAAATTTCTTTTCTAATCTAGATCTTTGATAAATCTGTATACGTTTGTGGTGTATAAATCCAAATAGAAAGAAAAGGGAGTCAACCTAGAATAATGGAGATTAGATCTAGAGATTTGGAAATCTAAAAAGATGAGTGGTAAATTGTATATTTTTGTATAATATTAGGTTTATATCATTGTAGATATATTCTTGTATGCCTGAAATGTAAACGGGAGTTGTAGGCTAAATTGGTATATGTGAAATGAAATTATAATATTGCCTACATATTATGTTATTATTAACTTGAATTGTATTTTGTATGTATGTAAATTTGGAAATATTGGTTAATTATAGTCCCTAAATTTTAGAACATATATATAATAGTTCCAGATTTTTAAATTTAGAATGATTTGTGAAAATAAAAAAAATGAAAGTTTAGTTATCTTCGTAATTGTAAGGATTTAAGTAGTAGTTTAATTTTTTAAATTATATAAGTAAAAATATGAATTTGTGTACATTATCAAGTTTCATATTTATAATTAAAAAGTGTGATGGTTAAAATAACAAGGAGTGCACCTAAAAAGAAAAAGATGTATAAAATTGGGATATTTACCGTATTTTGTACTTTTTATTTCAATAACTATGAAAAGATAATCATTTGTAACTCCAAACGTGACACAAACTCTCTTTTTGGATAAGATATAGAAATTTATATTGTAAACCATTCCTTTAGGAGATCTGTAATTCTAATGGATTGAAATACAAAAATCCCATATTTAGCTTTTACTAATTCAATATTTGAATCAGGAAACATATAAGTCTTTTACTAATTCACATTCAACTTTCATGGCCTCTACTCCCTCATTCCCTCCTCCCATTCAGCTTTGCGCCTCCTCCCTTCTATTGCTTCTGCTCCCTCCTTCTTTTACCCCTCTTCATTGTTCAGATTTCACTTTGGACCCAATGTTGATGGAAGCATGCCTGTCGTCTGAGTCGGCTTTGATGTCTCAGAAATCTGCTTCCACTCCTAGGCCATCCTTCGCCTACGTGGTTAGGAATCGCCCATCTTCTTCTTAGCCTCCTCCTCCTCCTCCCCCGCCAGATTCTCACGTGCTATGCAACGTGGCCATCTCCATCCCTTCAGGTCCATTTTTCAAGTGGTTAATTTTTAAAAATTGAAGAACCGCTGCCTGCGTTGTGCTCTTCGGGGAGACACGGAAAGTGCCTACAGGAATGGACGTGTGTGCTTCTCCTATAGGTACTTAGGGCATTTTGTCTCTGCATGTCCCAGTCGTAAAAAAATGCAGAAGAAAGTGCCTTTATCCTCTTTTTCTGCTCTCAGGATTCCACTTCTCGATCTCTTGAGTAAATTCCTTCCATCATTCCCTTTGGCCCACCGCCTAAATCCTCGTGTTAAAATCATGTTTCATCTTCCCCATGCAAAACATCCACATTTTCCAAAACCCTTTCACCTGCTTTAGATGCCAAAATGTCTACTTTCGAGATCCCTAATAACATGACTGTCCTCTTCGTTATCGCCTGCATCTGGACGATCGGTTCCGTCCACCAATGCCTTTCCATTTCTTTTCTATGGATGACTAGGAAATATCCCTTTTAGTGATCGAAGCTACATCATTCGCTACCCTTCTGCCTATTCCCTCTTAGCTGCCATCGATCGCCGCATCATCCATTAAACAGATAGTGCTCGCTATGCCGCTAGGTGGATGTCGAACTTTGACTCCTATATGCATGAATACTTCCCCCCATCCTGGATCCATGATCCTAGTGTTGCTTGGCACCTTCGCTCCTCCCAATCTTATTTTTTTCACCATTCTCAAGCCCTTTGGATTGTTAGTTGACCTAAACTCCTACCAGTGGGCCAATGTTGACCACAATTCATTTTTTCCAAATGTCCCTCGATAGAGATATTTCCCTTCCTTGCACCTTTGTTGCCTCTCTGGGTGACCTTGAGTTCAAGCTAACCCTTGAGCATTGGGAACATTTCCATCCACCCTTGGACCCAACGGACCTTATTTTTGGTGATGACATTGTCAGTTGCTAGCATTGGAAGTTGAGCCTTATCTCTAGATCCCTTGAGCATTTTCCATCCCATGATGTCTCCTCCTCCTGATCTTGGTTTCAATGCTATGTAAGTCGAGGATGAAATTGCTGCTAGAAGAGAAGATATTTCAATTGGGAAAGGAGTACAAGTTAGATCCGATGCCTCTGTTGAAGTTGAGGGCCTGATTGGCTGGTCCACTTGGCGTTCCCCTCCCCATGATCACTTTCAACCTTTGGATGATGTAGACCAGACCGCTCTTTGCCTTCCAGCCATCCTATCCTTGCCTAGTCCTGACCTTCCTTTACTTGAATCTCCTGTCAATATAGATCTAGACCTCCAAACGATTCCTGACCCCTCTACTTCTCTGCATGTACTCCTCGCCTTGTCATCAACCTCCATCAGGCGCAGCGCCAGATTGCTCTAAAGACCTGCTGGGACCCCACCTTCGGATGCGTAGTATCTTTTAACCCGTTATTTATACTTCTTCCAATAACAAGTCGAATAAAAAAAATTCTCGCTGCATGGGTATTATTTTATTACCAAGCATGCTTCGGTCGTGCATGCATTGGAAAAGGAGCGAATCTCTTTTTCCTCACAAAGATCCTTTCCTAGAATCTTAGGGGTTTGAGGGACCTCGATAAATGCTCCCTTATTATACTCATCTTATCCCCTCTTAAGCTTGATGTTTTATTCATTCAAGAATCCATAATTGTTAATCCAATTCCTTTGCTTTTCCATAGTCTACGGGGTTCTTTTTTGTCGAGTTGGGAACTTAATTGTGTCTCTGGTTCCTGGAGTGGTATTCTTATCGCCTGGGAAGAATCAATATGGAAACTTGTCCAAGTCATCAAACACTCTTATGTCCTTCATGTGGCCCTCGAACATGCCTCATCTAGTTTTATCTGCTTCTTCTCCAATATTTATGATCCATAATATAGTCAGGAAAGACTTTCCCTTCAGGTCAACTGCTATGAAGTTTACAATTTCTTTCAGGGCCCATGGGTCCTAGGTGGAGACTTTAATACTACTCGACATTCTATGGATCACAACTCACCCGCTCCCTCTTGTATGGATATTGAAACCTTTAATTATCTCATCGATTTCCGTGCTCTTACTGACCTTCTAATCGCCAATTCACCTAGAGTAATCGTTGTCACTCTCCTACTCTTGCCAAACTCAACCGCTTCCTCTTCAACACCTCCTAGGATGATTTTCATCCTCTCTCCTCTGTCTATGGACTCCCCACCATCCTATCCAACCATTTCCCTATACTCCTAGCCTCCAGTGGTTCGTCGTCTCCTAGATCTAGTTTCAAATTCAAGCTCCTTTGACTTATGGAACCTAGTTTGATGATCTGGTCTCCGCTACATGGTCAGGACCCTACTTTCCAATCCTCTTTCTCTACTGTTGTCTCCAGACTTGGATCCCTCCGTAAATTTCTCTGCCCTAGGTCTAGATCTATCTGGGGTTCTCAAGAATCCCACATCTTTGACCTCCAGGATGCTACCCTTGATCTCAATATCCATGATGAATCCAACCCACTTACCCAATCTGAATCTGAGTCCCTCCATAGCCTCAAAGTTTAATTGGAAAGACTCTTAAAGCGAGAAGAGATTGGTTGGTAACCACATTCCAAAGCTAGCTAGCTCAAAGATGGAGACCGCAACAATACCTACTTCCATAGACATGCTAATGGCAGAAGACGAGCTAACCATATTTTTGAGATTTATCATGAGGGAGGTATTTTCCATGATCAGTTTAACCTCAATCGACTATTTACCTCCTACTTCAAGCACATTCTTGGCCACTTTCACCCCCACCGCCCCCAATTGTCTGGAAGGAACTGTATCCAAACCCTCCTTTAATCTCCATTGACCACCCATTCTCGAAACCCAAGATCCTCACTGCTTTAATTGACATGGATGATGAAAACTCCTTTGGGGTTGACGGTTTGGTCCCCTCTTCTTCAAGTTATTCGTGTCCACTATCAGATTTGACATCCTAGCTATGTTCGATGAATTCCACTCTGATCCCTCTATGATTACTTAAGTTAATTATGCAAATGTGATCCTCATCCCTAAGAAGCCTGTGCCACCTCTCTCTCTGATTTCCGATCTGTTAGCCTCTTAAATACTACCTTTAAACTCATCACTAAGGATCTTGCTACTCCAACTACACATTTCTTCCCTAGTTGGGGCTGAGAAATCAGCCTTCATCCTTGGCTACAACATTCTCGATTGTGCTATGACTACCTGAGAGATCATCTCCCTATGCCACTCCTCTCACATTCCCAGCCTCCTCTTTAAATTTGATTTCTCCAAATCCATTGACTCCATCAGCTGGTCCTTTTTCCTCGACACCCTTAAATATCAAGTTTTTTCTATTAGATGGAATAATTGGATTATTTATATTTTGCATATTAGCATGTCCTCCATTGTTGTAAATGGCATTGGCGGAGGCCTTATGAAATGTAACGATGGTCTGTGCCAAGGAGATACGCTCTCCCCACTTTTATGTGTGTTCGCTGCTAATGTTTTCAGTAGAATGAACAAACTCGCAGTCTCCCATAACCTCTTAGCTGGCATTGGCCTCCTAATCCAACACCATAGTCTCCAACATCTAATACATGGATGATACCATCCTTTCTCCTCTTCATTCCCATTCCACATCCATAACCTCAAACTCCTACTCTATTCCTTTGAGTTTGTCTTTGGCCTCTCAATTAATTTTTTTCCAAAAGCTCTATCATCATGCTTGGTGGTGCTGATCCCATTGGCCCTAATGTCACCCTTGCCTTGAACTATAACCTCACGCAATTCCCCATCTCCTACTTAGGAATCCTCATTCGTCCGTCCAAACTCCAACATATCGATTGGTAACCTCTAATGTCCAGGATCTCTGGTCCACTTGCTACTTGGAAGGCCTCTTCCTTTTTGAAAGCTAGTAGACCCATTCTTGTTAAATCGATCATATCCACAATCCAAATCTACTAGTTGTCCTTCCACAAAGCTCCTTGTTAGGTGATCAAGTCCATTGATCATCTTAGACGCTCCTTTCTTTGGCATGACCCTCATATAAACAAATTAATTAATTAGTCTACTGTTTGCAAACTTGTCTCTTAGGGAGGCTTAGGGATTCCTAATATCAAACTCTTCAATTTAGCCCTTCTTACAAAATGGATTTGGCGCTGTTTTAAGGAGGAATCTTCGATCTGGAAATGTTGAATCCCATTTAAGCATTATAATTCAAACCCCTTTCTGATTCTCCATGATCCTCCTATCGATACTCTTTCACCATTTTAGTCCGACGTCCTATGCTCATCGTTTTGGTCTTCTGTTTCGGTGAAGATTAGAAATGGAGCCTGATGCAACCTTTGGTTGGACGCCTGGTCCATTGAATCTCCTCTTCGCCTCACCCACCCTAACCTCTTTCCATTATTACCAACCACTCCACTACTATTTATGAAGCCGTTCATATGGGCACCACTTGCTTTCAATCTAATCAAGCTATCACCGATCCTACCTTCTCCCAGATGCTCCACATTTAGCTATTGCTTCGTGACCTCGGCACTTCCCCTACGGTTGATCAACATGTTTGGGGCTTCAACTTCAAAGGTACTTTCTTTATCATCTCACTATACTCTCGCCTCTCTAATTCTAGTAGATGCTACACCTATGGTAGATTATAGAAATGCAAAATCCCGCCGCAAGTCAATTTCTAATGTGGCTCCATGTGCATGAGAAGATTAATACCAAAGATGGATTAGTTTGTAAAGGCATAAAAATCAACCCATCCTACCCATTTTGTCATTCCGCTCTTGAGAATATCGATCACCTCTTTTTTATTATGGTTTGGCCTTTTATGTCCGGTGTACCTCCGCTACTCATCCCTTCAACTCGATACCCTCCGTCCCATCCTTCTATGAGCATTAGCAATATAATTCATCTTTCTCAACCATCAATATCATTCTCTAAGCATTTAGCTGGGTTATCTGGATGGAGAGGAACTTTAAATCTTTTAATAATGCTATTCAAACTCCATTAAAATTATACTTTAAGATTACTTACTATTTCTCTATTTGAACAGGAGGTAGCCCTCCTCCTCCTCGCCTCAAGATTGGTTCCGCTATATCAGGCAACGAATCCGTGAATAACAGTGATGTGCCTCTCCCGTGGACTTCTGGTGGCATAGACCGCTCGGATGTTAATTGACTACAGCTCCTTTATGCTTATGTATTTTTATACATGCCCGGTGTCTCATTTTGTGCGGTTGGCGCTATTTTATCTGTTTTTATATGGTAGGATTTCCTTTTGTTTTAGTTGAAACTATGATGTTGAACTATTGTCTTATTTACTACTCTTATTTTTGCCGCTACCGATCAAGCTCATAGATTAAAAAACTGCTTATTTTATATCTATTTATCAGCTTGTGGCTATGTAGTATCTCACTATACAACAGTTTCCACAAAAAATATAGTAATCCCTAAAAAAAATTAAAGAATTATAAATGCAATGAAAAGGGTGTACGAAAAAAAAATGTGTAGTACAAGTAAAATGGAAGTGAAATAAAAGAAATAGAAAGATAGACAAGACATAATATAAAATAAAAGGGTATGAAGAATCCACTAAAATAATGGAGGGAATAAAAGGTGAAATTGGGAATAGAAATAAAATGTTAAATAGTAAGAGGAAAAATTAAGTGAATGGGAAAAGATATTTAAAAATGATTTAAAAGGAAGTGATAAATGGTCTTAAATCAAATAAGATACAAATGCATAAAATAAGCAAAGAAATAGGGTTGACTGTAAACAAAGAGGCGTAATAATTGAAACAAGAATGAATGAAGATATATATAGACACATACACATACACATACACGTAGCCTCAAGTATACGTTTACTGCGGGTGTGAATTATTAAAGTTAATGAATGATTAAATGAATAGAGTGACATAGCTGTTAGAATGGGTTGGAAGCCAGGTCAGTAGTGTTACACAATAAAAGCCTGCCTATCGCAAGGGGATACAAGTAGTTGTGTATGCATTGTATTGATGTGGGACATATCCAACTGTAGGACCCATGGAGTATATACGCTTGCGTATAGGTGAAGGAATACCCTCATTAGAGTCCTCTTCAATAAATTAAGGAGAGGTCCTTGTCTTAATTATATTACGCAATCTAAATAGGATATTGAGCGGCTCGACGCTATATCAATATGTATTGGGACCAAATCAGGAGTAGGAGCTGTACATAGGTTAAGCGTGTCATCGATCGTGTGCGGTCAACAGGGAAGACAAGGTTAGACCTAACGAACTATGCCTCCTACTAAGGCAGGTCATGTTAGGTAATGCACTGCCATTATTGTTTGTTAGTTTGTTTGTTAGGGTAGGGCTAGTTAACACATAAAAGATTTCTTTCAAAAGAAAATAGGGTAGTTCAAGGAGCCGAGTCCTCTATAATTAACGGAGCTAAGTGCACAATAGGAAGCAGACGATAAGAAACCCCCAAAGCGAGACAGAACACGGCTATGCTATTGTGACGCCTCTACTAGGCACCATGAGATGCACGACGAGGCATAAACTATCATTAATACATGGATACAGATGAAGATGAAGAGATACATCGACGAGTCGACATTTTGGGTTCCCTCCTTAATGTGTAGCTGTATAGGTAGTCGTAATATGAGACGTTGTTCCATACGGATGTGATATTGTGTTGATAATGGATCCAGACATGGTGCTAGGTTACGGATAGTAGCGGGGATATTATCTTGGTCCATAGGATGACTGTGGTACTTGTGTATGTTAGAACCTCAATTTTCAGGTTTTTCTTGTGACAACTATATAAATCAATATTCTTGTATTCTTGTGCATTAACCATTTATGTAGGAGATTTATTGAAGATTTGGATTCACAAAGCTATGAAGTTGTTATATATCTATTTAGATTCTGCATATTACAGTAGAATTATGTTAAAATATTTCTGATATGATATATACACTAACACATGCACCAAACCATGCTAATAAACATAGCAGGCTTAAAACAGCCAGTTGAATATCACTATTCAGGTGGTTGACTGCTGAAACAAAGTACAATTTTTTATGCAATTTCAGCCAGCTGAATGAAGACATTCAGACGGCTGAATTAGACCTTAATTGGCTTATTTACTTGCTACATCGAATTTAAATCGATTCAGATGGTTGAACTAAAAAAATCAGATGGTTAGTTATCGATAATGGCTATTTTTCTAAAGGGATGATTCTCTTCAATAAAGAAAAACATCTTTTAATTTAAGGGCTGCATCCGTTTCGTCGCTCTTATTCTTCAAAGATTGCAACTCTTAAAACTCTATAAATAGAGTCTAGAAATCCAACAATTTTTTCACTACAACTGATTATTAGTTTTCTTGATTTCTTAACTCTAATTCTTTATTTATCATTTACACTCAAAATACATACAATCTCTGATCGTTGATCACTCTATCTTCCAAATTCTTCAAGCACGTTACACTATGTGTCATAAAGGAGAAGATTATAGGAAGATTGTACTTTATTGACTTATCAGTGCTATTTAAAGAGCATATTACAGTCAAATACTTTTTTGTAAAATAGTCATGTTCAGTTGCTCAGGCAGTAGATGTCCTATTCGGTTACTTAGACGGTAGAAGTTCTGTTTGGTTGCTCAGGCGGTGTAAACGTATTCCTCCGAGTTAAGTGAGTGTCACTAGTTTAATTCAAGAAGGAGTCTGGGACTGGATGTAGAACGGAAAGTTTGAATCAGTATGAAAATCTCTGGTGTCATTCACTTTACTACTTCATTTATTTACTTACTTGTTTTATATTTTACACAAGTAGTTTATAGATACATCCATATTACATGATCTTATAGCATAGTCACTTTCATTTGGTACCAGAGCGGGTCATCTTATAACCATTACACAATTATCTGATATTTTAGTAATATGGAGCACAACACTAGCACAAGTTTTACTAAAGGTCAATCTACTGCACGGCCACCAATATTAACGGATTAAACTATAACTATTGATCTACTAGAATGAGAATTTATAGCAAGCTAATTGTTATGAAACCTGGAATATTACTCAACCAGAATATACCATACCTACTATAGAATATTCACAATGGTCTAACACACAAAAATTGGATGATATTGCAAATACCAAAGCTACGAATATGTTATTTTGTGCATTAGACAAAAGTGAGTTTAATAGAGTCAGCATGTGTAATACTGCTTATGAAATTTGGCACACATTTAAAGTTATACATGAAGGTACTAACAAAGTAAAGAAGACTAAGATTTCTGTGCTAAAAAATCAGTTCCAGAATTTCAAAATGAAACAAGATGAAATAATAAATGAAATGTGCTCTAGATTCCAAGACATATATCATTCTCTTTTAGCATTAGAAGAAAAATATACAGACTTTGATATTGTTTCAAAAATCCTCAATTCTTTAATGGATGAGTGAGAACAAAAGGTCTTAGCAATCGAATAAGCTAATGACATTTCAACCATTAAACCAGTGGAGTTGATAGGAAATCTAATGTCTTATGAAGTCAATCTCCAGGCTTAACATGTACAGGCGCAAGATAAGATGAATATAGCATTCCAAGCAGAAAAGGATGAATCAGATTAAGATGAAGTAAATATGGGGTTCAATGCTAATTTTTTTTTTTTTTTTGAAATTCAAAAAGAGAAACAAATTCAGAAACAACAAAAACAGCTCTAGCAACAAAAATAACAACAAAAAACCATCATCTTCTGCTTTAGAATGTTATGAGTGTCACAAGAAAGGTCACATCAAGAAAGACTGTCCTGATCGAAAGAGAGACAAATTAAAGCACAAGAAAGACAGATTCAAAAAGAAAGCTTTCTTTGTCACTTGGGACGATTCAGAATCATCTTCATCGTTAGATATTGACTCAGACAACGATTCTGAACAAACTAATGTCTGTTTTATGGCCACAAATGACGAAGTAAGTGATATAACTTTTGATGATTTAATGGAAATAAACTTTGAATTACTTGACAAGCTAAGAAACATCAAAAGAAAGTATAAAGAAACTCTAGGAAAATTAAATGGAACTCAAACTAAGGTAGACATGTTAAGAGATGAGAAATAAGTTTTATAAAAAGAAATTGAAACTGCTCAAGAATCTTGTTTTAATATGGCATCTCAACTCCCTATGTTAAGGCAAGAAATAGAAACTCAAAAGGAAAAGAATGATGCTCTTTTAGTTGAAAATCATGATCTTAAAGCTAATATTAAAATATTGGAATTAGATATTTCTAGTCTTAAAACAAAATTATATGATATCACTAAAAATGTCTCTAATTTTAACAAAGGAGAGATGATCTTCCTAAAATTATAGAAAATTCTCAGATAATTTCAAATAAAAGGGGACGAGGATATAAGCAAATTTCAAAAAATATTCCAAAGAAAAAGGATTCTTTGTATAACAATTTCAAAAGGAAAAATAATACAATTGAAAAATCAATTTCAAAAGTACCAAATTATTCTAAATCAATTAAGATTTGGGTTCCTAAAACAAATAATTCTTTTATTAGAAATAAATATATAAAATCTTTTTTAGAAACTATTCACAAAAATAAAAAATTTATTTTCAAAAGGAATTCTAAACCCTCTTGGGTTTGGTTTCCTAAGACCTAACTTTTTAGGACCCAAATAAAAAAGTGGGTACCAACGTTAATTCTATATTTTGCAGGTACCACTTAAAAAGAGAAGAAAATGGATATTAGAAAGTGGTTGCTCAAAACACATGATAGGAAACAAAGAAATGCTAACAAACATTACCCATTCAGATGGAGGCTCTGTCACTTTGAAGACAATTCCAAAGGATACATCATCGGAAAAGGCAATGTGAGTAAAGACAGATTATCTAATTTACCTCTTATCACAAATGTTCTGTTATTTAGAAATTTAAAACACAGTCTACTTTGCATTAGCCAGCTGTGTGACAAAAGATTCAATATGTCTTTTCTTGAAAATAATTGATGCTTTAATCAAAATAAAAATCTTATTTTTGAAGGTTTTAGAGATATACATACATACATACATACATATATATATATACACACACACACACACATATATATATATGTTTTGAATATGAATATAAATCACAATAATAACATGTGTTTAACAGCCAAAGAAAATGATCCTTGGTTATGGCACAAAAGATTTTGTCATATCAATTTCAAAGCTATAAACAAATTATCTAAAAATGAATTAGTAAAAGATTTACTAAAGAGGATTTTAAAGTAAACAATATTTGCGATGCTTGCCAATTGGATAAATTATCAAAATCATCCTTTAAATCAAATAAAAATATTTCTACCATACAACCACTTGAACTATTCCATTTGGATCTTTTTGGTCCAACTCAAGTTCAATCCATAAACCCTAGCGAATATGTGTTTGTTATAGTAGATGATTTTTCAAGATATAATTGGACTATTTTTATGAAAAATAAAAGTGACTTTTGAAAATTTCAAAATCTTTTCTAAAAGAACTCAAAATTTCAAAAATTTAAAAATTAAGATATTAGAAGTGATCATGGAGATGGATTCGTAAATGAAGCTTTTAAACATTTTTTAGTAAAAAGGGAATTTACCATAATTTTTCTTTTCCTAGAACTCCATAACAAAATGGAGTTGTAGAAAGGAAAAATAGAACTTTACAAGAATATGCAAGAACTTTATTAAATGGAAGCACTCTACAAAAACATTTTTGGGCGGAGGCTGTAGCAACTGCTTGTTATGTTCTGAATCATGCTTACATCCGACCACTAACAAAACACACTCCATATGAACTGTTTTATGAAAGAAAACCAAATATGTCATATTTTAAAGTTTTTGGTTCAAAATGTTTTATTTTAAACACAAAAGATCTGCTTGGAAAATTCGATCCAAAATACGATGAAGGAATTTTCATAGGATATTCGGAACGAAGTAAGGCTTATCGAATTTTTAATAAAAGAACAAAAACAATGGAAGAAATACTTCATATTTCCTTCGATGAAAATTTTAAATTTAACAAGAATTTTGAGGCTAAGAGATAATAACTAAGACAGTCACAAATACTGTTACTCAAAATAATTTTGAAGAAGGTGAAAACATTGTTCATAATTTTGAAGAAGATGAAAACATTATTCATAATGAAAATGAATTATGATCTCCTCCTAGGATTTTATGAGATCACCTAGTGGAAAATGTCATAGGAGAAATTGATTCACATGTCAAATTAATCAAATGGACCATGTAGCATTCCTTTCTAATATTGAACCTAAAAATGCTAAAGAAGCCTCTACTAAAAACTATCGAATTATAGCTATGCAAGAAGAGCTAAACCAATTCGAACGAAATGAAGTTTGGGAATTAGTTCCTAGACCGAGTGATCAAACAGTCATTGGTACTAAGTGGGTTTTTAAAAATAAAGCTAATGAGCAAGGAAATATAAATTGGAATAGAGCTAAATTAGTTGCACAAGGATATAATCAAGAAGAAGGAATTGACCATGAAGAAACATTTGCTCCAGTCGCAAGGCTAGAAGCAATTTGTGTCTTACTAGTCTTTGTATGTTTTCATAATTTTAAACTTTATCAAATTGATGTTAAAAGTGCATTTTAAAATAGATATATAAAAGAAACTATTTATGTTCAACAACCTCCTCTATTTTTACATGAAAAATTTCCAGACCATGTCTACAAACTTAAGAAAGCCTTATACGGTCTAAAACAAGCACCATGTGCTTGATACGAAAGTCTTAAAAGCTATCGTATAGATTCTGGTTTTGAAATTTGGAAGGTTGATCAAACTCCTTTAATTAAACGAACTAAAAAGGATATTTTAATTATTCAAATTTATGTTGGTGATATTATTTTTGTTTCTACAAAGAATAAGTTATGTCAGGAATTTTCTAACATAATGACCAAAAAATTTGAAATGTTACATATGGAAGAATTACCTTATTTTCTTGGATTACAGATTAAACATAAGATAAAGGAATTTTTATTAATCGAGAAAAATATTGTAATAATCTAATTAAACGCTTTGGTATGCAAAATACTTCTGTCAAACCAACTCCAATGAGTACAAAATATATCTCGATAGAGATGAAGATGGCAAAAGTGTTGACAAAAATTATATCGAAGGATAACTGGATCATTATTTTATCTAACTACTAGTAGACCTGACATAATGATGAGTGTTTGTTTATGTGCTCGATTTCAAGCAAATCCTAAAGAATCACATATGCGAGCGGTCAAACGAATATTACATTATCTAAGCAAAACCAAAGATTTTGGACTTTTCTATCCGAAAGAATGTCCTTTCGAGTTATTATCATGCAGCATGCTGATTTTGGAGGATGTCGGACAAATAGAAAAAGTACGAGTGGAACTTGTCATTTTATTGGACAATCTCTAGTATCTTGGTTTGGCAAGAAACAAAACTAATTGGTTGATATATTTACAAAGCCTCTAAATGAAAATATCATTATAAAATTAAAAAGAGAAATTGGAATTTTATGTTCAAAAGATTTGTGATTTTTAAATTTCAATTTTTTTTTAAATTTTTTGAATTTTTTTAAAATTGGAGTTGCTTGCACTTGAACTCTGGTCTCTTGGCTGGAAGTAACATGACTTTCCAATTTGCTATTGAGCGTTTCTTGTTATACACAGAGAACTATTAATTATTTATATTTTCCATTTTTGTAAACCTTTTTCACACCTTTTATTTTTCCCTTTGTCTACAACCACTAACTTCTATCTGGTTTATATTCAACTTTTGTTTTAAACCAAAAATCCCTATCCCATTTTTATCCATCCTAAACCTATTTAAACTCTCCTTGGTTTTTCAACTTTCATTAAAAGGTGTTTTTAACCTCCAAAGCTACAATGTCTTCTCAAGAATCAAACAAATATTCTTCCACTGATTACTCTTCCCCAAGTTTTGATTATCCTAGTCTTCCAACTCCTACTTCTATCTACGAACCTGTTCCAGTTGTCCCCCCTTCCACACATACTGGTTATACTCCACCCGAAAAACGAACCAAATGTTCTTTTTTTTGGGTTCTCCGTCTATTAAAGAAAAAATTGATGACATTCATCATTACGAGAGAGAAATGCTAGAATTACAACAAGAACTCTATTATGAACAAAAGGTTAACGCTAAACGTTTAAGCTTTTTAGAGCAAATCGCATTGAAATTCTACGGATCTTCATCTAGTAACATGATTCATCAACCTTCTCCTATTCGTTCTTCTGCTCGACACAGTCCTTAGGAACAAACTCCACAACGTCCTCCAGTTTCACCAAATTCTTTGGAACGTGGTAATGGTTGGTCCTCTCTCCGACCATTAAAGGAGAATAACAAGATTGAGCCAGAAGGTTGTAGTACTCCTAACTCTTTGTCTAAATCTGTTTCATTATTTTCTCTAATTATATGAGTATTTCCTATTGTACTCTATTATTTGTCTATATATGTGTGTGTGTGTGTTTCTTGCAAAAAAATGGTGTTTAAAGGATGGAAAAGGGTTACTATATTTTTACTGTTATTTCAAACAGCTAAATAGATAGAAATAGTCGGCTGAATTTTATATGCTTCATATTTTTTAACCCAGATTTAGCCAGCTGAATATACTGAACTTGTACTACAAACTTTCGAGAAAGCATTAAGACGGCTGATTATAGTAAAATAGCCAGTTGAATGATCCCAGAGCAACTTTTTTACAGGTTTCTAACCCGAAAAGCCCACCTATCCATTATTTGACCCTCCTCTATGTAATCTTCTTTTCACTTTTTACTTTTGGCCACAGAACCCTAGCCTCCATTACACTCAAAAACTCCATTTTTTCTTTTTCAAAATTTAATTCAACATGCCTCCTCGTTAAAAGAGAACAGGAGAATCAACTTTCGGTCCATCCGACAATCAAATTCGGGCATGGTTATGGAACGATACGGCTGTTTCTCGCTTTAATAGCATGAAGAATTCCAAAATAATTGAAGGAGCTATCCTGAAATTTCTTGATTTTGCTGGTTATATAATTCGCGAGATAGCGGAGAAAAATCATTTTGAAAATATCATCGGGCACGATGGTAACAATATTAGAATTAATCATCTTTTAGTTAAGCTTTTTCTTGCAAACCTGAATCTCGATCATCATAACCCACAAAATTGTGAAAATTGTGTATGGTCGTTAGTTTGTGGTGTGAAACAATGCTAATGCACAAAGCAGGCCTAAAACAGCCGGCTCAATGTCCCCATTTAGACGGCTGACTGCTGAAACATAGTATAAATTTTTATGCAGTTTCAGTTGGCTGAATGGAGACATTCAAATGATTGAATTAGACCTAAATTAGCCTATTTACACGCTTCATCGAATTTAAATCGATTTAGATGGCTGAATTGAAAAATTCAGACGGTTGGTTATCGATAACGGCTACGTTTCTTAAGGGATGCTCTCTTCAATAAAGAGAAACATCTTCTAATTTAAGGGATGCACTTATTCCTTTTCACCGCTCTTATTCGTCAATGATTGCAACTCTTAAAACTCTATAAATAGAGTCTAGAAATCCAATAAATTTTTCACTGCAATTGATTATTAGTTTTCTTGATTCCTTAAATCTAATTCTCTATTTATCATTTGCACTCAATATACATACAATCTCTGGTTGTTGTTTACTCTATCTTCCATATTCTTCAAGCACATTACACTATATATCATAAAGGAGAAGATTATAGGAAGACTGTACTTTATTGACTTATTAGTGCTATTTAAAGAGCACATTACAGTGAGATACTTTTTTTGTAAAGAAGTCTTGTTCGGTTGCTCAGACGGTAGAAGTCCTATTCGGTTGCTCAGACGGTAGAAGTCCTATTCGGTTGCTCAGACGGTAGAAGTCCTATTTGGTTGCTTAGACAATAGAAGTCCTGCTTGGTTTCTCGAGTGGTGTAAACCTATTCCTCCAGGTTAAGTGAGGGTCACTAGTTTAATTCCAAAAGAAGTCTAGGACTGGATGTAGAATGGGAAGTTCGAACTAGTATAAAAATCTCCGATGTCATTTACTTTATAACTTTATTTATTTACTTAATTATTTTTTATTCCACACAAGTAGTTTATAGATACATCCATATCACATGATCCAATAGCACATTCACTTTCAGTATATTTATATATATAAACGTGTGTTGTTGTGCTCTACTTTGGGTAGATGGGACGAATCGTACGCATACGTGGATTCGAGAAGACTAAGTAAAATCAAAATGCACATGTAATGGAAGACAATCAACCTAGTGTTACGCGTAGAATATATAATTCACAAGTCACTAGAACATTGCTCTGACCCCCTCCTTATTATAACCCATGAGAAAGCTTTAAAGGTATAGGAATCGATGCAAGGCAGGAACAGTGCAAGGACAGGTTTCCTTAAGCATGCTTGACACTAATAAGGACACAAGATATTGGAAGTGTCAACCTTGGTTGGTAACTGTATATTCTATTATACTTTACTATTTCGTTGTGATATATATCGATAGAGCTTTGATATGTAACTATTTATCCATTTATATGATACCAAATCAATGATCTGTACTTTGGTGCACTTGGATTTTCAATTTAGTAAAAATTTGGGTCCATTGGGGGTATGGGTTGTTAAATCATCCATAACGGTTATCACTTCCAAAGATCTGCCCCTAATGATCATCTCCCCAGGCCCTTCTAATCTTCCAGTTGCTGCAGCTCAGGACAAAATGATTGTGAGCCTTAGGTATAATGCGGACATCTAGATTTTAGGTGTTACAGATCCTACTGAGGATTTTGATAAGGATGAAGCTTTAAAGAACAAGTCCCAGTGAGATTCTCTAAGGAGATGTCAAGGGTTAAGATCGAAGCCTTGGGGAGCTAGAACATATCAAGATGAAACAAGTGGAGCTTGATGATGCGGCTGCAGCTAAGCGGGAGGAAGAGGAGGAAAAATTCGAGCGGTGATGCCATAAGCCCTACCACAAGCAGAGCTTGATGGAAACCCAGTTAGAGATCACTTTGGTCCATCACTGTCGGCAAGAAGTTCAAGCCAATTGTCAATGATGCCTAGTTAGAGATCACTCTAGTCCATAACTGCCGGCGAGATGTTTAAGCTGATCGTCAATGATGGACATCCAGTTAGGGATCACTCTATTCATTCACTGCCAGTGAGAAGTTTGAGCCGATCATCAATGTGGATACCCAGATAAGGATCACTTTAGTCCATTACTACTGGCAAAAAGCTTGAGACGATCGCCAATGATGGACACCCGGTTAGGGATCACTTTGGTCCATCACTGTCGGCAAGGAATTTGAGCCGATCGTTAATGATGGACACCTAGTTAGGGATCACTCTAGTCCACCACTACTGGCAAGAGTTTGAGTAGATCATCAATGATGGATGTTTGGTTAGGGATCACTCTGGTCCATCACCATCGACAAGGAGTTTGAGCTGATCATCAATCATTGAAACCCGATCACATATCACTTTGCTCCATCACTACCTGCGAGAAGTTTGAGCCAGTCAATGACGGACACTCAGTTAGAGATCACTCTGGTCCATCCCTACCAATAAGAACTTTGAGACGATCATCAACAATCACTCGATTAGGGATCAATATGGTCCATCACCGTCAGCCAGAAGTTTGTCCCGATCGTTAATGATGGACACCTGATTAGGATCATTCTGGTCTATCACTTCTAGTGAGAAGTTTGAACCGATCATCAGTGATGGACATCCGGCTAGGGATCACTTTGGTCCATCATTACCAGCAAGGAATTTGAGCCGGTCATCACTAATGGTTACCTGGTTAGGGATCACTTTGGTCCATTACTACTGGTAAGAAGTTTGAGCAGATTGTCAATAATGGACATCTGGTTAGGGATCACTCTAGTCTATCATTGTCGGCGAGGAGTTTAAGCCGATCGTCACTGATGGACACCCAGTTAGGGTCACCCTAGTCCATCACTGCCGATAAGGATTTTGAGTCAATGTCAATAATGGACACCCAATTAGGGATCACTCTGGTCCATCACTACTAGTGAGAAGTTTGAGTCGATCGTCAATTATGGGTCCCAATTTGGGATCACTCGGTTCTATTATTGTCGATGAGAAGTTTGAGCTGATTTTAAATGATGAACACCTAGTTAGGTACCACTCTATTTCATCACCACTAGTAAAAAGTTTGAGAGGTGATATCAAGATAATGCAGATATGACCCCCGAGTTGAAAAGTCTGCTCTACGGGCCTAGGTGACATTTCCTTATAGTGTTAACGTTAGTCCAACGCATTCAAGCAATAATACAAAGTTATGTTTCCCAATCATTCCCTTTCATGATATGATTTTAAGGAAATCACACTTTATTAGAATCTATTTCATAACTGTTTCAATTACAAAATTACAATACAATTAGCAAAACATTAGAAACTTAAGTAAATTAACAATGGAAATTATGTGCATTCCAAGCCTTTCTAAGTATAGCTCCGTCAAATGTGCCGAGGATGAAAGCTCCATTGCCTAAGTCCTTGTGGATAACGGACGCTCCTTTCCAGATTGGGTCAAGTGCCCTAGGTCTAGGGAATATTCATTTCATCTCAAAGTCCTGTTCTTTAAGTGGGCAGTGTTCGACCTTAGAATTGTATCATATAATTATCTTTCATTTGTGTGCTTCGGTAAGGCTGCTTCCTCACGCCTTTCATCAATTATGTCCTATGATATGTTCAATAGATCTTCATCCTCACTTGGGTCATAATGAATCCCCCGTGTGACGGTGATGCTGTCTTTACCAGCAATATGGCCTCTGACCCGTAAGCCAATGAGAATGGAGTATGCCATGTTGCAATCATGAAGGAAGTGCGATGGACCAATAGTGCCAAAGAAAGTTCGTCCACCCATGCTCATTTTGCCTTTTCCCACCTCTTCTTTATGAGTGCCTTCATAACTTTGTTAACTGCCTCCACCTGTACGTTAGCCTGTGGATATGCTACCATAGAGAAGCTTTTCTTTATTCCATGCTACTGGCAGAAATCAGTGAATTTCTCGCTGTCAAACTGCAATCCATTGTCCAAGATGATTTGAAGGGGAACCTCGTACTTACATATCATGTTTCTAATAAAAAAGTTTATGACCTTGGCCATTGATACCTTAGCAAGGGGCTTTGGCTTCCACCGACTTTGTAAAGTAATCAACCATCACTATAGCATACTTAAATCCACCATGTGCCATTGGAAGTTCTTCGTTTAGATCTATCCCCAGATCATGAAGAGATAGGGGCTAACCATATGAGTCAATTTGGTCAGCAACGCCCTTGGAATCTTTCTGAACCACTAGCACTTGCCACACCTCTTTGTATACTACATCACATCATGGTTTAATGTTGGCCAGAAATATCCATACCACAACACTTTCTTTGCTATGATCTGCCCATGAGTATGGTCTCCATAGTTCCCTTAGTGTATGTTTACCAACACTTCCTCAGCTTCCCTTCCAGCGATGCACCTTAGTAGTGAGTTAGAAAATCCTCTCCGATATAGCATTCTATCCTGAATGATGAAACAAGGCGCATTCCGCATATTACACCACACTACCCATTTCACCACACCCCAATGCGAAAAAATTACCATGGTTTTGAGCCATGACAATTTTACCATGGTTTTGAGCCGTGGTAAAGTAAACTAGCACGGTCTAAGGCCGTGACAGATTTACCATAGTTACGAAGCGTTCCAATATTACCAAAACAATTTCACTCCCCGGTTACATCTCTATAACTCCCGCCTCTCTTCTTCCGGTATAAAAAGAATGCCCTAATTTCAATCATGCGCCCTAATTTCACCTTTCCTTGAAAAATAATGCCTGAACAAATCGATAGCTTCTCACTCAAATTGGTCGCGTATCACCCTAATCTCATAGTTTTCCTCAATCGTGCTTCTTCCTCATAGTTGCATCATCTGCTTCTCCGTCTTCCTTCATTTCTTCCTTACTGTAGCACACTGCGTTCGATTATTACAATTGAGAGGTAATCATTTTGTAATTTATGATTTTTTGTTATTATCACTCGGTAATCGATTTGCACCCAGATTCTTGAGACTCTTCTTTTTACAGTCAAGTTGTTCAATAGTTTATCTCTTTGTTGACTTTACAATGGTTGATTAATGAGAGAGAGAGAAGAAAAAAATTCTATCGATGCTGATCATGTTCTTTTCCAATTTATTTCATTAGGGTTGCAGGGCTAATATTTACGTATTAACAAACTTCTTTCTGCTTAATGGTAGTAGGTTATACTAACTATCTATAAGGCTAACACAAAGACAAATCACATTTTGTGTGATTTTTTCTTTCAAGCAGTAGAAAATCAACAAAATATACATCCATTATGTCATACATTGAGTTTAGAAAGGCGAATATTATTTTCTGATGAAAGATTTCTTTGTTATGTTTTGTATGCATGTGTTTGGTTGGCTTGGCCATATGAGAATGTTGGCTATTAGAAGGGTCATAAACTGACAGCAACAAGAAACACAAAGCATGCGGGTTCTCAAGGATTGCCATGTATCATGATTACGGAGCAATCACACATATATTATAGTTATATTTAATGTTATGCATACCTACACTAACTGAGACAAATGTAATGGATTTGTTATAAGGAGTGATTGAGGGAATAATAACTATTCTATATGACTTGGGAAGATAGTTGAAGTAGTGGTAAAAAAGCGAGTTATAGTTTTGTAACTCAAATGTTATAAAATTTAAACATTACGCCTGTTGGCTTTTATTGTTAGCAAATATATGACAAGTAGCTAGTGAAACTAGTTCAAAATTATATTAACATACCACCTGATTGTTAGCATTTACTGAACTGTAATTAATGAACTATTTGAATTAGTAAGCTTGCAAAATTAAATAATTAATTCAGTTACTATATGCAAAAAATTCATGCGGGGAACATCAACATACTTAGCAGTGAAGCTCATGTGTTAAGTTGTTAACCCCAGTTAACGTACTTTCTGAAATATTTATATGTTGTACTGTATAAGACCATATGGTATGCAAGTATGCAACTATGGATGGTTACTTTCTGAAATATTTTAAGCAAAGAAAGTTAGAACATTTATTCGAAACGTCTGATTGATGAATTTTTTTGGTATGTGGATCATAATCAACTAACTACGTGCAGTGGCAAGGATCTCGTTGTGCCTAGAGGCTAGAGAGGAGGTCATGTATTTGTTCTCTTACTTGCATTGTGCTTATCTGAAAGCTGTTTCATTCAATCCATGCATAAAAATTCAATCTGCTTAAACTTAAAATGATGTTTGGCTTTGCTCTTTAATCTTGACCCCAGTATGGGATACTTGGTGTCATATTAGAATTTTAGCATTAGAAGTTAAATGATCTAATAAACATGCCATATAAGAGTCTATTATGAATTTTCTGCATATATGGTTCACTGGCGCTTTGAATGAATTGTATTCTCAATCACATAAGGTTTGTATTTGAATTTTGAAGACTTCTTTAGATTTGGAGTAAGCCCAATATATGTTGATATGCACAAATTTTGAAGTTAACTTCAGCATTTGATCTTCCAGTATTTTGCTTTCACGAGCATGGTTACTGGTATATAAAGTAGACGAACATGAGGAGGGAATTTAACACAAGTTCACATCAGTCCATACATTCATAAGGCTCCAGTTCTCACTTCATCATTTCTGAATAGTGAAATTGGGTGACAATTATTCTTTAAATGCGAATATTTCCAGAAAGGGTGAGACCTTTTCCTGATCGTGATCTCCAATTTTTTTTCCAATGAAGATTTTATAGTCTAACATGCCAATTTTTGCAGAGGAGCCTTTAAACTTAGAGGCGCGTCCAACGCTATTTTTTCTCTTGACGATAATAAAGTCAGTAAAGGAGTTGTAACACATAGCAGGTGTCACTATTTGTAGTTTTATCAAAAAATAAATAAAGTAAAAATAAATGTTGGATAATGATATAAGTTGTTCAATTCAGTGGAAACCATGCAGCAGCTGTTTCTTTAGCAGCAAAACTACGTGGAATCCCTGCTTACATAGTTATACCAAATAATGCACCAAAATGTAAATTTGAGAACGTGAAGCGATATGGTAGGCAGGTTATTTTGTGTGAACCAACCCTTGAATCTAGAGAGAAAACCGCAAGCAAAGTACAAAAAGGAATAGGTGTTGTACTCATTCATCCATTCAACGACAAACATGTAATAAGGTATGTCGCCGCATTTGATAAGTAATAGCATTGGACTTAGTTTGTACAAAGCCTTGTATTACATTATTATTGATTAATGTCAGCTTTTATGTGTTAATACTTAAATCACATGGTCTTATACAATACAACATACAAATATTCGATGTTCATATCCAGTGAAGTGTTATAACTTATATATTATTTGGTTATTAAAAATACTCTATAAATGTATTAGTCCATTTTTTGCACTACAACTATTCCAATACTGTATAAATCATAATTTACCATTAATATACCACCTGCTTTCAAAATCATAAAACATGAAAATAATAAACTTAAATGCTTATTACACAATGATTTAAGATACAGGCTAGATTTTTTTACACAATGATTGATAACTGGCTTAATATGACAAACAGTTATGTTCAACAAATCAGAAATATTGACTCTGTAATCTTCTTCTTTGTGTTGCCTAATGAATTAGGCATCTTCTCGACCTCCACCTAGTTTTTTGTTATGTATTTCTACTAGGAAGCCTGATTTAGTGAGTGTTTAGTAGTGGTGATTTTGGAGGTAATACTCATTATGGTCTTTACCTTTTTCCTTTGTTGCATGGTCTTTTGTTATTAATCGACTCATCTACTCAAATCTCGGAGTATGTGCTTAAATGCTATTACATCTCTCCCTTTTTAGATAGTGATGTGTACAACTTTGAATCAATTCTCGACTCTGCCTATTTTTATAGGGTAGTTAGAAATAGACCGTGATGTGTGCATCTTTAATAATGAAGGTATTACGCCTCTCTCATGATAAATTCTTCTACATACATTAATAAAAAGATGGAACTTCCTTAATTGGAATGTTGCAAATGCATCCTTTCTCATGTCCATATATCTTAGATGCTTAAGTTAAACATGCGTTTTTTCTTAATAAAACCAAATTATTATATATCCAGATTCTCGCACTGGAAAGATAGCTAATAATGTCTGCCACTTGTATGTATTATATATATGTCTGTATTATGAATTATACATGTTTTAAAAATTTTCTAGGTTTGAGTATTTTCAATAGGTATTTTCTAATAAGATGAGAATTCTTGAGATTATGCCTGCCACTTCATGTTTATCACCAACAAGTGTAGTAGGTTCAAAAATATTTCTTCATGTTTATCACTAACAAATGTGCCAGTTCAAAACTATTTCTTCATGTCATTTCATAACCTGAGAGCTATTTTATAACAGGGAATACAGTTTCTTTCCTATTAATAAAACTAAATTTACCATTTGTTTCATTGTTTACAGGGTCTTTTATTTAATAGTAGACAAACAATCTAATTCAATACAACATTACTTTAATCTATTTTATATTGCGTGACGATATCATCACTTCCACTTACATAGTTGCAGTCAACGCATATGCAACTTGGTATTCATAACTGCTATCCACTGGAATAGATTAATGTCAGTATATATTAGCTAATGAAAAACCATTATTCATTTGAACTTTTGTTTCTATTTTTCCACTATTTCCACAGCTGGATTATAAGATTATCTGAACTATTAACCATGTTGAGAAAAAATGTAACCAATATTTCATATTCCATGTTGCCTTCGTGTTCCATAAACAAATTCTAATTTATTTTATTATTGTTTTTTATTCTCAACCTACCAGTTGCAATATTAGCACAAAAGTGCTTTTATCTCTGCTTCAATCATGGCTGTACAAGATGGACCCAAAGATATTTAATACTTGGTGAAATGATTATTTATGATCAAAAGGATTATCAACTTTAGCAGAATGACCAAATAAAATGATTATTAACTATTCCACTGCACTTCAGTTAGTCAATTAACTTATGGCTGGTTATAGCGCCATGTTTATATTCTGTAACAACTGATACGCGAAAAAAGATCACTAAAGACAACATATACATATCTATATTGGAATCCAATGATTGGATCGATAATAAAAGATGCAAAGTTATTCCATTTGGTACAAAGGTATACAGTTGATCAAAACTAAGGTTTCAGTTCATAATCAAAATACACATATATACCATTACGTTTGATCATCGTTTGATTGATTTTTCAAATTTTGATTAGGTTCTTAAAGTGGATATGTGAAATGAATGGCTTCTGGTATGAGGTACATGAAACAAATAACCACATTCTTTTCCGTATGTACTGAATAAAATAGTTTATATGGAAATAAAATATAATTTAGTATCTAATTTCTTAGACATGATATATTTTTTGTTGAATTTTCTTTTCTCTCCTTAAGATTACAAGTCATATGTGAGTAAACTCTCAACAAACAAGATCTTCTATCCTGGTTGTTTTATAAATTCAGGTAAATGAAATTTAGTAGACTCGTGCATGTGCACCATAAAATATGCAAGTTAGGTGTCATGAATTTTAAACCATACCCTTTTTCGTACGATTTATTCAAACAATATGCAACTAGAAGCATGATTGTTGTTTAGCTGGTTTTGAACAAAAAAGTGTATCAAGTCGTTTGAATAGTTTTTGCTGGGTGTTCTGTATTTTTTTATTGTAAAAAGATTTCGAACTAGCTGATTAAGGGAAGGCTGACGTTGATGTTCATAATTGGAAGAAGTCAATTCCGGTAATTGATCTTACTGTTATCTAATACTATGATCCATATGCCAAAGAATTGAATTGAACTTTAACACATGCTTGCAGCCCTGTTTTTGGACTCTACTAAATTAAGCAAAGAGATGCAATGTCGTCAACATCAACCACTGTAAGTCTGTAATGTGTTGCTGTATGTACAGCTCAAGCCATTCGACATGTCAAGCTAGCATTGTCACTATAGTCCTACATTTGATTATTACTACACTCAAATAAGGCGGCAGAGTCCAGAATTTTAATTTGCTTATAAATACACTTGTAAAGTGAAATCTGAATTCTATATGGATATCTACTTTCAAACTATGCAAAATAACCCACCCCCCAGACCTTAAATATAAACCAACCTGTACAACAAATTATAAATTGACAATGAATACTTTATATATTGATGACTGTCTAAATTCCTATTTAATGTTCATTAAACTATAATTCATTCCAACTCAGCTGCGGTTTTTGTTATCATTGAGAGTTTGGACCTATCGTGACATCTATAGTTAATTTCGACTCATTATTCCAAAACTAAAAGAGATGCATTAGTCACGATTAATCTGAAGCTATGCTTGAACACTTTAAGGATCATATTCTTAGATGGACAATAAGTTTTCCAAATTATTGTACTGTCGTCGTCGATTTGAACTTATGATGGAACATAAGACAAGAAGAATACACTATGTTATGTAATTGAAATCATTTCTAAACTTGGATGAATATAAATTTAAACCATCAGTCAAAATGTATGCTCCTGTACTAAAGAGGATGGAAACTATGGGTGTTTTTCTATTAGATATTACTATCCCACATCAACTAATTATTTTGATGTCCTCTTTACAGGACTTGCTGTTGAAGTGGATGATATGAAATCTGAAGTTGAAATACATGCCTTATAGTGCGAAATCTTATTGTCTCATTGTACAGTACTTGTATTATGGATTGCCTCTTTACAACAATGCTGGAGATTAGTTACATTTTGTAGCGTGTATTATGTATTGTTGCTGAACTGTTGTTTTCATGTATTATTGTATTGTACTTGATGAACTATCTAAAACTTGTCTTCATGTATCATTGAACTATCTGAAATTTTTGTCTTCATGTATAATTGTATTGTAATTGATGAACTGTTTGTAACAGTGAACCGTGTTGTGAAATGAGACACTTACTCTATATTTTGAGTTTCTATTGAGACACTATTTTGTGTTGAATTGAAATGAAGTAAGAACCGTTGAGATGGTTAAATGATTTGAGCAACACACAAAAATTAGCCACGGCCTTAATCCGTGGCTAATCATGTGTTTGCCTCGGCCTCAAGCCGTGGCTGATCGAAATATTGCCACGGTGTCATGCCATGGCAAAATAGAAAACAGCCACGGGTCTGGGCCATGGCAAAATTTTTGCTACTGCCTATTTTTCCACGGTCCAAAGCCGTGGCAAAATCGTTTAGCCATGTTCCAAAGCCGTGGCGAAATCACTTTTCTGGTGTAGTGGCAGGGCTTTTTTAGGTTCATTCCTATCATTTGGTAATACTCCTTCACTTAGATATCTTATTAATGGTGTCATTTGGGTCTTCTCGTCATTTATAGTTGTAATCATCTTCACCTCCTCAAAGTTGGGGTCATGTAGGGTCATGATGGGTACCAATCCTAATTAAGGACCAAATACTAAATTTGTTAACTTTGCCAGCTTGTTCACATCCTAATTCTCTTCTTAGGGAATGTGTCTTATCACATAGTAATCCATTTCATTAAGTAAGATCTTTACCTTTTTCAGATATGACTTCAAGTGCTTTCCCTTAACCTAGAATTTTCTGAGCACCTGATTCTCGATCAATTGCGAGTCATTGTGCATGCACATTAACTTAATTTCCAACTCCCTTACTATTTCTAACCTTGCTATCAAAGCTTGATATTCCGCTTCGTTGTTTGTTGCCTTGAATCCCAGTCGTATCATGCAGCTCAACTTCTTTCCTCCAGATGTCAAAAATACCACTCTTACACTAGAGTGATGGTCATTTGATGCTCCGTTCGCATACATTTGTCATTTAAGAGCTTCTTCCTCTCGGTATTCCACTATATTATCTCTTATGGTGAAATCCGTAATAAATCTGCAAGGGGCCATCCTTCGATCGCAGTTCATGGACGATAGGTTATCTCGTACTAGCTTAACTGATCAATACTCCATTTGGTAAGTCTTCCTAAAGTATCAGGCCCGTGCAAAACTTGTCTCTATTGGAACTGGGCAAGCCCGTAGCGGAACAAATGGATGAATTTCAAAATTTTTACCATTTTGGATCTTTAATGAGACTATAAAGTGTAAATATATATTACATCCAATCGAATAAAACATTAAATTATGTCTTATTTTATTTAAAGTTGGTTAAAAGGAAGTTTAAAATTAATTTAGTTCAAATGTATAGTGCATTAAGTACACTCAACAATCGTTTATAAGAGTTAATTCAGGGAAGGAAACCATTCATTTCTTTCTCTAAAAATAGGTAATTAATTGAGAGTATAATAAACATTATATGAAGAGAAAAACCTTTCATTTTCTCTCTCTCTCTAATTAAATTGATTGGGTCATTAAATGACATTAATTGGCAATTTATTCATGGCATAAAATGTAACTATTGTCCAAATGTACTTTACTGTAAATTATGTAAGTGCAACAAATATGATAATGTATAGAGATGATATTTCCTACATATGTGTCTTCATTGTCCATAGTACTATATAACATACATATAGAAACATATATTTACATTTGTATACAATATACGTATAAATATAAATAAGACAAAATTAAGCGTCACTTTTATAACTCCAAAAGGTCAGCAATTTTGAACCTAGTACTGAAAGTATTTTAGATGAAAATTATGATTTTACATAAAATTCGATCATATAAATTCAATTCAAATATATATATATATATATATATATGTATGTATGTATGTATGTATGTATGTATGTATGTATACATATGCACATAAATTTGTGTGTGTATATATACACATACAAAAATCATTGTAAATAATGCTTAACTTAATACACCTTTATGTTAAATTTGTAATTTAGAATGTGTTCCAATATAAAGTAACAACTAAAGCCTAAGTTTAATTTTAAAAGGAATTCCAAGGGTTTATGATATTTTGCAATAGAATCCAGTTGTGTTTATAAAGAATTTTTTTATAACTTCAAACAGAAGTATGCAAAAACCAAAAGATTGGATTTGAAATATGAGCACAGAACATACATGCAAACATAAATAAATTACATATGTTTTCTATTTGAATCAATAATAGAAATATTTCATTAAGTAAGACTTAGATTTTAATCAAAAGGTGTTTTTTTTAAATAAAAAACTTGAAACAACAACAAACTAGGTAGGACAAATCAGACACATATGTATATGTTGCAAAGGTTTCACATCTAAACAATTAAGCAATATGAAAACTAATTAAATATAGGGTCCTATAATGTAGATCTAATAATGAAAAGAAGAATTGGCAAACAATCAAAATATATCTTAAAACATATTCAAATTAAAATAATATGGTGAACATATGTAATTAATTAAGATGAAACAAAAGAGATATAATCAATTTGATCAAATAAACAAATACACAGATGAGATGAAATAGCAGATGGTTCTAAATTACATAAACAAGTTGAATGATGAATATATAACATTAGAATTATCACCCTGAGATTTTGCCAAGAGAATGCACCTTGAATGATGAATCAAAAGCTCTTAGATTCCATCAATCAATCTCTGATTTTTGCAAGAATTAAGGGATTAAAACCTCCTTTTGTTATTAATTTTATTTGATATTTTATTTTGGAAATTTAGAGATTAGAAAGCCATTAAAATTCAAAATTCTCTGATAGAAGAGCGTTTATGATAGGAAATAAATAAATTATATATGAAAATAAAGGGAGATATGTTTAAAAGAAATGATAGAAACCTTTCATATTCCTTCCTTAAAACTTTCCCCTGTTAATTCCTTTTTAAAAGTTAATCAGATCCTCTCTCTCTTCTACACGCATGGCTAGCCATAGATGGTGCCACATGGACCCTCAAAAATTTCCAAAATCTTATTAGCATCAATCCCATTTAAATCCAATTCAAATGTGCGCACGTTTATAACTTTTATACACACACACCATTAAATGCTAATGTTATTCAAATAAATTAAAATAAAATTTTAGTAATTAATATTTCACAAATACTAATTAATTTAATTTATTTAAAGCCCCCTTTTTAGTATTTATCATATGTAAATCAAATTTAAACACTGTATATATATATATATATATCATATATCAATATGCGCATTTATAACTCATATATATACGCACTTTACTAAATGCTAAGGGAATCCATATAAATTAAATAAAATTTAGTAATTAATATTTCATAAATATTAATTAATTTAATTAATTTACAACAATTATAAATAAATTAAATCATGTGGTTCATTTAGAGCATTCATCATTTCTGTTGTGCGACTCAAAGGTGTAAATTCAGTCAGCGATTAATGTTGAACAATTATAACTCATATATATACGCACTTTACTCAAAGGTGCTTGTTGACCTGGTTGTTGCTTTTCTCCTGATCTCTGTTGCGATTTTGTCATGTTGTACTGATTTTGTATTTGGTCTTTTCATATCTTGCTTGTGCATACTTTAGTTTGTATTGTCTCGTCTGTTTCATTTGAAGTCATGTTCATGTTGTAGCCTATTGTGGTCGAGACTTGAACTGTATGTATGTTAAATGCATATGTATACATCCACTGAATCCATCTTCATGTTGCATTACTGTGTGCCTCTGGTCTCCACTGTTGCCTCTAGTTTTCTTGCGTGTGCTATTTCAAACACTGTTGTCCACAACTGTTTGTATGTGTATTTCTGGTTTCACTTGAACTTCATCTTGATTTCGGAATTTGTCTGCGCTTTAAATGCTGGTCGTCTCCACTTGTATACATACATACATTTATATATGTATATATGTGTGTGTTCATGGAGTCTGGTTTCATGTGGAGCTGTGCAGTTTGATTGCACTTTGATTTTTTTGGCCTATCTTTGTGCACTTGTCTGGTGTGTACATTCAAGCATTTTGAACATGCGATCTGGTTTAGTTCATCATGCCCATCCATGTTTCTGTTTTGCATCTAACTGGAACCACTTGTGTTTGTATGTATGTCACTATCATACATATGAATTTGTGTATATATGTGTCGTGCATTTTCATTGGTTTGTTGAGTTGCTTGTAGTTTGGTCTGGTTAGCTTGCCCATTCATTTGGACTTGTGCACTTGAGTCTGTCTGGTTGTATGAGTAGTAGTCTTGTTGTCATTTTGAATGTTGGTGTCTTGTTGTACACACTAGTCTGTACAAGTTTGGGTTGGTTGTTTCATGACTTCACTGTCGAGTCTGTTCTTACGTGTACACATTGAATTTTTGGTCGAGGCTTGTTTTATGTTGGCCTTGGATCCTTGTTGCATGCTTGTACTCGATAATTTTGTGATATTTTTGTATTGCATCTGAGTTGAATCCAGCTTATGGCTCGATTTCACCTTGTGCTCACCTGTCCTTTCAGTTTTATCAAGTTTATATCGGAATGCACGGCCTTGTGGCATGTACAGTGTTACACTGTGCATATCATAGGTTGTTCGTGTTTGTGAATTCAAAACAAAAATGATTACGAACAACCTAAATAACCGAGGCAAATAATATTTTCAAAAAACACACATTTTATTTTACATTGCAAAAATATTTATTTTCAATTTTATTGTGTTAGTGTTTATTTTGCAGATAGCCCAAACGCTGGATTCAGGCTAGAGCACAGTTGAAGATAAAATATGAGTGAATGAGTAATATGTACTGATGTGAACAATGTAAAGTGAAATTTTTGATGTAATCGAAATTGTATTGTTTTTGAAAAATGTATATATGTAGTGAGAGCTCAAATTTATACTATTCAAAATTGTAATAAAATATTTATTTGAATAAAGTATTTGTTCGAGTTTAAATTCTATGTTATTTATTTTATTCAACGATTATTTATTTAATTATATGAAAAATAAAATGGTACAATAACAAATACATATAAATGAATATATATATATATATGTTTATTATCATTAAACAAAAAGGCATCGGTTCCGTGCAAATTCGGATGCTTGACGGAGTGGTTCAAACTCTTACTAATGTATGCTATGTTCCGGGACATCAGAAGTCTCTTATCTCTTTGGGGCAGCTGGATTCTTTAGGATGTAAGATCACTATTGAGAGTGATAGATTACGGGTTTTGAAGGGTGCGCTTATGGTGATGAAGGGTGCTAGCGCTTATGGTGTTTATTTTCTTCAAGGATTGACTATAGAAGGTGAAACTTGTGTGGGAGTTGATAGTTCTCGTGGCTTGGATGCAACTAGGTTGTGGCATTTTAGGTTAGGTCATGTTTCGGAGAGGAGTTTGGATATTCTTTGAAAAAGGGAGATGATCGATAGAGAAAGTTTCAACGAACTAGAGTTTTGCGAGGAATGTGTCATGGGGAAGCAAACTAAAGTATCACTGAAGGAGGGAAAACATGACTCGAGAAGGGTTCATGAGTATGTTGACACGGATGTTTGGGAACCCGCACCGGTCGCTTCATTGGGAGGAGCATGGTATTATATTTTTGTTAATGATGACTTTTCTCGAAAGGTATGGGCGTATGTAATGAAGGCCTAGTCGGAGGCATTTGCAAAGTTCAAAGCAAGTAAAGCTTTTGTTGAGAATGAGAGTGGTAAGTCCTTGAAGATTCTAAGGTTTGACAATGGCGGATAGTATGTTTCCATAGAGTTCTTGGAGTTTTACAAGCACCATGGTATTTGGAGGCATTTTACTACACCGGGAGATTAGCAGTTGAATGGTGTTGCGAAGAGGATGAACCGTACTCTACTTGAGAATGCTTGAGATTGACATCAGGTTTGTCTAAGAGTTTTTGGGCCGAAGCTTTGTCAACCGCGGTACATATTATTAATCGAATTCTATGGTCACCTATTAGTAACAAAATTCCAGAGTAAGTATGGAAGGGAAAGAGCATTGACTTGAGTTATCTTCGTGTGCTTGGTAGTCCAGTATATGTGCATGATTTGGGAAATGATAAGCTTGAGCCTAGAGCTTTCAAAGGGATTTTTCTTGCTTATGCGGACGGTGTAAAAGGCTATCAGATATGGAATCTGCAAACAAAGAAGGTTATGAATTCTCGTCATGTTAATTTTGATGAGTCGGCTTTGTTTATGGTGAATGAGAGCTCATTGGATGTTCCGGTTTGGTTCATGGTGAATCAAAGGAGATGGAAGCTATTCCCATCTTTCGTCCAAGGAGTAGAGTAGTTGAAGATGCTTGTGAGGAGGAAGCAGTTGATGTGACATTACATTGTCCATGGGATTCCTCTAGTAATGTTGGTGATGTACATGATTCTAGAGAGTATTCGGTTTAAGATGGAGTCGAAAGGAGTTTGGGTGCTGGTATTGCTAGCCGGGTGGGTCGACGTGCTATAAGGCCACCCGATAGATATGGTGATTGGAACTATCTTAGGTTTTGTAATAATTTGGACTATGTTCTTCATGTAGTCCAAGATGAGCCGATGGACCTTGATGACGTCACAGAGTCGAGTGATATCTTGAAGTGGATTTGTGTCATGGAGGAAGAGATGCAATCGTTGATGAAGAATCAAACTTGGGATTTGGTTCGAATTCCTAAAGGAACCGTGTTATTGGGTGCAAATGGATATACAAGGTTAACGACGATGGAAAATACAAAGATAGGCTAGTGGATAAGGGGTTTGCACGAAGAAAGAGAAAGGAGTACGTGAGATATTCGCACCGGTTTTGCGCCATACTTCAATCTGGATATTAGTTGCTATTCATGACTTGGTGGAGAAACTTGATGTTAAAACTGCATTCTTGCATGGTGACTTGGATGAAGGCATTAACATGGAGCAGCCAGAAGGTTTTGTTGTAGATGGTAAGTCAAATTTGATTTTCAAATTAAAGAAACCACTATATGATTTAAAGCAATCACCTAGATAATTGTACAGGAGATTTGATCATTTTATGCTTGAAAATGATTTTGAAAGAAGCATCAAGGATGCTTGTGTATATTTCAAAAAGTTGAAAAATGATTGTTGGGTGTATTTACTCTTGTATATGGACGACATGCTCATTGCTTCTAAGGATATGAATGAAATAAACAAGTTAAAACTGATTTTGAAATCAGAGCTTGAAATGAAGAATCTTGAAGAAGCAAAGAGTATATTGGGCGTGGAAATAGAGAGGGATCGAAAGCGTTTTGAGCTGAAATAGGCTCAAAAAGAGTATAAATAGAAAGTGCTTTGCCAGTTTAGCATGGAGAATGTAAAGGGGTCAAATATACCTTTACCTTTGCATATGAAGATTTCGAGTAAGGGATCGCCTATCTTGGAGAAAGACATGGTTTATATGGCAAAGATGTCATATGCTAGTGTGGTTGGAAGTTTAATGTATGTTATGGTGTGTACAAGGCCCGATATTGTAAAGGCCATCGGGATGGTTAGTCGGTATATGGCTAATCCGGGAAAATCATATTTGGAAGCTGTGAAGGTTATATTGAGACACCTTAGAGGTACATCATCTCGTAGTCTTGTTTTTGGCTGTACTAGGGGGAATGAATTGCAAGTTAGTTGGTTATTGTGATTCGAACTACGCCAGTGATAGGGATCGAAGAAAATCAACTTTCGAATATGTTTTCGCACTTGGTGGTACGACCATAAGTTGAAAATTGACATTGAGACCGTAGTTTCTTTATCCACTACGTAGGTGGATTCGATAGCCGCGGTGGAGACGACAAAGTAGGCACTTTACTTGAGGCGATTGTTGTGTAACTTGGGATACGAACATGATAGCATTGATGTTCTATGTGATAGCTTGAGTGTTATTCATTTGGTAGAGAATTTGGCGTTTAGCTCATGGACTAAGCATATTGAAGTGAGAGAGTCTTTTTTAGTAGCCATGGATGAAGATAAGCAAGTGTATCTTCGGAAAGAGCACACAAAAGATAACACGATGGATATGTTCACTAAAACATTGCGGTTGAAAAGTTCGAGCATTGCACGAACTTGATTCGCTTGATGAAGTGTTAGGTGTCATGAGGTGGCATTGTTGAGAGAGAAGCTTGGTGATGGATGATGAAGAGTGTTGGTGAGAGATTGTGGTTCTATCTTCTTGGTGAGTACTAGTTTACATTCCATAGTGCTTTTGTTTTTTGGTGAGACGGTTTCGGATTTGGGTACTTTCACGGGTGGGGGCTTTGCCTATGCTCGCTGATGGAGTGAAATGAGCGGTGGCTTTGCCGGATCTCACAGGAAAAATATTCAAGTTTGTTTGTTTAAAGGTAAATGTGGTGATATTTGGTGCTATCGGTTGTTGATGATGGTATGATACCATTAGAGTTGGAGATGGATACAGTATCGAGGTGAAGTGTTGAATTTTGATGACACTATATGGAGAAATTGAAGTGGTCGGAAGTAGTTTGGTGACGAAGAAAACGGTTCACAAATCGGAGCTCGGAGGAGGAAGATATGACGATGAACGTGGAGTGTTGTGGCCAACATCAGACGACAGACGTCTGTCATAAAGTGACAGACGTATGTGACTTCAGAGTTTTGAAACCCAAGACATGAGACAAACGTCTGTCACTCTAGGACAGACGTCTGTGGTTTCAGGAGATTATTTCACAAAACATATGACATGCGTCTGTCATAAAGGGGTAAACGTCTATAACGGTTTTCTGCCTATTTTCAATCCGGGTTTTGATGTCATAATTTGTGATATTCGAAGGGGCAATTCTGAAATTTCGCCTAGGTTTTCTACTCTTCTATATAAGCTATTTTCAGGATTTAGAAACAGGAATGACTGAGACGACGACAAGGGTATAATCTAAGGTTTATCCTTCATTAATTAGGTTTTATCTAAGTGATTTATTTTATCGTTATTGTTTTGTTTCTCTATTACTTGTTTGGTAATTGTGATTGATTTTGGATTGGACTGAGATTTGGATTGAGATACTAATTGATTGTTTTTGCACTTTTTACCAAGATTTCGTTTTCCACTGTGTTTTGGGATTTTGATTTGAGTGGTCCCGAGCTAGGATTCCAACAACACTATTTGCGGGCAGGCAAAGTACTAGAAGTAGAAAGAAATTTATTAGGGAGAATAGCAATGGGATGTTAACTTTGAATTTATATTTCTTTCATATGACTAACAATGCATTGAGTTAAGTGAGTATATATAGGAAAATGTGCATAACTGAACTCAGAAGCATCTGCATACTAAAGCGAATATGTTACTTAAACCATAAGTAAACTAGTCCAAGAGGAACATACTGCTTACTAAAATAACATCAGCTGTTCCAAGGAGAAATAAAATCATATAATACACACTGTGTTGTGTACCAACGTGATTGGCTTTCTAACTATCTATTGTGATGTATAAAATTTGAAACGAAAGGAATAGATTTAGAGCAAAATAAACTGAGACTGGCTTATTTTGTAATATTAGTGCATTTAGTCGATTTCAGTTATTCTTTCAAAGCCGAGTCATTTAGAATTTCTCATCCAAAATAATAATTAAAAACCATGGTTCAAAATTCCGACGGAATTCCGGTTATTCCGGTGATTCCGTTCCGGTTTCAGTCATAACCGAAACGGAATCCACTCAAAATTCCGGATTTGATTTTCAAATGTTGAAAAAAAAAATTATAAAAAACAAAAAAAACAACAAACATATAGCAATTAAAAAAAGGAAAGCAAATTAAACAGGACAATTAATAAATTGACAAAAAATCATGTGTATGGATAAAAAAAGTTGTTATATTTTTGTTAATTTACATTGAATCATAATAAAAATTTCAAAAATTGACCAAAGTTTTAAAAATCTCAAATGAACAATGCAGACTTTTAAAGAATGGTTTTTAATCAAAGTGTATTTTATATGTAATGTAAAAAATATACTATAAACTTATGACAGTATTGAATATTTATTAGCGTAAATAGCAAATTAAAGCAAAAAAATACAGGAATTAGAAAAGCGGAATTAAAACGGAACTTTCGAAATTTTCGAAACGGAACCGAAAATTTTAAAATTATCAATGACTGGAACGGAAATGGAAAACGGAATTTCGAACCTTGTTAAAAACATATTTAACCTACGCTAGTAGAGAATAAACGATAGTGTTCCGCTAGTAATGACATCATTGACATGGGATGCAAACAGACAAAACTCCAAGATGGATGCAATGGCTTAACATAACTAATGACAGCGCATTATTTAGTTTACTTAAGCCTACATCTCACCAACACACAAATCCCTGGTCTCATCCCTGTGATAAATGGAAAAAAGAGTACAAGAATACAATGAACCAGGTAACTTCTAAGACTTCTACTCCGTTTCAGATTGAAGAAGCTATGATTCGATTATAACAAATGATATATAATCCTTTCCCTTCTTTTGCAGAAAAATATAGTATAGTTATCATCTAAGCAATTATAGGTGTTATTGGTGGTCAACTTAGTAAATGTTTCTTCAGCAAGGTTAACTTCCTTTTTTGAGTAAGGAGTGATCTTCATTAAATGTTTGCTAAGTTCGTAAAAATGAATTAAAAGTACAATTGCTAAAGAGTGCAATATGCATGATATATATTAATACAGGTAGCCATGGAGTTATAATTTAATCCAACAGAAGCGGTATAGCAAACTTTTATCTCAGAATTAATGCTGAGTTGATACAGTAGTTCTGAAATAGTACAAATGCTTAGTTGATACACTGAAGCATTAGACATCTGGCCATTTGAAAAGTGATAGTCTGGAGTTATTAATGCTATTGTATCTCTAAAACAATGCTAAGACGATACAGTAGTTATTAATGATTTGCGTCTTACTGGCCTTTGCATAGTCAGTATTAGAAAACGTGAGTGGAAGGCAGCAATGTAATCAGGGCATATGAAGTTATTAATGCATTACAGTCCAGGCTTATGTAGTTGCTTGCAATAGAGAACTGGGCATACTATCTTTGCAACAATGAAATACGGGTATTGCATGAGTCTGGAGCCTGAGTCTGATGCATGAATACACTGCAGTATGTCAAATGTGCAGGTCAGAGGTAAAGTGTATGAAATAAGTGACTCAAATCATATGATCTAACCCATAATTCAAATCGAATCGCAGCTTCTTCGATTCAAAAAGGTGTAGAAATTGAATCACAGAAGGTAAAGATTGTATGTTTAAATAACAACAGTTTTTTATTTTTGAAGCTAATTAAACTAGATAAAAGAAAATTAATATATTAATTAGTGATATGAATCCAACAATTCCTTATTTTTATTCCTTGAGATGAATTTCAAATCATTACTCAATAATTTACTAATCATTTATTCATCTTCCTTAAAATATCTTCATGTTTCATAATTAACTCAAACTACGCAACATATCACACTGCAATAGTTTCATCAACCAGGTTTCAAGACTTTTATAACCAACAGCAAGTACTCAGTAATACAAAGCCAAGTATCACTGTTGTACTGAAAAAGTAGCAAGTTTTAGATCAAGGAAATGACCAGATCAAAGCACTTATAATAGGCAGAGCGCCAAACATATTTTGGTATTTGCAAATAGCATCATCATGGCATCATAGATTTTGACACCATCCCATCAGATTTCATTGCACCACCAGCAAGCCTCAAGCAATTTCTTCGACTCAAATCCAAACTTCAAAGCAGCCATAGTTCGTGAATCAATGTCTAGCACATCTCAGCATCCATCTTGAAAGAGTAGTGCATGCTCCCACCTATTCATTAAATGGCCTTTGATTCTAAATACACAAAGTGAAACATGCAGGCATGTCAAATTTCTGATAAGCTAATGAACTTACTGGGTATAATTGGAATTTCAAGCATTTACCATTCAAACCAATGAACTTACTATATCGTTCAATAATTTTGGTAATCAAGAAGCTTAATCATGTAGATGCAAAGTTTACCAAGTAATAGCAACTAAGAACGCAAATGCGTTTCTAATAAACCAACAATCCCCCAAAATTATAACTGATTGAATAAATGTTAGGTATAATCATCGAAAATAAAAAAGAAGATAAGAGGTATTATACCAAATACAGCAATAGTTTCTTTGCATATACCTGTTTCTCTTCACATGGTTCCTTGGAAAAACCTTGATGCCTTAAAAAAAGGTGATTTTTTTTTTATTTTTTTTTTTTACATATTACTTTCGTCATACAGAAAGAACATATCTTCAATCATATTTATAAACAATCCTAAAACATATCCTGCTAGATTAAAAATTATTATTCTAAGAACAGAAATTAGAAAAAAGACTAAGTCGAAGATATTCATACCAAATGTATTCTGTGAACAGATTCGACAATGCTGCGGAACGGGAAAATAAAATAGAAGATATGCTATGTCTCAAATTAAGTGTAATCTGAAAAAGAGGACGTTCTATTGACAAATGAAAAGGAGAATTTAGGCGGCCATTAAAGCACAATGTAAGCTTTTTTATAAAAAATTCTATATGTTTTACAAACTAGAAGTTGGCTCTTATATAGCTGAGCCCAAGACACTAATACAACATCATTGCAATTCAATATACTTGTCACACACCAGCGCACTAACTTAAAATATAATACAGATAAGCTGATTTGAAAGGAAGATAATATTAATTATTTAAAGGGATTCCCACTATCTTCTGATGTGATTAAAAGTTTCGGCCTAAAAGCAAATGCGCTGTAAAGTGGGCTGTCGTTTAATAATACTGAGAGGGCTCTGATTTTATTTCTTGAGACTCGTGCCAAACTAGAAAATTGTGTCTAATTTGTTCTTCTACTGGATCCATTAGTTGTCAATCGAATTAATTCATATCATCTGGTTCATAGGCTTCTAATTCTTTCCTGGTAGACTCAAGACTACTTTCACCTTCGTCTTCTGAACTAATTCTGTCATATACAATTACATCTTGATCGGGATTAAAAATATTCATTGCTGCTGGAAGAGGTAACAGAACTTTTAATTCCATTTCACCCCAAATCTGATAGCAGAAGTTTCTGCGAATAATTTTTCTTTCCAACTTGGTGGTGGACTCAGTGTTGTTGGATGTTGATGGTATTCTCAGGGCATATGAGCTTCGAACCAAATTGGAGTTCCTTCGTACAATTGATAGTAACTATGAAGACTACGGCTGGGGTGTAATCTCGTATAGCCTTTATGCCAAAATATTGCCATACGATGAGTAGCTGGTTTGTAGTGGTAGTTTGGTCCTGAAAGTATTAACGGTGTGGTGGAACAAATACATACTATAATACTAGAAAACTGTCTTAAATATTGGGGTGCGATAAAGTAAAATCTTTCACCAAATCGCTTAAGGACTGAAACTGGTGTAGTGTCGTGAAATGTAATTCTAGATACCACACCATGATCAAACATATCCACCAGCTCATCAATATCCTTTGGTAGCAGGTTAATGCCGATTTGAATTCGTAACACATTTGACCTCCTGTCTTGTACAACTTTAAACTGAATGCCTTGTACTTTGTCTCTGTAATAACCTTTAAAAGGTCCTTCTGGTGATCATTCCAGCTTTCATGAACTAACTTCTCAATCTTTAATATGATGTCTATTCCTGACTTCTTGTAAAATTCTTTTAGGATTGGCATAGGTTTTAGCTTTAAACGATTTGAAAGTTGTTGAAAACTTAGGGTTTTTAAATGTTTTGGCAAGTTTTGCTTTAGCTGATCCCTTTCTTCTACTAGATGCTTTATCCTCTGCTCTAAAAGCTTGGCTGTCTGTTGATCATAACGAATCTAGCTAATATGCTGTTTTAACTGTTGATTTTCATTAAGAAGATTTCCTAATTGAAACTGCGACTTTTGGTAAATTTTTTGCAGATCATTGATTTGCACTGTCTGGTCGTTTATGATTCTGTCGGGGGTTTGAGGAGTACAGGAAGCAATTTGTGAATAACTTTTTGTAGCAGTCTTCTTCAACAAAATAGTTGGGTCCAAATACTTTTCTTGCTTTATCTAGGGCTTCGCTAAGCTGATAATATCCTTTAAAAACTGGATTAAAAAAAGTTTTGAGTTGCGAGCTGAACTTGAGAATAATGTTTGAAGACCCTGTAAAATTTCCTTCAAAAACCACGTAACAAGAAAATTCTTTGAAAGCGGTTTTTGTTGTATCTTTGAAAAATAATGAGCAAAACAATTACTCAATTTCTGCCTATTTCGCTTTTCCTGTTCTATTGTTTTCAAATTCCATGGATGATCTAACAAACATTGTTGGGAAGCATCAAGACGAAACTAGGGGTTTAAACCTCCTCGGGTCATCTGATCTATAAATTACCAATTCTTGCTGTCCAAAAGACATACAAGGAATATTGGTTGGTCTGTTTATTACTTTCTTTTGCTGGAGTAATAGCCTTTGAGCTATTTGGGGAATTACCACCTATACTGTTTTTACTTGCCGTTTTTTTCTTTAGATGGTGTTTCCTTTTTGATTGACAAGGAAATAACATCCACATTCTGTAAAGAATTTTCTGGAGATTCTACTTCATCTTTTATAGGCTCTATTCTTTCTGTCATTTCCTGATTCATAAAACAAATATTAGTAGAATCAAAAGCTGATAGTAATTTTCTACTTAAAATATCTGCTAAATGATTATTTTTTCCTTTGATGTGTTCAAAGCATATATAATAACCATTTCCTTGAATTAAATTCTGAAAATTTAACCATCTTGTTATATTTATTTTCTTACTATTTTCATTGGAAATAGATTTAACAATTGCTTCGCAATCTGTTCTGACAGTAAAATCTTTATTAAGGAAGATTTTAAATTTATCTAAACTTTTAATTAATGTTTGAATCTCATAGTCAATAGATGTCCATGAGTTGACTGAGTTAAAGTTACCACTAGCATAGGCAGCAATTTTTTCTGTATTTTTATCTGCATATTTGGATGGTTTACATTTTAGGACAGCTCCCCATCCGTCCTTGCATCCATCGCATTCTATAATTATGTAAGCTGTAGTTAGAGGTAATCCTAGTGGTTGAATTTTCTTAACTTCTTCTTTTATTTTTTGTACTAGCTTGATATCTTCAGAATTAAATCTGGCTTCGCCATTTTTTGAAATTTCTCTGTATAATGGTCCAACTAATTTGGCTAAATTTAGAATAAATTTTCTGGCATAGTTGATTAATCCTAAAAAGGCTTGAATTTTCTTTTTATTATCAAGCTTATCTGGAAAATCAATAATCTTTTGTGAAATGTGGGGTTGGAGTTCTATTTTTCCATTCCCAATTTCGAGGCCTAAAAATGAAAATTTTAACTTAAAATGTTCCATTTTTTTTCTACTAACTACTAAACCATTCTTTTCAATTTTTGAAAAGACTATTTTTAAACGCTGTTTATGTTGTTTTAAATTATCTGAGGCTACTAGAATATCTTCTGGGTATACTAAACAAAAATCATATTTTTTGAATATTTTGTCCATAAACCTCTGAAATATTGAAGGGGCTGTTTTGATTGTAAGATTAGAATCAAGTATTTTGATCTGACAAGTATAATTGACTCTATTTTTGTTTACATCATCCCCAATGAAACCAATTTTTTCGAGTTTAGAGATTATTTGATAAGGTATAAATTTTGTTTCTTTTCCTTTCTCTAATTCTCTTTTATTTTCAAATGCTAGAATAGTTAAAGCATTCACGGGATGAGATTCTGGTTTTAAAAAATCTAATTCACCTTGCCCACCATGCTTTCGAGCAAGCTCTGATGAATAATTATTGTAATTAGTAGGTAATGTATAACTATGTTTACTAAAGGTAATGTTATTTTTACTAATGGTGATAACACCTCTGTAATTTAGGATGAAGTTTAATCCTAGTAAAAATTCTGTTGATTTAATATCTTTTGGAGCAAAGGTGCATTGTTCAAGTTCATATTTATTACTGTAGTTATTGCTAAAATCTTTAAACTGGATTGTAGCATTATCAGGTATTTTATGTGTCATTTTCATAAAGCTCTGATTGGCTATTTTACTAGTAATAACATAACTTATCGGTATATGATATTGTAAAGGTACTAAAGAGTATCCAATCAGACTCTTTGTACTTCATGTATCTACAATTGCTATAGTTTCCACAAATTTTTTTTCATCGAACCATATTTTACCATTAATGTAAGTAAGTTTGTGTTTTACTTATTTATATTGGCTATGAACAAATCTGTTTGTATTTCATTATTCATAGTCTGAATAATTTATGTATTTAATTCTTTATTACTTTGTTCAGTTATAGCTAGTGGTAAAGAATAATTCTTTATCTGTTGTAATTCCTGTTTTATTTGAGTTAATTCTAGTTGTAATAGCTTGATATGGGCGTCATGTTTGTCTAATGTTTCTTGAAAAATACCTTTTTCAATAACATTTTGTTTTCTAGTTGTTAGTTCTAATTTAAAATTCTTTTTGGCACATAGAAAACATATTTCTATGAAGAAAGAGTCACATTGAAATCGTTTAGAGATCTCTGAATATCTATTGCAGAAATCACATGGAACATGATTGTTTCCACGACCTTGAATCCAACTATGAATACATTCTATGAATTTTCCTGTGTTCATTAAAGTATATGTGATTGGAGTTGAAGAACAAGCTTCTTCATCATCTGAAATTATGCTATAAATTGAGTCTGTATCATTAAAATCATTTTCATGAACTGATTCTAAGTCATATTCTCCAATTTCTTCTACTAAATTAGAGCGTTGTTTATTATTATGTCTATTTGGACATTTATCTGCAAAGTGATTAGGATCACCACAGATAAAACAATGACATTTTCTATTAGGACGTCTTCGTCTAACATATCTATCTTTTTTATATTCATTATATTTTTTAGATTTTCTTAAATATTTCATAGGTTTATGATATCCATAGGCCTGAGGAGTATAAATGGCTGTACGGCAAAATGCCCAAGCTTGACGTTAATCTGTTCTTGTAAAGTGGCTTCCTTACAGCGCTTTTCTAATTCATCAAAGACAAACATGACCCTTGGTCCAATACCGAGTTTCGGTATATCTCCATATTTTTCATTCCAAGTTTCATGCAACTGTCGGCCCAAGTCTCCAGGAAGTTTAGTAAAATATCTATTACAATGTTCTTCATCTCGAGCTTTGCCTGTTTTTGCAATCATTGTTGCAATATCTTGTGAAAATTCTTTTATATATTTAAAATCTTTAATTGCTAATTGTTCTAAATTTATGAATGTAATTTCTTGTAAAATGGTTCCTTTTTTAGCTGGATCTGTTCCTAAAATCAGTTGTCTTATAAAACTGGTAAAGTTGTAAGCATTGCTTCCTAATGTCTTCCGTTCTGTAATTAGTTCTGGAACTTCCCTTTTGGTAGATATATAAATTCCTAAGGCTAATGGTCCTAGAGTCGTTTCTAAAACTCTCCACATATCCATATCTTTTTTTTATTTATCTCCCAAAATCTTACTACATTTTGTTCCCAAACCAAGATTTCTTCTGGCCATAATTGGGGGGACTGGTTTTCTAATAATAACATGTCTCGAATATAGAGTTTTCCTACTGGTTTCCTATTTCCTTTTCCTATAAAAGGACTTTCTTGATATTGCCAATCTATTGGTTCCCAAGTTTCTCTTTCTAATGGGGCTGTTCTATAGTCTGTACCACTAGGTTCAGCATCCCATTTACCTCATTTTTTACTAGGTATCATGGTTTGATCCGTAAAACTGGTGTCCAAGAAAAAATCACTTAAAGGAATTTTTTGACTAGCTATATCATTTATAAGAGGCATATTGTAGTATTTATTGAGAGTATTAAATTACTCTTCATAATCCATATTTAAATCTGACATACATGAGATAATCATATCATCGGATTCTTGTGTAATATTTTCCATGGTTATCTTTCTGTTTATTATATCTTGTAAACTTTTTTTAGTTTCTGTTTCAAAGTTTTGTTCGTCTAACTGTTCAGTGTCTTCAAATTCTTCGTTATCTATCAAATAGCCAAGAATATCTTCTTCTTCGTTATTTAATTTTACTAATTCTTCCTCTAAATCTGGTTCACTACCATATATCGAACCATTATCCCAATCCATATGATTGGACTGTTCTAATGGTTCTTCTGAGATTATTTCATTTAGAAAACTTCTAATTGATTCCTCTAATTCGGATTCTGTATCTGTTTCTTCTTCATTCTTCTTAAATTTATAAATGCCAAAACAAAGACTAGGTTCTCCAAATTGATTATTATATATTACATGCCTTTCTGGTATTAAAATACTTTTTTCATTTTTTATAAAAATTTTAAGATCCCATTCAAGACCAGCTAAGCCTTTAGGATCAAATCTTCTGGGTTCTATCATCTTAATTCCCTTGGATGATTTGTTTTGTACAATACCTTCTAAATTAATTTTAAATTTCATTCCTGAGCGATTAGAAGCCTTTCCCAAAATTCTGATACTGATAATTAAATTGTTTCCAATATAGTCATCAAACCGGCTGTTGAAAATCCTAGTTTTAAATTTATTATATCTTTAATAGATTTAAGAATATCTGGGACACAGTATACTAATGCAGATTTATCATTAAGATCAATCTCCATTCTTGATAATAAGGCTTTTTCTATATTAGCTGTCCAACTTTTATCTAATACTAGGGTTAAAAGTTTGGTTCCTGTTCCTTTTCAAGTAAGTACTTTTATTCCTATTATTATTAGTCCTAAATGGAAAAATCTTTTCCCTGTGTTTTTTAGTTTTGAAATAGTTTCTGGTGATAAAATATCTAAGGTAATACTATTGTTTATAACTCTAATTTCTTCTTCTCTAATACTTCTGATTAGAGTAGTGTTTATACTTGTTATACCAGTTTGGTATAACATTCTAGGATTTAAAACATCTAACTGGTTTGTATTATATATTTCTAGATTTCGGTCAAGATCAATCTCCTCATCTAACTGTATAATCTGTTTATCTTTTCTGGATTCAAATTTTGATAATACACTGGATATTTCATCTTTTGGTTTCCCTTTAGATGAACTAGATTCAGCTATGGTCCGGCTTGAACCGGAAAATGAATTTCTAGGTTGCAGAAACATAATTAAACTATTTTCTTGGTACCCAGAATGTATATAATTCTGGCGTTTTGTTAATAGCTTCTACTGGTTTTCCTAATGAAAGGTTTACTAGCTGTTCAGAAAGTTTATCAAGTTCTTTTTCAAACTTCTGTTTTGTTTCTATCTCGTGTAAAACTTCAAGTTTTTCGAGGATTTTTTAATTAAGATTTATCAAAATGTTTAATAAAAAGGATAAACCTTATCTGATCTACCTGTTCCTATATAATCTGTATAACATGTTGGTTCAATAGTTTGCTTTCCTACCTATGTGGCTTTATCAACTGCTTTCTTTAAATAAGGATTCATAAAATAACTAATTTAACACTATGTGCCTAAATTCTTCGAATAACCGCTCTATTTGTTTGATTTTGTTATCGAAGTCAAGAGCTCTGTGATTTAAATCTTCAATTAACCTTTTAGTTTCTAGTTCAATGGCCTTTGGCTTGTTTGTTTCAAGCAAAAACTTTAGTTCTGTAATTAAGGATTTACTTGGAATAGCGGTTTTTAATTGCAAGATGGACTGTAGTAAATTTTCGTTTTGATTTTTAGAAAATCAAAATTATCTGTTAACTATTTTAACAATATGTTCTTTTCTCCTATAGATCTAGCGATTACTTCTATGGATTTTTTAATGGAATTATCACACTGTTCTAAATTGAAGGCAAGATTTATAATTAAGTCTGTTAAGCTATTTAACTGTTGGCCTTCTCCATGTAAAATATGTTTAAACTATTTATCAAATCTACAAATAAATTTGTAGCTATCTAAGGAAATTATACTTCTTGATTAAAAATTGTAATCTAAATTTAAGAACTCAATTCGTTTGAGATCTGAATGCTCAATTGTTGAAAGCTTTTTTGTTTGAGAAAATATCATTTGTCAAATAGTAGTCCTTCTTCTTATTGAAATTTTTTCTTTTGAGAGATCTATTTATAAAGAAAAGGTGATTAACATAAATTTGTATGGTAAAGATAACCCATATATTAATATCTTAATGATATAAAAACTGGTATAAAAACTTGATAAATTCCCTGGTTATCACTAATTATGATTTTTTAACATGTTTATAAATAGGATTTACGCACACCTTGGCAACCTAAAGCTAACTCAACGGTTTTCGACCATGATGATTGATAATGTACTAGAATCAACCTGGCTCGGAAACCAAAAAAAATTTAGAATTTACTTTTTTACTTTTTTTTCCACATATTACATTCCAAAAAAAATTCATAATTTTCATTATTACCTTTTTTACATATTACATTCATCATACAGAAAGAACATATCTTCAATCATATTTATAAACAATCCTAAAACATATCCTGCTAGATTAAAAATTATTATTCTAAGAACTGAAATTAGAAAAAAGACTAAGTCGAAGATATTCATACCAGATGTATTCTGTGAACAGATTCGACAATGCTGCGGAGCGGGAAAATAAAATAGAAGATATACTATCCCTCAAATTAAGTGCAATCTGAAGAAGATGACGTACAATTGACAAATGAAAAGGAGAATTTAGGAAGCCATTAAAGCACAATATAAGCTTTTTTATAAAAAAATTCTATATGTTTTACAGACTAGAAGTTGGCTCTTATATAGCTGAGCCCAAGACACTAATACAACATCATTGCAATTCATTATACTTATCATACACCAGCTCACTGACTTAAAATATAATACAGATAAGCTGATTTGAAAGGAAGATAATATTAATTATTTAAAGGGATTCCCACTATCTTCTGATGTGATTAAAAGCAGATGCTTTCGGCCTAAAAGCAAATGCGCTGTAAAGTGGACTGTCGTTTAATAATACTGAGAGGACTCTGACTTTATTTCTTGAGACTCATGCCAGGCTAGAAAACTGTGTCTAATTTTTTCTTCTACTAGATCCATTAGTTGTCAATCGAATTGATTCATATCATCTGGTTCATAGGCTTATAATTCTCTCCTGGTAGACTCAAGACTACTTTCACCTTCGTCTTCTGAACTAATTCTGTCATATACAATTACATCTTGATCGGGATTAAAAATATTCATTGCTGCTGGAAGAGGTATCAGAACTTTTAATTCCATTTCACCCCAAATCTGATAGCAGAAGTTTCTGCCTGTAGGAATAATTTTTCTTTCCAACTTAATGGCGGACTCAGTGTTGTTGGATGTTAATGGTATTGCCAGGCATATAAGCTTTGAACCAAATTGGAGTTCCTTCGTACAATTGATAGTAACTGTGAAGACTACGGCTGGCGTGTAATCTCGTATAGCCTTTATGCCAAAATATTGCCATACGATGAGTAGCTGGTTTGTAGTGGTAGTTTGGTCCTGGAAGTATTAACGGTGTGGTGGAACAAATATATACTATAATACTAGAAAAATGTCTTAAATATTGGGATGCGATAAAGTAAAATATTTCACCAAATCGCTTAAGGACTGAAACTGGTGTAGTGTCGTGAAATGTAATTCTAAATACCATACCATGATCAAACATATCCACCAGCTCATCAATATCCTTTGGTAGTAGGTTAATGTCGGTTTGAATTCTAACATATTTGACCTCATGTCTTGTACAACTTTAAACTGAATGCCTTGTACTCTGTCTCCGTAATAACCTTTAAGTATTTCTTGAAGGTCCTTCTGGTGATCATTCCAGCTTTCATGAACTAACTTCTCAATCTTTAATCTTATGTCTATTCCTGACTTCTTGTAAAATTCTTCTTGGATTGGCATAGGTTTTAACTTTAAACGGTTTGCAAGTAGTTGAAAACTTAGCATTTTTGAATGTTTTGGCAAGTTTTGCTTTAGCTGATCCCTTTCTTCTACTAGATGCTTTATCTTCTGCTCTAAAAGCTTGGCTGTCTGTTGATCATAACGAATCTGGCTAATTTGCTGTTTTAACTGTTGATTTTCATTAAGAAGATTTCCTAATTGAAACTGTTAATTTTGGTAAAGATTTTGCAGATCATTGATTTGCGCTGTCTGGTCATTTATGATTCTATCGGGGGTTTGAGGAGTAGAGGAAGCAATTGTGAATAAGTTTTGTAGGAGTCTTCTTCAACAAAATAGTTGGGTCCAATTTCTTTTCTTGCTTCATCTACGACTTCGCTAAGCTGATAATATCCTCTAAAAACTGGATTAAAAAAGTTTTGAGTTGCGAGCTGAACTTGAGAATAATTTTTGAAGACCCTGTAAAATTTCCTTCAAAAACCACGTAACAAGAAAATTCTTTGAAAGCGGTTTTTGCTATATCTTTGAAAAATAATGAGCAAAATAATTACTCAATTTCTGTTTATTTCACTTTTCCTGTTCTATGGTTTTCAAATTCCATAGATGATCTAACAAACATTGTTGGGAGGCATCAAGACGAACTAGGGGTTTAAATCTCCTCGGGCCATCTGATTTATAAATTACCAATTCTTGTTGTCCAAAAGACATACAAGGAATATTGGACTGTTTATTACTTTCTTTTACTGGAGTAATAGCCTTTGAGCTATTTGGGGAATTACCACCCATACTGTTTTTGCTTGCTGTTTTTTCTTTATATGGTGTTTCCTTTTTGATTGACAAGGAAATAACATCCACCTTATGTAAAGAATTTTCTGCAGATTCTACTTCTGCTTTTACAGGCTCTATTCTTTTGTCATTTCCTGATTCATAAAACAAATATTAGTAGAATCAAAAGCTGATAGTAATTTTCCACTTAAAATATCTGCTAAATGATTATTTTTTCCTTTGATATGTTCAAAGCATATATAATAACCATTTCCTTGAATTAAATTCTGCAAATTTAACCATCATGTTTTATTTATTTTCTTACTATTTTCATTGGAAATAAATTTAACAATTGCTTCGCAATCTATTCTGATAGTAAAATCTTTATTAAGGAAGATTTTAAATTTATCTAAACTGTTAATTAATGCTTGAATCTCATAGTCAATAGATGTCCATGAGTTGACTGAGTTAATGTTACCACTAGCATATGCAGCAATTTTTTCTGTATTTTTATCTGCATATTTGGATGGTTTACATTTTAGGACTGCTCCCCATCCGCCCTTGCATCCGTCGCATTCTATAATTATGTAATCTGTAGTTAGAGGTAATTCTAGTGGTTGAATTTTCTTAACTTCTTCTTTTATTTTTTGTTCTAGCTTGATATCTTCAGAATAAAATCTGGCTTCGCCATTTTTTGAAATTTTTCCGTATAATGGTCCAAATAATTTGGCCTAATTTGGAATAAATTTTCTAGCATAGTTGATTAACCCTAAAAAGGCTTGAATTTTCTTTTTTATTATCAAGCTTATCTGGAAAATCAATAATCTTTTGTGAAATGGGGGGTTGGAGTTCTATTTTTCCATTTCCAATTTCGAGGCCTAAAAATGAATTTTTTAACTTAAAAAGTTCCATTTTTCTTCTACTAACTACAAAACCATTCTTTTCAATTTCTGAAAAGACTATTTTTAAATGTTGTTCGTGTTGTTTTAAATTATCTGAGGCTACTAGAATATCATCTATGTATACTAAACAAAAATCATATTTTTTGAATATGTTGTCCATATACCTCTGAAATATTGAAGGGGCTATTTTAAGGCAAAAGCTAAGAACATTCCATTCGAAATGTCCTTTTGAACACATAAAAGCCGTCCAAGGTTTAAAATCCTCTTCTAGCTTTAACTTGTTATATCCACTTTTTAAATCAAATTTACTAAATACTCTTTTGTCTTGAATTAGGTTAATTAATGTATCTTTGTTAGGGATATTGTAACCATCGTCCTCTGTGTTGTCGTTCAACCTTTTATAGTTATAGACAATTTTGGGTTTTCCTCTTTTTTGTTCAGAGTGATTCTGAACAATAAAGGCAGCTGATCTGTGCTTTGATTCAGATCTTCTAATAAGGTTTTGATTTAACATTTCTGATATTTGAATTTTAAATTCTTTAATATCAGCTGGAGAGTATTCAATATTGGTTGTTTGATTGTAAGATCAGAATTAAGTATTTTGATCTGACAAGTATAATTGACTCTATTTTTGGTTACATCGTCCCCAATGAAACCAAGTTTTTCGAGTTTAGAGATTATTTGATAAGATAAATTTTTTTTTCCTTTCTCTAATTCTCTTTTATTGTCAAATGCTAGAATTGTTAAAGCATTCTTATGTTCAACAGGATGAGATTCTGGTTTTAAAAAATCTAATTCACCTTGCCCACCACGCTTTCGAGCAAGCTCTGATGAATAATTATTGTAATCAGTAGGTAATGTATAATTATGTTTACTAAAGGTAATGCTATTTTTAATAATGTTGATAGCACCTCTGTAGTTTAGGATGAAGTTTAATCCTAGCATATATATATATCTTTAATAATAGTTGTAATGGCTTTGCTGTCACACTTTTTTGGCGTCAACGTGAACTACCAAAAATGCCCCTCTATGGTATTAACAAATCTTAATAGTCCTTAAAAATTGGATCTACCAATCAAACTTACCTGATATTAACAAATTTTATTATCCCTTAAAAATAGGATCTAACAGTTAAACTTTTTTACAAATTCAAAATGTCCATCTACACTTAAGGTTAGGATCTAACAAATAAACATTTTTCTTTAATTAACTACAAATTCGTTATTTATTAATTAATAATATAAATACAATTCAAACTAATAATAAATACTAGATGTTTCGACTTAGAAATAAAAATTTAAATTAGCTACACATTATTTCAACGTAAAAGCATGGTTAAATATTTATGCAAACCATTTTTTCTTGAACATATTAATGAAAAATAATTCATGTGGGAGGCACATGCCATTATCACGCGCGAAGCGCGTGCCCTAATGCTCGTATATATATTTAAAGTCAGTTTCAGAAAGGAAACAGAAGGAAATCGAGTTTCAATTTACTTGACACAACCCTATATTTTCGCAGCATGAACTTACAGGAAGTTTGTATCATTAAAACTTTAATTTTTATTAACTACCTAGGAATGGCTAACCACAAACCATTCCTTGGTTACATTCTTTTTACGGCTTCATATGACCAAAAATACAACATATATGACACTTTACTCACTATTCTTACAAAAGCTATTTTGGTAAACTGGCAAGCATGTGGCATGGAATATCACTTGATCAACATGATAATCTAGGTTTTCAATCTGTTGGGAAGCATGTGTATATGAATTCAAGTACTCTAGTTTAATTAAACAAAGGTTCTGGTATCATAAAAACAAATGCGGAAAATAATGCTTCTTTTCAAATTTTCTTCATTTGGAAGTAAAACAGATCTTGTAGATTTTTCTATTAACAGAAAATATTGTAACAATGTATTGTGTACAATGGAAAATTGTTCGGGTCGTGATAGACCAATCGAGAATAATAATGAGTTAGCATGTTAATGCTATAAATATTATTTGTCATCAAATTAGATAACTCTATAACACTTCGGAAAACATGGTACAATGTAGTATGTATAAATTTATAGTTTGGCCAAATTCAATGCTAAACATAGTTCAATATTCACATAATTGCAACAAATTTATAAAATTGTACCAGTAGATTCTCTAGCGCAAGCATTTTAGTAATTGAGATTACCTTCATTTCAACAATTCAAACATAACTTTATAATCATGTTGTTTATAAAAAATTCAAAAGTAAAATGATAATGTCTAAAAAGAATTTTAAAGAACAAATCACCCTTCATAGCAAAGATTATAAAGACCACTACTGGCTTGCTAATGGAAAATGAATATAACTATACAATTATTTTTCAGTTACATTGCATGTCCCAAATATGAAACTTAATAACATAGAATGGGGAAAAGGAAGTGTAATAACATTAATAAGATTAGAGAGGTTATTTTTTTCTTATGTGTGAAACTGAATTTAAAATGAAATCATGAGAAAAACATCTCTAGTTGCAAAGAAAAGAAAAAAAAAGCACAAAGTAAAGTTTAGTAACTTTGAAAAAACCAATTCAAAGTCAAAAAATTTAATTTATTCCTAGAGTTGTACTGCTATGTTTTTCTTACCTGTTGCTTATGTTGTGTATTCCATTTATTCTCTATTGACAATGATATACTAATTATTCTACATCTTGATCAGTTATTTGTTGATCAACGTGGCTCATATATGAACTGTTTACATGTATTTTGTCATTTTTTCATCTACTAAGCTTGTTGGTAGTAACAACTCCAACACAAGACCTGAAAACTAATCACTTTGATAAATGATATTTTTTGAATTATTCAAATACAAGGTATTATAACACCAAGTATAAAGATCTAAACCCTAAAGTTATGATAAGAAACTTGTTTAAACATATAATTGTGGAATATAGTTTCATAAATAAAGCACGTGCTTCGTACGCAAATTTTCATCGATATACTGATTTTCAATAGAAAGGAGATTTTCTCAGTATTTGAGTGCTTGAGTCTGGATACATACACTAATATGTCTATTTGAACAAGATTATGAAATAAATTTTTTTATTTTATTTTTGAAATTAAAATGTATTCTACTTCGTCTTATTCCTCGTTCTCAAGCTTTTCAATGGCTTCTTACCTTAATGAAACTATAAAGAAAAATATTGCAAAACGAAATTAAATTAATATAGTATATATACATTATCAATCCACTTCAAAACAAGCTCGAATCACTACATTCCTCCTTCACAATATGCGGCCACCACTATCCATCACTTTGGCCGAGCACTCCACCTCCTTCCAAGCTAGGCCGAGCTTTCCCAAGGTCCCGGGCTCGACTCCATGGACTTTGGTTCGATTGTAGCGAAGCTACAGTCCATTTGCCTAAGTTTAATATCAAATGAAGGTGAGAAAACTCTATTAAACTTTATATATATATGTATATGACGACGACGATATGATATGATTGCTATGCATGTTTATTATACTTTGATCATCATGTTTGGTTGTTTACTATAGTTATTTAATGGTGTTAGAAAGTTACATTAAACACATGTTGAACATCACAAAGGAAATCACTTATCTTTATTAAATGAAATGATGTATATGAGCTTGTTAAATCTCTTTAAAATGGTTCAAGAAGATTTAAAAATGTTTTATAAACATTTAAAAGTATTTCGAAAAAATTTGAAAAGAAAATGAAATTTAAGTTAAAATAAGCGCGTTGTGTAACGGTAGTTTGCGATTTCGCGTGACAGAAAGTTAAATCCATTTATACAATGAATACGGAGTCGGAATTTATTGGAATAAAAAATTTCCGAACTCTTACAATCATAGTTCTCAAACAAAAGAAAAATATGGAGATCTCATTTAGTAGATTTTGAAATATGGGTAAATCAAGCTTTCAAAATAGTCGCAATTTTACAGTTCGAAAACCAAAAAGGAAAATTCTTTAAGTTAGATACTTTAAATTCTTTAAAAATATGAAAGAAATCCTATAAATATGTTAAAAGGTTTTAAAAAGGTTTTGAGTTATAAAAATGGACTTTTAGAAAAGTCATTTTGATTTGAATACTCTTTAAAAAGAATACTATTTGCAACACTTTTTGCAGCAGTTATTAATAACCTTTGAATTATGCATTTAAACTTAACAATTAATTCCTGAACCTTTTATAAATGTTCAAATGAAAAAATTAAGTAATATAAAGATGATTGGAGGTTTTATAATTTATTTAAAAGTGTTTAAATAAATGATTTAAAGAAAAGCGGTTATAAGAAAGTGAATTAATCTTCGCTCTAAAAGCTGATGAGTAGAGTGCATTTTCTATTCATGGGATCCGGATATGAGGTGCTTAAACTAAGTAGATGTTTAGGAGAAACCAATACCCTGGCTCACCTAGCCACTTTCTTAAACGAGGAATAAATAAGGTTGAAATGTCGAAAATGAGACAAGTACAAAAGATTTAATTTTTATAATTAATTAATTGCAACTTGGAGTGAATAGAGATAATCTTCTTATACTTGGTGTTAAATTCCGAGGAGGGAACTCACACTAATCATATGAATTTTAAAGGTAATTCCACTGCTATTCGATGAATAGTACAAGTTGAATACGGAAGTTAGTATCGAATAAAATTAGTATAATTTCCATGGATTCGTTTTACTTGAATACCAACTAATTTGGATCTACCATCTTAGATAACATAATTTCAACCTATTAAAAAGATATGTGTTGAAAATAAAAAATCTTTTTTAAAGAATTATATAAATGATTTGGAGATATTTCCTAAGTAAAGGATGAAATGATTTGGAATTATTTCAAGATTTAAAAAAGTCTTAAGTAACCAAAGGATTTAATAAGAGAGGATTAATAATCCAGTATATACTCAAAAGAAATGGTTTTAAAAGATATATATATCTCTAAGAGGATATGTTGGATAAAAGGAATCAAATTAATGGAATATTAATCACCCACTTAATATTTTTTTATCGATAATTGAGTCGGAGAAACTGGGGTTAGATTCGGGTGATTCCTATTCGGGAACCACTTTGAACCAATTTACAAGTTCGAAAGTGAAGATACGTTGAAGACAATGATGTTGAAGGCGGCGATCTTCATAAGGGAAGGATTGCTTGTTGATAATTTCGAAGTATCTCCTGAGATAAATAAATATTAGTGGACCTTTCATATTGGGATCTTCGTATGCAAGGACTACTCGCTACTAATCCTAGTGGTGATGCCCAAAAGGATGTGGTAGAAGAGTGTCTTTAGTTTGTCTTGTTCCTGGACAAATTTTATGGATGGATGTCTGACATTGCATTTTTAAGATCACAGTCCGTGATCTCTACAAAGTGCATCTTTTGGTGGTAAAGGTGGTAACGCCTCTTATACTTAACACCCTTCTTTGAGATGTACGAGCTCAAAGGTTGTACTTTTGTTGAAATCAACAGCGTGTTGTTGGAAATGTCAATGTGGCATTTTAAATGAAAATGTTCTAAGAGAGGTAAACTATACCTCTAGCCTCACACTCGAAGAATTGTGAAACAGGGGTTGCTTTAAGGTTATGTGGTTCGTAACCATTAGGGCATGATATTACCTTTCTAGATTTATTTTGTGCCCACAATGACATCGGGTAAAAAAACATATGGTGTATGGTATGAGAGCTCTCGGATAGGTCGGGAACGGCCGAGCCGATGTCATATTCGGTGATATCCGTATTATCTGTTGGTCTCGAGTAGGTCGGCTTAATTCACAAAGGACCATTTGTGGGTGGCCTTGGTGCATTCCTCTAGAGATGTACTATACGGAAGGTATTCCCTTACCTCGCTATTCGTTTGAAATCCAAATCTCTAACAAGTGCCTACAGTTTTAGTTGTAAACCTATTATGCGGTCAAATTTAACCAGTGTAACAATTTCGGTTATTTGAATACACTTATTTGAAAGGTGCTTTCAAAAGAATGTCATTAAAAATAATATCACTGGATTTCACATAGAAATGTTTTGATTATCATAAGGTAAAAACCCGTTCCATGTTTATATATGGCGTGGTCTTATGAGATACCTTTTTGGTTTAAAAAAACTCGTATTTTGAGTTTCTCAAACCGGTCCTATGACTGACCCGGAGTTTATTTCTTTCCCCTAAGCTCTAGGTTCCCTATTCTTTCAGGCAGCCTAGTAGTCAGGTTTTATTTGGAGCGTTTTGGAATAGCTCGGAGCAAGGAGTTAGAAGATTCTTCTGAAGATTGTTATCCATTTCCACCACACTAGTGTGCGATTGTATTCCGCATTTATAAGGAAAGATATTTATAGCTGTCCAGATTAATGTCAAGTTAAACTCCAAAAAATATATTCAAAATTTTCCACTATAAAGATATAATTGAAATAATATATGTTATTCCATTTGTGTAAGATTTTGTCCTATTCTTTTCTTATTTCTACCCTTGACCATCCACTTCTCTGGTGCTTGGATCTACGACACGTGAATACCGAGGATGTATTAATGTCGATTTTTGAGGGTCTGAAGGCCTGGTCGTCATAGAAAACAATGGATCAATTGAACCTAAAATTGAATGAATCAAATAAATATAATGCAAGTGAATGGTCAGAGTAATTATCGAAAGAAAGTACATCCGAATGATAGAGCGGCCTAAAAATCTCAAAGTGGGAAGAAGATCGAAGTTGATTAATAGATAGAATGAGTTTTTTTGTGTCAAGGGAGAAGGGGGTTGAAAGAGAGAAAATAAATTTTAATTAAAAGTATAAAGAGTGGGAGGCGGCAACTGAATACCCTATTATTCTCCGTGTTTGAACTTAAACATCCCTCTATTTGAAACAAAGTTTACCGCATTTAATGTTCAAATGATGACAATGATTGCATTAAAAAGTAAATTTTGAGGTAGCGACTTCATCATCTCACTTCATTTTTCATTTCACCGACTTCTCTTCACTTCCTCTCCTCCTCTTTATTTTTCTTTTCCTGTAAATGGATAAAACAACACACCTCCTCCTCTCAAAAGTTAACAACTCTCAAACCATCAACTTCTAGCCAAACCATCCAATTACATAGTTGTTCGTTATCACATCTAGTATTTTCTAAAAATATTTGCTCATCATTTCATCGAGTTTGGGACGGAGATTGTCCAATAGTAGCGATGGTAGAAAAATGCTCATTTTTTGTCAATGACGAAATGGAACAAGAGGGTATGCATGTGTTTGTATCATCGAGTCTTGATTTTTGCTAGTGATCGCATGATTTCAGGGGGTCGTTGTTTGCTGTGGGTGATTTTTGATTGTTTTCCAATCATCTTTGGAATTGTCGACGATATAGTGGTCGAGGGGAGAAGTGGTAGTGCATGGAGCAGGCTTGGGGCATGGCGGAAAGGATGGAAGTTGTCTGAAATACTTCGGTGGTCGGATGCAGTCGGTAGAGCTAATGTTAGAGTTTCAGCATTTTGACTTTGTGGGTTCAACTTTTTGCGTCATGGCAAAGGCATCTTGTTCGACCAGGTAGGGTTCGATGGTGTGGCGGTGGGTTTAGGGATGTGATGGCTATTATGGCGATAGGGGCGGCAGCTTAGAGGTTTGACAGTGGTCCAGTTTGGTTATAGGCTTGATTTTGAATAAAAGAGGGAAGGAGGTAATTTTCATGCGGTTGTGGGTTGAGATGTAAGTAGCCTAGGCCATGCTGTTGTGGGGTGAAGATCAAATATATTTAGTTTTTAAATTTTTAAAGAATTGTGTTTTGAATTGAAGAAGTGATACCGTGTTCATTTTAAATCTGATTAACCTGTGGATTTTTTGCATTAGACTCGTATTGACGAGTACAACACTATGATATAACTTATTGATAGTTTTTATGAAGTTTAAAATATTGATAGAATAAGAGAAATTGAATATTATTATGTTGATTTACGTAATAATGTGGTTAAATTAATTTTACTTCGTTTGTGATATCTATTTACCAGGATAAAACATTTTTCTACTACAATTAAATTGAATATATTATTTTGGATACCTATTGAGCAGAATAAATCAATGTTCTGTGCTTGCAAAGTAAAATGATGATTCTTGAAGTTAATTAACATATGGATTAATTAATGATGTGTTAACTATTGATTATTAATTATTGAGTATCATAAGCTTGGTAGCATGGCCGTATTGGCAATGACATTGGTATATGTTAAAAGTGGAACCTTTTTAGTAATAAAGGTAATAGCAGCATTAGTTAAGTGTTATGGTAGCTCTGAGCCTCCTTATAGTATTTTAAAATACTATTATTTGATGTTTTTGTTATGAAAATGATTTTGATTTGAATGATGTTTATAAAAGTGACTTTGAAATTTTCTATGGCATTTACTTAGAAATGGTTTTTAAACTTATCAATTTTTCACCAACTTTTTTAGAAATATTTTAAAATTATTTCAGAAGTATTTATTTACAGAAAAGTTGATATAATAATGAGTGTTTATTTTAAAGGAAAATAAATAGGTTTATCTTTGATTATAAAGTGATTCTATTTTCAAAAGAAGATTGCGGTAATTTAGAATAAATATCTATGAAATGTTTTATATAAAATATTGTATAGAAAGAAAGATCTATAGTGATATTATATAAATAAAAGAGAGATTTAAAATGGTAATTTTAAAATAATAGAATGCATTCATAAGTGATATTTTAATAATAACAAACAATTATATTAAATATATAAGATTTTTAAAATTTAGTTTTGGGTTTACAAAAGGAATTTATACAGGATTTTTATAATTGAGTTTGAAAGAGGGAGATTTAGAAAAGAGTTTTATAAATAGAAAATAATTTTACAAATAGAAAATAATTTTATAAATAGTAAGTAGTTTCATAAATAATGTAAGAAATTTATAAAAGAAGTTTTACGGATTAAACTGAAGATTCTTACAAACATGGAATGGATTTATGAAAAAAGGATTTTGTAAAAGAAACAAGATTTGATTCTAGGAAATAATCCTTCTTAATTATAGTGGTATGGAAGCATTCTTTCCATACTTAGCAACGGAGGAAAAGTGGTTTGGGTTTATAGCAACAATTTTCCAAACGACATTTGTTTTGGCCGGTTAAATATGATTTTGGAAAATGGAAAATGTTTTCTAAGTATTGGAAGTAAAATGGTTGGTGGATATACTTATACCGTTGAGATTAGTATATGAATATTTTTCAAGTATTTTCAAGCTAATATTTAATTAATGAAAAGATTATTTAAAGAGGCTTAGTGGCCGTTTATATGGTTAACCAAATTTAGTTTCTTATGAAATTAAACCTCTAATTTGATTGTTTGTTTGTTTATAGTTTAATAGTCGACTATCAAATCTTGATCAAACGTAACTCCAGAAACACCTAATGAAACACATGAATAATATGGAACAATTATCTTCAATGATGTTGTACTATACATATAAACTCGTTTTGTTTTTCTAGCACAAATGATAAGAAAATCCATTCGCTTAAATGGTTAGGAGGTGATCTCCACTCTTATGTGTTATTTGTTTATTTTCAAAAGAACCGGAATTGAGTTTACTAGAATCCATCGATTGTCGGTTCGGAGAGATCGTGATCAGATATATTATCAGAAAACCACTTTGAACCGGCGTATGTGTTCGAACTGAAGACATCGTGAAGATGATGGAATTAAAGATGGAATTTTTTAAAGTGCAAGGGCTACTTGCTACTAATCTTGAGGATGTAGTTTTAGTAGTGCCTTCGGTTTTTTCATATCCCGAACAACTTGTATGAATGAATACTGGCATTGCATTGTTGCCTAGAAGGTAGCGTTAACATTCCAAATGGGATTTACTAAGTGAGAAAAAAGGCAATCGTGACCTCACAAGTCTCACAACGCAGTAATGAATAAAATAGGGGAGATGGAGCAGAGCTATGTGGTTCGCTACCATTCGGAGCATCATTTCTCGGATCTAGATTCGAAATTTATGGATTTTGGTGTGTGTGCGCACGGGAAAAGTGAGGTCATGGCCTGGTGCATCTATTTGTAGTTGTGGTGCTCGTGGGATAATGTAATCCAGTATGCCATTTTAAAGGAGCAGCCGGATCTGTGTTGGTGGGGGTGAAAAATGTTTTCGCGACCTCGGTACATTGTCTGGAGATGTCTATGGCAGACGGTACCCCAGTAGCCTTGTCATTGATGGAATCAGTTCTCCAATATGTGCCATATGGACTTAGTTGTGCCCAACTACCGGAATGTGAGATGCAAGCATTGCAGCTATTGTATATATTCATTTTGAAATCTAGACATTATTATAATATCACTCATTTCCTATAAAATGGCTTGGTTATCACAAGGTCAAAACCCGCTCGTGTTTATGTGCAGCGTGGTCTTATGAGATACCTTTATTTTGAAAGGTTTTATAGCAGTAAAATCCATTTGATTTGTGTTTCTCATGTTGGTTTACCAGATTGATTCGGACATTAGTTTCTTATAATGCTTGGGTCTGCTCGGGGATATTTCCAGATTTAGTTGGATGTTTTAGAGCTTCAGGAGACGAGCTGGATACGTCCAAGGTGTATTTGTGTATCTTTATTTCTTCTACATTTTTTGTTATGTATTTATCAACATTTGTGAGGATAGGCTATTGCACCTGTCTAGGCTGATGATAGGTTAGTTTACTCTAATTGATGTATATATATTACAGTTTTCTTTTGTTAAGATCATTGGTAATTATATATTGCTCATCACGTTGTGAGATTTTGTTTTTATCTTTATTCTACCAACCCGACAATCTATCTTTTCAGCACTGAAATATTTGACATCGTAGATGTATTAGTGTTGACTTTTGAGAGTCGAAAAGGTCGTCGTTTCACGTGGTATCAAAGCTTAGTTGAGTGAATACCTAGGCCTTGGCAGGGTAAACTTATTAGAGATAATGTAATTGAAACCCAAAAATGAGTTTGATTGTCTTATATACAAGAGTGTATTTGTTAGTGCTGAATTGGTCTGTTGAGTGCTTATGAATTTTGGTTGGTCGCCCAATCAACGTTATCAATTAGGGTTTCTAAACACTTGAATAACACAAACTGACATAGTATTGTTTTATAATGGGTAAATGAAATAATTTTACCTAAAATTATATTTTTATATATAAAAGATAAATTTCTAAAAATTTATATAGGTTTATGATATGTTTGTTTGTAAGGAAGCGATAATATTCAATTATTATCTTTTGTTTTTTAATTAGATATGCTTGACCAGTTTATTAGCAAAACTATTTTTTCACTACATGGGTTGGGTATATAATAATTGTGGGAACATTAAACATGAACACCTTGTGAATTAAATTTCACAGTTTGACTATAAGGCGTCAATGATAATGTTGGGTTAGAATTCAATTTTAATAAAAATTATATAGTTTAATCTAAACAAAGACGTACATTTGTGAAATGATTTTATATAAGAAAGAGAAAGTATATAAGTATGGTTTATAAATAAAAAGGATTTAAAATTGAGAATTTGGGAAGTTAAATCCTGGTCATTTTGAAAATTGTTCTTCATAGTTTTGGGAGAAATAATAATATTATTATTTATAAGTATTGATGAATAGAAATATTTTAGAAAGAATTTTTATAGGAGATAGAAAGCATTGAACCCACTTTTATTGCTGGAAAATAATTCTTGTTATGACTACAGCATCATCGGCATTCATTTTCGAGTTTCAAAAGTAGGGAATGCTACCATAGTAATTTGCTTCATAATTGTTTTGGTAAAAAAAATTGTTTTAAATTCCAAAAGTTTGATTTGATATACAAAAGAGATATGTATATATTATTTAAACCTGGTGTTTAGTTCTTAAGTTTACTGTTAAGCTTTTTTATGAAGGAATGTATCATATGCAGTAGGGTAATTTTGAATGTGCATCTCATTATAATTTGTTGTTTGGTAGTTTTCATTTGTTGAAATGAAATGAAATTTTATGCGATTTTGGACAGTCAATTTTTTTTTTGAATTAGTTGAGAACTTAAAGCTAACTATTAATATAAAAGCAGAATTTTGTAACTCTAGAATGGAAAGACCGTAAGTTGAAACAAGTTTTAAATTTGTTGAACATCCTGGTTAAGTAAAATAAACCTAATATTGTATATATACTCCAAGGATATAATAAGGTATTATACAAGTTGAAACTTTAGTTAAGTTTGGATGAAATATGTTCATAAATGATTTTTGAAGTAAAAAAAATTGGTATAATTAAGAACCAATAAGACTAAGTATGTAAGTTGTACGTAGATCATTTCTTCCCTCGATTCTTAATCAAAGATTCGAGTACATGACTTTGAGGTGATTTACACCGACCTGAATAATGATTTATCACTCAATTTCTTACGGTGAACATTTGGTGACGATTCTTGATATGCTACCGATATTTTCTATCATTGCATATGGCTACTGTTGGGGGTGTTTCCACCGAGCCATTACAAGGAGAGTACCACCGAACTAAACCTCTCCACTTCACTGCCGAACCAAGCCCCTCCACTTCATTGCCGAACCAAGCCTTTCCACTTCACTGCCGAACCAAGGCCTCTCCAACACCTACTAGACCAAGTCCCTCTCCTCCATTACCGGACCAAAACTCCACCTAGTCACTACCGGACCAACGTCCCACCGGACCAACTCCACTTCCATGAACGACCGAACCAACCCACTTCACCTACCACCGGACCAACCCACTTCCATGCATCACCGAACCAAGGCCTTGCTGAACCAACGTTGCCAGGCCAAATTGCATCATCCCAGGCCCACCAGCAGGTATATACATCCAGGACCCCTGCCCTCAGCCTCACTCTATAAATAGAGGGGCAGGGGTACAACAATGGCGGACAAGTTTGAGAGCTCAAGCACGGACGGAACTTTCAAACAACTTTCATATACTTGTATACAAAGCTTTGTACTTGTAATATGAAGAGAAATGGAGAATAACATATAAAGTGGACGTAGGCACGTTCTGGCCGAACCAATATAAATCTGTGTGTCTTTTATAGTTTAGTCCCTGCTTTTTATATATTTGCATAAATCACCCAAATCACTAAGAACAACTTAAAATCGACTAAATCATACGACTTGGAGGTGTTTGCCCTTTTTTTGTGCAAACATTTTTGGTGCTTTCACTGAGAACAGGAGCTCGAAGCTTCAGCTTCTCCCACTTAACCCTTTTCCTATCAGCATCGTTCATTTCTTGGAAAACATGCCTCCCGGACGGAAGAAAGATGCTAACAAAGGAAAGAACATCGCAACCGGAAGTATCCCAGATCCAGTGATCAGAGATCAAGACAATCGTCCGGTTCCAACAGCAAAAGGAAATCAGGCAAATCCGACAACCCCTGCTACGGAACAACCAATTACAATGGCGGATCTGGACAGGGTTGTGGCTGAAGTAACTAACCGCTTCGCATCTCAACAAGAAGCCTTGGTGGATCAACTCATGTCACGCTTAAGGGATGTTGAAGAAACTAACCGCAACATTGAATCATGGGGTGAATCCCGGTCTGGAGGATCTGGGAGACGACAAAGGTCTTTCTTCTTCGAAGAGGCTAACAACAGAAATAACAATGGTAGTAGCCGAGCCCGGACTCAGCCCGAATTCTGACCTGAGAAAACACTTGGAACCGAACCCAACAGGGGAGGTACCAGGCAGGGTTCGGATGTAGCTGAGCCTGCCATGCTATCTAACCATGGAAACACCAATAGACGGGACCGAGCTGGAGTCCATCCCAAAGTTGGACCCGAGGAAGTGCTGAGAACAGAACCCAGCAGGGGAAGATCAAGGCAAGGGCCAACTGTAGCTGACCCCAGCATGCCCCCGGAAGACCAGAGGCCGTCATTGGAGAATGTTAGGAGTGATAGACGATACCATCCCTACAGGTCATCTGGACGGAATCAATCCCGTAGGGAAGAACCAAACTCATTTCTATCCGCTCCAAGTTCTGATGAAAGGATGGCACGATTGTTCAGAGAGTGCGTCAAACGGGAACAAAGGGATCGGGGGATAGGCGCTAGGGTAACCAGCCCCTTCACCCACAATATCGAAACTGCCATCACCCCCCGGGAATGGAAAATGCCAACAATGGAACCTTACAAGGGAACCTCTGACCCCGTTGTACACTTGCAGAGATACACACAGCATATGCTCATGAGCGGAGCAACAGAGGGAGTGTTGTGTAAATGCTTTCCACTATTCTTGACAGATCTAGCAACCTCCTGGTTCTGCCATCTGCCCCAAGGATCCATCAGCTCATAGGAAATATTGAAAGAAAAGTTCATCAGCCAGTTCCGCATTCATGTGGAACAACCCAAGGACTCTTATTCCCTATCTAATATCAAACAGAACCCGGGGAGACAGTGCAACAATATCTAACCCGATTCAACGCCGCAGCAGCCGCAGTCCAAGATGCCGACGAGAAACTTATCCTAATGGCCCTCTGCAGTGGTGTGCATCCGGATACTAAGTTTGCTAGGAGATTAACGAAAGAAAAGCCAGCTACCTTACCCGATTTCTTCCACGAAGCCGGGAAATATATGAGACTTGAAGATGCTGCCATTGAAAGGCAGACAGGGCAACAAACCAAGGCAGCTCATGGAAACACATCCGCAGTAGCAAAGGACGTTTGAAGAAATGACTCCAGAGATAGTGCTGGGGGCAAGAAGGGGGAAAACGCTTATATAGGCCAGGACCGAGATTTGACTCTTACACTCCTCTAAATGAAACAATCGAAAACATCTTCTTGGCCACCCAAGGCGAAGTTCGATACAAGCGCCCCCTGCACAAAAAGGAATCAGATAATGCAATTAAGTCTGGAAAGTTCTACCGATTCCATGAATCTCATGGGCATGACACCAATGAATGCCATCATCTCCGGGACTTGATTGAAGAACACATCAGAAGGAAGAAACTAGAGCGCTATGTGAAAGGTCAGAACAGGACTTCAACTCCTGCCAATGAGAACCCAGGGCTGCCCCTCTCGGAAATAGGCGGAGGAAATCGCAACACCAGCGGCTCCAGTCAAGAGAAGATAGTGGTCCTTACCATATTAGGAGGACAACACATCGTCGACGGAAGCTGGGCAGAGATGGAGAGATACGGTAAGTCACTTAGAAACAATGAAGGCTACGTTAATTCTGTTACAGAAGAACGCCACCTGAAACGGAAAGAGAATGATGACATCACATTCAGTAGGCGTGATCTAGAGGGAAGGCAGTACCCTCACATGGATCCTATGGTCATCTCTGCCTGGTTCGGTCCAGCCAAGGTTTTCCGAATTCTAGTAGACACTGGAAGCTCGGTAAATATCCTATTCAAGCATGCTTTCGACAAAATGAAGCTGTCAATGAAGGATGTGTCTCTCTGCAGCAAACTGCTACATGGTTTCACTGGAGATGCGAAGATGCCCCTCGGGCAACTGGACCTCTTTGTCGAAATAGGAAGTCATCGCCGCTCCGTTGTGCGAAAACAAACATTTGTGCTAATAGAGAACTACTTGGCCTACAACGTCTTTTTGGGAAGGCCAGCCTTGTCTGACTTCCAAATTGTCCTAGCCCCGTGGTGCCTGAAGATGAAATTTCGAATGGATAACGGAATAGGAGAAATAGAGGGAGATCAAGACGTCGCTCGAGATTGCTATGTGACTGAACTTCGCAATAACAGTAGGAAGGATAAAGGAAAGGATGCAGAGATTTCTCTCTGCAAGAAAAACTTGGAAGCATAGCAATTAAAGAAAGCCCCTCCTCTTCGATACACCAGCGATCCTTTCAACGAATTAGACCTCAGGGACAAGTAGGAGGAGGCCACCACCGAGCCTATAAAGGCTATGGAATTTGTATCTGTAGACAAACACGACCCAAGTAGACTGCTGAGAGTCGGGTCTCAGTTAAGAGCGGAATTGAAGGATCAACTCGTCGATTTCCTTCGCCACAACATGGATGTATTTGCATGGACGCACGCTGACATGACTGTAATCTCCCCAGACGTAGCATGCCACGTACTGAACATCGATCCCACCAAGGTGCCAGTAAAGCAGAAAAAGAGAAGCATGGGGGCAGAACGATCAACAGCCCTTGAGGAAGAAGTAAAGAACCTACTTGCCAATAACTTCATACGAGAAGCCATCTACCCAGAATGGATCGCCAAACCGGTACTGGTAAAGAAGGCTAATGGGAAGTGGCAAACATGCATCGACTTCTCCAACCTAAATGACGCTTGCCCGAAGGACTGCTTCCCACTCCCCCGAATCGATCAACTCGTGGACAGCACAACCGGACACGAACTCTTATCCTTTATGGACGCATACTCAGGATATAACCAGATTCCTATGCACGCCCCCGATCAAGACCACACTAGTTTCATCACCGACCGGGGATTGTACTGCTACAGAGTAATGCCTATTGGACTTAAAAACGCCGGAGCTACTTATCATTGCCTCGTCAACAAGATGTTTGCGGAACTAATAGGACGAACTATGGAAGTTTATGTGGATGACATGTTGGTAAAATCAAGGAAAGCCAACGATCATATAACCCACCTGGACGAGATGTTTCAAGTACTTCGCCAATATGGAATGAAGCTGAATCCTCTAAAGTGCTCCTTCGGAGTATCATCGGGAAAGTTCTTGGGATTCATCGTCCATGCCAGGAGGATTGAAGCAAACCACGAACAAGTCCGGGCTCTGCAAAATATCAAGATACCATCCACTCGAAGAGAGATGCAAAGCCTAAACGGGAAAGTGGCCGCCCTAAGCAGGTTCATCTCTAAAGCAACCGACAAATGCATCCCTTTCTTTGAAGCTCTAAAGAAAGACAAAGGAAAGTTCGAATGGACTGACGAATGCTCAACAGCCTTCCTTAACCTAATCGAACACCTTCAGAGACCACCAGTACTCTCAACTCCAAATGAAGGCGAAGAACTATACCTATACCTTGCTGTATCGTCCCATGCTTTAAGCGCCGCTTTGGTGAGAGAGGACAACCGCACGCAGCGGCCCATATACTTTGTAAGCAAGAGATTTACAGGGGCAGAAGCCAGATACCCTAAACTTGAAAAGCTAGCATACTGTTTGCTAATCACGTCACGGAAACTGCGACACTATTTCCAATCTTATTCCATCAGAGTTTTAACTGATCAACCGCTAAGGCAGGTACTCCATCGCCCCGACACTTCTGGGCGACTACTTAAATGGTGCATTGAACTGAGTCAATATGATATCACCTACCACCCTCGCACCGCCATCAAGGGACAAGCCATGGCCGATTTCATTGCCGAATTCACTACCAACGAAGGTAAAGATCGATCTGAAATAACAAAAGATATCAAGTGGAATCTCTTTGTAGATGGAGAATCAAACGAACAAGGCTCGGGGGCAGGTATTTGATAATCACCCCCAGGGGAAGGAAGCGACACTATGCCCTAAAGCTGGAATTCGCTGCCACCAACAACGATGCCGAATATGAAGCAGTGATAGCCGGATTAGAACTTGCCCTAGAGATTGGAGTCGGTTCTTTATGCCTCCATAGTGATTCTCAACTTATTGTAAATCAAATACTTGAAGAATTTCAGACTCGAGGAGAACGACTCACCGCATATCTAAAGAAGACCAAGCTGCTGCTCAATCAATTGGATCACTATTTAATCAAACACATTCCTCGAGGAGAGAATCAGGAGGCCGACGAACTGGCAAAGCAAGCTAGCATGAACGATGGCACCACTTCCGGAGCAATAACCATCTCAAAGAAACTAGCCCCAAGTTTCGAGCAAGTGAATCTGATAGCTGCAATCGAAGAAGAAACCTGGATGACTCCCATCTGGAAATACTTACAAGATGGCACACTGCCTGACGGGTGTAACGAAGTCAAGAAAATCTTGAGGAAAGCCTCCCGCTACACAATACAAGAAGGCATCCTCTATCGGCGTGGCTTCTCTAACCTCTTATTAAGGTGTGTCACTGGAAGGGAAGCCAAGGAAGTCCTGTCCAACATCCATCAAGGAAGTTGCGAAGATCACACTGGAGGGCAGACTCTAGCAAAGAAAATACTCCGATATTGGTATTACTGGCCCACTTTAAACAAAGACGCCTTAGACTTCGTCAAAAGATGTGATAGATGCCAGAAATTTGCTAAAATCCTCGACTACCAACAAATGAGATTACTCAAATGAGCAGTCCTTGGCCCTTTGCGGTATGGTAAATTGACCTGATTGGCGAACTACCGATGGGCTGAGGCGGAGCCAAATATGCTATAGTGGCGGTCGACTATTTCACCAAATGGGTGGAAGCAAAACCTTTAAATAAAATATCTTCGGCAAAAGTTATTAACTTCTTGATCAAAAATGTTCTATGCAGGTACGGGGTTCCGCTCAAAATCATATCGGACAATGGACTTCAGTTTAACAGCGAGGAGTTCACCGACTGGTGCCGAGAGCACGGAATTCACAGAAGCTTCTCATCTGTGGCTTATCCCCAGGCAAATGGACAAGTCGAAGCTGTCAACAAAATTCTCAAAACTCTGATCAAGAAGAATCTTGAAAAGTCAAAAGGCGCTTGGGTGGATGAACTTCTTACGGCACTTTGGGCCTACCGCACGTCTTTCAGAACATCAACAAGGCATACTCCCTTCTCTTTGGCATACGAATCGAAGGCCATGCTCCCAGTTGAAAGTGTAGTGCCCTCCCACCGTAGGATCCACTACAACCCAGAAGAGAATGAAGAACTCCTACACATGTCTTTGGACCTAATTGAAGAAAGAAGAAATGATGCAGCACTTGAAGCGACAGCTCACAAGCAAAAAGTGGTAGCACGATACAACTCCAAAGTCAAGCACCGCAGCTTACGAGAAGGAGATCTTGTTCTCAAACGGATCTTCCCGCGCCCCGGAGCGCTAGATCCTATCTGGGATGGACCCTATGTAATTCATAAAAATCTCCACAACAGAGCTTATATTTTGTCAACAGTGGACGGAGAGGTGTTCCAGAGGGCATGGAACATCCAACACCTTCGTCGATACTTTTCTTAACTTGTACTGCCCATATGAAGTGAATTAACAAAGAGAATCAATGGACGTAGGCTTTTCATGCCAAACCACTTTAAAAATCTTGTCTCTTTTTAACTTGTTCCTTTGTATCTTGGCTGCTTGTTAAGTTTTATCCTTTTCTGTTGAACAAAATCCTGTATAACGGCATTTCCATTCTGGACACTTCACGGCACAACCTCACATGGACAAGACCTAACAGGTACTATACGAATCTATGCCCTCGTCAATGAGACACTTTTGCTCCAGCATCCCTCTGCTGCGGGTTAACTCATTGCTCGCGACGGCTCTCAAAGCCAACTGTAATGAGCCGATCATAAGCCACCGAGAATGCCGACTATAGTCGAGGCAGCTCATTACGGCGTTCGGCTCGCCGACGACTGTGAACCGATTATAAGCCCCAACATAAGGTGTGGCCAGCCAGGGGCAGTTCATAGTTGACGATTGGCACCCACGTTAGCCGGCCACGGTAAATCGAATAATACCCACGATTACGGGCCATAATGGCCCGGGTAGTTAGTGTGCACGATTTCGGCTCCGATGTGTCTTAAGTACGGCTGTGGTAAAAAAGAAAACTCCCCGCGGAGGCGTAAGATGGGTGACGAATGTCTCCAAGACCCACAGCTAGGGAAAGTGACTACAAAACCCGTTTGCCACGAACTTAAGCACATCGAAGGCCTTCCGTGATTGGAAGTTTTACTATTTCTTATATTTCCATTTTATTTGTAAAAACTTTCCTCCTATCCTCTATAACGATCACTAAAGTACATGAAACAAAATAGGAGACACTCGCTAGTGGAAATGAGAACTCACAACTGGATAACAGGTCACTCAGCTGCATTCCATCCCCAGTCACACAAGACATTCAAAGCTATCGTCTACAACTAAAACGTGAAGGGAGGTACTTCATTTTCTTGTACATAAACATGTAGCTATAGCCTATTCACACATCACACTAACATTGCGAGATATGAAATTATATTTTAAGTAAGAGCTTAGCATCAAACACGATTGAAGCACATGCATATACACAGCTATATTTCTTATGCAACACATCAAAATAACGACAGCATTCAAATATGACAGAATTAGCTTATGTTATAAAATTATATAAGAATAAAATCATTCGCTACAATGACATAATTACATAATTACAGCCTGAAAGTACATTAATGTTTTGGACTAGTATATTCAGGAATGCCAAGTAAACCAAAAAATAGTCAGCTGCAGCAGGGCTCCGCCTCTATCCTGCTAGCCCTCCGGGATCTACTTGACCGCAGGATCAGAACTCCCAGCATACTGGTCAGAGGTCCCACCTGTCCGATTCAGGAGAAGAATCCATCAGATAAATGATATGCAATCAAGTTAAGAAAAGATTGAGAGGGAAGACTCACCAGCATCTGCTCCATGATCATCATCCTCTAACTGCACACCCACTTCCTCGGCGGTAAGCAGCCGCATGCCCTCCTTTACTGCCATTTTCTCCTCCTCAGTAAACTGGGCCGTGACCACCTCCATTCTGAAAGCTACACCACCCTCCTTATCCGCCTCAGCCTTGGCCTCCTCCAAAGCCCGGAGATATATCCTAACCATGACCCGGGGATAATCGTCCATCCAGGATAGGTTTCCCTGCTTCAAAGTACGGAAGCACATGTCCTGGAGCATCTCATCCATCATCCCCTCGTTCTCCTCAAACTCCCACATCTGGGCCTCGGAAGCCGACAGCCTTGCAACGGCAGCATCTCTCTCCAATCGGTATCTCGAGCAGTCAGCCTGAAGGGATTTCCGCATCGCCCCCATCTCCTCCTTCAGCTTGGCTTGAGCAAGCTCTGCGGCCTCAAGCCTCCCAGATAACTTCTCTATCTGCTCAAGATCCGCTTTCCGAACCTCATCCACCGTGGCAATGGCCATATCGATTCGTTCCTTGCAGATGGTCTCCATTTTTCGCAGCTCGGCTCTACTAGCCTCTTCCATAGTTTTCTATAGCCGTATAGAGGCAGCCTCGTGCTGAGAGATCTAGATGGCCTGATCGGCAAGTTGCTTAGCCTGGTCGGCAATCACTAGCCGCAATATTATGTTGGCACTCCCAATTTCCTCCCCGGCCTTGACCAGTCGGACGTGATGCCCCATCAACTTCCTGGTCTCCTCAGCCATTCGATCGATGTTTGCCTTGGCCTCATCCCCCATAGTCACAATCCGAGTGGTCAACAAGTCGAGATCCAAAGACTTAGCCTCATCAAGCACCCTTACCATAGGATTGCGGAGTAGGAGGTGCTCACCGGTAACCTCATCGAAGGAAATATCATGAGAACTCGGGTCCAGATCTGGATGACCCGCAAATGGGTTACAAGCCAAGCCGGGACGATCAACATGAGTAACGGTAGGATTCTCTGATGGATGCGGAGATGGTATGACTCAGTATCCTCCCCCGTGATATCATGAATAGGCTGGGTTGGGGGCTGAGGTCCAAGTGAAGGTTCGAACATGGAACGCCTCCTCTTTCTCTTTTGAATATCCTCTTCAATGATTCCGAGAAGAGGACGGTAGCCGACTACGTCCCCGGAACGGTCAGTCAAAGGCTTCGGTTTAGCAGAAGCTTTGAGGAGTTTGAATTGCTCGAGGCGGTGCCGAATGTCTGATGTCTTGGCCGCCTTACCCGTTTCTAGAATAAAAACCAAGTGTTACAAGCATGCATGAGACTATAATCCAAGAAACATGTGAATTTAAAAGAGGAGTCAAAAATTCTCCTTGAACCGCCGGAGTTGCCCTAGCTGAAATGCTCTCAGAAGATGGACTGGCACCAGTCCCGGCCTTATCAAATTTCTTCGGTTTCTCCACCAAGGCCGACCCTTCCTCCAACCCTCAAAAGCTTGGCGGAAAGCATCATCCGTCCACTCTTGAATCTCACCTGCTTGCCCAGAGGTCAAGGCACCAACGCCACTACCACTCTGTCCTTCGCCACCATTACCACCATCACCTTCTCCATCACCTCTGCTCTCCTCCTTGCCTCTTTCCTCCTCTCCACTTTCCTCCTTCGGAACATCTGGGCATGTGCTGGGAGAGGGTCCATCAGATTTCTTGAGCTTCTTCCCCCCGACGACTGGAGGTATCGAGAAGGGTTTTCTCTTGCTGCTCTTTGTCGTGGCCCCTCCTTTGGCTTTGGCAGCTCTTTCCTCAGCCGTATCCCTCTGCTTGACCACAGACTGATGTGGTAGAATCAAGTTGTGTCCCAGGAGAGTGGCATTCCTGACTAGGTAAGAAGCTGACCTATCCCTTCCCGAAATGGCCTCTATCTCCACGGCCATCTGAACCAGGTGATCATTCTCCACGACCGCAAAGCAACCTATCGCTAGCAAGAAATAAAAACACATAAGAAGAAGCATCTCAGTCAGAACGGAAATTATAAATAAGCCTCAACTTACAGCCAGAGGTGAAACGGTGGATCGAAACGGAGTCATCCTGGACGAAGAACCATTCCTTCTTAAACATGGTGGACTTTGAATACAAGTCCAGGACCGGCTTGAAAGACACGGCCGATTTCAAGGTGATGTATGGAGGCCCCTTCTTATAACCTCTCAAGTTATATAGATACCGAATCTCCCGGTTAGAAGGGGCGTCCGTACTTTCTCTGGAAAATCACGAATAGGCACACCTAGATTGCGTAGGAGTTGGGCTGGAGCTGGAAAGGGCCACCTTCAAATAGGCGACGAAGCTAACTATCCAAGCATTGATTGGAGGAATGGCCCCACACATGCAGTGGTACCTACTATAAGCGAAGTATCCTTCAGGGGGATTATATGGCATGACCCCCTTCCCTGGCAACAGCATGCGTGCTCTATCAATCCCAAAGGAGCGAGAGATAACATCAAGCTGCTCTTCTTTGAGAGAGCTAGGAAAGCAGTCAGGCGGAGAATTCAGAAGCTCTTGAGGACCATACCCATCTACTAGCGATCTCGGGGCGGGTCCATGACGTTCCGGTCCTGGCTGGGCTGGGGGCACAACGGGGGACTCTCCTTCGCCCTTGGATTTCTTCTTATCTGATCGAGTTTCCACTTTACGAGACATTTATCTGCAATACAAGAAAGTACATCGTTAGAGCAGGAGTATGGAAATATAAACAAACAAGTACATGCGGCCTGGAGTCTCATTCTCAATACGAAACATAAAAGTTTGAGGCTAAAGTCCATTCAGCCTCGCACTTCTCAAACTCCCAAGTCCATCCGGTAGTACAAGGTCGAAAGGCCATTCGGCACTCAAACTACCGAGCCCATTCGGTAGAGCAAGGCAAAAGGCCATTCGGCGCTATACTCCTCAGCTCATTCGGCACTCAAGCACACTCGGTAGTTCAAGATTAAAACCCCATTCGGCAATCACCTGATTCGGCAGTCTAACGTGATTCGGCAGTAGTTTGATTCAGAAGGAGAGAATCTGATTCGGCTATCAAGCTTGGTAGGGAATAACGAAGGCATAACACCCCTACTTATAGGCGAACGCAGGATGACCGGACCGACTAGTTCGGCACATAGGACCGGATGGAAACACCTAAGCTAGAACAAAGCGCGACATATACAAGCATATGCCCTACTTTGGGGGGCAAGTGTTGGGGGTGTTTCCAACGAGCCATTACAAGGAGAGTACCACCGAACCAAACCCCTCCACTTCACTGCCGAACCAAGCCCCTCCACTTCATTGCCGAACCAAGCCTTTCCACTTCACTGCCGAACCAAGGCCTCTCCAACACCTACCGGACCAAGTCCCACTCCTCCATCACCGGACCAAAACTCCACCTAGTCACTACCGGACCAACGTCCCACCGGACCAACTCCACTTCCATGAGCGACCGAACCAACCCACTTCACCTACCACAGGACCAACCTCTACCGGACCAACCCACTTCCATGCATCACCAAACTAAGGCCTTGCCGAACCAACGTTGCCAGGCCAGATTGCATCAGTTTAGGCCCACCAGCAGCTATATACATCCAGGACCCCTGCCCCCAGCCTCACTCTATAAATAGAGGGGCGGGGGTACAACAATGGCAGACAAGTTTGAGAGCTCAAGCACGGATGGAACTTTCAAACTACTTTCATATACTTGTATACAAAGCTTTGTACTTATAATCTGAAAAGAAAAGGAGAATAACATATAAAGTGGACGTAGGCACGTTCTGGCCGAACCACGATAAATTTGTGTGTCTTTTACAGTTTAGTCCCTGCTTTTTATATATTTGCATAAATCACCCAAATCACTAAGAACAACTTAAAATTGACTAAATCATACGACTTGGAGGTGTTTGCCCATTTTTTTGTGCAAACAGCTACGTAAGGAGAATGGAGGTTTCTAATCAAGGAGCTTGATCGAAGTGCGCATTAGGGAATTAGGGGAGCGATACTAGTTTGAAAAAAAGTTTAAAAAAAAGTTTGTGTATTTGAGTAAGCGATCGAATCAGATATTGTGTATGGATGATCTATAAACATCGTAAGGGTTTATGGAAAATGTTAAGTATTTAAGTGGGAATATTACTTTCTTGGTTTGATAATGATGAAATTTCAGGGACGAAATTCTTCCAAGGGAACAAAATGTAACAGCCCAGAATTTTTATCGTTTTCGAATTTGAATATTTAATTTATTAAAATATTAGAATTTGATTCAAACGTATTAAATGATATAAAAAATCAATTTTAGATAAACGACTTGATTTTCAATAACATAATGAACTTATAATTTTCCTTAATTTTTTATTTGGAAAATATTTAAATTATCATTTGACGTATGTTATGGAAAATATTGCTTGTTTTGAAAAAAATAGAATAAAATAATCAATGTATTTTATTGTTGTTTTAGGATCGTGTTACATTATCATGTGCGATCATTTTTATTTATTTTTGTCATTTGCGGTCTTTATGCAAATAGGATATTATGTAACGGATTACCGCAAAACTTTCTTTTCAAACCTTTTTTGTGATGATCGGCTCCTCGACCTTCAGAAATCGACATTAATACATCCTTGGTATTCACACTCCACAAATCCAAGTGCCGGAGAGGCAGATTATCATGGAGTAAAAGAAAATAAAGGTAGAAGACAAGCAAAATAAAATCTCATATCGCATTCAACATTAAATTATATATATGAGAAGTACATGCAATAACTTCAAATTGCTCCATCAGAGTTTTAGTAAGTACTAATCCGACTAGGATAGTTATAACTGCCTTTCCTTACAAGTGATGGTCGATAAATAATACAACGAAATTAATAGATAACTTTCTACAAAGGACCCTATATGCTCCATGCTCCGTGCTCCTACTCAAAATGCTCCATGCTACCTAACTACTTGGATGTCCAAAAAAAATAAGGCACCCAGAGTTTAAGGGAAAAGGAAAAAAAAATATGGGTCAGTCATGGGACTGGCGTGAGAAACTCAAAATATGAATATTTGAAAACAAAGGGTAGTTCATTAGATCACGCTGCACATAAACATGAAACAAATTTTTACCATATGATAAACAAAATCTTTACTGCGCAAAATTTAGTAATATTATTTTTAATGACATTCTTTTTCAAAACAACTTTCAGGGAAATATACGTAATCTTAGCCGAAATTGTTACATTATTTTTCCAGCATACTAGGCTCTATAATTAAGTCCGAAGGCACTTATTGGAGTTGGGTTTCCAACATGGTAGGGAACTAGTGGCCTTTTCTTCTGATGGAACAACATACCCAATGGCTACACATCTAGGGACTCAAGCGCCGCTGTACCTATCCATAAGGCAATAGATGCCTTGAGGATCCAAATCCACTGGACTTCCCCATACTCATAAAACTGATAGCGTGAAATATATGTCATGCAGCCCATATAACTGCCTGTACCATTACCGGGATGTGAGGCTCATGAGGCTACGCTTAATTTCTACAAAGCCACAATTTGAATTTCATAAAGTCATGCTTTGCTTTTCTCATAAGAAGTTCCACTTTGAATGTTACATTACCAATTCTGATAACACACTATTGATTTTCACAAATGTACAACCTCTGAGCTTATACGTCTCAAAGAAGGGTGTTAAGTATAAGAGAGTTACCTCCTACACCACCAAACTGATGTACGTTTATTGAGGTCAACGTACGTGGTCTCAGAAATGCAATGTCATACACTTGTCCTCCAACACTTAAAATTGTGGAAGAATAAGAGATTGGTGGCTTGGGAGTCAAATAACATCCATTGAAGAGGAGAAGAAGAGAAGACAAGAATCCATTGAAGAGGAGAAGAAAAGAAAAAAAGAAGCTTAGGAATTGTGAATGGATAAGAGAGTGATGGCTTGGTACTTATAGGCAAAGTTTGCCTCCAAAATCTCATGATATTTTATTAGCTTCCACATTAACTTTTTCACCTTCTCCTTCCATCACTTCGGCCATCCTTGCCTACCTCCCGCTCCATCATTTCCATCAACTCCATGTCATCCATTCATATTCTTACATGTGATTTTGACTTTAGGGAAAATATCAAAATATTTTTTATGTACATATATGCATCTGTGTATGTCATATGTATGTATATATATGGATGTTTATTTATGGTATGTGTTGAATATGCGATTATATGATTTTTTTTGAATATGCGATTATATGATTTTTGTTTGATGATAATAAGAATATATATATTCATTTAAATGTATTTGTTAATGTATTATTTTGTTTTTTATAGATTAAATAAATATTTGCTGAATAAATGGAATAACACTGAATTTGAATTCAAACGGATATTTTATTCAAACAAATATTTATTACAATTTTTTTAGAGTACAAATTTCAAGCTCTCGCTATATATAACTTCAATCACAATACAATTTTGATTACATCACAAATTTCACATTTACATTGCACCTCACTACATATCACTCATTCACTCAACTCGTACTGATCTTCAATTTCATTCCAATATGAATCCAGCATCTGAGCAATCTGCAAAAATATACATTGAAGCGGTAAAATTGAAAATAAAATATTTTTGCAGTATAAAATAAAATGTGGATTTTGAAAATAATATTTGCCTCAGTTATTTGGCTTTTGAAAATAATATTTTTGCAGTTCGAATATACAAGTTTAATAAAATGGTCAGGTGCAAGCACACTCGAGGCACAGTACACATCAACCCAATGTAAACAAGAAATATGCTCAAAGCAAATCCAGATCACATAAAGCAATAAATACATGAATGTACAACTACAAGTGCGTCAACTAAAAAATTCAATGCAGCAGCATGGGCCTCAACATCAAAGACAGAGAAACCAGAATGCAAACATATATAACAGTGGACAATGCAATGAACTGACACAAATAACAATGGCACCGCCTCAACTGTCAATGCATAAGCACATGCACCAGTGATACCAGTGAAGACTACAAGCTAATCCAAACAACAACGAAGTCAACAATGAATCAGAAATTACAAACCAAAGGCTAAAATTTCAAGTCACTGCTACCATGACTCAAAGCATATACAGGAATGCAACAGTAAATCACAAACCAAGTGCACCAATACTAAACAGAGGAATACTTCAACTACAAGTGAACAGTAAGATGGCCAGTTTGGTCAGGTGACAATACTGGAAAGGCAAGTTGATGGTTATGTGTTGTATGAAGAAGATGTGCAGTAAATGCACGTAATAGCAGTGGGTAGTTGTTTGATAAATGTGAAAGTAATGGACTTGAAGTGAGTTAATGGCAAGTGCAATAGTGAATGAATATGTGATGCTGCATAAAGTATTCTCTGGTGGCATTGGTAGGTTATGTAATGAAACTGGTAGAAGAAGATGATGTACACTGTTGATTGTTGCAGTGTTAAGCCCGGCATGCAAATACAACATGCAGTGATATACAGTGACAAATGATCAGAAGCAATGCAAGTGAGACAAGGCTACGAGTTCGAAAGAAATACAATATGAATCATATCAGTAAACATATATAAGCATTGAAACAAAGGAGCAAACCGAAACAATGACATGTGACAGCAGTTTGAAAACGAAGACCACAAGTGGTGCACACATCAAATACAAATGCAACACTGAAGCATACATGACAACCAGGCTACAGCTGTGAGACCAGACCAACAATGCGACTCAAGTACACATATGCAGACACACAAGAGTAATCAATGAATGATATTGCCAACATCAAATCGAGTATGCTACAAATATGAAGACACACATATATGTAGTGCATTGAAACTAAATAGTGAAACTAAACCACAAGGAAGTCAATCAGTGCCGAAGTCAGGTGATGTTGAAAAACAAGTTGAAGCAGATTTTTTTTTAGAACAAGTCAGAAACCAACAGTAGCAAGCTCAACCATGAAGGTCAGAAATCATCACAATATTACAAGCCGAAGTCAAAAAGAAAGAAATCGAACAGTTCAAATTCGAAACCGTGGTGGCCAAGTAAATTGACCAAGTCATGAATCAACACCGTGAGTATCAAGCAACGAAATTATATGAATTGAAGAAGTCAGATAAATCACCATCATTCAAGAATAATCAAATGGCCGAAGACAAATTCAAACTAATATATACGAACGAAAACCAAGGGGTTCGAACCCTATATAAAAATCCAATCATTATCGGTTACAAATGTAATCGAGTTCAAGCAAGCAGAATAGTAAAGAAAAAGGAATAAATCACATACCAAATCACCGAACTCGATCGAGAAGGAGCAGCCGTGTGCAAAGTGAAAAATACAATCGATTATCAAGCAATCACGAGAACAACCCACCTGATCGAACTAATTAAAGTCGACTTCTTCGATTTTATACAAAGCCCTAATTTGCAAGCAAAGGAAAAAAGGAACGAGCCGCCATTATACAGAATAAAGAGAAAAAGGAACAACCGACATTGGTAAAAGAAATAAAGGAGGCCGCGTTTGTTTTTTGGTGATAAATTAAATTGGGCCGGCCTTGTTTTTAATTGAGATTTAATTAGGGTTTTGTTAGAGTTTTTGTTTTGTTTAATTTTTTTTTAAATTTTATTTTCTTTTGAAAATTGTGTAATTACTAGTCGTGTGACTAGGGGACAAACTATGTGGCGTAGTTTGAGAATTCGCAACTCAGTGGCTGAGTTGTGGCAGGGTTTTGAGCGTAGAGTTAGGTTATACAGTAGCGGGTATCGCGAGTTTACGTGTGTAAGCGTGTGACTACTTAATTTCTAGTAGAAACCTTGAGGGCAACATGCAGGAAGGGATTTGCCGAAGCTGGGTAAATTCTGTGTCGTTCTATTTCTGCATTTATTATTCTGCTATTATCTGTGCTGCTATAATTTTGATTTATCTGTGTTGAAATAATTTTATAAGTTTCTGCAATAATTTTTATAATTAACAGTATCACCCTATTCACCCCCCTCTAGGGTGAAATCGATCCTCAAGTGGTATCAGAGCTAGGAATAGAAGTCAACTTTTGTTTTAAAAAATTCAATTTTCAAAAGCCAATTTTTGTTTTAAAATTTGAATTTTTAAAATGGCTTCTTTTGATAATGCTTTTGCTGAGGGTCAGTCCATACTAGGACCACTAATGTTCAATGGTGAATATGCCTACTAGAAAAATAGAATGAAAATTTCTCTGAAAACCATTGACGCTTGGAATATTGTTGAGACAGGTTATAGAGCACCAACTATAATTGTAGATAATCAAGAAATAGAGAAACCAAAGGATCAACGGACAGAACTAGAAAATAAATTACAAAATGCTAATGCTAAAGCTATGAATTCTATTATCTGTTCATTGGATTAATTTGAATTTAATCGTGTCTCATATTGTCTAACTGCACAGTAAACATGGCACACACTAGAAGTGACTCACAAAGGAACATCTGAAGTCAAAGAGCCTTGCCATGCTAAGCAGCAAATACGAGAATTTCACAATGGCAAAGGAAGAAATTGTCAAAGACATGTATGGATGACTTTCAATAGCGTATACAAATCAAAAGCTCTTGGAAAATCATACACAGAGTTGAAGATAGTCCGAAAAATCCTCAGAGTCCTTCCATGAAGCTTTGAAGCCAAAGCGACTGCCATTCAAGAATCAAAAGATTTAAAACAGATGAAAGTTGAAGAACTCATCGGAAATCTCACCACTTATGAGCTAGAAATGAAATTCATGGAAGAACGTGAAGGAGGTGACACTCGAAAGAAATCAATAGCTCTTAAAGGAACGACATAAAGTGATGGTGAAGAAGAAGATGACGATGGAGCAGCAGAATTGGAGCTGATAATAAAGAAATTCAAAAGATGGAATTAAAAATACAGAAATCCAGCTCTAAATCAAAATTGAAAAGAAGAATAAACAAAATACTAGACAATCCAGAAGAATGGAAGATCATATGTTACAACTGCAACCAACCCGAACACATCAAGCCCAATTGTCCTCAAAATCGACGCGACTTTGAAAAGAAATCAAAGAGGAGAAGTTTTGTAGCCATATGGAATATAAATGAAGAAGATAATCAAAGTACTAGCAGTGAGAGTGAGAAAGCAGATATGCAAAACTCACTCACCCACAACTGCTTATATGTTTCCACGAAGTAAATGGCTGTTTTGAATGACTTACGGAAAATTATGCTAAAATTGAATCACAAAGAGATAGTTTGATAGAATTAAATGAACAACTTGACCAATTAGTTAAAACCTATCAAAGTAGGATCCCTAAGTGTGATAAGTGTGCAACATTCGAAGAAGAAATCAAAAAATCAGAAATAAATATAAAATCACTTGAAAATGAAATTCTGATTTTGAAAAAGAGTGAAAATTCTAGGAGAGAAAATTCTATTAAAAAATGCACACAATTGTTAAACGAAAATGAATCTCTCAAAACACAAGTCCAATAATTGTCAACGACTTTAGATAAATTTTCAAAAAGTGAAAAAGCGTTGAATATGCTATTAGAGAAGCAAACTGCTAATACAGTTAGACAAGGACTTGGATATAATCAATCTGAAAAAGTTAAAAGCAAAATTAATCAAGTCAATTCTATGTGCACAACTTGTAGAAAATATGGACACAATCACAATAATTGTTGGTATAGACCCAAACACGTGAAAACTATACCAATTTGGGTTCCAAAAGGCACAAATATAAAATCTCTCAAAGTTAAACAAATCTGTGTGACGAAAAGGAACATATATAAATAGTTTTGGGTCTCCAAAAAATTACTTTTCAAAATATTCTGCAACTAACAATCATGGACCTATAAAAATAAATAGGTCACAAAAATCTTTCATCGTGTAGGTGTGGTGGCAGGCTAAGGAACAACAATAGCGTTACTTGGATTCTGGTTGTTCCAAGGACACAACGAGCGACAAAGCAAAGTTCCTTAGCCTAGTATAAAGGTGACAGAATTACGATGGACAACAATGAAAAATATCATAAAGGTAAAACAGGTAATGGTATATTTATTTGAAAGATATATTAAATGTAATAATCTGCACTGTAATCTGAGTTAAATCAGCCAATAATGTGATGATGAAATAATGATGATTTTGATTTTGACTTATTCAAATTTGTTGGCCAATTATATTCTTATGCCAAGAACACTATAAAAATCTCTAGAGTCTTTGAATTACTTCATATATATTAGTTTGGATTAATAATAGTGTTTTATTGGATGATAATACATTTGGTTATCATACGGCTGACTCCATATTCACGGTTTTTGATTATTTACACGGCTTCAATTCAAATTCAAGAGAATGTCATTTTAAAAGCTGTTAAAATTGATTTTGAGTTTTTTTTTGTTGCACACTTCATGGTCTAGTCTATCAAATTCAATTAATGATAATTTTGATTGAAAGATAAATTCAGATGCAGATTACACTAGTAATCTAGTTTATAGAAAAAATTACTAGTTGAACTTAATTTTTGTTGAGACATTTAGTAACTACATCGTTTTTCAAAAAAAATATCTGCATATTTTTCATTTCAAATAATTTTTAAATAGCAGAAATTTTTCTCATATAACCCCTTCTAGAAAATCATTTTGACCATGTTTTTAGATCAGTCATTTTGAAAATTTGATTTCATAATTATTTTTGAATTTTATTTTAAATGACTATTTTGACTAATCTGACTCCCTAATAATTATCGAAAAGATAAATAGTGATTGAAAAAGTGATGAGTGTTGATATTTATCATATATTATGACTCGAGACGGTATAATTAGTAAATTTCTTTAGAAATTTAAAAAAGAGTTATAAAACTTTTTATTGGTAAAAAATTCCATGACCATCTCTATTTCTATCATATTTCTAACGACCATCACTTATCAAAATTCAACATAGTTTGTCAATATGTGGTACTTTAACAGGAATCATTCATTTTTCATTTTAAAAATAATAATAATAAAATAAAATAAAATCCAAAGTATTCACTCTCATTTAAAAGTTCTCACAGTTATGCATGGGTGAATTACTTGGAATTTTTATGTGCTTCCATGCTCATTTAAAAGTCCTCACGATTATGCATGTATGGAACGCATATAAAAATTGATTTTTTTAAAATAAACAAGTTGATTCTAATCCCATTTAAAAGTCCTCACGGTTATGCGTGGTTAGAAGATACTTGAATTCATTTTTTTTTTAAAATTAGAATACTACTAATTTCATTTAAAAGTCCTAACGGTTATGCATGGTTGGTAGATATTCAAACTCCTAATATAAATATACCACAAATAGACACAACTGAATGGTTCTATATGATGACATCATTTCCATCATTCTAAAAGTGGAATATGCACCTGACAAAGTATTTATGATTTTTGTTTGATTTTTTTATTGAAATGTAATATTTATATTCAATTGAGTTTTAATGTTGGATTAATATCAATCACTTTATCTCCATTTTTCTAAAACTATTACTCTTTTTGTGACGCCCTACCTCTATACCCACACTAGCCAAGAACACTACAGAGTAATGCTGTCAACTAGCATGGAGAATAAGGCTGTGGAGGAGCGACCATCCATGTAATTTCTTTGTGCGAGCACCGATATGTCAGATAGTACAGCATGCATTTTATTTAAGGAGGAAATCCGACATACCGATACGAACTCAAAGCTACTACGCAGTGGCTATATATAATCTTCGGAAACAAATATAGAAATAAACATAACACAAATCAGTCACAAACATCCATATCACAAAGGCATAAAAAGATATGAATATATAACACATGAAAGTGTACATCAGAGTAGTGGTCTGAAAGATCCATAATAACACAAAAGAATAGCAACATGTGCTATACAAAAGAATACATCTATGAGTCGATATCTCAAATGTATACAACAAAAACTACTAATCTAAGTAGTTAGCCAAAAGTCAGAGTAATAGATCCCTGAAGAGAAGTAAAGCAGAAGCACCTGTAACATCTCGGTCTGACCCGAGTATTATTTCATAAGAAAATAATAAACGGATCAGTCTAGCTATAAATATCAGATGACATGATATAGAATAAGAGATATGGCATAAACGTATAATAACCATAATGGCATACTACTATAAGTATGTAAATGATAATCAACAAGAGATTAATCAATATCACAAGAATCTTCTCAAAGATCCAAATCCACAAAAAGGTAGTGATACACGAATTCACCAATGCACAAAAATTGATAAAACTTATCAATGAAAATCACGAAAATTGATGAAGCACAAATTCCAGAAATCAACACACGAAATCCAGAAATCACAAAAAGGGGAAGGCCTATCACAAAACGGGAGTACGAAAACTTGCTAGCACGTGTATCACAAAACGAGACGCTATCTCATGGTAGCTAACCATTAATTTTGAGCCGAGGCTCCACAAGAATGCCCCGAAGATCGTGGGGAGCTACCCCACATATGTGAGTCGAAACATCACACAAACAGGGTTTAGTCTCCCTCGTAGACAAAGAGACGTCGCACAATTGCTAGTCTAAATCACAAAATTGATCGTCATTGATCATAAAGAAGTGTCAATTACACTAAGCTAGTAAATATATGAGTTTAGCTTCATGTCCCATAACCACTTACTTAACTTAAATATTTACGAACAAACTGTAGATCTTCACTAGAAAATTGTCACAAGAGGTTCAATCGAACAAGTCCAAGAATTAACCGACGAAGCAACGCAAGCGTTTCATACCACTTGTTTTACTAAGCTGTTTAATTAGATTTCTCATCCGAGTGAGGTAAAGGCTTGTATATACTAATAGATTGGAAAACGGTTTAGGAAAAGAGCTTTGTAATAAAATAGTGTTGAAATGGCTTTGATGAAAGAGTTTTGACATTTAGTACTAGTATTAAAACCTTTATATTTTTAAAGTGACAAGTCACAAAATTGATCGTAGAAACAAATCAATTCACAAAAATTCACATTCGAAGATGCGAATAAAATCCAAAGGAATCAATCCCAAATCCATCAAAATAGGAATACACCTGCGATATAACGTAGTTCAACACAGTAAATTGGCACGACCTAATCATGGCGCGACCTAACACGGTCGAGCTAAGCATTGGTGCGACATAACAGGGGGAGCGACCTAACGAGGTCGAACTAAGGAGTTAACGGGTTAAGGCTACGGCCCAACATGGCCGACCTAATGTGGCCGAGCAATATGCAATGGAACGACCTAATCAGGCGAGCGACCTAAGGGAGAGACAGGTCGAATGACCTAAGGATAAGGAGGGTCGAGCGGCCTAAGGGAAAGACAGGTCGAACGACCTAGTTGGTTGCGACTTAGGTGGAAGTGGGGTCGAGCGACTTTACATACTCGAACGACCTAAGGGTTCAAACGACCTAACTGCCGAACGACCTAAATGTAGGTGAGAGTTAAATAGGTCGAACGACCTAACTGATGCGAACGACTTAAGGTCTAACGACTTAAAAGGTTAACGATCTATACTAAAAGAGACTAGGCCGAGCAACCTAAGGCCTAATGACCTACGGCCTAGCGACCTAATTCCAAACGTGAACCTTCAAGACCGAACAACCTAATGTTAACGCTAAGGCCGAACGACTTAAGGTCTAACGACCTAATGGGGAACGACCTAAGGTCCTACGACCTAAGGTGGAATGGGCTAAACATACAGGGGCGACTTTTCCCCCCGGCCGAACGACCTAAGCCCAGTAATTCCCCAAAAACACTATAAATTGGAGTTTTTCGCCAATCCAATCCAAACCAAATGCAAATGTACATGCTAAAGTGATAGGAATTCATTCCCAACAATCCAAGATAGTTATAGACAAGAATGTGAGATAAAAATCTCACATTTTCACAATTTAAATGAAAATCAAGCTTGGAAGTAGAAGAAGAAGCAATCCCACTTCAATCTCAACACAAGAAGCTTGAATCCATGGCTTCTCTCTAGATTTGGAGTTAGATGATGGATTTGCAAGAGAACTTAATCTTGGAATTTTAATTTCCCATTCCACTCACCATTTTTGATGAAGCTTTAGTGTTAGGAAACTTATGAAGGAATGAAGAGAAGAGGGAGTGGAGTTTGGGTCTAATAGGCTAAGTCCAAACTAAAGTCCAAAGCGAAAAGGTAGTGAAATTCCACCAACTCCAAACATATCAAAGTTTATACCTAAAAAGATTGCAAACGTCATTTTGAACTCAATGGAAGTGGTCTCGAGTCCTAATTTGACCGTATGCAAAAAGTAGCTTTTTCGGACCAAAATTCGACTAACGATAAAATATTTAAATAAGATATTTAAATATAAAATCGATAAATATGCGGGTTGTTACACTTTTGCTGATAACAAAAGGGGAAGAGAAAAGTTAAGATTTTGTTAAATAAAATCAAGCAAAGTTCAAATATTTTCTATTTGCATCTAGGCTCATTTGCATATTTTTAATTGTATGCATATAAGAAGGGGGAGCTATGTGTAGAGAGGAAGCATTTAAATAGGGGGAGCAATTAGAGTATCAATGATCAAATACATTTAACATATTCAAAATCTTAAATATATGTTTGTTATCATCAAAAAGGGGACATTGTTGAATATGCGATTATATGATTTTTTTTGAATATGCGATTATATGATTTTTGTTTGATAACAATAAACATATATATATATATATATATATATTCATTTAAATGTATTTGTTAATGTACTATTTTATTTTTTATAGATTAAATAAATATTTGCTGAATAAAATAAATAACACAGAATTTGAATTCAAACGGATATTTTATTCAAACAAATATTTATTAAAAAAAATTTATAGTACAAATTTCAAGCTCTCACTATATATATAACTTCAATTACAATACAATTTTGATTACATCAAAAATTTCACATTTACATTGCACCTCACTACATATCACTCATTCACTCAACTTGTACTAACCTTCAACTTCATTCCAATGTGAATCCACCATCTAAGCAATCTGCAAAAATATACATTGAAGCAGTAAAATAAAATATTTTTGCAGTATAAAATAAAATGTGGATTTTAAAATAATATTTGCCTCAGTTATTTGGGTTGTTCGTCATCATTTAATTTTGAATTCATCATTCACGAACAGCTTGTGACATACACAGTGTATCACTGTATATGCCACAAGGCTGTGCACACCGATATATACACTTGATAAAATTACAGGGACAGGTGAGCACGGGTCAAACCCAAAATGCCGGGTTCAACTCAAGTGCGATAAAAATAATGTCACAATATCAACACAAGGTCAAACCCAAGCTCCAAGCTGGATTCAAAGCAGGTGCAGTTCGAATATACAAGTTTAATAAAATGGTCAGGTGCAAGCACACTCGAGGCACAACACACATCAACCCAATGAAAATCAGAAATTTGCTCAAAGAAAATCCAGATCACATAAAGGAATAAACACATGAATGAAAAAACTACAAGTGTGTCAACCAAACAATTCAATGCAGCAGCACAATCCTCAACATCAAAGACAGAGAAACCAGAATGCAAACATATATAACAGTGGACAATGCAATGAACTGACACAAATAACAATGGCACTGCCTCAACTGTCAATGCATAAGCACATGCACCAGTGATACCAGTGAAGACCACAAGCTAATCCAAACAACAATGAAGTCAACAATGAATCAGAAATTACAAACCAAAGGCTAAAAGTTCAAGTCACTGCTACCATGACTTGAAGCACATACAGGAATGCAATAGTAAATCACAAACCAAGTGCACCAATACTAAACAGAGGAATACTTCAACTACAAGTGAACAGTAAGATGGCCAGTTTGGTCAGGTGATAGTATTGGAAAGGCAAGTTGATGGTTATGTGTTGTATGAAGAAGATGTGCTGTAAATGCACGTAATAGCAGTGGGCAGTTGCTCGATAAATGTGAAAGCAATGCACTTGAAGTGAGTTGATGGTAGTGGAATTTTGTGGTGATGTTTGCTCAAAAGTGTAGCAGTGAATGAATATGTGATGCTGTATAAAGTATTCTTTGGTGGCATTGGTAGGTTATGCAATGAAACTGGTAGAAGAAGATGATGTACACTGTTGATTGTTGTGGTGTTAAGCCTGGCATGCAAATACAACATGCAGTGATATACAGTGACATATGATCAGAAGCAATGCTAGTGAGACAAGGCTACGAGTTCAAAAGCAATACAATATGAATCATATCAGTAAACATATATAAGCACTGAAACAAAGAAGCAAACCGAAACAATGACATGTGCAGCAGTGTGACAACGAAGACCACTAGTGGTGCACACATCAAATACAAATGCAACACTGAAGCATAGATGACAACCAGGCTACAACTGTGAGACCAGACCAACAATGCGACTCAAGTACACATGTGCAGACACACAAGAATAATCAGTGAATGATATTGCCAAGATCAAATCGAGCATGCTACAAATATGAACACACACATATATGTAGTGCGTTGAAACTAAACAGTGAAACTAAACCACAAGGAAGTCAACCAGTGTTGAAGTCTGGTGATGTTGAAAAACAAGTTGAAGCAGAAAACAAAAATTAGAACAAGTCAGAAACCATCAGTAGCAAGCTCAACCACGAAGGTCAGAAATCATCACAATATCACAAGCCGAAGTCAAAAAGTACGAAATCGAACAGTTCAAATTCGAAACCGTGGTGGCCAAGTAAATTGACCAAGTCATGAATTAACACCGTTAGTATCAAGCAACGAAATTATATGAATTGAAGAAGTCTGATAAATCATCATCGTTGAAGAATAATCAAATGGCCGAAGAAAATTCAAACAAATATATACGAACGAAAATCAAGGGGTTCGAACCCTATATAAAAACCCAATCATCATCGGCTACAAAAGCAATCGAGTTCAAGCAAGCATAACAGTAAAGCAAAAGGAATAAATCACATACCAAATCACCTAACTCGATCGAGAAGGAGCAGCCGTGTGCAAAGTGAAAAATACAAGCGATCATTAAGCAATCATGAGAACAACCCACCTGATCGAACTAATTAAAGTCGGCTTCTTCAATTTTATACAAAGCCCTAATTGTAAGCAAAGGAAAAAAGGAACGAGCCGCCATTATACAGAACACAGAGAAAAAGGAACGGCCGACATTGATAAAAGAAGTAAAGGAGGCTGCGTTTGTTTTTTGGTGATAAATTAAATTGGGCCGGCCTTGTTTTTAATTAAGATTTAATTAGGGTTTTGTTAGAGTTTTTGTTTTATTTAAATTGTTTTTAAATTGTATTTTCTTTTGAAAATTGTGTAATTACTAGTCATGTGACTAGGGGACAAACTACGTGGCGTAGTTTGAGAATTCGCAACTCAGTGGCTGAGTTGTGGCTTGGCCCGTCAATGAATACCCGAAATATCCGAAATCCGGCTGCATCCGTATCCGAAAACATGAAAAATATCCGATATCCGAAAAGCGGATGTGGATATATGATATCCGAAACATATTTCGAATATGGATACGGATACGGATTTGGCTGTATCCGTATCCGATAAATATCAGTTCGGTTTGAAATTAAATATTTATAGATTAATATGGTATTTTATATCCATAAATTTAATACAAATACACTAATTTATTGTCAGATTTTGTGTGATTGGATTACCTATTGTTAATTTGATGTAGTTTATGTATTACCAGGTTTTTTAATCTTTTTTTCAGTCAGAAAAATGAAATATGCATTATATTGATTGATTTTCGGATATTTTCGGATACATTTTGAGGTTCGGATATGGATATTTTCGGATATCCAAAAATATGTATTCGCTAAGCCGGATACAGTTATTTTCTTATATCTGAAAATATTAATGGATACGGACACAGATAATATTCAACGGGTATTCGCGGATATCGGATACGGATTCAGATATGGATTTTCATTTTCGGATACGGATACAGTACTATCCGTATCCGACTGCATCCGTTTACAGACCTAGTTGTGGTAGGCTTTTGAGCGTAGAGTTAGGTTAGTCAGTAGCGGGTGTCGCGAGTTTACATATGTAAGCGTGTGACTACTTAATTTCTAGTAGAAACCTTATGGGAAGCACGTAGGCAGAGTTTTGCCAAGCTGGGTAAATTCTATGTCGTTCTATTTCTGCATTTATTATTCTGCTATTATCTGTGCTGCTATAATTTTGATTTATCTGTGTTGAAATAATTTTATATGCTTCCGCAATAATTTTTATAATTAATAGTATCACCCTATTCACCCTCCCTCTAGGATGAAATCGATCCGGTGCACATGTATGTGTATGTGTATGTATATATATGTTCATAAGTGTATATATGTAGGAAGAGAAGCCATAACCCTTAAGTACTTTAGCAAAATATCATAATATTTCATCATCCATCATATCATCACTTACCATCACCTTCCCTACATCATTTTCCCATGTTACCCCTCCTCCATGTGCAATTCTATGTGCAAGTGTGTGTAAGCATGAAGAGCTGGTTGCTTTTGACTTTTAGGATGCTTAAGTAGTACGAAAATGAAAATATCTTAGATATTTTTGTAATATACATACATACATAGATATATATATAAGTGTATATGTGTATTTATATGTATATATATGTTTATGTGTATGCCAGGGTATACGTATATATGTTATATTTGTGCACAAGGCATATAAACAAGGTTGCAACAACTTTCGTTCGTTAAACCGTTGAAAATCTAAAAACCGATTCCCGGTCATTTTCTCACTAATTAATTAAATTACATATAATGTAAACAAAATTCGAAAACAAATTTATCATCATTATTAATGAATTTAAATGATCAAAATTGAATTATAAAATTGTATAAATCAATATAAAACAATTGTTTATAAAAGGTTCTATTGTATCGATAAAGCGTTAACAATTTTCCTTATAATTTTAAATCAAATTTATATCTTTATAAAACTATTATAAATGATTTATTATCACATTATAACTAATTAAAATGAATTATTATAATTTAAAACCAATTATTTGAATAATTATATTAATTATTAAATCATTAAATCCCAATTTAAATTCATAAATAAACTATTAAATATGATGCTATTATGGATGATGTCATAAATATAATTTATTTCTCAAAAATAAAATAAATAAATTTATTTTATATTTTTGTTTAAATGGATAAATAAGTGTATGTATCCAGCTTCATGTACGACTTCTGATAATAATAGAGTTGTTTATTGATAAAACGATTTTCGACCATTTTATCGATATTCCTGCCAAGGTATATATTTTTGTAAATATTTATTCAAAATAAGATTACTAATATTATTTATTGTTCAAAACATCATCTATGTTTTTAAAACTTATATTTTGAATATTTAAAATAAATATAATTTATCAAACTAATAAATTTGTGGGTCATTACAGACTTCCTCCCTTAAAAGAATTTCATCCTCGAAATTACAACGCAAAGCCTAATGGTGTTTGCCCAAAATTACAACGCAAAGCCTAATGGTGTTTTCCCAAATATTAATTTTTAAACTTACACCCGTACGATGTATATAGAGTATCCACGTGCAATATCTGGTTCGATTTACTATTCGAATCCACAACTTTAATTATGAACTAGTATTGATTCCCCGATCCTCTAGTGCGCACTCCGATTAGGCTTTCCGATCAAAATTTTAGTTTTCCTTGCATTGCTCTCAAATATGATAGAAAACTTAAATATCCAACCACAAACCCTTGTCAATGTTCGTCATCAAGAATCGAGTGATAAGTCCTTTTTCTGACCTCATATAAGCATTCTTTAGACGCTTATAATTTCTTCATTTCAACACTGATTGCGAAACTCTAAATATCAAAGTTGCTCAGAAAATCGCCTCGAATGCAATGTTGAAAGTTTCATGGTGAAATTCCATCATTTGATCAAATTCCATTTTTGGAGCCTAATTAATTATTAAATCATTATCCTAAATTTATTGGGTGTCACACCATCGCAAGGTCCAACTGAGAAAACACCCTAGTACCATAGAGCTGACGAACAACTCATCAATACATAGGAGAGGATAACTGTTCTTCTTTATTACCTTTTTCTTCTTATGGTAACCAACACACAACCACAAAGATCCACCCTTTTTGTGGCAAATACTATAGGTGCTCCTTACTTCGATATACTCCATCAAATAAACCCTCGTCGTAATTGGTCATTCACTTGCACCTCTTGTTCCTTCTTTTCTTTTTGGCGCCATATGCCTCAATGGCATAACAATTTGTCTAACATCCTTTATCTATTCATACGGAATTTGATCTCCCAATATGGTGGTAATCCGATCATCTTCTCAAATATGTCCAGATACTCTCTAGTTATAGGCACAGATGATAACTCATCGTGTAGGATCTTAAGCGAATACAAAAGGCTAACCATTACACCATTGTCAAGTAAGCAGCCTAATCTCCAATTTAAGCGCATCATCAAATGTAGGTCAAATATCTTAGATTTCAATCCCAATATATCTACTAAATCACAAGATACGAAGGAACGTGGATACCTGGTATCGAATAAAACACATACAGGTGTATAGAAAATAGAAAGTATACCATGTATAATGATACTTTTCACCTTCTTTGCCAATGGAGCACTTTATGAAGTTGGAATAACATTCAAAGCATAATCAGTCACATCCTACTTATTCCTTGGTGGTTCCAGATAATCCTTCTTAACATGCTCTGGCTTACTACAATTGTAGCACCTCTTTCCTTCCTCCTTACAGTCAAATAAAATGGCTCTTATCCCGATAATTATAGAAAGTAGGCTACCAGTTGCCCTTCTTTTGGCCACCCTCGTTCTACAGCTGCTTCCTCTTGTTGTTGTTATTGTTTCACTTTCTCTTGCCTCTCCCGCTTGCTTGCTACTTTGTCCCATCTTTAGAATCAACCAGCTAGGCTTTGGATACATACTCTCATGTTGAAGAGCCGTCTCTCCAAGCTTCTCAAAGGATTCATCAATATGTCCTACTAACTTTACTCCAAGATAATCATCCAAGCCTAAATAAACTTCTCATTTTTCTAAAGTGGAGTATCAATAAAGGATAGACCATACTTCGACAACATATCAAATTCAACCATGTACTTCGACATAGCATTACCTTGTGTCTCAAATCAACAAACTTCTAAAGAGCACTGACTTCTAGGAATCAATATATACTTCTCTTCAAACCTCGCCTTAAACTGCTCCCAAGTAATTTTGTTAGGAGTGGTAATCTTGATGGCATTCCACCACCTCATAGCTCATGTTGGAAGCTATATAGAGGATAACTTCCTCTTCATCGCATCCTCCAAAACTATATCTTCAAAGATGCATTCACAGATGTCTAACCAATCCTGCACTTTTATGATTCCGTTCTAAGAAATGATTTGCCTCCTAAAGTACAGTAATCCTTGTTTAGTTTGGCAAAGCCAGCCTGGTCTCTTGCACTATAGCACTACCATGAATAAGCATAGCAGAAGCAACTCCTTGTGCATTTTGCAACTTGTTCCCTATCATATTATTGAACATAGCCTGCATATCAGGGTTCATAGCTACCCTATTGTTGGATCCCTATTTTATACCAAAAGTAGAAGTCCTAGAAGCATTCCAAGTTAGCCAGCTTTTTCTTAAAGGTTTTAATAAGAATGACCGGTCTCTCTAAATGGAATAAGTGGTGTCCATGAATGCAATACAACTTATATACTGCAAGTACTACTATATAGTTTTAAAAACCAATTTTTTTACAAATATACTCTTTCATATATCACTTGATCCATTCTAATGCGATAGCTCCTACCTTATCTCTAATGTATACAAGCATCAACTTAGGTCGTCTGTGTAATCTAAGCTCTGAAACAAAATGTGATGACCAACCCACATATTTGATAGCCATTATACATGTTGTGTGCGCTACAGATGCACCCTACCGATGTAAGGCAATAGTAAAGGGTATTAGTAAAAAAATCCAAATATAGAACCTGTAGAACATTTCGTAGTGTATAGACAAAATATAACAATAACACAGATGTAAAACAAGCAGAATAATAATATAATCAAATAAACCACAAATAAGAACATTAGAGTGAAATAGGTTCACAAATTATACAAAACCAAAAATAAAAGAGTTTATACATTCTAAATCTCCAAAATAAACTCTATAACTATCTTTAAAGTAATACAAGTACTAATATAGCTCCATTGTACTGCACACCATAATATAAGTGATAGTAAGCTCCAAAGTATAAATATATGAAGGCATAACCTCTTATTCATACTCCGTACAGCACCATGCACTATCCAGATCTATTACCCCTGATGTACTCATTATGAGTACCCAAGATAATAAGAAGTAAAGCATAAAATACCGAGTTAGACAACAGTCTGGTGGGAACGATATATCATCTCAAAATATAAAAAATGTTTATAGTAATAAGGACATAAGGTGTGTAGAATCATATGTGATTTATTCCTATAACCAAAGAGTTAGCAATAACAGTTGATATATGCTAATCTAATATAATCGTTATATAGTGTACTACAATCAAAGTATAATATCTAGCGTCTACGTATATGGCTGAAAATACCTACATCACGTGACACCCTAGCGTGATAAGCAATCATATTAAACATAGCATCCATCAAACAATCATCACCATCACTCATGTGTGTGGGATACATGATAACTTAAGTAGCACAATTGCAAATTAGGGACTCAATCAAATCCTGGCTTCTTTGGTGCTTGAATCCATGCTACTTCGTAAAGCTAGGAACCAGAATCACAATTTAAAATGTCTAAGGTAATATACCATCGCAAAGATTTAGAGACGATCGCAAATCTAGATGGGTGTCCCCATATATCCCTTCTTTATGGGTATACTAGAAACCTCTAATTTATCAACAATCCTTTTGCATGCGTCTCCACAATGGAACTCAATCGTTATTCCATCCTGGTCATCTGGACGGTAAAACACAATAATAAATTCTACTTATAGGCCCTCATTATTGAACCTGTCATTATGGATTGTATTCACAACCCTATCATTGAGTCGTCGTCATCAGAATGCCTCTAGACACCCACCATAAGTTGTAGAACTATTGTATCAAATTTTCAAAGTCATCATTGTGTTAAATCATCAAACCATCGCTTTACTAGTTGCCATACAAAATCTAAAGTCACCTTGAGCCATCCCAGAGTCGTTCGTCTTCGCCCCGAGAACATACTCTCAATTTTGCTCAAGCCACTTAATGGTCATACATGAAATTATACTCTCAAAAACCAAAAGTAACACCACCTTAGACCAGAAGTAATCTAAAAAACTCCCACCGCTCCATTTCTCTCAGAATTTCCTTGGTCAGGTCCTGAAGCAACTCTCATCTTATCCCAAAGCCAAATCGAAGTATGCAACTACAACCCCTGAGTAAGATTTCCTGATTGACCCTTGAGCACAACACCACCAAAGGACATTTTCTATACAGGTTTTACCACAAACAACCTGAAGCACAACCTAAGCAACTATTCCTCAACCCAAAGCACCTTACCACCAAACAAATGCTACTGAGCAGAAATGTTGTAATTTCTCCAAACTCCAATTTTGCGTTGACTGCATATCTGCGACCCATGTGCCTTCTCTACTATTTAGCTAATATCAAATATATCACTGATATATCTCATATCACTCATAAGCCGATAACTTTCCAAAATATCACTTAAAGTATCGTTATCCATATATCGTGTGATATTTGTCGATATATCACTTCGATATTTAGTGTAAAATACCTTATATTTTGTAAGAATATCATTCATTATTATATATGTTAGAGAAAATATCTTTAAAAGTAAATATATTCACATTCTTAGTATTTATTTCTTATATAGGTGAATGATAATTTGTGGACCATAATAGAAATCCTAATGCACTAATTTTTTAATTTTAACCATATAGTTTTAGGCTTCTTCATTAGTCTTTCAATAATGAAAACTCTACTAATTCCATTATATTATATGTTTTATTTTCCTTAAAGACTTTAGCACTAAAGACAATATCATGAGAAGAGATGCTTCTCTTTTTTATTTCTAATTGGTAAGTTAACTTATGAAAATTCATATTATCATGTACCCAGAACAAAGTGTTGAAGAGCAGTAAAGTTATATATTTGACATATCGATAAGGAACGAGCTAAAGTAGTAATTGATATAAAATCACTATTGCTTATTCGATAAATTGTATGAAAATGAAAATGATGAAACTGCAAATATGGAAAATTTAAGAAAGTAATATAGATGATTGAAAAAATATTGCATATAGTATTAAAACGAAGAAAATAATAAAGACGTACGTTGTGCGAATTTCTTGGTTTTTATGAGCCTGTATTAAGTTTTGCACTAAATATAATATCTCAGTGAACAGATTATAATCTATAAACTACACGCAGTCAGTCTTTGATGGAAATTTCGAATTATTTATCCAAATATTTGAATACTTAACATTGATATAAAATTATAACGTAGTAGAGTATCGTTTATAACATGTTCTACGCATGTCCAATATTTTACCGATATTATCTGATATTATCACAATACTTTAAAATATCTCATATCAGTACTTGGTCGATAGGTACCCGATACCAATATTAACTATTTAGCTTCTTCATGCATTGTTATGACTTCTAACATCCTCGAGCCTATCTGTTGAAGTTCGATTCTACTCTTCCTACTTGTAATTCACTCCAACAAGCATTTTCAACTATTTAAACATATACACAAACTGCATACATGCATCAATCAACATCCAAGCATGCAAAACGTATAACAAATCATTACAACCATCATATAATGTATCTACCACATAGCCTAACATCTATCAAGGCGATCACACATCCAAATAACATTATTAAAACACATAAAAATATTTTATTCTTGGTTTTATTACTGTTTTGGTTTTAAAACAGCATTAAAACATAATTTTAACTTTGAAAATGGATTCAAAACATGTTAATACCTGTAAGCACATATATAGTAAGGCGTGATATGAAAAATCACTCATCAAACCTCTAACAATCCAAACTTTCTACACAAATCAAGTTGAATCCTAGAACGAACTATAAAGTCCTAACTTCTCTTCTCCAAAAATATGGATTTTAAGATGTCTAACAAATCCCCTTGTTAATCTATCCTTAATCTATGATTTAGAATTGATTGAGATGAGAAAGGTGAATGTTTTGGTGAAGTAAGGATTAATGGAGGCTTAGATCTATTTGGGAGATGGAAAAAATGATTTGGGGAAGTTGTTTTAGCCTCTAATAACCTAAACCCAAAATGGGTAGGTGGAACTATCGCCAATCTTTCTAATTACCGATTAAGCTGCTCCAAAAACTGCCAAACTTTAAATAGTCATATCTCCTAGTTGGAAAGTCCAAATCGCTATTGTGACAGCTTTATGAAAAGGGAAACCACCACATATTTTCAAAATAGTCTCAGGTCCTAATTAGGCTTCTATAAAAGTTATAGCCATTACAAGTTATCGGCATAAAATCATCCGATAAAATTTTCCAAGGTAAAAAGTGTCACTACTTAACATCACCCAAAGTTATAGTGTTATATGACCAATATGAAATAAAAACATTATTTTATGACCCTCTGATACATAAAATATGGGTCGTTTAAAGTAAATAACAGAAACGTTGAAAAGGAAAAAATCCTTTGCTTATATCATCTTTTAGTACATAATTGTGGGGGCCGCTCTCGCCGAACTACAACCTGTATACACGATAGCGCCAAAATGCAAAAGAAAATCAAAAAAGACAAAAAGATGTCTTCAAGAAATAGCGATAATCAACTATTCATTCCTCCCTTGTTGGCCTCCCTTTGCAGCTTCTTAGCGGGACATTAGTTCTCAACAATTTTCTTCTTCTCATCCTTTAGGGAGCTCTTCTCCAAATGGGAAGCCTCTTCCATGATAGTCCAATAGCGGGGATCCTTTGACTCGTCGAGAGCACTGGGAGAACTTTGGAAGTTCCAATAGCATGAGAAGAGGGTAGCATGACCTTGTGAGTTGTGTGCGTGGAGTATAAGACATCTTGCTAGAACCAATGGGAAGATTATCTGTGCCTGGTTCAGCCTCGATGTAATGACCTACAAAATTTGATATTGTTGATATTAAATTTATTAAAATGGTTTTTTAATTAAAATCTGTTGGATATTTTGTTTATGACCATTGTAAAAGTCTTTCTAAGCCGATCAACCGGGTATATAAATTTAATGGGTTTGAAGTTACTGTTTGCTAAATAAGGAGGTTACAGTGTTTAAATCGGGTACACAACCACACTTAGGCTAAATGGTTACATATAAGAGAATCCACCTCATTGTCTATATAAATGATACTTACTAACCTTGAAGAGTAGCTATTACATCAATCTCTCCTTTCTAATCTTGAAATTCCCCTAATCCCACTCTTATGGCAGATTAACAAACTAACTAAATTCATTAAAAACTCAAATTCCTCATTGTCTATATATATGCGTTCAACACCCTTAACGAGGCAAAGAGGCATATGTAGTTTGTTTTTCCATCTGATGCTTCGGTGATCAAAATGATGAATAATATTCAATCATCAATTTAAAGCCTATCGATTCAACAGTGAAATGACAACAATTCGATCATCGAATGCCATATTCGTATAGGGGATGTCGAGAGGATACGATTATACTATTAGATTTTTATAAGGGTGACAAATCGTCTTGAAATCGCTAATCTTTGGCCGAATTTCATTAAGGCGATGCCTTCGATCTAGGTGGTGGCGGGACCATGAGAAGCCAATGTGGGCTGTTGGCGACGCGGCGTTTGTGGTAGTGGTCTTTAATATAGTCGTGATGGCTTAAAGTTGGTGTGATAGATAGTCAAAGGCATGGTGAAAGGGGATGTTATGAGTTCGGTGTAGTAGCTTATGGTAAGAGAAAAGGAAAGATATGTGAATAATCATAGTTAATTTAAGTAATATTTAAATATTGAAAATTTATTATATTTTTAACACGCTGAAATTTTAACGATCGAACGTTAAAATGATTAATTTAAATATTCAATCGTCAAGTCGTCAAGTAACGGAATGTCTCTTATACCCGATTTTTACAACGAGCAAATTAGAACTCGATACACCCATGGTTGAATTTGCTTTATTGAATGTTACCAATGTAATTAGGCTTATGTTTAGGCCTTAAACATGTTTACATTGGCTAGAGACCTTAATCCCTATTTATGAAATACTTAGTAAGCCTTAATTTTGATTATGGGCTAAGTAATTAATTATATGTGATGTTATTGGTAACTGGAGACTAATACATTTTGTAACTAAGGGCATGTCATTAGTTAGTTATAATTAAACTAATTCAAATGATTTTGAAATTGGTTAGTAAGCTAATTTAACAAATTTTGAACTCTACACTTGTTATAAGAGATTAGAGGATAAATGAAGCTAAATTTGTATTTATAAATATCGTCCAAATAAAAGAATGTTCTTTATTGGTGAAGAAGGTATTTTGTAAAACGTTATGTTATATTGTAAAATTGCTAATAAAGTTCAACTAGTATTTATAAAATGGTTAGATGATTTTATAAATGAAGTATAGATATTATAAAATGGAAACGAGATTTTACAAATTAGTAATATGAAGTAGACTTAATTTCAAGTTAGGCAATTAAATATTTAAAGGCCTTAAATTGATATATAAGCCAATGATATATTTTATAAAATAGATGCAAGATTTTATAAAATAGTAAGAAACCTTATTAGACTTTTATTGAAAATATTTAGTAAATAAAAGTAAGAATTGATTAAGGAATAAATGAATTACTTATTTACATATACGTGTACGTATACGAGTATGGGAATGTATACGTATACGTGTATTTGAAGATATGTAACAATCAAAATGTTGTGCAAATTGCGTTTAGAATTGTTATATGTTTGGTTGTTTATATACATTTGCAATTGTTTGATTATGTAGAAATATAATTGAATACATGTTCGTTGTGGGCATTTCATGTGGCTATAGTGGTTATCGTGTATGCTAAGTTGCCTGAGAGTATACCGACCCGAATAGTCGCCCCGGTGAAGTCCGAAATGTGACTTGTGTAGTGGTTGTGTGTTTTCGTGAACGTATGTGCATAAGTGTGCACAAATGGTTGTATCAAAACACGTATAAGCTATGTGCACAACAAGGAAGCAGGATATGTTGTTGTGGCGTATTAGAGGAATGCCCGGTCACTATAATCGCCCGTTGAACTCTACTCCTGCAAAGAGTAGATTTTTGTGTCAAAAACGATTTTCGAATAATTATGGAATTCACTTCCAAAATTTCAATAAATGAACTCTGGTGGAATTCCAATAGGGTAGGTTCGGGCTCTAGAAGTAAGGGGGCTCATCGGGAAAAGTGTTCGAAGGAATGACACAAGAATCAACATCTATGTAGGAGATTTACTCCCTGCCTAGGTTCATTGCTAGAACCTAGCGATATTCAATCGGCTGAATATCGATCGACTGAACTAGAGTAGAAACCAAAACCAAAGGGGGAGTCCAAAGCAGTGGATTGGGGGGTTTTTGGGCTCATTTAACTGAAGGAATGCCCTAGTCGACTGAACCCCTGGGGCAGTGAAAACTTTATGGGATTTTCCCCCATTCGATCATGATTCTACATGGTATCTTGTCACGACTTTAGGGAGGTTCTAGGCTACTCGAGGAAGCAGGATGCAAGGCATCGCTTCTGATTCAGATGTGAATGTTGAGTGATTCCTTTAGAATCAATAACGATCGAGTACGGGGTCGGTAATACGATCAGCCACACGATAACGCTCGATAAGTGTGTACGATCAAATGGAGTAGATTTGTACCATTAGGGGTTGACGCCTGGGGTATATATAACTAGAAAAATTGTATCGGTCTTATATTACTGACCGTGCACAATAATGAACTTGTATTTTTGATCATACATCGCATTGGCCTTATATTACTGGTCATTCTTATTATTAGATCTTGATAGATGTTCGGGTACAATGTGCTAGGTCTATTTATTATGGGATTATGGTGGATGTTTGGGTACTTTAGTGTGCTGGCTCTATTTATTGTAGGGTCGTGGTGGATGTTGTGGTTCTTTAGTGTGCTGGCTCTACTTATTATAAGATAAAGATAGATATCTAGGTACGTTCGTATGCTGACTCTATTATTATACGATTGAGACGGCTGTCTGATTATGTTAGTGTGTTGACTCTATTTATTATTAGATCTTGGCAAACATTTGGGTACGTTAATGTGCTGGCTCTACTTATTGTAAGATCGTGGTAAATGTCTAGGTAAGTTAGTGTGCTGGCTCTACTTATTATAAGATCAAGATAGATGTCTATATACGTTAGTGTGATGACTCTATCTAATATAAGATCGATATAGATGTCTGGGTACATAAGTGTATGGACTCTATTTATTATTCAATCATGACAAATGTCTGAGTACTTTATTGTACTGGCCCTGTTTGTATTTACTCGTTGGGTCATGATAAGTGTCCAATGTTGGCTCTACTCCTTAGTAATGACGGATATTGATTTCTTTTCCTTAGTTATCTTCCATGTTGTATGAGTTATTAGTTGGTTGCTGTTGTTATTGCTGAACTCACTATTATTTTTCACTTTGCAATAGACTTGTATTATGATCACCCTCCTTTTGGATGTTTGGTTACTTTTATCAAAGTATGATATATGTATGTTTCAGTTATATTATACTAGTTGTGCTAACTCGTTGAGTATATCAGAAGAGCAGGTTATGGTATAATCCCTTATTTTTGAGATGGGCTTACAATACTTATTTATGGGCAGTCCGGATTACCCCTGAGCTACATTTATAGAGTGGGCTGGCTGTGAGCTAGTTGTTTCCTATTTATTTGTATATAGTTTGGATATACAATATTTTGAGATAGTTCCCTTCACAGTAGGCTTTATTTCTGATCCATATTTTGTCCTTGTCTTCTTGTGTCATGATAACTCTCGGATACTCGATTGAGTAGTTTTGAGAGTCAAGTGCTTTGGGGATACGCAAACAGGATGCACAGCTGGAGCATTTTGGGGGTATGGCATCAACACTTTGTATATGTATATTTGATATTTGTAGTAGTACATGACAAACTTGTTATATGTATATGAGACTATTGTATTATATATTTATTCAGACCGCCATGCTTTTGGAGTTGACGTATTATGACATTTTGTACTGATACTAATTTATCGGTTGCTTCTGCTAATGTGGTCTCTTGTATATTGTCATTCTGTTCTGTTTATATATATTCTGTATATTATATGTTATCATTTCATTGTGAGTTCTTTTCGACGTCTTGGTTTAGTGTTTTGTTCTAATTTTACCTCAATGATCCGTCTTTTTAGGTATTCCCTAAGGATGGACTGTTACATTTGCTATCGTGAGAATGCCCATGAGATACCATTGAGGTAATGAAAGTGGAAAGTGACCAAAAATAAAACCGAGGAAAAATGACCATGATATAAGAAAGATCGAGCTTGTTCGAAAAATAGCTGGCCTAGTACGTCACTCCTATGGTATATCTGAGGCATTTTGCTATGAAATATCATCCAGCGAAAGAGAAGCGTAATTGCTTCAATTACAGTCGGCTTGATCACTTGAAGAAGGATTGTCCTACATTTTTTATGGGTAAGTGATGATGACTTGTGCCTTTCAGACATTACCAATTCCTAGCGGACTTATGGCTTTGGAAAATCAAAAGGGGCCAATGCAGTGAGATATGCTTAATTTTTTAAGAACTCACTTCTGTTCCTTCCGACACTTGAGTGGTATATTTTTTATCTATTGCTAGTTACTGATAGATAGGCTGTAATTGACAACATTCATAATAGGTAAATTCTTTAGAAGAGATAAACCTTGTATGAGTCACCTTAGTTGCAAAGTTGAGGTGAAGGGATCGAGAGCATTACCATTCAAACTTGATGAACAAGCTTTCAAGTTAAGTAGGTTCAATGACTTATAAGCATTTTTCTTAAGTCATTCGTGTTATAACCGTTTTTATTTACGTCAGTGAACCTCATGTGATAGGAGTAATCCTATGTGTTGAAAGGGACATTTTCTAAAGATTGGCCCATTCACATGCCAGTTCTTAACCTATATTTGAGCGTGGAGTTTCTAAGTGATTCGCACGGGTTAGGGAAGGGTTTTTCACTCGATTCTGATAGATGAGCACTTAAGTCGGATTCTTAAGACGATCGAAAGATTTTTGAAACAAAGCTTTAGTAGTGTAAGAATATTTCTATGGTCTGTACAAGGAACCAGTTCAGAGTTCGCACGGATAGAGTCGGGTGGCCGACCCTAATTTAACAAAGAAATTTGGCGAGCAAACAAAGGGTTGGAACATGTGTCGTGCCATTTGGGATAATCCCTAGTTATTGTAAAATTTTAGTGTAGTATAATTATTATTGCATAGTATAGTTCGAGAAAGGATTTCTTGACTAGTTTTATAGTGATTCGAATAATCTTCTAAGTGACGAGATGATGCTTGCCTAGGCAAGCATCCTAGTGCACTTAGTATATATTCTTGTTAACATTGTGTGGTCGAGACGAGTTTGAACCCGAGAAAACCTAAAGGATTGTTGATCTTCATTTTATGATGACTTAATTAATATAATTTCCTCTTCTAAAGAATAAGATTTGTTCGGAAGAAAAGGAAGGTTAAGGCATTAGTTACTGGATTTATTTGAGAGTTTTAAGACTCGATGATCCTGCATATTCCTGAAAGGGGTTATACCACTTAGTCATTTATTCCTTTTGAATGTTGAACAGATTCATTAAAGTTTATAGTTCGACATGCGCGTTAATTCTTGATGGTTGCCGTGCATATTCATATAGACTCTTTTTAAATATTTCATTTGTTTTGAATGCTTGGTCTTGCTTGTTGATTTATTATTATTTGTTTCTTGATATTTGTTGATTATTATTGCTTGATATTGTTTGCTACTGCTTATGTTTGCTTGCTAATGTTTGATGTTGTGTGTTGTTGGTTGAATTTGCTATTGGCTATTTTTGGTTATTGTTCGTTCCTTGCTTTCATGTTTAATAATTTGAATGCTAGTCATTTTTTTTAATTTCTTGCTTGTTATGATTTGCCGATTGCTTTATTGTTGATTTCTTGTTATTACTTGTTGTTTGATGGTTGTTTATTGCTGTTTACTATTGTTTGATTGTTACTTGCGTTATGTAATTGATTTCTTGTATGGTAGTTATAATTTCACAATTTAAAATAAGATTCAGAGATTGATAGAGGTTGCTATCTGGAACAGATCGCATATCATCCATGCCCACTATGGGGTCGATATAGGGTCTATACTAGTCCGCTGCCTTTTGATGTGACTTGAAGTCTACGGTTTATTTTGCACTAACACACTTGAGCGTGCTCTCCAATTAATTGTCATGTATGGCTATAGTATTATCGATTACTATACCGAGGTTTTACATGTTTGGATTCTGTTTTAGTGCAAAATCCTCTTTGTATATTACAATTAGATACTTGAGAGCTGATGTATAGCTATTTAGATGCTTATTTGCTTTGATTGGCATTTAAATACTGAGAAATTTTCTTAAGAGAGTTATGAATTTTTCGAGAATGTGGGATGACGTAGTTTATTGCATATTTTCTGGTGCGTGATGCATTCTAATTTGGGAGTTTTCATGATGCTGATAGCATAAGGGAAAGTTCTGTTGGAATTTTCCAAAATCAAGATTCAGAAAGTTTGGTCGCTACTATGACTTTCTCATACTTCAAATTTTGGGGACGAAATTCTTTTAAGGAGGAGAGAATGTAACACCCCGTAATTTTAGCGATCGAATATTTAAACGATTAATTTAACTATTTAGTCATAAAGTAATGGAACACTTATTATACCCGATTTTTACAAACGAGCAAATTAGAAGTTGATACACCTATGGTTGAGTTCACTTTTTTGATGCGAGTAAAATGAGTATAAACTTGACTACGTTTGGAGTCGACAATTTTCGGGGAAGGATAGTGTTGGATGAAGAGGAATTGGGCTAAACCCACTAGTTTTCTATAAGACACTAACTTCTCTTCATTTTTATAACTCACTCTTCATTCATGTATCCTCTTCTTCTCATTCTCCAACTACTCCACTAATCACCTCCTAATCCCTTTACCCTATATCCATTAATCCAAGCCCAAATTAATTCCAGTAAATCTCGATATAATAACCATAATTCTTCTCATCCAATTCGTTACGCAACCCACAAATGAATTATCTTGGAATTCAGTTTTGGGTTTCATCTTGAATTTCGGAAGAGCAAGGATTTGGGTTTTGGCAAATAGAGCTTGATTTGGAGTTAAACAAGGTGAGTAGGATGATTCTCTTACTTAATTTATTTTTTATACTTCATTAATTAATATATAAATGATTATGAAGTGTTTTAGAAGAATTTAAAGAATGTTAGTTATGTAATTAGGCTTATGTTTAGGCGTTAAACATACTTATATTAACCCCTTATTGGTTTAAGATTTTAATCCCTATTTATGAAATAGTTAGTAAGCCTTAATTTTCATTATGGGCTAAATAATTGATTATATGTTATGTTATTAGTAATTGGAGACTAATTACATGTTGTAACTAAGGTCATGTCATTAGTTAGCTATAATTAAACTAATTCAAATGATTTTGAAATTCGTCAGTAAGCTAATTTAACAAGTTTTGAACTCTACACTTATTATTAAAGTTAGAAAGTAAATGAAGCTAAATTATTATCTATAAATATCGTTTAAATAAAAGAATGAACTTTACAAGTAAAGAAAGTATTTTATAAAATGATCTGATACTTTGTAAAAGGAAAATGAAGTTCAATTAGTATTTATAAAATGGTCAGATGATTTTATAAATGAAGTATAGATTTTATAAAATCATGTAAAGTTGGATGTATATAAGAAAGATGATGGAAAATATACAAATACTGGTGTTCATTCTAGAGGTGGCATGGACTTAAATGTTGAGGGTACTTTTTTAAAGGAAGTATATCATAGTGCATCTAACTTTACAACGGATATTGACAAGGACTATAATTTTGGTAACACTGCTTCATTTTTATCTTGGTCATCAAAAAAGGGTAGGCTTAAGAAATCAGTTGCTTTTAGTGGTACTGTTCACCATAGTGCCAAGATCCATAGTAGTAATTCTCAGTCTTTAAGTGAGTTACCCGATTCGAGCACCATGAGTTGTGCTACGGATTCAGGCTTAGGTATGATTTCTGATTTGGGCAGTACTTTTTCTTCTTATACTCTAGGTAGTTTGTCTACCTTTTAGTTATGTCAATTAGCTAGGGAAACCGCCATTGTTTTTTCTGATGTTGAATTCGATACTGCTTATATTAGAAGTAGGGAAATTGATAGGGCTAGATCTCTTGATTTATGAGGATTATTAGCTAGAATATTAGAGATTTGGATAACTTAAATAAATGTGATAAAATCAGAGCACTTTTTAAAGACTATTTTATTGACATTGCACTTCTACAGGAAACTAAAATTGAGTGTCCAAACATTCGTTTTTATAGAAGATTAGGTGGTTATCACTTTTGATGTTGGGCTTGTTTACCTTTTGTTGGTGCTTCTGGGGTTTACTCTTAGGGTGGCGGGATAATTCTTTTAAACTTATTCAATGTATTTCTAAGCAACATTCTTTGCATATTATTCTCATCAACCTTAGTGATAACTCTATTTTAAATATATATAATGTTTATGGGCCAAACTCAAAAATTGGTCGACGGGTTCTTTGGAATGAATGTCTAGAATTTAGATCATTTGCTCCTGGTTCTTGGATTATGGGCGGTGATTTCAATACCCGTTTTATAGTAGAGCGTTCACCATGGGAAGGTGATTTCCTTTTCATGGAAGAGTTTGACCAATTTATTATTAATTCTAATTTGATTGAAATACCTCTTTCTAAAAGAGAATTTACATGGAGTAATATTAGAGAGTCCCCTTTAGTGGCTCTTCTAGATAGATTCTTCGTCAGTGACGAAATTGAGAATAAATTTCCTATTTGTATGGTCATCGACTTGCCTTATACTTATTCTGATCATTGCCCTATAATTCTTGTGTGTGATCATCTTAGAATTGTTAATAGAACTTTTAAATTGAAAAAATATGGTTATTAGAATCCAATTTCTCTAATCTAATTAAAAATAAATGGATTTCGATGAACTTTTACAATCAGAAACATGCATAATTCTGCAAAAAAATTTGTTTAAAACTTAGGGGTCTAAGAAATTATTTTAAAATTTGAAGTAAGAATGTTTTGGAAGTATTAAAATTAAAAAAGAAAATTTACTTTTCGAAATACTTAAAACTAACAAGATTGAAGAAACCAGACAACTAAATTTAGCTGAGCGTAACTTTCTCGCTAATTTAAAAGAAGAGCTTAATTCAATTTTAGAAAAAGAAGCGGTTATATGGAAACAAAGATCTAGAATACAATGGATTAATAAAGGTGATAATAATACAATTTTTTTAAATATGGCTAACGGTAGAAAACATGGTAACACGATAAATTCTATTTTTGTGAATAATGTAGAATTGGTTGATCAAAGGGATCTTAATAAGGTATTTACTGATTATTATAAAGATATTTTTGGTAACAAGAATAAGCATAGAATTAACGTTAGATGGAATGATCTTTATCCTTTTGAACCTATAATTGACCTTTCTGAGTTTGATAATTCTTTTTTCCGAAGAGGAAATTTTGAAGGCTATTAATAACATGCCTAAGGATAAAGCCCTGGGTCCGAATAGGTTTCCTATTTTCTTTTAAAAATTATTTTGGATTGTTTTAAAATTCGATTTAATCAGCATATTTAATGAAATTTATAATGGAAAATTACAATTAGGAAGATTCAGTTTTGCTAACGTAATTTTATTACATAAAAAAATCGGTGCTAATAATTTAAAAGTTTTTAGACCTATTTATTTAATTAAATGTTCCATTAAAATTATTTCAAAAGTTTTAGCAAATAGATTTAGCACAAGAATGAATGTCTAATCGATTGTTCACAATGTACTTCTATAAAGGGTAGAAATATCAATGATGGAGTGGCTGATGTTCAAGAATACATTAATCACTGTTGTAAGAATAATATTGCTTGTGCGATTGTAAAGTTGGACTTTGTGAAAGCTTTTGACTCGGTAGATTGAGATTTTCCTATTGATATGTTTCTTGCTAGAGGTTTTAGTAGCAAATGGATTAGTTGGATTATGACTTTGCTTAGAACATGTAATTGTAGTATAATGGTTAACGTTATTTTGGGAAATAAAATACAATCAAAACGGGGTTTAAGGCCGGATGATCCTTTATCGCCTCTTTTGTTTAACCCAGCTACATATGTTTTCCTATGATTATTAAAAAGGCAGTTGAAAATGGTTCTTTAGGGTGCGTTGGCAATGAATTTCGCGAAATGGTCTCTCTGTTCTTTAATTTGCAGAAAATACATTATTATTTACCTCTCATTTTCCTAATCATATCATTACCCTTGAATTTATTTTATACAGCTTTGAACTTCTTTCAGGGCTAAAATTAATTTCGATAAAAGTTCTATTTTAGTATTAAATGATGTTAAAAAGGTTGAAAGTTTAGTTGCTAATGCGCTTAATTTTAAAACTATGACTTTCCCATTAGATTATCTTGGATTTTCGATTATACCAACTAAACTTAAGCATGATGACTGGTTCGTTATAATTGATAAAATTAAAAAAGAATCTCTAATTGGAATGGGAGGTTTTTGTTAAGAGCGGGTAGATTAGTTCTCATATACTCTGTTTTATCTGCTCTTCTAATCTATTGAATGTCTATGCATCTTTTCTCTAATTGGATGATTAACAAAATTGATAAAATTAGAAGGGACTTCTTATGGAGTGGAGATAATTCTAACCGTAGTTTTCAATGTTTAGCTAATTGAAAACGGTTTGTAAATAAAAAAACGAAGGTGGTTTATGAGTCACTAATTTGGTCTCTCTTAGGCAAAAAGTTATGGAAATTAAAGCATGTCAACGATAACTCCATTTGGAAAGAAATCATCTCTAAGCATTATTTTAATTGTAGTAATAATTTATATCAAATTACACTTAATGTTACTAATAAATTGTCTAATTTTTTAAAATCAATTTTAAAATGTCATGAGATTTCTAATCTTGGTACTAATACGATTGTTCATTCAAGTAATAGTACATCTTTTTGGCATGATCGTTGGATATCTATCATTCCTCTTAGGGTAGAATTTAAAAAGCTTTACGAAATTTGTAACTTTAAGAATGCTTTAATTTTAGATGCTTTTTCTCCGGATAATGATCCCCCTTGGAATTTTAGTTAAAATAGAATTCTAGAAGGTACAACTCTTAGACAATTTACCTTATTATTTGCTAGATTAAGTTTATATAATATTGATAACGAAAATGATACTATTAACTAGGAATGGGATAAGAGTAAGAAATTCACTTTAAATTCTTTTTATAAATTTCTTAATTTCTCGGGCGTAACTAATAACTCTTTTAAACTTATTTGGAAAACAAACACTCCTCCTAAATCTAAAATTCATATTTCATGCATAGGAAATTAAATACTATTAAATTTAAAAAAGAAAGAATATGCAAATTGACAATAAATGTTCTTTTTGTAATTTGTATTTTGAAGATATTAAAAATATATTATGATTGCATAGATACTTACAACATTTTTATTACTACTCTCAAAATCTTTAACTTTAGTTTTACAACTAAAGTTACTGATTTTGATTATTATTGGAATAATTTAAGATTTAAGTTTAAAAAGGAAAATAGATTTTTACTTGATACTTTATTCATTATAATTTTGTTGGTATATTTGGTTTGAGATAAACCAGAGACTTTTTAATAATAATAATAGTCATATTATTAAATTGATTTTGAGAATATGATCCTTTTGCTTTAATTGGATCTCAAATCCTAAATACATATTAGCTAAAAATAATCATTTTAAAGAATATCTTAATAAGGTTACTAATAACATTAAGTTATTTAAGCATAAAAACAATATTTTTAACATTAATAATTATAGCATTAACATTTTCTCAAATTTAAATGATAATTTCACTAATTATCATAGTGTTCTTTTAATTAAAGGAGCATGAGGAAATTTTTTAAATGATTTTAGTTTATAAGCTTAAACTTTATAGTTTGTTGATTTTATCTTTTTGATTTCGATATCTCTTTTTTTACACATTTAGAGTTGGTAAAGATGTTGCATAATGGGCTTGGATTCTTTTTTTAGTCTGTTTATTTTTTAGTTCCTTTTTTGTCTTATCATTTTAGCTTCAGTTTTATTAATTTTACTTCATTAGTGCATATATATGTATATAAACTTCATTTATATACATATATGTGTATTATTATGATAATTTTCCTTGGTTCCTTTTATAGATATTGGTTTAGTCTAGGAATGGTTCTATATTACTATTAGCAGGTTTTCAGGATTGCTGCAGACAGGATTGTGGAGAGACGTTCATTCTGCACCTTCTACGTCCGCAGTGAGTAGTTCTTTCCAGTACTTTCGTGTTTACAGTGTGGCTTTCTTCATTCTGGATCATGTGCATTTGCAATAAGGAGTTCTTTCTAGTTCTTTCACGTCTACAGTGTGACTTTCTTCATTCTAGATCATTCGCATTTGTAGTGAGGCGTTCATTCTAGTTCTTCCACGTCTGTGGTGTGGCTTTCTTCATTTGGATCATCCGCATTGGCATTGAGGCATTCATTCTGGATTTTTGGAGTTTGCAGTGAGGTGTTCTTTCTCAACTAGACATGTTTATCGATCTTATCCACATAGGTTGCATCATGGTTTTTGGGGTACTTCTAATAGCTCATTATCGGGCGGTGGCCTTGCCAGAGCTCGATATTGAGGTGTAATGGGCGTTGGCCTTACTGGAGCTCATTCTAAATGCACACCTGAGTCCTTTTTTATTGTTTTTGTAATATGATTAGCTACCTATCAGGAAAGTTGCCATCACCTTGTTTTCAGTGATATACACACACATGCACATACACACGTGCGCTCTCCTCTACTTTTGAAGATCACATATTTCTCTCAAAAAAGAAGTATAGATTTTATATAATGGAAATAAGATTTTATAAAATATTAATAGGAAGTGTACTTAGTTTTAAGTTAGGCAATTGAGTATTTAAAGCCTTGAAATTGATATATAAGCCAATGATATATTACATAAAATCGATATAAGATTTTATAAAATAGTAAGAAACAATTTTAAGCTTTTATTGAAAATATTTAGCAAATTAATTTAAGAATTGATGAAGCAATAGAGGAATTACTTATTTAAATATAAGTGTATGTATATGAGTATGGGCAAGTATACGTATATGTGTATTCGAAGATATATAATAATCAAAATGCTATCCAAGTTATATTTAAAAAAATTGTATGTTAGGTTGCTATATACGTTTGCATTTGTCTGATTATGTAGAAATATAATCGAATACAAGTTCGTTGCAAGAATTTCATGTAGCCATAGCGACTATCACGTATGCTAAGTTGGGTGAGAGTATACGGGGCCGAATAATCACCCAAGTGAAGTCTGAAATGTGACTTGTGTAGTGGTTGTGTGTTTGTGCAAATGTATGTGCATATGTGTGCACGAATGAGTGTATCGACATACATATAAGCTACGCATATGGAATGGTAGCCGGGTATGTCATTTTGGCATGTTAGGGTAATCCAAATCGCTACAATCTCCCATTGAGCTCTACTCATGCAAAGAGTGGATATTTGTGTCGAAATCGATTTTTGAGTACTTACGGAATTCACTTCCTTAATGTTAGCAAATTGAATCCCGATGGGGAAGAGTCAGGCACAAGAAGCAAGGTGACTCATTGGGCAAAGCGTCCGAAGAAACCGCATGCGAATCGGCATCCGTTTGGGAGATTTACTCCCTCCCTAGCTTCATTTCCAGAACCTTGTAATATTCAGTCGACCGAATATAGATTTAGGGTAGTGAACTGGAGTAGAAACCAAACTCCATAGGGGAGTACAAAGTAGTGGACTAGGGGTTGTTGTGTTTAGGCGACGGGGCTCAGTCGACTGAATGAATGCCAAGTCGACTGAATGAATGCCCAGTCGACTGAACCCCTGAGTTAGTGAAGACTTTAGGAGATATTTTTCTCCCATTCGATTGTGGTTCTTCGTGGCATCTTAGCACGACTTAAGTGAGGTTCTAGGTTACTTGAGGAAGCAGGATGCAAGGCAAAGGTTGTGGTTCAAATGCGAATGTTGACTGGTTCCTTTGGAGTCAACAACGATCGGGAATGGGGATTGTACGATGATCGGTCACACGATCACATCTGATAAGTTTGTACAATCGAATGTGTAGTTCGTACCTTCGGGGGTTGACCCTGGAGGTATGTATAGATATATAAATTGTATCAGTCTTATATTAGTAACCGTGCATAATATTAATCTTGTATTAGTGACCATACACCGTATTGGCCTTATATGAGTGGCTGTGCTTATCGTTAGATCCTGATAGACACCTGGGTACATTAGTCTGCTAGCTATATTTATTATGGGATCACGGTAGATGTTTGGGTACGTTCCTGTGCTGGCTGTACTTATTATAAGATCAAGATAGATGTCTAGGTACGTTAGTGTCCTGACCCTATGTATTATACGACCTAGATAGATGTTTGTGTATGTTAGTGTGTTGGCTCTATTTATTTTTAGATCCTAATAGACATCTGGGCATGTTAGTGTGCTGGCTATACTTATTATAAGATCGTGGTAGATGTTTGGGTACGTTAGTATGCTGGCTCTACTTATTATAAGATCGGGATAGATGTCTGGGTACGTTAGTTTCTTGACTCTTTTTTTGTCATAAAATAGAGATACATGTCTGGGTACGTTAGCGTACTAACTCTATTTTTTATTGAATTGCAACAAATGACTGAGTATATTGGTGTACAGGCCCTATTTATCTTGAATCATTGGGTCGTGATAATTGTCCATTATTGACTTCAATCTTCAGTAACGACGGGTATTGATTTGTACTCCTTAGTTATCTTCCATTGTATGCTGTGCGAGTTATTAGTTGATTATTTTTGTTATATTTACATTTTCTATTATTTTGTACTTCGCGATAGACTTATATTATGATCACCATATTTTGGAGGTTGGGTTAATTTTGTCTTTGTATGATATTTATGTTTCAGTCATATTATACTAGTTGTGCTGACTTGTTGAGTACATGAGAAGAGCATGTTATGGTATGATCCCCTTTTTTGAGATGAGTTTACTGTAATTGTTTATACGTAGTCCGGATTACCCTTGAGCTACGTCCGTGGAGACCACTGGCTGTGAGTTGGTCCTTTCCTATTTATTTTATATAGTTTTGATAACCGTATTTTTAGGTAGTTCCCCACGCACTAGGCTTTATGTCTAACCTGGATTTTGTCTTTATCTTCTTATGTTTCTTGCTAGAGGTTTTAGTAGCAAATGGATTAGTTGGATTATGACTTTTCTTAGAACCGGTAATTGTAGTATAATGGTAATGTTATTTTGGGAAATAAAATACAATCAAAAAGGGGTTTAAGGTTGGATGATCCTTTATTGCCTCTTTTGTTTAACCTAGCTACATATGTTTTCCTATGACTATTAAAAAGGCAGTTGAAAATGGTTCTTTAGGGTGCGTTGGCAATGAAATTTCATGTTCTTCAATTGCAGATAATACATTATTATTTACCTCTCATTTTCCTATTCATTACCCTTGAATTTATTTTATACAGCTTTGAACTTCTTTCACGGCTAAAATTAATTTCGACAAAAGTTCTATTTTAGTATTAAATGATGTTAAAAAGGTTGAAAGTTTATTTGCTAATGCACTTAATTTAAAACTGTGACTTTCCCTTTAGATTACCTTGGATTTTTGATTAGACCAACTAAACTTAAGCATGATGACTGGTTCATTATAATTGATAAAATTAAAAAAAGAATCTCTAATTGGAATTGGAGGTTTTTGTCGAGAGCGGGTAGATTAGTTCTCATCAACTCTATTTTATCTGCTCTTCGATCTATTGGATGTCTATGCATCTTTTCCCTGATTGGGTGATTAACAAAATTGATAAAATTAGAAGGGACTTCTTATGGAGTGAAGATAATTCTAACTATAGTCTTCAATGTTTAGTTAATTGGAAAACAGTTTGTAAATCAAAAAACGAAGGTGGTTTATGAGTCATTAATTTGTGTAATATGTATTTGTCTCTCTTAGGGAAATAGTTATGGAAATTTAAGGATGTTAACGATAACTCCATTTGGAAAGAAATCATTTATAAACATTATTAATTGTAGTAATAATTTATATCAAATTACACTTAATGTTACTAATAAATTGTCTAATTTTTGGAAATCAATTTTAAAATGTCATGAGATTTCTAATCTTGGTACTAATACGATTGTTCATTCAGGTAATAATACATCTTTTTGGCATGATCGTTGGATATCTGTCATTCCTCTTAGGGTAGAATTTAAAGAGCTATACGAAATTTGTAGCTTTAAGAATGCTTTAATTTTTTATGCTTTTTCTCTGGATAATAACCCCCTTTGGAATTTTAGTTAAAATAGAATTCTAGAAGGTACAACTCTTAGATAATTTACCTTATTATTTGCTAAATTAAGTTTATATAATATTGATAATGAAAATGATACTATTAACTAGGAATGGAATAAGAGTAAGAAATTCACTTTAAATTCTTTTTATAAATTTCTTAATTTCTCGGGTGTAACTAATAACTCTTTTAATCTTATTTGGAAAACAAACACTCCTCCTAAATCTAAAATTCATATTTCATGCATAGGAAATTAAATACTATTGAATTTAAAAAAGAAAGAATATACAAATTGACAATAAATGTTCTTTTTGTAATTTGTATTTTGAAGATATTAAACATATATTATGATTGCATAGATACTTACAACATTCATATTAATACTCTCAAAATCTTTAACTTTAGTTTTACAACTAAAGTTACTGATTTTGATTATTATTGGAATAATTTAAGATTTAAGTTTAAAAAGAAAATTAGATTTTTACTTGATACTTTATTCATTATAATTTTTTGGTACATTTGGTTTGAGAGAAACTAAAGACTTTTAATAATAATAATAGTAATATTACTAAATTGACTTTGAGAATATCATTGTTTTGTTTTAATTGGATCTCAAATCCTAAATACATATTAGCTAAAAATAATCATTTTAAAGAATATCTTAATAAGGTTACTAATAACATTAAGTTACATTATTAATTATAGCATTAACATTTTCTCAAAATTAAATGATGATTTTACTGATTACCACAATGTTAATTAAAGGAGCATGAGGAATTTTTTTAAAAGATTTTAGTTTATAAGCTTAAACTTCATAGTTTGTTAATTTTTATCTTTTTATTTCGATATCTCCTTTTTACATCTTTAGAGTTGGTTAAGATGTTGCATAACGGGCTTGGATTCTTTTTTTAGTCTGTTTATTTTTTAGTTGCTTTTCTGTCTTATAATTTTAGCTTCAGTTTTATTACTTTTACTTCATTAATACATATATATGTATATAAACGTCATCTATATACATATACGTGTATTATTATGGTAATTTTCCTTGGTTCCTTTTATAGATATTTGTTTAGTATAGGAATGGTTCTAGATTACTATTAGCAGGTGTTTAGGATTGCTGCTGACAGGATTGCGTAGAGACGTTCATTCTGGACCTTCCACGTCCGCAGTGAGGAGTTCTTTCCAGTACTTCATTGTCTACAATATGGCTTTCTTCATTCTGTATCATTCACATTTGCAATGAGGCATTCTTTCTAGTCCTTCCACGTCTACAGTGTGGCTTTCTTCATTTTGGATCATCCGCATTGGCGGTGAGGCATTATTCTAGATTTTTGGAATTTGCATTGAGGTGTTTGGTAACAACCCGCATATTTATCGATTGAATATTTAAATATTGTATTTAAATATTTCACCATCAGTCGGATTATTGTCCCAAAAGCTACTTTTTGCAAACGGTTGAATTAGGACTCGATACCACTTCCGTTGAGTTCAAAATGGCGTTTGTGACCATTTTAAGTATAAACTTCGATATGTTTGGAGCTAGCTAAAAATTTGACCTTTTTCACTTTGGGTTTGGGTTTGGGTTCAACCCAATAACCAACTTAATACCCCAAACTGAACCACTTCTCTTCATTCATTCCCTCTTCCTTATCTTTTCAGTTCTAAAGAGAATAATGGGGGAAAAGAAAAAGAATTAAAATCCTAAGCCCTAATTTCCATTTGCAAATCAAGTTCTAGCTCCAAATTCAAAGTGAAGCATTGGTAAGTATCATCGCCTTCTTCTCCAACTCATTCTCTCTTTGATTTCAAAAAATTCCTAAACCTAATTTGGGAAATGTTTCTCTTTTAAGCTTAGATTCAAGCTTCTTGTGTTGAGATTGAAGTATGGTTGATCTTACCTTGTCTTCAGGCTTCTCATTCATTGTTTTTAGGTTTAAAGGTAAGATTTTTATCTCACATCTATGTCTACAACTATCTTTGATTGTTGGTTATGAATTCCTAACACTTATTCATGTGCATTTGCTTTTGATATGGATTGGTTTTGTGAATATTCCAATTTTTGGTGTTTTGAAGTCAAACCTTTAAAAATCATAGCTTTGGTGTTTGACCATGCTTTTGGCGATGCATCGAAGGGCCTATAGGGCTAGGAAACTGATTTGTGTAAACCCCTAGTACCGTTGCTCGACCGATTGCAATTCGGAAGGAATTAGCCTTCATTTACATAGGCTTGGAAGTGAAGGAATCCGCCCATTTTATTCCCGTTCGGTCCAATCGGACCGTACCCCTTTTGGCCAAACTCTTTATCAAAGAAATTGTTAAATTGCATGGAGTTCCTACTTCTATTGTTAGCGATCGTGATCCATTGTTTACTAGTGGATTTTGAAGAGTCTTCAAAAAGATTTGGGAACAAAGTTTAACTTTAGCACCGCCTATCATCCTCAGTCTGATGGACAAACTGAGCGTGTGAATCAAACTCTTGAAGATCTTCTTCGTGCATGTGTTCTTGATTTTGGTGGAAGTTGGGAAGATCATATTTCTCATGTTGATTTTTCCTATAATAATAGCTTCCAATCTAGTATTGGTACGGCACCTTTTGAGGAACTCTATGGAAGGCCATGCCGATCTCCTTCTTGTTGGCTTGAGGCCGGTGAGAAGCTTGTTTTAGGTCCAGATTTTATTCATGATTCCATAGAAAAGATTGACCTTATTCGTCATAGGATGAAAGAACCTCAAAGTAGGCAAAAATCCTATGTCGATAACCGAAGAAGGAAATTAGAATTTTCTATGGGAGATTTGGTGTTTATTCGTGTTTCACCTATGAAGGGTATTGTGCGTTTCAATCGATCGGGAAATTTAGCACCTCGATATACTGGTCCATTTCCCATCACCGAACGTATTGATTCCATGGCTTATCGCCTTTTATTGCCGGCTCAGTTTTCTGCTATTCATGACGTGTTTCACGTTTCTCAATTACGGAAATGCCTTCGAGATTCCGATTCTATTCTTAAGCCCGATGTTATTGAAGAAATTGAAGTTTCACCTATTTGACTTATGAGCAACATCCTATTCGCATCATCCCTTCGGAGGTTGAGCGCCTTCGAAATAAAGATGTTCATCTTGTGAAAGTTCAATGGTTCTCAAATCCTAAGGATTGCTCTTAGGAATCTAAAGAATTCATCGAGCGAACACATCCGGGCTTACTTTCTCGCACTCTTTGAGGTGAACTTTTCATTTCAAATTTCTTTTGTGTAGATATGCTTTTATGGTTTTTACTTCTTAATTTTCTTCTTAAATATTACGAGGACGCAATTTCTTTAAGGAGGGGAGTCTGTAACAACCCGTATATTTATTGATTGTATATTTAAATATTGTATTTAAATATTTCACCATTAGTCGGATTATTGTCTGGAAAGCTACTTTTTGTAAACGGTCGAATTAGGACTTGAGACCACATCCGTTGAGTTCAAAATGGCGTTTGCGACCTTTTTAAGTATAAACTTTGATATGTTTGGAGCTAGCTAAAAATTTGACCTTTTTCACTTTGGGTTTGGGTTTGGGTTCAGCCCACTAGCCAACTTAATACCCCAAACTGAAACACTTCTCTTCATTCATTCCCTCTTCCTTATCTTTTCAGTTCTAAAGAGAATAATGGGGGAAAAGAAAAAGAATTAAAATCATAAGCCCTAGTTTCCATTTGCAGATCAAGTTCTAGCTCCAAATTCAAAGTGAAGCATTGGTAAGTATCATCTCCTTCTTCTCCAACTCATTCTCTCTTTGATTTCAAAAAATTCCTAAACCTAATTTGGGAAATATTTCTCTTTTAAGCTTAGATTCAAGCTTCTTGTGTTGAGATTGAAGTATGGTTGATCTTCCCTTGTCTTCAGGCTTCTCATTCATTGTTTTTAGGTTTAAAGGTAAGATTTTTATCTCACATCTATGTCTACAACTATTTTTGATTGTTGGTTATGAATTCCTAACACTTATTCATGTGCATTTGCTTTTGATTTGGATTGGTTTTGTGAATATTCCAATTTTTGGTGTTTTGAAGTCAAACATTTAAAAATCATAGCTTTGGTGTTTGACCATGCTTTTGGCGATGCATCGAAGGGCCTATAGGGCTACGAAACTGATTTGTGTAAACCCCTAGTACCGTTGCTCGACCGATTGCAATTCGGAAGGAATTAGCCTTCATTTACATAGGCTTGGAAGTGCAGGAAATAGTTTCCAGTCGATTGGAATTTTGGGCCAGTCGACTGACCTGCTACCTGACCACTTCCCAAGCTCTGGTTCGGTCGACTGGCATACTGAGTCCAGTCGACTGACCAGCATCCCGCGTATATTCCGGACTGAGTTCAGTCGACTGAACTCAGTGAGCCGGTCGACTGACTTGCTCTTAAATGCCTATTATGCCTATTTTGTTTATGATTCTAATTTTTATCGATTCGTTTTGATTCCTAGATGATGCTATCAATTATTCGACTTTGATGACTTCTAATATGGGATTTTTGGGAATATCCATTTTGATGGATTTGATATCGTTTTCTTTGGAATTAATTCACGTCTTCGTATGTGAATTTTAGTGATTGATTATTTCTACAATCATTTTTGTGCTTTGTCACTTTAAAAATATAAAGGTTTCAATAATAGTAGTAAATATCAAACTCTTTTATCAAAACGATTTCAACTCTATTTTCAATATCAAGCTTGTTTCTCAAACCGTTTTCCAATCTACTAGCATATACAAACATTTACCTCACTCGTATGAGAAACCTAATTAAACGACTTAGTAAAACAAGTGGTATGAAACGCTTGCGTTTACTTCGTTGGTTAATTCTTGGACTTGTTCGATTGAATCTCTTGTGACAATTTTCGAGTGGAGATCTACAATTTGTTCGTAAATATTTAAGTTAAGCTAGTGGTTATGGGACATGAAGCCAAGCTCATATATTTACTAGCTTAGTGTAATTGACCTTTTTGATGATTGATGATGATCGTTTTATGGCTTAGATTAGCAATGTGTGATGTTTCTTTGTCCACGTGGGGGGACTACACCTCGATTTTGAGGAGCTTCGGCACATCGGGAGGAGTTTCGGCTCATTGGGAGGAGCTTCGGCTCATCTGGAGGAGCTTTGGCTCATAGTCCGCAATGGGGGACTATACCCTGTCGGGAGGAGCTCCGGCTCATTTTCATGGGATAACGACCCATTTTGTGATACACGTGTTGGTGAGTTTTCATGCTCCTGTCTTGTGATAGGCCTCTTCTCCCCCTTTTTGTGATTTCTGGATTTCCATTGATGATTTTTAGAATATGTGTTTCACCAATTTTCGTGATTTACATTGATAAGTTTTATCAATATTTGTGCATTGGTCAATTTGTGTGTTATTAACTTTTGTGATTGGCATTGATATAATTTTCAATACTCGTGGTTTAAGAATAAAAATAAAGAGTATGACATTCCTTTCTATCTTTGAGAAGATTCTTGTGATATTTATTAATCTCGTTGATTTTCAGTTACATACTTATCATAGTATGGCTTTATGGTTATCTTATGTTTTTGTCATATCTCTTATTCTATATCATTTTATCTGATATTTATAGTTAGACTGATCCATTTATTATTTTCTTATTAAATAGTACTCGAGTCAGATCGAGATGTTACAGGTGCTTCTGCTTGACTTCTCATCTGGGATTATTATCCCGATTTTTGGCTAACTACTTAGATTAGTAGTTTTTGGTTGTATACATTTGAGATATAGACTCATTGATGTATACTTATTCTTTTGTGTAGTACTTATAACTATTCTTTTATGATATTGTGGATCTTGTTTGACCACTACTCTGATATACACTTTTATGTGTAGTATTCATATATGTTTCCGCCTTTGTGATATGAATTATCTGTGACTGATTTGTGTTATGTTTATTTCTATATTTGTTTCCGAAGATATTATAGCCACTGTGTAGTAGCTTTGAGCTTGCATCGGTATGTCGGATTCCCTCTTGAAATGCAAGTTATGTTTTTATCTGGCATATCGGTACTCGCATAAAGCAATTACATGGATGGTCGCTCCTCAACAGCCTTATTCTCCACGCTAGTTGACAGCATTATCCCATATTGTCCTTGGCTAGCATGGGTATAGGGCGGGGCGTCACAGCTTGGTATCAGAGCCAAACTTCGGAACAATGTAGAATAATTTAACAAGAATCATCTTCCTATGTCCATCTTAGGAGTCATGCCTTAGGATTTTATTCGAGACATTGGACCCGTTTTATCCTATTTTCTTTGCGATTCCTGGTTTTACCAATCATCATTGTTTGAAATTCATTTTGAGAATAACTTTTTCTTCTTCTTCTTTCTTTCTTTCTTAAGGAAGAAGAGATGGTTAGTTCTGGCAGTCCTAGCGCTGGTCAGTCCAGTAGTCCTTCTCTGGATGGCGTATTCATGTCTGCCTAACAACTTTTGGATCTTGTAAAGAATCAAAGGTTTATCTGTGCTTTGAGTAAGAACCCCGAAATGGTTTTACCTCTGAAACTTGAAGTTCCTTTCAATCAGCTTGTGGATATCACTCTTCGACATGAAGAGGTTGGTAAAGGAAGTGATAGTGATATTAAGATTTCCAAGAAGAGGCATATTAAGTTCAAAAGCCCTAATCCCAATAAGAAGGTGAAGCCAACTACTTTGGTAGCAAAGATTCCAATCCCTAATTGTGGAGGATGCTACAATTGTAATTCTAAGGAACACTATGTAATTAAGTGTCCAGAACCCCTTACTTGCCACTATTGCAAAATTTCGGGTCATTATTTATCTTCTTGCCCCAAACTTCAAAGTAGGAGAGAGGGAAAATTGAAAGTTTTGCAAGCCCCTTGTGACACTTCTCTTGGTCAAGGTATTTCTCATTCAATCCTTGATGTCATTTTATTTGTGATTATCTTTTTCGAGTTCTTGTTGATATGAGTTCATCTCATTATTTTGTATCAAAAGAACTTGTTGATTCTTTTTCTTTAAATATTTTGGGCTTGATGACTTCTTTGAGAATTGCGAATCTTGATGGTGGATCCGCAACACTTAGTTTGCTTGCTTTGAATTGGTATTGAGACTATTTTATGTGAATTTTCTTTCTGAGCTGATTTTTACTAAGGCTTCGGAATTGATTTTTATATGGATTGGCTTAATCATTATGAAGCCATATCCTATGTCTCGAGTGGACTATTCATCTTCGACATTCTTAATCTGTTAAGCAGATATCTGTCTTTCTTTGTGATTTCGATTCCAATTTGATGACATCATTTTATTCTTTAAACCCACATGATGAAAAAACTTCAGTTTTATCAATTTTTGGAATTTTTCGGTATTTGTGAGCTTGTCTTAGGATTATCACCTAAGAAATCTTTTGAGTGGTGTTAAGGTCTTTTTAGCTCGACCTTGCCACCGGTTTTCATTTGCTACGAGTTGCGGAAGTTAGCATTCCACTTACCGCATCCCGCACTCGTTATGGTTCTTATGAATGACTTAGTACGTCATTCAGTTTGTCCAGCTTATTTCATCCATTTTATAAACCGAGTATTCTATGAATAGTTTGATGAGACCATTCTTGTATTTATTGGTTTTGGATGAAAATAGCAATTTAAAAATTTTACAAATCTTTTTCATAAGATTTATTTATAAGTATAGTTGGATTTTGTTCTTAAATGAGCAAATAATATTCTTAAAACCTTTTAAGAGACATTTTGTCATATAGAGCATTATTTTGTGATTGTATTGCCCATTTAGCGTTTTAAGAATTCTGGTCGATGCGCTTAATCAACGTTATCGATAGGAATCTCCTAAACGCTTTGATGAGACAATCAGACACAGTAAATTGACTTGTAAAAGTAAGTTTTTCTAGAAAGCTAACTACATAAAGATAATTGTGATTATTGAAAATTTTAGCTTTTTGGGAAAGAAGATTATTTAAAAGAACTCTTTTCCGATACTCTTATTCTTGTGATTTCCGAAGGGAACCAAGACTTCATTGTTTGTACCGATGCTAGTCGCATTGGTTTGGGTGTCGTTCTTATGCAAAGAGAATGTGTAATTGCTTATCCTTCTAAGCAATTGAAGCCAGCCGAGACTAGATATGCCGCACATGATTTAGAGCTCGCGGCTATTGTTTTTGCCCTTCGAATTTGGCGTTATTATCTTTTGGGAGAGAAATTTATTCTCTACACCGATCATAAATCTTTGAAGTATTTATTTTCTCAAAATGAACTTAATTTGCGTCAACAGCATTGGCTCGAGTTCCTTGCATCTTATGATCTTGATATTCTTTATACTCCCAAAAAGGGAAATCGTGTTGCCGACGCTCTTAGTCGTAAGCAACAAGCGGTTGTTTCCATGATGATATCCAAATGGAACGATCTCGAGACTTTATCCACTGGCGAGATTCGAGTTCGTGAATCCAATTTATGTGCATCTCTTGTTTAATGTAGCCTTGAGGCTCATCTTTCTTTTTTAGACCGCATCCTGAAGCTCAAAAGCTAGACCCCGAACTGGCTCTTCTTAGCCAAAATTTTAGGGATAAAATTGATACTGAAGGTTTGAAAGACTTTGATATTGATTCTCGTGGCGGTATTCGAAAATTTGGTAGACTTATCGTGCCAAATATTAGTGATCTTCGTAGAGACATTTTACAAGATTCTCATCGCTCTAAATTTACCATTCATCCCAGTAGTAGCAAAATGTACGCGGATATGAAGCGACTTTATTATTGGGATGGAATGAAATTTCGATATTGCTAACTTTGTCAAGTGTTGCATGACTTGCCAACTCGTTAAGGCCGAGCGTAAAAGGCCCGGTGGGTTATTGCAACCTTTAGAAATTCCAATATGGAAGTGAGATCAAATTTCCATGGATTTTATCGACAACCTTTCCCGTTCTCGTACTGGTCATAATAGCCTATGGGTGATAGTTGATAGACTTACAAAATCCGCCCATTTTATTCCCGTTCGGTCCAATCGGACCGTACCCCTTTTGGCCAAACTCTTTATCAAAGAAATTGTTAAATTGCATGGAGTTCCTACTTCTATTGTTAGCGATCGTGATCCATTGTTTACTAGTGGATTTTGAAGAGTCTTCAAAAAGATTTGGGAACAAAGTTTAACTTTAGCACCGCCTATCATCCTCAGTCTGATGGACAAACTGAGCGTATGAATCAAACTCTTGAAGATCTTCTTCGTGCATGTGTTCTTGATTTTGGTGGAAGTTGGGAAGATCATATTTCTCATGTTGAGTTTTCCTATAATAATAGCTTCCAATCTAGTATTGGTACGACACCTTTTGAGGCACTCTATGGAAGGCCATGCCGATCTCCTTCTTGTTGGCTTGAGGCCGGTGAGAAGCTGGTTTTAGGTCCAGATTTTATTCGTGATTCCACAGAAAAGATTGACCTTATTCGTCATAGGATGAAAGAAGCTCAAAGTAGGCAAAAATCCTATGCCGATAACCGAAGAAGGAAATTAGAATTTGCTATGGGAGATTTGGTGTTTATTCGTGTTTCACCTATGAAGGGTGTTGTGCGTTTCAATCGATCGGGAAATTTAGCACCTCGATATATTGGTCCATTTCCCATCACCGAACGTATTGGTTCCATGGCTTATCGCCTTTTATTCCCGGCTCAGTTTTCTGCTATTCATGACGTGTTTCACATTTCTCAATTACGGAAATGCCTTCGAGATTCCGATTCTATTCTTAAGCCCGGTGTTATTGAAGAAATTGAAGTTTCACCTATTTGACTTATGAGCAACATCCTATTCGCATCATCGCTTCGAAGGTTGAGCGCCTTCGAAATAAAGATGTTCATCTTGTGAAAGTTCAATGGTTCTCAAATCCTAAGGATTGCTCTTAGGAATCTAAAGAATTCATCGAGCGAACACATCCGGGCTTACTTTCTCGCGTTCTTTGAGGTGAACTTTTCATTTCAAATTTCTTTTGTGTAGATATGCTTTTATGGTTGTTACTTCTTAATTTTCTTCTTAAATATTACGAGGACGCAATTTCTTTAAGGAGGGGAGTCCGTAACAACCCGTATATTTATCGATTGTATATTTAAATATTGTATTTAAATATTTCACCATTAGTCGGATTATTGTCCGGAAAGCTACTTTTTGTAAACGGTCGAATTAGGATTTGAGACCACATCCGTTGAGTTCAAAATGGGGTTTGCAACCTTTTTAAGTATAAACTTTGATATGTTTGGAGCTAGCTAAAAATTTGACCTTTTTCACTTTGGGTTTGGGTTTGGGTTCAGCCCACTAGCCAACTTAATACCCCAAACTGAACCACTTCTCTTCATTCATTCCCTCTTCCTTATCTTTTCAGTTCTAAAGAGAATAATGGAGGAAAAGAAAAAGAATTAAAATCATAAGCCCTAGTTTCCATTTGCAGATCAAGTTCTAGCTCCAAATTCAAAGTGAAGCATTGGTAAGTGTCATCTCCTTCTTCTCCAACTCATTCTCTCTTTGATTTCAAAAAATTCCTAAACCTAATTTGGGAAATGTTTCTCTTTTAAGCTTAGATTCAAGCTTCTTGTGTTGAGATTGAAGTGTGGTTGATCTTCCCTTGTCTTCAGGCTTCTCATTCATCGTTTTTGGGTTTAAAGGTGAGATTTTTATCTCACATCTATGTCTACAACTATCTTTGATTGCTGGGTATGAACTCCTAACACTTATTCATGTGCATTTGCTTTTGATTTGGATTGGTTTTGTGAATATTCCAATTTTTGGTGTTTTGAAGTCAAACCTTTAAAAATCATAGCTTTGGTGTTTGACCATGCTTTTGGCGATGCATCAAAGGGCCTACAGGGCTAGGAAACTGATTTGTGTAAACCCCTAGTACCGTTGCTCGACCGATTGCAATTCGGAAGGAATTAGCCTTCATTTACATAGGCTTGAAAGTGCAGGAAACAGTTTCCAGTCAAGTGGAATTTTGGGCCAGTCGACTGACCTGCTACCTGAGCACTTCCCAGGCTCTGGTCCAGTCGACTGGCATACTGAGTCCTGTCGACTGACCAGCATCCTGCGTATATTCCGGGACTGAGTTCAGTCGATTGAACTCAGTGAGCCAGTCAACTGACCTGCTCTTAAATGCCTATTATGCCTATTTTTGCCTATTTTGTTTATGATTCCAATTTTTATCGATTCGTTTTGATTCCTAGATGATGCTATCAATTATTCGACTTTGATGACTTCTAACATGGGATTTTTGGAAATATCCATTTTGATGGATTTGATATCGATTTCTTTGGAATTAATTCACGTCTTCGTATGTGAATTTTAGTGATTGATTATTTCTACAATCATTTTTGTGCTTTGTCACTTTAAAAATATAAAGGTTTCAATACTAGTAGTAAATGTCAAACTCTTTTATCAAAACAATTTCAACTATATTTTCAATATCAAGCTTGTTTCTCAAACCGTTTTCCAATCTACTAGCATATACAAACCTTTACCTCACTCGTATGAGAAATCTAATTAAACGACTTAGTAAAACAAGTGGTATGAAATGCTTGCGTTTACTTCGTTGGTTAATTCTTAGACTTGTTCGATTGAATCTCTTGTGACAATTTTCGAGTGGAGATCTACAATTTGTTCGTAAATATTTAAGTTAAGCTAGTGGTTATGGGACATGAAGCTAAGCTCATATATTTACTAGCTTAGTGTAATTGACACTTTTTGATGATCGATGATGATCGTTTTATGGTTTAGACTAGCAATGTGGGATGTCTCTTTGTCCACGTGGGGGGACTATACCTCGATTTTGAGGAGCTTCGGCTGATCAGGAGGAGCTTCGGCTCATCAGGGGGAGCTTCGGCTCATAGTCCGCAATGGGGGACTATACCCTGTCAGGAGGAGCTCCAGCTCATTTTTATGGAATAATGACCCATTTTTTGATACACGTGTTGGTGAGTTTTCATGCTCCTATCTTGTGATAGGTCTTTTCTCCCTTTTTTTGTGATTTCTGGATTTCCGTTGATGATTTCTAGAATTTGTATTTCACCAATTTTCGTGATTTACATTGATAAGTTTTATCAATATTTGTGCATTGGTCAATTTGTGTGTCATTAACTTTTATGATTGGCATTGATATAATTGTCAATATTTATGGTTTAGTGAATAAAAATAAAGAGTATGACATTCCTTTTTATCTTTGAGAAGATTCTTGTGATATTGATTAATCTCTTGTTGATTTTCAGTTACTTACTTATCATAGTATGGCTTTATGGTTATCTTACGTTTTTGTCATATCTCTTATTCTATATCATTTTATCTGATATTTATAGTTAGACTGATCCGTTTATTATTTTCTTATTAAATAATACTCGGGTCAGACCGAGATGTTACAGGTGCTTCTGCTTGACTTCTCATCTGGGATTATTATCCCTACTTTTGGCTAACTACTTAGATTAGTAGTTTTTGGTTGTAAACATTTGAGATATAGACTCATTGATGTATACTTATTCTTTTGTGTAGTACTTATAACTATTCTTTTATGATATTGTGGATCTTGTTTGACCACTACTCTGATAAACACTTTTATGTGTAGTATTCATATCTGTTTCCACCTTTGTGATATGAATTATCTGTGACTGATTTGTGTTATGTTTATTTCTATATTTGTTTCCGAAGATATTATAGCCACTGTGTAGTAGCTTTGAGCTTGCATCGGTACGTCGGATTCCCTCTTGAAATGCGAGATATATTTTTATCTGGCATATCGGTACTCGCATAAAGCAATTACATGGATGGTCGCTCCTCAACAGCCTTATTCTCCGCGCTAGTTGAATGCATTACCCCATAGTGTCCTTGGCTAGCGTGGGTATAGAGGTGGGTCGTCACAGCTTGGTATCATAGCCAAACTTTGGAACAATGTAGAATAATTTAACAAGGATCATCTTCCTATGTCCATCTTAGGAGTCATGCCTTAGGATTTTATTCGAGACATTGGGCCCGTTTTATCCTATTTTCTTTGTGATTCCTTGTTTGGGATTCATTTTGAGAATAATTTTTTCTTCTTCTTTCTTTCTTTCTTAAGGATGAGGAGATGGCTAGTTCTGGCAGTCCTAGCGCTGGTCAGTCCAGTAGTCCTTCTCTGGATGGCGTATTCATGTCTGCCTAACAAATTTTGGATCTTGTAAAGAATCAAAGGTTTATCTGCGCTTTGAATAAGAACCCCGAAATGGTTTTACTTCTGAAACTTGAAGTTCCTTTCAAGCAGCTTGTGGATATCACTCTTCGACATGAAGAGGTTGGTAAAGGAAGTGATAGTGATATTGGGATTTCCAAGAAGAGGCATATTAAGTTCAAAAGCCCTAATCCCAATAAGAAGGTGAAGCCAACTACTTTGGTAGCAAAGATTCCAATCCCTAATTGTGGAGGATGCTACAATTGTAATTCTAAGGAACACTATGTAACTAAGTGTCCGAAACCCCTTACTTGCCGCCATTACAAAATTTCGGGTCATTATTTATCTTCTTGCCCCAAACTTCAAAGTAGGAGAGAGGGAAAATTGAAAGTTATGCAAGCCCCTTGTGTCACTTCTCTTGGTCAAGGTATTTCTCATTCAATCCTTGATGTCATTTTATTTGTGATTATCTTTTTCGAGTTCTTATTGATATGAGTTCATCTCATTATTTTGTATCAAAAGAACTTGTTGATTCTTTTTCTTTAAATATTTTGGGCTTGATGACTTCTTTGAGAATTGCGAATCTTGATGGTGGATCCGCAACACTTAGTTTGCTTGCTTTGAATTGGTATCGAGACTATTTTATGTGATTTTTCTTTCCGAGCCGATTTTTACTAAGGCTTTGGAATTGATTTTTATATGGATTGGCTTAATCATTATGAATCCATATCCTATGTCTCGAGTGGACTATTCATCTTCAACATTCTTAATCTGTTAAGCAGATATCTATCTTTCTTTGTGATTTCGATTCCAATTTGATGACATCATTTTATTCTTTAAACCCACATGATGAAAAAACGTTAATTTTCTCATTCGGGTAGTTTTTGGAATTTTTGGGTATTTTTGAGCTTGTCTTAGGATTATCACCTAAGAAATCTTTTGAGTGGTGTTAAGGTCTTTTTAGCTCGACCTTGCCACCGGTTTTCATTTGCTACGAATTGCGGAAGTTAGCATTCCACTTACCGCATTCCGCACTCGTTATGATTCTTATGAATGACTTAGTACGTCATTCAGTTTGTCCATCTTATTTCATTTATTTTATAAACCGAGTATTCTATGAATAGTTTGATGAGACCATTCTTGTATTTATTGGTTTTGGATGAAAATAGCAATTTAAAAATTTTACAAATCTTTTTCATAAGATTTATTTATAAGTATAGTTGGATTTTGTTCTTAAATGAGCAAATAATATTCTTAAAACCTTTTAAGAGACATTTTGTCATATAGAGCATGATTTTGTGATTGTATTGCCCATTTAGCGTTTTAAGAATTCTGGTCGATGCGCTTAATCAACGTTATCGATAGGAATCTCCTAAACGCTTTGATGAGACAATCAGACACAGTAAATTAACTTGTAAAAAGTAAATTTTTCTAGAAAGATAATTACATAAAGCGTCTGAACGGGGAAGAGTCAGGCTCTAGATGTAAGGTGACTCATCGGGCAAAGCGTTCGAAGAAACCGCATGCGAATCGGCATCCGTTCGGGAGATTTTCTTCCTTCCTAACTTCATTTCCAGAACCTTGCAATATTCAGTCGACTGAATATAGTTTAGGGTACTGAACTGGAGTAGAAACCAAACTCCAAAGGGGAGTACAAAGTAGTGAACTGGGGGTTGTTGTGTTTAGTCGACTAGACTCAATCGAATGAATGAGTGCCCACTCGACCGAACCCCTGAGTTAGTGAAGACTTTAGGAGATCTTTTTCCCCCATTCGATTATGGTTCTTCATGACATCTTAGCACGACTTAAGTGAGGTTCTATGTTACTTGAGGAAGCAGGGCAAGGCAAAGCTTGTGGTACGAATGCGAATGTTGACTGATTCCTTTGGATTCAACAACAATCGAGCACAAGGTTTGTACGATGATCGGTCACATGATCAAATCTGATAAGTTTGTACAATCGAATGAGTAGTTCGTATCTTCGGGGGCTGACCCTGGAGGTATGTATTGATATATAAATTGTATCAGTCTTATATTAGTGACCGTGTATAATATTGATCTTGCATTAGTGATCATACATCGTATTGGCCTTATATGAGTGGTCGTGCATATTATTAGATCCTGATAGACACCTAGGTACGTTAGTCTGCTAGCTATATTTATTATGGGATCGCGGTAAATGTTTGGGTACGTTCGTGTGCTGGCTATGCTAGTTCGTGAGATGATGGTTTTGATGACAACAACCTTAGAATAGATTATAAAATATAAATATTAACATTATAAGTTTAGATATATATGCATATCCAGGATTTAACCATGCAGGTACCAAAAATGAAGACTGTACATCATAGAGATTCAGGATATCGAGATAGAAGACTCACGAGTATCAAGATTATCAAGGTTTCAAGATTTCAAGGCTAAGTATTTTTATTAGGAATTTTGTTAAAACTCGTAGAAAAGCACTGGCATCTTAAAATCCAATTTATTTGTGGAATGGAATCCACTTCGAGCCTGTTAAAGGGATGGAACCCTAAATAGGATGGAACCTACGAAAAATCTAGTGGAAAATTGTTTTGTATCCGCTAACTTTTTATTCAAAATGATTTTTCAAAATTATATCATGTTTTCAAATTGTTTTTCAAAACTTTCCTTTTAAAAGATTCAAAACTCTCTATCCTAATTTTAAATAATTTTAGCCTCGGAATTATCTTTAATTTCAAAGTCAAATTACTCCTGATTTTAAACTATCTTTTAATATAATATATTTAATTTTTAAATATTTATACTTAGATTTAAATATAAAATTATAGTTAAAGTCTATATATATTATTCTCTGTATTTACTTATGAATTTTAACTATAGTCATGTATATTTATAAAGTTTAAAATAGTTTTAATATAAAATAAAAGTTATTTTCAAAGAAAATCAAAACACCAAAAAATCCTTTGGGACGTCGACATGCTCAAGTACCCCATCGATATGGTGTCAGTTGAGTTCAAAATTTAAATGTCAAAAGAAGTGTCTATTCGCCATAACTCTTCATGAATGGACATGGCTTTTGTTCTTCTATAAATAGGGGTTAGTTTCAACGAATTTTATAACAGATTTTCTGGTTTTTCACTCCTTTTCTTCTTCCACATTTCTTAATACATATTCTTACCATTATCTACCGAAATCAACATTGAATCGAACTCGATTACTTCTAGTTTGATTCTCTATCACTATCTCTACAAGGTTCTCAGTGCTATTCAGAGTTATAGACTTCGTTGTAATCTATTAAGCGAGAAAAGGTGTGATTGTAGCCTTGGAAATCAATCAAGAGAGAAAAGGTGTGATTGTAGCCTTGGTAAATCAATTGGGTAAACTTGTGGCCCGGAAATCAAGTATCTCTACCTAAAGGATAGAAATTCTGAAGGGTGTACCTCGTAGCCTTGAAATCGAGGGTGTAATTGTACAATTGCTTTTGAAAGGAAATCCGTACTTGTGTTGCGGGACTGGATGTAGGGTAACTCCGAACCAGTATAAAATCTGGTGTGTTCTTTCCTTTACAGCTTTTATTTTATTTCTGCATCTGTGTTTGTTTCTGTGATCATATATGCGTCTGTATATTGCATACATCGGTGTCTAAATTAACATAAACTCAAAAAGATTTAGCAATTCTTTATTAACACTATCCATCCCCCCACTAATGTTAATCCTAGCCTTAAGATTCATAATCCGCATGTCTCACTACTGGTATCAGAGCGAGGTTTTCAAAGTTTCATAATCTGATTTTTGAAAAAGTTTTTAAAATGGCTATATTTGTTAATATTAGTTTAGAAGTGTTCAAACCATCATTGTTTCTTGAGTTTGCATATAATCAATATTCAAATTCAAGTTGTCTACCAAGATTGTTTGATGTGCAAGAATCATGCTTTATGGGTGTAGAGGAATTAATCCACAACGGACAAATTGTGCAGATCAGAAAGAACAAATGGATACTTGATCTTGGATGTTCTAGACACATGACTGGCAATCCAGATATACTGAATGATATAATATACAAAGATGGAGGACTGGTTAACTTTGGAGACAATTCCAAAGGATATGTGATTGGCATCGGCAAAGTTCGTAATTCTGAAACTCCTACTATTACTAATGTTTTGCTAGTTAAGAATCTGAAACATAATCTGCTAAGTATAAGTCAACTGTGTGATAAAGGATATAAAATTAAATTTGAAAAAGAAAATTTTCACATTAAAGATAATAATCCAGCCATTATATTTGAGGGATTCAGGAAAAAGAATATTTATATTCTTAGTATGAAAGTTTCAAATGATAACCTGTGTCTGTTGGCAAATAAAAGTGACCCTTGGATTTGGCATAAAAGATTTGGGCATTTAAATTTCAAACTCTTATCTAGATTGTTAAAACATGATTTAGTAAGAGGTCTCCCTAAAATGAATTTTAAAGTAGATAGTTCATTTTAAAGTAGATGGTTTTGATGACAACATACAGTTAAAAGGTATGATTTCAACTTCAAAACCTCTTGAATACTTCATCTTGATTTATTTGGTCCATCTCAAATTCTTTCAATAAATCATAGTAAATATGTTTTTGTAATTGTAGATGATTATTCTAGATTTACATGGACAATATTTTTGAAACATAAAAGTGATACTTTTGAATGTTTTAAGACATTTTCAAAAAGAATTCAAAATTAATTTTCTCTAAAAATTATAACTATTCGAAGTGATCACGGTGGTGAATTTGAAAATGAAAAGTTTGAGGAATTCTGCAATAAAAAGGGAATAACCCACAATTTTTCATTTCCAAGAACTCCACAACAAAAACAAGTAGTAGAACGTAAAAATAGAACGATTCAAGAGTGTGCGAGAACTATGCTTACAGATAGTAATTTACCAAAGAATTTTGGGCAGAAGCAGTTGCCACCGCCTGTTATATTTTAAATAGAATTTTAATTAGACCTCTAACTGATAAGACATCTTATGAACTTATTTATTCAAAGAAACCTAAGGTATCTTATTTCAAAATTTTTGGAAGTAAATGCTTTATTTTAAATACAAAAGATAATTTAGATAAAATTGATCCTAAATCCGAAAAAGGTATCTTTATCGGATATTCTAATAGAAGTAAAGCGTACAGAGTGTTTAATTTAAAAACTAATTCCATTAAAGAAACAATGCATGTTTTATTTGATGAAAATTTTAAATTTTTTGAAGATACAAATGATGAAGAGGATTTAATCACTCAAAATCAAGAATCAGTTGAAACTAATAATGAAATTAATCATCCTAATAAAAGGACAAAACTTTTAAAAGAACATCCTATAGAAAATATACTGGAAGATATGCAATCTGTTGTTAAAACTAGAAATCAACTAAGTTAAATGAGTAATTCAGCTTTTATATCAACTATTGAAACCAAAAATCCAGAAGAAGCATCAACGGATGATTCATGGATTTTGGTTATGCAAGAAGAATTAAAACAATTTACTAGAAATGATGTTTGGGAACTTGTTCCTAGACTAGAAAATAAAACTATAATTGAAACTAAATGGGTTTATAAAAATAAAATGAATAAACAAGGAGAGGTAGTTAGAAATAAAGCTCGATTAGTCGCTCAAGGTTATTGTCAAGAAGAAGGAATAGATTTTGATGAAACCTTTTCTCCCGTAGCAAGATTAGAAGCTATTAGGATTCTAGTTGCTTTCGCAAATCATAATAATTTCAAATTATTTCAAATGGATATTAAAAGTGCCTTTTTTAAATGGATTTGTAAAAGAAGAAGTATATGGTGAACAACCACCACTTTTTGAAAATGATAAATTAACAAATCATGTTTACAAACTTAAGAAAGCATTATATGGTCTAAAACAAGCTCCTAGAGCCTGCTATGATAGATTATGATCTTATTTATTGCAATTTAATTTTGAAATTGGTAAAGTAGATAATACTCTTTTTATTAGAAGAAATAAAAATGATATTCAACTAGTACAAGTTTACGTAGATGACATCATTTTTGGTTCAACTAATTTTGAAATGATTAAAGAATTTTCTGAAATAGTGACAAAAGAGTTTGAGATGAGTCATATGGGTGAACTAAATTTCTTTTTAGGATTACAAATAAAACAATTTGATAATGGTATCTTTATTAGTCAAGAAAAATATGCTAAAGACCAAATTAGAAAATTTGGTTTGACCACTGTGAGTGGAAAACCCACTCCCATGGAAACCAATGAGTACCTTAGTAAAGAAGATCTCTCGAGAGATGTAGATCAAAAACTATATAGAGGAATGATTGGATCACTACTCTATATTACTGCTAGTAGACCTGATATCATGCATAGTGTTTGTGTCTGTGCCAGATATCAATCCCAACCTAAAGAGACCCACTTAAAAGCCGTAAAACGAATCATAAGATATGTTAAACACACATTTGATTATGGTTTATTCTACCCTAAAAATGATTCTTTTAACTTAATATCTTACTGTGATGCTGGCTATGCTGGTTGTAAATCAGACCGAAAAAGTACAAGTGGGACTTGTCACTTTTTGGGGCATTCTCTAGTTTCTTGGCTTAGTAAAAAGAAAAACACAGTTTCTTTATCAAACAACTGAAGCAGAGTATATTTCTGCTGCTTTGGCTTGTTCTCAAGTAATATATATGCAACAAACCTTAAAAGATTTTGGTTTAAATTTTTCAAAATCACTAATTTATTGTGACAATTCGAGTGCAATAAATTTATCCAAAAATACTACTCAACATGATCGAACTAAATATATTGATATCAGACGTCATTTTCTCAGAGATAATATAAGTAAGGAAGTAGTTACTCTCGATTATATCAATTCTGAAAATCAAATTGCTAATATTTTAACAAATCCCTTAAATGAATCAATTTTTACTAAATTAAGAAGAGAATAGGTATTTGTTCTATAACTGAAATATAAAGTATAAATAACAAGTATAGTTAATAATTAATATTGAAATCAAATAGTAAAAATTAAAAGGACCATGTCGACATCCCCCATATACCCATGTCGACATGCAACGTTTTCAAATTTTGAAATTTTTCCCACCAAAATTCAAAATAATTGGTTATATATTCTTCACATTTTCGAAATTTAACTCATCCTTTTTGTTATCTCTCTGAAATCAAATAATCAATGGCTTCCTCTTCCAAATCAAACATAAAATCAACATTTTCATTCCTCTCTCCTACGTCTGGTCCATTTCAACGTACTACTCTCGCTCGTGTGACTAAAATAGAGGACCTCTGAAGGATGCACTTCAGATGATGACTGAAATTCAAGTGACTCAACCTCGTATGGCAAAGGAACAAGAGAGGCAAGGCAAGATTCTTAGGAATTTGCAAAAATTCCTAATGGATAACCAGGCCAACCCTATCTTGATTGATGAATACTCTTCACTCAATCAAGAACAAGAGGCCAACGAAGAAGAAGAAGAAGAACCCATGGAAGAAGCGCACAAGGAGGATGATGACCAAGTCGTGTGTGTTGGAGAAGTGTGTTTTGACAAGAATGGGAATCTTGTCGAACAACGTGGAAATTTCTGTTTCCACTATCCAAACTGTTCGATTCATAGATCTCCTATGTTTAAAAACATACAATAGTTTCTTTTCTTTCTGCTCCATTGTTGTTTTTGTTTCTTTATGTTTTCTAAACGCTCATGTATATACAACTTCATACGTAATAAATAACTCGTGTTCTTATATGAGTTTTAATTATAAGTACTATCGTGAATTCTTAGTTAGGATAGTTAATAGTTTAGGACTATGTTTTAGTATTAGATTTAAGTGGTTACTTATGATAACACTATCATTATAATCACATGTCATAGGGTGTTAGTTTTAAGGGGAGTTATACAGTTTGGAGTGAGTTTTTTGTTGTTGACAAAGGGGGAGAAATATAAAATAGGGTAGTTAGGCATAAATTAAGGGGGAGATTATTAGTTTTAGGGGGAGTTATTAGGATAGAAGTAATATTTTATAAACAAAGGTTGTCATCATCAAAAAAGGGGAGATTGTTAGTTCGCGAGATGATGGTTTTGATGACAACAACCTTAGAATAGATTATAAAATATAAATACTAACATTATAAGTTTAGATATATATGTATATGCAGGAGTTAACCACGTAGGTACCAAGAATGAAGACTGTATAGTATAGAGATTCAAGATATCGAGATAGAAGACTCATGAGAATCAAGATTATCAAGATTTCAAGGTTAAGTATTTTTATTAGGAATTTTGTTAAAACTCATAGGAAAGCACAGGCATCTTAAAATCCAATTTATTCGTGGAATGGAATCCACTTCGAGCCTGTTAAAGGGATGGAACCCTAAGTAGGATGGAACCAACGAAAAATCTAGTGGAACATTGTTTTGTATCCGCTAACTTTTTATTCAAAATGATTTTTCAAAATTATATCCTATTTTCAAAATGCTTTTCAAAACTTTCCTTTTAAAAGATTCAACACCCTTTATCCTAATTTTAAATAATTTTAGCATCAAAATTATCTTTAATTTCAAAGTCAAATTACTCCTGATTTTAAACTATCTTCTAATATAACATATTTAACTTTTAAATATTTATACTTAGATTTAAATATAAAATTATAGTTAAGGTCTATATATATTATTCTCTATGTTTACTTATGAATTTTAACTATAGTCAAGTATATTTATGAAGTTTAAAATAGTTTAGTATAAAATAAAAGTTATTTTCAAATAAAATCAAAACACCAAAAAATCCTTTGGGATGTCGATATGCCCAAGTACCCCATGTCGACATGGTGTCAGTTGAGTTCAAAATTTAAATTTCAAAAGAAGTGTTTGTTCGCCATAACTCTTCATGAATGGACATGGCTGTTGTTCTTTTATAAATAGGGGTTAGTTTCAACGAATTTTATATCAGATTTTCTGGTTTTTCACTCCTCTTCTTATTCCACATTTCTTAATACATATTCTTACCATTACTCTGCCGAAATCAACATTGAATCGAACTCGATTACTTATAGTTTGATTCTCTATCACTATCTCTACAAGGTTCTGAGTGCTATTCAGAGTTATAGACTTCTTTCTAATCTATTAAGCAAGAAAAGGTGTGATTGTAGCCTTGGAAATCAACCAGGAGAGAAAAGATGTGATTGTAGCCTTGCTAAATTAATTGGGTAAACTTGTGGCTCGGAAATCAAGTATCTCTATCCAGAGGATAGAAATTCTGGAGGGTGTACCTCGTAGCCTTGAAACCGAGGGTGTAATTGTACAATTGCTTTTGAAAGGGAATCCGTACTTGTGTTGCGGGATTGGATGTAGGGTAACTTCAAACCAGTATAAAATCCTGTGTGTTCTTTCCTTTATTGCTTTTATTTTATTTCTACATCTATGTTTGTTTCTGTGATCATATCTTTGTCTGTGTATTGCATACATCGGTGTCTAAATTAACATAAACTCAAAAAAAATTAGTAATTCTTTATTAACACTATTCACCCCCCTCCAGTGTTAATCCTAGCCTTAAGATCCGTAATCCGCATTTCTCATAAGCTATACTTATTATAAGATCAAGATAGATGTCTAGGTACGTTAGTGTCCTGACTCTATGTATTATACGACCTAGATAAATGAATGGGTATGTTAGTGTGCTGGCTTTATTTATTATTAGATCCTAATAGACATCTGGGTACATTAGTGTGCTGGCTATACTTATTATAAGATCATGGTAGATGTCTAGGTACGTTAGTATGCTGGCTCTATTTATTATAAGATCGGGATAGATGTCTGGGTACATTAGTTTATTGACTATTTTTTTTTTATAAAATATAGATACATGTTTGGGTACGTTAGCGTACTAACTCTAATTTTTATTGAACTGCGACAAATGACTGAGTACATTGGTGTACAAGCCCTATTTATCTTGAATCATTGGGTCGTGATAATTGTCCATTATTGATTTCACTCGTCAGTAACGACGGGTATTGATTTGTATTCCTTAGTTATCTTCCATTGTATGTTGTGTGAGTTATTAGTTGATTTTTATTTTTATTTTTACATTTACTATTATTTTGTACTTCGCGATAGACTTATATTATGATCACCATATTTTGGAGGTTGTGTTACTTTTGTCTTAGTATGATATTTATGTTTCAATCATATTATACTAGTTATGCTGACTCGTTGAGTACAGGAGAAGAGCATGTTATGGTATGATCCCATACTTTTGAGATGAGTTTACTGTACTTATTTATATGTAGTCCGGATTACCCTTGAGCCACGTCTTTGGAGACCACTGGCTGTGAGTTGGTTGTTTCCTGTTTATTTTATATAGTTTTGGTATACCGTATTTTGAGATAGTTCCCCACACATTGGGCTTTATGTCTAACCTGCATTATATCTTTATCTGCTTATGTCATGACCACTCTTGGGTACTTGATTGAGTAGTATCGAGAGTCAGGTGCTTTGGGAATACTATAGCAGGTTGTGCAGTAGGAGCATTTTAGAGGCGTTGCATCGATATGTTGGATACGTATATTTGATATTTCTAGTAGTACATGATAGATCTGCTATATGTATATGAAACTATTGTATCAGATATTTATTCAAAACTCCATGCTTTTGGAGTTCATGTATTTTGAATTTTTGTACAGATACTTATTTATCTGCTGCTTCTGCTAGTGCAATCTCCTATATATTGTCATTCTATTAAGTTCATGTATATTTGGTATATCATATGTTGTCATTTCGTTGAGAGGTCTTACTGATGTCTTGGTTTAGTGTTTTGTTCTAATTCTACCCTGATAATCCGTCATTTTAGGTTTTCTCGAAGGGTGGTTTGTTACAATATTGCTATTGAATTTTATATCTTATTAACTTTTGCATACAAACTCTTATTCATGCGCGATTTATTCCATTGGACTCGTGATAGAATTTCAGATAACTTAGCATGTGGATTATTAAGTTTTGTGGCCGTTTGCAAAAGCGTATTGGTGTGGTTTATGTATGTATTTTTATTACTTAAGGTTTAAAAATAATAAATGCATATCCATTGATTTAAATTTTACAATTATTGATATATGTTATGTTATATTGATGACTGTTTGGATATTGTGAAATTTTTGGATATGTTGTGCCTAGGGTTGATTGTTTATTGCTGATTGTCGTATTATTAGATGTTTAATTGTAATTAATTATGCATATAAAATTTGAATGTAATCAACTAAAATAAAATGGATGAAATTGTATAATAATTGGAAAATTAGATAAATAAATTAGAAATAAGGTTATTTGCATATATTGGGTCATATTTGTATAATAACGACGATTAACAAATTAAACAAGAATCGAGGTAAGAAATTTAATAATATTAATGCAATCATGTTATTATTTATGATTTTCTGAAGAAATCCATGAATAAAAAAAGTCTTTTTAATCTAAATTTGGGGTTTATTATTATTTATAGTGATATTTTATAAATAACAATATGCTTTTGTGCAGGTTATGTTGGTTTGAGTAAGTTAAAATATACTGGATTTTGCCATGTTTATAGTGAAATATTATTATTATTATTATTTAAGTAATAAAATAAAAGATATTTTGAAGTAATAATGATAATAATAAAGATATGTTTCAAAAAGTTTTTTGATATAAATTATTACTATTTTAAGATAAATAACAATAAAAGGGATTTTGAAGTTTAATATAAAATACTGTTATTTTTGAGGTGAATAGCAATAAATTAATTTCAAAAAATATTAAAGTGGTTTCAGTATATATAATTATTTCGACATAAAATGATAACATTATCGTTTTGAAAAGTAATTTCACGTAAATTACTACCTTCGAAGGGAAAATACGATGTTTTGCTGGATTTGAAGTAATTAGTATAATAAAGGAATTTGAAATATATTATCCTTTTGGTAGAATTATTATCGTTTTGAGATAAATTAAAGTTCTTTTATAATAAAAAATAATAAAAAGATTTTATAATTAAAAGAAAACTAGGTCGTATATATGATGTTTTGGATAAATGTATATGTGATTGATTATTCATTTGAATTATCGCATATAGTGTTTTAGATGATGAAATCGTATTTGGATTTGTTAACTATGGTTTTATTGTGTTTAAGTTTGTGTTACTAATATAGTAGTTTAGTGCACATTTGGTGATTTGGTGTTTGTATTACTAATATAGCGGATTAGTATGCAATTTGTAGCTTTGTGTCTGTATTGCTAATATAATGACTTACTACACATTTGATTGATTTATACTTGCATTGCTGTTGCATCACTAATAGTGGATATAGTACATGTGTGAGTATATATGTTGTGATTAGTTTATTTGATGTTTAGGATTGACATTGAGTGTTATAGCGATGTTTAATGGCTAAATGTGCTATTATTGTTGTTACCCCATATTTACAATGATCAATTGTGATGGTTTTGTAGGATCAGTATTTTTTGTTTGCTTTGGTTGCGTGAATGTTGTGGTTTTTTTGTGCTAACAAGTATTTGAATGCAGGAGAAGGGAATGAAATATAACTATGTGAACTTGATCCCGAAAGGGTATGCAGGCAATCTTTTTATATGCAATAGCTCACGGTTCCTGCATGGAAAATGAACAAACATCTCCAATCAAATTAATAATAATAGATTCAACAGAAAATATAACGTTGGAAAGTAAGTGACACACAGATTTATAGTGATTCAGCCATAATGAGCCTACGTCCACTGTTCATATTTATTATTTTCCTTATATCTTAGTTTGTATAAGAGTTTTTATTTGTAATACAACTATATATGATTGAATATAATAAGCTGGGAGCTCGGTTGGGCTATTTTTGTAGCATAGAGGCTTGAAGCTCAAAAATTATCCACATGGCTACAAATGCTTGGATATTTATAGAGGTGAAGTGGTGATGTGATTAATTTAGTAAGTCAACAAATTTCCATGTATAGTCTACCCAAATAGAATATTTCCATATACAAAAGATAAGATTGCCAATTTTCAAATATATTCGTATTTTATTCCATATATATCTTGCTTGATTCGGCTGGAAACTCATTCCGAGGTTGGTTGGTTCGGTGAAATGCGTGTGGTCATCTTATTGGCTACATTCTTACACCTCTCTTGTAAGTTCAATAAGAACCTTTCTCCTTGGTTTGGTAAGCACAAAATCCACCGACCAAAAAATCCTTCCTAGTACCTTAGGTGCCGAATAGGATCTCTTGTTCACTACCTAAGCTACCGAACCGGGGAGAGGGGGAGGGGAGGGGAGGGTCACCTCCACTCTAACCCCTTTGTTTCTCTTTCCATGCTACCTTTTTCTTGCCTAGTCCTGGCTTTCTTCAAAGTCTTTTTCTCTTGGGCTAAACCGGCCATAACACCTCACCCTCAAAATCTTAGCTCGTAAACTATAAGATGGGCTTTGTTGAATGTCCTTTTAACCTGCTCTCATTAGTAATTGCTCTTGCACTTCAATTCGGTCTGGAGTGCTATTAGTTTAGTGGCCAATGATGGGTTCGGCACCCCACTATTCAATACTGAGCTAGACTGACTCCTATATAAACTACGAAGCATCTTCCCACCTAGTACCATACATCTTTTCCCTGGTTCCTAGACTTTTTAAGACCGTTCACCTCCTCTCGAGCTACAAATGCCGACCTCGACCCAAATGGCTTCAAACCATCATAATCATCATCTAGGGTCATCATTTGATCAAGTAAGCACCTTTGTCTTCCTTTACATCCATATTGACGAGTTGCGTATAATAATTCATGTTTTATCCGGTGAAGGTAGTTGGATTAGGGTTTAGTTTACCTAGTTTCGGTTGTCGAGTGAGATTTTACACAAGTCTCTTCAGACCAGAGTTCGGTTTTGAGTTAGTTTTTAAATAGTATTAGAATATTTAAATTAAGATTACTTATAAACCTATTTTTTTTATCTATATGCACATACCTTTGCACGCACAAGCACATTTACTCTTTTGTGATAATATGTGAAGCGGATTATTATATTAGATAGGTATGTAAAAATTCGCAAGACTCGTTCACAGACGGTATCTAGAGATTAGGGTCCCTCTTCTTCCATACTTCCGGAGCCTACGCCGTCGGTGTGTCACTCTAACTAGCCTAGTTCTGCTTCTTTCTAGTGAATGGATATGGGACATCCAAACTTTTGGTATATCTTATCGACTCCGAGCCTTCTACCCTAATTTCTAAGCTGTTAGGTATTATCATGGCCACTCACGATATCCCTAGAAAGGATATCCTTTTTGCCACTCCTGAACAATGGGCAAACGCTCCACCAAAAGGGTACATGACCTAATCTCGATATCATTGCATGGTCGGAGCCGCATCTTCTCTTCCCCAATGGATCACAGGCTTCCTTGTGTATTTGAAGATTGCTCCATTCCAGTTGCATCTTAATGAATAATCCATCCTTAGCAGCCTCTATGCTATTTTCGAGATGGAGTTCCAGATACCACCTACTCATCATCAAATCAGGTTCCCCTATGTTATAAAGAGAATAATGGAAGGTTCTCTTTTACTTATCTTACAGCGAGGAGCAAATTTAAGCCCATCGAGAACCTATATTTTAAGTACAGTATGTTCAAACGTAAGTACTTCTTTATACAATATGACTCTCCTTGCTTCCACAAATGGTATTCTGGATGTTAATATCTTGCTTCAACTTGTTTCGTTCCACATTTGTAGTTTCTTCGAAATCTTATGTTTAAATATTAATTCTTCCCCTCTTTGGTGGTTCTCTTCCAAGTGTAGTGAAAGTAGCTATAGAAAAAGATTTAGAAGACATGCTACGAAGATTTCAGCAAATCCCAACAGAGCTCAAAGGAGGTCCCCCGCTTGGTTATTGACGATAATTTAAGGCAGCTTGGATTATTGGCGATCGGTTGCTCAATCAAGAAAGGCATGCAACCCTCCACTCATAAGCCTTCCAAGTAGAAGAAAGGAAAAAACTCGACTACTGGTGAGCTAAGTGAAGCACCATCCTCTTAGCCCACTATTTTCGGTGTCATCCCAACTACGGATCCACTCGGAGTTACCTCCACTGTCCTTATGTGCTCGGAGAAGCCAGAATTAGGCTTTTTCATGGTCAAACCATGTAAAAACGGTCGGCTAAAGACCCTAAGGAAATGGGATGATGATAGTACCCATTCAAAGATATTAGAAGAGGCAAGCTCTCACTCTCATGACATCGAACGTACTACCACGGATCATAGTGAAGTGCATTCCTTTAGATAGATTAGCTTAGACAACTCACTATATTTAGAGGTGGAGGAAGCCTTAGACCACGTTTTTGGCACCAAGGAGGAGGAGGAGGAATGAAACTTAATTTCTGGAGACATTTAGTTTCTGACTACCTTCAAGATCTAGTGCTTAGGATCAATTATGGAGATTCTATGTCAATAGTGGAAATCCATATACAGTTGGTGACCTACGAGGACCCTAAGGGTTTGTACAGATGTTACACACTCTTGAACTCACATTCATTTAGTTACATGTTTATGCCACAGTCACACACTTTTCGAGCACCTTTTCTGATCCTAACCTATCGTATTTTATAATTGCAGGAAGCATGAATTCAAAATGAGAAAAGATACTATCTAAAATGAAGCAATTAGGGCTTGGAACACCTCTTAAGGATGTCAAAAAGGCTGCATCTTCATTCGAACCAAGTGAAAATGTAGGACAACCTCCCATGGAGTTGAATTCAGGGGAAACCGTTCATTACCACCTCGCCAAGGACAAGGCCACCAGAGTCTTAAGGATAGCTTACGGAAAAGTTCCCACCCCTTTGGTAGTGCGTAGTAAATTAAGATCATGAACTTCAATCCGTCCCTCTAAGCCTCCTTAACCTTCATCTTTTCCTTTATCCAATTCAGAAACTTCCAAATAGTAGGAAAAGATGGAAAAGAGGGGAGCGGTAGTCCCTGCTTTCGAGGTAAAAGGTAATGGAAAAGGGAGCAGTTATCATTACCGACCCAATAGACCCAAACTTTAATGAGTTCCAATAACCCTGTCAACCTAGAGATCCTTTGACCCCCTTGCTTGCCGAGGCACTCCCTCTTCCTTTATGGGGTCTATCGAACTTCTAACAGATGGGTTGAGCGGTATGAAGGCCTTGTCAGAGTTTCACGGCAGGGTGATTAAGGCCACGGAAGAGATCAACATGAAAAATGTTGAGAAAAATTTAAAAGTATTCTATTTGAGTAAGCAGTGGCAATAGAGGGAGTTTGATGACAAGAAGGTGGTAGAGACACTGGAGAGGTCTCATATTGAAGAGATTGAGAGGTTCAAAATAGCTCATGCTAAAGAACTAGAGCAACTGAAATGGGATCATTTTTCCAATATCAAGCTACCAAGAAGGAGTATAATGATAAGGCTAGGCAGCTCTTCGATGATTGCGAGAATGTCAAGACTAAATTCACCAAAAGGCCGAATGAGCTCCAAATGATGGTTAAGGGAATAAAGCCCGACATTGCTAATCTAAAGAAGAGGGTTTTGGAGTAGAGAGTTGAGAAAGTCTCTCTCCAAGCAAGCTTAAGGCCCTATCTACAAGCAAGGCTGCCAAGACTTCCAAAGACGAGAAGGTGAAAGCGGAGTGTGGTAAAATAAACAACTACCTGGATTAGGTAGAATCATTTCCTGATGAAATTTACTTTAGAATGTTCATGGAAAGAATCTCATGATGGATGGACGCCTATCAGGAAGCTATGGTTTCAATCCATAGGCGTCTAATCAAAGAAGCTAAAGCTACTAGCAAGCGAGGTGGCTTCCCTTTAGCCTTGATGCTACTGGCGCTCTCTTTTCAACAGAGGAAAAGGAGGTCGTTCGCCTTAATTATATCAAGCCAGCAGAAGCTGAAATGTCCTAAAAAGAAAGGCGGAGAAGAGGAAAGATGGTGGCTCGACCTCCATAGCAACAATGCAAGGTCAATTTTCAAACCTGTAATCTATGCTCCCATGCATGATTTTCCTTTAACCGTTTCCAATGTTTCTCTAGATGCATCAATTGCTAGTTAGCCTTGGGAATGCCTTCACCTTCGGATCATATTCAGCCTTTTGACGACACCTTGAACTCCCCTGAAGGAGGTAGGATTCTTCTTTATAGTCCATGGGCCACTGCATAGTATGTTCGAGCTTACTTAGGGAAAACCATATCTGACAGCTCTCCTTAGTTCCCTATAGGTGGTTCTTTCGTGACACGCCTATCTATAACTTAACAATAATTATTTAAAAAGAAATCAATTAATAAATGATAATTGCAAAAAATAGGATTTTTACAAACAAGAAAATTTGGCTACGGAACTAACACCGTTGGGCTCGTGGTGATTTTCTGATCAATTTACATATATAAATTTTTCCAATCGGAGTATAAAAATGAAAAAGTTAGTAACATTTGAAGATTTTGAATTTGAAAAAATTATATATGTAATTATGGTAATAAAATTTAACTGACGATAATTAATAACATTAGTGGCAACTTAGACAGTAAAAAGGTAAATGTTAAAGCAAATTTAGAAAAATAAATGCTAAGGGAAATAAATAACGTAATCAATTATAGAAGGAATGAAATCAAACAAATCATGTAGGATAATTAACCAACGCTAAAGCAAACAGTAGGTTGACCATAGACCTTAAGCAATTGACCATTGCTAGTGTTAAATCATAACTTTAAAACAAGGGATGGATGAACGTGACGGACTGTAATAATTTACTTGTGCGCGAAGTAATCGAGGAGCATCCAAGTTGAAGATAAAGATTCTTTAGGGTAAATCTAATGGCTGGCATTGATTTGAACCCCTATAAATATAGACCTGGACCATTACTTCCAAATTCAGATTTTTGCAACGATAATGGAGATCTACATTTTCTCTTCTCCTCCAAAAATCTAAATTATTAGAGATAGTTATAGTTTATACGTATATACAACTGAAGAATTGTAGAAGATGATTGAGGAAGCGAATAGGTTCAAATCAAATTTCCAAAGCCAAGGTAAATTGTAAATCTGGATCTAAATATAAATGATATTCCAAATCTCTTTTCTAATCTAAATATAAATCTGTATACGTTTGTGGTGTATAAATCCAAATAGAAAGAAAAGGGAGTCAAACTAGAATAATGGAGATTAGATCTAGAGATTTGGAAATCTAAAAAGATGAGTGGTAAATTGTATATTTTTGTATAATGTTAGGTTTATATCATTGTAGATCTATTCTTGTATGCCTGAAATGTAAACGGGAGTTGTAGCCTAAATTGGTATATGTGAAATGAAATTATAATATTGCCTACATATTATGTTATTAATAACTTGAATTGTATTTTATGTATGTAAATTTTGAAATATTGGTTAATTATAGTCCCTAAATTTTAGAACATATATATAATAGTTCCAGATTTTTAAATTTAGAATGATTTGTGCGAATAAAAAATGCAAGTTTAGTTATCTTCGTAATTGTAGGGATTTAAGTAGTATTTTAATTTTTTAAATTATATAAGTAAAAATGTGAATTTCTGTACATTATCAAGTTTCATATTTATAAGTAAAATCTGTAATGGTTAAAATAACAAGGAGTGCACCTAAAAAGGAAAAGATGTATAAAATTGGGATATTTACCATATTTTGTACTTTTTATTTCAATAACTATGAAAAGATAATCCTTTGTAACTCCAAACGTGACAGAAACTCTCTTTTTGGATAAGATATAGAAATTTATATTGTAAACCATTCCTTTAGGAGATATGTAATTCTAATGGATTAAAATACAAAATCCCATATTTAGCTTTTACTAATTCAAATATTTGAATCAGGAAACATATAAGTCTTTTACTAATTCACATTCAACTTTCATGGCCTCTAATCACTCATTCCCTCCTCCCATTCAGCTCTGCACCTTCTCCCTTCTATTGCTTTTGCTCCCTCCTTCTTTTACCCCTCTTTATTGTTCGGATTTCACTTTGGACCCAATGTTGATGGAAGCATGCCTGTCGACTGAGTCGACTTTGATGTCTAAGAAATCCGCTTCCATTCCTAGGCCATCCTTCGCCTACGTGGTCAGGAGTCGCCCATCTTCTTCTTAGCCTCCTCCTCCCCCGCTGTATTCTCACCTGCTATGCAACGTGGCCATCTCCATCCCTTCAGGTCCATTTTTCAAGTGGTTAATTTTTAAAAATTAAAGAACCGCTACCTGTGTTGTGCTCTTCGGGGAGACACGGAAAACGCCAACAGGAATGGACGTGTATGCTTCTCCTATAGGTACTTAGGGCATTTTGTCTCTGCATGTCCCAGTCGTAAAAAATTGCAGAAGAAAGAGCCTTTATCCTCTTTTTCTTCTCTCAGGAAGACCCATTCCAATTCTCGATCTCTTGAGTAAATTCCTTCCATCATTCCTTTTGGCCCACCGCCTAAATCCTCGTGTTAAAATCATGTTTCGTCTCCCCATGCAAAACATCCACATTTTCCAAAAATCATTCACCTGCTTTAGATGCCAAAATGTCTACTCTCGAGATCCCTAATAACATGACTGTCCTCTTTGTTATTGCCTTCATCTAGACGACTGGTTCCGTCCACCAATGCCTTTCCATTGCTTTTCTATGGGATGACTAGGAAATCTCCCTTTTAGTGATCAAAGTTACATGATTCGCTTCCCTTCTGCCTATTCCCTTTTAGCTGCCATTGATCGCCGCATCATCCATTAGCCTGATGGTGCTCGCTATGCCGCTAGTTGGATGTTGAACTTTGACTCCTGTATGCATGAATACTTCCCCCGTCCTGGATCCATGATCCTAGTGTTGATTGGCACCTCCGCTCCTCCCAATCTTATTTTTTCACCCTTCTGAAGCCCTTTGGATTGTTAGTTGACCTAGACTCCAACCAGTGGGCCAATGTTGGCCACACTTCATTTTTTTCAAATGTCCCTCAATAGAGATATTTCCCTTCCTTGCACCTTTGTTGCCTCTCTGGGTGACCTTGAGTTCAAGCTAACCCTTGAGCATTGGGAACATTGCCATCCACCCTTGGACCCAACGGACCTCATTTTCGGTGATGACATTGTCTGTTGCTAGCATTGGAAGTAGAGCCTTATCTTCAGATCCCTTGAGCATTTTCCATCCCATGATGTCTCCCCTTCATGATCTTGGTTTCAATGCTATGTAAGTCAAGGATGAAATTGCTGCTAGAAGAGATGATATTTCGATTGGGAAAGGAGTACAAGTTTGATCTGATGCCTCTGTTGAAGTTGAGGGCCTGATTGGCTGGTCCACTTGGCGTTCCCCTCCCCATAATCACTTTCAACTTTTGGATGATGTAGACCAGACCGCTCTTTGCCTTCCAGCCATCCTATCCCTGCCTAGTCCTGACCTTCCTTTACTTGAATCTCCTGTCAACATAGATCTAGACCTCCAACCGGTTCCTGACCCCTCTACTTCTCTACATGTACTCCTCGCCTTGTCATCAACCTCCATCAGGCACAGTGCCAGATTGCTCTAGAGACCTGCTGGGACCCCACCTTCGGATGCGTAGTATCTTTCAACCCGTCATTTATACTTATGCCAATAACAAGCCGAATAAAAAAATTTCTCACTGCATGGGTATTATTTTATTACCAAGCATGCTTCGGTTGTGCATGCATTGGAAAAGGAGCGAATCTCTTTTTCCTCACAAAGATCCTTTCCTATAATGTTAGGGTTTTGAGGGACCTCGATAAATGCTCCTTTATTATACTCATCTTATCCCCTCTTAAGCTTGATGTTTTATTCATTCAAGAATCCATAATTGCTAATCCAATTCCTTTGCTTTTCCACAGTCTACGGGGTTCTTTTTTGGCGAGTTGGGAACTTAATTGTGTCACTGGTTCCTGGAGTGGTATTCTTATCGCCTGGGACAAATCCATATGGAAACTCGTCCAAGTCATCAAACACTCTTATGTCCTTCATGTGGCTCTCGAACATGCCTCATCTGGTTTTATCTGCTTCTTCTCCAATATTTATGATCCATAATATAGTCAGGAAAGACTTTCCCTTCAGGTCAACTGCTATGAAGTTTACAATTTCTCTCAGGGCCCATGGGTCCTAGGAGGAGACTTTAATACTACCCGACATTCTCTGGATCGCAACTCACCCGCTCCCTCTTGTCTGGATATTGAAACCTTTAATTATCTCATCGATTTCCGTGCTCTTACTGACCTTCTAATGCCAATTCACCTAGAGTAATCGCTGCCACTCTCCTACTCTTGTCAAACTCAACCGCTTCCTCTTCAACACCTCCTAGGATGATTTTCATCCTCTGTATATGGACTCCCCACCATCTTATCCAACCATTTCCCTATACTCCTAGCCTCTAGTGGTTCGTCGCCTCCTAGATCTAGTTTCAAATTCAAGCGCCTTTGACTTATGGAACCAAGCTTCGATGATCTGGTCTCCGCTACATGGTCAGGACCCTACTTTCCAATCCTCTTTCTCTACGGTTGTCTCTGGACTCGGATCCCTCCATAAATTTCTTTGCCCTAGGTCTAGATCTATCTGGGGTTCTCAAGAATCCCACATCTTTGACCTCCAGGATGCTAGCCATGATCTCAATATCCATGAGGAATCCAACCCACTTACCCAATCTAAATCTGAGTCCCTCCATAGCCTCAAAGTTTAATTGGAAAGACTCTTAAAGCAAGAAGAGATTGGTTGGTAACCACATTCCAAAGCTAGCTAGCTCAAAGATGGAGACCGCAACAATGCCTACTTCCATAGATATGCTAATGGAAGAAGAAGAGCTAACCATATTTTTGAGATTTATCATGAGGGAGGTATTTTCCATGATCAGTTTGACCTCAATCGACTATTTACCTCCTACTTCAAGCACATTCTTGGCCGTTTTCATCCCCACCACCCCCAATTGCCTGGAAGGAACTGTATCCAAACCCTCCTTTAATCTCCATTGACCACCCATTCTCGAAACCCAAGATCCTCACTGCTCTAATTGACATGGATAATGACAACTCCTTTGGGGTTGACGGTTTTGGTCCCCTCTTCTTCAGGCTATTCTTGTCCACTATCAGATTTGACATCCTAGCTATGTTCGGTGAATTCCACTCTGATCCCTCTATGATTACTCAAATTAATTATATGAATGTGATCCTCATCTCTAAGAAGCCTGGTGCCACCTCTCTCTATGATTTCCGCTCTGTTAGCCTCTTAAATACTACCTTTAAACTCATCACTAAGGTTCTTGCTAATCATCTCCAACTACACATCTCTTCCCTAGATGGGGCTGTTAAATAAGCCTTCATTCTTGGCTACAACATTCTCGATTGTGTTATGACTACCCGAGAGATCATCTCCCTATGCCACTCCTCTCACATTCCCAGCCTCCTCTTTAAATTTGATTTCTCCAAATCCATTGACTCCATCAGCTGGTCCTTTTTCCTCGACACCCGTAAATACCAAGTTTTTTCTATTAGATGGAATAATTGGATTAGTTATATTTTGCATATTAGCATGTCCTCCATTGTTGTAAATGGCATTGGCGGATGCATTATGAAATGTAACGATGGTCTGTGCCAAGGAGATACGCTCTCTCCACTTTTATGTGTGTCCGCTGCTAATGTTTTCAGTAGAATGAACAAACTCGCAGTCTCCCATAACCTCTTAGCTGGCATTGGCCTCCCAATCCAACACCATAGTCTCCAACATCTAATACACGGATGATACCATCCTTTCTCCTCTTCATTCCCATTCCACATCCATAACCTCAAACTCCTACTCTATTCCATTGAGTTTGTCTTTGGCCTCTCAACAAATTTTTCCAAAAGTTGTATCATCATGCTTGGTGGTGCTGATCCCATTGGCCCTAATGTCACCCTTTCCTTGAACTATAACCTCATGCAATTCCCCATCTCCTACTTAGGAATCCTCGTTCGTCCGTTCAAACTCCAACATATCGATTGGCAACCTCTAATCTCCAGGATCTCTGGTCCACTTTCTACTTGGAAGGCCTCTTCCTTTTTGAAAGCTAGTAGACCCATTCTTGTTACATCGATCATATCCACAATCCTAATCTACTAGTTGTCCTTCCACAAAACTCCTTGTTATGTGATCAAGTCCATTGATCATCTTAGACGCTTCTTTCTTTGGCACGACCCTCATATAAACAAATTAATTAATTAGTCTACTATTTGCAAATTTGTCTCTTAGGGAGGCTTAAGGATTCCTAATATCAAACTCTTCAATTTATCCCATGTTACAAAATGGATTTGGCGCTGTTTTAAGGAGGAATCTTCGATCTGGAAATGTTGAATCCCATTTAAGCATTATAATTCAAACCCCTTTTTGATTCTCCATGATCGTCCTATCGATACTCTTTCACCATTTTAGTCCGACGTCCTATGCTCATCGTTCTGGGTTAAGTCTTCTGTTTCGGTGAAGATTGGAAATGGAGCCTGCTGCAACCTTTGGTTGGACGCTTGGTCCATTGAATCTCCTCTTCGCCTCACCCACCCTGACCTCTTTTCCGTTATTACCAACCACTTCAGTACTGTCTATGAAGCCTTTCATATGGGCACCACTTGCTTTCAATCCAATCAAGCTATCACCGATCCTACCTTCTCCTAGATGCTCCACATTTAGTCATTGCTTCGTGACCTCGGCACTTCCCCTACAGTTGATCAACATGTTTGGGGTTTCAACTTCAAAGGTAATTTCTTTATCATCTCACTATACTCTCGCCTCTCTAATTCTAGTAGATGCAACACCTATGGTAGACTATAGAAATGCAAAATCCCACCGCAAGCCAAATTTCTAATGTGGCTCCATGTGCATGAGAAGATTAATACCAAAGATGGATTAGTTCGTAAAGGCATAAACTGTGATGTCCTGGAAATTTGGGCAATATTTATTTAATAATTTCCATTAATAATTATTTTAAAATGTGAAATATTGATTTAATAATCTAATTCAGACAGAAATTATCTCTTGAAAACTAATAATTATTTAGTTTGACAAATGTTATCTTTTCTAAATTTATAATAATGATAATAATAAATTAATTTGGAATTTTATTCTTTTCAAAGTTAAAAATATTTAAATGATAAAAATTATCTTTCGAAGCTAATTTAAAGGATATTTTATTTATAATGTATATATGTGTATACATTATAAATAGAGAATTTGATTTTTTTATTTAATATTTAAATTTAATAAAAATATTTTCAAATTTATAATGTATATATATGTATAATTTGTGAATTAGAAAATTTGAGTAAAATTAGTATAGAAACTTTTCAAAGGTTTGTTCAAAAATCTATCTGATATTTTCAAAAGAAAGTAAAGTTAATATTTATTTTGTTTAAAAATATATATATAATAGTTTAAATTATATATTATAATAAAAGTTTATTTTCGTTTTCTTGTAAAGATTGGCTTTTGAAATAAATTTAGTATATACATTAAAGTACAATATTTTAGTTTAGAATTTTGAAAATAAGATTTAATTCAATATCCTTTTCTTTTTAAATTTTCTCTCTTGAAAATTTTGCTTTAAAAATATTATTTTTAAAAGATACAAATAAACATTAAAATATGTAATTGTATAAATGAAATTTACATTTAAACATTTAAAGGCTAAATGTAAATAAACATTTTTAAACATGATAACGTAAATAAGAATGAATTTAAAAACATTTATAAAATTAAGAAAATTTATTATAATATTAAAATGAACATGGGTAAGGTTATTATACTTAAGGGAGACACTTGTAAATCACTTTACAAACTAAAGTAACAAGTGGCAATAGTTTTATTTATTTTTAAAAACATTTTATTTAAAATATATTAATTGGAAACTTAACAATTCATAATTGTTCAAACATTCTCCTCTAAAAGAAAAGGTGAAATCAGATTTTAGAAAAAATTCAAAACCAAATACAATATAAAAAACTGCAAAAACCAAATCTATGAACAAATTCAATTGCAAATATGTAATCTAAATGAAGATCAACTCAAGATCATCTGCATGCATTTAAGACTAGGATCATCTTCATCAAAATGCAGTTTAAAATTAGCTAACAAATCAACAAGTTCAAAGGGAAATTCCAAATTTGTTCCAGGAGAATGAATTGCATCAGAGTTTGTCCTCTGCTTCTTCAATTATTGGTGAGTAAATTTCTTTTTTTAAAAACAGTTCTTTCTCTTTAAAATCAATGCTAAAGCAAATACTAGAACTCAAATTTTAAATGCAAACAGTTTTTTTTCAAAAATCAAAACTGCTATGAACAAAACTGCTCTGACTTCATTTTTTTAGTGAATAACTTCACAATTTAAAAAGATTAAATTTGTCTGTTGCATGTGGATAAATAGGAATAAGTATGCTTTGTTTGATTTCATTGTGATGGATATTATGTGTGTATATATATAAACATATATATGTGTGTGTGTGTGTGTGTGTGTTTACAGGTATCTGTATACCTGTTTCGTTTTTAAAATTAAAATTTTAAATAGAATCCATTACCTCTTGATTAAATATCAGTTAGGATTTGATATGTAAACAAAAGTCGTTAGTTTAGTATAGATTTATGTTTATAAATTATAATCAAGAGAAATTAAGATCTGGCTGTCTTTAAAAACAATAAGAACAGTCATTATTTTAAATAAGCAAAAATATCAAACATCTTAAATTTTTAAAACAGGTTTATAACTTGAATGCATATGTGAAATCATGATTTTTAAAACTGAAATCACATTTTTTAGTTAACTATGGAATGAGCATTTCTGAGGTTACCAGAATAGGGGTTTTGGGGTTTATCTGGTGATCTAGTGAATTTAGGATGTTATAATTCTTCCAGGAGGTGGAGGAATGATAGGTGAGTGGGGGAAAATTATCAGGTGGATGGTCAGAGGTTGGTGGCGACGGTGGTTGCCTATTCCAGTTTCTAAACCTAGTTTTTAAGAGGCAGAAATTTTATTGTTTCTCGATTTCTCTGGTGCATCGAGTGATGTAGGGCTTTGGGGATTGGAAGAGGGGATGTAGATGAAGGGTTGGCCGGAGTCGTAGGTTCTCTGATGGTCGAAGATGAGATTGTGAGGTGTTGACAGGTTTGGGGCAGTGCGCAGTGTGATGTTCCAGTTTGCTTGGATTACTCGATTTTGATTTCGAGATGCGGTGGAAATTTTGGTGGTCGTGATCATGTTTGGGGATGGTCGGCGACGTGATGAAGGTGGTGATGATGGCTGGAGGTTTCCAGAGCCGTAATGCATATGCACCGTGCATAATTTACTTCTGATGAATTTTGGGTTTGTGCAGGGAGGGGTAACTCGAGATTTGCTCGGGTAGATCGAGTATTTTATTCAAAGGAGTTAGGGTTATGAATCGAAGTATTTATTGGGTGTTCTTGGGTCAATGTTTGTTTCAAGTTTTATAACCTGACAGAGTTCGGTTTTTTTAAATTTAAATGAAATTTGAATTTAAAGTAGGATTTTAAAACTGGATTTAAATTCAAAGTTTAAGTTTGATGAACTTTTGAATCCTAAGTTTTTAAAAATCAAAATTTTAAATTTAAAAGCAAGGTTTAAATCAAGTTTAAAATCAAGTCTAAAATATGGTTTCAAGTTTCCTTTGAATTCAAACCTTGAATTTAAATCAGTTTTGTAAAATTAAATGCTGAACAAGTTTAAATGTTTTAAAGAAGATTGTTAAAAATGAGTTTGTTTTCAAATAAATGTTTAAACTTGATAAAATTCTTTATAAAAGGTTTTCTTTAATTTTTGAATAGAAGTTATGATGTGTTTAACTTTAAGTTTGGAAGTTATATAATCAATTTATTTTTAAGCTTGATTTCTTTTAATAAAATTAAGTAATTTTGTTTTAAACTTTTCTTATATAAGTATCTTATATAAGAAATGAATGTTCTTTAACATTTATTTTAAGATTTATAAATTATTTAAATTTTGGATAAATGTTTAAATGGTTAAACATTTTGAATCTTAAGTTCAAAATGAAATTTTGAATTTAAATTTTGAAGTATAATGTTTTTAATACACTTGATGGTTAATAAAGTCATTAATAAGTAAATGAGTTATCTTAGAAATAATTAAGATAATAAAAGAATTTAATTTATAAGAGAATTAACGAATGACTTGTTTATTTGATTTTAAATTAAGGATTTAGATTAATTTCTAATTAGAGTTTATTAATAATGATTAATCTAAGATAAATTTCTTAAGAAGTAATTAAAGAAAATGTTATTAGTTAATAAGGATAATTATCTAAGGATTATTAAGTAATTAATTAATGTGATTAATTTTGATAATTAATTAGATTAATTAATTGAAGATAATCAATGGTAAATTGTTAAGCATGATTACTTGATAAAAGTAATTAAGGGATTAATTTCTTGTTGTAATTAATTATGATAATGTGATTAGTTTAGGTTAATTAATTTAGTTTAATTAATTTAGGTAAATCATTTGATGATTTAATAAGAATAATTATTTAATGTAATTAATGGAGCATAATTACTTAGGGAAGTAATAAATGATAATTACTGGAATGTAATTAGTGAAAGATGATTTATAATAAAGTAATTGGGTAATTACTTTTGTAATTAATCAAGGGATTAATTAATGAAGATAATTAATTATGGAATAATTAATTTGTTAATGAGTAATTAATGGTAGTTAATTACTGGATTGATATTAATCAAGGGTGATTAATAATTGTATTTTAAATTTTAGATTAATTACTAAATTTAATTAATTTAAGTAAATTAATTAATTTAAATATAAATTAGAGATAATTAATTAATATAATTAATAATGTAATTAAGAATTGTTTAATTAAGGAATAATTAATAAATAAGTGATTAATTAATGTAATTAATTAAGGATAAATGTAATGAATTATAGTTAATTAATAAATGAAGTAATTAAATGTTAATTACTAGATGATTAAGGTTAATTAAATTGTGAAATTAATTAAAGGCTAATTACTTATTGTAATTAGAGAATGATTACTCAAAGGTGTTTAATCAAGATGAATACTTAGAGAATGATTAATTAACCAGGTTAATTAATTAGTGGATATATAAGCAGGATTTATAGATGTGGTAATTAATTTAATTTACTATAAATTAATTAGAGATAGAAGTAATTAATTTAATTCATTTTAAATTAATTATAGATAGTGGTTAATAAATCATTGCTTATGGATGATATTGATATTTCATTGAATGGTTGTGATCTCAGTAATGAGATGAGTAATATCTATATGATATAGATGCTTAGTTAAAGTATGATAGTATGGATTATCTAGTTGTGATGATTATCTGTTTGTGATAATACAGATTATCTGGTTATGATGGAAATGTGATTATCTATTGTGATATGTGAATTATCTATCTGTGTGTATATAGATAATGATGAATTGAATTAATTGTTCAAACTAAAATCACTTGGACATTAAGATGGCGTTTGGATTTCGATGAGACCAGGATCGGGTTTCCAAATTTGGAATTCCGAAAACCACATCGATCCAAATTAAACGTTAGGTCGTGAATCTCAAGTGAAGAGTGAAGACTTGAGGTGTAAGGACTATTCGTGTTAATACTCTGAGGGTGATTCCAATATGAGTTTAACGGGGGTAGTACTTTCAGGTTCGAGATAAAGATTCAGAGTGCAAGGGCTATTGTCGTTAACTCTAAGGGTGATTCCAAAATGAGTGTAACGAGATAGTGCCTTCGGTTTTGTTCGACCTGGAATGAACTTGTATAGATTGAATGCTTTCAGAACATCGTCAGGTGGACGATGAGCATTCTAAGATTAATGTATCCTATAAAGGTAATCGTAGCCTCAAGCCTCATCAACCAGGAATGGCTAAAACAGGGGAGGTGCAGCAAGGCTAAGTGGGTCATGCCCAAGTAGGATGAGATTTACCCCTGTCTAGAGTCCTTTTTTATTTCGGCTGTGTGGGCAGTTTGCGACGGCCATCTGCGGGGTTGTCTTGTTCGGGACTGTCCAGTAAGGGATGGTTCCGGCTTTATGTTGTAGGGGATTGGCAGTGATCCTTGGTACAGTGATCTAGGCCACCTACTGTGACGGGCGGTACCCCCGTAGCCCTGCCATTGATGGAATCCATAATCCAATAAGTGCCTCTACGTTTATGATTGTGCCCAACTATGTTGGAACGTGAGATGTAAGCATTCCAGCTATTTCTGTATTTTATTTTAAAAACCCTAGACACTATTATAATATCACTGGATTTCCTATCAAATGTTTTGGTTAGCGTAAGGTAAAAACTTTTCCATGTTTATGTGTGGGAAGTCTTACATGATACCTTTTGTTTTCAAAAGATTTTCAAAGTTAAGCAACTTTAAACCCGTTTACTCACACCAGACCCATGTCTGGACCGAGTGTTTTTTTTCTGTTTTATTAAACTCTTGGGTACTCATATTATGTATGAGTAGTCAAGTGATTTAGGATTGCTTTGACGAGTTCTGGAGGAGAAATGGAGTAGGAGGCTTCAGTGTGTAGATATATATAGTGGTTCCACTGTGTTTGGGTTGTATCTGTTTTTCTGTGATGTACTGGAATTGTAATAACTAGATAGGTGTTTATAACTATCTAGTTTGTGTTGTATTAGCTGTATAACTCTGATGTATATGATACTATGTAATGTTTTATGTAATATAATATAATTAATTCATTCTGTTGTGAGATTCTGATGTTGTTTCTTTCTTTCTTTCTATCTTTTCTCTTTTCTATCCCTTTCTTTCTTCTTAACGAGGCGTCTTTCTATGGAATGAAAGGTGGATCGTCACATTGTGGTATCAGAGCGCTAGGTTGAGCGAATACCTAGACTCTGGAGTGGTGTCTATCTTGGGAGAGCGCATTTGTAATTTATATATATATTATTTATTTATTCTACCTATTTGATTGGGTTACCTGTTCGGGTTTTCCAATATATGTTCTAGAGGAGATAGGGTAGTGGTGTGTGTAACACAACTACCAATGGTCAGAGTTCGAGTGTTTGAGGTTGGAAGTGAATCTGCTAGGGCAGTATTGGGCATCTTGAGTAAGTTTTGCAATTTGGTGTGAAGGATTTTACCGATCTTTAAAGGAAATCTTTTCAAGGTTCGGAGTTTATCTTTGGAATGTAAGTTTGGTTGCACTCGTGCAAGTGGATTTTCTGGAATTCAGATCAGTTGGAAGTGTTGAGGCAAGAGATGGTATCTTGGCAACCTTAGGAAGGGGTCTTGACTGTATTTGAGTTTGAGACTTGGTTTGACAAGATATTTGTGCTTGGTTTGAGATCGAGTTTCCTGAGAGATATCTATCTACTAAAGGCTCTTTTTTGGAAGTGGCTGGTGTAGCTTTGTGATTCGATGAGCTTTTGGATAAGGAAGTCTTCGGGGGCAGTAGCAGCAGTGAGGACCATTTCTTCGATGGTTCAGAAGTCCTTGTGATTCTTCTGTCAGTTGATCGAGCAGATGGTGAAGCCTGTCCATTTTTATCTGGAAGCTTAGCTGGGTGTGATATTTGTGGTTGAAGGTGGACCCTTAGTTTCTTTTTTGGTTAGAAGGCTTAAGTTGTTCTGGTTGGTGAAGTGAGAACGGTTTCTTGGAACCTTAACTGAGTAGAATCGCAAAAATGACTTGCGATGGTTCGGAAGTTCTCTAAGTAATCTTTGTTTGGATCGAAGCATCTCTAGAGGATGTTAGAGTTATCATAGTGGTTTGAGATTTTTCTGGATATCTTCGAAGGAATCAAGATTTGCATCTGCATCAGAAGATTGAGTTCTGTTTAGACTTGGTTCTTGGAGCTTTACCGGTGGTTCAGCCTTGTAGTAGGAGGTTCTTTACGAGAGAGGTCTGTTTAAGCTGGCAGGATTGATCGGATCTAGTTTTCTGGTTGAATTTTTGCTATGGTGTTTGTGACCAAATCGGATAGGTCACTGATATTTTATCGAATTTGATGAACAATGTTTCCGGGATGAGTTGATCAAGTCTATACTTGTGTTCATCAACAACATTCTCAAATCAGAGTTGTGTAGCGGAAGCATGGTGGCAGTTATTCCAGAATAGAAGCAACATCGGATTCATTGGAAATTTGTGTTTTGTCTTGGATCAAAGGATTTCTATAAGAAATTCATTTTGAATTTGGAGGCTTGGTTGTCTTGTGCATCTATTTTGTTTTCCGAATAGGAGTAGTATGTTTGAAGTCTTTTGATATTTGTGTAGTAGAGTTTGTGTGATGGTTTTTGATGGATTTTGGGAGAACCATTTTGTTGAGTAGGATCTGGAGATCGTTTATTTCTTTGTCCAGAATTGTTCCGTGAAGCATCTGCGAAGATTGGATTGATCTGGAAGGTTGAAGGCAGCCCAGGATCGACATGAGATATTTGTGGGTTAGAGACAAAGGAATTCAGAATTTGAAGTTAGAGATTTGGATTTCAAATTTGGAAATTTAATTTCGGATAAGTTTTCTTCGATCGTAAGAGCTATAAGATTGGGTAAGGCTGGAAGCTGGCTCAGAGGTGTATTGTATCTTTTTGTTTTCTCTTAAGGGTTAAGTGTTTGGTCTACATGATTGAATTGCCAGTTCGAACGGCTGGAATTCATTATGTATTTCACGTATCTCTGAGGGAGTACGTGTATGGTCTATCATTGGTTTTAGAACCAGCAGTTCTAGGAGATTTGGAAGTTGACCGGGACTTTTTGTTGTAACAACCCAGGAATTTTTCACCAATTTAAAATCATCGTTAAATGGTTAATGTCGATAGCTAATGGCTATTTGAATTTTAATCAAGTTGAAATCCTTTCAAAAATTTGGTTAAGTGTTGAGCTTTGCGAATTTGAATCTCGGGTCCTGTTTCTTTATTTTTTTGGCGTTGCATTATATTGAAGTTTTTAAACCGGGTAGAAATTCGTTTGAATAATTTGTTAAGGTTATGCGGGCTTTAAAAATTATTTGGCCCACACTTCTTTTGTGTCGTGATAATAATTAAAACCAGCCCCCTTTATTCTTTTCATTTCGAAAACCCAAAACCAAATAAACGAAGGAAAATAAAAATGGCAGTCTCGTTTTCGTCCTTCGATCCAAATTAGGGCTTCGTGCAATTAGTGACTTCAACCGCTCAATTTAACTCGATTCCTTGCTCTATCGGTTGCTCGTCGCTGGGATGCTTCGCCACTGGGTTCGAGTTCGTCTTCGCATCGACAAAAGTGAGTTTACTCACATCTAATTCAACCTCATGTATATTTTGAATTTGTCTTCGACCTTTTGATTATTTTATGAAAGTGAGTTACCTGATTATTTTATTCACACTTTCGTCACTTGATTATTGCTCGGCCATTCGACTGTGTTATGATGTTGATTTTTTGTCTGACTTTGTTAATTTGGTATGACTTGTTGGCCTCGGCTTCGATGTTTTGACTTGCGTTGATTTCTTGATTTTCAAGGCTCTGACTTGATTTTGAACGGCATGTCGTTTTGGCTTGATTTATCTGGATTTGTTAGTTCATGATTACATGGCCTTAAACTATGTTGTGTATCCATCACGACCTGTTTTCTGTTTGATTTTGACCTTCATGATTAAACTTGCTGCCTTGACTGTGTTCACGGTGGCCACGATGTTGCTCTTTTTAATTGTGAGGCAGTACCATTTATAGTTGATTCCTCAATTGGTCTTCGGGTCTATATGCATTAGTGCTTTGACCCTGATTTGTTCATTGTCACTTGTCTATGCTCTGTCTACTTGTTTATTCGAGTAGTACATATATGTATTTTGTGTACATTTGTTTTGGTGATTTGTTGGCCTATAGCACCATGCTGCCACCTCTGTGTCGCTGCTGCATTGCCTTATCTTTGAGCATTTATGATCTACTTATTTAAGTGAAATTGATTTCGAGTTGTATTATTAAACACTTGAGTTTCACTGTGGCTTCGGCTCTTGATGTAGTTCGAATTGTTTGGTTGACTTATCTGTATATATATGCATATATACATTCATATGTGTGTATGCATGTATGGTTGACCATTGTTCGAGTTATGTGTTGTCTTATTGTAATTGCAATCTGTAGCCTGCATTCCATTTTGGTTTTGGCTGTACATTTCCCTGTGTATCCTTATTTGCCCTTGACCTTTGTGTCCATTTCTTGGTTCACCTGTTTATGCTATGCTGAACTGAACCTGACATATTGCTTTTATGCGTTGCATCCGGACTTGTTCATCTACTCTTTGAGGCTGCTCCTTTGTTCAGTGATTATTTATGCCCACTGATATAAATTATGTTGTATTTTCATATTTGTGCACGGGTGTTGTTTGGATTTGGTCAGTGGATTAAGTGTTTGAATGTGCACCTGTTTACTTGTATTCTTGTTGGTTTAAGTTTAAAAGTTTTGGCACTTCTGTTGCATTTCATTCTGTTGTTGGTTGGTCAACAATTGGTGTTGTAGTTTTCACTACAACCTTAGTTTGAATATCAAGTTGTACTCATATATGTTGCTTGGTTGGTCTGCAACTCCTTGCAGCCACCTCTGTTCCATTTTAGTCCCCGTGCTTGAACTTTGATTGGTTGAAGCTCTGTTTGCCTGGTTCACCTTAGTTGATTACCTTGGTGACTGACACTGCTCAGTTGCTTGCATCAACCCCATTTCCAGGATGCATGTAATCTTGTTGAAATTAAATTGTTGCGAACCAGATCATTTGAATCTGTGTGATATTAGATTCATTGTTTTTCTGTTGCAGTGTTGTCATTAACTTGTATTATTCATGAGCATTGCCTTTACACCTATGTTGCCGGTTTCAATGTTCTTGCATTAAGTCAGATGAGTTATTCATATGCATTGATGTTGACCTTTGTCACTTATAAAACTGCTGTTTCAAAATTTTGTTCTGCACTTGTATTTATGTTGCAGTGGTCTTTGTGCTTGTCACTGGGTTGCCTTATCTCGGGCACACTTGTTTGTTTCACTTATATCCTTTGTACCTTGTTCCACTGTAGCACTTCAATTGCTTCTGCTGGTTCATGTATACGTACGGGTCATTGCCCTTGTGCACTGATGCTTACAGTCGTGTAGAATTTGTGGACTTGTGTGTTGTTTTTGAGTTTGCTGTTGCTTTATATCGAGACTTCCTCTGGTTCATTTCCTTGTAGTCGTGTTGAGTCACGATAGTCGTGACTTGACCCCTGCAGTTTTCTTGCTGTCTCCTTGTTGTGACTGTTTTGAGTTGGTTCCATTGTTTTTCGTTGTTGCCTGGATATTGAACTGCTTTATGCTTGAAGTCGTAGCCTGTATACCTGCCCTGTGTTGAATCCAGCTGATAGTTCGGGTTTGACCTTATGCCCGGTTGTGTACATCATTACTGTAGTGGCAAGGCAGTGCACGCAAGCGTGAACTGCAGCCACACGGAATTGATTTTTGGGTACATTATCACTGAAGTGGCAGGGCAGTGCACGCAAGCGTGAACTGCAGCCACACGGTATGGCTTTTATGATATTCTATCTTGTTTTGATTTATTGATCTTTTGCATATTCCATATGCTGTAGTGGCGAGGCAGTGCACGCGTGCGTGTACTGCAGCCCTACTTGAATTAATATTTTAATTGATATTTCAATGGTTTGAACTGTTTTGTTTATTCAATTCAATATTCTGAATTGTATTCTGATTTGGTTTAATTTGCTGATTTGTTGTTTAGCACCGTTACGTGTTATATTTATCGTTATCCGATTTCTTTATTTAAGGATCGGATAGACGAGATTTATCGTGATTGTTGTCTATTTGTTACTTAATTATTATTGCTTCTGTGCACTAATAATTGAGTTTGAATTAGACTGACCCGTGTATTATTTTCTTTTGAATTTAATACTCGGGTCAGACCGAGTTATTTCAGGTCGTAGATATCTTGCTTTGGGTAGCGGTTTGAGCTATGAAGACTTTTTATATCTTTTGGGAGTTGTCGTGTCATAGCATAGGTTGATATGTATTCATGTATGTTAGTCGATAATGTACTTGTATATATAACTTCTTGTGTCGTCAGTTGTTGTTGTATCATATGTATTGTATCATATGTATTGTATCATATGTTCTATGTCAAATGTACTGTAAGTGACATCAGTTATATATATGAGACTTTTCTGTTTTATCCGTGTTCCGAATTTATTTATATTATCAGTGTTATTATTATATCTACAGTCCTAAACTATTATGAACCATCGTAGTTCGTTTTATACTGGAATTGGGGTATGTCGATGGGAGTAAATAAATCAGAGAAATAAAATAAAATAAATGAAAGAATATATATACCACTCCTATCGAGATAACCAATACTAGTGTAAGGCCTAACTACTGATGGCCGCTCCTCAACAGCCTTATTCTCCACGCTAGTTGACAGCATTACACCGTAGTGTTCTTGGCTAGCGTGGGTATAGAGGTGGGGCGTCACATCTGTAGTCCAGTATCTTGTTTAGATTTGTAGATCTAGATACATAGGAGCTCTGAATCTGAGTGATGTAGCTAGTTTAGATTCTATAGGGCGGGTATTCCAGTGTTTGTACCTGGAAAACTCTAGGGAATCCTATCTAGAATTTTGTCTGGATAGTTAGAATTGTTTGTTTGAATTGGTTGCTATGGTTTCTAGTATTTGGTTAATAGCATATGCTTGCTATTTTAACATTAAAATCTGTATGGGATTATTAAATTATATTTGCTTTTAAATTTCGAGGACGAAATTCTTTTAAGGTGGGAGGAATGTGATGTCCCGGAAATTTGGGCAATATTTATTTAATAATTTCCATTAATAATTATTTTAAAATGTGAAATATTGATTTAATAATCTAATTCAAACAGAAATTATCTTTTGAAAACTAATAATTATTTAGTTTGACAAATGTTATCTTTTCTAAATTTATAATAATGATAATAATAACTTAATTTGGAATTTTATTCTTTTCAAAGTTAAAAATATTTAAATGATAAAAATTATCTTTCTAAGCTAATTTAAAGGATATTTTATTTATAATGTATATATGTGCATACACTGTAAATAGAGAATTTGATTTTTTATTTAATATTCAAACTTAATAAAAATATATTCAAATTTATAATGTATATATATATGTATAATTTGTGAATTGGAAAATTTGATTAAAATTAGTATAGAAACTTTTCAAAGGTTTGTTTAAAAATCTATCTGATATTTTCAAAAGAAATTAAAGTTAATATTTGTATATTATAATAAAAGTTTAATTTTGTTTTCTTTTAAAGATTGGTTTTTGAAATAAATTTAGTATATACATTAAAGTACAATATTTTAGTTTAGAACTTTGAAAATAAGATTTAATTCAATATCTTTTTCTTTCTAAATTTTCTCTCTTGAAAATTTAGCTTTAAAAATATTATTTTTAAAAGATACAAATAAACCTTAAAATATGTAATTCTATAAAGGAAATTTACATGTAAACATTTAAAGGCTAAATGTAAATAAACATTTTTAAACATGATAACATAAATAAGAATGAATTTAAAAACATTTATAAAATTAAGAAAATTTGTTATAATATTAAAATGAACATGTGTAGGGTTATTATACTTAAGGGAGACACTTGTAAATCACTTTACAAACTAAAGTAACAAGTGGTAATGGTTTTATTTATTTTTAAAAACATTTTATTTAAAATATATTAAGTGGAAACTTAACAATTCATAATTGTTCAAACATTCTCCTCTAAAAGAAAAAGTGAAATCAGATTTTAGAAAAAAAATTCAAAACCAAATACAATATAAAAATCTGCAAAAACCAAATCTGCAAACAAATTCAATTGCAAATCTGTAATCTAAATGAAGATCAACCCAAGATCATCTGCATGCATTTAAGACTAGGATCATCTTCATCAAAATGCAGTTTAAAATCAGCTAACAAATCAACAAGTTCAAAGGGAAATTCAAAATCTGTTCCAGGAGAATGAATTGCATCAGAGTCTGTCCTCTGCTTCTTCAATTATTGGTGAGTAAATTTCTTTTTTTAAAAACAGTTCTTTCTCTTTAAAATCAATGCTAGCAAATATTAGAACTCAAGTTTTAAATGCAAATTGTTTTTTTTTTCAAAAATCAAAACTGCTATGAATAAAACTGCTCTGACTTCATTTTTTTTAGTGAATAACTTCACGATTTAAAAAGCTTAAATTTATCTGTTTCATGTGGATAAACAGGAATAAGTATGCTTTGTTTGATTTTATTGTGATGGACATTATGTGTGTGTGTATATAAACATATATGTGTGTGTGTGTGTGTGTGTGTGTGTGTGTTTACAGGTATCAGTATACCTGTTTTGTTTCTAAAACTAAAATTTTAAATAGAATCCATTACCTCTTGATTTAATATCAGTTAGGATTTGATATGTAAACAAAAGTTGTTATTTTAGTATAGATTTATGTTTATAAATTATAATCAAGAGAAATTAAGATCTGGTTGTCTTTGAAAACAATAAGAACAGTCATTATTTTAATTAAGCAAAAATATCAAACATCTTAAATTTTTAAAACAGGTTTATAACTTGAATGCATATGTGAAATAATGATTTTTAAAACTGAAATCACATTTTTTAGTTAACTATGGAATGAGCATTTCTGAGGTTACCAGAATAGGGGTTTTGGGGTTTATCTGGTGACCTAGTGAATTTGGGATGTTGTAATTCTTCCTGGAGGTGGAGGAATGATAGGTGAGTGGGGGAGAATTGTCAAGTGAATGGTTAGAGGTTGGTGGCGACGGTGGTTTCCTATTCCAGTTTCTAAACCTAGTTTTTAGGAGGTAGAAATTTTGTTGCTCCTCGATTTCTCTGCTGCATCGAGTGATGTAAGGCTTTGGGGATTGGAAGAGGGATTTAGATGAAGGGTTGGCCGGAGTTGTAGGTTCTCTGATGTTCGGAGATGAGATTGCGAGGTGTTGGCAGGTTTGGGGCAGTGCGCAGTGTGATGTTCCAGGTTGCTTGGATTACTCGATTTTGATTTCGAGCTGCGGTGGAAATTTTGGTGGTCATGATCATGTTTGGGGATGGTCGGTGACGTGATAAAGGTGGTGATGATGGCTGGTGGTTGCTAAAGCCATGGTGCATATGCATCGTGCATATTTTACTTCTGATGAATTTTGGATTTGTGTAGAGAGAGGTAACTCGAGATTTGCTCAGGTAGATTGAGTATTTTACTCGAAGGAGTTAGGGTTATGACTCGAAGTATTTGTTGGGTGATCTCGGGTCAATGTTTGTTTCAGGTTTTATAAATTGACATAGTTCAGTTTTTTTTTAAATTTAAATGAAATTTAAATTTAAAGTAGGATTTTAAAACAGGATTTAAATTCAAAGTTTAAGTTTGATGAACTTTTGAATCCTAAGTTTTTAAAAATGAAAATTTTAAATTTAAAAGCAAGGTTTAAATCAAGTTTAAAATCAAGTCTAAAATATGATTTCAAGTTTACTATGAATTCAAACCTTGAATTTAAATCAGTTTTGTAAATTTAAATGTTGAACAAGTTTAAATGTTTTAAAGAAGATTTTTGAAAATGAGTTTGTTTTCAAATAAATGTTTAAACATGATAAAATTCTTTATAAAAGGTTTTCTTTAATTTTTGAATAAAAGTTGTAATGTGTTTAACTTTAAGTTTGGAAGTTAAATAATCAATTTATTTTTAAGCTTGATTTCTTTTAATAAAATTAAGTAATTTTGTTTTAAACTTTTCTTATATAAGTATCTTATATAAGAAATGAATGTTCTTTAACATTTATTTTAAGATTTATAAGTACATTGAACCCACAACAAATTTTGCATAGTGGACTGTTGAGCAAAAGACTGTTGCACAAAACAATTCCAAAGCCATGAATATTTTATTCTGTTCATTTGATAGGAATAAGTTCAATAGAGTGTCAGTCTGTAAGTCTGCGTATGAGATCTAGAAACTTTGCAAGTTACTCATGAAGGAACAAGCAAAGTTAAATTGCCCAAAGTATCCATTTTGGCCAATCAGTTTCAGTTATTCAAGATGAATCCAAATGAGTCCATTTCAGACATGTACAGTCGGTTTCTAGACATTGTGCACTCACTAATTGCATTAGGAAAGAACTTTTTCGAAGAAGATCAAGTTAGAAAAATTCCGAATTCACTCACTCCAGAAAGGAATCATAAGACTCTAGCAATTGAAGAGGCTAATGATAGTAATACAATAAAAATTAAAGAATTAATTGAGAATTTGATGTCTTAAAGTACAAATGTAGGGGAGAAGAGAAAACAAGGCCTGAGAAAAGAAGTCAATAGCGTTCAATGCAATAAAAAATGGTTCAGACTCAAACAGTGACGACGAGGACGAAATAGTCTTGATGGCAAGAAATTTTAGAAAGTTTCTGAAATACAGAAAGATGAACAACTACAAGAGAAATGATCATAAGAATTCTGGCAATAATAATGAGACTCACAACAACGTCAGATGCTACAATTGTGATGAGCCAGGCCACCTAAAAAGAGATTGTCTGCATGCGGATAAGCAAAAATTTCCGCCAAGCAATGATTCATCAAAGAAAAGGAAGAGAGCATATACTGCTACACTAGACGATTCAGACTCATCCTCCAGTGATGAAGATCAAAAGATGGAAAATTCAAATATGTGTTTTACAGCTGTTTATGAATCTGATGATCTCGGAAATATGGACCTAAAAATAGGTATGCATTTAAATTATATTTGTTAAAACTGCTTGTTTGAATGATTGAATGCTTGATTGTTTGCATGTTTTGAAATTGCTTGTTGTTTGAATTTAAAATTTTGGTTTTCAAAATAATATTATTTTAATAATATTTTAAATATTAAAATATTAATATTAAAGTGTTATTAAATTTATATTATTTCAGATAAAATATAAATTAGATTATAGGATATATATATATATATATTAAATGAAATAAAATAAATTAGTCACATGTATTGTAGGACCCATGTCGACATGGCCCTACTCTCCATGTCGACGTCCCTACCATAAATTTGAAATTCAAATTTGAATTCAAAACTTTTAATTTCCCACCACCTTTTCATCAACTCCAAAGCTCTAAAAAGGTGTCTCTTGACCAGAAAACATGACTGTTAGATATCTATTTATCTCCTTAACTTTATCCTATCTTTTCACTTTCATTTCAAAATTAAAACTCTCTTTCAAACTCTCAAGCTCTTCACTCTCTTTAAAAATGGATTCTTCAAGTACCCTATCCACCATTAGGCTATCTAAGGCCATCAAAGAATTCCTTTTCAATGACCTGGAAGCTATCAAAGCTTACATAAGCTATGTAAACTTTGGAAAAGTCCATACGTGAAAATTTGCAATCTTTAATGATTTCCTTCTTATGAACTAAATATAATTTTCAAAGAGAATCAAATTCTTAGTCTAATTGATGATTATCAAAATGACTTCATTTGTTATCCTAATCTTGTTAAAATGTTTTATGCAAATTTGAATCGCGTTTTTATGAAGGAAATGAAGGAGAAGTTTGGAGTAGTGTTAACGGAACACAAATTGTTTTAAATAGTGAGATTTTGGGAATATTCTTGGTTGTAAGTATACGGGAATGAATCTTTTGGATTTTCAAATTGATGAACATGATCGTGATACATTTCATCACATTTTTGAAGGAGATGATAAATTTGAATTAATATATTGAAATTTCCGTACAAAAGCAAGAATTGTAAACTTTCTTTTGCAACATAGCATAAATCCAAGAGCAGGAAGTTTCAATCACCCGACCTTAAAAGTTTGTAAGGCTCTTTTTGCTATTTATGGGCGCTATGACATTAATTGGATGCAAGTAATTTTGGATGAACTTCGTCGCAAAAATTTTACCTTAATAGTAAACGCTTTGTATCATGGAATTTATCTTACTCGGATTTTAACTATTTTGGAGTTGATTATAAGAGAGAGGAGTTTGTTTCTCGAAAATTGTTTAACCATGCAAATATCTCTCATACGAAAATCCCACTTGTGTTTCAACCATATGAAACACTTGCAGAAAAGATGAAAGTTTGGCTCATGAAGAAATGGAAGAAGAATAGGAGGGGGAGGAAGAAGGGGAGGAAATGGAGATTGAAGAAAAAGAAGAGGAGGAGGAAGAGACGTCATTGGAAAGTATTGAATACCCTATCACTCCCAACAATCCATCCAACAAGACACTTCTCAAAAACCAAAAGATAATAGTGGAAAATCAAAGGCTTCTCAAAAGATCCTTTAGTAAAAAGTTGGATAAATTTCCACCAAAATGAACAAGTTCTTTGGGAAAGTGATTCGCAAATTTGGATTATCATCATCATTTATCGAATTCTAGTTTTTGTTTCAAGTTGTATTAGTTTGAATCTCGCTTTAGTTAATGTTTTAATGTTAACTAAATTTATCAATGGAAATCCTTTATTTTATGTTTATTAGCTCTAAAATACCTCTGGAATGCTTGTTATTGTATTATATAAGTTTATATATATAGACTTGTACATAATATAAAGAAACAAAGCATATTGCCATAATCAACAAGGGCATGTCGACATCCTCCTACCCCCTATTTCGACATGTAACAGCCAAAAAGTAATTCTTGTTTTGATATTAACATAACTACCTTGTGTCTTTTCATTTCAAACGACTTTCTATCATTTAGATACCTGTTTCTTATAGAAAATGCATATTTTCAATTCTCCTTATTTTCTATTGAATTTCTTCATATTTTATCAAGATGGCCTCTCCTATTCATAATCAAAGTGAGAATCTTGAAGAAACTCTTAAATCTTTCAAGAACATACTTAATTTTATCCTTCGCAATCAACGACACTTAAAATTAAGTCAAATACAGATGATAAAGGAATAAGAAAGGCACATGATGCCATTCGATGGAAGATTTTAGCCCTCAACAAAAAAGAACTCGAAGAGAATCCAGAAGGAACTCTGAAAAAGGATAATGAAGAATGGGATGCTATAAAGTCAGATCTTATCTTCGATGAAGAAGGATGGGTTGAAGTTCCAAGAAATGTTTGGTTTGACTTGTATGGTTTGATTAACTTTGATTTGATTTGGTTTGATGTGGTTTGAATTGTTTGGCATTTGACTTGATTTGAATTATTTGAATTAATTTGAACATGGTATGTAATATATGATTGAAATGGTGTGGTTTGACAAATATATTGATTGATTGTGTTTGAAATTTTCATCTCTCTCACATTTACCTTACTATAGTTTACTCATATTATTATCTGTCTTATTAATATTCTACTATACTGTATTATTATCCTATATAGTGCTACAGTATAAGATTTAGGGGAGGTATGTAGTTTAGGATTAGTTTTTGTTTATGACAAAGGGGGAGAATTATAAAATAGTTAGATATAGATAGGCTTAGATTAAGGGGGAGTTAGTAGATTAAGGGGGAGTTGTTGGAGTAAGGGGGAGCTAGAGTAGAATCATAGTTTTATGGAGTATATGTTATAAACATTGGTTGTCATCATAAAATGAGGGAGATTGTTCCTGAGATGATGGTTTTGATGACTACAACTTTAGGACTTGTTAAAAAATATAAATACTAATATTCTTTGTCTAGATATACATGTATATGCAGGATACACACACACACACACACACACACACATATGCAGGTACTGAGAAAGAAGACTGTATAATATAAAGATTCAAGACCGAGTATAGAGATTCAAGACTGATGAATTCAAGACTGAAGAAATCAAGACTGAAGACATATGAGTATCAAGAGTTCAAGATATCAAGATAAGTAATAGTGTCTAGATTTATGTTAAAACTTCATGATAGCACTAAGTTCTTTATTCTGATTTTATTATGGAATGGAATCCACCTTCTAGTTTTAATAGTGGGATGGAACCCATGGCCTCTTTAGTGGGATGGAACCACGACTTTCTCTAGTAGAATGGAATCCATGAAATTTTCAAAATGATTTATTTTAACTATTTTTTCCAAAGACTATCTTTTTAAAAGTCATCACTCTAGGTTTAAATATTTTAGCCTTAAACTATTCTTACAATATTTTATATTTTGATTTCAAAATCATCTCTTATTTTTAAACTATCTCCTTGTTTTAATATTATAAGCTTTAAATCTTAAAAATATATTCTATACTTAGTTTTTAATATTACTTTTAAATTATAGATTATATATTTTTAAGATTACTTTTTAAATCTCTTTTATAAGTTTAAACTATATTCAAAATGGTTTATAAACTTCATAAATTGTTTTGACAAGTTTTAGAAAGAAAATCTCTTTTAAAAACAAAAATCAATTTGCAATATTTACTAGGGCATGTCGACATACTCCATTCCCCCATGTTGACATGGTGACCGTAGAAATTCAAATTTCAAATTTTCAAAAGATGTGTTTGTTCATCATTACCTTTAACGAATGGACATGAATGTTGTTCTTCTATAAATACCAGTTGTTTTCAACGAATTTCAAGTTAGTTTTTCTTCATTTCTTCACTCCTTCTCCACTCAAATATTCACTTATATTTTAACAAAACTCCGTTGAGATTCTAAGTGAATCAAACTCGATCATTTCTAGTTTGATTCTTTGTCATCTCTCGCAAAGATCTCAGTGCTGTTTAGAGTTATAAGATCATTTGTAATCAAAAAAGTGTATCAAGTCTATCTATTAAAGTGATATTGAAAATGGTGTGCTTGTGGCCTGCAAATCAATTGGGTGTGATTGTAGCCTGTAAATCAATTAGGTGATTTTGTAGCCTAGTTAAATCAACAGAGTTTGTCCTGGACTCGGAGACACGAGGGTGTATCTCGTGGCCTTGAAATCGAGGTTGTAATATCGAAATTATATTTAAAAAGAAATCTACACAAGAAATTGTGTGGGACTGGACATAGGGCAACTCCGAACCAGTATAAAGTTCCAACGTGTTCTTTCCTTTTACTTCTTTTATTTACTATTTGGTTCTGTGTCTAATTCTTTGATTGTCTCTGTGTTTATGAATTGCATATGTCTGTGTTTAATTTCAAAAGATTTCAAAAATTCCATAAAATCCATTAAACACTATCCACCCCCATCTAGTGTTAATCCAGCATTAAGATACGTAATCCACGTTTCCTACAGAACTAGATCTTCTCTTTGTTTAGAAGCTATTCTTCTGATCGACACAGGACGAACTTCTAAACAAGACCACATGGCAGTCCCCCGACTAGAACTAGCAGTAGATCTTAACTGCGCACCGCAACTAGCCAAAGCTTCAAGATCCCTCTATTTTGCTAACGTAGCTAACACCACATTCCGATGTTTTCTGCTGAGAGCATTTGGTACCCTATTTCCTTTCCCAAGAATATACTCTATACCGAAATCATAAGCAGTCATAAATTCCAACGACCTCTACTGCCTCATATTCAACTCCTTTTTAGAGAATAAACATCTAAAGACTTATGATCGGTATACAACTCAAATCTCTCTCCTAAGAGATAATGCCTTCAAATCTTCAAGGCAAAAATCACCGTGGCCAACTCTAAGTCATGAGTAGGATATCTAACTTCGTGCAATCTAAGCTACCTACAAGCTTAAGCAATGACTTTGCCCTTCTGCATCAACGCTGCTCCCAATCCAGTCCCATATGCATCAGTGTATACTACCAACCCTCGGTTTCCATCTGGAACTACTAACACAGGAGCATTGGTCAACAAATTCTTTAACTTAAGAAACCCTTCCTCAAATTTGTCGAACCAAACAAACTTCACATCTTTCCTGGTCAACTTTGTCAAAGATGCTGCTAACAGCGAGAAATCCTTAATGAATCTTTGGTAATAGCTAGCACGTCCAAGAAAACTCCTGATCTTGATTACCGTCTCTGGTCTCTTCCAATTGTTCACAGTTTCGATCTTAACTGGATCGACTGAAAATCCTTTCTCTGAAACCATGTGACCAAGAAACTTAACCTTTTTCTTTCAAAAGTGTTACTTGTAAAACTTCGCCTTTCACTGATTCCGCCCCAGCGTCTCAAGCACAATTCTAAGATAAACTTCTTGTGCTCTCTCATCTTTCGAGTATACCAAAATGTCACCTATAAACACCAACATGAATCTTTCCAAATACTCTCTGAAGACTCGGTTCAACAAATCCACAAAGAAATTAGATGCATTCGTCAACCCGAATGGCATTACTAACCACTCACACGAACTATATGTAGTTCGAAATGCTGTCAAAGGAAGACTGTCCTCCACCACCCTTAACTGATAGAACCCTGTTGCCAAATACTATTGGAAAAACACTCTGGCTCCGCTCAACTGATCAAACAGGTCATCAATTCTCATTGAAGGATACTTATTCTTTATCATCCTTTTTTTTAACTTACGATAGTCGATGCATATCCTTAACGATCCATCTGGTTTATTTACAAGCACCGTGCTTGCTCCCCAAGGAAAACTGCTTGGTCTAGTAAAACTCTTTCCTTCTAGATCCACTAGTTTCACCTTCAGTTCCTTCAACTCTATCGGTGTCATCCTGCTAGGCGGTCTACTCACAGGTTCAGCTCCCGATACAAGATCTATTCAAAACTCAAAAGCTCCTTTTGGTGGTAATCCTGTAACCAACTCAAAGACATCTGCAAATTCCCTTGCCACTTGAACTTGATTTAACTCTTCTCTTACCTCTATGGTACTTAACAAAGCCCAAAAACTCTTATTAGAATTTTCCACTGAGAAGATGATTCGATTATGAATATATGTTTGTCTCAGTGATATTTCCCTACCCTAGCAAAATATCATAGCCTTATACTTACCCAATCAATCCATACTCAAAATGATCTCGAAATCTACGATATCAAAAACATACATACTACATGCAAACTTATAACCTAACAAATCAATCTCTAACTGTCACATCTCATCCCTGGAGTTGCATACCCTTCTATTGGATTCCCAACCCTTAAGGAAGTAACAACGTATGTGGGCTCAATGTATAACCTATCCACCAAATACTGTGATATAAATGAATGTGATGCACCTGTATCAAATAATACCCTAACTGGTATACTCTGAATCAAAAGCGTACCTTCCATCGCAGTTTTCACTTTCTTTGCTGCAGTAGGCCTAGGAGAAGATGGTGGTCCAATAGCAAAAACCTTTCCTCTATCCACCCTGACTAGGTCTAGACACTGGTTCTTGTAATGCCCAACTTGATCGCAGTTGAAGCATTTCATATTCTTCTTTTCTCCAGGCTTTTCCCTTTGCATGTCCGACACCCGTGAGCATAATGACCCTTTTTATCACACTTGAAGCACACCAAATTAGCCTTTGCCTTCTTGGCAGCCTCCCTTTACGGGGTTCCCTTCTTCTTAAAGAATTTCCTCTTCTTTCCCTAAGGACCTTGGGATTCAACTGGCTTCTCCCTAGCGGAAACAGAAAGCATCTCTTCATGGCGAATAGCCATTTTCAACACATATTACAAGGTTCTTGACATGTATCATGGTCATTCTAGCAAGCTTCGATCTTAGTCCTCGAATGAACCTTTCGTTCCTTCTGATGTTAGTATCAACCCAAGCATATCCATATCGAGACAGCTCATCAAACTTAGCAGCGTACACGATTACTAAGATTTCTCCCTGGACAAAATCTATAAACTTCCTCATCAGCGCCGACTTCGCTACTTCGGATAAAAACCTCTGTGCAAATCCATCCTAAAATCTTCCCATGTCAACACTTCCTCTGAAACTCCGACGGTCTCATTATTCCACCAATGGAGAGCTTCCCTTTGTAACTGCCTAGAGGCAAGCCTCCTCTTTTTCCCATCATCCAATCCTAGATCAGTAAAGATCCTCTCATAGCTCAATAGTCGATTCTCAATTTCAAAAGCATCCTCCGTTCCAGTAAACGGCTTTCCACCTAAACTGGTATAGTCCCTGCTCAACTTAGCATAGTTATTCCCAACCGGAGCCATAGGATTAGCTCCTCCAACATTACCAGCAACCCCAACTTGCAAAAGATTAGACAACAGCTGATACACCATCCCCGCATCTACTGGCGGATTTCCAACACCTACATTAGCTTCAATATTTGGATTAGCATTAGCCTGTCGATCTTGGTTCCTCCTAGTATTAAGTCGAGCATTTCCGTTGGTTGTGGTGCTTCCTACGCTTAGATTTCCTCTTCCGTTTCCTGCTTCCATATCATCTTTCTTGTAAATCTGCATACGAGCCTTAGTAAGATACAGAAGAACGGTCTAAGGGAGAGGGGAACACATACTTATATATATATATATATATCAAATACAAGTACATTACTATAGCGTTAACCCAAACTCCGATCATATTTCTAATTTATCGAATTATGTTCCAAAAAGCTTTTAGGTTTTACTTTTCTTTTAAAGTTTCATAAACCTATGCACTGATACCAACTTTTAACATCCCCCTACTTGGAGGCCCAAAACTAATGGCTATGGAAGCTGCAGTGATCCATAGTTATTAATTATCATGACCAAATACAAAATTATTAGGTACATTGATATGTAGGTCACTAAAATATGGAAATAATTTAACAAATCAAAAACATGTTTCTGTTAGAAACTGGGGTGGCTATAACATAATGTTGGATCTTAAAGCTATTCATACACTACAAGTGGTGAATTGTGTATTAACTACTTACTTATGAATATAAAACTGTATTTACTCAAATTGCAAACAGAAAGAAGTATATCAGAGAATAAGTAAGTAATAAAATAAAATGAAGTAATGTAAATAACACCCGGATTTTTATACCGGTCGAATTAACCAATCCTACATCCAGTCCTGCACTTTATCGTGCAGAATTCCACGATAATCGCTTGCTTTCCACGGGTAGCAAGAACACCTTTACAATCTTGGTTTCACGGGCTACAAGACACACCCTTTTGATTTTACAGGCTACAAGAACACCTTCTCTTTATCACCAACAACAAACTATGGAAAGTGGTTGTATCTTCAATACAGATTCTTACAGATTCGGTACAATGATCCTATAGACCTCCAATGGCAATATATCTTTGAATTCTTTGAGGAATAGGGTGAAATCAGAGAGAGAATGATGTGAATTCAAGTACAACTCTATGATATTGTGTAGTTTGCAAATCAGTGAAGAATTGGAGTGAAATAGTATTGATTTGCAAGGAGATTGAAAGAGTATGCAATGGATTTCTTTTGCAAATGTTTGGAGAAGAAGGAGTAAGAGAAAATAAGAATTCTTGATGTTAAAATTCGTTTTCAAAGGCCTTTATATAGTGGTTGAAGAGACATGTCTTTTGGTGAAGAGGTGGAGGGAAATGTCCCTCCATTTAAAATTTGAAATTCTGAAAAGCAGCTAGTATGTCGAAATCCCCCTGCCCACATGTCGACATGGGTGTGTTGCAAAATGAACAGCAACACTAATAAGTGTTGCAAATTTTCAACGTTTTAAATTACCTTATATTTATGGATTTTTGTGATTCGGTTGAGGTCAATGGTTGATGATCTTCAAGTATAATTTCCATGAGATCTTTAACAAGATATTCTAAGGTTCAACCAACTCCTCGTCACTTCAAACACCTTTATCCTTCAGCATTCTTCTCTAATTGGGTTTTGTTCTTTAATTGCTCTGATTAACCTTCTTCTATAATTCATTTGCTTCCACTGTATTCTTGTTTATCTCTGTAAATGTCTCAATGATATATCCGATATGACTGCATAACTCGAAGATATGTTAGTAGTAATATTTTTGTGGTTGTTGTCATCAAAATCAATACCTAGGGTATTAACAATCCCCTTTTTGATGATGACAACCATATAAATATTTGAGAGATAAAATATAATACTTTTATATTTGACACCCCCTAACTCTTTGTACTCCTTATATCATTTTTCCTAGTATATTTATACCTTTTCTCCCTCTTTGTCATCAACAAAAAAGGGAAAAAAAAGAGTAAGTTAAATAACTATTAGACAATATGTAGAGTTTGTATATAGAGATAAATGCTTATAAATAAAACACATGAGGGGAAACCAAATCAATTCAAAACATGAAATAAACTTATCAAATAATAAGATGAGTTTTCGAGTAACCAACTTTGCCGATGCCAATAACAAATCCTTTCCATATTTTGATTCCTAGTGTAGTGCTTCTTCCCCTATGTCGCCTATTTCTACTAGTGGAGTAGGATTGACTTGCAATACAGAACCTATAGGTATAACCTTTCTTTAATACTAAAATCGACAATAAAGGTATTTGAGGCTGGATCAGTCGAGGATACACGATAGAAGGAATTGTTCTATCTTCAAACTTTACCTTCACTAAGCGTAACTTTATTTCAATAATTTGGTTCTTTATATTCTGAACTGCGTCTTTTTATTGTAAGACTTCCTTGAGGGCTATTCAATAGATTTCTTGTCATATGCTTTGAGTATCTGCTATCTGATATACAATGTTTGGTACCTGAAAACTATAAAATATGCACACTGGTACCCTTTTTATTTTGGGGTCCATGGGGTTAAGTTTTGGGATGCCAAACCTATAAAGAGTTTGAATGTCCTCTCAAAATATAATCATTAGATGAATGAACCTTATTAATAAAATTATCAACATATTTTTCTTTTTCAGTATCATCCAAACTTTTTGGACCCATAAATTAATGAACCTATTTGGAGGTTTTAACTTTAATTTCCTAGGTTTTGGTTTGAACTTGATAGCCTTAACAAACTTAGTATTTCGAATACTATTTTTCTTTGATTTAGCCTTAGGGGTGTATCCAAGTCCATGTTTATCCCTAGCGTGTTTAGATCCAGATAATAATTTTTCTAGATTATCCTGCCCTTTGTTAAATTTATCAATATCAGTTTTCATTTTGTCAAAATCCTTATTACGGTCAAGAATAACATTGTCCAGAGATGTTATTTTGTCACTCAGATCAATGATCTGTGACTTCACTGAAAGATTTTCTGATTTTAAGGATTTATTTTCACTTTTTAGTTTTTTTAAAATTCCATGTGTCAAATCCTTTTCATCATTATACCCATTAAGTCTTTCAAATTCATCCTTTAGACATTGTTTTTCTTTAGTTAACCTTTCATTAAATATTTTTAATCTATCTATCTCTACCAAGCTATTGTTGTACTCTTTCCTAAGTATTTTATATCCCTGATTCATATCATTCAAAACATTAGTAATTTCTTTATTAAAATTCATACCTGGTAATACTTTGCCATAAAGCACATGTTGGAATTTTCTGTTTTTGAATCACTATCACTTGATGATGTATCTGAATCATCCAATTTTGCATTGAATGCATGTTTCCTCTCCTTATTGAAAGTGTTTAACTTTGATTTCATCAGTTTGGGACAATCTCTTTTCAAATGACCGGGTTTATCACATTTGAAACACTTAACAACATTTCCATTTTTAGAATTATTGTTGTTAGTTTTTTGAAGTTTGTTTGTTATCCAATACTTCAAGAATTTGTTGAACTTCTTGGACATAAACTCGATATCATCATCAATAGCATCATCATCTGGTTCATCTTTGTCGATCATAGTATTAAGTGCTAGTGATTTCTTCTCATTTGCCAGATTCTCTTTTCTAATCTGCAACTTTGCTTCATAAGACATTAGGTTACCAATTAAATCTTCTATTTTCATAATACTAATATCATTGACTTCTTCAATTGCCAGAGTCTTCTAATCCCATTCACTTGGAAGTGAATTCAGGATCTTTCTGACTTGGTCTTCTTCAGTAATTTTCTTTCCTAATGATATTAAGGCATGTACTATATCTTGAAATCTAGAATACATATCAAAAATAGACTCACTTGGTTTCATTTGAAAGAGTTGAAATTGGCTAGTTAGCATAGATATCTTTTTTGTTTTACTTTATTGGTGCCCTCATATGTGACTTGCAGAGTTCTCCAAATTTCATATGCAGAATTACAAATAGACACTCGGTTAAATTCATTTCTATTTAAGGAGAAAAATAAAATGTTCATGGCCTTAGAGTTATTAAGTGCTTGTGTCTTTTGGTCCAATATCCATTTTGAATATTCAGTGAGGCTCTATATACTCTATTTGGGTAATGTTTCAAATATCCAAACCATTAGACCGCAAATAACATTTCATCCTTCAAGCCCAATAAGCATAACTACTGCCATCAAATAGAGGGGGTCTAGTGGAAGATTTCCCTTCTACAAAAGTGTTAAAAAATGTGTTACTAGTGTCATTAGCCATTTACAATTTTCAAAAACCAAGTTATGAATTTTTGAAAACCAATGCTTTGATACCAAATGTTAGATACTGGGGTGGCTATAAGACAATGTTGGATCTTAAGGCTATTCAGAAACTAAAAGTGGTGAATTGTGTATTAACTACTTACATATGAATATAAAACTATATTTACTCAAATTGCAAACAGAAAGAAGTAATCAGAGAATAAGTAAGTAATAAAGCAAAATGCAGTAATGTAAATAACACTCGGATTTTTATACTGTTCAGATTAACCAATCCTACATCCAGTCCTGCACTTTATCGTGTAGAATTCCACTATAATCGCTTGCTTTCCACGGGTGGCAAGAACACCTTTACAATCTTGGTTTCACTGGCTACAAGACACACCCTCTTGATTTTACAGGCTACAAGAACACCTTCTCTTTATCACCAACAACAAACTATGGCAAGTGGTTGTATCTTCAATATAGATTCTTACAGATTCGTTACAATGATCCTATAGACCTCCAATGGCAATATATCTTTGAATTCTTTGAGGAATAGGGTGAAATCAGAGAGAGAATGATGTGAATTCAAGTACAACTCTCTGATATTGTGTAGTTTGCAAATCAGTGAAGAATTGGAGTGAAACAGTATCGATTTGCAAAGAGATTGAAAGAGTATGCAATGGATTTCTTTTGCAAATGTTTGGAGAAGAAGGAGTAAGAGAAAATAAGAATTCTTGATGTTAAAATTCGTTTTCAGAGACCTTTATATATTGGTTGAAGAGACGTGTCTTTTGGTGAAGAGGTGGAGGGAAATGTCCCTTCATTTAAAATTTGAAATTCTGAAAAACAACTAGTATGTCGACATCCCCTTACCCCCCATGTCGACATTGGTGTGTTGCAAAATGAACAACAACACCAATAAGTGTTGCAAATTTTCAGCATTTCAAATTACCTTATATTTATGGATTTTTGTTATTCGGTTGAGGTCAATGGTTGATGATCTTCAAGTATAATTGTCATGAGATCTTTAACAAGATATTCTAAGGTTCAACCAACTCCTCATCACTTCAAACACCTTTATTCTTCAGCATTCTTCTCTAATTGGGTTTTGTTCTTCAATTGCTCTGATTAACCTTCTTCTATAATTCATTTGCTTCCACTGTATTCTTGTTCATCTCTATAAATGTCTCCATAATATATCTGATATGACTGCATAACTCGAAGATACGTTAGTAGTAATATTTATGTGGTTGTTGTCATCAAAATCAATACATAGGGTATTAACAGTTTCCTCATTCTATTAAAAACCTTTCATATTCATTACAAAAACCCACAAATGATAACCATGTTCAGAAAATATAATTATTACACATATGCCAAAGCGACATATGAAGTGATCCCTTCGTTGATCAGGGTATACAGTAAGGCTAATAAGTTTGCCTTTACATCCAAAATACACACTAAAAAAGATAAATTTAAATAACTAACTGCCTCCAGTACGTCCCTAGAAGCTTTATTCATCTAAGAAGAGAACCTGAAAACCCTAAACCTCAAACTACTGAAAATCAATTGAGTACCTGAGAGTTTAAGGGAAAAACTTCGAGTCATACATAAAGCCTGGTATGAATAATAATCTAACATCTCAATCCATTTAGATATCTAGTGAGACCACGCTGCTTAGCGAGTCCCCTCACTGGTATCCTAAAACCCTTTTTATAAAACCATATACTGAGCTCCTGCATCCACGATGGTTAAAACATAACATTTTAAAATATAATGATGTTATACATATATAAACATTTTGGATATCCCATCCCAATTTTAATTTACTCCTTATCATATTTATAGTTTCTAGGGTCAATATTAACCTATTTGTTTTCATCGGTTTACCAACAACCTTTTTATAATTAATGGACACCCTGACCTTTTTTAGAGCTTTCATAGGATCACTAAGAACCTAAAGGCCCCTACCAATTTACTTAATTAATCCATGGGTTCCCCTGAACCTATTGGTCATTTTAATAACTCATATTATATCATAGTTTTCATTGGTTGACTAGGACCAATGGATTATTCCAATAACTCCCTTCTTAGCCTAGTTTTCATGTGTTGACTAGAAACCTATTGACGCCTCCCTTAACTTCTTTCTTATCTTAGTTTTCATGGGTTGACTAGGAACCTTTTGACTGATGTCAATTCTTAAGCCGAATATAGTTTTCATGGGTTCACTACAACCTAATTGGCCCATGCCAACCGTCCTTAATACATAGTTCTTATGGGCTTAATATGAACCTCTTGGTTACCCCCAATAACTTCCTAATCATATGTTTCATGAGTTTACTATGAACCTATCTCCCGAACAACTTCAAGGTTTAGGCACCAAAATTTTGGTTTCCCTGACCTCCTGGAGGAAATTCTACTCATTTAGGATTTTAATCAATTTATATTCACTACTGGGTTAACTTAGCTGGTTCTTCTACCCTATTATCCTCAAAATATAGTTATGGGTCCTTTATCATGTGAATAAATTCATATTTGAAGAAGCAAACATAACAATTTAATAATACCACTCCCGTGGGTTTAAGGTCCTTGAAAACATTTACTTATAAAACGAGGTTAATCCCTTTAACCTATACTTTTATCAAGGAAGTACTTCTTCAAATTTACATACTTTGACTCCTTTCAAAGCTTCTTTATTTAGCCATGGATTTTTCCTTTTAAAAATGAGTTTGGGTTTAAAAAGCCTTTCGACAACTTTCTTTCGACTTCATTGGACAACCTCCTTAGAAAGCATTAAATTCTGTCTTTAAAAAATTAGGCTCCTCCCTTTCGAATACTTTAGAACATCTCTTTTGAAACCTTTCAACCTTGTTAAAGTATTATCATATAAGTATAGAGGCATAGCTTCGAAACCATTCAAAAATAACCCTTTCAAAACCATTGAAGGTTACCCTTCGAAACCAATACCATTCGAAGCCATTAGATTTATATTTAAAATAACTTTTTTGGGCCAAAGTGAACATAAGCAAAAGCATTTATTTTGAAACATTCTTTATTTCAAAAAGTATTATGGAAACTTGATGGTGTCGAAACCATCCTTTCGAAAGCATTAAAACATCTGGATAAAACAATTGAAGGTTGGCTTCGAATGCCTTTCTGAAATCAATTCCTTCGAAAACCCTAACCCCTTTCGAAAGTATTAGAAAGTGGCTTATATTTATAAAAACAAACGGTACTTTTCCAAAGCATTGATGCCTTCAATACCATCGAAAGGCATCTAAACACAGAAAGGTTTCGACTTGGTCGAAACTACCTGTTATCTTCAATTAAAAACTAAGTAACTCCTTTGGAAGCTACTATTTTAAAGCAAAGTCGGCAGATCTCCTTCGAAAGCCTCTTTAGAAATACCCTTTCGAAACCATTGGTTTCGACTACTTTGAAACCCTTTTGTAAACAGGCAAGTGCTTTTCTTTTAAAACAAACAAAACAAAGGAACCAATCCCTTCGGCAACTACATTTCGACACCCTACCTTCCGCCTTTCTCTAGTCCACTATGTACCAGCTAACTAATATCTTGTGTATTGGTTTACTGGTTTTGACCGAGAAGGTTTCAACTAGCTTGGAGGTGGAAGCTCTAGGTCGAAAGGTCTATCGAAAGAAGGCAGAACTTACTTTTATGAGTAAAAGGCCGTTTTTACCAAATAAAGTAAACTTATTGTAATAAACTTGACCACTTGTAAACACTTGATTGACTATTGTTAACCTTCAAATCATTTAGCTAATAGTTGCCATAGTTTCTCAGATCTAAAACCCATTAACAATTAACACATAAGCTCTTCCAAGTAATAAAGCAATTAAATCATTTAGGTCCTCCTTTCAAAATAATTTAGTTTCCATATTAAATGACTTAGTAAAAATCCCAAAAAATTCCAGAAATTCACTTTAATCATGTTGCCTAACATACCAAAATTTCGAACCCAAATTCTTTACATAATTTTTAAAATAAATTTATAAACCCAAATAACCATATTTTCCTTTGAAAATACATAACTAATTCTCTACGGCTTGGAAACTTATAAGAATTGAAACCCCACTCCAAAATCATGTTTCTCATAACATATAATTTTTCCATGGCATTTAAAATAATTTAACCTTGGTTTTACCTTAAAATCGTGCATATCTCTCTTGAAACGACTTTGTTTAATCTAAGCAAATTATGAATTAAGCATATCATCATCCAATATATCAAAAACGAATTTACGCTAAAATTCGAAAACATACGATTATAAAACCAAAAATAGAAATGTAATGATTATTATTCACCTTATTTTGAACAAGGAAATTGAATGGGTTGAGATTGATTCCTTCTAGCTTGAATCTAAGCTTTAGATTTGATTTTTCTCTTCTTCTCTTCTTCCTAATGGAAGATTCCCCTCTTTCTCACGTTTTGAAATTTTTCTTATGATAAATGAACGTATATGGCCTAGTGGTAATGGTATAAGGGTGGGAAATATGGGTGGCTATTGCCCTAATTCCCTTATGTTTATTTTTAGTTAGCACTTGACCGTTTATAAGTTCATTCATTTTAAATTAGCACGACCAATTAGTTTATTAATCAACCTCAATCTCCTTATCACTCTACATATTCTATTTAATTTATTCTAATTAAATCTCCTGAATAATGTTATTAAAAATGAAGGGGTGTTACAAAGGAGCATCTGGATTTTTGATACCGCTCTAGCTTTGTCTTCTTGATGTGTTCTTCAATTATGTCCCATAAATTACGACATTCATAAGTGTTATACCCATGGGATTCATGAAATCTGTAGTACTTTCCCGTGCTCATCTCAACTTTGATTTATTTCTTTAATGCATGCCTGTTGTATTTGAGTTCTACCTGCGTGACAAAGTAGATGTTTTCTATTGTATCATTCAAATCTGTATACGTATCAAACCTTGTGCCAGGATTGATCCTCCTTCGCTCTATTTTCCTTCCGCCAGAGTTATTTGGGTTGTCTTTTTTCTTATCTCTATACCGCAACCATCATTATCTTTAACCATAGCATTCATGTTATTAAATGCTTTTAATAGCTTGACAGTCGCTCTAGCCTGCCGCCCTATTGCGGCATCCTCTAGCTGCCTACATTTGGTTGCTTCGTAGAAGAAATCCTACAAAGTGGCTGAACTCTACTAGGTCAAACTCCATGCCATCTTCATGTCAAGATGAACACCATACATGGTGCCATGAGAGTCAATCGCTTATCGGCATTCTAGACGTTTGAGGCTATAGTGTTATACGGAGTCAAGTATTGTTTTAGAGTCTAGTTCTCTCATTATTTCACATCCGATAAAGAGTATAGGTTCTTAGGTTGTTTTATATGAACTTGGAATTGGCTGATAAATTTTTCTTCCAACATTTCTCATAAGTGGATCAAGTCAGGGGAAGATGGTAGAAACACATAGTCTCCAGATCTGATAGGAGGAGGAGAAAGCATTTACATAAAACTTCCTCTATCACTTGACTCATTTACATATGTTGCATATATCGTTGTTGATGCACTATGGGTCAGTCATGCCTTGGTGAGGATTCATAGTTGGCATTTGAAAGTTCCTAGGATTTTAAGAAGTTTCTATCTCTATAGAGAACGGGCTACCAACTCTTGCTCCAATTCCATGCTCTATCTCTTCGCGACGGACACACTCCCTTATTATCTGTGCCATACAATCTCTTGGTTTGGGGGATGAGTAAAACTAGGTTGACCTCCTTCATTAAGGAGAAATGCTCCTTTTGTACATTCTATGATGACTTGACCTATGATTCCGACTTCGTTCTCTACTTCGAGATTGTTCAAGATGATAAGTTCGTCTTTCATCAGTTGTCACTTCTACTAAGACTGGAGATCGTTGCTAAGTTTTGGAAGGTTCAAACATAGCCACACTAGTACATCACCTCCCCTTTTCAGTTCGACGCTAAAGCGGTTATCGGGCACGGTGTCCTACTTAGCCCTCACTTGACCTGCTTCCTTGGCATTCGCTTGTCCTACTCCTTAATTTTCTTGATTTGATTTGCAGCTATAGTATGACCTCTTTCGCCTCCTGACCCCTAGAGAATGAGATGTCCCTCTTGTTTCAACTGTGTGTAGTTCATTGCGTCTACCCCAAGCGTGTCATGATTTGGTCCATAATAACTTGTTGTACGGTAGCAAAACGGGTATTGAGATCCACCACAACTCTATCCAAATCAACCTTAATGATGGTGTCATGCCCCCAAAGTGCTAGGTGAATGCTTATCTTAATTAACAATAATTTTGTTGATGTACCCGTTGTTAGCACTAGTCTTACTTTTAGATTTAGAGGCATGACAAGAAAGTTCCCTATAGAAGTGCCAAAAATATTTGCATGAAAAGTGGACAAACAAGTCTAGTCAAATTAACAAAAACATATTCAACATAAAATAAAATGCTTGGAAAGTAAGTGATACAAAAATTTATAGTGGTTCAACCATAATGGGCATACGTCCACTGTTCATATTCATTCCTTTCCTTATATCTTAGCTTTTACAAGAGTTTTGATATGAAATAAATAATTTACGATTAAATAGAAACCTTAGAGCTTGCTTCGGCAATTTCTATAGCGTAGAGTCTTGAAGTTTAAATATTGTCCCCATAACTACCAAATGCTTGGATATTTATAGGAGTGAAGAGATGATGTGGTTAATCCGATAAATTGGATAATTTCTACGTATAGCTCACGCAAATCGAATATTTTCATATGCAAAAGATATGATCGCCAATTTCCAAATATATTCAAATTTTATTCTATACATATAGCTTTGTTTTGGCTAGAAACTCATTTTGGGGTTGGTTGGTTCGATGAAATGCACGTGGTCATCTTACCAGTTAAGTTCCTGCACCTCTCTCCTTGGTTCGGTATTAGTTCGGTAAGCACCTAATCCACTGACAAGAAAATCCTATCTGGTACCTTAGGTACCGAACATGAGTTCCTATCCAGTAACTTGGGCCCCAGACAGCATCTCATGTTCAGTAACTTGGGTACTAGATAGGATCTCCTGTTTGGTACCTTGGCTACCGAACATGGGGACCTATGCCTCCCTATACCTTCACTTCTCTTACTATTCTACCTTTCTCTTGTCTAGTTATGGCTTCCTTCCAAGACTTGGTCTCCTTGGTTCAGTAAGCACCAAATCCACCGATCAAAAAATCATGTCCAGTATCTTGGGTACCAAATAGGATCTCATGTTCGGTAACTTGGTTACCGAACAGGATTTCGTGTTTAGTAACTTGGCTACCTAAAAAGGGTTCTCCTCCTCACTATGCCATTGCTTCTCTTGTCATGCTACCTTTCTCTTGCCTAGTTTTGGCTTGCTTCCAAGTCTTGGTCACATGGGCAAAACTGCCCATAGTAGTTCCCTTAGAGTGTATATAAATTGGTATCAAACATAGTTCAACATTTTTATTTCTTCCATGCATTTATAAAGGTGTAGCTAAGAGCGTAGGAGCGAGCAAAAGCCTGAATATGGGTTATATCTATAGGTTGTTGACCTAGTATATTTCTCTTGCATCATATTTGTGTTTTTATTTATCATTGATGATTAATGTATTAAAATTATGGATATCATTTTATGTATTTAATATATGTTATATTTGATTATTGTGGTAATTTATATAGATTGATGTATGATTCCATTGTGATTTTTACCCTTTCTCATGATTATTGAAATTTGAAAGTACAAACAGCGATCCACTTTTTTTAATATCGAAATTAGCTGCAAGCATATTTTAATGATGTTTGTAATTAATTTCAGACTTCAAAAATAGTAGGGCATCACACTTTGTATTTGAGCATAGGTTTAGCGATTCCTTGAGACTTGGTTAGGTTTGACCATTTTTCAATGATGGTTTGCACCTTAGTTTGGGTGTAACAACCTGGTAATATTAAGCTTTTAATATTAAATTAATTATAAATGAATTTTAATAGTAGGGTGAATTCGATGTTGTGTTTATAATCCTTGTTAAGGCCTTTCTAAGACAAACAATTTAATATATTATTTTTATATATTTGGAATTACGTTTTTTGATTTGGAGGTGTAGAGTGTTTAAACAGCATACCATGCTATTTCGGGTCAAAATAGATATGCAGCACATAAGCTAGCTTAATAGCTTTATAAGAAAGGCTACGATACTCTAGCCATCACCTCTATCCACAGTTTACTTCCCTAATCCTAAAATCAGCCTTAACAGCCCCGTAACGGTAAATAACAAAATAGTTAAAAGTGGATAAAATTTAAAGTTCTAGACAATATCGAATTGTATATGGATTTGCAGCTTTTAATAGGGCAAAGAGGCAACCGAAATTTATTTTTCCATCTGATGCTATAATTGTTCAGAAATTGATGATTTATCCTCAATAGTAGAGCACAGGCCCTCAGGTTATTCTATATGAACCCGGAATTGGATGATAAAATTTCTTTTAACATTTCCCATGAGTGGATCAAGCTAGGGGAAAATGGTAGAAATGCATAGTTGCAAAATCTGATAGGAAGAGGGGAAAGAATTTACATAAAATTTCTTCTATCGCCCGATTCATTAACATTTGCAGCATATATCATTGTAGATGCACTATGGATCAGTCAAGCCTTGGTAGGAATCCATAAATGGCATATGAAAACTCATAGTATTTTGAGCATTTTATATCTCTACAGAAAACCCTACCAACTATTGATTTGATTCCATGTTCTATCTGCTCACGGCGGACACACTCTCTTATAATTTACGCCATACGATCTTTCGGTTTAGGCATAAGCAAAGATGGGTTGACCTCTCCTATTGAGGAGAGATTTTCCTTTTATACCTTCTATGATGACTTGACCTGTAATTCCGACTTTGTTCACTGCTTCGAGATTGCTCAAGGTGATGAGTTCATCTTCCATCAGTTGTCACTTTTGCTAAGACTAGATAGTGTTGTTTAGGTTGGAAAGGTTCGGGCATAGCTGTCCTGGTTCGTCACCTCCCTTGTAATGTCCGGCGCCAAACCATTCCTCGGGCACGGTGTCTTGCTAAGCCCTTGCTCATCCTACTTTCTTGGCATTTGCTCGCCTTACTCCTCAATTTTCTTGATTTGATTCGTCGCTAGAGTATGATCTCCTTCATCTTCTGGACCCTCGGGACAGAGATGTCCCTCTTATTTCAACTTTATGTGTTGTTGGTTGTATTTGGTAAAAGCATGTCATGATTTGGTCCATGATAACTTGCTGCTAAGCAGCATAACAACTCCGCCCAAATCACCTCTAGCGATGGTGTCAGGCCCCAAAGTGCTAGATGAATGGTTGTCGTAATTAGCAACAACTTTGTTAATGTTCCCGTTGGTAGCACCAGTCTTACTTTTAGATTTACAGGCATGCCGAGAAAGCTCCGTATGAAAGCACAAAAAATGTTTTCATGAAAAATGGACAAACACCTCCATTCAAATGAACAACAACAGATTTAACAGAATATAAAATTCTTAGAAAGATAATGATACATAGATTTATGGTGTTTCAACCATAACGAGCCTATGTCCACTATTCATGTTTATTCCTTTCCTTATAATTTAGCTTTTACAAGAGTTTCGATATGTAATACAATAATTTACAATTGAATATAGCAATCTTGGAGCTCAGTTCGGCTATTTCAATAGTGTAGAGTCTTGAAGTTCAAATATTGTTCCCATGACTTCCAAATGCTTGGGTATTCATAGGGGTAAAGGGGAGATGTGGTTAATCTGGTAAGTCAATAAACTTCTGTATCTAGCTCGCGTAAATCGAATATTTTCATATACAGAAGATATGATTGCCGATTTTCAAATATATTCAGATTTCATTCCATATATATCTTGCTTTGTTTTGGCTAGAAACTTGGTTTGGGGTTGGTTGGTTCGACAAAATGCACATGGTCATCTTGTCAGCCAAGCTCCTGCACCTCTCTCCTTGGTTCGTTAAGCACCTTTCTCCTTGGTTTGGTAAGCACCAAATCCACCGACCAGAAAATCTTGTACGGTACCTTGGGTATTGAACGGGATCTCCTTGTATCAGATAGGATCTCCTATTCAGTAACTTAGGCACCGGATAGGATCTCCTATTCGGTACCATGGGTATTGGACATGTTCTTTTGTTCGGTACATTGGTTACCAAACACGGGGGTCTCCTTCTCTCTATATCTTTGCTTCTCTTGCTTCAGAACCTTTCGTTTGCCTAGTTATGTCTTCCTTCCAAATCTTAGTCTCCCTGGTTCGATAAGCGCCAAATCCACTGACAAAAAAATCATATCCAGTATCTTGAGTATCGAACAGGATCTCCTGTTCGATAACTTGGGTATCGGACAGGATCTCTTGCTCGGTAACTTGGCTACCTAATTGGAGGGTCTCCTCTCTCTATACATTTGCTTCTTGTGTTATGCTACTTTTCTCTTGCCTAGTTTTGGCTTACTTCTAAGTCTTGGTCTTGTAGGTGAAACTGCTCATAACAGTTCCCTTAAGGTGTATATAAATTGGTATAGACATAGTTCAACATTTTTTCTTTCTTTCATGAATTTATGAAGTTGTAGGTAAGAGCAAAGGAGTGAGAAAAAGTCTGAATATAGGTCATATCTAGGGTTGTTGACCTGGTTTATTTCTCTTGCATCATATTTATGTTTTGATTTATCAATGTGATTAATGTATTAAAATTATGGATATCATTTGATGTATTTAATATATGTTATATTTAATTGCTAAGATAATTGACTTGCAGGTAAATGTGCATATTTTTACATCCATATTTATCGAATTTAATTAAATAAATGATCATATAGGGTGTTTTAACATGTTTAAACCAAAATTCAAATTATTTTCAAATCGTCGCATATTCATCTTCATATAGGGGCAAAAATGGTCATTTCTGTGCATATATTAATTTAAGAAAAATTACTTAGACATTTTTATGATTTTTTATAAGAATTTGGATTCAAATGCAAGTGGTTTCATGAAGATATATGCATGCACAAGAGTGAGGGGAAACAAATGAAGAAGAAAATAATTCATGTCATGAATCATGTAGGACCCCACCTACCCACCCACCTTTATATACAAATTAGAAGCTAATGCACATGCTAATGGCCATTAGAGTTTTATGTACACTTAATGGACGATTATCTCATGTTAATGATAACTTGGTGGTCACACTTCCTAAAAGGACAGTTTGGATAGTTCTCAAAAAATGGATTAGGGTTTTAAAACATTTACAAATACCTCATATGTTCATGTAATCCTCTCTTAGCCTCCTTAGCCTCTTATTAGTTTAGTTTGAGGCTCACAAATAAAACTCTCTTTCTTTTCCATGACTACTTAGCCATTTCTTCTTATGTAATTTTCTTCTTTTTTGCAATGTTAATTCATGTTCTTTAAAATTTACATGCTCTCTTCCTTATTTTGTTAGTAGCTTAGCTTCATTTCTCATGCAAGTGGAACATCTTTTATTTTAGTTTATTTGTTCTCTTCTTATTTTGCTTTCATTTTTCTTCTTGTTTTTGTTTCATGTTGCAATCTACATTTGTTGATATGATAACAAATATGAGAGGCTAAACCCCTTCAACTTAGGGGTAATGAAGCTCTCTAATTATGCAGATTCAACATAATTTTATAATTAGTTATCTCTTTTTGTGTTTAATGGAAATGTATGAATGAGTTTAAATTTGTTGTTGACACCAAATATGATATGCTTAAGCAAACAACAAACACAAATTACCTCTTCATCTACATATGATTATGGCAATAAAGTGAATGTTTAAATCAAAATTTAATGGTCTGTATTTCTAATCAATAGTTGGAAGGCCATGCTTAAAATAGATTTTATTTTCAACTTCATTGTCATTTTTCATGAGAGTTAGCAAGTTGTTTAAGGAGCGTGTTATAGTTTGATGGCTTATGTTGAGCTAATCAATAGCACAAATAGAAGATACTTATGATAAACACATCAATTAAGTTCACCAATGACAAAAAAAAGAGATCACAATTTCATATTATGTTGATTTATGTGACCTAGAGAGTAGATTTATCTCTAAATTGTCTTCAAACTCTCATATTTTTATCCATTTTCTTTTGCTAGTTTTTCTACATTTTTTGTTAGCTTAAAAACAATCTGAAAATCTTGGTTTAATTTGATTGAACAGAATTTTAAATCTAAACAATTCTTTTTAGATTGACTCGTACTCGCCACGTACTATCGTTGTACGCTGTGCGTTTGCGGTTATTTTTAATTTAAATTCGATCGGTCGTTTTCTAAGCCAATAGAGAATTGGCGAACGCGAACAAGCTTTTGGCGTCGTTACCTTGGATGTGATTTGATTTTATTTCTATTCTTCGAATTACTTTCATTTATTTTTTTAAATTTTTGTGTGTGTATTGCAATTAATTTTTTTTTTTTTTTTTTTTTGTGATTATTGCTTGTATTTGTTTATGTATTTGTTTGCATTTGTTGCTTTTCTATTTTGCATTTGCAATTTTCATTTAAAAAAAAAGATACACAACTTCATTTTTAAAGGAATTTTTTTTTATTCCATTTGATTTTTTATTACAATTTCAATTTTCAATTTACATTTTTTTTATTTTCAATTACAGCTTCTGCACTTCTCTGCTATATATCAAAACAGTTCAAATCCACTGCACTTCTTTGCCACTCCATCACGTGACTGTCACAACTCCACATCCCCTGCTACCATCAGCCTCTCCTTACTTCAGCTACCAACTGTGCCTTCACATCACCTTGCAATTGACTGCATCACAAACCAAAGCAGATAGCAACAAGCCATATCCACAGTCATGTTCTTCCCAATCTCCAAATCATCTACCTGAAACTCCACCTTCAAACTTCCATCTACTACACTGTTACATCAAAACAACCTGCCATTCAAACACTTCAGTCACCACTTCACCATTTACATACACTTCTGGAACTGCCTGACCATCATTTCAATCACCGCCTATTACACAAAACTCACCCTATTACACAAAACTACTGAACTGCTTGTAACAACACAACCCACAAACTTCAACTACCAAACCATATACTCCTCAACTGCTTACTGTGTCACTACAACTTGCCATCCATTGTCATACCCCTGTTCAAACTTCACTATACAAACTCTCCAATATCACTCCCCTACACAGTGCTGCTACCACCCCTCAACATTATACCATCCTTCACCAACATCTATAAAATACAATTTTTTTTTTTGCAACCACCCTACATATATCAACAAATCACCTTCTTACTGCCTTCTCTGTGCACTATTCCAGCAAAAATACCCACTGCCTTCTTACTGCTCGTCCATACTGTCACATTCAGCTTCTTCGCCACTTTCAAACAACAATTTCAACACCAAAACCAGCTTCTATTCATCACCCCTTTGACCACATCCCCCCGACAGAGATTGCATCACAGAAATCAACAATCCCACAACCTCCCTGACTACCATCACCAGACAACAAAACATCCACCACAGTCATCCCATTACAACTTACACAAACTCCTCTGTCAACCTACTACATCCTTCACTTCACTGTTATCACCCGTGCCATTCAACCAACAGCAAAAATAACCCCAAATCCAATCCCCTCAAACTCGAACCACCTCCGCGACCAATTTACCACCATATCGAAGCGCCACCTTCTAAACCACCACCTGCCTCCCAAATCACCGCGACCAATAGTAGCCTCCATCGCCTCCACCGCCTAATCACGACTCGCTTTTACTTCTAAATTTGGATTAAGAAATTTTTGTTTTAAGGAGTCGTGAATTGGAGTGTTTAATGGTCTTTATTTCTTTTGAGAATTTGAATGAATCTGTGTGAATTCGTGAATTTGAGAAATTGTAGCTGATCTTGATTTGTTTAGCTGATCTTTAATTCGGTATTTTATTTATTTATTTGGGATCGGAATAATTAGTTTGGTGCCAGGGTTGTTTCTTTAATACAATTTGTTTTTTAGTTTTTAGTTTGTTTCCTTTCTTTTAGTTTGTTTTAGTTTTCAAAAGAGTGAGTTATTTTCAACTGGTTCTAGTTTTGTTGTATTTTTCCTTTGTTTTAGGACTTCTTTGATATTATAAAAAACAGCAACAAGTATTTTATTTGTTTTATTTTTCATTTGTTTTAGTTTCTTCTTTAACATACATATTTAAAAAAAATCATATATATATATATATATATATATATATATATATATATATTGTTTTTGAGTCTCAAATTGCAAAAGCAGAAAATTGCAGGTGGCTGAAGTGCTTGCCAAAAATAAATTGCTTAGCTTGCTTGCTATATAAAATATTTGCCGCTTTAAAATAATTGCTAATAAATTCTGCACGCTCTGGTATCGGGTTCTAATCTATAAATTTAATATACATTGTTGGTTACTTGCATTTGCATTTATATAAAAAAAAAAAATCAAAAATCCAAAAAAATTTCAAAAATAAAAACAAAAACAAAAAAAATCCATTCGTAGTTGCATTGTTAATGCACGTTTAATTTCAGTTTTGCATTTCATCATGGAATTTTGATTACTACTAACAGTTAGACATTAATAATACTTAATTGTATATTGACAAATTGTCCACTTTCGAAAATTTAATTTATTGACGTCTAGGCTACGGCAGTGCAATAATCATTTATACCTATTACGGCGATTCGTAAATATTCTATTGGTTGTTTCTCTAAAGGTATTAAAACCTTCGACTGCATTGCTACGGTGATTCGTAAATATTGTATTGGTTGTTTCTCTAAAGTTACTTAAACCTTCGACTGCATTGCTACGGTGATTCGTGGTGCACCGATAACCCATGTCTGTTACCTAGCTAAGAACTATCATGTTGAATTACGATAAAGTGTGATTATGCAATTTTGGCTTAGGAGCTATTTAGGATAGAAAATTTGTAATAAAAACCCTTGCATTCATGTAGTTGCATTAGTTCATGCATATTTTAAAAAAAAAATTCAAAATCCAAAAAACAAAAACTGTAAATATTTCTTGACTTGGTTTTAAATTCTTTCTTTTGAACTTTTTTAATCAAAATCAAAAATACAAAAAAAAAAAAGTACTTAGCTTTTTTCTTAGAAAACCAAAAATTCAAAAAAAAATCTTTTCAAAAAGAAAAATTGAAAATCCAAAAAAAAAAAAAAATCAAATTTCTCTTTTTTTGAAAAAATAAATTCCTTTTCGTAAATAGTTTTCCTTTAAAAAAATTATTTTTTTAAAAAAAAATGTCTCATTTTCCATATTCACAAGAATTTTACAATAGTTGTGAAAATCAATATAATCCATATAATTTCACTTCAAATTCTTACGGATATTTAACAACAATTATTGTATAAACAATTTGGATTTTGAACCACAAAATTTTCAAAATGATGACCAACCCTCAAATCACGAAAATATCATTGAAATGATGTCGTCTTTACTTGAACTCTCTACACAACAAAATCAAATGATAAATGATTTGTGTAATTCTTATTTGTGCAATAACTCAAGTCAAAGTTTTAAGATAATCAAAATTTGAATTCACTTCAAAGTTCAAATGATTTCAATTATAACCCATGCCAATTCAACTTCAAATTTAAAAATGAATTTCAAAATGAAAATGTAAACCACTTTTCAAATAATTTTGGCAATGAGAATAATCTCGATTATGGTTCAATGAAAAATTGTTGTTCTTAATAATTTCAAATTGAGAATCCTCAAGTTAATAATTATAAATTTGATTTTGTTGAACAAATGGACGATATCTACAATGATCACATGCATTTGTTGTTCGAAACATATATGAAACAACGGCAAAAAATACCAAATCCCAATGTGTGATGAGTCAAATAACAATCCACCTTTTACCCAATTTGATGATTTTCAAATAACAACTTTTGAAATGGAAAATGACATTCTTTATGAAGTTGTTGAAAATTCGGCAATCGAGTTGGATTTCAATTCTTTTAAGGGTGAGAAACTCGATTTAAATTTCGATCTTTCTTTTTTCGATTTCGAAAATTTGAATACAACAACTTTGGATTTTGAAAATGATATACGCAATGAAGTTGTTGATAATCCAACAAAGGAAGATGAATTTAATGAACATGAATTTTTCGGACTTTTCGACGACGAGTTGTCGTGTTTCGAAGGGGAAGATTTAAATCATCAATTTGATTTTAAAATCGATAATTCGAAAAAAAATTCAATGACGAGTTTGAATTTCAATTTGGTGAAAATAAACTTGAATTTCAATCAATTGTTTTATCAACCTCGAAAATCATCGAAGATAAAACAACTCATAAGATTTTTATAAAAGGATAATCGTTTTTCCAAATCAACATTCAACTCTGAAATCTTTTATGGTTTGGTTTTTGGAGCATAAGTTGTGTCTCGCATATTTGATGAGACAAATGAATTGGTCTTTGAAAGACCGGTTCATTTACACTTTAACTGTATATTTTTTGATATCGTGTAAATAAGCTTTTCATTTTCATGTAAATATAGGTCATATTTTTATTTTCATTTTCTCTCTTCCACTTGGGTTAACTGTGGGGACACAGTAAATCAAGTGTGGAGGGAAGCTTATCTTGGTTTTTTTATTTTTCATGGTTTATTTTTGCATTTTCTTTCCAAAACAAAAAATTCTCAAATTTTTTTAGCCTTTTGATTTATTTTTGAAGAAAACCCTATAGGATAAATGTAGGATTTTGGTTATTAACTTGAAAATTTATTTGGCTTAACAAAAATAAAAATAAAGTTTGATTACAAATAACGATGGTCTAACTAGTATATAGGAAGATTCATATGTGTTAATTATGAAATATATCCTAATTGAAAATCTTTATTTTGAAAAGTGGTGAATTTAAATAAAAGGGTATAACATTTTTTATCTTCTAAGTTAAATTGTGCTAAGATGTTTTGCAAAAATCTCTCTTAAAGAAACATAACCAAAAAAACAAAAGAATTTTTTTATATATGTATATATATTTGTTATTAACACCTAGAGTATGTATTCACACTTGTGTGTTCACTCGCCATGCTCTGTAACCTTCTCACGTAAGCACGAAAGGCAGTGCACAATCGGGTATTTTCGGCCTCAGTTTATCTAAGTTAGGTGTAACGTTTTCGATTTTTCGTTGCCGAAAAACCGAAATGTTATGGGTTTTAAAAAAAGAATTTAAGAAAAGAGAAGAGGAAGAGATAGAAGATGGAGGAAAGAAAATAGAAAATAGAACGGAACAGAACACAACACAACAATATCAGAATCTCACAATCGCAGCGGAACAACATATAATAATAAATGAATAATCTTTAAACAAAGAACTATATCAGTTATTACATTACATCACATTTCATTACATCATATCATCAGAGTGTACAACAACATACAACAGCAAACAATGCAGCGGAAAAAGAAATACTATATGAACTAGTAATACGCCATGCCATCCAGCTTGCCTCTAGCAATTCCAGAATATCCAGAATATCCAGAATATCCTGATAAACCTAACTCTTGACTGCCCGTGTGGAAATTGGTGGGCACCCAGAGTTTAGGAAGGAAAACAATAAACTCCGAGTCAGTCATGTGACTGGTGTGAGAACTAAAACAGTTTATTTTTCTTTAAAATCAAAATAGAGGAATATTTTTAAAGTCAATTCGCAATGCTTTTAAAAATGAGACTACCATAAGGCCTCCCGCACACACACACAATGCAAACGCAGAATCGGAGGAGATTTCTCCTTATGATAGTCAAAGATGCTTGATACGCATTTAAAAGAACATTTTATATTATTACTAGTGCATAGTGTAGGAAAAATTCATTTCGAAAGTAGAATATAAATCTTAGCCAACATAGACATTTCGAACTATGCCTACTATAGCTAACTATGTTCAATAGCAGGTTACCGCCACATTGCATAGCAGGTTATACAACTAAAACCGTACAAGTCTCGTATTGTTTCTTTGGATTTCCAACGAATGATCAGGCCAAGGAACTTCCCATTGCCACATGAGAATGCCTCTGGATGGACATCCCCGAGAACCAAACCGGATCTCTACGAACACAAGGCCGGGTTACCCCTAACTGAGTAACAACTGACCGAATATGCCATCCCCCGGTCCTTTGGGACCTTTCACCGAGCGCTCGTAATCAATTCACACAATCATAACAAAGTGTTTTCAACATGAGTAAGTATCTGGGCTCCATACCATGATACCACCCTTTTCCAGAAGGAAATGCACACATCCTAAAGGGCGCTACCCCTCATAACCTTGCTGCTTCTTTCCTGTTTTGACCATTCACGGGGTGTGAGGCTCGACGAAGTCACGTCCACAAAAACATACTTTATAAAAAAGCCATGCTTTGGGTCAACAAATGATCATAGAAATGATCACCAAGATAGACGATCAAATAAACGATCCTATCACAAATAATCAACACAATGATCATTTACAGCAACACTCAGCATGTCACATTACCAAATTGGGAACATATCGCTGATAACATTCAACTACATAACCTCTGAGCTCGTACGTCTCAGAGAAGGGTGTTAAGCTAAAAGAATAAATTCTCCGCCAACAACAGAAATATATTTGAAAGAAATCTGCTTTATATCTCAATTTGTAATGTCAGACATACAATCCATACAAGTCTGTTCCGGGCTCGAACAAAACCGAAGGCACTTACAAAGAAGTCCTTGCAATCCGGATATTCACAGTCCTGATCGGATTTCCCATCACTTAGGGAGTCTCTATACCGTTGCAACTCAGTGCAGAGACAATCGACAGGTCATCCTATCGCTCTCGCAAATACCGGATCTTCAACACCGATCTTCAATGCGATTCATAACGACGTATCACATATTCGGAATGGGTTATACGACCCCATGGTCCTTTCCCGGTTAACCCGAATAGTGAGCGCTTATTCAAAAATAAGTGTGGCATTCAAATTCAAGCAAATCACATCAAATACCCATTCAAAGGGAAATATTGATAGTCGGTTATTGAACTATCAATGGATATGCACAACATCACCAGATTCAAAATAATTTTCCAAATTATTTATTTTCCAAAAATATCTTTACAAGATATATTATTTCATACTTCAAAAATAAATCAATATTTATTTTTAAACCAATTCCACTTTCTTTTATAAATTCCTTAGTGAATTTATAATCCAAAATATCTATGAATATTCGATTTCAATTATTCATTTCAATTTATCTTCAAAAAGATAAATTCTCAAAATATTCACTTTATATTGGAAAACATTTCCATACTTATTTATTCATAAGTAATTCACAAATTTTATTTATTTTCAACACTTGGAAAATATTCAATATACTTCAATCAAAATTAAGTATATATTTCATTCTTTAAGGAAATCATTCTCTTAAACATATTTATTTGGGCCAAAACGAATGTTGCGTAAAACATCGTTACGACAACCCAAAATCACTAGTATAGGGATTCGAAATTAAAATAGATATATAAATCCCAATACTATACAAAACATTTCCTTTCGGAAATCATTTACTATAACAACAGTGTTATAGTCCACCATTTCCTTCTATTTCTCGAAAACGTCTATTTCAATAATCAATGTTGAAATCTATGGTTTCGAATCTCAATCCAATTGAAACATCGTTAACTTGTTTTTAATTCTATTTAAAACACCACATTCAAACATTTTCTTTAACATATTATTCACTATTCAAAAACGTGAATATACTACGTTAACAACTTTCATCACCTCTATTCATTTTATTTTAAAGGATCATTCACAGTCAAAAATGTGAATATAACTCCATTAATAGGTTTCAATAATTTACTTATCAAAATAAGTTGTTTGCGAATTTATAAAACAACGTTTATAAATTCCTTTATTAACCTATTCCAGTTTATTAACCTCTCCAGTTTCTAACTCAATTATAAACTAAAAGTCCATATTATAAGTTAAATGCTTATAAAACGATTATTTTACAAAATCGTTCTTTTAAACTTCATAATTATAAATCTTATAACTTATAAGATTCAATTATTTATCCAAAACCATTATTTTAATAACTTTACAAATTTTATAAACCTACTGTTTATAAAATTCTATTTATAACTTCACCGTTTATAATTCTATAAATTTCATTCATTTATGGAATTTATTTTCACTTCATTCAAACACTTATAAAAACTTGTTTTATAATGTCAATATTTCAATTTATAATATCCATTTATAAATCTCTTAATATAAATCAATTTATATTATTCTTTAAAACGTCTTTAGTCTCCTTTATTATTTCACCATTTTGATTCATAAAATAATTAAATTTTATAAATCCTATATTTAAACTTTTCACAATAAATTCTAAAATCCCGATTAAACTATTTTATAAAATCATTAGCATCATATTCTCAAAAATTAGTTTTTAACTATATTTCTCAAAAATCAAAATTTTTATAACTTTAAAAATTATAACGTTTATTTATTTAAAATGGATCAATTCCAAAATTATTTTATAAAACGTATACTTTTCAAAAATCACTTTAAAAATCATTTTAAAGTTTCAAAATTTGGTCCAATGATGCTACATACCAAATAGTCAATCACGACTACAACGACATCATATATCGATATGATAATCCATCAAATATCAAAATATCTGAAATCAAATAAATACTGTTGAGGAATCCAGTTGGATCCCTCCAACCTGTTTTCCTGCATCCACAAACATTAGCACAATACCAATTTCGCTCCAGTACGAAATTATCGCGGTATATGTTTTTATTAAATATTATCCGCTTAATAGACGGCGCAATAGGGTCTCATCCGCTATGCAAATGCGGGAAATCAATAACTCCAATATATACATATGCCAATATATATATATTGCTATTATATATAATACCAATTTCACTGTGTATGAAATATTCGCGGTATATGTTTTTAATAAATAACATCCGCTTACTAACGGCGCATAATGTCTATTTTAACAATCAATAGATAATAATCATCATTCAAACATGCATTCAAATATTTTAAATCTAACTATTTAAAATAAAATCGAAACCGATTCGATTGAGTGAGAAGTTCTCACCTTGATTTTAATTCTGTTTTCAACTTTTATTTCGAATAAAATTAAACGCGCGTTTAATTTTATCCAAAATTTTCACTGACTCCAATCGTCTCCAAACCAACTCCATAGCGTAGAGCTCGTCAAAACGAAGCCAACGCAAAAAATCTCGTCCGAAACGGACCTCGCATCACAAAGATATTGCATTTTAAAGATTATACAATTTATTATAGAATTAAATTTACAATTTATATTTCACTTTAAACCTCAACGCAATCATGGCCGTAGATCCAAGCCCATTGCATCACGACCGTCCCTTTCTTTCTCCTTCCCCCTTATTCACGTTTCCAGTATGCAACTTGAACCCATCACGTTGAACTAGGGTTCCATCTCACCACCTCCTCGCTGCATGAAAACACGATCAGGGAGCGCCAAACGAACGGCCTCGACGAGAGCCACCAACGCCCAGAGCTAGGCCAAGCTCGGCCCCACCTGGTGCCTAGGTTTGCGTGCGCAACATCAGGGAAACGCGGGCAATTTTCTCACAAATTACAACTCCATTCGCGATCTCCACCGTACACATCGTAGATCTCACTACCCTCTACCACTTTCATGTTGGAAGATTGTTGAATTAATGAACGGATTGGAAGAAATCAGAGGGGAAACGAGAAGAGTTGCTGGCCTTCGGTTGTATAAGTGGCGGCCGCATATAGAGTTAGGGCTTCTTTTTTTTTTTTTTTTTTTAAAGATTTATGGGGGGGTATTTATAGAGAATTTTTCAATCACTATTCATCCGGGAATTCCCAACTTCGATTCACGCGCCGTAACCAGCGTTTCTAGGGTTTACCCCGCGTTCCGGACACAATGGAACAGGTTTCGAAAGCTAATTCGGACATCTGTGCGAGTTATGGCAGTAAACGTTCAATTTAAATTAAACCGATTTAAACGATTTTCTAGGCGTTTTAATTTTTACCGGACAAACGGTAAATCCAATTGACACGAAATTTGAAACCTTACAATAATATCACATTACGGATCCGATGAAACTGGTTTCGTCGAAATCCGAGACTTTTTGAAAAATGGCTATTTTAACTCGCCAAATTAAAATTAAAAATAATTCGATGCGTTTCGAGCTGCTACGATCAAACGATAACTCCGATTGATACGAAAATTGAAATCCGGTAATAACTAACTATTACGGATCCAATGGAACTGGTTTCGTTCAATTCTGAGACTGTTCAAAAATTGACTATTTTCACTAGTCGATTTAATTGTTAAAATATTCAATTTTCACAAATAAACTTTTAATTCGATTTTAAAAGTTCTAAAATATCATTCTAACTCCAATATGATAAAATAAAATTTTACAAATCATTTTCAATCATATTTAACTCAATTTTCAATTATTTTCCATAATTTCACATATTAAATTATCGATTTAATTATCCAATTAAATCCAATAATTCAAAATAAAATTTATTTGACTTATAAATTCACTTATTAAATATTTAAAATTAATTAAATATTCAAATTTTAATTATCAAAAATTCTGGGTCGTTACAATCTTCCCCCCTTAAAAGAATTTCGTCCTCGAAATTATTAAGTAAGAAAAGTTACAGAATTTATTAACTTTCCCAAAATCCATAGTTAAACTTCTTATAATACTTACTAAGTTTTCAAATCATACTTAGTTATCTTTTCAAAACCAAACTATATCATTTAACTTTCAATTCCAAATCAAAGTTATAGTTTTTTCAAAAATTTTCCAATTTTCTCAAATTTTTTCTAACGCCTTAAATTTTCGGAAAAATTCGCCATAGTCTCCTTTGCGCGGCTCGATCCGAAAAAAAAATGATAGTATATATATCACAAATATACATCTCATCAAGTAATGAGGCATCCCGAAGGGAAAAAGTATAAAAGTACGGTATGTAATCCGAGATATGTACCTTATATTTTATTAGCGAGCATATACGGCTAATATAGCGCGAAAGCGAGCTCCAAATGCAAAGCAAACGCGATCCGCACCTACTAATCACTCAACAAACAACATGAGAACATGCATATAGATAATAGTATCGATATACATCATATAGCAACATAATAACTATATATGTTGACATAGCAATTGAAATAAAACAACAAATGCAAACATCAACCAACTAGCATCCATAACAAATAAATATTCATTCATATTCTCTTTAATATTCAATGAATTGGTTTTCAATTTAATCACATTTGATTCATTTACATTGGATTTACTAGCATTCATTTTCAATTAGTTTATATTTACTAATTCACATTCAAGCTGGTTCACTTCCAAATCAAATTCAATTCTATTTAAGATTCACTTAACTTCCAATTGGATTCCAATTACTTTAACTTCCAATTTCATTAATACTTAATGAATTATATACAATCATCTAACAACCATATAACAAACAATGTATATTAATCTCAACCAAATTCCTTTGCTTATATTCATTCTATTTGGTTTAACACCATTACTTTCAATTGGTTTAATTAAATTGATTTGCATTCAATTATTCAACTTTCAGTAACATTAGATTTTAATGAATTTCACCTACATCCATTATTTCATATCAACTTAAATTTACATTTAATTGATTATCATTCAATCCATTCATTCAATTCAATTTCTAAAGTTGAATTTCATTTATATAACTTAAGTTCATATCCATCACTTAACTTTAATATTTTACTTTGATACTAATATCAACTTCATTCAACATCTCTTAAGTTACATTCCATTTCAAACATCACTTAGTTTTACATAACTTAAATTCCCACTTATAAATCAATTCAGCTTCTAAATTCTAAAGTAAATTTCCATTTAACTTTAAATTCATTTGTTTTTATTTATAACTCATATTCATAAATATATTCATATAGTTTCACTTCTTATATATATAAGTTTATTTCACAATTGTAAATCACTTTAATTATAATTCAATTCTTATAATTCTTTTGCTTATATTATTCAAACAACTAAACAATCAACTTATATACACTTTAATAATTCTGAAAAATTATCCCTTTATATATAAAATATAATCAAGATAAAATTATTTCATTTACCCAATTTAAAACAATATTATGCCGAATTGTTCTGTTTAAGTGTTTAGAAACCCCTTCGGCATAGTTGTCGAGACCACGCTGACGAAGGTTCATATGCCACTCAACAAACCAATCATCACAATATAAAACAATTTTATATTCACTAACAAATACGCTCTCATAACTATTATTACACTCAAACTCATTCTAGAGTACTACTGACTCAATCTCTAATGAGTAATACCCAACAGAACCATGGTTGTCGCTTAACAATAAGCTCCGATACCAAATGTAACGTTTTCGATTTTTCGTTGCCGAAAAACCGAAATGTTATGGGTTTTAAAAAAAGAATTTAAGAAAAGAGAAGAGGAAGAGATAGAAGATGGAGGGAAGAAAATAGAAAATAGAACGGAACAGAACACAACACAACAATATCAGAATCTCACAATCGCAGTGGAACAACATATAATAATAAATGAATAATCTTTAAACAAAGAACTATATCAGTTATTACATTACATCACATTTCATTACATCATATCATCAGAGTGTACAACAACATACAACAGCAAACGATGCAGCGGAAAAAGAAATACTATATGAACTAGTAATACGCCATGCCATCCAGCTTGCCTCTAGCAATTCCAGAATATCCAGAATATCCTGATAAACCTAACTCTTGACTGCCCGTGTGGAAATTGGTGGGCACCCAGAGTTTAGGAAGGAAAACAATAAACTCCGAGTCAGTCATGTGACTGGTGTGAGAACTAAAACAGTTTATTTTTCTTTAAAATCAAAATAGAGGAATATTTTTAAAGTCAATTCTCAATGCTTTTAAAAATGAGACTACCATAAGGCCTCCCGCACACACACACAATGCAAACGCAGAATCGGAGGAGATTTCTCCTTATGGTAGTCAAAGATGCTTGATACGCATTTAAAAGAACATTTTATATTATTACTAGTGCATAGTGTAGGAAAAATTCATTTCGAAAGTAGAATATAAATCTTAGCCAACATAGACATTTTGAACTATGCCTACTATAGCTAACTATGTTCAATAGCAGGTTACCGCCACATTCCATAGCAGGTTATACAACTAAAACCGTACAAGTCTCGTATTGTTTCTTTGGATTTCCAACGAATGATCAGGCCAAGGAACTTCCCATTGCCACATGAGAATGCCTCTGGATGGACATCCCCGAGAACCAAACCGGATCTCTACCAACACAAGGCCGGGTTACCCCTAACTGAGTAACAACTGACCGAATATGCCATCCCCCGGTCCTTTGGGACCTTTCACCGAGCGCTCGTAATCAATTCACACAATCATAACAAAGTGTTTTCAACATGAGTAAGTATCTGGGCTCCATACCATGATACCACCCTTTTCCAGAAGGAAATGCACACATCCTAAAGGGCGCTACCCCTCATAACCTTGCTGCTTCTTTCCTGTTTTGACCATTCACGGGGTGTGAGGCTCGACGAAGTCACGTCCACAAAAACATACTTTATAAAAAAGCCATGCTTTGGGTCAACAAATGATCATAGAAATGATCACCAAGATAGACGATCAAATAAACGATCCTATCACAAATAATCAATACAATGATCATTTACAGCAACACTCAGCATGTCACATTACCAAATTGGGAATATATCGCTGATAACATTCAACTACATAACCTCTGAGCTCGTACGTCTCAGAGAAGGGTGTTAAGCTAAAAGAATAAATTCTCCGCCACCAACATAAATATATTTGAAAGAAATCTGCTTTATATCTCAATTTGTAATGTCAGACATACAATCCATACAAGTCTGTTCCGGGCTCGAACAAAACCGAAGGCACTTACAAAGAAGTCCTTGCAATCCGGATATTCACAGTCCTGATCGGATTTCCCATCACTTAGGGAGTCTCTATACCGTTGCAACTCAGTGCAGAGACAATCGACAGGTCATCCTATCGCTCTCGCAAATACCGGGTCTTCAACACCGATCTTCAATGCGATTCATAACGACGTATCACATATTCGGAATGGGTTATACGACCCCATGGTCCTTTTCCGGTTAACCCGAATAGTGAGCGCTTATTCAAAAATAAGTGTGGCATTCAAATTCAAGCAAATCACATCAAATACCCATTCAAAGGGAAATATTGATAGTCGGTTATTGAACTATCAATGGATATGCACAACATCACCAGATTCAAAATAATTTTCCAAATTATTTATTTTCCAAAAATATCTTTACAAGATATATTATTTCATACTTCAAAAATAAATCAATATTTATTTTTAAACCAATTCCACTTTCTTTTATAAATTCCTTAGTGAATTTATAATCCAAAATATCTATGGATATTCGATTTCAATTATTCATTTCAATTTATCTTCAAAAAGATAAATTCTCAAAATATTCACTTTATATTGGAAAACATTTCCATACTTATTTATTCATAAGTAATTCACAAATTTTATTTATTTTCAACACTTGGAAAATATTCAATATACTTCAGTCGAAATTAAGTATATATTTCATTCTTTAAGGAAATCATTCTCTTAAACATATTTATTTGGGCCAAAACGAATGTTGCGTAAAACATCGTTACGACAACCCAAAATCACTAGTATAGGGATTCGAAATTAAAATAGATATATAAATCCCAATACTATACAAAACATTTCCTTTCGGAAATCATTTACTATAACAACAGTGTTATAGTCCACCATTTCCTTCTATTTCTCGAAAACGTCTATTTCAACAATCAATGTTGAAATCTATGGTTTCGAATCTCAATCCAATTGAAACATCGTTAACTTGTTTTTAATTCTATTTAAAACACCACATTCAAACATTTTCTTTAACATATTATTCACTATTCAAAAACGTGAATATACTACGTTAACAACTTTCATCACCTCTATTCATTTTATTTTAAAGGATCATTCACAGTCAAAAATGTGAATATAACTCCATTAATAGGTTTCAACAATTTACTTATCAAAATAAGTTGTTTGCGAATTTATAAAACAACGTTTATAAATTCCTTTATTAACCTATTCCAGTTTATAACTCAATTATAAACTAAAAGTCCATATTATAAGTTAAATGCTTATAAAACGATTATTTTACAAAATCGTTCTTTTAAACTTCATAATTATAAATCTTATAACTTATAAGATTCAATTATTTATCCAAAACCATTATTTTAATAACTTTACAAATTTTATAAACCTACTGTTTATAAAATTCTATTTATAACTTCACCGTTTATAATTCTATAAATTTCATTCATTTATGGAATTTATTTTCACTTCATTCAAACACTTATAAAAACTTGTTTTATAATGTCAATATTTCAATTTATAATATCCATTTATAAATCTCTTAATATAAATCAATTTATATTATTCTTTAAAACGTCTTTAGTCTCCTTTATTATTTCACCATTTTGATTCATAAAATAATTAAATTTTATAAATCCTATATTTAAACTTTTCACAATAAATTCTAAAATCCCGATTAAACTATTTTATAAAATCATTAGCATCATATTCTCAAAAATCAGTTTTTAACTATATTTCTCAAAAATCATAATTTTTATAACTTTAAAAATTATAACGTTTATTTATTTAAAATGGATCAATTCCAAAATTATTTTATAAAACGTATACTTTTCAAAAATCACTTTAAAAATCATTTTAAAGTTTCAAAATTTGGTCCAATGATGCTACATACCAATAGTCAATCACGACTACAACGACATCATATATCGATATGATAATCCATCAAATATCAAAATATCTGAAATCAAATAAATACTGTTGAGGAATCCAGTTGGATCCCTCCAACCTGTTTTCCTGCATCCACAAACATTAGCACAATACCAATTTCGCTCCAATACGAAATTATCGCGGTATATGTTTTTATTAAATATTATCCGCTTAATAGACGGCGCAATAGGGTCTCATCCGCTATGCAAATGCGGGAAATCAATAACTCCAATATATACATATGCCAATATATATATATATTGCTATTATATATAATACCAATTTCACTGTTTATGAAATATTCGCGGTATATGTTTTTAATAAATAACATCCGCTTACTAACGGCGCATAATGTCTATTTTAACAATCAATAGATAACAATCACCATTCAAACATGCATTCAAATATTTTAAATCTAACTATTTAAAATAAAATCGAAACCGATTCGATTGAGTGAGAAGTTCTCACCTTGATTTTAATTCTGTTTTCAGCTTTTATTTCGAATAAAATTATACGCGCGTTTAATTATATCCAAAATTTTCACTGACTCTAATCGTCTCCAAACCAACTCCATAGCTTAGAGCTCGTCAAAACGAAGCCAACGCAAAAAATCTCGTCCGAAACGGACCTCGCATCACAAAGATATTGCATTTTAAAGATTATACAATTTATTATAGAATTAAATTTACAATTTATATTTCACTTTAAACCTCAACGCAATCATGGCCGTAGATCCAAGCCCATTGCATCATGACCGTCCCTTTCTTTCTCCTTCCCCCTTATTCACGTTTCCAGTACGCAACTTGAACCCATCACGTTGAACTAGGGTTCCATCTCACCACCTCCTCGCTGCATGAAAACACGATCAGGGAGCGCCAAACGAACGGCCTCGACGAGAGCCACCAACGCCCAAAGCCAGGCCAAGCTCGGCCCCACCTGGTGCCTAGGTTTGCGTGCGCAACATCAGGGAAACGCGGGCAATTTTCTCACAAATTACAACTCCATTCGCGATCTCCACCGTACACATCGTAGATCTCACTACCCTCTACCACTTTCATGTTGGAAGATTGTTGAATTAATGAACGGATTGGAAGAAATCAGAGGGGAAACGAGAAGAGTTGCTGGCCTTCGGTTGTATAAGTGGAGGCCGCATATAGAGTTAGGGCTTCTTCTTTTTTTTTTTTAGATTTATGGGGGGGTATTTACAGAGAATTTTTCAATCACTATTCATCCGGGAATTCCGAACACCGATTCACGCGCCGTAACCAGCGTTTCTAGGGTTTACCCCGCGTTCCGGACACAATGGAACAGGTTTCGAAAGCTAATTCGGACATCTGTGCGAGTTATGGCAGTAAACGTTCAATTTAAATTAAACCGATTTAAACGATTTTCTAGGCGTTTTAATTTTTACCGGACAAACGGTAAATCCAATTGACACGAAATTTGAAACCTTACAATAATATCACATTACGGATCCGATGAAACTGGTTTCGTCGAAATCCGAGACTTTTTGAAAAATGGCTATTTTAACTCGCCAAATTAAAATTAAAAATAATTCGATGCGTTTCGAGCTGCTACGATCAAACGATAACTCCGATTGATACGAAAATTGAAATCCGGTAATAACTAACTATTACGGATCCAATGGAACTGGTTTCGTTCAATTCTGAGACTGTTCAAAAATTGACTATTTTCACTAGTCGATTTAATTGTTAAAATATTCAATTTTCACAAATAAACTTTTAATTCGATTTTAAAAGTTCTAAAATATCATTCTAACTCCAATATGATAAAATAAAATTTTACAAATCATTTTCAATCATATTTAACTCAATTTTCAATTATTTTCCATAATTTCACATATTAAATTATCGATTTAATTATCCAATTAAATCCAATAATTCAAAATAAAATTTATTTGACTTATAAATTCACTTATTAAATATTTAAAATTAATTAAATATTCAAATTTTAATTATCAAAAATTCTGGGTCGTTACATTAGGTGTACGTATATAAAAATTCTTTTATTAATAATGCATCCAATCGATAGGTGCTGACACTTGTGTGTTCACTCACCGCGCTCTGTATTTTCCTCACGTAAGCCCGATGGGCAGTGCATGGGTGATATATCTGGTCTCTATTTTCCGAGTTAAGCATATGTAAATATTGTTAATATCAATAAAATTTTCAAATAAGATAGAGTAAGCAATTTAAATCCAAGCATTATTTTGACTTATTTGATTGACTTGTTATTGAGAAGAAATGAAAATACCACTTTGAAAATTTTTGATAATCAACTAAGGATCCATTTTATAGTTACATTGTGATATCAACCGAAACAACGAGGTTATGATAACTTAGTTTTTATTGCAAATTTTGACAAGTTAAATGACTAAAATTTCGTGACAATAACCAAAACTTGTATTTAACTTATTTGTTTTGATTTAAAAGTAAATCCTACAATTGTAATTTTTTTTTAAAAGTTGCATTCAAAACATTGTAAATAACTCTTGCATTTAGGAACTTTTCATTTTACATTTGGATTTTGTGAGAAGTACCCGCTGAAAACCTTCATGAGACAAAACTCGTCCTACTAGAGACACCTAGAGGTTTAACGGCTTGTTGGATACGCTCAATGCAATCGTGCTCCCTATGAAAATGGATTTATCTTAGTTTGTCTTTATTCGAGGACGAATAAAAAGATAAGTGTGGGGGTATTTGATGTAACGTAAATGTGCATATTTTTACTTCCATCTTTTATCAAATTTGATTGAATAAATGATCATATAGAGTGTTTTAACAAGTTTAAACCAAAATTCAAATTATCTTCAAATCGTCACATATTCATCTTCATATAGGGGCAAAAATGGTCATTTTTGTGCATATATTAATTTGAGAAAAATTACTTGGACATTTTTATGATTTTTTGTAGGAATTTGGATTCAAATGCAAGTGGCTTCATGAAGATATATGCATGCACAAGAGTGAAGAGAAACAAATGAAGATGGAAATAATTCATGTCATGAATCATGGAGGACCCCATATACCCACCTACCTTGATGTACAAATTAGAAGCTAATGCACATGGTAATGGCCATTAGAGTTTCATGTGCACTTAATGGATGATTAACTCATACTAATGATAACTTGGTGGTCACACTTCCTAAGAGAGTAGTTTGGGTAGTTCCCAAAAAGTGGATTAGGGTTTTAAAACATGTATAAATACCTCATATATTCATGTAATCCTCTCTTAGCCTCTTATTAGTTTAGTTTGAGGCTTACAAATAAAACTCTCTTTCTTTTCCATGACTACTTAGCTATTTTCTTCTTATGTAATTTTCTTCTTTTATGCAATGTTAATTCATGCTCTTTTATATTTACATGATCTCTTCCTTATTTTGTTAGTAGCTTAGTTTCATTTCTTATGTAATTAGAATAGCTTTTATTTTAGTTTAGTTAGTTCTCTCTTACTGTGCTTTTATTTTTATTCTTGTTTTTGTTTCATGTTTCAATCTACATTTGTTGATATGATACCAAATATGAGAGGCTAAACCCCTTTAATTTAGGGGTAATGAGGCTCTCTAATTTGTAGATTCAACATAATTTGATAATTAGTGATATTTTTTTGCTTAATGGAAATGTATGAATGAGTTTAAATTACTTGTTTGAGCTTTGAATTTGATAGTCTATGTTGTTGACACCAAATAGGCTATGCTTGAACAAACGAAAAACACAAATTACCTCTTCATCTATGTATGATTATGGTAATGAAGTGAATGTTTAAATCAAAATTTTATGGTCTATATTTCTAATCAGTAGTTAATAGGCCATGCTTGAAATAGATTTTATTTGCAACTTAATTGTCATTTTTCATGAGAGTTAGCAAGCGGTTTAAGGGTGTGTTATAGCACAAATAGGCCATATTTATGATAAACACATCAAGTAAATTCACTAACGTCCAAAAAAGAGAGATCACAATTTCATGTTATGTTGATTTATGTAATCTAGAGAGTAGTCTCTAAATTGCCTTCAAACTCTCATATTTTTATCCGTTTCATTTTGCTAGTTTTTCTACATTTTTTGTTAGCTTAAAAACAAACTCAAAATCTTGATTTAATTTGATTGAATAGAATTTTGAATCTAAACAATTCTCTGCGGATCGACCAGTACTCCCCACGTACTATCATTATACGTCGTGCACTTGCGGTTATTTTTAATTTAAATCCGATCGGCTGTTTTCTAAGCCGATGGAGAATTGGCCGACGCGAACAATGATGTATACAGATTGATGTATGATTACGTTGTGATTTTTACTGATTTTTTTTATAATTATTGAAATTTGCAAATATAAACAAAGATCTACTTCTTTTAATATCAAAAACTAGCTGCAAGCCTATTTTAATGGCGTTAGTAGTTAATTTCAAACTTTAAAAATAGTGGGGCGTCACATTTTGTATCGAAGCATAAGTTTAGCGATTCCTTGAGACTTGGGTGGGTTTGACCATTTACGGTATGAATGTTTTCATCTTAGGTTGGGTGTAACAACCTGGTAATACCAGTCTTTTAATATTAATGTAATTATAAATGAATTTTTAATAGTATGGTGAATTGGGTATCGTGTTTATAATCAATGTGGAGGCCTTTCCGAGATAATCAATTTGATATATAATTTTGATATATTTGGAGTTAAGTTTTGTGAAATATAGGCGTAGAGTGCTTAAACAACATATGTAGCTATTTCGGGTCAAACTAGAAATGTAGCCCATAACCCAGCTTAACAACTATATAAGTAAAGCTACGAAACTCTAGCCATTACCTTTGTCATCAGTTTACGTCCCTAATCCCAAATTTGCTCCGTAATGGCGATTAACAAATTAATTAAAAGTGGTTAAAACTCAAAATTTTTAAACACTATCAAATTATATATGGATTCGTGGCTCTCAACAAGCCAAAGAGGCGTCTGAAATTCATTTTCCATCGGACACTCCAATTGATTAGAAATTGACGATTTATTCTCAGCTGTTTGTTTTAGGGTTTTCAATTCAATGCTAAAACAACTACCAATCGACGGTCAAAGGGCACCAAAGCGTAGAGGATGTTAAAAGCAGTCAATCCATATGCTTAGATCGACGAGATCATCACTTGGATTACTAAAATCTCCCCTTAAATTGGCGGTGGCTAGAGCTTACAATTAGAGGGCACTCTTACATATGCCAATTCTCGTTAATCGAGTAACCTAAGCTCTGATACAATAAAATGCCATCGAACCTTAGGCCCACTCAATGCTAGCTGTTGGTTGGTAAAATTGATACAATGAACACTATCCAAAGATATTTATCTATGCTTTTAGAATCTCATGGTGGAAGGGATAAAATATAATAACAGAAAAAGCACCCATTTCACAAAATTCAAATCTTAGAAATACAACATCCTAAAATATCCATAACACTATGTCTCATAATAAACATCAACATGTCTGAAATTAGGTACATCGTAATATATTAAAAACATATATAAATAATAAAACTGCCACCAATCTTCACAGCCATCTTAACCTTCTCCATCGACATCTGTTCCCCTAACCTGTGGTTTGTAATAAGGAAGGAGTGAAAACAACAATGTCTGGTGAATGAAGCCCTCAAGTCTTATCATAATAATATTTGGTCAGTATCATTTAGATAAGTAATATGTCTTACGTATCATATACTTTATCCTACCAAGTATACCTCCAACTATAAGCCCAAAGGCTTTTCCAGTCCATCTCCATAACATACCATCAACTATAGGTCAAAGGCCTATTCCAGTTCAACTTTACCATTCTAATGAGGGTGCAACACAACTACCATCAATCATGCCCTAACGATGTGAGAAAAATTATATGAGCCGCTTAATATCACTTTAATGGGAATTAGGCGGATTTGACCATGTAATACCTATACCCTAGGTAGATCCTCATCATTTAAATATATAAATCCAAGTTGGACCCTTTTTGGTACTTCCCAACTAACATTGCAAGAATCCTATCAGGCTATTTAATACTTCTTTTATGGAAAGAGGTGGACCCCACAATAGGCACTTAATACCACAAACCTAAAGAGAACCCCTTCCATGGTTTTCCACTATCGCACTTAAAAGGTAATCCCGACCATTTAATACCTCATGAGTGGGAAGGAGGTGGATCCTACAACAACCACTTAATACCCTTAACCCAAAAGCAGGCCCTTTTTAAGATATTCGTCGGATGACCCGTAACCCAAACAACGACGTCTCATATTAGTCTGACTACTCGTAGGTGCTGGTGGCTAGATTTGCTGAGCAGACATACCCTGCAGAATTAGGTCTAACCTCGCATCGACCATGGGTACTTATTATAGGCAATGTCTTACATCAGTCCAAAAGTCACACTTGGCAGATTAGCTGGGCAAACTTCCATGTGCTTTTGACTGGCCCCACATCCCTATAACTTAGTAATATTTCTGATCTCCTAACATACGACCATATACATACGTACATACATACGTACACACATACACATGCACACATATATATAAAATCTCATCACATTTACGACTTAAGTCCATATAGGGAAAACTCTTTGTTTCTCCTTAATTATGGATTGATTTACATAATTATCCTTGCCTTTCTATAAGATTTAATGCCAATTGCTAACCTATTTATACAATATGATGCGGATTATAAATTACTATTATACACTATTAACTTTATTTATATGTATGCAACATTTTAGCTAACTAAATATTCCTAACCATGCATAAAAATATTCTAGTTCTAAGATTAATGCTTCTTATACAATTCATTAAAATGTCAAACTTTCCATATCCATACAAGCCTAAGTTCCATATTATAATTTACAAAATAGCTAATATTCTTAGCTAGACAAAACATACTTGTGTATATATATTCAAAAGTGGAATACTACCAAACTTATTATACATTAATATGATAAAGTTACTACATCTATTTCAAGGAAACAAAATTTATAATTTAAACCATTTATGTTCTATTTAACTTTTACATATACAACCTTGAAGCAGAAAAATGACATATTTATTTATATTAGGAAATAGGCAGTGCAAACTACAGATAAGAAAAATTCATACTTTGCACACCATTTCCTAATAATTTTCTTTTTGAATCCTATTATTGCAACAACGAAAAATAGAAGGGGAAGTTGAATAGAACATAAATTATTCAAATTGTAAACAATAATTTAAGTTCTACTATATTAACATAAAACAAATGAAATACCAATTAACCAAGAATTGACATTCTATTTGGGGGACTTTTGGGGATTTGTAACACCCTTAATTTTATTTTAACATTATTTAAGATAATTAAGTGAATAGATTAAATAGAATAATGTAAATGGTTAAGGATAATTAGATTGGATTATTAACTAGGTCATGCCTTAATAAATTAAGTAATGAGATTTAAAAAAAAAATTAACATGTAAAAAAATATGAGAGAGACAAATTAGGTAGATCTAAATTTCACTCATTAAATCATCTCCCCATCATTTTATTCTCATTTTATTCAGTCCATAAACAATCAAAAAAGAAGAAAAGAGGCCGACCATTAATCAAGCTAAGGAGGATCGAAATCAAAGAGGACTTCAAGGGAAAAGCTTGGGGAAGCTAAATATTAGTCAAATCTCAACTCCAACATTAATCCTAAGGTGAATAATAAGAGAAACCGTCTTTGTTTTTGTTTTGAATTTGGTTATCGGTAGTATTCGATTTTTTTGATAGTTTTGCAAAGTTATGGTAATATAATCATTGTTTGGATAGATAATGATTTGTGAGATTTTTATGAGATTTTTTAAGTGGGTTTTAAGGGAAAACCCCAATTTTTTAGTCTCCAGTCAATTTGATTTTGGAGTATATGATGTAATGGTGATTGTTTTTTACTTTATAATTTTACAAATTTAAATAAATATTTTCCGAGTTTCCTAAGGATAAAATATGTTTGTTCGGGTTTAATTATTTAAAATAAATAAATAATGATTTTTGATCCAAAATTTTGATATGTTGAAGAATGAAGTATTTTCAAATCTTTGTGATTTTTGTGGATTTTTTTCCAAGTGATTATGAATTATTATGAATTTAACATGCAAGAAAAGCATTTAAATCATTAATTAATTAAGGCTATTAGTTAATTAAGTTGGAAAATGTTTTGGATATGTAAAACTGGCATGCGACAGATTTTCAAAAAAGAATTGTGTAAAGTAGTGTAATATCCAATGGAAATTGGACAAGAATTAAGATCTGGGGAAAAGTATTTACCTTTATTAGTGATAATCAGTTTTCATGAAATTTATGATAATGCCATGCCGCTTTTATCGCCATCGAGCCTAATACAATGCCACGTCTATGAGTCTCGACGTCGATGAGGAGGAAAAGATATGATAACTACTTAGGTAGTTATGGCGTGGTTCCATCTGTGGTAAGGTGGACATCGATGGAAACCCATCATTGGTGGCATCATATTCTTGTAATTCACTTAAGTGTTTAAAACTTAATGTTGCAGTCATTGATGTCGCATTTCAGTGCCGTATGCTTGCCTTAGTTTTCCTGACGCTACCCATTTTCAAATCCTATATGTTTGGCAGCATAATAGCTGAAGTAAGCTAAATTGAAAGTTTAATAATGACACCGCTGGTCATGTTGCCGCTACTCATTAGTGTCGGCAAGGTTTCTTTTGCATTATTTTGGGAAATGATGTCATGCGTCATTAATGCCATGACCCTTGGTGTCAACGCTGGATTTAAAGGCCATATTGTTAAGTCTGTATGCCTTATTAAATTTTTTTTAATGGGTGGATGACCTATAGTCTATGTAAGTCGATAACATCATTTTCGATATTAATTTTTAATGCCGAAAATATACTATGCTATGCTAATGCACGGTAGCGAGCCATATGGTCATTGATTTTGACTTTAATCATTGGGGGTACCAATGTGTTGCTTTTATTAAGTTCGACATAGAACATTGGAGGATACCAATACATATTATTTTCAGATGTTATAAGTTTAAGGAATATACAACTTAATAAAGGGCACCAATAGACATAGGTTGAGCATGTGGGTTAAAAATGAATTAAAATTGTTAAGTGAAGGGTTCATGGTATCCTAGGAAAACTATGGGATGTGAGATGGGAAGTCCACATCATGCCAAATATGGAGAGTCGCTGTATGGTTAATGAAGGGTTCATAGTCATCATAGGAAAACTATAGGATGTATGATGGATAGTACACATCATTTTAAATAAGTGGAACAATCTTGATAATGAAACCATGTGTGACGGGTAGTCAACAAGATAGGGGATAGGTAATCCAAAGAATTAATATATGTTAGATAGATAGTCCACGCAAGTAGAAGACGGATAGTTAATGAAAATTTAGATGGGTAGTCTAATAACTTAGGATGGGTATTCCAGTGTATATTGCATATTGGTGTATTATTATGTTATAACCACTGTGGATGTAGAAGGATAATATATGGTTGAGATACTTTAGTTAAGATACCAATGAGGGGAAAACCAGTTCCACTTAGTGACGTAGTCCGTCTAGATATCTACTTGTTCGAGATGGTAGAATATTATTCACACCAGACTTTTTGTCTGACCTGAATTTTTTGTTTTTCCCTTTAAACTCTTAGGTACTCATTTGAGTAGGTAGGAAGTAAGAGTTTTTTGGTATCCAGTTAGACGAGTAAGCTTCTGGAAGCATGCAAGTTGTAATCTAGCTATTAGGAGCTTTATATAATTCTATTGTGTTTGAATGTATGTAATGACATAAGATTATAACTATTAAGCAGCAGACTCTGATCCACCAAATAGGCATCTTTATAGATCGCTATTGGAGTATTTTGTAGTATTTATATATTCTCTAAATTTGGGATTATGAATGGATTATGTAATGAATGTGGAAATCTCATTTTGGAATGTAATGAAAGTTTGATTAATGAAAAGTGTTCAGAAATTTTCATATTCATGTGTTTCTAATATTATCAAAATGATTAACATAGTCGCATTTTATCACTGGAAATTAATAAGTAGGATGACTACAGCATCTGTAGTGCTTAGTTTTAATTCTAAAAATGGGGGATGTGATTTTAAGGTTCAGGATTTTCATATACAAAATTCCCCAAGGCGTAAAACAAATCCAAACTTTTACTACGTAGATTTCTAAAATGTGAAAACTAAGATTTCCATCTATAGATAGTTTTCTTGCTTTCCCTTAGATTCGATTCACATCCACGCTTAACTCTTCCTTCAGCCTTTTTTTTGAAATATAAAACAATTCAATTTTATATAAATTAGATTCAGAATTCAGAAGTTATGGAAGAATTAGAATAGAAAATCGTGCATGTATGTACATATATACACACACACATACATACATATATATACACACATTTATGTGTGTGTGTTTCTTTGTGTGTGTATATATATGTAAACCTATTACCTATTTCCCTTGGAATTGAATTCTTGAGTCTATCGAAGAATCGAGAAAGAAGACTAATGAAGTTTCGCTAGCATTCCGAATATTTTGTGAATAAAGTGAGGGACTAGCCTCTTATATATAGTGCTTAGAAAGCGTCTAGACTGTGGGATCTAAATCGATTTAAAATAATAAAATCCAAGCCATTTCTAGCTTAGCCTAACCCTCGTCGTCACGCCTTAACTAGTCGACTGCTAGCGGTCGATCGGTCAAAGGAATAGGGTTGATGGTCCACTATTTTGGACTGTGAATATTGGTTGCCGTTTGTTTTCTATTTGTTTCCTATTTGTTTCCTATTTTAACCACTAACATTAATGTTTTGTGGACACGTAGTAAGTTACTCTATTGATCACCTAGTTTTGGTCTCGACTGCTACTGCATATTGGAACAAATCAAATTTCTCTCCATAGCTTCTTGGTGTACTTTGAAGTAATGGGTAAGTACCAAAGCTACCATGCAAATTTGGCTTTGGCTTTTCAGCCATCTGTTGAATTTTCAGTGTAAATCATTGTAGTCTACCTCAAGATGTTGTTTTCAACTGACTGAGTTCTGATTGCAATTCATTTTTTCATTTCGATCCGAATTTCAATTCCTAGTATGGACGATGCAATCTTTGCTTCGTAGTTTACACAAGGGTTTATGTCAGTAGGTGGGTGCATGATGTAGGTTTGGAGTTGCCCACATATAGTTTTAATTCGACCGGCAGTGAGGCTTAGTTTGTCTCGAACGATTGTATGCCATTCTAGAGCGAAGTCTTTCTCTTTGTCTTTAGCTTTTTCTTCTCGTGAATTTGGTTAAGTTCCCTTCGATGTTTTTGAGTTCCAATGCGATAATCTATTCCAAAATTGGATATAGTCGATGATTCAATCATATCGCACTTCCTATTTCTATATTCCAGTGATTCCGAAAAGAAAAGCTTCCCACGTCGCTTCGTACAGCAGCTCCGATATCGATCGTTATCGATAACGAGTAAGTTTGGAAGAGATAATTTTAAAGGACGGTACATATTGTTTTTCAAATGCAAGAAAGCTAGTTACATTAGATTTTTTGTTCGCAGTATTAAGGATACTGGACTCTTCTCATGTAGATAACAAACTGCATCTTCCTGGTCAACGCTTAGGATCCGATTGGTCAACATACGTTGGATTCCTTTGGATTCCTTTGAATTCCGGGAGTTGGTAATACAAGGGTATTATTTAAAATAAAACATACCTATAGGGTTGAATGCCAAGTTTTTTCGTTGAAAATGATTTTTCGGTCATCCAATCATTAGTCTGGTGGATTTACTTCCAATTCTCCAGAAGCTGGGTCCTTCACAACATAAGCTTCGCTTATTATTCCTATCATATTGGGAGGACTAATTATAGTTGAATTATGAGGCACAGTTGCTCTTGTAGAGTTGTAGTTGAAGTTCAATCAGGCATAGTTTTAGCCTTCGGAAATTAGCACATGAGTTGTCTGATTGTGGTTATCATTTTCTTGCATTTTTAAAAATTCAACGCATACCAGCCTCTATCTCTAGGACATTGGATTAGTTGCTCGATTCCAAACATTTCCTTTTCTCGCTGTTGCACTTCTTGTGATCATATGCAACATACTCATTTACTTTAATTTTATACATGTAAGTAATACTTCTATGGTCATTTTTACATATTCTATTTCATGGCTTTCTTTAGAACTATGAAGTAGCTTGGTCCAGCCAGTTCTGTAGATAATCCCTACTTATGCACAACTGAATTAGTTTCAACTGTTTGGGTGTAAATGCCTTAGTTCGTAGGGCTGATTACTTTGACTACCGAGCCAACATGTTTTGGAAAACTAGGTTTCCCTAAGCTACATGTTTGATTGTCCTGGTTTAATTGACACGATAACTCCTTTCTTCGGGAATTAGGGACTTTGTTGCTTGATCCCAAGATCTGAGTTTTGTAATGATGTCGGCATGTATTAGAAATATGCGTTTCTGACATCTTTTGCTAAAGTAAATTCTTATGAGTCCAACATTGAGATCCTAATCATATGTTCGTTTCTATCTTTAAAAACTCATATACGGATGACTCAACTCTATGGATTTTTCCTTGATTTTGTGAATCTTCAAATAGCATGACCAAACTTTAGGTAATGGCATTTTCCTACAAGTTGGAACCAAATGATCTATTTAGACTGTAAGTAGGTCATCAATCCTTCTCGTCATCGCCAGACTATGAGTGGTAGTGGATTTATGAACGTTAAATCTTTCATTTCCTTTGTTGATGATTTTGTTGCCAGAATGCACTGTTTTACATCTAACCAACGTCATGGTTATTTGCATTTGGACTTTTGAAACATTTATTTTGATCAAGTATCAGTGCTTCTATCCTTACTTAAGGGACTAGCTATTTCGAATGCGTGTACTTAGGCAAATTGCTCAATTGCCCCCAGTCTGGCTCTCAATCCCATTCTGGAATTGAGGATGTTCAGGGATTTTATTTTCGAACTTCCATGATTGCTCCCGCTTGTTCTTGGAAATGCATGCTCTTCTTGGTTGCTGACGTTGCCACGGAAGTCTTATTCATATGTCAACTCTTGTCTTTGAGAATTGATAACTGAGCTGTTTAGTTCCAAGCAACATTTCCTTGGGGCTGCCTATCTTTCGGGTTTCGGCTATGTCTAAATTATTTCTAAGTTGAATTTAGGAATTTCAGTTGTGCACCAGCTTTCATCCCTAGAAATTAGCTCATAGGTAATTCAATCCGGGGATTTCCTTTCGACTCTGCTTTATTCCTGTGTAGTGGCTAATTCCTGTAATGAAAGGTCGACCCATCTGGTTGACCTTTGAAAGGATAAGTCTTTCGATCGTTGCCAATCATTGGGAAACAATAGTTTTATGAAGAGTAGGTAGAAACTCAGTTGAGGACAGGATATGTCTTCCGGTCATTGCCTATCATTGGACAACAGTAGTTTTCTGAAAAGAAGGTAGAAACTCAGTCGAGGACCAAATTCTCTCTCCGAAAGCTAGTGCATCGATGGTTCACTGCGATGAGTGTTTCTCATCAGCCCTATATATTAAAGTTTTCCTGGCATTGCCGGGGAAATACCAGTACTTAGTAAGGAGAATGTTTCCTGGAGTTGCCAGAACAACATCGGTACTTATGAAATAGAAAGTTTCCTAGCATTGCTGGGGAAACACTGGTACTTAGGAAATAGAAAATTTTCCAAGCGTTTTCAGGGCAACACCAGTAGTTAAAAGATAAAAGAAGGCCTTGGCATTGGCGAGGCAAAATCGACACTCAGGAGTTTGGGTTTGATTTTCCCCATCGATTCGGTGGTGCTCTTAATCCAGCTAGGTACTAGTTTCGGCCTCCGAAAAATAGCACATCGATGGTTGGATTGTAGAAGTATTTTCTTAGTGCTGCCTGTTTTATGGGAAGCGTTAAAGTCATGTTGGTGATGGTCTTTAACGGTTTGCACTTCTCTTGCCGATTTTAGGTTGGAATTACTGGAATAGGGGGTGGTTGAAACCCACTCATTAGTTCATGGTGTTTGCATTCTAGTCCATATCCTGGGAACTTAGATTCATTCGTGAGCGTTCGACTCACGCTCGATTTGTGTTCATAATTCGGTCCGCACTCTGAGGACTTAGAGTTCTTTCATGGGAAGTCGCACTTTCGCTAAATCATTTGTACTTCAGTTCATAGCTGAGGACTAGGAGATTTCGGTGAATCGTTTATGCTCTAGTCCACGCTCCGAGAATATAGAGTACTCTAGTCCGCACTCTGGGGGACTTAGAGATTTTTGTGAATCGTTTATACTCTAGTCCACACTCCGGGGACATAGAGTACTCTTGTCTACGCTCTGGGGTACTTAGATATTTTTGTGAATCATTTATACTCTAGCCCGCACTCCAGGGACTTAGAGTACTATAGTCTGCGCTACTGGAACTTAGAGATTTTTGTGAATTGTTTATACTCTAGTCTGCGCTCCAGAGACTTATAGATTTTTGTCAATCGTTTATACTCTAGTTCGCGCTCTAAGGATTAAGAGTACTCTAGTCCGTGCTCCAGGGACTTAGAGATTTTTATAAATTGTTTATACTCTGGTCCGTGCTCCGGGACTTAGAGATTTTGGTGATGATTGAATCATTCATCTGATCCTGTAGAGTCGAGTAGATTCCCTTTAACCCAATGTGTTGGTTTTCTTAAATTTATTTAACTTCGGGATGCACCATGTTTTTTAACGATAAGAGTCCCAAGCGTTTCCATTGCCTAGCTTTGTTTATAGTTGTCAAGTGTTATCCTTGGAGATGCAAGGCTGTTGCGTAACCAATTCCATAGTTATTCTTATTCATGAAAAATCAAATTTCCTCCAATCGGTTTTTTTTATGTTCTGATGACTACCTGCGGAACCCTTCATTTCTAGGTGCTAAATTTCGGATTCTTATAGAAAATATGAAATAGAGAAGCAAGTTATCACATTGCCCCCAGTATTGCCACGTTTACTCCTATACCGATCATGGACGGTAGTGTTTGTCTTTAATCCGTGGCACTTAACCTTGCTTGTTTTCAGCCATATGCATTATGCTAGGTGATAACGTTATTGCAGATATCAACCTTATTCATTGGTTCCAATCTTCAGGAATCAATGGTTTAGCTGCTCAATTTTGAGAATTCTCTCCTTGCCATGGTCTGTCTTTGGATAACAGTTGGTTTTCTACAAGTTAGGGTTTGAGACCTCAATTGAGCACCTGCTTTTGTTCTTTGGAAACCAGTGCATTGATGACTTGATTCTGGAACGGTACTCCATCGTCGTCTATCTCTGGACGATGCTAATTTCCTCCTTTATTGCAAATTGGAGCGATCTTTTATCCTGACCAAGTGTTAATGTGTTCTATGCCCCTCAGTTCATAGGGCTGATTATTTTAAACAATTGATGTGAGACCTGATGTTCTGGATGGCTCCCCAAATGCCCCCAGTCAAAGGTACGTCGCAGCTCCTATCTATAGGAACTCGTGACTTGGATGCCTTGAATTTTGACATTTTGTACATTAGCTTTGGTCAAAAATCAGAATTCTCTGCCGACTTCTTGGTTTGTGAGCGTTATGGTACTATCAAAGCAATATCGGTTCTTTTGGGTAGCGGGAGTTGATCCCTGTTAGTCGAAGTGCCCGGCTTCGTGGCTTATGAAATTCCTCTGTTTTGCCTATCTTCGGGCAATGTGACGGCTGGCGACCCATAGACTTGACTCATTTGCAAGCCAATGTCTTGGCCTCCTTTTGTAGTGTTTCTTAGCTAGCTCGTTTAACGGTTTGAGGAGAGGCACGGGTCGCTGATCATCCAAGCACTTCCTGAGACCTTCGAGCGGCTTATTAAATAGAACATCAAATTGAGTCAATATGAAATCACTTACTATTCTCGAACATGATCAATGGGCAGACATTGGCTGATTTCATTATCGAATTTACTATACAAAATAACGAAGAAGAAATAACTTCGAAAGTAGAAATACGCTGGAAGTTGGTCGTCGATGGTGCATCTAACAACTTCTGGATGGAAGCAGGGGTAATGCTTGAGACTCCCGAAGGACGATCCAGTTGCTATTCCTTACGCTTGGAATTCCCTGCAACAAATGACGAAGCAGAACATGAAGCATTATGTGATGGCCCTGACTCGACCTTCGAAAATCAGCATCGAATACGACACTCATATTCTAATGCCGCAGATCCAAACGTCGAATCTGGTTCGCTGGAGCTTATAACACATCAAGTATAACAACACAGCGGAAAAAAAGAATGAATATTATTGATATACAACATTGATAAAATATCCAAATATACAAAAATGATATCAATAATGCCCAATAATATCAGAGATACAAAAATAACAATGCTACAGCGGAATAACAAATGAACTAGCAGCGGAAAACAAAAACTCGAAACTCTAGAAGAAATACCAATCCAGAAATAGCTCGAACCACCATCAATTGCACCAAGATAAGCAAGTCTCGTCCATTGAACCCAAAGAATCCAATATCCAAGATCTCCAAAGAATACCAATGAGAAAACTGAAAGCTACCGAATCGATATCTACTATCTACTATCTGAAAAACCCAACTCTAGACTGTCCGTGTGGAAAATAGTGGGCACCCAGAGTTTTGGAAAAGAACATTAAACTCCGGGTCAGTCATGGGACTGGTGTGAGAAAACGAAAACAGTTTGGTCTTTAAAACAAACAAAAGAATTTAAATTTTTTTAAAATCCGCAATGCTTTTAAGAAAATGAAACTACCATAAGGCCTCCCGCCACACACAAAATGCAAACGCTGACTTGGAGGAGATTTCTCCTTATGATAGTCAAACATGCTTACTACGCAAAATTCTCTTTTGATATTATTATTAGTGCATGGTGGAAAACATTTCGAAAGTATAATATTAATCTTAGCCAGCATAGGTACCATTATATTATGCCTGCTATAGCAACCTCCTGAGGAGGCAGGTTATACAATTGCAATCGTAGAGGGCTCGTATTGTTTCTTTGGATTTCCAACAAATGGTCAGGCTAAGGAACTTCCTGTGCCACGTAGGTACGCCTCTGGAGGGACGCCCCGAGAACCTAACCGGATCTCTTCCAACACAAGGTCGGGTTACCTCTGGAACAAGGTAACTACTGACACGAGTATGCCATTCCCTTGTCGTAATCAACCTTTATCCCAAGATTCACCAACAACCACAAAGTAATAAATTTGCAGCAACCACATAGGTTAAGTATCTGGGCTCCATACCATGATACCACCTCTATCCAGAAGGAATGAACATACCCTCAGGGGCGCTACCCCTAAATAACCTTGCTGCATTCTTCCTGTTTCGACCATTCCGGGTTGTGAAGTTTGACGAAGTCTCGTCCACAAAGCTACGCTTTTCACAAAAGCCATGCTTTGATCAACAAATGATCAGCAGCACTTCGTATGCCACATTACCAAATTGGGAATGTATCACTGGTAATCATCAACTACATAACCTCTGAGCTCATATGTCTTAGAGAAGGGTGTTAAGCTAAGAGAATAAATCTCCGCCACCAAACAGAAATGTATTTGATAGAAACCGGTTTTACATCTCAAGGTGTAACGTCAGACACACAATCCATACAAGTCTGTTACAGGTTCGAACAGAACCGAAGGCACTTCCGAAGAAGCCCTTGCAAATCCGGATAATTTCTAATCACGTCCGGACTTCCCATCACAATGGGTGCTCGAATCTCTATACCAGGGATCGGTCGATGCAGAGACATTCGACAAGAAACCCTTTCGTTTTCGAAAATATCCGGTCTTCACCACCGATCTTCAGTTGCTATCCATAACGTCGTATCACTATTCGGAATGGGTTATATGACACAAAGGTCCTCTCCCGGCTAAACCAAATAGTGAGCACAATATTTAAAAACATATGGATATTAGGATCTTAGTTAAGTCACAACTTATTATCCAAAACTTTTCTTCCAAATGGTTAAACAAATTACCATTTACAAATCTTTTTTTTAAACAAAAAGATTCATTTCAAAAACTTACAATGGTTTAAACCATTTCCACATTTAAACCTTTTAAACAGAAGATTCATTTTTTAAGACCCCTTCAAATTTAACAAGGTTCATCAATCTTTCACAAAGATTCATTCATAACCTTTCAAAATAATTCCATTTCAAATTGGATCGACTCATCTGTCTTTAAATCAAAGACCCATTTTATTGTTTTCAAAACCATTCCCGTTTCAATCTTATAAAGATATTCTATTTAAAATCTTCTTCAATTTCAAATAGGGTTTAACTTTCTTTCACAAAGATTCAATTATAGCTTTTCAAATCCATTCAATTTCAAATTTGAAAATTTTTTTATCATAATTTTGGGAATTCTTTCCTTATATAAAAGCTATTATTATTTGAAACCACTTGTTTCCATTTCTGAAAACTCGATTATAATTGCACGAGTTAAGGTCTTTCAAAACAACTGCATTTCAAATTGGGTTAAATTCAAATTCTCAAAGTAATACTTTTAAAATGGTTTTAAATCCATATAAACACAATTATAACTTCATATAACATTTTTTACGTCATAAGTACCAGATATAAAATTCAATATCAGATATTGAATTCCAATTTAAATCAAATTACTCAGATTTCAAATCTTTAATAAGTTACTCGAGATAATTTTCATTTTTTATTTTAAACACCTTTCCAAAAAATTTCCACTTTAACCCAACCCATTTCCAAAACCATTTGAATTAAAAATTCAAATTCAAAACTATATTTTTAAAAATCTGTGACTTAACCGATTTCCACGTGCAGTCCATATTTGTGTGTGTATAGGTGTGGTCCAGGATTTACACACAATAGTGCAACAACAATCATCACATCACAGATTAAAACGCAGCAATATCGATAAGCGGTATAACTAAAAGGCTTAGCTTCATTCACAGATAAAGTACACCTATCAATTACAAATATTCATCATTTACGATTCGACGTGGGTTTCGGATAACCAACTGGAATTCGACTCCCTGTCACATCGAAATCCAAATGTCGTTTAATGGGTCAAAGGGTATCTACACATAAACATATCACAGAAATCACAAATCAATACGTAGCAACTCTCATCACAAAATATCACAATGTATCACATATGAGAAATATTAACCATCCAAAAATTCAGTAGAATCCAAAAGATCCATAAGTAAAAATAAATTAAATTATTTGATTCAAATTAAATCGGATTAATTACTTATGAATAAATTTAAATCTTGATTAATTAATATAAATAATTGCAAATCAATTTGATTAATTACTCCTTAATCATTTATTAATTAAAATTTTAATTTATAATTAATCTCTTGATTAATTATCCTTGATTACTTACAAAAATTTAATTAATCCTTAATAAATAATCATCCCTTAATCACTTTCACTAAGTAATTACTATTTTTTATTAAATCATTCATTAATCACTTGATTAATTAACTTGAAATTCTACTTAATTTACTTTAATTACTTACTTTAAGCAATTTACTTCAAGTAATTAATCTTTTTAACAAATAAAATCTATTAACCATTAAAACATAAATTATTTAACCCAACAAATAAAGTTTATTAATCATTTAAAACATTCTAATATTATTAAGTTAAAATAACTTTCCAAAATAAAGGTTGTATTTTAAATCATTTTTAAAAAAAAAACTTGGTAATTTAAAACAAATGGTTAACATTAAATTTTTAACCAAAATCGAAACTGGTTTAACCTAAATTTTTTTTTAAAGTGAAACTTGATTTCTCTTTAAAAAAACTGAAACTGCTCCTGCCCAAAACCAATAACCCGAGCTAAACCCTGAAAAATTCATGCCTTGCTTCGAGTTTCCTAACCAATTAACCCGAGAGCCCCAAAAGTCCAACCTACAAAATTTTCTAAGTAATTTCACTCTCGCCCCAATTCCTACTTCGAGTTAAACTCGAGTTAATATGCAAGCTTTTCCGAGGTATGCTTTGAGTTCGACCCAGATAACATCATCTTTCCTAATTCTTAATTAACGCAGATACACAACGTCTCGTTTGCATATGCACATCCAAGTGCAGCAGCTCAGGCCATCACCACTAGCGTCGACAAGTCGACAACCATTCTCGCACCTCATTCCGTCCACCCAATCATCGATTCAAGCGTGAAATCAAAATCGAGCTTTCAAGCTCAACTGGAAACAACTGCATCGACCCAAAAACCCAACCCAGTTTCATAAATTCGCTCTGCATGGCCACCTCTGGCCACCAGCGATCGTGCGACCGCCCCCCACAGCTGCTCCACTGTCCCACTCGTCTCTCCTCGAAGTACGGTTCACCTCGATCCGCGCATGACCTAAAAAACAATTCAAGAATGACGCTAGTACAACTATGGCTTTAAACCCTACTTCGATCAAAATCAACCTCCATGTTGATTTAAAATTTTATCAAGCATTTTTCCCAAGCTTCATGATCTACCAGGAAGCTCCAATTTCAATCACGAGAATGAAAACTTTCCTCATCACCTGAATTTCGCAAAAATGGCCACGCCATTCATCTTCGAATTTCACCAATAATACCTATTAAAAATTCCAATTTTGCTTTTAAAAATCATAGATTTTAGCAATGTTTTCATTCATATAATTGAGAACAAAAATTATAAAAAATCAATTTTCAATGTAGTTTGATTTTCCTGTAGTTTCCAGCATTTCCAAAAAAACATACTTTAAATTTACTCAAATAAATTTCAAAGTTTCAAAATAAGGCTAAACAAACAAAGTTTGCTCATATTATAAAGTTAGATAAGGATCAAATAAAGAGGAGTTGAAATTTTTAACAGGTTTTAACAACCTGAGAATGAACAAAGGCAAATGTGCCTGTAGCTTGAACATGCACATTTTCCTCAGCATATAACCATATACAGATTTGCATGCATGTTAAAATTTCACAATTAATTTCAACATCATCACAAAACAATACTTAAAGCTTCAGATTCTTAAGCATTAGAATCAAAGAAATGGTTTTGCTCACAGGCATTTCAAAAATAGGAAAGGTGAAGTTTTGCTCACAATTACACAATCAATATCTTCTTAAAAAATATGACTTTATTTTAAAATTCATGTTTTATTGAAGTAAACAGGATCATGTAATCAAATTTCAGATTTTAATCAACTGAACTTTTTTTGAAATTTTTGATTTCTTCACTTTGTTTATACATTTCCCAGTAACCCATTTACTTTTAGTTCTCAAAAGTATTTTTAAAATTTAAATACTGATATTCAAATTAAATTTTTGTTCAAACATCAAACTTTAACAGGGATTGAGTAATGAGATTTGAATTTATGGAATCAACTTAAATCTGCAATTATGAACAGAGGAGTATAAGCTAATATAGTTCCTATGTCTGCATATACATAGATAAAGACATGCAAGCATATTCACACAGATATTCAAGTACAATTCATATCAAACTTCAAATACAGATCAAACATTAAGGAATAAAAACTAGGTCAGAGTGTTTGCTCACCTGGTCATGTGAACAGAGGACAGGAATTTTATTTTCTTTGATAGGTTTGAATTTTGTTTTGCTCTGGTTACTGCATTGCCTTGATCATACTTTGTCCAATTTTGCTTTGATTTTCAGGTTAATGAACTCATTTCTTTTCTGGATCTTGTTTTTCTGCTTTGATTTGCACTTTGTGTGTTTTTTTTTTCTGATTTTCTATTTTGTTGAGTTGCCTGGAAATGCACTGATTTACAAAATTGTTTCCAGACTTTTTAAATTTTCCTGAAGCTTCAAACCATGTTGATCTGCTATTTGATTAGTATTTGTACTTGATTGACCTCTGATTTTACTTGATTACAGGTTATCTGGTTTCTTTAGTTTGCTTTCCAGAAATTTGCATTGCTTGAAACATTGAGACAGAATTCCTTTGAAGCTTGTTTTCAGGTTGAATTCATTTTCCAGATTTGAAAATTTCTTTTACTTGAACTTTTGACAATTTGAAACTGCCTGGAGTTTTACCTTGCTCAAGTCTTTGAGTTGATTTGTTTTTAGATTGAATTTTTTTTCTTTTTTTTGTTTTAAATTCTGCAGTTTTTTGGTTTTTTTTTTTAATTCCTGAAACAATATTGAGAAGGAAAAGTTTTCTTATTTTATGTTGAAAGAAACATATTCTTTTGCCATTTGTATGATTTCATACTCCATGCCCTTGCACTTGTAAATCCACTTATGTATAAGGTCTACACTTGTAAACATATGCAAATTTATGTTTTTAACCTGTTTTATTTTAAATTTACAACTTTGTTTACATATTTAAATTTATGTTTAAATTCCTTTATTAATAGTTTACAAATGTTGAAACAAATTATTTAATACCTTCTTATGTATTATTTATACTTATACAAATTAAAATTTAAACCTTATTTTAAATTAATTCATGCATTTGCATTTAAACCTTATTTTATTTTTATTTTAAATATTTTTGTATCAATTCATCTCTTATGTTTTTATAACTTAACATATGTTCCAATGTTTTTATTACTTCCAAATGTATTATTTAAAACATTTATTTTTAGATATCAATTCAAAAATTAATATAAAAAAATCAATTCATAAATGAGTAAACAAATATATAATTTTATCCCAATTATAATTTTTTCCGAACTTTATTTTCAATATATTTATCTTAAATTTAAGATATTTAAACTTATTAATAAATACACGTTCTAAAATTTTCATTCAAAATATCTATTTAATATAATTTGGAAAACAGATTTTTATTAATTGAAAAGATAATGTTTCAAACCCAATATATTTATAAGATTTTTAATTTTTAATTTTTAATTTCAGTTTCAAAGTTGAATTTAAACTAAATTTATAAATATAAATAAACAACAGGACATATCTTTAATAAATCTTAAAACTTTCAAATTCTATTTACAATCCAAAATTTTTATTCATTCTAAATTTTTTCTAATTATTTCATAATCAAATTCACAATTTAATTTTAAAATTAAATTAATTGCCAAATTATCTTAACTAAAATTTCAGGGATGTTACACATTGATAGCTGGGCTAAAGATTGTGAAGGAACTTGAGGTAAAATCGATACATACCTATAGCGATCTAAGCTAGTCATTTGTCAGGTGAAAGGCGAATACCATGCTCGTGGGGAGAACCTTGTTTCGTACCTATCTAAAGTGCAGGACCTGTTGAACCACATCGAACATTGCACCAAACTCATATCCCGAGGGAACCAAATACGAAGACGGATTATCTAGCCAAATTGGCCAGTTCCGAAGAAGCTCGGTGATTGGGCTAGTCCTAGTTAAAACCTTGACTACTCCAAGCATAAGAAAAATGGATATTGGCTAGATTTTGAGACAACTAAAGAACCAGTAACATGGATGAAACCAATCAAGGACTTCCTGCTCATAGGAACTCTCCCCGCGGAGGGGAATCAAGGAAAAAAGCTTCTCCAAAAGGCACCATGATTCGCAATACAGGATGGGATACTCTACTGAAGGGGATTCTCAACCCCTTACTCGGATGTGTGGCAACCGACAAAAATCTAAAAGTGATATCCCGAAAATTTCAAGCAATAATAATAAAGTATTGCTTTTATAAATAGATTTTAAATAAAAATTATTATTTACAAATTGAATTTGTGTTTGTTTAAAATATATATATTTTAAATTGATTTAAAATTGGGTTTTAAATTGAATTCGAATTCGAATATGGATTTGAATTTGAAATATCAAAAGAAAGATATATATCTTGGATATATATATTTTGGATTTAAAATATATTATATATGATTTTATTTATGAATATAGTTTGTTTTATATTATTTCTTTTAAAGGATTTTATTTATAAAATTTAGATATGTATTTATTAATTAGAAAATTTATTTTAAAAGTTTTTAAAAACCATTTAAAAATTAATAAATTCATGCAAATTACAAGCGTTAATATATTAGTCTTTTTAATAACATGTGTAAGTGGATTAACTAATGTAAAAGACAAGTGCCACCATTCTATTTTTATTTTCTTTTATTTTTAATAAATCCTAGTTAATCTATATAAATTATATATTTTCCTTATCGTCTTTCTTTTTCCTATCTTCTTACTCAAAAACTTAAAGAAACAAAAACCTAAAAAAAAAAGATCAAACAACAACCCTAGTTTCAAGTTGAAACGAAACAGTAATTTTAACTGAGCAAGCAAAGTAAATAATTCAAGGATCAAAGCTTCATATCTAGACCTGTAAGCAAATCATAATCGAGAAGCAGTTCAAATTCAAGCTCAACTAAAAATTTGATCGAGATCAGCTTCCAGATCTCAAAAACCTCTGGTTCTCTGTTTTAAGTTTTAACTGTGAGTAAACCTGCTATTTTTTTTAATGCTTTAGCCTATTTAAAAACCGATGATTGTGATTAAACATCGAAATAACCTTGTGAAAATTGTTTGCATGTTGAAAATATGTTTGTATATAGTTAAATATGCAGATGTTTGAACCTGTATGCCTGTACATATGTGGATGAATCCTCTGTGCTTAGTTACACGTTTATAATCCAGTTTTAAAATTTAATTTCTCTTTAAATAGCCAATATTAGGTTAAGATCTTAAAAAGGAAATGGATCAAGACAATGTAATTACATTTTAAAAAAAAGAGTTTCATGTAGAAATATTAAGTAAAGGTTGTGAATTAAGAAATAACAGTAAAATTAAACTTCATCAGAAAATTTGAATGTCTTAATTTCTTGTATTGAATATGTAATCTGATTTATGTTGAAAATTTATGCATTTTGATAACTATATCATAATTTTTAAGTTCATGGTTCGTGAGGAATTAGGTGATGATCAATATTGGGTTTAACTTCGATCTTTGGTAATCTCGAAGCTCGGGAATGTCGGGACTGAGGCCAGAGAAGGATTGTTGATCGATGATCAGGGGAAAATTGGTCGAAGGGATTATTGATCGATGTGGTGGCGCGGCGAGGCTAAGTTAAGGTTTAAGGTGTGGTTTTGAACGTGGTTGGGTTCTGGGCAATTGTGGCATTGTTGTTGCATCGAATGGGTTCAGAGTCGTAGGGAAAGGAGCGAGGAACACAGGCTGTGGTGCAGGCACAAGGCCGTGGTCTTCGGTGGATGGTGATGGGAGGATTTGTGGTGTATGGTGATCGGGTATCAGTTGTTGTAGTCGAGATCTTTCGATTTTGATTCGCGGGGGAACTCGGGTTTCTGGGTGATCGTTCGTAATGGGGCAGTCGTCGACGACTTATTTGAAGTCACAGTGGCGATTGGAGCAGTGGCGTGGCGACGTGCACGTGCACGCGTTTATCTGAGTATCTGGGTTTATTGGAATTCAAGACCAGCATGCAGAAGGAATGAGGATGGGGTTTACTCGAGTGATTTCTCGAGTACTTTGTTTGTTGACTGGGTTCGTTCTCGAGATTTTGAGAGGGAAAACTGAGTGTTGGCTCGAAGGAATTTATCATAGGCTCGGATTAGCTTTTGTTAGTTAATGTGATATTATAGCAAGGTAACTTTAATTAATAATTTTTTGAAAAAGAGTATTAACAAAGTTTCTAAGCAAAGACATTGTTAAACAAGTTTCAAGTTTAAATGTAAAGGATAAATGATTTGAAATTGTTTAGTTTTAAAGTAATTATGTATATATTAGGTTAATTTTGAAATTAAATTACTATGTGCTTTCAAAAATGAAAGGATGATGTTTGAATTAAGTTGTGATAAAGGAAGAGTAATTAAACTTTAAAATAAATAAAAGAATTCTCAAATGATGCTGTTTTTGAAGCATCTACTTTAAGAAAAAATAAATGTTAAGAATCTAATTAAGATAAATGGTTTATCTTAATTAAATTTAAATCTTATTAATAAAAGCAATTAAGGTATAATTACTTAATTTATTAAAGATAATTAATTAATGAAATTTGTTTAAAACAATTAATTAGTTTAATTAATTAAGGTAATCACTTAATGAAATTTATTACTTAATGTAATTAATAAAGTATAAATACTCAGTGATTAATGAATAATTACTGAATGTAATTAATAAAAGGGTAATTACTTAAGGAAGTAATTAGAGGATAATTATTAAATGGAAGTAATTAAGGATTAATTACTTAGTGTAATTAATTAGGATTGATTAATTAAGGGTTGATTAACTAAGGAAATTAATTAAGAGTTAGTTAATAATGAGTGTGATTAATCAAAGGATAATTACTTAATGTAATTAAAGAGGATAATTAAGGGACGATTAATTTAATGGTTTGTAATTAATTAATGTAAGCAAGTAGGATTAAAAGTGATTAAAGGAATTAATTTAATTTATTTAAATTTATCAAAATGGTGTGACTAATTAATCTTCCTTATGAATAATTGAATGATATTATATGCCTTGGATTACTGATATCTTTGATAAGTGATTTGTGATGCTTTGTGATATGATATGATTGGACTGAACTGAGATAATATGGTTTGTCTATCTGTGATGAATGGCTATGTAATATGTAATTCTGGATATAGATGGAATCGTTTAAAACGTAAATTGCCTTGTTTTTGGGTTCAAAGAGACAGGGGTTGGGTATCGGTACATACCCGAAACCACTTCGAATTGTAATATACTATAATTCCTTATGGATTTGACTTTTGGAATAATTAGGCTGGAAGGAATAAATGAGATAAATTTGGTCCTTTAATCTGAGTAGTAATGCTTAAGATATGAGTGTAAGATGTGTATTTGACTTTGGCAAATTAAGAACTCATTGTGAGGTACGAGTTACCCGAGTTTTAAATAAGTTTATGTATTGGTATTTTCATGTTAGATGGATTACTCATGCTGGTTTCCAGCCTGACCCAGGCGTTACTTTGATGTAATTCTTGTGTCAGACCGAGTATTACAGATTTTCAGGTAAGGACGTTTGGAGCTCAAGAGGCGAGCTGGATGGCAGGAACGTATGGAGTATATTCCGCTGTGATATATTGTTATTTATCCGGGACAAGTTATTTTAATGTCCAGTGATTGTGAAATGTTGTAACTCTGATGTGTTGATGTAAATTAACTGATACATTTTTCCTTTGTATAACTGCTATTTTATTTGATATTATATTTTGATCCGCTGCGAATGTGAGAATCTGTGTTTGGTGTTTCAGTTTCTGTTTCTTCTTCTATCTCTTTTCTTCTTTTCCTAACTATCTGGAATTTTTGAGATCGAAAATTCCGAGACGTTATGCTAAGGATCCTAAGAGAAGTTCATGAAAGCAACTATGGTAATCATGTCAGACGGAAAACCCTTGCAAATAAAGTTTTCCGGTATGGGTATTTTTGGCCAACAATAAATCGCGATGCAGCAGATTACACCAGACGATGGGACCAATGCCAAGGATTCAACAAGATCAAAAAAAGGCCTTCAATGGAGCTAACATAGATGGTCTTCCCATGGCCATTCGCAATCTGGGGAATCGATCTGATTGGTGTATTACCAATGGCTAAAGGAGGAGCCAAATATGCTATCGTTTCTGTTAACTATTTCACCAAATGGGATGAATAGAACCACTGGCCACTACTACCACAAAGAAAGTTATTAACTTTGTTATTGTAAACACTATTTGTAGGTTTGGTGTGCCATAGAAAATCATCACCGATAATGGGACTCAATTCGAAAGCGTTGAGTCCAAAGACTTTTGCAAACGCTTCCGAGTCGAGAAAAGCTTTTCCGCTGTCACATATCCATAAGCAAATGGGCAAGTGGAAGTAGCAAACAAGATTATCAAGTCCACCATCAAAAAGTGGGTAGCTAAAGAGAAAAGAAATTGGGTCGATGAACTTCCGCTTGCACAATGGGCTTACAGGACAATGCACAAATTTGCAACTGGGCACTCCCTATTCACCCTGGCATATGGTTCAGAAGCAATGATCCTAGTTGAGCTAGAAGTCCCTTCTCATCGAAGGAAAAACCGCAATCAAAGGCATAACAATCAGCTTCTACTCGAGTGGCTTGATATGGTCAATGAGAATAGGGAAGAAGCAGAATTAAGGACCGGTGGTCACCAGAAAAGGGTCACACGGTAATTCAACTCCAAAGTTCATAATCCCACCTTCGATGTGGGTGACCTTGTCCTCAAGAGGGTCTACTCTATACCAAGGGCATTCGGACCAAACTAGGAAGGACCCTATGTGATCGGTCAGAAGCTAGGGGACGTGACATTCAAGCTAATAACCGTTGATTGAATCCAAATTCCCCGAGCATGGAACAACGAATTGCTGCATCGTTACTTTATCTAAGACAATTTCATGAACTTCCTATTTCAAGCAAATAAGCAATCTTGAAATACCAAAGGCTTATAAATAAGCAAAAATTGCCCAACTTTTATCAATAAAACTGCTTTGCTTTCTGAACCAATAAAATTATGTTCACAAAAGTAACCTGCTAGGTCGATGGGGTCAAATCGACTCAAAACCATCAAATCGCTGCTTAAGATAGTGGAACCAAATTCAAGGTCACCCTATCTACCCGTTGGGCCGATGAAAGCAAATTGACTCAAACCGTGGGGTCGATGGGACTTGATCCTTGCCTTCTAAGAACCAGTTTTTCTTTGACAATACCAGGAAGGCCCCAATCAAAGCCATGCACCTCCATTAGTCATGCATTTATTCTTGAGATGTGGAACCAAACTCTTGAAACATAAACTCCTCGCATTGCCCGTAGATTGGCAACATCGAGAAATTCCAAACCATTCCAGATCGACATGTCATATCGATCGCAAAAGCCGCGCATCCCGTAAGCCGTGCACACTCTTAAAAGTCGCGCATTTCATAAGCCGTGCACACTCTTAAGTACCGGTATTGTTCTGAAAATGCTAAGAAACTCGTCTATTGCAGGACCAACAAAAATCAATCAACTCCCACTATCAGAAGTAAAAGACATGAATCCAACAATGTTGCAGGACAACGAATCCGCAAAGAATTCCAACCATTGACCAACAAAATCTTTGGAATTAAGACCCTAAAATCACAAATTCCCGACGATAGGAACCGCAAAATAGACTCGGTTACAGACATTCGAAAGGCCATCGAAAGTATCTAGTTTCATGTCGAATGTTTGAAGTAAACAGCCCCATGCACTAGGGGGCGCACATACCAATACTCAACCAAGTAACTAAATACTTCACAGTTCTGTTACTCAAAATAAAGAAATTTGGCAGTGATTACAGGACTAAATAAAATATTGATAAACAAAATTGGCATAAGTGCATGAAACATAGATAAATTGACAAATAAAGTTACAATACAAAATGTCAACATTGTATTACTTATAACGTTTTTAGTGTACAATAACAAATAGTGGGTGCCATGCCCGCATAATGTCGACAAAAAATAGAAAAATTATAAAATATCACCGTGACAACACAAGAAAAACACTAAGTGAAAACTTTGCACTTGTACAAAAGGTGATAAAAAACAACAAAAGGAGGAAAAGACAGATAAAGACGTCGTCTCACTGCTTCCCCGGTCGCCTTTCCGGCCTCTAGTTTGCAATTTCTTAGGACTATCCTTTCCTGAGGCAGTCTCACTCTCCAAATCATGGCCGTTGATGGACCCTCCTTTCCCTTTATTCTTGTGGGATCGTGAGAGCTCTTCGATGACCTCTTTTGTGCATCAACCTTCTCCTTTTTCACCACGATCATCTATTTCTCGGTTTTTGACTGCTCGGTTTCTGCTCTACCTGTTGGCTGTCTTGGTCTGCTTGCTCTCTTGTATCATCAGCTGTCAAGCTCTCCTCTTGAGAAATAGAGGGGTCTTCATGCAGTGCCGCAATTTGCTCAGAGTGCGAATCAGGCTGCGAGCTAGAAGCAGAGACGACAGTTGACATAGTTAAAATAGCGACGGACTCAACATCATGATGAGAAGGCAATTTAGCAGGGAGTGAAGGTTGATCTATAATACCAGAATAAAGGGCGGTTACCTTGGCAATTTCATCAGGCGTGAATTGAAAATCTTCAGGCACATAAGAGATAAGAAAGTTACCTACTGTGGGGATTGGTTTATGTGCAACGAATTCGAAGTCATCATCGTTGCCTTTCTTTGACAACTTCACGACTATAGGAGAAGTGCCAACGATCCCCTTACTGGTATGAAGATGCGAAGACGGCTCGCTCGAGCCCAAAGGAAAATGTTCAGTAGTAGCCTCAGTGGTAGCCGTGACATTGACGGTTTCAGGCTCCCTCTCCAACTTTAAGATTTTCTGGCATTCTAATAGAACTATGTTGGATTCTTCGTTCAAGTACGGATAAACCAGATCCTCTTTGGTGTAACCGCTGCCCATGTCTCAAAACTGGGCCAGAACGTCTTCCCAAACATCAACGAGCATGTGAGGGAACAACGGACCCATGTAACCAAGGCTACCCTAATGAAGCATAGAAATAACATAAAAGCCTTAAATGGTAGATCCAAGCCTTCCATTTTCTTTGTGAAAGTATCTTAGAGCTTTGAAAAGCTTGTCTCTGTGCTGGCCTTCTTTACTGCTAATTGATTTTTCTTAGCATTCAAAGTTAAAATTTGTGCACGTAGAGAGACAATTTCATGGGATTGTTTGACGACAACTTTCTTCGTCACTTCGACCATCGTTTCGCTTGCCTTCAGTTTTTCTTTCAGAGACGCCTCTTTGGCCCGGTACTTCTTGATTTCGTCACTAAATATGAGTGCGGCTTGATCAGTTGCCTCCTTTAGCTCCTTGAATAAAGAAGTACTCTTTCTTTCTCTCTTCAGGGCAATATCCCTCTCCTTCACCAATCTCTCAATCTTCGAGTCACAATCCGCAAGCTCGTTCTCATATTCATCCTTTTCAGACTCGAATGAGAGAATTTGTAGGTAATTTTTTCGATTAAGGGTAGAAAGCTGAATGCATAACTTCTCCTACCCCTCAGCTTAGTCCAAACCACTCTGAACCATATGGAGATAGGGTGAATAAGATTCTGCGTGAACCGACTTCTAGTTGGGTTTATCGAAAACAACCCTCCTTAAGAAAAAATTAGGAAATGCAGCCCGTAGGAGCGGTGGACCAGCAGGGAGAATGTAAGGGGCTCGCCTCGAAATTGGGAGAGAAGCACCCACAACAGCGTGAGTGCAGGAGGTCACGACTCTGGATGCGGAAACGACGATCCCAGTAGAAGTAGGAAGATGTACAATGAGTACATGTTCATGATTTTTCTTCAGCTTCTTTGATGGGTCTTCTCGTTCAATCGAGCTTTTCCTTTTGTCATGGTCGCTTCCTCTGTCGTGATCTTGATCCTTCTTAGTTTGATGGCGCTCTCATGCTTCCTTATCTTTCCTCCTCCTTGTCTCTTCGTCAGAGGAAGGCATAGTATCTGGATGAATGCATTTGCGAACGCTGAGACTCAAGTACTGGGTTAAGATCACTATAGAAGCCACGAGACATGATCCCTATAGAAAATAACAAAACGACTTCAGAAAAAAGGCATTTTATGGATTAAAATATCCTAAGAGAATAACTATGGAATGCATGATCATAGTGAAGTGTGTGCTACAGTTTAATGACCTACGGTAGAATACATAAACTGGACCGATCGCTAACTAATGTCAAGATATCCATTTCTGTAGGAATGATTTGGGTAGGCTGGGAAGGCAACCCTTCTAAAGTAAAGTCATCCAACAGGTCACCCATATTTACAAAAATGTCGCTCGCATCTCCCAAGTCAAAATTAGTGCCATTTGGCAAAGGGCTGGGAATGAGTTCGTTCTTGGGAGGAGCTTCTTCAAAATATTCTTTCGAAGGAGGTGAGGACATATGTTCAGGACTTAACTTCGGGCCCTATCATATAAATCGACATCGCCTTCATTGTTATATATATCTCAATCTATTTCTTCTCCGATTAAAGGAAGCCCTTCATCGATTTCTCCTTTCCCCTTTCCCACAATCAATCAAGCTTTGCCCGTCCGATGAACAAACTCTTCTTCTTTCTCCTCCAAGATCAAAGGTATCTTAGGCGGACTATCAACCACAACTTGAATATGGGCTTCTTCAGAATATTTCTTTGACCTGTTGGACGTGTCACTTTCTTCCTCCTCACATCATCATCGTCACCTTCATCAAAATCATGGGAAGAGGAAGCTGCGTGAGTCCGGGTTTTGGAGTGAGAAGGGGCACTAACGAATCCAACAGAACTCCTGGGATGTAAGAGCCCACACCAATGAAGATTTTTGTTTGTAAGCAGAAACCTGATCGTGTACTCTCGAGCATCGACCACTTTCAATGCGCTGAGAACAAGGCCGAGTGTCAGATCTTTGTTAAACTTTAGAAGAACGGCAAAATAATAGACGATCATCTAGAAGACTTTTTAGTAGTTAAAGGAAATTCCATGCATGGTGAAAGAAACTTATCCCCTATGGTCCATAAATGGGTGAATCCCTCTAGACAGTTGGCAGAAAAGAACTAATTTTTTAATGAAGGAACCTTTCTAGGAAGATCAAGTATGAGCTTTCGACTGCATTGTTCCTCAATATAAACGAGTGACGGATTAGCCTACCTTTTTTTAAATAATAGGAGATACTGCAACTCGGGAAAGCTCAGGGCATGGTTAAGTGTTTGCATGAATAGAATATACAAGCACGTTAGCATGGTTTAACCATTTAGGAGGATTTGGAATGGAGCCAACCCCATCTTCTGAAGATTCGATATAAGAAAGTGATTAAACGGGGGCACTGTACCATACATATACATGTAGTAATGGCAAGCCACGTATTCAAAAGGTGGCCTATGAGCGAATTTCGCTTTTGACGGCAGAAGAACATCGTCCTTCGAGATGCCGTATTGCGAGCAAATGCTTCACAATGCCCTGTGTGTAAGGATCGAAGAGGCGTTCTCCAAAGGATTAAGTGAAGTTAGGAGGAGCACAATTTACGATGGGGCCAACAGGGATCAAGCGGTCATATTGCCCCGAAGCTATAGAAGTAGCAGTTCAAGCTGGGATCAATGAAGACTCCGCTTCAGAAATAGGCGAGCTTCCTTAAACTGACTTGCACTAGGAGGATTTGCGTGTCATTCTATATAAGAAAGCTTGCGCTTTAAACGGTTAGGTGTGCCAAATCCTTAAACTATAAACGCCTAACATGGCTGATATTTGGAATTCGAAAGGTAATTGACATGTACCAACCACCGATCAGATTCCAAATATTAACCATGAGGGTGTGTGATCTGTAATTTATGTGAGAACGGGCTCGACATCCTGAGCACTGTGGGCAAACCATTCCTTGTAGACCTCTCACTCACACCAGAAAAAGGGATACGTATCAGCTGTTAATGTCTTTTCTTCTCCACTTATCCATTATCCGAAGTGACATGGAAAGCTCTTCCTATTCTAGGTACACCGACTATGCAATGACAAGACCAAATTAATGTGAGCAACTATAGATTGATGAGTTTGAATCAGGAAGAAAATTATCGGCACAAGTCGGTTTTAGTTCCCTTGAAAGTGATAACAACCTAAGCTGCATGCAAGACAGTATTCTAAATTATTATCACCTCCAAAAAAACCAAAATCAAACTACAATACGCAATATGTCATACAGGAATTGACTATCAAACTTGGTACAAGTTAATTCTGATTCTGTGGATGAAGCATTAGGGCAAAACTCTGTCTTCGTTCTTTGAAGAACTTCCGACTCGATTTACTATCTTCTTCTATAAAATCATTACCAACTTGAATCGTCCAATGCATCCATCATCAACATAACCTAACCATCGATCGATGATGTAATATCACGTCAAAATCCACTTCACCGACCTTCAAAATTAAGAAAAGCGATGAAGTTTTCAATTCAAGATGGCTCGAACTAGGGTGCTTTGGATCGGCAGTGCCTCAAGGCAGGCAAAATCACGAGAATAGGTGGCTCTAGGAGTTAGGATCGACCACGGCGGTGCTCCAGTGATGGCAGAAGTTGGATCAGAGAAGTTTGGTTTCCTTTGGATCGGCTCGGCCCGAAAATGCAAAATGAGAAAATGGAGATCTGATCCTACTTATGTAAAAAAAGAGGGAACGAATTTTCCAAAGTACTTGGATCGGTGTCAATCTGATCCAATTGGATCGGTACCGATCTAATTTATTTCCCCCAAATGACCTCAAACTTTCCCTGTTTGGCTAACTCGATGTTCATATTCATTCTAGAAGCAGTCAAGTCAAGATTACTACATAATTACGACTAATGAAGATTTCCACTAAGGACTAGATAGTTAGCCGGAACATCATAGGTAGCTACTCAAGGAAGCTAGACACGACCGATAAAGCTCTATGAAATGGAAACCGGAAGATAATAATTCTAGAGCATGAATTCTTTCCAACGAAAGCATGCTTTGAGGGGCAAAATGTTAACCGAGTTATTAACTCAGCAGAATTCAAAAGGAATTAGGACATTTTAACTGAGCCAGAACGACTCGAAACTTGACCGGAAGACCTAAAAGTACATAACAAAAAACCTTGGGAGTTTGAACCAAAAATATGCCAAGTACTTGGATCGACACTGATCTGATTCAATAGGATCAGTACCGATCCAAAATATTGACTTGTGGATTCTCCAATCCACATTCATTAATTTCCTACATCTCTCCTAAACTTATTTACCAAGTTTGAGAACATTTCGAGCATTCGAGTTGAAGAAGTCAAGATTTACCTAATTTAAATTATAGTTCAGTCTCATTTACAAGTGAATCATCGACAAAACAAGTCAACGAGTTATGAAATCACGTGGGAACCTCGCATGCAAGAAAGGAAGCCAACAAAGTAGCAGTTATGCAAAAATTGCACAACATTTTGGATCGGCACCGACCTGATCAAATTGGATCGTGTAACACCCCTAATTTTAAATAACATTATTCAGAAGATTTAATTGGGTAAAGTAAATAGAATAATTTAGAGATTAGAGTAACAAGGTGGTTGAGATTTGAAAACTAAATAGGGTTGTGCCTTAACTAAAGGGGTTTATAAAATGGTTTTATAAGTTAACTACTCAAGAGAATAAGGCAAGGCTATTATGGGAATAACTGTATATAACCCCATAACCCCTAAACCCTTACCTCATTCTCATTTTTCATACTTTCATAAAACAAAAACAAAGGAGATCAAGGCCAGCCATAACCCTAGGAGAAAGGGAGTTCAAAAATTAATTAGAAGCCAAGATCAAGCTAGGAAGATTAAAGCAAGAGAAAATCTCAAGTTTCTTATCCAAATAAGGTGAATAATAACTTAAGCCATCTCATATATCTTTTAGTGAACATCTTAATTTTGGTTTTATGGTTTTAAAATCGTTTGGATTATTTGAATGATGACATGCTTTGATTATATGCCATGTTTGATTTAAACAATTAATTTGTGTAAACGTATTGTTCGATTTTAAGGTTAAAATCGTGTAAAATGGGTTTCGAATGCCATAAGGATTTAATATGTGATGTAAAACATTATTTTAGAGATGGTTTTGAATTTTCATGATAATTCAAACTATGGATAATTTACTATGAATTTTGAATAAAAGAAATAGATGATTTGGGTTTAAAATTTATTAGGCAATTATATAAAGGACTTTGGGTCCAAAATTTATATATATTAGAAATATACTAAAAGTGAATTATGATGATTTTTGGGGATTTTTCTAAAGTGTTTTACTATGGTTTTATTATTATTTAAATTGAAGGAATTTAAACGTTTTATGGAAGGGAATGGCTTATTCAATATAAATTATTGAATTCGTCAGCCTTTTTAGAAAAGGAAAAAGAAATAGCAACCAATTATATTTTGACAAAATTTTCAATTAGATGAAAAGAAGTTACTTTGTAAAGCATAAAATCAATTTTGACATAATTTACCACTTCGCCACTTCCATTTTCTCACTTCCGAAACCATGCCCTGTAGGCCATTCGAACCCCTTCGAAACCAATACCTTGGGTATTAAGTAATTGTTACATAATGTATTAAAGAAAGGTTGAAGGGACAATGCCAAAATCTTTCTTTCGAAGGGGTTGAAGTTACTCTTATTAACTTTAAATTACTTCTATTTATAAATGATGCTTTCGAAGGGGTTGAAACTATCCATATTAGCTTTCAAATCAGTTAACTTGCCTTTGTTTTAAAAAAATGATTTCAAAAAGGATTGTCGCCTTTCTATTTTAAGAAAGCTTTCGAATGTGTTGCCACTTATTTATTTTTGAAAAGAAGCTTTTGAAAGGGTGGTTGCTTTTGAACCTAGCTGAAACCTAGCTGTCATTTTCATACCTTTCGAATTGGTTAAAGGCCGCCTTTCTTTATAGCTCTATAACAATGAATTCGAAAGGGAAGCTTTTATTTTATTAATATTGAATCCACTTCCTAATGTTTTCGAAAGGGGTCCCTATAGCCGCTTTTATTAAAGGTATCGAAAGGTTTTTTCGAAGCTATCTTTTCCATAATTCTTTTACTTGAAGATTAATGTTTTCGAAAGGGTTACTTTTGCTTATGTTCTCTTTAACCAAGAAGATATATTTAATGTTAAACCCAATGATTTCAAAAGAGATACTTTCAATTGGTTTCGAAGCTATACTTCCTTAAATTCTACTTGAACTTAGTAGTCTCGAAAGATAAGGTTTTAATACTTTCGAAAGGTGTATCTTTAAGTATTTTGTAAAGAAGGTTTGAATACTTACGAAAGGTATATTTTAATGGTTTCGAAAGGAAGTTATAATACTTTCGAAAGGAATGTTTTGAGTGTTTCAAAAGTTATATCTGAAGTGTTTTGAAGGGAAGGTTTGAATATTTTTGAAAGGTATGTTTGTATGGTTTCGAAAGTAAAGGTCTAAGGTTTTAAGTAATGATATAAAGGATATATTCGAAAGCCTTAGTTTTCTAACAAGAAACCTAATCTCACTTTTAAAGGTACATCCGTGGCAATATGAAAGAGTTTGAAATGGTATTTAACTTAGGTGTTTTTGGAAGAAGCTTTCCTTGCTAAAGAAGCTTTCCTTGCTAAAGATAATAGGTTAAAGGTATTAACCATGTTTCATTTGGAAAATGATTACAAGGAAATTAAACTATAGATGTTTATATTATTATGTTATGATCAATTATCATATGTCCTTCTTCCGTAAACATATTCACTTTATAATCAACCCATACCTGCATTTTAGGGTATTAAGGATAGAATAACCAGCTAGATTGACCTAGTTATGAATATATATATATATATATATATATATATATATATTGAGTTAAGTCCTGTATGAGTAGAATTGCATCTAGGAGGTCAAGTAGACCAGAATGTAGGATGCCCAAAGAGGATCAAAGAATTATTAGTTTAGAAAGGTTCGTAGTAAACCCATGAAAACTATATATGGAAATTGTTATTGGCGGAGACAATAGGTTCTTAGCGATCCCATGAAAACTAAATTCGGATTAAGTTATTGACAAAGATCAGTAGATTCATAGAAAACCCATGAAAACTATGACATGAGAGAAGTTATTAGAGATCCCAATAGGCTCATAGTGAACCCATGAAAATAATAGTTGGATGAAGTTATTGGCAGGTGCCAATAGGTTCTTAGTGATCCTATGAAAACTATGAAACCAGACAGATAGTTCATAAGCTTTGAACAGGTTATTAGTCATACCATGAAAACTAATAGGTTAGTAGTGACCCTAGAAACTATAAATTGAGACAGATAGTCAAATGTATGGGGATGGGAAATCCAGAGCATATTGCATGTTTTCATATCATCATAATACACTTTATTATGTTATGTCTTAACCATTATGGATGTAGGCGCACAATATATATGTTTATTGTAAACTTAGTTAAGATACTAGTGAGGGGAAAACCCGTTCCACTAAAAGACGTGGTCCCACTAGATATATCTGTGATTTGAGATGATAGTTTAATATTCGTACCAAGCTTTTTGTCCGACTTGTAGTTTATGTATTCTCCTTAAACTCTCGGGTTCTCAATTAATTTTGAGTAGTTTGAGAGCTAAGGTTTTTAGGTTTTCCTTTAGACGAATAAGCTTCAGAAGACGTGTAGGAAGCAAGCTAGCTGTTAGGAGTTCTTTTCTGTTTGATTCTGCTGTGTTTTGGATGCAACGACAAAGTTGTTTATTTGCCTATATTTGGACTCTGATCAACCAAGGGGGCATCTTCATATGTTTCTCTTAATGTATTTTGTAATAAATATATTTCTCTGAAAGTGGTTTAACGAATTTGGGATTATGTAATAAATTTGAAACATGATTTGAAGTAGAATGAAAAATTTGTTTATGTTTCTAAAAATTTTCGTATCCATATGTTTCTGTTATATCAATGTATCTAACATTACCGCATTTGCTCACCGAGAATTAATAACTATGGTGATTGTAGCATCCGTATTAGTTAGTTTTGGGCCTTCAAATGGGGGATGTTACAAGTTGGTATCAAAGCATAGGCTTATGTAAGCTTTAAATGAAATTTAAACCTGAAAGATTTTCGAACCATAGTCCAATGAATTAGAAAACAAGATCGGGGTTTGGGTTAATGCTATAGTAACGTACTTGTATTATGTATATATCTATAAGGACGTACTCCCATATCTTTTAGACCGCCCTTCTGTATCTTACAAAGGCTCGTATGCAGATTTACGAAAAAAGAAGATATGGAGGTAGGAAATAGAAGAGGAAATCTAATTGGAGGAAGCATTACAACTAAAGAGAATGATGGACCCAATACCAGGAGAAACCCAGGTCGACAGACAAACGCTAATCCAAATGAAAATGCCAATGTAGGCGTTGGAACCCCGCAAATAGATATGGGGATGATGTATCAGTTCTTTGTCAATCTGATGTAAGCCAGAGCAGCTATAGGCGTAGTTGGTGGTAATGTTGTTGGAGGAGCTAATCCCATGGCCCCAGTTGGCAGTAGCTATGCTAAGTTGAGTGGGGATTATACCAGTCTTGGTAGGAAGCCGTTTTTGGTAACAGAGGATGCTATTGAAGTAGAGAATTGGCTTTTGCATTATTAAAGGATCATCATTGACTTAGGATTAAATGATGAGAAGAAGTGGAGACTTGCCTCTAGTTAGTTTCAAGGAGCCGCACTTCATTGGTGGAATAGTGTTACCATGGGAATTCCGGAGGAAAGGTTGACTTGGGCAGAATTTCGAAGGAGATTCGAAGAGAGAATTTTGTCTGAAATAGCCAAGTCAGTATTGCTAAGAAAGTTCATGAACTTAGTGCAGGGTGAGATCTCGGTGATTGATTATGCTACGAAGTTTGATGAGTTGTCCAGATATGGATATGCTACCATTGACACCGTCATTAAAAGAGATGAGAAGTTTATTCAAGGGTTAAGACCAGAGATTGCTAGGGCGACATTGCCACATCTCTGTGGTCTAAGTACAATTGTAGTAGAGATGGAAATCCGAAATGAACAGATACTTTATACTTATGGAAAGGAGAAGGAGGTTGAAACCCAGGGGTTTTCGAGGCAGGAAGAGGAAGTTCTTTAAAAAGAAAGGAACCAGAAAGGGAGAAGCTGCCAAGAAGGAAAAAGCTAATGTAGTTTGCTTGAAGTGTGATAAAAAGGGACATTATGCACATGAAAGTCGAACTGGAAAAGGGAATAAGGCTGCAGATAAGAAAGGAATGAAGTGCTTTAACTGCGATTAGATTGGGTATTATAAGAGTCAGTGTCCCGAACCGATCATAGCGGACAAAAGAAAGGTCTTTGCTTTAGGATTATCGTCTACTAGGCCAACCCCTACTAAGAAGGGAAATACTATGATGGAAGGTAAGCTTTTGATTCAAAGTATACTGGTTAGGGTACTATTTGATATGGGTGCATCACATTCATTTATATCTCAGTGTTTGGTAGATAGGTTATGTTTAGAACCCGCATGCCTTGTTACTTCCTTAAATGTTGTGAATCCTATCGGAGGGTATACAACTCTGGGATGAGATGCGACCAAATAGATCTTGAATTGTTAGGTCATAAGTTTGCATGCAGTTTGTATGTTTTTGATTTCGTAGGCTTTAGGATCATTTTGGGTATGGATTGGTTAGATAAATATTATGCTAGGATATTTTGCCAAGATAAGGAAATATCGCTAAGATACCCTAATAGTCATATATGTACTCGGTGGAGAAATTAGACCCAAGTTCTTATGCTTTGCTGAATGCAATGGGAGTAGAAGAAGTGTTGAACTAGGTTTTGGTAGCAAGAGAGTCTACATATATTTTTGAGCCGGTCATCGGACTACCACCGAAATAATCCATTGAGTTTTAAATAGATCTTATGCCAGGAGCTGAACCTGTATGTAGACTACGTAGCATGATGATGCCGACCGAGATGAAGGAATTGAAGGTGCAGCTAGTGGATTTAGAAAGAAAGAAAGTAGTTCCACTTGGGGAGCGGCCACGGTGCTCATGAAGAAATCAAATGGGTCGTTAAGGATATGTATCGACTATCGTAACTTCAACGAGAAGATGATCAAGAATAAGTACCCATGCCAAGAATCGATGATTTATTTAATCAGTTGTGCGGAGCCATAATATTTTTCCAATTGGATTTGACAACAGGTTTCCATCAACTAAGAGTGGCAGAGGACAATATTCCCTTGACGGCATTTCAGATTAGGTATGGTTCGTACAAATGGTTACTAATCTCATTCGGGTTAACGAATGCACCAGCTTTCTTCTTGGATTTGATGAACGAGATTTTCTAAGAGGATTTAGATAGGTTCATGCTAATATTCATAAATGACATTTTAATATACTCTAAGGATGAAAAAGAGCGTGAAGTTCATCTTAGAGTAGTGCTTGAGACACTAAGGCAGCATCAGCTGAAAGCGAAGTTTTCAAATTGTCATTTCTAGAAGAAGGAAGTTAAGTTTCTTAGTCACATGGTTTCAGAGAAGGGTTTTCAGTTGATTCAAATAAGATTGAGGCTGTTAACTACTGGAAGATAACAAAGACAGTGATTAAGATCAGAAGTTTTCTTGGACTCGCGGGCTATTACCGGAGATTCATTAAGGATTTATCGCGGATAGTAGCACCTTTGACTAAGCTAACTAAGAAGGACGTGAAGTTTATTTGGTCTGACAAATATGAGGAAGCATTCCGTGAGTTCAAGCATTTGTCGACCAACGCGCCCGTGTTAGTGGTTCCGGATGGAAACCAAGAATTGGTGGTGTATATCGATGCTTACGGAACCGGATTAGGAGCTACGTTGATGCAGAAGGGTAAAGTCATTGCCTATGCTTCACGATAGCTTAGACCGCATGAAATGACATATCCTACTCATGATTTGGAGTTGGTTGTAGTGATCTTCACATTGATGATATGGAGACATTATCTCGTAGGGGAGAGATTTGAGCTATACATAGATTATAAGTCCTTAAGGTATTTATTCTCTTACAAGGAGTTGAATATGAGACAACAGAGGTGGCTGGAGCTTTTAGCCACTTAAGATTTTGGTATAAGTATACACTTGGAAAAGGAAATAAAGTAGAGGATTCTCATAGCAGAAAACATTAGAATGTGGTGTTCGCTATGATAGAGGAATGAAAGGATCTTGAGGCTTTGACTACTTGTAGTGTGTAGTTAAGATCGACTGCTAGTATAGTCAGAGCACTGCCATGTTATCCTGTTTAGAAGCTCGACCAGTACTGATTGAGAGGAATGATTCTAAGCAGAAAGAGGATCCATTATTAGCCGAGAAGATTAGAAGGCTTGAGGTTGGATTGAAAATTGATGATCTAAAAGATTTCAGTCTTGGCAAGAGGGGATGGTTGAGAAAGAAAGGACAGTTATGTGTTCTGAATGTTGGGGATTTAAGGAGGGAAGTCCTCTGGGAATGTCATCGATCCAAATTTACGATTCATCCTAGGGAAATCAAGATGTATCAAGACATGAAGAGGGGTTTCTACTACGAAGGTATGAATAAGGATGTTGGCTTGTGAGTTAAGTAGTGTATGAACTGTCAACAAGTGAAGGCCGAACATCAAAAGCCTAGTGGGTTGTTTCAAACTTTGGAAATACCAGTTTGGAAATGAGATTCGATATCCATAGATTTTATAGATGGGTGGCCAAGGTCGAATCAAGGAAATGAAAGTACATGGGTCATAGTGGATAGGTTGACCAAAAGTGCATATTTCATTCCGGTTAAGTCAATCTGGACGACACCTGTTTTAGCTAAATTATTTATGAAGAACATATTTAGACTGATTGGAATTCCTAGTACTATAGTGAGTGATAGAGATACTTTGTTTACTAGCGAATTCTGGAAGAGTCCACATGACGTGTTAGGTACCAAGCTCAATATGAGTACTGTATATCACCCTCAGACGGATGGGCAGACAGAGAGAGTCAATAAGGTACTCGAGGATTATTTAGAGCTTATGTGCTAGATTTTTGTGGATCTTCAGAAGATTACCTACATTTAGTTGGGTTTTCCTATAACAGTTATCAGACTAGTATAGGAATGATGCCTTTATAAGATTTGTATGGAAGGGCATGAAAGTCAGCGACATGTTGGTTGTAAACTGGGGACGGTTTAGTCTTACGTCCAGATCTGGTACGAGAGGCAATAGAAAAGATTGAGTTGAACCAAGGTAGGATAAAGGAAGCTCGGTCTAGACAAAAGAGTTAGGTAGACAAGAAGCGTAAGGATCTAGAGTTCTCAGTTGGAGATAAGGTTTTGATTAAAGTATCACCGATGAAAGGTGTGGTACGATTCGAAAAGTCAGGGAAACTAGCACTGAGATATGTTAGACCCCTCCTAATTATAGAGAGGATTGAAAAGCTCGCCTATAGAGTATAGATGCCGAGCAGTTTGGTAGGTGTTCACAATGTGTTTTATGTATCTCATGTTCGTAAGTTTGTGCATGACCCAGAGACTACTATTCCTCCAACCGCATATGAAGATTTAACAGTAGAACCGATGTTGAATTTTGTTAGACAACTAGTTTGGGTTGTAGCAAGAGATGAGAAGAGGTTAAGAAAGAAGACAGTCAAGTTAGTGAAAGGAGCGACAACGAGGAGGACTATACTTAGAAGGCATATACTTATCCTGATCTACTGTAAGGGTATGTTCTATATTTTCTTTATATAGGCTGGTTGCTAGTCAGGTAGGCTGGTTGCTAGTTAGGAGATGTTACAGATGATTGCTATGATTAGTATTTAGTCCTTGCTGAATTTCAAGGATGAAATTCTTTAAGGAGGAGGGCCTATAACACCCCTAATTTCAAATAACATTATTCATGATTTTTAATTAGATAAATTAAATAGAATAATATGGGGACTAGAGTGATAAGGGATTGAGATTTAAAAACTAAATAGGGTCGTGCCGTAACAAAATGGGTTTATAAAATGGTTTTATAAGTTAACTACTCAAGAGAATAAGGCAATGTTATTATGGGAATAGCCGTGTATAACTCCATAACCCCTAAACCCTTACCTCATTCTCATTTTCTTACTTTCATAAAACAAAAACAAAGGAGATCAAGGCCGGCTATAACCCCAAGAGAAAGAGAGTTCGAAAATTAATTAGAAGCCAAGATTCAAGGTAGGAAGATTAAAGCAAGAGCAAATCTCAAGTTCCTTATCCAAACAAGGTGAATAATGATCGATAGCATCTCATATATGTTTTAATGAACATCTTAATTTCGAGTTTAGGGTTTTAAAATCGTTTGGAAGATTTGAATGATGATATGCTTTCATTATATGCCATGTTTTATTTAAACAAGTATTTGTGTAAAGGTATAATTCGATTTTAAGGTTAAAATCATGTAAAATGGGTTTCGAATTCCATGAGGATTTAATATACGTAAATAATTATATTGGAGATTGGTTACAATTTTCATGATAATCCAAGCTATAGATAATTTATTATCAAATGTGAATGGAAGAAATAGATGATTTGGGTTTAAAATTTATTATGGTAATCATATAAAGGACTTCGAATCTAAAATTTATATATGTTAGAAAACATACTAAAAGTGAATTATGATGATTTTTGGGGATTTTTTAATGTGTTTTCGTATGGTTTCTAAATTATTTAAGTTGAAGGACTTATATGTTTAAATGTTTTATGGAAGGGAATGACTTATTTGTTAAATAATTTCAATTATAAATTATTGAATTCGGTGGCCATTTCAGAAAAAGGATCTTTGAAAAAAATAGCAACCAATTATATTCTGACAGATTGGTGAGTTGGATGAAAAAAAGTTAATTTGTAAGGCATAAAGTTAGTTTTAACATAATTTGCCACTTCGCCATTTCCATTTGCTCGCTTTCGAAACCATGCCCAGTAGGCCGTTCAAACCCATTCGAAACCAATACCCAAGGTATCAAGTAATTGGTACGTAGTGTATTGGAGAAAGGTGGAAAGGACAGTGTCGAAACCTAGCTTCTGAAGGGGTAGAAGTTACTCATATTAACTTTGAATTACTTTTGTTTACAAATTATACTTTCGAAGGGGTTGAAACCAACTATATTAGCTTTCAAATCAGTTAACTTGCCTTTGTTTAGAAAAATGTTTTCGAAAGGGGTTGCCAGCTTTTTGTTTGAAGAAAACCTTCAAATGAGTTTCCGCTTATTTAGTTTTCAAAAGCATCTTTTGAAAAGGTAGTTTCTTTTGAACCTAGTCGAAATGTAGCTGTCGTCTTCATACCTTTCAAATTGGTTAAAGGCCGCTTTTCTTTATACCTGTTAACCTAAAAAATGGATCAACACCCTGGCTAGAGTTCGAAAGCACCAACCTTGTTCTGACAGAGCAATATCACAGTTTATTGATATATGAAAAGAACAGTAAAAGAAAGAAGACATAGAATTTTTATAGTGGTTCAGTTGTTAATGAAGCGTACGTCCACTTTATATTTTACTTATAGACTGATTGCTATTACAAGATGTGTTTGACTATAAGACTTTGATTATCTCGCAATGGATTGAATCTCCGGTGTTGGAATCCACTAGAGAATCATAGTGAATTCATTTGGAGATTGTTGTGAGTGAGGTAGAGAGTGAAGAATGTTTCCAGTAGAGCTTCTACAATCAATCTGGAGAAGAAGATCCTCTTTATGTTGTAGATAGGATGCTATTTATAGAGATCAGAGAGCATTTGGGCCAGGCCTGTCTTCGTCAGCTTGCAGGTAGGTTCCAAGCGACTTAGGGAGGCTTTGGATCCCAAAACGAGCCAAAACCATGGATCGTTGGCGACCCATGGCCCATGGGTCGTTGGCGACCCATAGAATTGGTTCATTTTGCGGACCAATTCTTGCATCCTTTTGATAGTGTTCCATATCTAGTTTGTTTGATGGTTTGAGCAGAGGCAGAGTCGTCGATGAGCTAAGCACTTATGATTTTTCTGAAGTTTGAAATTGGAGGTGTTTTGGTAGTCATTTATCGTAGTTATTTCCTTCTGATGGTGATTCACTAGCTATTTGTGCTCAGCTGCTGATTGGACTAAACTGATGTTATCTTCTAGGTTCAGTTGAATTTGGCCGTTGCTTTAGTAATGTGATTTGGCTCTCGTCAACTCTTTGCCTTAGCCTTTCTATTTAAGTTCTAAGCCATTATGATGTGATGGGATTGCTCAGTATTCTACTGGATCCGGTTGGGTCAAAAACACGGATAACATTTTCCCTCCAAAGTGAAAGGGAGCGCTTACTAAGGATCTTAAGGCTAACTTAACACTAGAAGGGGTGAATAGTGTTTAATGGATTCTAAGACTTATATGGAGTAATTTAAAAATTATGATATAAATAAACGCAGAATTTAATCACCGAGCAATCACAGAATCAAACACAGATGCAGAAAGTAAATAAAAAGCAGTAAAAGGAAAGAACATACCGGATTTTATACTGGTTCAGAGTTACCCTACATCCAGTCCTGCACCAAGGCAAACACTTCGTATAGATTTTTATTATACCAATGTCGAGATTACAATCTTCAATTTCTAAAGGCCTTAAGGTACCCTCCTATCTACGATTCTGGAGCAAACTCTCTTGATTTACGGGACACAAGAACACCCAATTGATTTCCACGCACAACCACACCTTATAGAAAGACTCGATAAACTTTTGATTCCAAATCGATCCTATAACTCTGAATAGTTATTTGATCTTTGAGAGAGGGAAGAGAATCAAACAAGAATGAGATTCTAATTTGATTCGCTTGAGAATTTGGCAGAATTTCGGCACGATCTTAAAAATATGAAAAGTTTAGAATATGGATTTTTGGAGAAGAAGGAGTGAAGAAGATAAGAAATTAGTCAGTTAAAAAATTAGTTTGTGAATGCTATTTATAGACCAGCAATGGACATAACCATTCGTGAAAAGATTTAAACGAATAGACGCTTCTTTTGAAGATTGAAACTTTTGAATTTAACGGCCACCATTTTGACATGGGGCATCCCATGATGTCGACATCCCTTAGTTAAAAACAATTTAAAATTTGTTTTGAAAATGGTATTGAATGGAAAACAAGATAAAATGATTCTGGAGTAAAATAAACTATTTTTCCTATGTTTTAAAATAAAGAAGAGTAGAAAAATATAATTTTAGAATGTATATATAAATTTGATTTTAAATCTCAAGTACATATATTATAAAGAATATTTAAAAATAAGAAGATATTTTTAAGAAACAAACAAAGTTTAAAACAAGAGTTTATTTAAAAATAAATACAAAGAATATTTTAAGGCTAAAACATCTTTTTCAAAATCATTTGAAAAGATAATTTTTAAGGCTATAACATTTCGAAAAGAAGTTTTGAAAATCATTTTGAAAAACCATTTTGAAGTAGTTTTGCAAGCTTCTTCCTGCAGAATATCTCATCACATCAAGACTCGAGAACTTGTACAAAACTAGGATGTTCGTGGGTTTGTAAGCCACTTGTCATAGATTTGTAAGCTGCTTTTCGTGGGTTTGTAAGCTGTTAGTCCATGAGATGATGGTTTTGATGACAACAACCTTAGAATAGATTATAAAATATAAATACTAACATTATAAGTTTAGATATATATGTATATGCAGGATTTAACCATGCAGGTACCAAGAATGAAGACTGTACAGTATAGAGATTCAAGATATCGAGATAGAAGACTCATGAGTATCAAGATTATCAAAAGTTCAAGATTTCAAGTACAAGTATTTTTATTAGGAATTTTTGTTAAAACTCGTAGAAATGCACTGGCATCTTAAAATCCAATTTATTCGTGGAATGTAATCCACTTCGAGCCTGTTAAAGGGATGGAACCCTAAGTAGGATGGAACCTATGAAAATATAGTGAAACATTTTTTTGTATCCACTAATTTTAATTCAAATGATTTTTACAAAATTATCTTGTTTTCAAAATGATTTCAAATCCTTTTAAAAACATCAAAACTCTCTATCCTGATTTTAAATAATTTTAGCCTCAAAATTATCTTTAATTTCAAAGTCAAATTACTCGTGATTTTAAAATATCTGTTTAAATATATATATATTTAACTTTTATACTTAGATTTAAATATAAAATTGCAGTTAAAATCTATATATATATATATTATTCTCTATATTTACTTATGAATTTTAACTATAGTCAAGTATATTTGTAAAGTTTAAAATAGTTTTAATATAAGATAAATGTTATTTTCAAAGAAAATCAAATCATCAAAAATTGCTTTGGGATGTCGACATGCCTAGGGTAACCATGTCGACATGGTGCCAGTTGAATTCAAAATTTAAATTTCAAAAGAAGTGTCTATTCGCCATAACTCTTCATGAATGGACATGGCTGTTGTTCTTCTATAAGTAGGGGTTAGTTTCAATGAATTTGAGATCAGATTTTCTTGTTTTTCACTCCTCTTCTTCTTTCACATTTCTTAATACATATTTTTACCATTACTCTGCCGAAATCAACATTGAATCAAACTCGATTACTTCTAGTTCGATTCTCTATCACTATCTCTACAAGGTTCTCAGTGCTATTCAGAGTTATAGACTTCTTTGTAATCTATTAAGAGAGAAAAGGTGTGATTGTAGCCTTGGAAATCAATCAAGAGAGAAAAGGTGTGATTGTAGCCTTGGTAAATCAATTGGGTAAACTTGTGGCCTGGAAATCAAGTATCTCTACCCAGAGTATAGAACTTCTGGAGGGTGTACCCCGTAGCCTTGAAACCGATGGTGTAATTGTACAATTGCTTTTGAAAGGAAATCCGTACTTGTGTTACGGGACTGGATGTAGGGTAAGTCCAAACCAGTATAAAATATTATGTGTTCTTTCCTTTACTGCTTTTATTTTATTTCTGCATCCGTGTTTGTTTTTGTGATTGTCCCTGTATCTGTAGATTGCATACATCTGTGTCTAAATTAACATAAACTCAAAAAGATTTAGTAATTTTTTATAAACACTATTCACCCCCCTCTAGTGTTAATCCTAGCCTTAAGATCCGTAATCCGTATTTCTTTCAATTGGTATCCGAGCAAGGTTTTCAAAGTTTTCATAATCTGACTTTTGAAAAAGTTTTTAAAATGGCTATTTTTCGGGATTTTATTAACACTATTTTCATATGAATATGTCACAGAATCATCATGAAATTTTTGTTTAAAACTATATGTAGTTATTTTGAAAAGTCACTTGATTCTTCAAAAGGTTATTTTGTTTTGCAGGAGAAGAATTATGTCTAATGACTGTTGGTTAAAAGATATCAGATAATGATTTATCGATCAAGAAGAACAAGTTGATATATATTAGAAATCAACAAAGAAATGAGTACCATATCAATACAAAACTTTTGATTCTCATCTAGAACTTGATTTAATACTGTACTTCTCTCCATCTGGTTCACAATGCCACTGGTTTCGTGTGAATCCGTCAAGAAATGACCAAGTTGTGGTCAAATGAAGTTTTGGTGAACAAAGAGAAAAAGAAGACAAAAATGTCAAAGGTATTCTTCAAATTGCATCCAGAAATTTGAGTATTTTGTTCCCACTCATTTTCTAGATTGTAGTTCTTGTTCTCGCGGTCGTTTTGATGGGTGGATCATCAAATTCCGATCAAAATTGAGTGAAATATGACAGTTTAAAGTTAGCTATCAAAAACTGAAAAACTGTGTTCGGGATCTTCTACATTTATTCTACTGTTCGGCCTGTTGCATCACAATACCGTCCAAATTCGACACCAACCTATTACTAGAATCGTAGCCCTTTCCTTCCTCTTCGATTTGCCGCTGGTTTCATCCAACTCTGTTAAGAAATGAAGGAGATATGCCCTCTAGAAGTTTGATAGCATATAGAAAAACGGGAGGAAGAAGAAGAGCGATTAAAATAAAACGTGGTGACCGTCGGGCCTATTAATAGTGGTTGAAGTGTCCATTCGTTCAAAATTCAAATTCAAAGTTTTGGCGCCAAGTTAGTCGATCTACTAAATCATCTGTATCTTTCTCATACGACCTTCAAATTTAGCAAATGAATATACTATGATGATCAGACAAATGAGCCCGTCGCAATAGAATGGATCTCGTCATTAAATTCTGAAAGATAGAAATGTGTGGTTCACGAAAATGGAAGAGAAACAAAGTTAGAAAGATGGAGTGCAAAAATTGGTACGCTTTACTATTATTTCATCTCTATTGTTGCATCTAGGAATATATATACTTATGCATTTAGTTAGGCATAGAAATTTATCTCTTTTATAAGTTTTGATATTTTGGTCCATATATCGACACACCATAGTATAAATAACGATATATAAGTCTAATTTTTTTTTAAAAAGAGTCTTTTAAAATGCGTTTTCTTTGAGACAAAATCTACAACTAGTTTATTACAACTATACTATGTAGAAAAGCATACCTTCATTCATGATTTCAACTTTTCTAATGTTATTTTTACTTCTCATACTCTATTTCTTTTAAGATACTAGTTTTATATCTTTAAGAAATTAATAGAATGAATTTAGAAAGTTAGAATAAGGTTCTATTTATATATTTCTTTGATTAATAAGATTGCACGACATCACATAACCGGAATTTTGGATAGCATTTCTAAAATACTTATTTTCTTCTGTAATATTTTGTAAGTACTGCAAATTCATTTTTATAGCATTTTTGTACTTTGAAACGCTGTAAAGTTTTAGAAACTTTACACAGCATTTGGTAAAAGCTACAGTTTTAGTTTTATAAAGTTTCGAATATATTTTTGTAATATCCCGGAATTTCCAGGAGTTTAAAATGCTAATAATCTCTTAATTTAAATTATTTGAATTGATAAATTGTTATTTTCAAAGATAATTAACCAAGTAATGTTTTAATTTTTGTTATAAATTGGTTTTATATTAAGATTAATTATTTTATTTGTGTGAATAAATTCTAAATTGGTATATTGTTTTCAAAATTTATAAGTATGTTTAAATACATTTATATCTATGTATTTAAATCTGTGTATTTTAAATTGATTTTAAAATAGGATATATTACTTGTAAATAATAGTGAGCTTACTTTTAAAATAGTTGTTTATATTGATTTAAATTTATTTTAGATTTGACTTTTTAATTTGACTTTGAAATGAATATAAATTTGAATTCAAGAATATACATACATTTAAAATAAATAATATATATAATTTGGTTTTAAAATATATAGATAATATTTTAATTAGAAATAAGATTTGTTTTATAGAAATTTATAAATGGAAATTTGATTAATAAGAATAAATACAAAGCTTTTGAAAAAGAATCTTTAAAATAAGTTTAAAATGTTGTATAATTTTATTTAAATTATATTTGGTTCATTCTTTTTAATAATTGTATTTTGTATAAATTTAGAAAGCATTTGTAAATGTGTAAGTATATTTGTTTATTTGATATTTAATAAGAAAAGCATTTTTTAAATTTAGAGAGCACATTAGTAATTAGGAAAAAATAATAATTTTAAAATGCTTTTAAATCTCTTTAGAATTAAAACAAACTTAAGTGACAAGTGTTTAATTTTAAAAACACTATTTTAACAAGTGTTAAAATATTTAAGGAAATTGAGACATGTGTCATATTTACATTTTTGTTTTAAAAGTCTGAAATTACTTATAAACATTTCCATCTCCTTCTCATTTTTTTTGTTTCTTTTTATCTACTTCTCAAGAATTTGAAACAATGGCAGCTTCAAATATGAACGATCTCATCAACTCAAAGAAATGCTCAAAAACAAATTCTGCAAATTTGTTAATCTGAAAGCCCCACAGTTTAAAACCAAACCTGCATCATGTTTCAAGTATTTTGCAAATCTATCAACCCAGATATGCAATTACCCTTGTCTGCCTCAAATTTTTTAAAATGCATTCAAGTTTTAAGGTGGAAATCTGAAGCAACCTAAAGTACTTTGTGTGCAAATCAACTGCAAGCCTGCAGTTGCCTTCAAAAACAAAATCAATTGCCTATCCTTGTCTGCCTCAAATCTTTCAAGTGCATGCAAAGCTCCAGTTTTAAAAAGCTTCAAAACTCAAGTATCTGCCTCTAACTTCAAATGCAATCTGAAAAGCAAATTTTAAAAGGGGCTGTGGGCATTCCTGATTCTAAAGCTTCAAGATTCAAAATCTTTTGCAAATTTCCAGTTTATCTTAAAACCTTGCTCTGTCTTCTTTTAGATGAGGTGAGTAAACTTTTTTTTCTAAAGCTTAATTAGTTATTAGCTGTTGCTTTGAGTTTGTGATGACGTTACATACATATAAGTTTGCCTCTGTGTAGATAAGTGTTATTATGTTTGTTATGCTTGAAATTGTGCATGCTTGTTGCATAAATCCTCTCTGTTTTTACCTACTGCAGAATTAAGTTTAAATCTAAACTTCAAACTATTTTTGTTTAAACAACAATTAGAACACAGATACAAAACAAAATAAGTTAGTTAAGCATAAACTAAGAATTAAAAATTAAACTAAGATTCTATTTTTGGAATTTGTCTGGAAACATACAATGCAATGACATTTAAAAATCAATGTTGAAATCAAAGGTTGAATTTAGATGAAATAATTTATGTAATCTGGATTGCCTCTGGAAAATACGAATTTTAATAAGAAAACCACAATTTTTAAAATTGAATTGAGCTAGAAATTGGAGTTCAACTGAAATTTGGGTTTATGCAAATATTTGTTGATCAGAGAATCTGGGTTGCACGTGCTTGTTGTTGGAGTTAGAATCATGTTTGGGGATTTCGGCAAAAATGGTTACAGAATTTTTAAATCATTGTGATGTTTGATTTTGGTCAGAGATTGGTTGTAACCTAGTTTTGGGGTTCTTTCTGAAAATCGATCACTGCACCTTCAATATTGCGTCGAGTCGTATGATTTTTGGGGAGGAGGGTGCGCGGTGAGTTAGCAAGCTTCGGTCGAAGTGGTAGCGATTATAGATGATCGACGACAATGATTTTGGGAATTGTTGATGATGGGTTTTGGGCACAGTTTCACCTGATGTATCGATTTTGATTCGAGACATAAAGTGGTGTTTGGTTGGTCGTAGGGGCTTGCGAGGTGCTAGGGTGACTTGTCGGAGGTGTTGCCGTTGGCCAGAGGGAAGCCGGCTTTGGTGCAGGTTGCACGGTGAAGTTGGGTGATGTCAGTTGTTTTGGTTTGTGTTTCTGGAGTTAGCTCGGGATGGAGGGAAGAAGACTCGGGGGAAGCTCGAAGTATTTTGGATGTGGCTCGGGTTATAGCTCGTGCGTGATCGGGTTTGTGTGTTAAGTAAACTGTTATGTTTTTAACAGTTTTAGTTTTAAAACTTAACAGTTTTAATTTTTTTTTAAATAAATTTGTTTTAAAAAAAGAATAGAAGAAGAGAAGATGTGCTTTATTTCCTTAGATTCATGTATATAAGTTGAATCAAAATGGAAATACTTAACAAAATTTGAAATTTAAAATAAGTAAGTTTAAACCTTAAATTGTTTAAGTTAAATTAAAATTCATCCTTTAAATTTATTTGTTTTTATAAAAGAAATCTGTATGAATGTTTTAAATTTTTAATGTTATTTTTCAAAACTTACTTTGGAAATTAAAATAGGAAATTTATAAATGATTTATTAATTAACAAGTGGAGTTTTAGCAATTTATTTGAAATTAATATTTAATAATTGAGGGAAAGTAATTAATGATTATTCTATATCTCAATTTAATTAATAAATTAAGATTAAGTTAAGATTTAAAGATTTATTTAAGATAATATTTTATCTTAAATAATAATTAAGTATTAATAATTTGTAATTAGTTGATTGATTAAAGAATTTTAAGTTAATTCATTTATTTAATAATTATTTAAAAGGGGTTAATTAAGTAATTAATTAAGTATAATTATTTATTTAATTAACTGTTAATTAAGATGATGATTTAATTAATGACAAATGGTTAATGAAATTATAATTACTTATAAATTAAGTAATTAAGAATTAATTGGAATAGTAATTAATTAATAAAGGTTTTATTTAAGTCTTAATTGAGTTTTCTGAATTAATAATTAAAGGATTATTAATTTATAATGAAAGTTAATTAAGAATTAATTAAATATTTTTATTTAAGGTTAATTAATTTTAATTAAGGATTAATTAATTACAATTATGGATTAATTAATTTGTAATTAAGATTGTTAATTAATAATTAAGTTTATTAATTAATAATTAAGAGTTGATTAATTAGTTAATTAATTTTAATTAATTAATTATGAAGGTAATTAGTAATTAATTACTTTGTATTAAAGAATTGATTAATAATTAAGGTTTATTATCAATAGTTGATGATAATTAATCTATTAATTGAAGATTAATTTGGTTAATGAGTGATTAAGGAATGAAGTACTCAATTTTGTTTATGAGATGAGTTTGATCAAGTAAATTAATTAATTTGTTAATTAATTAAGCATAGTCACTTGATAAATGATTAAGTATGATTACTTAATAAAGTTTTGATAAGGTTAATTACTTAAGATAAGTAATTGATAAATTACAAAGGTAATTGAGTTAGGTAAATTACTGATTCGAAAGTAATTTTAAATGAGAAATTACTTGTTAAAGTAATTAAAGGTTTATTACTTGGTGTAATAAATCAATGAATTTATAAAGAAATTAAGAAGTAATTAAGAATAATTAATTACTGTATTTAAGTTGATTAATTAAAAGCAATTAATCTAAGCATGATAAATTAATTAAGGTTCATTAATTGATATGATTAATGAAGATAATTAAGGATTAATTACTTTATTAAGAGTTAATTAATCAAGGTTGATTAGGATTAATTAATTGATTTAACTAATGTTTATTTAAGCAAGATATTGGATGAAGGTAATTAATTTAATTAATTTTAAATTAATTAAGTGATTAGGTAATTAATTTAATTCACTTTAAGTTAATTAGAGATAGTTAATTTAATTCAGTTTAAATTAATGATATTGTGGTTTGAGTTAATCATTGCTTATGAATGATTGGATGACATTGATTGTCTTGAATGCTTTGTGATCTCAGTAATGAGATAAGTATGGTTGTGTGGTATGGATGTTTGATTGGATTGTGATATAGATTATCAATTTGGATGTTGATATATGGATTATCTATTATGATATTGATAATGTGGATTACCTGTTATTTGATAATGTTGATCATCAATTATTGATATGTGAGTTATCTATCTTTGTGTATATAGATACTTTATTGAATTGTTTTAAAACCTTTAAAACAACTTGGACTTAAAAGACACGCTTTGGATTTCGATGAGACCGGGGTCGGGTTTCCATATTTGGATATCCGAAAACCACATCGATTCCAAATAACGTTAGGTCGTGAGTCAAAGTGGAGCTTTGTGAAGACTCGAGGTGTAAGGGCTATACGTCAGTATAACTCTGTGGGTGATTCCGTAATGAGTTTGACGGAATAGTACTTATAGATTCGAGATGATGGTTTAGAGTGCAAGGGTTATTGTCGTTAACTCTGAGGGTGATTCCAAAATGAGTGTAACGAGATAATGCCTTCGGCTTCGTTCAAACCCGGAACGAACTTGTATGGATTGAATGCTTTCAGAACATCGTCAGGTGGAAGATGAGCATTCTAAGAGATGTGTTCTAAAAAGGTAATCGCAGCCTCAAGCCTCATCAACCGGGAATGGCTAAAACAGGGGAGGTGCAGCAAGGCTTCGTGGGTAGCTCCCACTGGAGAGCGAGATACATCCCTGTCTAGATGTCCCTTTTTATTTCGGCTGTGTGGGGCGATTGCTAGCTAGAATCGCCGGGGTGGTCTTGTTCGGGACTGTTCAGTAAGGAATGGTCCCGGCCTTGTGTTGCAGGGGAGTGGGAGTACTCCTCGGTACAGTGATCTAGGCCACGTACTGTGACGGGCGGTACCCCAGTAGCCCCGCCATTGTATGGAATCCAAAATCCAATAAGTGCCAACGGTTTTGATTGTATTACCCACTTTTGTGGCTAGTAGCTGGAATTTAATAATGTAACAATTTCGGCTATTTCTTATTTATTTGAAAACCCTAGACACTATTATAATATCATCGGATTTCCTATCAAATGTTTTGGTTAGCGTAAGGTAAAAACTTTTCCATGTTTATGTATGGGAAGTCTTACGTGATACCTTTTCTTTTCAAAGGTTTTTAAAGTTAAGCAACTTTAACCGTTTACTCACACCAGACCCATGTCTGACCCGGAGTTTATTCTGTTTTCTTAAACTCTTGGGTACTCAAATTTTTACGAGTAGCCAAGGGATTCAGGTTAGGATTTTTGGATGGCTTGACGAATTCCGAAGGAGCAAATGGAGCAGGAGGCTTCTGCGTATAGCTATAGAGTATTCCGCTGTGTGTTCTCTAAGTTGTTTGTCTTTGAGTTGTATAACTAGACAGGAGTTTATAACTGTCTAGTATGAGTTGGTTATGCTGTGTATCTCTGATGTATATGATACTATGTAAAGTATTATGTGATTAATATAATTTATTCGTTCCGCTGTTTAGATTCTGATGTTGTTTCTTTCTTCTTCTCTGTCTTTTCTCTTTTCTATCCCTTTCTTTTTTAAATCATGACGCGTCTTTCTGGGTAGTGGAAGGCGGGTCCTGACAATTTTTTATTGCAAAAACTTTTTATAGCATTTTGTAAATGCTGTCTTTTCTGTTTGAGACTTTAGATTATGTAAAAATAATATTTAAATTAAGTATTTTTCATTATTCTTTTTAGAAATTATTTTCTAACTTATATTAAAGATTTTAATTTCATGTTTAATTTTTCTAATAATTAATTAAATTTTCTAAAGTAAGAGGCCTTAATATAACACATGTTTATTTTAGTTTTTCAATCTTTATTATTTTATTTCATTATGATATTTTGTAAATTTAAAAGATTTTTAAACATGTTTATAAATATTTAAACCAATAATAATTTATTTTATTTAAAAAAAAGGAATTAAATAAGGAGGATATTAATCTTTATAAAAATCATATTTGATCATGTATAGTATAAGTCCTTATTCCTTAGCATTTGATTTTAATATTAAGTTTGATTACTACCTTTCACAATTATGTTATAGTTTTAATATCATTTATTACCTTCAAACTCTTACTTTACAACTCTTTCAGCCCCATTCATTAGTTTTCTTAACTTAAGTCTAGTAATTGGTGTGTTTTACCTTTGTATGGTTGAAGTATAATAAATAGTTTGATATATGTATACATACATATATAGACACACACAGATATATATATATATATGCTTTCCATTTAGATATTACTTATCACTCATGTTTATCTTACAGTCTGAATATCTCTTACCATAGTATATACATCATCATATCATTCTGAAAATTATTTTACTTTATTGCCATTTTATTACATATCATTATGCATCCTATTTCATATCATATTTCATTGCATATTACATCATAAATTACAATGCATATCATAATCATTTACATCACAAGTTGCACTTCATTTTTCATATTATCTCATGCTACATTGCATATCATACATTTCATACTGCATTACATAAGTGTATTTTATTTAGGAGGAGTTTGTAGTATTGTCTTATAATATAGGATTATTAGTTTTTAATTTGTTTGGTATGTTTTGATTGACTTGTTTGATTTGATTGACTTGATTAACTTGTTTGACTTGATTGACCTGTTTGATTTGATTAACTTGATTGATTTGTTTGACTTGTCTGATATGATTGGTTTTGATGAGTGTGTTGAAATATACTTAATAAATAATTTATGTTCTTATATTTGATTTCTAGCTATTATAAGTATTATCATAGATTCTTAGTTAGGATAGTTGGTAATTTAGGATTAAGTTTTAGTTTTTAGAGTTAAGTGTTGATTATTTAAGTCTTAGTTTTTAGAGTTAAGTGTTGATTATTTATGATAACACTATCATTATAATCACATGTCATATAGTATTAGATTAAGGGGGAGTTATATAGTTTGGAGTGAGTTTTTGTTGATGAAAAATGGGGAGAAATATAAAATAGGGTAGTTAGGCATAAATTAAGGAGGTGTTATAGTTTTAGGGGGAGTAATTAGGATAGAAATAATATTTTATAAAGAAAGGTTGTCATCGTCAAAAAGGGGGAGATTGTTAGTCCGTGAGATGATGGTTTTGATGACAACAACCTTAGAATAGATTATAAAATATAAATACTGATATTATAAGTTTAGATATATATGTATATGCAGGATTTAACCATGCAGGTACCAAGAATGAAGACTATACAGTATAGAGATTCAAGATATCGAGATAGAAGACTCATGAGTATCAAGATTATCAAAAGTTCAAGATTTCAAGCATAAGTATTTTTATTAGGAATTTTTGTTAAAACTCGTAGAAAAGCACTGGCATCTTAAAATCCAATTTATTCGTGAAATGGAATCCACTTCGAGCCTGTTAAAGGGATGGAACCCTAAGTAGGATGGAACCTACGAAAATCTAGTGGAACATTGTTTTGTATCCACTAATTTTAATTCAAATGATTTTACAAAATTATCTTGTTTTCAACTGATTTCAAAACGTTCCTTTTAAAAACATCAAAACTCTCTTTCCTGATTTTAAATAATTTTAGCCTCAAAAATATCTTTAATTTCAAAGTCAAATTACTCCTGATTTTAAACTATCTGTTTAAATTGTATATTTAACTTTTATACTTAGATTTAAATATAAAATTATAGTTAAAATATATATATATATTATTCTCTATATTTACTTATGAATTTTAACTATAGTCAAGTATATTTTTAAAGTTTAAAATAGTTTTAATATAAGATAAAGGTTATTTTCAAAGAAAATCAAATCACCAAAAATTGCTTTGGGATGTTGACATGCCTAGGGTAACCATGTCGACATGGTGTCAGTTGAATTCAAAATTTAAATTTCAAAAGAAGTGTCTATTCGCCATAACTCTTCATGAATGGACATGGCTGTTGTTCTTCTATAAGCAGGGGTTAGTTTCAACGAATTTGAGATCAGATTTTCTTGTTTTTCACTCCTCTTCTTCTTCCACATTTCTGAAGACATATTCTTACCATTACTCTGCCGAAATCAACATTGAATCAAACTAGATTACTTCTAGTTTGATTCTTTATCACTATCTCTACAAGGTTCTCAGTGCTATTCAGAGTTATAGACTTCTTTGCAATCTATTAAGAGAGAAAAGGTGCGATTCTAGCCTTGGAAATCAATCAAGAGAGAAAAGGTGTGATTGTAGACTTGGTATATCAATTGGGTAAACTTGTGGCTCGGAAATCAAGTATCTCTACCCAGAGGATAGAAATTCTGGAGGGTGTACCTCGTAGCCTTGGAACCAAGGGTGTAATTGTACAATTGCTTTCGAAAGGAAATCCGTAGTTGTGTTGCGGGACTGGATGTAGGGTAACTCCGAACCAGTGTAAAATCCGGTGTGTTCTTTCCTTTACTGCTTTTATTTTATTTCTGCGTCTGTGTTTGTTTCTGTGATTATCCCTGTATCTGTAGATTGCATACATCTGTGGCTAAATTAACATAAACTCAAAAAGATTTGGTAATTCTTTATAAACACTATTCACCCCCCCCCTCTAGTGTTAATCCTAGCCTTAAGATCCGTAATCCGCATTCCTTTCATAAGCGACTAAGAAGGTAGAAATGGATTCCATCAAAAATGATACTTGAAATGAAGATTTCCATGCCATTACGAAGTTTTAACAAATGTAGACACTTATCTTGAAATCATGATCTTGATACTCATGAGTCTTCAAATTTGATTACTTCATTCTTGATCTTCAAGTTGTACAGTCTTCAATAATCAGTACCTGCCTTTTTATATATCCTGCATAATAACATTCATATATATCTAGAAAATAGTGTTAGTATATAAGTTATAATAAAATAAGTTACAAAGGTTGTTGTCATCAAAATCATTATCTCCAGTTCTTAACAATCTTCCCCTTTTTGATGATGGCAACCTTATAAAATATATTTACCACTTCGATCATTCCATAACTCCCCCTTACACCAACAACTCCCCCTTACTCCAAGCCACCTATTTTATATAACTTCTCCCCATTTGTCATCAACAAAAAAAACCTATAAACCTTGAACTTAATAGAAAATGAGATAAACAAACATATGACATAAGAATAATAACTATGTATGAGTGAAATATAGCATCCTAAGTTAAATGGAATTCAAGATTTTAAACCTTAAAGATCGTTTTTTGAAGAACATTAATTAATATACTTGAATTTCCATCATCACTTGAAGCAAATCTTTCATCTTCTCTTGTAACTTGATGACTCGTACGTGTGTATAACGTTGAAAAGGACCAGAATGAAGAAAAGTGAGTAAAGAAGGTTCATTATTTGAGGAGAAAGCCATTAATTTACTGTTTTAGAAGTTTATTACAGAGAATAGAATAGACAAAAGGAGTAAAAGTCAAAATATATAAATACATAACTTAATAACTAATTTTAGAGGGAAATTTAAATTTGAAAATCTTGGCATGTATGTCGACATAGGGGGATGGTCATGTCGACATGTCCAGTTCAATGTTTTGAGAAATTTTTATTTATATTAATTATTAACTATACTTGTATTATCTCTAAGTAATGATGTCTAATATCAATATGTTTGTTCTAGCATGATGAGTTGGATTCTTAGATAGGTTTATTGCACTAGTATTATCACAATAAATTGGTGATTTAGTTATAGTTAATTCAAAATCTTTTAAATTTTGTTGCATATATATATATATATATATATAACTTGAGAACAAGCCAAAATAGCAGATATATATTCTGCTTTAGTTGTTGACAGGGATACAATGTTTTGCTTCTCACTAAACCAGAAAACCAGAGAATGTCCTAGAAAGTGACAAGTTCCACTTGTACATTTTCGGTCTGATTTACAACCAGCATAATGAGCGTCACAATATGAAATTAATCAAATACGTCGTTTTTAGGGTAAAATAACCCATAATCTAAAGTATGTTTTACGTAACAACTTTTAAGTAAATTTCTTTAGGTTGAGATTGGTATCTTGCACAGAGACAGACACTATGCTTGATGTCAGGACGACTTTCCATTATATAAAGCAGCGAACCAATCATTCCCCTATATAATTTTTGATCAACATTTTTTGATTTATCTTCTTTACTTAAAGCTACATTAGTTTTCATTGCAGTTGGTTTCCCACTAGAAGTGGTCAATCCAAAAATTTTAATTAAATCCTTAGCATATTTTTCTTGACTAATGAAAATTCCTTTATCTAATTGTTTGATTTGAAGTCCTAAGAAGAAACTTAGTTCTCCCATATGACTCATTTCAAATTCTTTAGTCGTTATATCTGAAAATTCTTTATTCATTATGTTATTAGTTGATCCAAATATTATATCATCTACATATATTTGTACTAATTGAATATCATTTTTGTTTCTTTTAATGAAAAGAGTTGTATCTATTTTACCAATTTCAAAACCAGATTATAGTAGATAAGATCTTAGTCTTTCATACCAGGCTCTAGGAGCTTGTTTCAGACCATATAAACCTCTCTTTAATTTATATACATGATTTGAAAATTTATTATCTTCAAAAAGTGGAGATTGTTCAACATAAACATCTTCTTTTACAAAACCATTTAGAAAAGCACTTTTAACATCCATTTGATATAACTTGAAATTATTGTATTTTGCAAAAGTAAGTAGAATCCTGATAGCTTCTAGTCTTGCTACGGGTGGAAAGGTTTCGTCATAATCAATTCCTTCTTCTTGACAATAACCTTGCATGACTAAACGAGCTTTATTTCTCATGACCTCACCAAGTTCATTCATTTTATTTTTATAAACCAATTTGTTCCAATTATACTTTTATCCTCAGGTCTAGGAACAAGTTCCCAAACATCATTTTTGGTGAACTAATTCAATTCTTCTTGCATAGCAAGAATCCATGATTCATCAGATGATGCTTCCTTTGGATTTTTAGGTTCAATAGTTGATATAAAAGCTACATTACTCATACTATTTAGTTGATTTCTTGTTTTAACTATAGATTCAATATTTCCTAGTATATTTTCTACTGGATGATCTTTTAATAGCCTAATTATTTTATAGGTTGAATGATTTTACAATTAGTTTCATTAGGTTCATTATTTAAAGTTATAAAAAATCTTCTTCATCTTCTATTTGTACAGTATCTTTAAAATTTTCATCGAAAGATACATGCATTGTTTCTTCAATAGTTGTTAGTTCTTAAATTATAAACTCTAAATGCTTTACTTCTATTAGAATATCGGATGAAGATACCTTCGTCGGATGTAGGTTCAAATTTATCTAAATTATCTTTTGTATGAAGAATAAAACACTTACTACCAAAAACTTTAAAATAAGCTATTATGGGTTTCTTATTGTAAAGTAATTCATATGGTGTTTTATTAGTTTCATGCTACACACCCGTCTTGCTAAAAAAAAAAAGAATATAACAAGCTATAGTGACTGCTTCAGCCCAAAAGTTTTTGGTAAGTTACTATCAGAAAGCATTGTGCTAGCACACTCTTGAATCGTTCTATTCTTACGTTCTACCACTCTGTTTTGTTGTGGAGTTCTTAGAAAAGATAAATTATGAGTAATTCCTTTTTGATTACAGAAATTCTCAAAATTTTCATTTTCAAATTCTCCACCGTGATCACTATGAATAGTTTTTTTTTTGAAGAAAGTTGATTTTGAATTCTTTTAGCAAAAATTTTAAATAATTCAAAAGCATCACTTTTAAGTTTAAGAAAAATTGTCCAAGTATATCTAGAATAATCATCTACAGTTACACAAACATATTTATTGTGATTAATTGATTGAACTTGAGATGGACCAAGTAAAAATGATGTAATTCTAGAGGTTTAGAAGTAGAAATCATATCTTTTAATTTAAATGAACTTTTCTTAAGTTTTCCTAATTGGCAAGCATCACATATACTATCTACTTTAAAGTTTAACTTGGGAAGACCTCTAACTAAGTCAAATTTTGATAACCTAGATACTAGTTTGAAATTTAAATGACCAAATATTTTATGCCAAATCCAAGTGTCACTTGTATTAACCAAAAGACATAAGTTATCATTTAAAACTTTCATACTAAGGATGTAAATGTTTTTCTTCCTAATTCCTTCAAAGATAATATTTGACTCATTATCTTCGATGTGACACTTATCGACATTGTCGATGCCAATCACATATCCTTTTGAGTTATCTACAAAGTTGACCAATCCACCATCTTGATATATAATGTCATTAAGTATCTCAGGACTTCCGGTCATATGCCTTGAACAGCCACTGTCAAGTATCCATTTATCTTTCTCAATTTGCATAGTTTTCCATTGGTTGCCGATTCTTCAAAAGCCATGTAACTTGTCCGTTCCTGCATTACAAACCAATTCGGTAGATAACTTGATTTTTCATAAAGACTATATGCAGACTTATGATACTTTGATGAAATGCATAAATTTAAACTAGTATTAACAAAATTTCCTAAAAATGCCATTTTTAACTTTTCAAGTTTTAGATTATGAAAACTATGAAAACCTATGCTTTGATAACAATTGAAAGGTAGTGCGGATTAAGGATCTTAAGGCTAATTTAACACTAGAGGGGGTGTGAATAGTGTTTAATGGATTCTAAGACTTATATGAACTAATTTAAAAATTATCATATATACAAATGTTGAACTTAATCACAGAATCAAGCACAGATGCACGAAGTAAGTAAAAAGCAGTAAAAGGAAAGAACACACCATATTTTATACTAGTTCGGAGTTACCCTACATCCAGTTCTGCACCAAGGCAAACACCTCGTACAAATTTTTATTATACCAATGTCGAGATTATAATCATCAATTTCTAAAGGCCTTGACTGTCTTTGAGTCCGGGGCAAACTCTCTTGATTTATAGGACACAAGATCACCCAATTGATTTCCAGGAACAACCACATCTTACAGAGAGACTCGATAAACTTTTGATTACAAATTGATCCCATAACTTTGAATAGCACTTTGATCTTCGAGAGAGGGCAGAGAATCAAACAAGAATGAGATTCTAATTTGATTCACTTGAGAATTCGGCAGAATTTCGGCACGATCTTAAAAATATGAAAATTTTAGAATATGGATTTGTGGAGAAGAAGGAGTGAATAAAATAAGAAATTAGTTAGTTAAAAAAATTCGTTTGTGAAGGCTATTTATAGACTAGTAATGGCCGTAACCATTCGTGAAGAGATTTAAACGAATAGACACTTTTATAAAAAGTGAAACTTTTGAATTTAACGGCCACCATGTCGACATGGGGTATCCCATGATGTCGACACCCCTTAGTTAAAAAAATGTAAAATTTGTTTTGAAAATGGTATTGAAAGGAAAATAAGATAAAATGATTTTGGAGTAAAATAAACTAATTTTCCTATGTTTTAAAATAAAGAAGAGTAGAAAATATATTTTTAGAATGTACATATAAATTTAATTTTAAATCTCAAGTATATATGTGTGTGTGTGTATTATAAAGAATATTTAAAAATCAGAAGATAGTTTTAAAAAACAAACAAATTTTAAAATAAGAGTTTATTTAAAAACAAAAACAAAGAATAGTTTAAGGCTAAAATATCTTTTCGAAAATCATTTGAAAAGATAATTTTTAAGGCTATAACATTTCGAAAAGAAGTTTTGAAAATCATTTTGAAAAACCATTTTGAAGTAGTTTTGCAAGCTTCTTCCTGCAGAATATCTCATCACATCAAGACTCGAGAACTTGTAAAAAACTAGGATGTTCGTGGGTTTGTAAGCCACTTGTCGTAGGTTTGTAAGCTGCTTGTCGTGGGTTTGTAAGCCACTAAGAATGTAGAAATGGGTTCCATCCCAAATGAAATTTGGAATGAAGTTTTCCATGCTATTATGAAGTTTTAACAAAACTAGACACTTATCTTGAAATCTTGATCTTGATCATGGGTCTTCAAAATTGATTACTTCATTCTTGATCTTTATACTGTACAGTCTTTAATAATCAGTACTTGCTTTATATATATCCTGCATAATAACATCATATATATCTAGAAAATAGTGTTAGTATATAATTTATAATAAAATAAGTTATAAAGGTTGTTACTATCAAAACCACTATCTCCAGTTCCCAACACAAAGTACGCCTTTTGAATGAAAGGTGTGCTTTTCTCTAGAATAAGTCATTGCAACGAGTCTTCGGTTGTTGAGCTTTAGTTTGGTGAATTGTCCAGTTCCTTTGGATTCTCTTGCTAGTCATAAATCATTCCAAACCTGTTACATCCTAAGACTCTAGAAACTGCCTAATTGTAATTTATACATCACAATCATTTCGATTTCATTTAGGTTATTAATCACATGTCCCTAATTACATTTCACATCTCTAATCATCCTACATTCATTCCGGCATTACATCACTATCAATTTTTGCTTTTCATTCGATGTTTTTATATCATATATCCAAATCAAATCATATATCAGAATCACATCATATCACATCATATATTAAAATCACGTTATATCTCAAAATCACATCATGTCACAACATATATCAAAATCACATTGTATCACATCATATATCAAAGTCGTCCTGTTTACATCCAGGATTTATCCATCTCATTCTATTTATAAGGAATTCAAATCCTCCTTTTTTGTCTTCTTTTACAAAAAAAAAACTATTTTAAGGTCCGATCTTTCTGGACTGCTTAAGTACGTATAACGGGTCTTCTCTCCGGATCGTTTAATGTTTAGTTTAATGTGCGATCTCTCTGGATCGTTTAATGTTTTAAGTTAAGGGGATGATCTTTCTAGACCATTTGTTTTTTAAGTCAAGTAGGATTAAGTAAGCCCATATGCTCACTCTCCGATGAGGGGACTTAATTCTTGCACTCCGGTCCAGTGATGGGACTCTAAGGCGACCAATATCGTACAAGTCCATCTGCTCGCTCTCTAGCAAGGAGACTTGCTCCTTGCACTCCGATCTCGTGGTGAGACTCTAAGGCGACCAATATCTATTATCAAAATTAAAATATTCAAATCCAAGAAAATAAATAGAAATTAAACAAGTAGGAGCCCTAAATGTTCATCTCAGGCATCAGACTCAGAGCGTACCTAATCCCATACACATGTAAGCGGCCTTCGATTATTATCTTCTACATACCAAAAGAAAAGTGTGGGAAAAGAAATGATAAAAAAAGCATTGGAATCGAATCCGTCTCCTGTTTATCTCGATCAAGGTAAAATTTGTCTTAGCGCTTGTCCCTAGGCATTTCTTGATGCATTTGTCGCAGATGGCGGTTGTCCCTACAATTCCACCGTAGCTTTGTTCCACACATGTTGGGGTAGCTGGTTGTTTCGGATAATTCTTTTATCAGATCACGAAGGTGTCGACATCGTTCATCTCATGCCCATTCAACTCATAGAAGATGCAAAGCTTTCAGATCTTTTCTCTCGATTAGTGGGCTCCCTTCTAGGTGGCCTTCGGTAGAGGTTCTGCCCCCTTATATTCAGGTATATTCTCTCCGTGGTTTTAGTCAGATCGATGTATGAAGAGAATCTTGGCTCTTTTCTCTTCCGTTTTGGGTCTTTGATGTCGTCGTCGGCTTTCTTTTTCCCTTTGTCTTTCTCAATTCCACCTCCAAACGGTCCCTAGCGTTCGATGGCATTTATTTCAACATCCACATCTTCATCCTCGGGTTCAGTGTCTTCCTAATGCAGGTATCTCTCAGCTTCATAGTAGAATTCCACAAGATCCATCCGTGGGTCCCGTTTCAATGAAGCTTTGAAATTGGTCTTATTCGCGACTCCGAATACTGTTGCCATTAGGATAAAAGATAGGTTCGGTTTTTCTACCGCGTCTGCCGTCGCATTGAATCTTGTTAAATAACTTCTCAAGGATTCTCCAAGCCTTTGTTTTACGTTTGAGAGCTTAAGTACATTCCTTGATTGTAAGACATGAACCCTAAAATATCTCAAGAACCTGCTTACTAAGTCGATCCACGTGCTTATGGACCCATTTTCCAATTATCTGAACCACATTGCAGCCAAATCTATTAAGTATAAGAGGAAGCATTGCTCGATTGCTTCCTCAGAAGCACCCAGCACCTCCATATGTTGGATGCATTGCATCATATGAATCGTTGGGTCTGTCTTCCCATTGTACATTTCCAGTGTTGGAAGCATGAAATCAGAAGCATTTCCTGCATTTCGGATATTAGCAGTAAATGGATTATTGTTCACATCTTCTAGAACATGATATGGGGGGTTCCTCTGATGAATCTCCTTACCAGTTCAGCAATTCTATTCTCACCGTCCAATAAAGTTCTCTATCCTAAAGCAATACTTTGCCCCTTGCCCCGTTGGGTGTATCCCGGGATGGACTCTTCCGGAAACATACCTATATTCTGATTTGCAACTCTAGATTCATTCATTCCTCTGTCCCTTTGAGAAAGTTCTAGAGCATGACCTTTTGTCGGTCGCATCCTAATATTCGAATCAGCTTCCATGCCACCAGTCCCTGGTGTTCCAACAGTCGCTCCGGCATTGGCATTGATTCCCATGTTGATTCCAGCCCGCCCCTATGTGTTGGTTGCTCTGGGCATAGGGGTACGGCTCCACCTTGCTCCAATCCAAATCTGGCAATCCCTACATTGTTCCTTGGAGTTTGATTTCTATTCACTGCAGACCTAGCCATCCTTTGCTGTTCCATCCTCTGGATAAATCCATCTATCATCTCCAACTGTCTAGCTAAGAGTCCATCACACATCTATTTCATCATCCTTTCCATCTCCTCTCTAATTACATAGCTGGGTTGATGAGAATTTGAGGACATTTTCTGGCTGCCCCCAAGCCCCGGTTGACTTGCTCCATTTTTAGATCTGGTGTTAGGCCTCTTCATTTTCTTTGAACCTTGGATTCAAACATCAATTTTTCAGATCTTGTTCAAGGTTCTCAGTGAAAGCACCAAAATATTAACCCAAAAAAAGATCGAAACCCTGGCTAGACTTTGAAAGCACCAGTCTTGTTCTGACAGAGCAATGTCATAGACCATAAATATAAGAGAAGAACAGTAAAAGAAAGAAGCTAGATAATTTTTATAATGGTTCGACTATTAATGAAGCCTATGTCCACTTTATATTTTTTTTATAGATTAATTGCTGTTACAAGATGTGTTTGACTACAAGACTTTGATTATCTTTCAATGGATTGAATCCTCGAAGTTGGAATCCATTGGAGAATCACAGTGAATTCATTTGGAGATTGTTGTGAGTGAGGTAGAGAGCAAAGAATGTTTCCAGCAGAGTTTCTACAATCTGTGTGGAGAAGAGGATCCTCATTATGTTGTAGGTAGGACGCTATTTATAGAGAGTGGAGAGCTTCTGGGCCAGGCCTATCTTCATAAGCTTGTAAGTAGGTCACAGGCAACCTAGGGAGGCTTTGGCTTGTAAAACAAGCCAAAAATCATGGGTCGCCAGCCTATGGGTCGCCGGTAGACTTGGTTCGTTTTACGGACCAAACCTTGCCTCCTTTTGGTAGTGTTCCATATCTGGCTTGTTTAATGGTTTGAGCAGAGGCATGAGTTGCTGATGAGCTAAGCACTTTGTATTTTTCTTGAGTTTGAAATTGGAAGTGTGCTGATAGGCTTTTATTATAGTTGTTTCGTTTTGACGGCAATTCACTAGCTGTTTGCGCTCAGCTGCTGATTGGACTAAACTGACGTTGACTTCTTGGTTCGGTTGAATTTGGTCATTCCTATAGTAATGTGATTTGGCTCTCGTCAAATCCTTGCCTTAGCCTTTCTAGTTAAGTTCTAAGCCATTCTGATGTGATGGGGTTGCTCTATATTCTGCTGGATCTGGCTGGGTTAAAAATCCGGCCAACAATATTCTTATAACAATGAGTTCAAAAGAGAAGCTTTTGTTTTGTTAATACTGAAGCCACTTCCCAATGCTTTCGAAAGGGGTCCCTGTAGCCACTTCTATTAAAGGTTTCGAAGGCAATGGTTTCAGAAGGTTGTTTCGAAGCTATCTTTTCCCCAATTCTTTTACTTGAAGATTATTTTTTCAAAAGGGTTACTTTCGCTTATGTTCTCTTTGATCCAGAAGTTATATTTAATGTTAAACCCAATAATTTCAAAAGAGACACGTTCAGTTGGTTTTGAAGCTATACTTCCTTAAATTCTACTTGAACTAAGTAGTTTCGAAGGTATATCTTTAAATATTTGTTAAAGAAGGTTTGAATGCTTACGAAAGGTATGCTTTAATGGTTTTTAAAGGAAGGATACAATGCTTTCGAAAGAAATGTTTTTAGTGTTTCGAAAGGTATGTCTTTAAGTGTTTGGAAGGTAAGGTTTGAATACTTTCGAAAGGTATGTTTTTATGGGTTTGAAAGTAAAGGTCTAAGGTTTTAAGTAATGATACAAAGGATATTCGAAAGCCTTAGTTTTCAAACAGGAAACCCAATCTCACTTTTAAAGATAAACCCATGGAAATATAAAAGAGTTTTGACATGGCATTTAACTTTGATGTTTTTGGAAGAAGCTTTCCTTGCTAAAGATAATAAGTTAAATGTATAAACTATGTTTCATTTGGAAAATGATTACAAGGAAATTAAACTGTAGATGTTTATATTATTATATTATGATCAGTTATCATGTGTGCTTCTTCTGCAAATATATTCACATTATAATTAACACATAACTATATTTAAGGGTATTAAGGGCAGAATAACCAGTTAGTTTGACCTAGTTGTGAATATATATTGAGTTAACTCTTGTGTGAGTAGAATTGCATCCAGAAGGTCAAGTAGACTAGGATTTTGGATGCCCAAAGACCGATCAAAGAATTGTTAGTTTAGACATGTGCATAGTAAGCTAATGAAAACTAGGTATGGAAATTATTATTAGCAGGGGCCAATAGGTTCTTAGTGATCTCATGAAAACTATATCCAGATTATGTTATTGACAGAGATCAGTAGGTTCATTGTCAACCCATGAAAACTATGGCATGATGGAAGTTATTGGAGATCCCAATAAGTTCATAGTTAACCCATGAAAACTGTGATTGGATAAAGTTATTGACAGTGCCCAATAGGTTCTTTGTCATCCCATGAAAACTATGAAAGTGGATAGATAGACTGTAAGCTTTGAATAGGTTTCAGTCGGCCCATGAAAACTAATAGGTGAATAGTGACCCTAGAAACTATAACTTGAGACATAAAGTTAGATGTATGGGGATGGGAAATCCAAAGCATATTGCATGTTTGCATACCATCATAATATATTTTATTATGTTATGTCTTAACCATTGTGGATGCTGGTGCATAGTATATGGTTACTATAAATTTAGTTAATATACCAGAGAAGGGAAAACCCATTCCGCTAAGCGGCGTGGTCTTACTAGATATCTATGTGATTCGAGATGGTAGGTTATTATTCATACCAGGCTTTTTGTCTCACTCGAAGTTTATGTTTTCCCTTTAAACTCTTGGGTGCTAAATTGAATTTGAGTAGTTTTAAAGTTAAGGTTTTCAGGTTCTCCTTTAGATGAATAAGCTTCCAGAGAAGTGTAGGAGGCAAGCTAGCTATTAGAAGTTCTTTTCTATTTGATTCTGCTATGCTTTGGATGCAATGGAAAAGTTGTTTATTTGCCTATATTTAGACTCTGATCAACAAATGGGACTTCTTCATATGTCTCTTTTAGCATATTTTGTAATAAATATATTTCTCAGAACGTGGTTCAACGAATTTGCAATTATGTAATGAATTTGAAACAAGATTTGAAGTTGAATGAGAAATTTGTTTTGTGATTTTAATTTTTTTTTCATATCCATTTGTTTGTGCTATATCAATGTATCTAACATTACCACATTTGGTCATCGATAATTAATAATTATGGATTACTGTAGCATCCGTAGTAGTTAGTTTTGGGCCTCCAAATGGAAGATTTTATAGATCGGTACCGATCCAAAAAGGTAGTTACAAATTACTCCAAATTTTACATGCCTCCTCCTATGGATAACTACATGCTTTTGGTACTCAACTTCTGATCCAAGTGTTATCTAAATCATATAAATACCATCCTATCTTCAACGAAAAGGGGGCTGGCTGCCCTGATCACTGGAGAAACTCTGCTACTAAGATTCTTCAACCTTCTTCCTCCTCATAATCACTACATTGGCACAATTGAGATACTTCATATTACCTCCATCAATGGTGTTGTGATCTTTCTTCGTTCAATTATTATAATTGTAAACAATTTGTACTTGTGATCAACTGTCGGTCCATTAATAAAATCTATAAAGTGGACGTAGGTTTCATTAGCAGCAGAACCGCTATAAAAATCTTGTGTTCCTTTGCTTTATTCTATCTTTTCTGTAATTTGAAGAGTGTTTTGCTCTACTTTATTTGTCCCGATAAACAAGGCTGGTGCTTTCACAATCATATCAGGGTGTTGATTCATTTTTTGGGTTAACAATATATATATGGTATCGTTTTTGCCTCTAAAGCTCTAGTTGTGCCACTACGATAGCGTACCCTAAAAGTACATGGCTTATAAACCACTCAATCAAGTATCCGAGAGTTGTTACGACATAAACAGGAAATGACAAAATGTGGGTCAAAATAAAGCCCAATGTGTGGGGAACTGTCATAAAATATTATATATCAAAACATATACATATAGAACAAGAACTACCGAGGTACAGCCACCCTCTCTACTCACGTGGATTAGGGGTAACCCAAATGATCCATAAATAAGTATAGTAAGAGTATCCAAAAGAAAGGAAATCATACCAAAATGCTAAATTTTCTTAATTGTGTATAGTTTAACAAACAACAATGCAATACAAACAATTCAACCAAAGAAAGCCAACATAAGCATAATGTCACTACACAAACATCATGGGGAGTCTCTACATCACATTCCCTCCTCCATTAAAGGGAGTAACTAGGCATCCCTATAGCTCTTTAGGGAAAGTCACACACAATAGTCATAAATGTAACAACATCATAGTGGGTTTTGGGCAACTCAGTCATCCTACCCCGCCATCTTACATCCTATGTTGTAAAGTGTAGTTTTATATTTCTTAATTTAAATTTATAAATTAAATATCCTTTTAAAAAAATACCTTTCAACAAAATTTGCAAAGTTTTCTATTTAATAAAATATTTTAACTCCAAATCAAATCATCCAGTCTTTATGAAATATTTCTTAGGGTATTGTAAAACTAGGTACTTTAAAATGTATCATTTTACATTATATTTCGAAATATATTCCTAATAAAATAATCTTCAAATCATGTCATTTCGATCAATGCACTTTTCTCTTCAAACATCATTTTTCAAAGAGTACCCATTATGTGAAATTCCTTACAACCAAAGTCAATTTTCAAAACAAAGTTTTCTAAAATCAAATATACTTCATTGATAAAACTTTCCACTTAAAAATATCTTATTACATTCTTTAGTTAAAAAGATGTTTCCCAAATAAAATACTTCCATCAATTTATTTTTAAATATTTCAACCAACAATACAACATCTCAGACAAAAATATTTCCCCCATATTAGTTTCAAATTTCTCTTTGAGAAGATAATTCCTTCAAATCAAAAAATACTTTTGCAGAAATAATCTCCTTGCAATGAATCTTCTCCAACTCATACAATATTCGTTCTAAAGAATTTTTCAATAAAATATTGTTTTCATTTAGAAGAAATGTTCTCATTAAATATTCTCGAATAAGGTACTTAAAAAAAATCGAATTCGATATTGTTATCAAAATAGTTTTCTCCTCTTCAAAACATCATATTAAATAAACATTCCTCAAACCTCACAGTATATACTTTAAAATATCCTTTTAACAAAATTATTTCTTTTCAAAATACCTCTCAATAAAATATTTTTGCAAAGAATTCTAAATTAGTGAAGTTAAAAGTTACCTTAGTCAAAGGATGTTCCTAAATTAAAAAAAAATGAACTAAAGTTTTCCCATCAAAATACTCTAGCCAAAATAAATATTTTAAACTGGACGTCCTTTTATTAAAATATTTTCAAATAAAAATTTATAAACAAAATTTCTCTTTTATAAAAGAAAAATCTTCCACGTCTAACAATACTATTATAGAAATTCACCTTTAAAACAACTAGAGTTTTTTACAACAACATTTCTTTAAAGAATGAAATAAACTTCCCCATATCTATTTAAAACACCTTTGTTTGTAGAAGTTCTTTGAAATAATATATTTTTACTATGCTCACATTTCCATTTTGAAAATACCTTAATAAAATATTTTATTTCCAAATTAAATACTATATTCCCATAAAAAATTTTAACAAACCACTTCATTGTCCAAAAATAACCATTTTCCCTTTCAATTAAAATATCTTTAAATCAGAACTGTATATTTTATAAATTTTCCAAACAAATGTTATTCCTTTTAAAATAAAAAGTGATTCCATAGGTCAAATTTTAGGTATAATTTGATATTGGATGTGTGTCACTTGGGTTGTAACCAACATTCAACCCCTCTTGTAAGTGTTCATCCTACCCCTCTCCTATTTTAGTTATCTTCCATCATCATAAATAAACATCATTTTAGAGTGAGGTAATGACAGTTAACAAACAACCCAAGTACACTAAGCATACAATCGCCAATCAAAAACACTCTCTTATTCTTTAGTTTAGCCTAACCTAAGATGTAACTTGTTATAACCTAATGGTCATACTTACCTAAGGCTCAGGGAATTGCTAAACCTAAGTTCCGATACCAATTGTGACGACCCACTTATTAAAGTCTAAAATCAATTATAAACGACATCATAATACACTTACAATTAATTTCAGATATTAATAGTAATGTACCGTGGGTAGATAAAATTAAATGAATTCTAAAACACTAAATAAAAGTGAAATCTCATAGTGGAATTTAAACATCAATGTATACATATACATACATACCAGTTTAATAATCAAATATTACTCGAATAAAATACACCATTAGTTTATACATTTTATTACATCAATTATTAAACAACCTCACTATAATTATAATGCAAAAGATATGCCGATCTCGTGTAGATACGACTCCTTCCAGACCCTTTGCTCCTTTCTTTTCTTTTTCCTGCAAACTTACAAATACACATACATAGAGAAAAAGAAAAAGGTTTCAACTATGTTTGGACTGCACCTAACCTTATACACCCTAGCTCAACTTAAGGGATCTGGTGGCTATTGCATAATAAAAGATTGCTTACATATACCTTTTAGGGAATCAATCTAACATAGTTCTATTTCTGCTCTTCTTCTGCATTTAAATACTTGTTAGGAAATTACAACCATAGCATCCATACAACCATCATAAGCAATGCAATCAATGCAAATAGTAAAAGCAAAAAATAGTATTCCTACTCATCCATCTCAATAAATTATCATATGTGGTAACCATAACAATATTAACATACTTAGCCATTCAACATCAGCAACACACAATGTCAACTCCAATCATCAAATAAAAATAACAAAAATGTATATATACTTACATTCATACTAATCATCTATTATAGTAACTCATCACCATGCAAGTAAAAATTATAAATGTGTGCTAATCACTCCATAACAACGACGACATAAATCATCAAATGTGTACTAATCAAATAAACATTTGTAACACCATATCTTTACCATTAAATAAATGCATACGTCCTACAATAGTAACACAACATCAATCATCAAATAATCATAATAAACTACACATCATCGTAGTAATATTGGTAAAACATCATATACTCATCCTAATGCGATCTCATCATCATCATAAAACAATTATATCTCATATAGCATTCATTCAAACATTGTACTTTCAACAATTATCTTTTCTTAAGTATAAAAATTATTTTACCATTTTTTAATACAAAAACACCTTTATTCACCTCCAAATGGTAAAAATCCTTTAAAACGATAAATACTTTCAAATTACTTTATTATGATCTTATTACTTAAAATCCCTTAAAGCATCATGTTTTCCATTAAAATGATAATATTTTAGTTTAATCACCAAAATTTCTTTTTATTTCTACTCATCTAAAAATAGAAATGGAAAACATTCCTTTATTATTACTACTATTATCATTCAAAAAATATTTTCTTATTTTATTACTCATAGTAATAATACTTCACACTATAAATATTGCTAAATCAATCATTTTGTCATTTACATAAAAAATACTATTTTACTAAAATTTATATTATTATTATCTAAAATTTTGTTTTATTTATTAAATTTAATATTAATAATACAATTTCCAAATGTCAATTTAAAAATACAATTCTAGATATTATTTAAGAGTTTCCCTAGAAATTTATAAATAATAATCTTAGTAAATTTCATACGTTAATTTCAATAAAATTTGTTAAATCATTGTTATTTACACATACCATCCAAGATATGTAGCGAACCTCATTTAACATTTACTTTATTACTTTTCTCATTCTTATCCATTTTTTTTAGTTAACTATTATTCAATCCAAATCAAATACCCATTTTAATTAAACACCCAAATATACAACAATAAACAATAATCATCATATCAAGGCACAATAGTTCCAAAATATTTTAACAATCCACAGAACATAAAAAAATCAATAAATATAGTTTTCATCAATAATTACGGATTTCATAATTTATCTTTCACTTAATTAAATTAGGCAATTCATACCAACAAGCTTTTTCCCAGTACTCCCTAACCTTGACAAAACTAATGTTATATCATTCAGAATTCCACCATGAGTCCAACGGAAGAAACCATACATGAATCGAAATTCATATACACAAGATATCGCGATTATAAATAAGGTATTATTTAATAAAAGTAAAATATGTAGTACGCACCTTCCCTGTAATACCCCTAATTTTTATATATTGGTATATAATTTAAATATTTAATTATGGAATAATAAAACTTGAAGTTAAGAAATGTGGGATTTTCCATACAAATTAGTTAATTAGTTTGGCCTTTAAATATTAAATGAAGAGAATGCTTTAATAAGAAATATAAAAACATGAGTTAGTAAGGGTAAAAGAGAAAAGAAAAACAACACATCACCCTCCCTTCTCTTTCTTGTTTCATTTCGTTCATAAAGAAAAATCAAAGCTAAGGAGATAAGGCCGACCACCATTAGAAATCAAAGGAATTTCAAAAAGAAAAGAAGAAGAAAAGATAGCTAAGGCAAATTCCCTCATTTTACAAGAACTAAGGAGAATAATATGCATTGATATCATGATTTTTGTGTGTTGTATATTAGATTTGATGCAAATCCAAATTTTTGGGTGCATATATCTTTCATTTGGATTAAATAATTATGGATATGGATTTAGGGTGTTAGGATTTTTAGTAATTTCCCTAAGGATTTCAATGTGAAAAACTAAGTGTTTTATCTTCAAATGATCTAAAATTTTGACATAATGTTCAAATTATTATTTTATAAATATGTTTTAAATTTCATAATTTTTGAAATTTATATGGAATTATTATGGATTTTATAAGTGAGAAAATGATTAAAATTTGAAAATTAATTATTAAAAATATGAAAATTAACAATTTTGGTTCAAAATTTTTGTAAAAGGTATAAAAGGATAAAAATTATTTTTGGTGAATCTTTAGGATTTTCTCATTATTTTATATTTTATATGAATTATTTAATGAAGGAAAGCACTAATTGTCAAGGAGAAAATTAATTAATTACATAATTAATTAATTAAGGTGGTTAACAATTTCTAAAAAGAAACTGAAAAGAGAAGGGGATTAGCTAACAAGAAGTTGACACCAAATGAGGTTTGATAATAAGGAGTTGCTTAAAAGAGCAATAAATCAGTTTTTAATTTAATTACAATAGTACCATTGAACCATTATTGCCAAGTAAAATATAACACATAAGGCTAAACTTTACACTGGGCCGAGAAAAGCCATGTACGAAAGATAAGAAAGAACAGTGGACACTAGACATAACATTTTAACACATGACAATAACAAAAATAAATAGCATAAGAAATCAAAGATAGATAATGGGACAACTCAATATGTCTGTTAACTGGGTTTTAACCCAATAGAATTCAAAGGGAACTAGAGCATCTACAATAAGTCAAAAATATCTTAAGAATCGACCAAGAAGACCAGAAGGAAAAGAAGAGAAAGACCAAATTTGAAAAGTGGATCGCTAGCAATCCATCATCTTAGCTTGTTTGGAATTTTTCTTCTTTGGTCTAGAATCGAGCAAGAAGACCAGAAGGAAAAGAAGAGAAAGACCAAAGAAGAAAAATGCCAAACAAGCTAAGGCGACAAATCGCTAGTGATCCATCACCTATGGATCGCTAGCGATCCATAAAGATTTCCTGTGGATCCTCTAGTCCTCTTGCATCATGACCTAACATGTTCCCTGGAGACACTTGCCAAGTTTCATAGCATGCCAAACAATCTAGCTCAAGAAGTGAAGTCTCACCTGATTCAAGCTGTTAGACCAAAAGCATCTAATTTAAAATGGACCAACAGAACTCATATGAAGTTGGATTGATTTGAAATTTTTGGAGAACATTTTGGAAACATAGAAGAAGGCTTTCAAAAAAATGAGAGCATTTGGAGTTGATTTGGTGATGGATCACTAGCAAACCATCTAGAGTGGGCCTCACTACCTAAAATTTAATTTTGGGTCTCTAACACCCTCTAGAGAGTTCCTGCAAATTTTCATTCTATTTCGTTAATATTTGAGCAAGATATGGATGATTCTTCTAGACTAGATGACCCATAAAGATGGATGATCAAACTAACTCCAAAAAGCTTGATATTTGGACAAGGCCCTTAAATAGAAGATAGGAAGACAACCAAACAAAGATCAGCCAAAAACATGCTAAGTGGATGGATAGCTGCGATCCATCCCCTATGGATAGCTAGCGATCCATCAAGATAGGTCGGATCGCCCTCCAAATTACCAAGCTCCTTCGTAACATTAAGTAAAGGCTTATAGTAGAAAAATATGCTAAGTTGATGGATAGCTAGCGATCCATCCCCTATGGATAGCTAGCGATCCATCTCGTATGGATAGCTAGCGATCCATAGAAATGATTCGGGTTGATTTGAGATTTTTAGTGATGACTTGGCATAATAACTGGACTCTTCTGCACCTGAACTTCTGGCCAAATACTAACTGAACTTCCCTAGAGAAACTCACCATCCTACAACTAGAGATGGATCTTTTCCAAAAACACAACTACCATTGCTCTACTGGAATTCCATAACTTCTTCAACTTTCTTCTCCCTTGCAACAGTCATCAAGGGGGTTACTGTGATTCTCAAGTCAATCCTTGAATTGTGACTTATTCTAACTCATTATAACTTAGATCGAAGGACTAACTAGTTGATATCTAGAGAGATTCAACTAGTATAATCATAATAAAGATTGATTAATATAGACGTAGGCCAGAGTCAGCCGAACACTATAAAAATTCCATGTCCCTTTTCTTACTTCTGTTCTTTATTTGTTGTTTATCTGAGATTTGTACTACTAATTATCTACACTGGTGCTTTCACATTTGATCTAGGGTGTTGATCTATTTTTTTGGTTAATAATGTCTACACACGAAAGCAGCAAATAGAAATGGGATGAAGGTTCCACACATGAAATAAATACTTAGTGCACAAAATATAAAACAAAGGCATAACTCATGAATTAAAATAATATAAATTCAAGAATGGCGACAAGTGATAACACAAAGGCCAAAACGCAACACAGGCGAGGACAAATAATACATAGGCATATGAAAGCTTATAAAAGATTCAAAAAATAAAATAATATAATAATGCGAACCAAATCATGGCTTACGAACTAGGGTAAAATGCTCTTAAACTGTAACAGCTCAAGTATTATTCACGAAAGCAAATACACACACACACACACACAGATATATATATATATATATATATATATATATATATATATATATAGCGCATGAGATAAAATGAAAAGGGCGAAGCTTGACAGCACACGAAAGCTAAAATATGTTGATATAACATGAATATCAATGAAAGATCGCGAAATCGAGTGTGTGAAGCATGTAGTTGAAATGCATGCAATGGCTTCAAATTAGAAACACGACGACTTCGGGTTTTTAACATGCGACGACTATTGGCTAATATAAGTGACAACCTTTACTTTTAGAACGCGATGACTATGAAAAGTTTTAACATGATATGGCCTATATTTTATGGTTTTGATAAGTAGGGGATGGATATTTTATAACACTTGGAAGATTTTCACTCTATTTCGGGGCTAAATTGAATGTAAACAAAAAAGCGTGTATATATTGGCTATCATGTGAATATATATTTATATGGGCTGATGATGTATTATATGTTCATCCATATATCTTGATTAGTTGTTACTGCATATATTGAACCGTAAACATGCTCACTTATACATTGTATATTATCACCTAACATTTTGACCTTAGGGATTTAGGAACCGATGACCAGTTAGGGTTGTTGTAACATCCCGCATTTTTTAGACTAATTAATTTAAAATAAACTACTTAATAAATAATAAAGCTGAAAAATAAAATTTTCACAAACATCTGAATTTGACTATGAAATTGCACCATTGGATTCATGGCGAATTTTCGATCAATTTTTATATATAAAGCTTTCCAATAGGAGTTTATATGAAAAAGTTATTAATGTTTGAAGTTTTTGAATCAGAAATGATGTTTTATGTAATTATGGAAATAAATGTTAATTAACATTAATTACTAATGCTAGCATATACTTAGACGTTAAGAAAAGTTAACAAAGTGGGAAATAAATGATAATGATTGTTTAAACAAAGCATTAAATTAAATGGATCGACACAAGAAATAAAATCACCATTTAAACCACAAGAAAATCGAACAAAGAAGCACCCAGTTTGACCGATAGTGGTGGACCCTTAGGCTTGAATAGTCAACCATTGCCTGAAAAAAATTGAGAATAAAATATGGCCAAACGCCCCGTATTTCAAACAGTTTAATCGAACAGCTTTTATTAATTTGAACCCCTATAAACATAGACATAGATTCTCACTTCTGGACTCATATTTTCGAAGCGATGCTATAACAACCCACCGTGGAATGAGCCTAAATTTCGACCCAGGAATGGCCCATCGAAACTTAGAACCATTCCAAGGTAAGGTATTGGTGGTAAAAAGAAAGAACATTACAAAGCCATAAATAAACTTTCGGAACGCATAGCGAATGGAATAAAATATAGCAGTAAAATTTACCCATTTATTTCAAAATCATAACAATGTCAAAATACAAAGTGCCATCAAACCATAACATAATATGTTATAACAATAGTCTAAAAACATGGGTACAAATAAAAGAAAATAAAATGGTAAATACTGCCACCAGTTCACCACCTCCATCTCTAAACATTAACTTTTCTATCGATGTCTTTAACCTATGTTGTAATGAGGAGGGAGTTAGAACAACAATGTCTGGTGAATAAAAACCTCGAGTCTTACATTTCATTACTTGGGCAGTATATCTCAAAAATAAGAATATGACTTTGAAAAATAAACCATTAAACCATTTAATACTTTTTTATAAGGAAAGGAGGCAGGTCCAACCACTTAATACCTTCCATTCCAAAAGCAGGTTTCTAGAATCACGTATCCCAGCCATACATCATAAATAGCTAATAATGTAAGAGACGGTACCCAAGCCACTTAATACCTTTTGTTGGAAAGTAGGCAGACTCTGGTTATTTAATACTTAACTAAGGCAGACCCTATCATTTAATACATATTTCCAAGGCCTGCTCCTCAATGGTATTATCTAGTTGACATCATATGGAACCTCTTAGGCCACTTAATACATTCTTATGGAAAATAAGCAGACGTTGGTCATTTAATACCTTAATTAAGGCAGACCCCATCATTTAGTACTTATTTCCAAAAGCGGACCCCAATTGAAATACCATCTAACATAACCTCTTGACCATTTAATACTTCATCTGGGGAAAAGAGGCAGACCCTCAAACAACCACTAAATACTTCAAGACCCTGAAGCAGGCCCTTCATCTCATGGCCCACACTTATAATGACGTCTCAAATTAGTTCGGCTATTCATAAGAACTGGTAGCTAGATTAGTTGGGCATATTTCCCCTATAGAGTTTGAGACTAACCTTACATCATTACAAATATTTATCATGAGGATATTTCACATCATCCAAAGCGTACATAGCTGCTGGTAGTCTCAAAGTGAAGGGCAGACTTTCGTCATGTAACTCTATTAACCTCGTATCCTTATGACTTAGCCATAAATCAAATACCCCACATATGTATACTCATCTCATCGTTTCATAAATAAGTCCTTAAAAAGAACCTTCTTTATTACGCCTTAAAATAATAATTAGGCTATATAGGAGTTTCCACTTATTTTATTCACCTTAGCTTTGAGATTAAGGAGTTTGAGATTTGAATGAATTTGATTTTGATTACTCTTCTTCCTTTGATTGCTTTCTTTTTCTCTAGCTTGTCTAATGGTGGCTGGCCTTTATTTTAGTTTGATATTGCAAATGAACATATGAAATGAATTCCTAAGTGTTTAGGGTATTAGAATACTCTTATTCGAACTTTTTCCTTACTTGTTTGCCTAACTTATTTTATTTTAGTTAATCTTAGTTTATTTATTTACATGGCACAGCTACCCCTTAGTATAATCACAAATCTCAATCCCCTAATCATCACATTATTTTATTTAATATAGCTAATTAAATATCCTAAATAATATTACTAAAAATTTGGGTCATTACATGGGTGCTAGGGAAAGCATGGAGGATGAAGTTAATTGGGTTCTTTAGTAAGAGAGTATGCTGATATTTTTGAGCCTATTATAGGACTACCATCTAAACGTGCCATAGAGTTTTGAATAAATCTTGCATCTAGAGATGATCCTATAAGTGTACGACCTAGCAGAATGATACCTACCGAGACGAAAGAGTTAAAGGTGCAACTAGTGGACTTAGAAGGTAAACTTTTTATAAGACCAAGCAGTTCACCTTAGGGAGCAGCGACAGTTTCATGAAGGAGCCAAATTGTTCATTGAGGTTGTGTATCAACCATTGAAAGTTGAATGAGAAGACGTTAAAGAATCAACATCCTTTGCCCAGAATAGATGATTTCTTCAATCAATTAAGTGGAGCCAAGGTGTTCTCACAGTCGAACTTAGCTGTTGGTTTCCATCAATTGAGAGTGGGGGAGGAAAGTATACCGTTAACGGCATTTCGAAGAAGACATGGTTCATATATTAGTCATGCCCTTCGAACTGACTAACGCGGCTTCTTTTTTTATGGAAATGATGAACTGGATCTTCCGAGAGCATTTGGATAGATTCAAATTCATGTTTATAAATGACATTATGATATATTCACAGAGTGAACGTGGCTATGAAGTTCATTTGAGATTAGTTCTAGATACACTAAAGTAGCATTAGCTAAAAGCGAAGTTTTCAAAGTTTCTGAGAACGGATGATTTGTGGAACCTTTAAGGTTGAAGTTATTAATAGTTGGAAAAGACCCGAGACCCTTATTAAGGTTAGTTGTTTCTTGGGGTTGGCTAGTTATTACCATAGATTTATTAAAGGTTTCTCTCATATAGCAGCATCGATGACTAAGCTAATGAGGAAAAACATAAAGTACGTTTCGACTGATAAATGTGAAGATGCTTTTCAGAAGCTAAAGCATTTACTGGATAATGTGCTCGTGTTAATTATTCCAGATGGGAAACAAGATATAGTGGTATATATAAATGCATATCGATCTGGGTTAGGAGCTGTATTTGTAACGACCCGAAAATTTCGACGATTAAATTTTAGTTAAAAAGGGATTATATAAAAAAAATTGTAAAGAAAAATAAAGATATATATAAAAGAGATAGAATTTATGCTGGAATGAATGCTAAATGAAAATCCAATGATTGAGATAGTGTAAGATGTATACCTGTGTGTAAGTTGAATAAATAAAGGAGATTTAAATTTATAACTAATAATGAATTGTAGAAACGGGTATTTAACTTAATTGTTGAAAGTTAGGTGAAATATCAATAAAGAAATAGCGTAAATTGTCGCACTTGAATAAAATGTAAATTAAAGAAATAAAGACAAAATTTAAATTACCTATGTATTAATATATTAAAAAGGACTGTAATTGTATGTGAATTAAGGTGGTAATATAGATGGCAGTTGATGGATAACCAATTTAATGCAAATCCAAATGCAATTGAAACAGCTGTTTGAGTTTTGGAGTGAAAATGGGAATAGTGAATAAAACATTATAACCTTTTAATTAAATATGATTGTTTAATTAATACTAAAAGTAATAAAAGTTGGTAATAGTATTAATGAAATAATAATAAGGAGAATTGAAATTGTATAATGGAAAATTTGTTAATAAATGGATGAAAATATTGGATGAACTAATTGATAGAAATAAAATCTAAAAGAATGTTGGATAGAACATAAGTGATTGAAATTTGGTAGTGTGTATTTGGAAATAAAGTTCATCTAAATATTGAGAAATTTTAATGTTGTTATTATGAAAATGTTACTTTAGTAATTATTAAAATAGTAACGGGAAGTGTAAAGGTAAATTTATAAACGTAAAACTTATTTTAAGGAATTAATTGAGTGTAGATTATGAAATAGATTTAATGACAATAATTATTGTACGTATTTATTCTATTTGTTGGTTAAGTTTTATTTTGATCAATTTCAATTAATGCACTAAATTATTGCAGTTAGTGTGGAATATTGGTAAGAGAATAAATAAGATGTAACCAAGGGAAAGGTCCATTTTATAATATAATAATTAGTGTGATCTTAGGAATGAATTAATTGAGGTTTAAGCTTTTATTTATGTGTAAAGTTAACAAAATTTCAATTAAATTGAAATCCAGTAATTTATGAAAATAAAGATGAGAATTGGGAAATATTACTGTAATGAATCATAAAAGAAATGTTAACTGTGTGGTTGAGTAATAATTGATTTATTTTGAGTTGTAATCCAATAAAATCAAATTTATTAGAATTTATTGCAATTAATTGGATTAATTGCAGTAACCTTTGGAAATTGGAACTTAGTAAAAATAATCTGGATTGGATTTCAAATAAATAGGTTAGGGTGAGTAACTGAATTACATACTATGAATAAGTAAACCAGGAAGATTAAATTTAATTAATATAAAATAGTTGATTTATTGCAAATAAAAGATTATGTAAATATTTAGTTAGGTGGAATTAAAGTTAATTACATAATAAGGTATGAATCCACTGCTAATTTTATGGAAATGGAAAGAGTACCAAAAACAAGCTTTGTCAGTATATTTAAGTTTAATGTATAATAATAAGTTAATGGTAATAAAAGAAGTTTAAACATCTAAATATTCTGTTAATAGAGAGTTGAGTTTAAATCTAAGAATATTAAGAAGTAGATTTTTGAATACAACATTTGATCCATCCACTTAAAATGTATAGATAGGATAATCGCTGATTTTTGATTTAAGTAGTGCAAACGGAGATTTATCTATTTGTTTGGAATTGGAATTTATAAGTGTATAAATAGGAAATAAGTGAAATTTATTTTTAAATATTCATAAATGAAGATTTAGATGAAGGTGAGAATGGTAATGCTTTAAATAGTAGAGACGTACACAAATCAATGTAGGTAATTAGAAATAAAATGTTGTCGAAACGATAAAACGTTTCTTGTGAAAAATGGATGACATAACGAAAAAGGGTAATGTATTCACTTGAATATAAATTGAAACTTATTTAAGGTATTAATTACAATGGATAGAGATTTTGGGTAACATTGTAAATGACATGTAAGTAATGCAAATGTATGTCAATAGTAAGGGATTAGGATGAATTAAAAATTTGTAACATAGGAATTACCTGCCTATTTGTTAATAAAAATTTGAATGGTTAGTAAGTGATAATAGAATAAGTGTACATTAGTGGAATTGAGGTAACGTTGGTTTTAATGTTGAGGAAATAAATGGGTATAGTAAAGTTTAAGTGGAATTGTAAGTATGTATAGGGGAATGAATTATTGCAGGGAAATATTTGGTAACCATTGCAATAAATGTAAATTAGTGTGCATTAATATGAAATTTAGTAATAGGTGTGAATAACTTAAATTTCTTCATAGGATAAAGAATGATGGAAATAACGTTTATTTAATATATCGGGATTTAATTGATCATATAAGGTTGATTGCAAATCAAATGAAAAATGCTTAAATGGGAATTAAGTTATTTATTCATTTGGATTTAAAGCATGATTGAAATTTATTGGAAACTGAATAAAACGTTTTATGTTGATTGAAATTTAAGTTGGAAGTAATTAAGATAAATAAAATATGTATAATATGGAATTCAAATGTAAATAGAAATGTGGATTTTAGTATGTAAACGTAAATCTATTGAGAATGGATAGAAATTTAATCTGTAATTATTACAGTAATTTAGAAATTTAGTTGAAATTGGAAATTTATCTATGTATTGGAAATTTATGGAATTGTGAATATATATATGGAAATTTAAATGAAGCATCTAATTATACATGTGTGAATACGCTTAAAATGCAATGTAAATGTTGAGAAAGAAATAGTTTAATCCGTAACGTGTATAATTAATATCCTTTTGGGACCACTTCTGTTTGCACGTTAAAATTCGTGCACACCTATCCTTTTGCGATCTATCTATAAATATGCTGTGATAAACCCTAGCCTCCTTTCTATTGTCAATTGGCTGTACGTTCATTTTTCTTCATCTCTTTCTCTTCCTCAATGGTTGCAAAACCTAATCTATCTACAATTCAAATTTTCTAATAAAATTCAAACTCTCCACAAACATTCCAGAAAATTTTATGATAAAGTTCTCGAGACACGTAATCTGCTGGTACAATTCGTTTTCTGTTTTGGATATTCGTTTGACCAGAAAAAAATTCGACGATGTGCTGTAGCTTTTAGCTGACGTGGCCATTGAAGTTAAGTGGGTTTTGTTTTATTTTATTTTATTTTATTTTTATTTTTGTTTTCAAATCGTTTAAAATGAATATCTTTTTCATACGTTCTCCGATTCACGTGAAATTTCTTTTGTTAGGATCGTAATTTAGTTCCGGATCTGATGACGCTGGTTTGGACAGATTTGGGGACCGTCGGATTTTTTTGAGTTTAAATTCGATTTAAATTCAAAAGGTGAGTGTTTTAACCCACTCACAGCTTCTAAAAGTTTTTATGTTTGTTAAATTCATTTTAGATATGAGTAGAAATTTAGTATGACTGTTTGGCATGTTTTATTCATCATATCTGTTAAATCGCATTTATTTAATATAACTGTTCATTTAATTTTATTACTACATATAGATTTACAGTTATAGTTATTTGTTTGCATATAAACTGTTAGTTTAATAGTGTTAAATTTATTTTTGAATATAACTACCAGTTATTACAGGTCATATATTCTCAGATATATATTGATATTGATTTAGTATTGGATGATGATTTTGATTTGGATGATGGATGATGATGGATGAATGGATGTTTTATTTTATATCATTTAACTGCAAGTTATCATGCATTTTTCGTTTCATTCGGGATTGTGGTTTGAAATGATATACAACCGCAAAATTTTATTTTTTTTAATTGCGGATTGAAATGATAAATATCCGTATCACTTGACCATAGGATAGAAAATTATATACAGGCACCGCGGTCTATATATAAAATATTTTAAAGTGATTTCTATGGTTTGGATGGGATACGGTTTATGAAAATTTTAAGTTTTGATATTTTATAAATATTATTCTTCTACATATATACATATGAAGTTAAAATTTTTGAATTTAGGCTGTGTATAAATCTGTTAAATAAAAATGGAAAAATTTAGAAAATGGAATTTGATAATTTATATTATATGTTTAAGTTTGGAAATTTTAAGGTATGATATTTATAACTTGAATTTTTCCAAGATAAATTTAAATGAATATTCTAGTATAATTAAATTTAAGGAAATATTAAATTTCTAGAAATTGGAGTTGTATTTATGGATTTTATGTGAATATTCAAGACTAAATAATAGAACAATTGATTTGTTGAAAGAATAAAATTCCAACTTTAGTTTTGAAATATTAATACTCCAAATGGATATATATATATATATATAGAAATTGAAATGGTTTTGGAACTTGAAAGTGATATTTAAATTATGGTTTGGACTTTAAATAAGGAAATATATTTGTAAAGCCATGGAAAATATTTTTCTTTAAAAAGTAACCTTAAAGTCAAACCATTTATTTTATATACCGTTGAATATCCAAACCATTCAAGTTCTAGAAGTTATGGTTTTAAAACTATGAATTTTCGAAATATTATGCTTTGAAAATATAATTCAAATGTTGGTTTCCAGATATTATAGATTTTAAAGCAGTATGATTTTTGGGAAAGAATTATATTTGGATAAAATGATATCATATTGTTTTAGGTTATAAAATGATATCGTATTCATAGTTTTGAAATGGAAAATTTTATTCTGGTTTTAAAGTATAAACTATTTTTAAATAACCGCGGTGTTATAATAACGATGGGTTGGCAAAGAGGCCGGGATCGGATATGGACATACTCTCTGTCGATACCGAAAACCACTTTGACTAACCGTGTACGCGGTGGAGATTCCAGAATGAAGTAGGTTGGTGGCGACGCTTCCTGTAAGGTAAATACGTGGACCCGACTCCCGTGAGTTGGCATAAGGTGGCTAAAACAGGAGCGATCGACGGGTTAATGAGGTCATTCCTCTGATCGGACACTCCTCTTCGATATTATACTTTGACTTTGGATTGATTCAGTGGCCACTTTTACTTTGATTTTGGGGGAGTTTGTTCGAGGTGGGCGGTAGCTGCGGCTACGCGTTACCATCGGCCCAGAAGCGTAATTGGTATATCTACCCTGGCATTGCCTAGTTGTGCCGTGTCACCTACCTTAGCGCGCCTTATATGATTTTGGCTTTGTACCATACCTATGGAGTGCCCTCTGACGACGCCCAGTACGGGGGAGATTACGGTACTGTATAGACTATGGGAAATATTCTGTGTTAAGGGCTATATGGGTAACCCCTTAACGCTATTAAAAAGTAAGTTTATTTTACAAATAGACACTATTATAATAGCGCAATATACTACATAGTAAATAGTTTAACGGATCCTAAGGAGATGTAAATCCCGAGCATCTCTTGAGTTACTGCACTCATATTTATTTCTGTTAATTTAACTCACATAAGATCTTTTAGTTCTGACTCGAGTGTTTTGTCTTTTCAATTCGCTCGGGTCAGTCCGGGCGTTTCAGGATTGAAGACTTTAGCTTTGGAGGACGAAGACGAAGAACCCGTATTATTATTATTTATAGTTTTGCACCATACTCATACTGTTCCGCTGCATTGATTGTATTGGTATGTGTAACTCTGATACTTATTGTATAAAGAAGAATCAAGTGTTTTGTAAACCGTTTACGAACTATATATTTATTATTGTATTTTATCCTTCCGCTGTGAGATTCTGTTTTGTTTTATTTTCTTCTCTGTTTTCTTATTTACCCCATAACAATCCGCCCTTCTGTATGGTTTGAATTGGCACGTGTGTCGGTTTAAATCGTGCGAAAAGGCGGGACGTTACAGTTGGTATCAGAGCTTTGGTTTAGCGATAAACCTTAGCTTTGTGGGGTTTGACTCTTTGTTAATAGGGTAGTAATACCCTATGGGAGTCGCTGAGTGTATATATATATGAGAGAGCATACTTGTTATTTTTATAAAAGGTTTTATATTGTGTTAATCTGTTCCGTTTTGTATTTATAAATTCCGGTTGATGCATGGGACGCTGTGACATCAATAGGGGTTTCTAAACACTTAATAGGACAGACCGACATAATATTTGTTTTAATATAGGCGAATGAAATAATTTTGCCTAATCTATTTGCTATATATATAAAATAAATTTTTCCAATTATATCTATAATTGGTTGCTATAGATTTGTTGTTAGGAAATAGAGTAAATAATAATAGAAATAAAATTGAAGAAAATAGATAAATGAATTTGGAAATTTAGAACTGAAGTTCCGGGGGTTTTGAAAATTCTTTCGAATAAATTTTGGAATATAATAATATTATTTATAAGTATTTTCTAAAATAAGTATTTCAATATATTTCGGAAGAATTGTTTTAAAGGAAGATTTTGGAAAATAAGTTTGTACTTTCCTCTCTGTCGTTGGAAAATAAATTTCGGTGATGAGTGCACGCATCATCGACATTCATTTTCGAGTTTCGAAGAGGAAAGGCCACTGTAGAAATTTACTGCAAATTTGTTTAAGAGAACTTTATCGTTTGATTATAATTAAAGTTATATAAGTAAAAAGAATATGTGTATCTACTATTTTAAACAATTTGGAATTAAACCCGGTATTTGGTTCTTAAAAATTCCAGTTAATTAATAGTTCAATTTAGTATAGAAAATGTGAACCTTTAATTAAAGAAAATTTAATACCATAGGAAGATAAGAAATGTAAATAAACAATTGTAAACATTAGTAAATGAATTTGTAAACTTCTTTATTTATAAGAATTAATGTTATAGGGTAGCAAATTTAGTGTAATTAAATTTTTACTATTATTAAATATAATGTAACGTAAACCTTTAAATAAATAAATGAAATTAAAGGTAAGTTGAAATTGAAATTTATAAAACGAATATATTTATTTAACCATTAATTAATTAAAGAAATCGAGAAGAAACTTGTATAAATTTCACTTACATTCTTAAAACATATATAACTTACCATATAATAAAAGTTGCAATGTTAGTAAGGAAATGTAAGAGAAAACTTACAAGTGAAGATTGAGGAAATGAATAATTCAATGAATTTGCTATAATTAAGGAGAATTTAATGTTATTAATTTAAGTTATAATTGAAATTCTATCGAGTAAATATAATAAAAAGGTAAGTATGACAGATAGATGATTTTAAACTCAAGTGATTAAAGTGTGAATAAATAAGATCATGAAATTTTAGTAAATAGTTCATGAAGAAGAAATAAACATTGGAAAAAGATTGAAGCTATTTGTTAACAAATAAGTATAAAGGAATAATTATAAGTAATAAGTAAATTAATGAAACAAACATTAATGAGTAAATGAAATTTAAAGGTTACGTGAATCATAAAAGGAAATCAAACAACTAAGCATGAAATCAATGTATAATAAGTGAATTTGGTCGTTGTTTTGAAATTATTATTGGTTGATTTATGGTTGGTTGGGTAAAGAAATGTGAAATTGTTGGATGAATAAATAATCTATCTTTGTTCCATCTAAGACTGTTGAGTAAAGGATGCACTTGATAGTTATTTTCATTCCATACAAATTTCAAGTTCTGAACCCGAACAACTTCTTGTTTTTTGGATAAATGGTTGCTTTGTCTTGTGTATGTATGCTGTTTGTAAGGTTGATGGTTGTTATTTGATTTGGTTGATTAATGGTGAAATCACTTAAATATTTCACTGTATCTAAATTTGTATATTTTAGCTAAATTAACTAATTTTGTAAATTTAAAATATTGATTTCGAAATTCTTCTTTTCCCTTCTTTTCCTTTTCGGGGACGAAAAGTTTTGAGTGGGGGAGAGTGTAACGACCCGAAAATTTCGACGATTAAATTTTAGTTAAAAAGGGATTATGTAAAAAAAATTGTAAAGAAAAATAAAGATATATATAAAAGAGATAGAATTTATGCTGGAATGAACGCTAAATGAAAATCCAATGATTGAGATAGTGTAAGATGTATACCTATGTGTAAGTTGAATAAATAAAGGAGATTTAAATTTATAACTAATAATGAATTGTAGAAACAGGTATTTAACTTAATTGTTGAAAGTTAGGTGAAATATCAATAAAGAAATAGCGTAAATTGTCGCACTTGAATAAAATGTAAATTAAAGAAATAAAGACAAAATTTAAATTACCTATGTATTAATATATTAAAAAGGACTGTAATTGTATGTGAATTAAGGTGGTAATATAGATGGAAGTTGATGGATAACCAATTTAATGCAAATCCAAATGCAATTGAAACGGCTGTTTGAGTTTTGGAGTGAAAATGGGAATAGTGAATACAACATTATAACCTCTTAATTAAATATGATTGTTTAATTAATACTAAAAGTAATAAAAGTTGGTAATAGTATTAATGAAATAATAATAAGGAGAATTGAAATTGTATAATGGAAAATTTGTTAATAAATGGATGAAAATATTGGATGAACTAATTGATAGAAATAAAATCTAAAAGAATGTTGGATAGAACATAAGTGATTGAAATTTGGTAGTGTGTATTTGGAAATAAAGTTCATCTAAATATTGAGAAATTTTAATGTTGTTATTATGAAAATGTTACTTTAGTAATTATTAAAATAGTAACGGGAAGTGTGAAGGTAAATTTATAAAACTTATTTTAAGGAATTAATTGAGTGTAGATTATGAAATAGATTTAATGACAATAATTATTGTACGTATTTATTCTATTTGTTGGTTAAGTTTTATTTTGATCAATTTCAATTAATGCACTAAATTATTGCAGTTAGTGTGGAATATTGGTAAGAGAATAAATAAGATGTAACCAAGGGAAAGGTCCATTTTATAATATAATAATTAGTGTGATCTTAGGAATGAATTAATTGAGGTTTAAGCTTTTATTTATGTGTAAAGTTAACAAAATTTCAATTAAATTGAAATCCAGTAATTTATGAAAATAAAGATGAGAATTGGGAAATATTACTGTAATGAATCATAAAAGAAATGTTAACTGTGTGGTTGAGTAATAATTGATTTATTTTGAGTTGTAATCCAATAAAATCAAATTTATTAGAATTTATTGCAATTAATTGGATTAATTGCAGTAACCTTTGGAAATTGGAACTTAGTAAAAATAATCTGGATTGGATTTCAAATAAATAGGTTAGGGTGAGTAACTGAATTACATACTATGAATAAGTAAACCAGGAAGATTAAATTTAATTAATATAAAATAGTTGATTTATTGCAAATAAAAGATTATGTAAATATTTAGTTAGGTGGAATTAAAGTTAATTACATAATAAGGTATGAATCCACTGCTAATTTTATGGAAATGGAAAGAGTACCAAAAACAAGCTTTGTCAGTATATTTAAGTTTAATGTATAATAATAAGTTAATGGTAATAAAAGAAGTTTAAACATCTAAATATTCTGTTAATAGAGAGTTGAGTTTAAATCTAAGAATATTAAGAAGTAGATTTTTGAATACAACATTTGATCCATCCACTTAAAATGTATAGATAGGATAATCGCTGATTTTTGATTTAAGTAGTGCAAACGGAGATTTATCTATTTATTTGGAATTGGAATTTATAAGTGTATAAATAGGAAATAAGTGAAATTTATTTTTAAATATTCATAAATGAAGATTTAGATGAAGGTGAGAATGGTAATGCTTTAAATAGTAGAGACGTACACAAATCAATGTAGGTAATTAGAAATAAAATGTTGTCGAAACGATAAAACGTTTCTTGTGAAAAATGGATGACATAACGAAAAAGGGTAATGTATTCACTTGAATATAAATTGAAACTTATTTAAGGTATTAATTACAATGGATAGAGATTTTGGGTAACATTGTAAATGAAATGTAAGTAATGCAAATGTATGTCAATAGTAAGGGATTAGGATGAATTAAAAATTTGTAACATAGGAATTACCTGCCTATTTGTTAATAAAAATTTGAATGGTTAGTAAGTGATAATAGAATAAGTGTACATTAGTGGAATTGAGGTAACGTTGGTTTTAATGTTGAGGAAATAAATGGGTATAGTAAAGTTTAAGTGGAATTGTAAGTATGTATAGGGGAATGAATTATTGCAGGGAAATATTTGGTAACCGTTGCAATAAATGTAAATTAGTGTGCATTAATATGAAATTTAGTAATAGGTGTGGATAACTTAAATTTCTTCATAGGATAAAGAATGATGGAAATAACGTTTATTTAATATATCGGGATTTAATTGATCATATAAGGTTGATTGCAAATCAAATGAAAAATGCTTAAATGGGAATTAAGTTATTTATTCATTTGGATTTAAAGCATGATTGAAATTTATTGGAAACTGAATAAAACGTTTTATGTTGATTGAAATTTAAGTTGGAAGTAATTAAGATAAATAAAATATGTATAATATGGAATTCAAATGTAAATAGAAATGTGGATTTTAGTATGTAAACGTAAATCTATTGAGAATGGATAGAAATTTAATCTGTAATTATTACAGTAATTTAGAAATTTAGTTGAAATTGGAAATTTATCTATGTATTGGAAATTTATGGAATTGTGAATATATATATGGAAATTTAAATGAAGCATCTAATTGTACATGTGTGAACACGCTTAAAATGCAATGTAAATGTTGAGAAAGAAATAGTTTAATCCGTAACGTGTATAATTAATATCCTTTTGGGACCACTTCTGTTTGCACGTTAAAATTCGCGCACACCTATCCTTTTGCGATCTATCTATAAATATGCTGTGATAAACCCTAGCCTCCTTTCTATTGTCAATTGGCTGTACGTTCATTTTTCTTCATCTCTTTCTCTTCCTCAATGGTTGCAAAACCTAATCTATCTACAATTCAAATTTTCTAATAAAATTCAAACTCTCCACAAAAATTCCAGAAAATTTTATGATAAAGTTCTCGAGACACGTAATCTGCTGGTACAATTCGTTTTCTGTTTTGGATATTCGTTTGACCAGAAAAAAATTCGACGATGTGCTGTAGCTTTAGCTGACGTGACCATTGAAGTTAAGTGGGTTTTGTTTTATTTTATTTTTTTTTATTTTATTTTTGTTTTTGTTTTCAAATCGTTTAAAATGAATATCTTTTTCATACGTTCTCCGATTCACGTGAAATTTCTTTTGTTAGGATCGTAATTTAGTTCCGGATCTGATGACGCTGGTTTGGACAGATTTGGGGACCGTCGGATTTTTTTTAGTTTAAATCGGGTTTAAATTCGATTTAAATTCAAAAGGTGAGTGTTTTAACCCACTCACAACTTCTAAAAGTTTTTATGTTTGTTAAATTCATTTTAGATATGAGTAGAAATTTAGTACGACTGTTTGGCATGTTTTATTCATCATATCTGTTAAATCGCATTTATTTAATATAACTGTTCATTTAATTTTATTACTGCATATAGATTTACAGTTATAGTTATTTGTTTGCATATAAACTGTTAGTTTAATAGTGTTAAATTTATTTTTGAATATAACTGCCAGTTATTACAGGTCATATATTCTCGGATATATATTGATATTGATTTAGTATTGGATGATGATTTTGATTTGGATGATGGATGATGATGGATGAATGGATGTTTTATTTTATATCATTTAACTGCAAGTTATCATGCATTTTTCGTTTCATTCGGGATTGTGGTTTGAAATGATATACAACCGCAAAATTTTATTTTTTTAATTGCGGATTGAAATGATAAATATCCGTATCACTTGACCATAGGATAGAAAATTATATACAGGCACCGCGGTCTATATATAAAATATTTTAAAGTGATTTCTATGGTTTGGATGGGATACGGTTTATGAAAATTTTAAGTTTTGATATTTTATAAATATTATTCTTCTACATATATACATATGAAGTTAAAATTTTTGAATTTAGGCTGTGTATAAATCTGTTAAATAAAAATTGGAAAATTTAGAAAATGGAATTTGATAATTTATATTATATGTTTAAGTTTGGAAATTTTAAGGTATGATATTTATAACTGGAGTTTTTCCAAGATAAATTTAAATGAATATTCTAGTATAATTAAATTTAAGGAAATATTAAATTTCTAGAAATTGGAGTTGTATTTATGGATTTTATGTGAATATTCAAGACTAAATAATAGAACAATTGATTTGTTGAAAGAATAAAATTCCAACTTTAGTTTTGAAATATTAATACTCCAAATGGATATATATATATATATATATAGAAATTGAAATGGTTTTGGAACTTGAAAGTGATATTTAAATTATGGTTTAGACTTTAAATAAGGAAATATATTTGTAAAGCCATGGAAAATATTTTTCTTTAAAAAGTAACCTTAAAGTCAAACCATTTATTTTATATACCGTTGAATATCCAAACCATTCAAGTTCTAGAAGTTATGGTTTTAAAACTATGAATTTTCGAAATATTATGCTTTGAAAATATAATTCAAATGTTGGTTTCCAGATATTATAGATTTTAAAGCAGTATGATTTTTGGGAAAGAATTATATTTGGATAAAATGATATCATATTGTTTTAGGTTTTAAAATGATATCATATTCATAGTTTTGAAATGGAAAATTTTATTCTGGTTTTAAAGTATAAACTATTTTTAAATAACCGCGGTGTTATAATAACGATGGGTTGGCAAAGAGACCGAGATCGGATATGGACATACTCTCTGTCGATACCGAAAACCACTTTGACTAACCGTGTACGCGGTGGAGATTCCAGAATGAAGTAGGTTGGTGGCGACGTTTCCTGTAAGGTAAATACGTGGACCCGACTCCCGTGAGTTGGCATAAGGTGGCTCAAACAGGAGCGATCGACGGGTTAATGAGGTCATTCCTCTGATCGGGCACTGCTCTTCGATATTATACTTTGACTTTGGATTGATTCAGTGGCCACTTTTACTTTGATTTTGGGGGAGTTTGTTCGAGGTGGGCGGTAGCTGCGGCTACGCGTTACCATCGGCCCGGAAGCGTAATTGGTATATCTACCCTGGCATTGCCTAGTTGTGCCGTGTCACCTACCCTAGCGCGCCTTATACGATTTTGGCTTTATACCATACCTATGGAGTGCCCTCTGACGACGCCCAGTACGGGGGAGATTACGGTACTATATAGACTATGGGAATATATTCTGTGTTAAGGGCTATATGGGTAACCCCTTAACGCTATTAAAAAGTAAGTTTATTTTACAAATAGACACTATTATAATAGCGCAATATACTACATAGTAAATAGTTTAACGGATCCTAAGGAGATGTAAATCCCGAGCATCTCTTGAGTTACTGCACTCATATTTATTTCTGTTAATTTAACTCACATAAGATCTTTTAGTTCTGACTCGAGTGTTTTGTCTTTTCAATTCGCTCGGGTCAGTCCGGGCGTTTCAGGATTGAAGACTTTAGCTTTGGAGGACGAAGACGAAGAACCCGTATTGTTATTATTTATAGTTTTGCACCACACTCATACTGTTCCGCTGCATTGATTGTATTGGTATGTGTAACTCTGATACTTATTGTATAAAGAAGAATCAAGTGTTTTGTAAACCGTTTACGAACTATATATTTATTATAGTATTTTATCCTTCCGCTGTGAGATTCTATTTTGTTTTATTTTCTTCTCTGTTTTCTTATTTACCCCCATAACAATCCGCCCTTCTGTATGGTTTGAATTGACACGTGTGTCGGTTTAAATCGTGCGAAAAGGCGGGACGTTACAGTATTAGTGTAGAGAGGTAAATTCATTACCTTTGCTTCTCGACAGTTTTGACCACATAAAATAAGATATCTTACTCATGATTTAGAGTTGGTCAAGGTGATCTTCGCATTAAAGCTGTGGAGACTGTATGTAAAACCCTAAAACTTTACATAAAATATTACAAGAATTTAATGGATATTTAAAAGAAAATTAAATCAAAATGAAAACAAGGACTTAAAAGAAAATTTTCACAAACGTTCGAATTTGACTACAAAACTAGCACCATTGTGTTAGTATTTTCAAACGATTTTCATATACAACTTGTGTAATCCGAGTGATTATAAGAGAATTATTAGCAACAAAACAATAAGTAGAAATTAAGAATATAAATAAAACAAGGTCAGGTCGACCAGTGGTGGTCGACCTAGACCTAGGGTCGGTCGAACCAACCCATGTATTTTCGAGTGATTATGTTTCTAGGATCGAACGAATCAACTGTTTAGATGATTGCTTGCGCGTAAAGTAAGTGATGTGTGGTCTAAATGGCTAGCTAAGTTAATCTAACGGCCCTATATTCTAAACTAAACCTATAAATTAATCTCTATTCTTAACCCTAAAATTTTTATTGCTCGTTCAATGACCTTTGCTGCTAAATTTTCTACTGAAACCCTAATCCCTTAAACTCAAAAATCAACCCAAATCAAAATCAAAATCAAATCTAAAGCAAAATTAAGGAGGAAAGTAAGCAACAAAAGGGAGATTAAGGAGATCTAGAGGAGAGCTATTGATTAGAAGCCAGTTTTCTCAGATCTAGAGCTTAGGCCAAAGGTGAGTGGTCAAAGATTAATAATTTGATTAACTTAACTTATTTTAAAATTATTCTAAATGATTAGAATGCTAGAAACCCCAGATTTGAACTTGTTAAATTTAATTGAAATTGTCCAAACCCAAAACTTTAAACTCTAGAATTTAATTTATAATTGAGTTAGGGAATTTGTTACTTTGACACTTGCTAATGCTAGATTGAGAACCCTAAATTAAAAACTCTAATTGAATTGATATTGGACATGAAGATGCCATAAGAAAAATTAGAGTTGATTATTTGGAAATTAGGGTTAATTGGAGCGATTAATCTACTTGGATTAACAATGTTAATAAAATAATTAATCGACATTCAAAAATCAACAAGGCCTAACAAAATAACCTGAACATTCGACCCTAGATAGCCTAGGTTGACAGGTGGCGGTCGACCTGGGATTACTCTGGGTCGGCCGTCTAGGTTAAAAATTGGCAAAATGAACTTTGGCTAAAGGCACCAATTAAATGGATAAAAATTATGTAATTTAATTATAAATTATGTAATTAGTGAACTGGTTTGTTGGACTAATTTAGGGGAAGTTGCATGTGTGAGAGGATAAGGAAATTCAGTTTCCTGTCAAAGTTGGTTAAGGCGATGTATTTCGTAGCGTTTGATGTTTGTTCAGGCGAACATATTTCACAATGGTTGTTTTGGTATAAGAGATGTATATCATGCAAATAGAGTTGATTAGGGCGATTTATTTCACATCGACTCAGGGACGTTACATATGATTGAGCGCAGCATTGGCGGGAATGCTTCTTGAGAGAGCCCGATACTAACCGAAGATCCAGCATGGCATGTTCTTGTGCAATGTGGTATGGGTGGATGCCGTGCAGTACAATAAGTGGCTAAGCTATTGAGCGAAGTAAGTTGGACCTGGTACTAACGGGTGTTCACATATGGTAGGCCCCTGGTGCAGTAAAATAAGAGGCATTTTGCCACTATGATCGAGAGATGAACATGTGTGCATACGATGTGTCAATGTGCAAGTTTGCATTTTCGGTGCTCTCCCTCTCCAGGTGTAGTGTTGATTTAGTTATGATGAAAGAGTAGTTCCCATTTTGGTCGATCTTTAGTGTAAGGTTCGATCAGTAGGTCCGACCCATTGTGTTAGATAAGATCCTTAGGTACTGGATCTAAGCAGTTCACATACACCGGATTACACTCTATATCACTTAGAGTAGATTTTAAGGTCAGTTGCACTTAATCATCTCATTGGTCTTATTCTCATTCGCCAGAATTTTATTGACCCACACCCTTCTCTTCAATTAACATCTACCACAAGATGACAAGTTAACAGTTGATTTTACATATACATGGAGAAAGTAGCTTCATGTTAGAGTTTTCATATCATTTATTGCTCTTCATGTAGTTTTCTATTGTATATAATGTTGCCAACTTGTATTGTAACTTGGAAACGGTGTATATGTAAATCAAGTATTTTTGGAAATTGTTTTTCTAAAATGTCTATTTTCTGTGTTTATATTTTACTTCCTTCCGCTGTTAGATCTGAAAGTATAGAATGCCTTATTACTTTATTCCTGTAATTATGTTCTATAATGTTTTAATAACCCAACAGCTTGTATTTCTCGACATGACTCATATTGAGAAGTGCAGGTTTTTACATTTAGTATTAGAGCTTAGGTTTAGGATTTCTATGGATTTAGGCATGTATTGAGAGCATATACTTGAAAATATTAAAAAATGGTTTTTCAAGTGGTTTTTCAAAATGTTTTCCGAAAAGATCTCAAATTTGGATTTTGAATACATACATACATACATACATACATACATATACATACATACATATATATATATATGTGTGTGTGTGTGTGTGTGTGTGTGTAAGTTTCAAAAATATTTTCAAAGATTTTATCTATATATTGAAATCCCTTTTTTTCATGCCTATACTATTTATGGGAATGTAGAAAAAATTCCCAGACATTGATAGTAAGAATGAGAACAAGTTTTAGGAGATAGGATAAGCCGAATTTGATTAGGGGAGCTAATAATGGAATTAAGGGTGAATGAAGAAAATCAGCTCCACGAGACCTATATAATGAGTATAAGATGAAGATAAAGCATAAGAATATGAAAAAGGACTTTATGAACTTAAGGTAAATTTCCTCGGTTAAAGTAGAAAATCTATTTCATATTGGTAATGTTACAAGCACTCATATTTTCTTAAAGGTATGGCTGAAACATTTTCATATTAAAGTTAGACACTAAAATTAAGAATGAACTTGAGATAACCATTTTTGAAAAAGGACGATAGAGACCTTATGTACTTAAAGCATTGTTAGAAATTTACGAGCTAGTGTAATTAAGTTGCTAACGTCCACTCCAATTCAAGTGATAAAACGGTGAAAATGTTTTCTAAAAAACATGAAATAGTAGATGTCTGATATTTAGAAAAAAGGAAAATAATAGTTTATGATTTTATATAAAATAACCAGACAAACTATATAAGATTTGTTTAAAAAAGGGAGATTAAAAGAACTTGAAAAAAACAAATTTTAAATAACTGTCATAAAGTTTTTGTTTTGTCTCTTAGGCACATTGTTAAACTTACCTTCAATGTGCACCGTGCTTTTAAAATAAAACTTTTGAAAGAAAAGAAGAGTTTATTTACGATTTTATATAAATCGTCAAATAAACTTTATGGAATTTATTTAAGAAGTAAAAGTAGAGAAAGGGTGATAAGCTATTTTCCAAATTATTTTAGAACTTTTGTTTTGTTTTTTACGCGCATTGTAGCACTTACCCCCAATATGTATTTCGCTTGTAACAATAGAACTTATGGAAAATTTTAAAAAGTTTGTAAAACACTGCTTTTGGAAAAAAAATTAAAAAAGGTTATGTATTTGAAAATATTTCATAAATTCTGTCATACTTTAAAAATATAATAATGATAATAATATAAAAATAATAGGTTAAAAATGCTTACCATTCTTTAATACACTTTTGTGTAAACTCCTTATTTATAAAAGAAAATTTTAGGAAGATGTGTTTATATATATATATATATATATATATATATATATATATATATATATATTTCTGCTAAGTTAAGTTTAATCATTTTTTATAGTTTTAGTGAATGTCATGGTCCAAGGAAAGGAAACATTTTTAATGAATGATGGATTCTAAAGTTTTAGACGACTTGATATATTTGTGGAAATGGTAAAATCAAAAGTTTTCATTTAAAACAGTAAAAATGTAAAGTGGACTTTACAGTTTTAAAGACATATTAGCTTTTCATAAACAACGTTAAAATAAAAGGATTCTGATTAAAATGTTTAAAGTAAAAGCGTTATAGTTATCATTTAAACTTAAAGGAAAAGGGTAGAGTTGGAGTTAGACGAATAGGATTACACTGCCTATAAGGACTAAGTTGATAATGAGTTCAGAAACATTGAATTGGTTATGACGGAGATAAAAAGTAACACGAGAACTTAGTAACCTTTTCAAGCAATGGTTAGGTAGGATGGAAAAAGTACTAGGTATAACTCCTTGTTTTAGTGAAAGGTAAACTCTACCTTGTGGTTCTCCATCCAAGTTTGATTTGAGTAAACTTATTTCAGAATAAGAAAAGAATAAGTCAAGGTATTTTAGTTATATCAAGAACACTGCAGATGTATAATGTCTTTCGGTTTGAAGTGTCAAAGGGACAAGTAGGATTTACTTCAATTCTTATTATGTATGTTATGTAACAAATAGGCCTTTTCTTGATTATGTTAGGCAGTCTAAAATGGGACAGTTAGGCAGTCTAAAATGGGATAGTAAGTATAGGTTCAACATTATGGCAGCATGGTATTGATTGGTACCGTTTATAATAGGATACTTGTAGGCTACAGGCGGTCCAGGTATTGTGTTGTTCCCTACACGCTACAAACAGACCAGGTGGACAAGAATGGAAAAATATGTATTTTACACATGTTATTGGGTTTATGTTATAGTAGTTATGTTCCATGGATGCCTAGATATGAACCTTGGAATAGTAAGGTTAAGTATAGCATATTCTGGAATGTAAAAGATAAGGGGAAAGTAGTCCCTATATGAATAAGAACCTTCATAAAAGACATTATATGATATGTTTCTGATTTGTATTCTTACGTGACTCGAGTAAGTAAGAATGTAGAATTAGTCACCGCAGTAAATTGTTGGACAACCGATATGGATTAGTAAATACAAAATTGGAAGTCGTTATAAAATGGGAATGAGATTTAATTAGTAATTTAACTCATTGGAATGAAGTGTGCAGCAATGTGAATTTCTATGAATTATCCGGCTCCAGTACAAAAGTGTATCCATTGGAACAATAAGGAATGTACCCAAATGAAAGAGATGTACAACATAGGGAGAGTTACTGTATTTTGTACCGCATATTTCAATAATAAATAGAAGAGTAATTCCTTGTAATTCCAAACATAGCACAAATCATCTTTTAGATAATTTGTGAAAAGTTACATGTTCGCATATTCTTTTGGGGAAAACTATAGTTCTAATGCATTGAAATGCAAAATTCCCAAGTATAAACCAAAGTATTTGTTATTATGTCAATTAGATTAAAATGGCAAGGGATCATTTCGTACTTAGTTGTCTCAATCATATGGTGATTGGAATGGAATCGTAAGAGGCTATGTTTGGTAAAGGTCTCAATTGTGAGATGACAACAAGGAATGGAAAAAAGAAAATTTTCGGAAATTCAAACTAAAATGGCATCCGTAACACCCTAATTTTTGATAACATTATTTAGGAGTTTAATTAGACAAATTAAATAAAATAATGTAAGAATTAGAATGATAAGGATAATGAGATTTGAATAAAGGATAAGAAGGCCGTGCGTAAAAAATTAAATGGGCTTAAGAATGGTTTGTAAGTAAATTAAATTACACAAGGGCATATTAGGAATTTAGCTGCATCTTATATCCACATATCCATTTAGTTTCACGTTTACTTTCACTCCACAAAATCAAACATAAAACCTAAAAGGAACAGTCGTCCATTACTAGGAGAAAAGAGGAAGAGATATTCAACCAAAAGCTAAGGGTTAAAGCTAGGGAAAATTAATCTACAAAAAATCTCAAAGTCCTTATCATAATCAAGCTGAATAATAATTTATACCATCTCTATTTTTTTTATAATCATTTATTTTCAGGTTCAAGATTAAATTCCCTTTAATGATGATTTGGATGATGATATGCTTGGATTTATAACATGTTTGGTTTAAATCAAATTGCTTATATATGGATTTATTTGGTTTTTAAGTTAAAACCGATTGCAAATGATTTCGATTGCCATGGAAAAATTATATGTTATGTAAAAAAAAAATTCGGAGATGGGTTTCCATTTTTATAATTTTCCAAGCTATGGAAAATGTAATATGAATTTTCAAAGGAAAATATGTATAATTGGGTTTGAAATTTTATTTCAGGAGGAAATTGGGTTTGAAATTTTAATATGTTAGACAACATGTTGAAAATGGATTTCAGTAATTATTGAGGATTTTTCCTAAGTGATTTTCTAAGGAAATTAAATTATTTTTGAAGAAGGATTTAATCACATTATTAGTTCTGCTTAATTGAAGGGCTTAATTGTTAAATTTTCATTGATTTAGATCTGTAAATATGCGGAATCTAATGGGTTTGAAAAGTTTTAAGGAAAATAATTAATGGATTACAAATAGGCAGGTTAGTTATAAAGTAATTACTATAAATAGCTTTAATTCGGCTTTACCCATAAAAGTTGGTTCCACCTCTTTCAGAAGTGCCTATCGACTCCTATGCTTCCGCTTCGACTGAGTCGAAACCTACTAAAGCCGAAACCAATACACAAGGTATAAATGAGATTGGTACGAAGTGTATTGGAGAAAGGCGGAAGACATGGTGTCGAAAGCCTTGCTTCCAATAGGATTGAAAACTTTGCTTTGCTTCCTAATATTAAGCACTTGCTTTGTTTTACTAAAAGCTTTTGAAGGAGTCAAAACATATGTTTTTGAAAGGGTTTCTAAATAGGTTTCGAAGAGGGTTGCCATCTTATATTTTAAAGTATAACCTTTCAAATGAGTTCCATTATTTACAATACAATGCTTTCGAAATAAGTGGTTCCAACCTTGTCAAAACCCTACTGCCGTTTCTTTTGCCTTCCGAGTGTATCGAAGTCATCAATGATTTTGAAGGGTGGCCTTTGTTTTAGACATATACTAAGCCACTTCCTAAATGATTTCGCCAAAATTAGACCAACGAAATTCCGTCTGCTAGAATAAAAAAGCGCTTCCGAATTGATCTTTTCCATTAAAATTACAATTTCTCTTTATTCGGTAATAACTTAATCCTTAAATAAAATACTCGTTATATCAATAAATTAGGTTTTATCAATAACTCTAAAGAAAGAATTAGTTAGAAAGAATTGATCATTAATTCCAAATTTATAAAGGGTTCAAGAGTTTCGAAGGAAATGGCTTCGGAATGGGGTTTCAATGCTATCATTTAGAGTTTTACTTAAAGGTTTTGAGCTTTCGGAGAGATGGTTCCGATGCCATCAAGTTTTCCCCAAACAATTTTATATAAGATTAAAGGTTTCGAAAGAGATACTTTCTTATATATGTAACGACCCAGAATTTGATCGCTTTAAAGTATAGTATTTAAAGTGATTTTAAATATAAAATAGGTAAGGTTATATTATTCATACAATATTAGATAGGATTTGGAAAGAGAAGTATACACAAAAATAGTAACATTTACTTATATCAACAAAAGTTACAAAATGCTAATTTCAGAAAAATATGTTTCAATGGTTAAATAAATTATCTTAATTAATTTGTGAGTGTTTATATTTTTAAATAGCACTATACAAATTTATTTTAAAATTTGGTTTACATAATTAAATAGTGTAACTGAAACGTCAAAATGTGACCGTAAAACATTTTGTCGAAAAACGACGTTTAGTCGGTTAAAAGTTGTCACAACGTTGTCGCATCTTTATTTTCTTATATAGAAACATATATTAAAATATCGTACATATTATTTAATTCACTAAACATGTTTTCTTTCAATAAATAAGATTAAAAAACTTCTAGAGATCATTAGTAAAAGTAAGTAAGAATTTACAAAAGTAAGAAAAAATAAACATCAAATCACATCAAATCAAATCCAACATATTATGATATTCTTTACTTAATCTTTAAGTGACTAAGACATAAAGTAAGAATGTGGAAGATGATGTTAAGTATTGAAAAAGTGGAGATTGCTTTAGGTTAAAATAAGGTTAGTTTGGTAATTTGGTAAGAGGTTATTTTGGTAAATTTACCACTTCTTTCTTTTTCTATAAATATCCACCTCCTTCTTCACTTTCATACACATTTTTTTCTTATTCTTTTCTCAAGCTTCTTCATCTTCTTCCTCTTTAATGGCTTCCATTCCATATAAAAAAATTAGAAAGAAATAATGTCAAACTATTTACAAAATATTCAAAAGAAATCAATATTCATCCTCTTCAAATCAAACACCTCTTTTCTCCACATTTTACCTCTTCTTCTCTCGGCCATAACTTCTTCAAAACAGAATAAAAATATAAAATACTTTTCTTTAAATCATGTATTTTTCCAGTGGCTATAAATTTCATGTTTTCCACTTTGTCTCATTCCAAAGTAATCTATGTCAAAAATATACTTCTTTCAAGTGCATTTTCTGGCCTTGTTTTTAAGCCAGAGAATAGGCCATTTTGTTTTGAAAATAACTCGACCATAACAGTCCCAAATTAGGAAAAAATTTTTTTCAAACCATATGTAATTCCAATGGCTATAATTTTATGTTGATCACTTTTTTCAGTTTTGAGGTTGCTATACCTGAAACTCAATTCTTTGAAGTGCATTTTCAGGCTTCATTTTTTGTCAATCTGACAATACCTCTTCTTCATTCTATCATATCTCCCTCAAAACAACTTGGTTTTAAATGATTCTTTTTTTAAATTTAAGAGAAAAGAATTTTCAAAAACTTTTTAATTAACATGTTTTTCAAATTTTGAGAGTAAGAGAGCCAATAATAAAAGAGAATGTGACCTATTTTTCGGGTCTAATTTTGAGAATTCAAGTTCAAAGGTCCACCACTTCTTCTCTATACTTCCGACCAACCTCCATTTCAAGACTTTCTCAAGCATTAGGAAGGAGGAATTCGGGCTTAGTTTCATTTGTTTCCAAAGCATGGTAGGAAGTATGCATTAGATCTTAAGTTCCTTGCCTTAAAGTTTGACGGAGAGGAATCCAAAGTAAGTTATTTCTTATTTTTAGTTCATCAAAACCATTGCTAAGTTGAAAGAACTTCAAGTGTTAAGTTGTTTGAAAACCCTTGTTAAATGCTTGTTTACTTTGTTTTCTAGAACAACAATTTGATTTCCTTACTCGCTGTTATTTTTGGATGGTTAATTAAGTAATTTAAAATTTAGAAGTTAAATACTTAATGGGGTATGCGAAAACGTAGTACATGTGTTTCGTCTGTTAGATCCAAGGAGACTTGGACGAGGGATGAACTATGTCGAAGGGAAATCCTGAATGCTCCAAAATAAATATCAAATAGTTTTGACTCAAGATAAAATAAAACATGTTATAGAATGAAGCATTGATTAATCATTTATTGTTGTTTTTATTTTGTTAATTGATTGTTTGGTTGTTCGAATTAGGCTCGACCGGTTTATGAGAAATTAATTATCCATACGCATGGGCTAAGAGGAAAATAATTGTAGGCTAACACCTTGTGATTTATTCCACAATTTAACTATAAGGTGTTTAGCGGTAATATTTGGTTCACTTCAATTTAATGAATTGTTTTGAAATTGATTTTCAAGTTGAAGTGTTTCCCTTTAAAAGAAATAGAAATGTTTGGTAATGAATGTTTTGAAGTTATATTATATAAAAGTGACTATATATAGAATAGTTTTATAAAAATGTTTTATAAAACGGAAAGAATTTTGAGGACTAAACCCGTTGGTTTAAGATGATTTTTGAAAGGATTTGGGAAATGAAAATTATTATAGATTTGAAAGTACTTGTGAATATTAGTGTGAAATGATTTATCGCTTCGGGATAAAAATGATTTGTTATGTTATCAATGATTTGGGTAACCCATAACTAAAAAGTGGGCATGTGTTTTTGGTATAGTCCGCTCCTAGAATAGAGGGATATACTTATTTATCGATTGTATTAAGGCTGGGACCCAGTTGCCTTGTTATTGGGAGAAACCTCCCAATCTGGTTGCATATGGTTTGATATGTTTTTATTACAGTATTTGGGATTTCCAAATAAACTTTTCAAAAGTGATTTGATTTAAGATCCCGAAGTAAAGTATAATTTGAATATGAAGGATATATATTTCAAAAGTTTTGAAATAAGAATTCGAGAATAAAGTCCAAAGTGATAATTTTCGTAAAGGTAATTAGATTTGAAAATCTAAAATTGAAGATTGAGCCTAAGTGGATAGTGGGAATTGCATATTGTTCGTTGCATCGTAGGCTCAATGAGTCCTATTTGTGGTAGGAGAACTACGTTGGCTTGATCCTGTATCTAATTCGGTATCCAATTGGATAGGGGTACGTAGGCAGTCACAAGTGGAAGTGATGTAACCCCTAAAATAATATAACCTTTTCATGTTTATCTGTTAATGGTTGTTGTTCATCTCGTGTTATTGTATTTTTCCAGCTTACTATCTTATTCTCCATTTGACAAGTTTATTGAGTTAGTAGGATTGGCTATTTATGTCTCTCTTATTAGAGTTGTGCAGCGTTAGATTTATTTGTATTTGGTTTGTATATAAGCACACCTAGTAGATTAAATTGATTAATCTGATAACTTGTAAAAGTGAAATTTTATCCTATACATTTAATAATATTGAATATTTATCAAATATGGTGTATTAAGTTGGTAGTTTTCATTAATAGTTTTAGAATGGATGGATTTTTTGGCAATTTTAACTGGTCCGAAAATAAGGGTCGTCACAATATACTCACTTTGATCCAAAAGAAGTTTTTAAAGCGAAACCCAATGGTTTCGAAAGAGTTACTTTCATTGGTTTCGAAGCTATATTTCTAAGAATTATTAAGTAACACTTTGGCACTTTCAGAAGTTTCATTTTGATTTCAAAAGAGATGATTTAAAGAGCTTCGAAAGGTATGTATTTTGTGTTTTGAAAAGAAGTTTTCAATGCTTTCGAAGGAGTTATCCAAGGGTTTCGAAAGCAATGTTTTAATGTCTTGAAAGCCTTAGTTTTCAAAATAAATAACCCAATCTCATTTTAAAGGAAAAACCATGGCATAAATAAAGTCTTTAGAAATGGTTTTAAGTACGGAGTTTTTGAAGAAGTTTTCCTTGATTAATAGGTTAAAGGGATTAACCAAGTTCTATATAAAATGATTTCAAGGATATTAAACCACAGGTGTTGGTATTATTATGTTATTATATTTGCTTCTTCATACACACACACACACACACACACATACATACATTGTTATGGAAACATATCTGAATTTTGGAGAAAGGCAAAATAACCAGCTAGGTTGACATAGTAATGAATATTAATTAGGTCAACTCCTAAAAGAGTAGAATTGTATCCAAGAGGTCAGGCGGACTAGAATATAGGATGATAAAATATTGATTAAAAAGTTTTTAGAAAGACAGGTTCATAGTAAACCCATGAAAACTATGTATATAAGAAGTTATTGGCAGAGGTCAATAGATTTATAGTAAACCTACGAAAACTATGATTAGATTGAGTTATTTGCAAGGGCCAATTGGTTTGTAGTGAACCTATGAAAACTATATCCGGATTAAGTTATTGACAGAAGTCAATAGGTTCCTAGTCAACCAATGAAAACTAGTATAAGAGAAAAGTTATCGGGATGCCAATAGGTTCAGGGAGAACCCATGAAATAGTGAAGTTATTGGTAGGGGACAATAGGTTCTTAGTGATCCCATGTAAACTATGAAATCGAACAGGGAGTCCATAAACACTAGACATGTTATTAGTAAGCCCATGAGAACTAATAGGTTAATAGTGACCCTAGAAACTATGAATGATATAGATAGTCAAAATGAATGGGGATGGGAAATCCAGAATTGATTTTCTTGTTTTGCGTATCATCATAATATTTTGAATTGCTATGCTTAAACCATTATGGATGCAGGAGCACAGTATATGGTTTTATAAAAAAATTAGGATACTAGTGAAGCGAAAACTCGTTCCCCTAAGCAGTGTGGTCTCGCTAGCTATCTGAATGGTTTGAGATGGTAGATTATTATTCATACCAGGCTTTATGTGTGACTCAATGTTTATGTTTTCCCCTTAAACTCTCTGGTGATCAATTGATTTTGAGTAGTTTGAGGGTTAAGGTTTTCAGGTTCTCTTTAAGACGAATAAGCTTCCGGAGACATGGAAGAGGTAAGCTAGTTAATAAGAGTTCTTTTATATTGCTATGTTTTTTATTGTAAAGGAAATTTTTTTTATTACCTAGATATATACTCTGATCATCCAAGGGGGCATTTTCATATATCGCCATTGGCGTGTGTTGTAATAATTATATTTTATCTAAACGTGATTTGTGTGTTGGAATTATGCAATGAAATTGAAATGTTTTGAAATGGAATGTGAAAGTTCTTTGTTGATTTTAAATTTTTTGGATATCCACGCGTTTCTGCATATCAATGTGTCTAATATTATCGTATTTGGTTGCCGAGGATTAATAAATATGGATGACTGCAACATCCATAGTCGTTAGTTTTGAGCCTCCAAGTAGGGGATGTTACAAGTTGGTATGAGAGCATAGGTTTATGAAAAATCAAAAGAAATTTAAACCTAAAATATTTTTGAAACATAATCCAATGAATCAGAAAATAAGATTAGGGTTTGGGAAAACGCTATAGTAATGTACTTGTATTTGAATACATAGATATATATATATATAGTTAAGTATTCCCCACTCTCCTAGACCGTTCTATATCTTACTAAGGCTCGTATGTAGATTTACGAGAAAGAATATATGAAAGCATGAAATAGAAGAGGAAATCTCGGTGGAGGAAGCACCACAACCAATGGAAATGCTCGACCCACCAGGAGGAACCTCGGTCGACCGACTAATGCTAATAACCAAAATGCAGATGCCTATTTGGGTGCTGGAAGTCCATCAGTAGATATAGGTGCGATGTATTAGTTGTTCATCAATATGTGCAAGAAGGAGTTGCTGCTGGTGTTGTTAGAAATGAGGAGGAGCTAATCATGTGGCTTTAGTTGGGAATAATTATGCTAAGATGACCAGAGACTATACCAGTCTTGGTGGGAAGCCATTCATGGGAACTGAGAATGCCATAGAGGTAGTGATTTGGTTGTCGCACTATGAGCATATCTTTGCTGATTTGGGTTTAGATGATGAGCAGAAGTGAAGGTCGGCCGCCAGACAGTTGCAAGGGTCAACGCTTCATTGGTGTAATAGTGTCATTGTTGGAGTTCCGGAGGAGGAATTGACATGGGCTGATTTTCAAACAAGGTTTGAGCAATATGTCTGAGGTTGCTAAGTCAATGCTGCTGAGGAATTTTTTGGGCCTAGAGCAGGGAGAGATGTCGATTATTGAGTATTCCACTAAGTTTGATTAGTTGCCCCGTTATGGATATAATACTATAGACCCCGGCATCAGAAGAAATGGGAGGTTTATTAAGGGACTAAGGCTCGAGATTGGTAGGGAAACCCTACCATATCTTCGAGATCCTAGTAATGTAGTTGTGGAGATGACAATCCGCCATGAGGAGAAGCTTGTTATTTATGCTAGGGATAAGCCAGATGAAACCCAGGGTTCTAAGGGAAAGAAGAGAAAGTTCTTTGAAGAAGGAAGCCCAGAAGGGAGATGCTGCCAAGAAGGCAAAGGCGGACTTAGTTTGTTTCAAGTGCGATAAGAAGGGTCATTATGCGCATGAATGCCGATCTGGCAAGGGGAAGAAGGTCGTTGATAGGAAGAATGTGAAGTACTTTTATTGTGATCAAGATGGGCATTATAGGAATCAGTATCCAGAACCAATTAGGGCTGACAGAGGAAAGGCCTTTACTATTGGACCAGCACTGCTAGGCCTACTGCAGCTGATAAAGGGAAGACTATGATGGAAAATACGCTTTTGATTCAGAATATACCTGTTAAAGTACATTTTGATACAGGTGGATGGCATTTATTTGTATATCTGTGTTTGTTTGATAGATTATTCTTAGAACCCACCTACCTTGTTACTTTCTTAAGGGTTGCGAATCTAATAGGAGGGTATGCAAGTCTAGGAATGAGATGTTACCAGTTAGAACTTGATTTGTTAGGTCATAAGTTTGCATGCAGTCCGTATGTTTTTTTTATTTTGTAGATTTCGGGATCATTTTGGGTATGGATTGGTTGGGAAAGTATGAGGCTAGGATATCTTGCCAGGATATTGAGATATCACTGAGACACCCTTGTAGTCATAATCGAATCATATTCTCAGTGGAGAATTCTGATTGGAGTGCTTATGCTTTGCTAAGTTCCATGAAAATGGGAGAAATGTTAAGTCAGGTTCGAGTAGCAAGAGAGTTTGCAGATGTCTTTGAGCCAGTCATAGGACTACCACCGAAACAAGCCATTGAGTTTCGATAGATCTTGTGCCAAGAGCTGAACCTTTGAGTAGACCACCTAGTAGGATGACACTGACTGAGATAAAGGAATTGAAGGTGCAGTTAGTGGATCATGAATGAAGGAATTTTATTAGGCCAAGCAGTTCGCCTTGAGGAGTAGCCACGGTGTTCATAAAGAAACTAGATGGGTCGTCGAGGATGTGTACCGACTATCGTAAGTCAAACGAGAGGACGATCAAGAATAAGTATCCTTGCCGAGAATTGACGATCTATCTGATCAGTTATGTAGAGCCAAAGTGTTTTCCTAGTTGGATTTAGCGATAGTTTTCCACCAGTTAAGTGTGGCAGAGGACAGTATTCCTTTGACAGCATCACAGACTAGGTATGTTCATATGATTGGTTAGTGATGTCATTTTGATTAACAATTGCACCTGCTTTCTTTGTGGATTTAATGAATTGAGTTTTTCGAGAGTGCTTGTATAGGATCATTTTGGTGTTTATAGATGACAATTTAGTATACTCTAAGGATGAAAGAGAGCATGGGGATCATCTTAGAGTAGTGCTTGAGATGTTGAGGCAGCATCAGCTAAGGGAAAAGTTTATGAAGTGTCATTTTTGTAAGAAAGAGGTTAATTTTCCTGGTCACATGGTTTGAAAAATGGGCTTGTCTGTCGATCCAGATAAGATTGAAGCTGTGAATAATTGGAAGAGACCAGGGGTAGTGACTGAGATCAAAAGTTTTCTTAGACTTGCTGGAAATTAACAGAGATTCATTAAGGATTTCTTGTGGATAACAGCACCTTTGACTAAGTTAACTAGGAAGGATGTGAAGTTTGTCCAGTCCGACAAATGTGAGGAAGCATTCCTTAAGTTAAAGCATTTGTTGACTAATGCACCTGTATTAGTAGTTCCAGACGAAAACCAAGGATTGGTGGTGTATATCGATGCATGTAGAACTGGATTGGGAGCAATGTTTATGCAGAAGGGTAAAGTTATTGCCTACTATAACATCCCCTATTTGGAGGCCTGAAGCTAAGAGCTACAAATGCTGCAGTCATCCATAATATTAACTTCCGATGACCAAATACGGTAATGTTAATGGTATTCATAATATTAGCATCACATGAATATGAAACAAAATCACAGATTTTAAAAAACATCTTTTCACATTACATTTTCAAAACATGTTCCATATTCAAATTACATAATCCCATCGCTTTCCCAGGTTCAAATAAAATAATTATTAGATAAATACGCCTAGCGTGACGTATGAAGATGCCCCCTTGGTTGATCAGAGTCACTAAATAGTCATACCTGACTTAATACAAACATAGCAGAAATACAACAAAATATAACTACAACTCCTAATTTGCTATCGTCAGCCACCTACGTGTCTCCAGAAGCTTTATTTTCCCACCTACTAAAAACTTGTAAATCCTCAACCATCAGTCTACTTAAATCAATTTTGACTACCCGAGAGTTTAAGGGGGGAAGCATAAACTTTGAGTCGGACATAAAGCTTGTTGTGAATAATGCTATACATATCGGATATACGATATTAAGTGTGACCATGCCGCTTAGTGGAACGGGTATCCTCTCACTAATATCCTTCAAAAACATATCTTTGGAAATCATAATATTGCAACCAAAATTGGTTAAAACTGTAAAGAATTTTATATAAACATACATATTAGGTAACAAATGGATTATCTATCTGAACAATATAGTTTAATTTGGCTTACTACTAACCTTTGGCTGACCTACCAGATAGATACAATGAAAATGGCTTAGTCTATCCCTAACTTATTCTCTCCCAGGGTCGACTGATCCTAAATGGTTTTGCGGGCTCGCCAATGACCTACATTGTGCAAATATATTGATTTTTGTGTGTACATATAATTTTAGTCTTACCTACGAAAAAGCCCTACACACTGGAATTTTGGACTAACTTAGCTAGGGGCTAATAGCTAATGTATAGCGCATGACACTATACCTGTCCCATTTGGTATTCTAATATCCGAGTCAATTTACTTAAATTTCCCTTGGAAACCTTTTCTTCTCAAATTGATTTATAACCTTTAAATCAAACATAAACAAGGTAAATACATACTCTATGCTTTACTCAAAATCACCTTGCCATGCTATATATACTTTACCCAAATCGTTGTTGATAAAAACATTTAAACCTTCGGAAGTACCCCTTCCGATCCCATTGAAAGTATCCCTTTCATAACCAAATAAAACCTTTTCTTTCATCCAGGCCAAAAGGCCAAAACCTTCCTTTCGAAATCATTTACATAAACCTTTCAAATCCATTGAAATACCTTTTCCTTCGAAATCTAAAAACCTTAGACATCCTATCTTTGAAATCTTTAAACATAGTCTTTCGAAACCGTTTGAAAAAGTTTTCCTTTAAACCTTTCAAAACATTGGTTAAACCTTTCGAAACCATTGTTAAAACCTTTCAAAATCATTAGGGAACCATCCCTTAGAAACCTTCCTTAAAAAACATTCGAAAGCATCAAAACCTTAAACCTTTCGAAAGTATTTCGATTCAATTTTAAAACATGTGGGAACACCTTTTGAAACCATTCAAAACCTTATCTTTCGAAACCTTTGGGTTAATCTTTAAAAATCTCTAAGGGTCACAAACAATGGGGTCGAAAGCAACTCTTTCAAAAGCCAGAAAAAAAGTGAAGAAGTGATGGTGTCGAAACCTAGTCAAAAGCGGCAGCTAAGGCTTCGACCTAGTCAAAAGCGGTTGTTCACAAACAAAGACGCAACCTCTTAAAACCATTTCTTTAAACCATTTGACCTAGTCGGAAGCCAACCAAGTCGAAAGCAAAGTAGGTGCATTTTCAATTTAAAGCGAAGTAACTCTTCGACCTCCTTCGAAACCCCTGGTTTCGACCCAGTTCCTTCCGCTTTTGTCCAATTCACTATGTACAAGGTTAATGATACTATGTGCATTGGTTTCAATGGCATAGAGGTGGAACTACTAAGTCAAAAGCTACCTAATCGGAAGTAGGGTGTCGAAAGTGGCGAAACATGCATTTAGCATGAAAAACTGGTTTTTAAACATTTTAAGTAATCTTTTAAACAAACCTGCCTTGTTTGTCAAAATCTTATTGGTTGCTAATTTTTCTTTTCTAAGAGCACTGCCATAATTTCAGAATTAACAATTTAATTTATTTACAAAACAACCCTTCTCCTTTTATAAATATAAAAAACATTTAAGTCTCATACCTTAAATAATTTTATATATTCATCAAAACACTTTGTAAAATTCTACAAAAATTATAGAAAATCCTTTTTAATATGATTTCTAACATATATAAATTTCAGACCCAAACTATTTATAATTTAACCGTAAATTATTTATAACCCAACAAATCATTTTCTTCACTAGAAAATTAATGTAAAATACAAATTAGTTCATAAAATTAAGAAAATTGAAAACCTTCTCTAAAATAACATTTCTGATCTATATCTAAAATCATAAGGCATTTGGATGTCATTGAATAGGGTTTTCACATCAAAACATGTCATAAAATCTTTATGAATAAGCATAACTCATCAACAAGCACATATAAACATTTTGTCCTTCAAAATCAAGGATAAACTATGCAAGATAAATCGGATTTAACCTTAAAACCGAAAACATTTAGACAATTAGAGATCTAGTCATTATTCATCTTTTCTTTGTGATTTAGGTTGTGAGATTTGATCTTGATTAAGGGATTTGATTCTTCCTCTTGAATCCTAGCTTTATCTTCTTCCTCTTGCTTGCTAATGGTGGTCGGCCTTAGATTATATTTTTTCTTGTAAAAATAGAATGAACTTATAAAAGTAATTTCCTAAGGGTTTAGGGTATTATAATGCTTTATTTCCTATTTACCCCTCATGTGCTTGCCTTAACACTTCATTTTTTAGTTCATTTGTTTATTCATTAACATGGCAAGGCTACCCCTTATTAATCACAAACCTCAATCCCCTAATCAACTTAGATTATTTTATTTTATTTAACTAACTAAATTTTCTAAATAATATTACTAAAAATATAGGGTGTTACACCTACGCTTCTCGACAGCTTAGATCGCATGAAGTGAGATATCCTACTCATGATTTGGAGTTTGCTGCTGTGATCTTCGCATTGAAGATTTGGAGACATTATGTAACGACCCGAAAATCCATACCCTTTGAATCGACAATAATCCACACATGTCCGACCCAAAAAGCACCGATTGACGGAAAGTCAAGAGAAAGAAAAGAAGAAAGAAGAAGAGAAGATAAGAAAGAGAGAAGATAGAACCAAATAGAACAATACAGAATCTCACATCGCGGCGGAAAACATATACTATCATATCAATGATATTTATAAAACAGAAACTGTATATATATACACACATCAATCAGAGTCCAACAATCAATCAATAGTTATCTGCTTGAACAATTATAATAACCTATCCTCACAAATGCTGATAATAACAACAACTAAGCACAGCGAATAATCAATAATCAAAACAGATACGCATATGCGAAAGCGAGCTCCAAATATGAAGCAAGCGCCATCCCACCTACTAAACAATCAACAGACAAATGAGAAACATGTATCTATGAAAGTAATATCAATATACAACATATACCAACAACTATATATGCCAATATACAAAAGAAACAAATCCAACCATCAAACATCTATCATCTAACAAACATCCATAACCAAATCAATATACATTCACTTCTTATTAATATTCATTGAATTGATTTTCAATTTAATCACAACTGATTCATTAACATTGGATTTTTCTAATCATTCATTATTCATATTCTGTTAGTTTACTTCCAAATCAAATCAATTCAATTTCATTTCTATTTATTCTTACTTCACTTTCAATTTGAATTCAATGATTTATAGCTTTCATTTTCATTAATTCAACTTCATATGGATTTTTATTCAATCAACTAACAACCATCTAACAATCAATGTATATCCACCACAACCACATTAATTTACTTTACATTCATTCAATTTGATTCAACACTTTTAATTCCAAATTGGTTTAACATTCAATTGACTTTCATTCAATTATTCAATTCTTAGTTTCATTAGCTTTTAATGAATTAACATTTACATCCACTATTCCATATCAATTTACCTACATATGATTGATTATCATTCAATTCATTTATTAATTCAGTTGCTAAATCATTTTACTCCTAAAGTTGAATTTTTATATAACTCAGGTTCACATTCATCACTTTATTAATTTACTTCGATACCCAAAAATCAACTTCATTCAACATCACTTAAGTTATATTTCATTTCAACTTCATTTACCTTCACTTTCACTATACAACTTAAGTTCATCTCTAATTTAATTTATTTAACTTTTACTTAAGTCAAATTTCACTCTGCTATTCAAATTCAGATTTTGTTTTGCTTAACAAAATTGTTTAGCCACTTTAACAATTGGTTTTACTTACCTTATCTCATTTTATATGTTATACAACTTATTTTTATAAACTTCCAAATTCATACTATGTAATCACTTACCATCTTAAGTTTAATTTCGATTTAAATAACATATCTAATCCAATTTAAATCCAATTCAATTTATTTAATCTTCCTTTAGTTAAATTTCAAATCATATAATTAACTTACTAACTCAAATTCCTTTCAACTTTACTAAAGTAAATTCTTACTTCATACTATAAGTCCAAAACTTATTTTACTTATATTTATCAATAACAACTTGGATTTTAAATCAAATTTGTTTATCAAATCAAAACTTCAATTTCAATTTACTTTGGTAGTAAATCTATCACACAGAAACTCTAAAATGATAATGATGATGCTGTAGTCATCACCCTTATTATTTCCCAGCAATAGTAGTGGATTCAGTGCTTATATACTTTTAAAGAAATCTTTTTTTATTACTTACAAATCACATTTACAAATCTATACTTATATAATTTCACTATTTCAGTTTACTTACATAAGATTCATTCCAACTTCTTTTATTTTATCTAGATTTAAAATAATATAACATTTTTTACTTTTGAAAAATAACTTCAAATATAAACAGGATTCAAATTTTCAAATGCTTAGTTTAAATCCATTTCATTTACGACTTATATTTATAAATATATTCATATGGTTTCACTTCTTATATATAAGATTATTTCACAATTGTAAATCGTATTAATTATAGTTCCATACTTATAATTCATTTGCTTATATAATTTCATTCTTTTACAATTGTTGTCTTCAATTAAGATTATTCAAATATTTTTTTATTAACTCATATATATTTACATTTTCAAACAATTCATTTATATACACTTTAATAATTCCTGAAAAATTATTTCTTTACATAAGAAATATAATCGAGGTAAAATTATTTCATTTACCCAATTTAAAATGATACTATGTCGACTTGCCTCGTTTAAGTGTTTGGAAACCCCTATCGATAATATGGCACCCCACATCACGACCAAAATTCACAAACAGCTCAACGGATAAGCAAACACAAATAAAACATTTTATATTCACTAACAAATATGCGCTCATATATATAATACACTCAAAATTCAATCTAGGGTGCTACTGTCTCTATCTATATTCAGTACACACCAAAGCTTAGGAATATACAAAATCTAAGCTCTGATACCAAATGTAACGACCCGAAAATCCATACCCTTTGAATCGACAATAATCCACACATGTCCGACCCAAAAAGCACCGACTGACGGAAAGTCAAGAGAAAGAAAAGAAGAGAGAAGAAGAGAAGAGAAGAAAGAGAGAAGATAGAACCAAACAGAACAATACAGAATCTCACATCGCAGCGAAAAATATATAATATCATATCAATGATCTTTACAAACTAGAAACTGTCTATATATACACATCAATTAGAGTCCAACAATCAATCAATAGTTATCAGCTTGAACAGTTGTAATAACCTGTCCTCACAAATGCTGATAATAACAACAACTAAGCACAGCGGATAATCAATAATCCAAACAGATACGCGTATACGAAATGAAGATCTCCAGCTCTCCCGCTGAAGCACCAAAGCATAACCTGTAAATATACTCGGTTTGACCCAAGCATTGAAAGGGAAGAACGCTCGGATCAGTCTGGTAAACTAGCGTGAGAAACACACTCAACTGAATTTATTATATTACCAAACTTTTCCTTAGTTTTCAAAATAGAAGTATCCCGTAAGACAAGTCCACACATAAACACGGACATGTTTTTACCTTACGATAACTAAAACATTTCATATCAAATGTCATGTTATATTATAGTAGTGTCTACTATATACAAACAATATTAATCATAGCCGAAATTGGTACATTGATTAAATTCCAACATATAGCCCAATTGGGTAATACAGTCAAAATGGCAAGCACGTAGTGGAGTTTGGATTTCCATACAAATGACCAGGTGAAGGAACTACCTTCCGAAGGGGTGCACCTCTAGATGGATATCCCGAGGCACAGAACATCTGCCCTCTACCAACACAAGACCGGCCCACCTCTATAACTAGATGGTACCGAATAAGTCATCCTCCGGTCGTTACCGACCTTTACCGAGGGCCCTCTAGCATACAAACCACAATAATCAGATATACGATGTCATAGCATGCAAAGATATATCTAGAAGAGGATGATCATATCCTACTTAGGAATGACCCACTTAGCCTTGCCACATCTAACCCTGTTTTGGTCATTTCTGGTTGATGAGGCTAGAGGTAACGATTACCTTTCACAAAGCACAATCACGTCACTTAGAATGCCACACGACCATTTCGTTGACTACTAATTTCCTTCCACAAAAATACAACCCTTAAGCTCACGTCTCAAGGAGGGTGTTAAGCTAAGAGAAGTTGCCTTCTCCACCACCACTGATGTACGTTTGTAGAAACCAATGTACGTAATCTGTAGAAATGCAATGTCAGGCAAACATCCATAGAAGTTGTCCAGGAACAGGACAAACCGAAGGTACTTTCCCACCACTTCCTGTCGGAAGATCCCTAGGATTAGTAGCGAATAGTCCTCGCATTGGATATTTCATAATAAAGAGACCACTGCTACTGGATGTATATTGGGATTTTAACCCCAAACGATCAACAAGCAGTCCCCCACTATGAAAATCCGGAATATCAATATCATCACAAGAAACCTGCACAATCGTCGCATATACGTTGGTCCGAAGTGGTTTTCAGATAAATCTGATCTCGGTCTCTTCGCATCAACAACGCAAAAGCGTTTCTCAACCTCACGTGGAAACTAAGTCTCATAGACTTATCACGTCTCCAACTTTCAACTTGTTATCCTTCGGGCCAAGAAGGAAGCTCGATAGACTAGAGTAATACTCCGCACTATACGAATCATCATCCTCAACACAAACGATAATCAAGCCTACACAGAAGGCTACGTACTAAGTGTACGACTAAATAGTTCCCACATCAAGTCGAGGAACTAAAATTTTGGCCAGGTTTGATAGTCGGTTATTTAACTATCAAAACAAACAAACAAAGATTCAGCACCATATACAATCACTAGGCCCTTTTAATTAATTCCCTTGCCAAATATTCACTTCAAATTGTCTTTAAAAGATATAATCTTCAAAACCATTTCAACTTCTATATTGGAAAACATTTCCAAATACTTATTTAATAATAAATAATTCACAAATCTCTTTATTTTCAATACTTAGAAAATATTCAATATACTTAAATCACGATTAAGTATATATTTTGTTCTTTAAGGAAAACATACTTGTTAAGTACATTTATTTGGGTTAAAACGAATGTTGCATAAAATATCGTTACGACAACCCAAAATCACTAGTATAGGGATTCAAAAATAAGATAGGTATATAAATCCCAATACTATACAAAAACATTTCCTTTCGAAAATCATTTACTATAACAACAGTGTTAAAGTCCATCATTTCCTTATTTCCCGAAAACGTCTATTTCAACAATGAATGTTGAAATCTATGGTTTCGATCCTTAATACATTTTAAAACAACTTTAAATCTTTTTAATTCCATTTAAAATATCGCTTCCCAAAACATTTCTTCAATATATTATTCACTGTCCAAAATCGTGAATATAAATCGTTTACCAAATTCATCACTTCTACATATTTAATTAAAGGATCATCCACTGTCCAAAATCGTGAATATATCTATTTTGATAAGCTTTCATATTTACATATCAAATTCAATTGATTTTGGATTTATAAAACAATGTTTATAATTTCCATTTCTATTTTATAAAACTTCAATTTATAAATCTCTTTTATTAACCAATTCCATTCATCTCATTCATATGCCAAATCCAATTTATAAGTTAATTACTTATAAATCATTTTGTACAAAATCTATTTATTTTATAACTTCACAATTCATAAATCTATAAATTTCACTCACTTATGAAATCCATTTATACTTCATTTTAACACTTATAAAAACTCGTTTTATAATTCCAATATTTTAATTTATAAAATATAGATTTTATAAATCTTTTATATAAACCGTTTATAATAAATAAAAAATTTCAATTTAAACCATTTTACAAAATAGTTAACTTCACATTCCAAAAATCATATTCTGGTTTTATTTCATAAAAACCATAATTTTTATAATATTAAAATTACAACGTTTATTTATTTAAAATAAATCAATTCATTTAACACTTTAAAATTGACAAAACATCGATTTCCAAAATCATTTTGAAAATCCTTTTTAAATTTCTAAATTACCACTTTAACATTTTTAAAACTCCAAAATAGGCCCAATGCTGCAACGGCACTAAATACATCAATCACAACATCCAAATATCATATATCATATGATAACAGAATATATCAAAATACTTGTAAATAAATAAATACGGGTAGGAATCCAGTTGGATCCCTCCAACCTGTCACCTGCAACAAATATGCATATTAGAATATGTGTACGATGTCCGCTTTAAGGAAGACGCGTGTACAAAGGGTCATCCGCTCATATACACGGAAACGTATAGGGTCATCTGCTCCACTAGGCTGGAATATATCCAAATACTAATCAATATATCATATATCATCCAAAAAATTGCCAATCATCATATAATAAATTATTTCTCACTTGTATAAAAATATCAGTGAGTCAGAAAGAGTGAGCTGTACTCACATTGCTTCCAGTAGCAGTTGCAGTATTTTGTTTTCGAATAAAATTAAACGAGCGTTTAATTTTATCCAAAATTCACACTAGCTCCAATCAACTCCAAACCAGCTCCATCACGTAGTGTTCGTCCATAAGATTCCAACGCAATTCGTTTCATGCGAAACGGACCTTGTATGAAAAAGTTGTAGTGTTTTAAACATTCACGAATTAACTTATAATTAAGTTTCAGTTTTCTTTTATATTTTTAAACCTATATTTCTCTAGGTCGTTAGATTTCACGCCTCAAAATCCAGGCTGATGCTTTGTTTCTTCTCCACGTTCATTTCCAGGAGATGATGTACGAACAAAACCCATAGCCGCCCCCTTACTTCCAATTACCGCGATCACCTCGAGTATCCACACAACGATCAGAGACCATGGTTTGAAAGCCCTTCGCCTCCTCTATCAATGCCGCAAAAACCACTAAGCTCGGTCGTGATACTACCTTGAAAAATGCATATAAACGCATGACATTCATGGCCCATTTGCCGATGATCCATCGCATTATTTTCAATCATTACCGTTGATTTCGTAGAACTTGTCGTGCTCTACATTTTTCATATAGAAGGATTTTCGTAATAGTTAATAGATTAGAAGAAATCGAGGGGAGAAGAATCGAACTTTTTCGGCCATTGATTATAAGGCGGCTAACCCTAGCTCTCGTTAGGGTTTTGAGATAGTGAAAAAGTTTGGCCTTTTATAGAAAATTTGACGACACTATTCACCCGAAATTTTTTCGAACTCCAAACGAAGCATGCCGCCTGGCGTTTATAATGTTTTACCCGTATTCCGAATGTAATGGAATATATATCGAGAGTCAATTCGATCGTATTTGAAAGATAAGTTTTCGAATTGAATTATTTAAATTTAAATTTCATTTAAACCAATTTCCTACGCGTTAGCTTGCCCCGGACAAACCGTAAATCCGATTGACACGAAATTTGACATAATATAATAATATAACATTACGGATCCGACGAAACTAATTTCGCCGAAATCCGAGACTGTTTGAAAAAAGGCTATTTTTACTTGTCAATTAAATATTAAAATATTCAATTTTCTGAAATTTAACTTTTAATTCTATTTTAAAAGTTCTCTAACATCATTTAAATTCAACTAGAATTTATTATAACTTTATAAATCATTTTTATTCACAAAAATCCAATTTATAATTATTTCAGCAATTCTAAATATTAAATTATCAATTAAATTATCCAATTAAATCTAGATATTCGAAATATAAGTTATTCAACTTATAAAATTTACTTGTGCATATTTAAAATTAATTAAATATATGAATTTCAAATGACTGAAATTCTGAGTCGTTACACATTATCTCTTAGGGGAGAGATTTGTGTTATACATGGATCACAAGTCTTTAAGGCATTTATTCTCTCAGAAGGAGTTGAATACGAGACAACTGAGGTGGTTGGAGTTTTTGGCTGCTTATGATTTCAGCATAGAGTATACACCAGGGAAAAGTAATTAAAATAGTTGATGCTCTTAACAGAAGACATCAAAATGTGGTGTTAGCTATGTTGGCAGAGTAAAGGATTTAGAAGGTTTGACTATTTGTAGTGTGTAGTTAAAATTGACTGCTGGTTATAGTCAGAGTACCTTCATGTTATTCTGTTTAGAAGTTTAACAGCATTGATCAAAAGGATTGCTTCTAAGAGAAAGTGGATATAGTATTAACTAAGAGGACTAGAAGGCTTGAGGTTGGAACTGATATCAATGATCTAAAGAATTTTAGTCTTGACCAGAGAGGATGGTTAAGAAAGAAGGGATGGTTGTGTATTCCAAATGTGGAGGATTTAAGGAAAGAAGTTCTTGGAGAATTTCATCAGTCCAAGTTTACGATTCATCCTATAGGGACCAAGATGTACCAGGATATGAAGAGGAGCTTCTATTGGAAAGGTATGAATAGGGATGTTGGCTTGTAGGTTGGGCAATATGCAAACTGTCAACAAGTGAAAGCCGAACATCAGAAGCCAAGTAAGTTGCTTCAGCCTTTAGAGATTTCAGTTTGGAAATGGGATTCAATATCCATGGACTTTACAGATGGGTTGCCAAGGTGAAATAGAGGAAATGAAAGTATATGGGTCATGGTGGACAGATTGTCCAAGAGTGCCCATGTCATTCTAGTTAAGTCAACGAGGATGGCACCTGTTTTAGCTAAGTTGTTCATGAAGAACATAGTTAGACTACATGGAGTTCCTAGTAGTATAGTTAGTGATAGAGATGCTTTGTTCACTAGTGAACTTTGGAGGAGTCTACAGGATGTATTACATACCAAGCTTAAGATGTGTACTGCATATCACCCTCAGACGGATGGGCAGACAAAGAGAGTCAACAAGGCAATCGGGGATTTGTTGAGAGCTTGCGTATTGGACTTTAGTGGATCTTGGGAGGATCACCTACATTTGGTTGAGTTTTCTTATAATAATAGTTATCAGACTATTAAGGAATGGCTCCTTTTGAAGTTTTGTATGAAGGACCATGCAAATTGCCAGCATTTTGGTTGGAGACTGGAGACAGATTACTCTTTGGTCTAGATTTGATTAGAGAGGCGTCAGCGAAGATTGAGTTGATCCGAGGAAGGATAAAGGAAGCTCGGTCCAGACAAAAGAGTTACCCAGATAAGAGGCGTAAAAGCCAAGAATTCTCATCTGTAAACAAGGTTTTCTTTATGTTATCACTGATGAAGGATGTGGTATGATTTAGAAAGTCGGGGAAGCTAACACCAAGATATGTTGGTCCATTCCAAATTATAGAGAAGATTGGAAAGCTTGCATACAGAGTAGAGTTGCCGAGCAGTATGGCAGGCGTCCATAATGTGTTTCATGTGTCTCATCTTCGCAAGTATGTGCACAGTCCAGAGACTATTATTCCTCCGATAGGGTTGGAAGATTTGACAGTAGAGCCTATTTTGACTTTTGTTAGACAACTAGTTCGTGTTGTAGCGAGAGATGAGAAAAGATTGAGAAACAAAACTGTCAAGTTGGTGAAAGTTCAATGGAGTGACAACGAGAAGGACTGTACTTGGAAGACAGAAGACAGGATTAGAGATACTTATCCTGATCTGTTTTGAGGGTATGTCTACATTAGATTTATATAGATATTTTCTAGTCAAGTTGGCTAGTATGGTTGTTAGGAGTTGTTACAGATTATTGTTATGTTTAGTATTTAGCCCTTACTAAATTTGGAGGACGAAATTCTTTAAGGAGAGGAGCCTGTGACATTCCTAATTCTGGGTAACATTTTTTAGGAGGTTTAATTAGAAAAATTAAGTAGAATAATGTAAGAATTAAAATGATAAGGAGATTGAGATTTGAATAAATGATAAGAAGGTCGTGCTTAGCAAATTAAATGGGCTTAAGAATGGTTTGTAAGTTAATTAAATTAACAAGGGCTTATTAGGAATGTATCCACGTCTTATATCCACATATCCATTCATTTTCACTTTTACTTTCATTTAATAAAATCAAATGTAAAACCTAAAAGAAATAGCCGGTAATTACTAGGAGAAAAGAGGAAGAGAAATTTGACCAAAAGCTAAGGATTAAAGCTAGGGGAAAATTAGTCTACAACAAATCTCAAAGTCCTCAAGGTGAATAATAATTTATACCATCTCTATTGTGTTTATAATCATTTGTTTTTAGGTTTAAAATTATTTTCGCTTTATTGATGACTTGGATGATGATATGCTTGGATTTATAACATGTTTGATTTAAATCAAATTGTTTATATATGGACTTATTTGGTTTTTAGGGTAAAATCGATTGTAAATGATTTCTAATGCGATGTTAAAATTATACGTTATGGAAAATATGATTTTAGAGATGATTTTCAATTTTTTAATTTTCCAAGCTACGGAAAATTTAATATGAATTTTCAAAGGAAAATATGTATAATTGGGTATGAAATTTTATTTCGGTTATTTCAGGATGAAATTGGATCTGAAATTTTTATATGTTAGACAACATGTTGAAATTGAATTTCAGTAATTTTTGAGGACTTTTTCAAAGTGATTCACTAAGGAGATTAAATTATTTGAGAAGAAGGATTTAATTGCGTTATTGGTTTTGTTTAATGGAAGTGCTTAATTGTTAAATTTTCATTGATTTTGATCTGTAAATATGCGGCAGTTATTTTGTAATGGGTTGGGAAAGTTTTAAGGCAACCAATTAATGGATAACAAATAGGCGGGTTAGTTATAAAGTAATTATTATAAATAGCTTTACTTCAGCTTTACACATAAAATTTGGTTAGGCGTCTTTCAAAAGCGCCTATCGACTCCTATGCTTCCACTTCGACTCAGTCGAAACTTACTTAGTCGAAACCTACTAAAGCCAAAACCAATACTCATGGTATTGGTACGAAGTGGATTGTAGAAAGGCGGAAGGCATTTTGGCAAAAGCCTTGCTTCCAATGGGGTCGAAACCTTTGCTTTGCTTTCAAATGTTAAGTGCCCGCTTTGTATTACTAAAAGCTTTAGAAGGAGTAAAAATATATGTTTTCAAAAGTGGTTTCTAAATAGCTTAGGGTTTCCATCTTATATTTTGAAGTATAAGCTTTCAAATGAGTTCCTTTATTTACAAAACAATACTTTCGAATGAAGTGGTTCCGACCTAGTCAAATCCCTACTGCCATTTCTTTTGCCCTCTGAGTGTATTGAAGTCATCAATGCTTTCGAAGGCTAGCCTTTGTTTTAAACTTATACTAAGCCACTTCCTAAAGGATTTCGAAAGGGTTCAAGGGTTTCAAAGGAAATGGCTTTGAAATAGGGTTTCAATGCTATCCTTTAGAGTTTTACTTAAAGGTTTTGAGCTTTTGAAGAGATGGTTCCGATGACATCAAGTTTTCCCCAAACAATTTTGTATAAGATTAAGGGTTTCGAAAGAGATACTTTCTTATATATTCACTTTAACCTAAAAGATATTTTTAAATTGAAAACAATGGTTTCGAAAGAGTTACTTTCATTGGTTTTGAAGCTATGTTTCTAAGGATTATTTAGTAACACTTTGACACTTTCGGAAGGTACATTTTAGTTTCGAAAGAGATGATTTAAAGAGCTTCGAAAGGTATATATTTAATGTTTTAAAAAGAAGTTTTCAATGCTTTCAAAGCATGTTATCCAAGGGTTTCGAAAGCAATGTTTTAAGGTTTCAAAAACCTTAGTTTTCAAAACAAATAATCCAATCATATTTTAAAGGAAAAACCATGGCGTAAATAAAGACTTTGGAAATGATTTTAAGTATGGAGTTTTTGAAGGAGTTTTCCTTGATTAATAAGTTAAAGGATTAACCAAGTTTTGTATAAAATGAATTCACAGATATTAAACCACCGGTGTTGGTACTATTATGTTATTATGTTTGCTTCTTCATATACACACACACACACACACACATATTCACATTGTTATGGACCCATATTTGAATTTTGAGGAAGGGCAGAATAACCAGCTAGGTTGACTCAATAGTGAATATAAATTAAGTTAACTCCTGAAAGAGTAGAGTTGCATCCATGAGGTTAGGAGGACAAGAATATAGTATGATAAAATATTGATTAAAGAAGTTGTTAGGAAGACATGTTCATAGTAAACCCATGAAAACTATGTATAGAAGAATTTATTGACAGGGGCCAATAGGTTCATAGTAAACCTATGAAAACTATGATTAGATTGAGTTATTGGCAGGGGGTTATAGGTTTGTAGTGAACCCATGAAAACTATATCTAGATTAAGTTATTGATAGAAGTTAATAGGTTCCTAGTCAACATATGAAAATTAGATAAGAGGGAAGTTATTGGGGATACCAATAGGCTTAAGGAGAACCCATGAAAGAGTAAAGTTATTAAGAGAGGCCAATAGGTTCTTAGTGATCCCATGAAAACTATGAAATTGGACAGGGAGTCCATAAACAATAAATAGATTATTAGTAAGCCCATGAAAACTAACAGGTTAATTGTGACCCTAGAAACTATAACTGATACTGATAGTCAAAGTGAATGAGGATGGGAAACCCAGAATTGGTTTATTTGTTTGCACATCATCATAATATGTTTAATTGCTATGTTTTAACCATTGTGGTTGCAGGAGCACAATATATGGTTTTATGAAGTTTTTAAGATACTAGTGAGTGGAAAATCTGCTCCGCTAAGCGGCGTGGTCTTACTAGATATCTAAATGGTTTGAGATGGTAGATTATTATTCATACCAAGCTTTAGGTCTGACTCGAAGTTTTTATTTTTCCCTTAAACTCTCGGGTGCTCAATTGTTTTTGAGTAGTTTGAGGGTTAAATTTTTCAGGTTCTCTTTAAGATGAATAAGCTTCCGGACACATGCAGGAGGCAAGCTAGTTAATAAGAGTTATTTTATTCTGCTGTGTCTTTTATTGTAAAGGAAATTTTTTTATTGCCTAGATATGTACTCTGATCATCCAAGGAGGCACTTCATATGTTGCTCTTGGCGTTTGTTGTAGTAATTATACTTTATCTGAACGTGGTTTGCGTGTTGGAATTATGTAATGAACTTGAAATGTTTTAAAATGGAATGTGAAAGTTGTTTATTCATATAATTTTTTTACATGTCCATGTATTTCTATGTATCAATGTAACTAACATTATCATATTTGGTCGCTGAGGATTAATAACTATGGATGACTGCAGCATCTGTAACCGTTAGTTTTGGACCTCCAAGTAGGGGATGTTACAACATCCTAAATAAAATTTTAGTCAAGATGTGGCAATGGATAGTATATTTATTAATTGGGGTCTTAGTCCAAAAAACATATTGTTATAAGCATGCATTGAGAATGCGAAGGCGGTTTTCATAGAAAAGAAGATCGAGAAATTTTTGATAAGATTTGAAGAAAGGTATAAAAATATTTTTCTCAACATCACTCAGATTGGAGGAAGATTGTTTTCTTGAGGAAAATTTATGGACAACTAACATGAAGTACATGGTCGTGTCGTAGCTACCGCACGCGAATGAGGTAACCCTTAAGTGGATATTATGTTAGTTAGAATGATCTTAGATTATAACTCGAATGAATATGAAAACTTTTACAGTTATGGTTAAATAAGAGTATAGACCAAACTTTCATTTGTGTAACTTAGAATAGAACCATATAGACTATAAACATGATATCTAGGTACCATGATTTTTGATAGTTTGGAAAACGGCCCAAAAGTAAAGAGAAATGAGTTGAGTTTAGCCGAATTGGAAAAGAAGTTCTGTTGTTTTTGATAGTTAGGAAATCATAATTTGGATAGACATGAGGAAAATGGAGGTATAACAAAGGGCTAAGTAGAAAATACATAAAAAGAAGTACATTTTACCATTGAGTTATCCCACTTGGTATTTAGGCGTTGAGATGAGGCACATCGCTGATAGAGTTAAGACAATATGTTATGCATTGGACGATTTATGGAGCTGTAGTTAGTAAGAACATAGTAATGCTTAAGTTGTTTAGCGAGGTGCAAGATGACACCATCTGGGTTAGTAGCAAGGATTTTATTAAGGTAACCAGTAAACATATAATTGAATTGGAAATTATGTCAGTAGTGAAAATTGGTCAGTGTAGTCAAGATTCAATTAGTAGAAGGGCAAGGACTGCACTTGAGAGATAAGAAGTAAGTACTTACAAGAGGTATATGGGGTAGGCCATGGAGTTGAGTCCATGTAGAGTCCGTGGAGCCGAGTCCATGGTAGAGAATAGACAGGCAGAAAATCCATAAGGAGTAAAGAATGCAGTTTTATTATTGGGAAGCCATCATTAGGTACTTGTGGAAGTGTCCATGTGGTGTAGCTGCCGTAGTCGAGACATTTTTAGTTTGAAAAGCATAGATTACCTTTATATTTAGGTTCTAATTTAGTAGGGACCACTGGATGGTAGGAACGGTGGCAACATTTTAATAGAACATGTTTTGGATGATGGGTTTTTTTTGCTAATGGATGTTTTTAAATGTATTGTTTGGATTATATTTGACTACACGTCTATGGCAGTATATCCTTTAGGTAGTACACACACTTACATTATCTCTTATTTATTTTCTAACTGCTAGATAGCATACGTATGGATGTTTAATTATTATTTGCTAATGGATGATTTGAATATAGATGTTGCATATGTTTGGATGATTGTGCATTCATGTAGAATTATCAATATGCCATTTAGGATGTTGCATACATTCGATGCATAACATGAGCATTTCGCATAAATAAGAGATCGATTGAATCAGTAGACCGACAACTCTTTTGCATTAGTATAGGTTCATGTGCATTTCACGTTGCATATATTTACATACTACATTAGAAATCTTAAGGACTGTGATTGCTCGTGGATGATGGTGGAGTATATGGTTGTATTCTTGGTTGTTGTGTGAGTTACATTTCTCCTTTCTTTAGGATTTCGAGGACGAAATCCTTTTTATAAAGGGAGAATGTAAAAGCTTAAAAGTGTACGTAAAATTTAACAAGAATTTAATGGAGATTTAAAAGAAAATTAAATTAAAAAAATGAGGAGTTAAAAGAAAATTTTCACAAATGCCCGAATTTGACTATGAAATTTGCACAATTGTGTTCGTTGCGATTTTTCGGACGATTTTCATACATAACTTGTCATAATCCAAGTTAGTATGAGAGAATTATGAGCGACAAAATAGTAAATGAAAAATATAATTATAAATTAAACAAGGTCAAGTCGACTCATGCTTGGGATAGGTCGACCGGTGGCGGTGGACCCAGGCCTAAGGGCGTTCGACCCGACCCTTGTATTTTCGGTTTATTATCATTCCAAGATCGGACGAATCAAAGTTATGGATGATTGCTTAAGTGTAAATTAAGTGAAGTGTGGTCTGGATGGCTAGCTAAGTTTATTTAATGGCCCTTGATTCTAAGTTAACCCTACATATTAGTCTCTAATTTAAAACCTAAAATTTTATTTAGCCGTTCAATAACCTATGCCGCTAAATTTTCTACTAAAACCCTAATCTCTCAAACCTAAGAATCAAAATAAACCCAAATCCCAAATCAAATCTAAAGCAAAATTAAGGAGGAAAGCAAGCAATCAAAGGGGAAACTAAGGAGATCTAGAGGAGAGCTATTGATTGGAGGCTAGTTTTCTAAGATCTAGAGCTTAGGCCAAAGGTGAGTGGGTACAAATTAATAATTTGATTAACATAATTGATTATAAAATTATTCTACATGACTAAAAAACTATGAACCCTAGATTTAAACTTGTTAAATTTAATTGAAATTGTCTAAACCCTAAATCCTAAACTCCAGAATTTAATTTGTAATTGAATTAGGGAATTTGTTAATTTGACACTTGCTAATGCTAGATTGAGAAACCTAAAGTAAAATCCCTAATTGAATTGAAACTAGAAACATAGATGACATTAGAAAAATTAGGGTTAATTATTGGGAAATTAAGGTTAATTTAAGTTATTAATCGTACCATTTAACAACGTTAATAAAATAATTAATCGGCATTGAAAAATCAATAAACCTTAACAAAAATAACTTGAACGGTCGTCCCTAGGTAGCCTAGGTCGACCGGTAATGGTAGACCTTGTGTTGTTCTGGGTCAATCGTCCAGGTTAAAAATTGGCAAAATGAACTTTGGCCTTAGGCCCAAATTGAATAGATAAAAATTATGTAACTTAACTGGAAATTATTTAATTAGTGAATTGATTTGTTGGACTAATTTGGGCTAAGTTACATGAATGAGGGGATAGGGATATTCGTTCCCCTATCAAAGTTGGTTAGGGCGATGTATTTCACAATGTTTAATGTGGTGCAGACGAATGTATTTCATGATAGGTGATTTAGTATAGGCTATGTATATCGCAAAAAGGGAGTCGATTAGGGTGATTTATTTCACATAGGCTTAAGGGCGAAACATACAGGTGGGTGCAGCACTGGCGGGAATGCTTCCTGGGAGAGCTCAGTACTAACAGAAGATCCAAGTATGCATGCTTTCTTCTGTAACATGGTATGAGTGGACACCGATATAGTACAATAAGTGGTTATTGGTATCAAGTAAAGTAAGGTAGGCTCGGTACTAATGAGTGTTCATATATGGTGGGCCTCGATGCAGTACAATAAGGTGCATTTTTCCACTACGATCAAGAGATGAACATGGGTGCATACGATGAATCACTATGCGAGTTTGCATTTTTGATGTTTTCCTTCTCCAAGCGTAGTGTTGATGTATTTATGATAGGAGAGTTATTCCACTTTTGGCCGATTGTTAGTGTGAGTTCGATTAGTAGGTTAGACCTATTATGTTAGATAAGAATCCTTAGTATTAGACCTTAGGAGTTCACGTACACTAGATTGCACTCTATATCACTTAGAGTAGATTTTAGGATCGGTTGCACTTAATCATCTTATTAGTCTTATTCTCATTACCATACTTTTGTCTGATCCATCCCCTTCTCTTCATTTTCCCCTATCACGAGATGATAGATTAACATTTGATTGGACATAGTATGTGGAGGAAGGAGCTTCACGTTAGAGTTTCCCATATCATTTATTGTTCTTCTTATAGTTTTCCATTATTCATAACGTTGTAAAATTGTATTGTAACTTGGAAAAAATGTATATGTAAATCAAGTACTTTTCGAAGTTGCTTTTGTAAAATGTCTATTTTTTACATTTATATTTTAATTTCTTCCGTTGTATGATATGAAAGTGTAAAATGTCTTAGCACTCTATCTCTATAATTATGTTCTGTAATCTTTTGAAAACCTAACAGCTCGTATTTCTCGGCATGTTTCGTGTTTGGAAGTGCGGGTTGGTACACACTATTTGCTGGGAGAACAATTCGAGTTGTTTATAGATCATAAGTCCTTGAAGTATTTGTTCTCTCAAAAGGAGTTGAATATGAGACAACGGAGACGGTTGAGTTTCCAGCAGTGTATGACTTTTGATTTGAGTATACGTCGTAGAAAGGAAATAAAGTGGCAGATGCACTTAGTAGAAAACATAATATTGTGGTGTTAGCGATATTATCAGAATGGAATGATTTAGAGGTATTAGCTTTGTGTGTAGTAAGAATGAGGTTGATGGCTAGTACTAATCAGTGTACCATGATGATTTCTTGTCTAGAGGGTCACCGATATTGATTGAAAGAATTGCAGAAAGGCAAAGGAATGATCCAATATAAGTCGGTCGGATATGGAGAATTAAAGTGGGTATTGAGATTGATGAATCAAAAGATATTGACTATCATTTGGAGGCATATTCATTTAGTTGATAGAGATGCGTAGGAGTTGATTAAAAAGACAATCAAGTTAGTAAAAGTTTAGTGGAGTGATGATAAATGAGACTATACTTGGGAGACAGAAGATAGGGAGGCTTATACCAATCTATTTTGATTGTATGATGTATTATTGTATGGACTATTGACTAGTAGTAATGCTAGTATTATTGTTTTATGTGATGTGACCCATGTTAGTATGATGATATGGTTGTTGTTGTTTTCCTCATTAAAATTTTGAGGAAGAAATTCTTTAAGAAGGGGAGCCTGTAACACCCTTTATTTTATGTGTTAGCATATAATATAAACTAATTATGGGGTACTTAAATGTGAAGTTATGAAATGTGGTATTTGGCGTAAAAATCAATTAATTAGTTAGGCCGTTAAACAATAAAATAAAGAGAATGTTTTAGTAAGAAATATAAAAACTTGAGTGAGGAATGGTAAAAGAGAAAAAGAAAATAACACATCATCCTCCCTTTTTTTGTGTTCATTTCATTTCATTCATTACGGAAAACAAAAGAAAAGAAGATAAGGTCGGCCACCATTAGGAATCAAGGGGAATTCAACAATAAAAGAAGAATAAGAAAAGAAAGCTAAGGCAAATTACATCATTTTCACCAAGATTAAGGTGAATAATATGCATGCATCTCATGATTTTTGTGTGTCTTAAATTGGGTTTGATGTATATCCAAGTTTTTGGCTGTATATATCTTGCATATAGATCGAATAATCTTGGATATGGATTCATGGGTGTTCGAATATTAATTATATATTTTTTAAAATTTTCCTAAAGGGTATTAATGTAAAAAACTAAGTTTTAAATCTCCAAATGATCTAAATCTTTGACACGATGTTCGAATTATTATTTTAGAGATGGATTTTAAATTTCATAATTATTGGAATTAATATGGAATTATTATGAATTTTCTAAGTGAGAAAATTCTTAAAATTTGAAAAATAATTATTAAGAATACGAAAAATAATAATTTTGGTTCGAATTTTTATAGAAGGTAAATGACAAAAGTGACTTTTGGTGAATTTTTTGCATTAATTTTCTATTTATATATATTATTTAATGAAGGAAAGCATTAATTAATTAAAGGGGAAAATTAATTAATTGCTTAATTAATTAATTAAGCTGGTAATAATTTCAGAAAAGAGACTGAAAAGATAAGGCAATTAACCAGTTTCTTAAGAGGGTAATAAATTAGTTTTAAATTTAATTAAAATAGTTCCATTGAACCATTGTTGACAAAGTAAAACATAACACACAAGACTAAATTTTCCACTAAGTCAAGAAAAACCGTGCATGAAAGCTTAGGACAGAAAAGTGGACACCTCATGGGGACCTAATATTTTAGTAAATAATAGCAGCAAAAATAAATAACACATGAGAAAGATGGATAGTGGGACAACTTCAATATTACTGCACACGAAAGCAACAAATAGAAATGACATGGAGGCTCCACGCATGAAATGTATACTTAGCACAAAAATTATAAAATAAGGGGAAACTCACGAATTAAGACAATATATAATTCGTGAATGGCCGCAAAGTGATAACACACGAAGGCAAAAACACAGTACATACGAGGACAAATAATACACATGCACGCGAAAGCTTAAAGAAGAGAAAAAAAAAGAATATAATAATGTGAACCGAATTATAGTTCACGAATTAGAGAAAAATGCTTATGAAATGTAACAGATCAAGTATTACTCATGAATGCAAATATATATAGCACATAAAATAAAATGAGAAGGGTACAACTTGACAGCACAAGAAAGCTAAAATATGACGACAGCACATGAATGTGAATAAAAGATCCTAAAAGAATGCACGCGAACGCTCAAGTTAAAATGCATGCGATGGCTTCAAATTAGAAGCATGGTGACTTTGGGGATGTTAACATGCAACGACTATTGGCTAAAACATGTAACTTCCTTTATTTTCAGCATGTGATGACTATGAAAACTTTTAAGGTGCGACGGCCTATATTTTAACATGCAAAATTAAGTAAATTTTTATGTCACGATAGCATCTGTATTTGGAAAGTAGGGGATAGCTATTTTATAACACTTGGAAGATTTTCACTTAGGGCTAAATTTTACTTAAATTAAAAAGGTGTGCATAAATTGGCTATCATGTGAGCATACAATTATATGAGTTGATGATGTGTTATATGTTCATCTATATATCATGGTTAGTTATTACTGCGTCTATTAAACCGTAAACATGCTCACCTATACATACATATGTTACCACCTAATATTTTGACCTTCAGGATTTGGTAACTGATGACCTGTTAGGGTTGTTCTAATAGCGGGTATGGTGAGACATAGACTCATGTGTGAGTAGAATTGCATCCAAAAGACCAAGAAGATCAAATTGCATTAGGATGCCTGAACTGACCAAAAGATGTGACACTTTGATATTTCAAAACTAGACTAAGTTGTAAGGGTGGAGACTGGAGAAGGGTTGTGCCCTATCCTCCAACCGTCATCTCCCAGTTGGTTAGATCTACGATTCCATTGTGTGTGGATTAACTGAAAGACATGCAAAATTTGGAGTTACGAAAGAAAGGAACTCGTGGCAGTGACGTTAGCCGTTGTTATTTTTCTGCAGGACAAAAGCTAAGGTTACTTCCTCCTGTAGGACCAAAGATTGTGGTCTGGTTATATTTTGACCCTAATCAGCATGGTCGGTTTCTAGTTAGCCTGAGAAACTAATATAGGTTCTTATTATGTAATACCCTATAAAAATTAGTAATTAGAAAATAATTTATTTAATAATAAAGCTAAAAATGGAAATTCACAAACATTGGAATTTGGTCATAAAAGTTACACCATTGTGTTCTTGCCGATTTTCTGATCAACTTCCATATGGTCGAAGTTCAAATGGAAATATTATCGACACTTGAATTTTTGAATTTAAAATAATTCAAACAAATTCAAAATTTAATTTTGAATAACGTTAATGTGGATATTAAAATAGGTAATAAATAGTTTAATGTTAGGGAAAATTAACATAGGGGAAAACGCAAATGTTAGTGGTCTAAAGAGGAAGCAAATAAAAACAAACAACAACCAATATTCACGTCAAAAATAGCATCGGTCGACCCCTTCCTTTGAGCCATCGACTGCTAGCGGTCGACTACCTAAGGGTAACCGGTCGACCAGTTAAGGTGTGTTGGCTAGGGTTAGGTTAGGCCAAGAACTACCTGGATTTTGTTATTTTAAAACGACTTAAATTCTACGGTCGAGATGCATTCTAACCATTATAAATAAGAGGTTGGCCCCCTTACTTTTATTCATAAAATATTTGGAATGCCAGGGAAACTTCGTCAATCTTCCTCCTTGAGTCTTTGATTAAATTCATGAATTCAAATCCAAGGGAAAAAAATAATAGTTATATATATGCATAATTTTCTATTCTTATTCTTCTCTAATTTCTCAATTTTGAATCTAATTTATATACAATTTAAGTGTTGTACATTCAAAATGAAGAAACCTAAAGGAAGAGTTAAGTGTGTGCATGAATCGATTTCAAGGGAAACCAAGGAAACTATCCATAAGTGGAAATCTTAGTTTTTTATATTTTAGTAATTTATGTGGTAAAATATTAGATTTCTTTTATGCCCTAGGGGAATTTTTTATACGAAAAGCCTAAACTTTATAACCCCCAAAATACCCCCAAATAAAATACCAATTCTTAGATTAATTGGAATTTCAATTGTTCTATGCTAATATAGTAGAATTTAAATTTTTGTTTGAAATTTGAATAATTTATGTTCTATTCATCTTCCCCTTCTAATTTTTGTTTTTGCAATAAAAGGGTTCAAAAATAAAATTATTCGGAAGTAGTGTGCAAAGTATGGATTTTTCCTATTTGACATTTGCACCGCCTTTTCCCATAATACTGGAAAATATGAATCCTTTTCCGCCTCAAGGCTGTATATGTAAAAGTTGAATAGAACATAACGACTTGAAATTGTAAAAATATTCCTTAAAGTAGAGGTAGTGATTCTATTATATTAATATAAAATAAATTTGATATCATTCCAAATTTGAATACACACACAAAAGTCTATTCTATTTAGCTAAGGATATTAGTTGTTTTGCAAATTATTGTATGAAACTTACACTTGTATGGATATGGAATTTTTGACATTTTAAAAATTAGTATAGGAAGTGTTAGTCTTAGAATAGGAATATTTATACGCAGATTTAGGAATATTAAGTTAGCTAAAATATTACGTACGTATAAATGTAATTAATAGCTTACAAATCGTAATGTATAATCTGCATCATATAGAATAAATAGGCTAGTAATTAGCATTAAATCCTATTGAAAGAAAGTTAAGGATAATTATGGAAATTAATCCATAATTAATGCGAAATAATGAGTTTACCTTATATGGCCTTAAGTCGTAAATGCGGTTATATATATATATATATATATATATATATATATATATATATATATATATATATATAGTGTGCGTGTAGTGTATGTCTATATGTATATGTATATGTATGTATGTATGTATGTATATGTATCTAGGTATATATACGTATGTATGATTGTATGTTAGGAGAGCAGAAATATAACTAAGTTATATGGGTGTAAGGTCAAAAGTACATAGAAGTCTGTCCAACTAATCTGGCTACTGTAATGGGACTTTGGGACTGATGCCAGACATTGCCTATAATAAATACCCACGGTAGCTGCGAGGTTAATCCTAATTATGTAGGGTAAGTCTACCCAAATAATCTAGCTACCATCACATATAAATAGTCATACAAATACGAGGCGTCACAGTTTGAGTTATGTGTCATTTGAAAATATCTGAGAAAGGGCCCGCTTCTGGGTTAGGGGTATTAAGTGTAGGGTCCGCCTCCTTTCCACTCAAGAAGTATTAAATGGTCGGGATTATCTTTCAGGTGCGGCAGTGGGAAACCCATGAAAGGGGTCCGCTTCAGGGTTGAGTTATTAAGTAGCTATTATAGGTCCGCCTCTTCCCATAAAAAGAAGTATTAAGTGGCCAGATGGGATTGTGATATCAGTTAGGAAGTACCAGGAAGGGGCTAGCCTTGAGCTTAGGTATTAAATGATGAGGATCTGCCTAGGGCATAAGTATTAAATAGTCAAATTCTACGTAATTCTCGTTAAAAGGTATTAAGTGGCTAGGGTAATTTCTCTCACATCGTTAGGGAATGATTGACGATAGTTGTGTTGCACCTTCGTTAGAATGGTAAAGTTGAACAGGAAATGGCCTTTGGCCTAGGTAAGTTATGGAGCTGGACTAGAAAAGCCTTTAGGCTTACAGTAGGAGGTATACTTGGTATGATGTAGTATATGATGCGTAAGACATATTACTTATCTAAATGATATTACCTAAATACTATTATGATAAGACTTGAGATTTTCATTCATCAAACATTGTTGTTCTAACTACCTCATCACTACAACCCACAGGTTAGCGGGAACAGATGCTATAGAGAAGGTTAAGGGGGCGGTGAAGATCAGTGGTAGTTTTATTATTTATATATGTTTTTGATATATTATGATGTACCCATTTTCAATCAAACTGATGTTGAATTATGTATGTTTAGGGATGCTGTGTTTGTGGGATTTGATTTTTGTGAATGGGTGCTTATTTGTGTTATTATATATTGTCCCTTCTATTGTGAGATTCTAAAAGTGTAGATATATATATATATATATATATATATGGATATTACTCATTGTACCAATTTTACCAACCAACATCTAGCTTTAGATTGGACAAGGTTCGATGTGCATTTATTGGATCGAAAATTAGGCCCGTTTCGGAGGGGGTTTGTTACATTCGGTATTTAGAGCTTAGGTTACTCAATCAATGTGAATAGGCATATGTTAGAGTGCATGTTTGTTATTTTTGAATGTATTTTTCAAGACACTACTACAGAAATACATACACACACACACACACTCTTTTATGAACATATGCAATCACACTATAATTTTTTTTATTTTAGCAAATTATATCTTAGGAAGTTGTAACTAAGAGATCAAATCTACAGATAGTTGATTATGGTTGAAAACAGTTGCTCGGAGGTTGGGAACCCCTCCACCCAGACATGCCTACCATTAGAGGTATGAAAAATGGTTCAGGCAATACTTAAGGCATGTGGGGAAAGTTCTCATTCCTCAAAATGTTGCACGAACAACACTTGCTTCTCAGCCGTTAAAGCAATACCTCACCTACTAGACTTCCCCAAATGTGTAAAGGCTTCCAGAATATGAGAGGATGAATGTATATGGGAGCTGAAGATTCTGTTGAAACAAAGGCTTGGATTAATGACTGTGGATGTATATTCTGAGAGCTTGGATGGGAACACCATATCAAGAGGAGAATGGACACATGGCATTTAAAAGGTGAGGTGCTAGTTTCGTGGACCATAGTGGTTAAAGAGAATGCCGTGGAAGGAATTACTTGGGCTGAATTCCTGGCTCGCTTCAAGTTCGTAATTAATGTCCAAAGCTAAGGTAAGTTTGCAATCGGAGAATTTTATACAACAAAGACATGGAGACTCCACGGTAAAGGAGTGATAACCCGCATTTAGGCAAGGCAATGTACAGGCGGATTTAACCCAATCGACTGCACAATGATCAACGTTGGATTTTCATGGACAATAAACATGATCACGAAGCCAAAAATGTAGCCTAGTCAATGAACAAGCAACACAAAACGTTTAAAACATAGTTTCAACAAGAATCGAGTCATTTCAAGTTGCTTGGAGTTGGCTCCGAGTCATCCCTAGTCTTACCTTGGGTTTCCAAAGGGTTTATTTCGAGTCATATAAGAGCTTGCTTTGGGTCTTTGATGTTTAGCATGTTTACAGGTTGATTCGAGTCACTAAAGTGTTTATTCGGGTCAAGGAGGAAACTACTTCGATTCATAGCCACATATCGACCTTCGTATCCATCCCCATGTCATTCGTATCCATCCCACGAACATCCATTCGTGTCCATCCACTTAAGTCACCCAGTTCGCATCCAAGTGACCACGGCAACCTATCAACAAACAAAAACCCTACTGGTTTCGTATCAATGTAATTCGTATCCATCATGTTGCACTCGATCCATTTCATATCCATCAAGGACTATTCACTCGTATCAACACATGTTTTGTATCGATCCATTTTAACATGTGCCTCGTATCGATCCCCTAGGCCATCGATACGAAATTGTTATGCATTTCGTATCAATCACTTTTCACCGATACGAGACCAACATCGAGTGATCGATACGAAGGCTATATGCCTGCATCGATACGAAAAGAATAGGTAATCGATACGAAAGACAATGCACATGATGGATACAAAATGTATGGTACGATGGAGGTAACGCTGAAGCAACACGAAGTAAGCCTATGGATATAAATGAGAGCGATACGAATGTATCGATACAAACTTGGCTACACATTTAAAATCCAAACTTGCATCGACCATATCTCACAATCTACGAGACCAAATGCCACCAAATTTTCACAGGAGCTTGCATACAACCCCAATAATGTCCGTGATTGATCCTAATCCAAAAAGAGCAATTTTGGATCGATATGAATTTGGTACGTATCGACCATGGATCGAGTCGAAATGACAAGGGGATCGATCACATAGGCCCACCTACGTTAGAGAAAGAGTTTTTCGAGATTTGAGCGAGACGTTTGTAGCCTACACCTATAAATTGCAGTCCAAGAGCTTCAAAAAAAGGATCTTTGGCTCTTCTACGATGTTACTCTACTGAACTCCATTGTAATTCAGATATTATCAGTTGTACTCTTGTAAATCAGTAGAGAATCACCAATAAAACAACAACTCTTCAAAGTGGACGTAGGCTACCACGCTGAACCACTGTAAATTTTGTCTTTCTACTGCTTTCCTTTTAATTTTTTGAGTGTTCTTCATATTTAATTCTACTACACACAACCTATCTGTGATCTATCTGTGATTTGGTGCTTTCATCTGCAATTGGGTGTTTGCGACCATCTTTGGCACAAAGAAGGAGTATATTTGAAAGTTTACGGAATTAGCTAAATTTGGATTGAGTTTGATTGATACCCCTACAAAGAAGGCTATGACGTTTGTGAAAAGCATTCTCCACTTGTGGAGTTGCTTTTGACCCAAGTTCCCTCGAGCACCACGTGTGAGTTGATAGATGAAATGACCCTGCTTTAGACCGTTGGTACTGTGGAGAAGGAGAAATTACGACAGGCGCAAAATCAAGTTGGGGGAAAGAAAGAGGGATTCTGGGCTAATAAAAAATCCAAGGGGATGATCAAGAAAGGAAGTGTGACATGTTATAGATGTCAAAGAAAATGACATGTGGCCAAGGACTGCAAAGTGAGTTTGATGAAGGAAGAAATCAATGGGAGATACTATCACTGCCACGAGGAGGGGCACTATAAGAATCAACGTCTAAAGTTAGCAAAAGAGGGTCAAGGGGGCCAAGCTTATGCCATCGAAGCGATACCTATCTCAAGTAGACCTCCTACCAGAGGCAATGAAAAAGCTGCATTTGTAGATACAACTATTATCTCTAGAAATACTACTCGTATCTTGTTTGACTCTGAACCATCACATTCATTCATATCTAGAAGTCAACTCCTTAAGTCTAAAAACCCAAGTCGTCACTAAACCAATAGTCGTATCAAATCCTATTAGGAGGTAAACACATCTTTCCTTGATTTGTAAAGACCCAGTCATGGATATATGTAAGGTTGAATCCACATGTAATGCGTATGTTTTGGTGTTTTGAGGGGTATGGACTTGTCCTAGGGATGGATTGGTTATCTTACTATGGGGTTGCCTTAGATTGTGATTGGAGGATTATTCGGTTAAGGATTTGTGACGGGTGAGATATCGATGTTCATTGTGCACTCCAAAACTCAGCCTAGTTAAGAGCCAAAACTCAGCCTAGTTAAGATATTTATATTCTCTTAGCTTATCACAAAATGATCCCTCATTAGTGCCTACGGTCCATGACTTTCCAGACATTTTTGAAGAAGTCTCTGTTCTCCCGCTTAGAAGGGAGATCGAGTTTAAATTGATTTAGAGAAGGACGTGAGACCCATCGCGCTATCACTAAGGCATATGACTCCCAAGGAAAGGTAGGAGTTGGACAAGTATATTTTGGAGCTATTGCATAAAGGATTTGTTCTTCGTAGTATGTTAGAATGGGAAGCACAGTTGTCTTTACCACTAAGGAAAATAGCTCTTTAAGACAATGCATTGACTACAGAGAGCTTAACAAGCTAACCACGAAAAATAAGTATCCCTTACCTAGAATTGATGAATTATTTGACTAGCTTGTTGGAACCAAAATCTTTTCTCAGTTGGACTCAGCCACTGGATTCCATCAATTGAGAATAATAGAGGATAACAAGCATATCTCTTTTTGCACTATTGACAGGTTGTATGAATGGGAGATAATGCCTTTCAGGTTGACAAATGCCCCCACATACTTTGTAGATTTGATGAATACAGTCTTTAAAGGATAGCTAAATAAATTCATCGTACTGTTTATAAATGATATTCTATTATTCTCTAAAGTGAAAGTGAATATGAAAATAATTAAAGGAGATGCTAAGGACCTTGAGAACGCATTAACTAAAAGTCAAATTCTCAACGTGTCATTTTGGAAGAAGTAGGTTAGATTTCTCAGTCATATTTTCTCCTAGAAGGGATTGCCAGTTGATTCCACAAAGTTAGGAGGAATTTAAGACCGGAATATCCCTATGAACGCCATGGAAGTTACGAATGTCCATGGGTTGGCGGGTCATTATATGAAACTATCAAGGACTTTATAAAGATAGAAGTGCTACTAACTCATTTATTTAGTTTTTGCATGGGATGGAAAGTGCATGGAAGCATTTGAGAAGCTGAAGGAGCTATTGACTAGTGTGCCAATACTTTCCTTTTTGGATGAGGTGAAGCCTTTCATTGTTTACGTCGACACATGTGGTACGGAGCTAGGACCTGTTCTTATGTAGGAAGGCATCATGATAGCCTATGTAAGTAGGTAGTTTTAGGACCACGAGAGATGGTACCCCACTCATGACTTAGAGTTAGGGCTATCGTTTTCGATTTGAAGATGTGGAGGTGCTATCTTTTGGAAGGAAGGTCTAAGTTATTCACCGACCACAAATACATTAATTACCTATTTACCTAAAAAGATTTAAATCTTAGGTAGCAGATGTGGATGGAGTTTATAGTGTCATATGACTTTGAGATACAATATACCTTTAGAAAAGGGAATGTTATTGTTGACACCCTTAGTTGGAGGCATGCTACCCTTAGTACTTACATGAGTGGAGGTGGTTGGAGTTCCTCTCGAATTTAAATTTCTAATTGCCATCAGAATCCACTCTAGGCTATTTGGAAGCAATGGAAGTAAGTCCATCATTGATGGATTGCATCAAGCAAGAATAGAAGAAAGATGTGGCAATAGTAGAAATTTTGGACAAGCTGAGTAGAGGAGAACATTTCCTCCATGTCGGTAGATATGCAATAAACAAAAGAAGATGGCTGAGGAGAGATGGATGCCTATGTGTTTCAATGGTAGAGGAAGTTTTGGAAGAAGTGCTAGTGGAGTGTCACTATTCTTAGATAATTATTCACCCTAGTTGAGATAAAACGTATAGGAGTATAAAGAGGATATTCTATTGATTGGGGATGAAGAAAAGGGTAGCAGAGTATGTCTCTAGATGTTTGACAGGCAAAAGATAAAGGTAGAATAAGGGAATCCCAAGGGACTATTATTGCTATTAGACGTGCCAACATGGAAGTGTGAGCACATATCGATGGACTTTATAGATGAGTAGCCTAGGAGTCAAAAAGGCTATTTGGGTTATAGAAGTTCGGCTCATTAAAAGTGCCCTCTCCGAAGAAGTAATAGGATTGTAGCATCTTTGGTGTAAATCTATATCGGGGAAGTAGTATAACTACATGAGGTTCCGGTTAGCATTGTTAATGATAGAGATCCCTTATTAACTAGTGAATTTTGGAGGAGTCTGCAGCCATCTTTAGGAATGACATTGAATCTTAGCACTGTTTCCACACACTGACCGACGTTCAAATGGAAAGAGTGGACATGATTTTGGAAGATTTACTAAGAGCTTACATCATGGATTTTGGAGGACATTGGAAGCAGCATTTACCCTTAGTAGAGAGCACGTATAATAATATTTACCAACTGACGATTGACATGGCTCCATTTAAAGCCTTATATGGAAGGCTATGCAGGTCACCTAATTGTCGGTGGAAAACTAGCGACAATATTCTAATTGGACCTGATTTGATCTGTAAGACCTTAGAAAAGGTAGAAATGATTAGGCAGCAAATGAAAGCTACACAGGACCGCCAGAAGTCCTATGCTAATAGGCGAAGGAAGGAATTGGAATTTTCAGTTGGAGAGATGGTGTATGTTAAGGTTTCCCCTCTTAGGAAGGTTATGTTGTTTGGAATATTGAGGAAGTTGGAACTAAGGTTTGTTGGGCCTTTCTCGATCTTAAAAAGGATATCGAAAGTTGCATACCGAGTAGAGTTTTCGAATACGTTAGCGGGAGCTCATGGGTTCTTTTATGTTTTGCATTTAAAGAAATATCCACATGACACCTCCATCATAGTACATCATGATTAGTTAACAGATATTGTGTAACATCCCCTATCTTGAGGCTCAAAGCTAAGCGCTATAGATGTTGCAGTTATCTATAGTATTAACTTCCGACAAAAAAATACGGTGATGTTAATGGTATTCGTAATATCAGAAGCACATGAATTGAAACAAAATCATATATTTCAAAAAAAAACTTTTACTTATTAATATCAAAAACGTGTTTCATATTCCATAAATAATCTCATTCATTTCCCAGGTTCAGATCAAATACAATTATTACATAAATACGCCAAGAGCGACTTATGAAGATGACTCCTTGAATGATCAGAGTACTACATAGACATAAACTATCTTAATACATCATAGCAGAATAAAAAAGGTAACTCCTAAGTAGATAACTCTAGCATCCTGCTTGTCTCCGGAAGCTTTATTTCTCCACATACTAAAACATGTAACCCATACTCTCAATCTAGTCAAATCAATTTTGAGCACCCGAGAGTTTAAAAAGAATAACATAAACTTTGAGTTAGCCATAAAGCCTGGTGTGAATAATACTATTACATCTCCATTTACTGATATTAAGTGAGACCACTCCGCTTAGCGGAACGGGTTTTCCCTCACCAATATCCCTTTAAAATATATCTTTTTGCAAATCAAAATCCAGCAACCAAACTGGTTAATCAAACTACTTATATCAATAATAGCAATTATCATATATGCTTAAAAACAGGTAATAAATCGACCATCTGTTCAAAACAGTGTAGTTTTGTTTGGCTAACTACTAACCTTTGGCTGACTCGGGCCTAACAGACAAACTAAACAAATTATCTAACACATGTTAGACGTACTTATGGATGGTCTGTCCTTATCTTACTTCTCCAAGGGTCACCCAATCCTAATGGTTTTGTGGGCTCACCAATAACCTATCCTTCTTTTCTATACATATATATTCCTTTCTTTGTGTAACCATGATTTAAGTCGTACCTGTGAGTAAGCCATACTCATTGAAATTTTGGACTAAAATAAGCTTGGGGCTAAAGCTAATGTATAAGGTGCGACCCGACAATAGTCTCATCTGGTATACAAATATCTGGGTCATTTTACTTAAGGTCAACTACCCTTCAAGTTTTCCTTGAAAACCTTTTCAAAATGATTTAACCTTTTAAATCATACTTATACAAGGAAAATATAGTATTTTCTTTACCCAAATCTCTTTGCCATGATATATGCTTTACTAAAAATATTGTTGATGAAAAAATTCGAAACCTTTGTTTAAACCTTTAAACAGTTCTCTTTCGAAACCATTAAAAGTACCCCTTTCAATATAAGTAAACTACTTTACTTTATAACCTTAAGCTGAAAGGCGAAAGCATACCTTTCGAAACCATCACCATAATCCTTTCGAAAACATTGAAAACATCTCTTTCGAAAGCTTTAAACCTTAGACATCCTCCTTTAAACGCTTTAAATATGCCTTTAGAAACCATTGGAATCCTTACATTTAAACAGTAAGGTAAACCTTTCAAAAACACTGGGGAATCACCCCTTCGAAACCTTATATATATACCTTCCAAAAATACTAGAGGACCTCCCCTCCGAAACCTTTTGTTGTTACCTTTTGAAAGCATTATAGTATACTACTTAAAACAAACATTTCGAAAGCATTGGGTTCAAGTTAGAATATGTGGAACAACCTTTCAAAACCATTGGAAACCATTCCTTTCGAAACCTTTGGGTTTAACTTTACAAATATCGAAAAGAGTCTTAAAACAACTAAGTCGAAAGCAACTCTTTTGAAAGTAATTTCCTAAGTAAAGAAGTGGATGGTATCGAAACCAATCTCTTCGAAAGAATTAGAGAAGCGGCTCTAATTTTTTTTTTAAAATGGGACCTTTTTGGAGGCACTGCTTCGAAAGGTAAAAAGGCGGCAGGTAGGGGTTTCAACTCCTTTGAAAGCATTTACTTAAAACAAAAGCGCAATCTATTTCGAAAGTATCTTTCTTTAAAACAATTTGACCAAGTTGAAAGCTGACCTAGTCGAAAGCCATCTTATTCAAAAGCAAAGCAGGCACGTTTCCTTTAGAAAGCAAAGCAAGGCTTCGAGACCTTCGAAACCCCTTGTTTCGACCCAATACCTTTCGCCTTTGTCCAATTCACTACCTAACAAGTCTTTGATACAATGTGCATCGGTTTCGATAGAGATGGAGGCAGAGGTATATGGTCAAAAGCTAGGTGCTTAAAGTGGCGAAATAGCAGAAATAAAGTAAAACTGATTTTTATCTTTTAAAAATAATTCTTTTCAACTAACCTGCTTATTTTCTATTATACAATTGGTTGCTAGTTTCTTTTCTAAAATCTTTTCTAAAAGTGCTACCGAATTTCAGAGATTAATAATTAAAACATTTGCAAATTGCCTCTTCTCTTTTTATAAACATAAAAACATTTAAGTCTCATACGTTAAATAATTTTATATACTTATTAACACGGTTAGGAAAATTCTCCAAAATCCCAATAATCACTATTAATATGTTTTCCAACATATATAAATTTCTGATCCAAAGTTAATATAAATTAGCCATAAATAATTTTAAACCCATTAAACTATTTTCTTTACTAGAAAACTAATAATAAAACCACATTAATTCATAAAATTATGAAACTTGAAACCCATCTTTAAAATATCATTTCTGACTATATATTAAAATTGCAAGGTATTTGGTTGTCATTAGATAGGTTTTTCTATCAAAACTTGTCATAAAATCAATATGAATAAGCATAATTCATCAATAAGCACATATATATATCTAACATTCAAAACATGGCAATATACTTGCAAAAACATTCAGATTCGATTCTACAAACCGAAACATAAAAAATATGAGCTAGAATAATTATTCACCTTAACTTTGTGATTAAGAGTTGAGATTTGGTAATGGATTCGATGAATCTTCCGCTTGATCTTTAGCATTTCTTCTTCTAGCTTTATCTGATGGTGGTCGGCCTCAAGTATTTGATTTTTGTTTGGAATGTGAAAATGAATGGGAGTAAGGGTTTAGGGTATAAGGGTACGTCTTATTCCTACTTTGCCCCATATCTATTTCATTTTAGTTTCCCTTTAGTTCATTAGTTCAACTAGGCACGACTACCCCTTTTTTATACAAATCTCAATCCTTTAACCATTTACATTATTTCATTTAATTTAAACTAATTAAATGTCTTAAATAATGTTAATCAAAATTAGGTTCGTTATAGAATCCCCTCCTTAAAGTCGTCCTCAAAATTACGATAACGCACTCATCAAAATCAATCATAAAGGTAAAACATACCATGAAACAAGTCATGATAAGTATCACGAATCCTACTCTCAGTTTTCCAAGTACAGTCCCTCTCGTCGTCACTCCACTGGACTCTGACTAATATGACCATCTTGTTCCTTTTCCACTTCTCATCTTTTGCGACTATACAACTGGCTTTCTAACTATAGTCAAATTCGACTCCACTACTAAGTCATCTAACAAAATCGGTGCAATAGTTGTCTCTAGATTTCGAATATACTTCCTTAGATGAGAAACATGAAAAACATCGTGGACTCCTGCCAAATTGTTTGGTAACTCTACTCTATAAGTGAGTTTTCCGATCCTCTCTACAATAGGGAATGCTCTTACAAACCTCGTTGCCAATTTCTCTGATTTCCCAAATTGAATGACACCTTTCATCAATGGTACCTTAACGAAAACATGATCTTCAACTGAGAAATCCAAGTCATTCTGTCTTCTATCAGCATAACTCTCTGCCTAGCCATAGCTTTCTTCATTCTAGCTCAAATGAACTCAATCTTCTCTGCAGCTTCTCTAACTAAATCCGAACCAAGAACCAACCTTTCACCGGTCTCTAACCAACAAATGGGAGATTTGCATGGTGTCATTCCTATACCAGCCTGATAACTGTTGTTATATGAAAACTCGACTAAGTGTAGATGGTCTTACCATGATCCCCCAAAATCTAGTACACAAGCTTGCAACAAATTTTCTAAGACTTTGTTAACTCTTTCCGTTTGCCCATTGATTTGTGGATGGTGAGCGGTACTTATCTTGAGTTTGGTACCTAAGGTTTCTTGTAGACTCTTCTAGAACTCGCAAGTGAATAAGGACTATCACTTACTATACTGCTAGGATTCCATGCAATCTAACTATATTCTTCAAAAATAACTTAGCAAAAATAGGTGTTGTCCTAGTTGACTTAACTGTAATGAAATGGGCACTCTTGGTCAACCTATCCACTATGACCCATGTACTTTCATTTCCTCTATTTGACCTAGGTAACCCGTCTATAAAATCCATAGAGATAGAATCCCACTTCCAAACTGAAACACCTAAAGGACGAAGCAACCCACTTGGTTTTTGATGTTCGGCTTTTACCTATTGACAGTTCAAACACTGTTTCACCCATAAGCCTACATCTTTCTTTATACCTTCCCAATAGAAACTCTTCTTCATATCCCAATACATCTTGGTTCCTCCAGGATGAATCGTAAACTTGAATCAATGACATTCTCCAAGAACTTATCTTTTTAAGTCCTCCACATTCGGAACACACAACCATCCCTTCTTTCTCAACCATCCCCTCTGGTCAAGACTAAAATCCTTTAGATCATCGATCTCAGTTCCTACCTCAAGCCTTCTAACCCTCTCGACCAACATTAGATCCTCTTTTCGCTTAAAAGAAATCCTTTCGACCAACACTAGCCAAACTTCTAAACAGGACAACATGGGTTATCCGGATTTTTAACCTAGCAGGACCCTCTAAAAATTAAAACAATCTCGTAACATCAGGATGGCTTAGAACCTGACTAGAAAGGCTAAGGCAAGGAGTGAATGATAGCCAAACTATATTACTAAGACAACAATCGAGATCGATTAAACCAAAGGACCAGCCTTCTTACAGCCCAATCAGCAGTTGAGTGAAAACAACTAGTGAACTACTATCAAAATGAAACGACTACGATAAAATACAATAGAAATATCTCCAATTCAAAACTCCAGAAAAATCCTGGTACAACACTTGCTTCATAAGCCGCTCGAAGATCTCAGGGTGGTACAGCACTTGCTTCAAGGGTTGATCTGCTAGTACTTTTATCGAGTGCCGCTGGAATTATGGTCGTAACTTTCTGGATGCGATAAAAAGGCAACATGCTAGCTTTTCCAATTTCAGATAGTTCTCCTTGGCTCCAGTGAATTGTTTGCTGATGTAGTATGCGAGATGCTGGATCCTATCTTTTTTATGTGCAAGCGTGGCACTTAATTGTAAGGCGAGACCTCTAAGTAGATGAACAAGTCTTCTCCATCCACCAGCTTGGATAGGATTGGCGCGGTTTCCATGTCCTAGTAACTATTCAAATGCAGTTTAAAAAGCTCGATTCCATTCGAAATACTTCTTTCCCTTCTTTAGTGAATCAAAGAATGGTATACATTTGTCAGTTGCATTTGAGATGAACCGACTTAGTGCTGCAACTTTTCCATTCAAGCTTTGTAACTCCTTGTTCTTTAGGGCCTCGACTTCTCATAGAGCAGTGATTTGTTTGGATTTGCTTTGATGTCTCTAGCACTTACGATGAATCCCAAGAACTTTCTAGAGGATACTCTGAAGTGACCTTTAAGTGGATTGAGTTTCATTACATATTTGTGAAGTATTTCAAACATTTCCGTGGGATTATCCAAGTGATTTGCGGCTACACACGATTTAACCAACATGTCATCCATAAAGACTTCCATAGTTTTCCTGATATGGCGCTTGAACATGGCATTCTTGAGTCGTTGATAGGTTGCCCCAACATTCTTTAGGTCGAATGGCATTATTTATAACAGTATAACCGCAAATAGGTAATGAAACTGGTGGTTTCCTGATTAGGTCCGTGCATCATGATCTGGTTGTATCTTGAGTGTGCATCCATAAATGGTAGAAATTCATGTCCAGCCGTCCCGTCGACAAGCTGATCGATTCTAGTTAGAAGAAAGCTATTTTTGTGCAACCTTTATTTAGATTCGAGTAGTCAATATAGGTTCGCCATTTCCCATTGGACTTCATGGCCCAAACCAGGTTGGATACCTATTCGGGGTAGGTTGCATTATGGATAAAACCATTCGCCATCAGCTTGTCTACTTCTTCTCTTAGCGCTTCAGACGTTCGGGTCCTAGGCTGTGCCTCTTCTGCTTTACTGGTGTATACTTGGGATCGATATTGAGTTTGTGACATGCAATCTCTGGTAAGACCGTGCACATATCGGAATGCATCCAAGTGAATACGTCCAGATTAGAGTGATGAAATGAGTTCCAATCGCATCATATTTTCAAGATGCTATCCAATTTTCGTGACCCATGTTGGGTCATCCATATCAATAGGGACAGACACCATCAATTCTGTCGGTGTTGCGTGATCCTCCCCTGAACTCTTTTTTAGGGTCCAATGCCTTATCGAATCGGCTATGGTCCCCAAGCTAAGGGGCTTTGTCGTTGTTATTCGGCGGGTTCATAAATATGGATAGTTCTCCCTATATTCTTCCCCTTTTCCCTTCATTTAGACTCGCGTAGTTCCGCGATATAGCATTCTCTAGCGGAACTTTAGCCTCCTTAATCACCCCGACTACATTCTCTGTTGGAAATTTCGTAGTTGGACACCATTGAGCAAAACCAATTCTAAAATCTACCAAGGTAGGTTACCCTAGGAAGGCATTGTAGGCGGAAATTTTATCTACGATCATAAAGGTCTGGATGAGGGTGACTCTTCGGTCGCCTTTCTCGAGTTTTTGGGTAAATCAATTATTCTGAGTGGTTGTTTGGGTTCATCGGTGAAACCCTAGATCTTTGTTCAGCAAGCGAATACTTCTTTCGCATTGATCTTCATCTGATCTAAGGTGCGTTTGAAAAGGATATTCATAAAAATGCCATTGTTTGTCAATACTCATCGGACCATGGCATGTCTAATTCTCTACTATGACGACCATGAGGTCGAGAATCCGAGCTTCTATCCCTTTAATGTCTCGATTCCAGAATACTACGTCGTCGTTTAGGGTTCTCTGTTGCTGAGTAGGGTTTCTATCTTCGATCGCAAAGCATGAACCTTTCTGAGCGTACTTTAATGAGCTTACATACCGCTCCACTTCTCCCCAACTCTTCTGCATGGGATGGGGCACTCCAGATATTTTTCTAATGATGAGTAAGCCCGTCAAAGGATGCTTTCAGATGCAGATAGTGCCATATCTGCATCCACATTCGAAATCATTTTCAGATATCGGATATCTGCATCCGTAGATACAGACGGATATCGGATAATTATCATATCCACCAACGACTAGTAAATCAAGAATTGTAAAAGGAAAATTTTAGCTTAACATAAATATTTTTCAATCCCATTGATTATAAAATTGTTAAAAATTAACAAATATGATGATAATAAATAGTTTTGAGCAGTTAATAAGTATTAAGTGCATATAATACAAACTACTAGCTTAATAAAATAATAAATGAATATCTTTCGCTGCACTAAAATACATATAATTTGAACTATAATTTTGATAAAAGCCGGGTGGATAATTTTTGGATGCAGATGCCTTTGTATACGTATCCGCATCCGCTTTTTCGGATATCGGATATTTATCCGCTTTTCGGATGCGGATGCAGACGAATTTAGGATTTTTTGGGTATCAATTGACAGCCCTAATGATGAGTCTCTAATTAGTATGTCTGGGTCCCTCTTCACTGGTTCTTCGCCTTCTGATTTTCTTTGTTTCCTGCTTTTCCTTCAGTAATCCCTGAGGTATTTATGTCTTGGTTTGTTGTCATACCACTCTTCCCCGTGTTGGTTGGTTGTAGGTTAGTAGATTTCCTTTCTAATTTATATGCCTCTTCTAATATCAACTACTGGCGTGCCTTTCGGTTCAAGTCCTTCCTAGTGGTAGGTTGTTTCATTTTGATCCATTTTTCGAATTTAGTTTTGGGGTGGATAGCATGGGCCCAGGCTATGAAAACCATATCCTCGTTTGGATTACTTGCTCCAGCCGCCGTAGTGTTGAACCGATCCATGAAGGACTTTAGAGATTCATTTCGTCCCTGGAATAGGCCAGATAAGGACATCACATCTTTTGGTTATGTTGTGTGAAGCCTAAATTGATCAAGGAATATTGTTGCTAGTTGATGGAGATGGATCTTAACGGAAGCCTAATGAACCACATGGAAGTAATTCCCTCCAAGAAAATCGAAAACATCTACATCGAACGGCATTCAAAGCATTTGCTCCATCCATGTACCAACTATACTTATACAAGCGGGGTTTCGGGTCTTTCGTTCCATCTTAAGACGGAATAGTCGGCATGGTGAATTTTTCAAGGTACCGCTCATTCAGAATGTTATCACTGAAGGGGTCTGGCTAGGAATGGATCCCTATTCATCATTCCTACTATCTTTACTTTCATCCAATAGTCGCTTGACCATATCCATGATATGTTCCTCATATGTCAGATAATCTGCGGGTTGGCTGTCAGTGACTACACCAAGTGTTTGATTTTGCAAACAATCTTGGTAAGTGGGCTAAAGCATAGGCTCTCTTATGTTTGGGAAAGCCACTCCCTCAAAGTTCCGTTGGCTTGCGGTTGGTCTGGTAGAGGCAGTTTGGATCTTCCTGGAATTATCGAACGCATTGGTATTTCCTTCCAACTTGTCATCGTCAATTCACTCACCGTCTTCTAAGTCGGGGAGGTCCATTGTTATATCTTCCCATGTGGTTATCACCTCTAGATTCAAATTTGTAGTTGTTAGCCTTGCATTTACTAGAGTGCTTGCAATTTCTTCCATATTAACTCCAATAGTTCCATCTATCACTCCTTTCTGCTGCTGCTTTCCATTTCTCCTATTTAGGCCAGAGACAGAAGAATTTTCTTGTACCATGGCAGCCACAGGCTATGTCATGGTTCTTGGAGTAGCATGTGATTGTAAGTTTAATAGGGCATTCAATTTGCCCATAAGAGCTCTTTGGCTGTTTTCCATCTTCTGGTTAATTTCATCAATCATTTTATTTATTTCATCTCTAGTGACAAATTCACACTGAATAGAGGATCCCAACACGTGATCTTTTGTGTTGGCGCCATTGACTTCAGTTTGCTAAGGACTGATCTCTTCTCCAGCAATTACAGCTCATATGGATCTTTCGAAAGCAGTTCTTCTTCCTACGGTCATTGATTCTTACAGCAGAGCTTCTGAGCAGGGATTGAGGATCTAACTTCTGAACCAATTTGATCCAAAGTAGATAGCTAGATCTAAGCCTGGATTCAGTGTTCTCAGTGAAAGTACCAAAATTTTGACCCAAAAAGTGGATCAACACCCCGATAGGATTGTGAAATCACCTGCCCTATTTATCAGGACAAATAAAGAAGAGAAAAACACTCTCTAAATTATAGAAAAGATAGAATAAAGGAGAGAAACACAAGATTTTTATAGTGGTTTGGTGTTAAGAAAGCCTACGTTCACTTTATAGATTTTATTGATTGGCCGACTATTGATCACAAGTACAAGTTGTTTACAACTCTAATAGCTGAACGAAGAAAGGTCAGACCAACATTGATGGAGACAAAAGGAAGGATATCAATTGTCCCATGGCAGCCGTTGTGAGGAGGAGAGAGGTTGAAGAATCTTAGTAGCAGAGTTTCCCCAATGATCAGAGAAGACAACCCCTTTCTATTGAAGATAGGACCGTATTTATAGGATTTAGATAGCACTTGGATCAGAACCAGAGTACTAGAAGCCTATAGTTACCCATAGGAGGAGGCGTGCAAAATTTAAAGTAATTCGAAACTAACTTTTTGGATCGGCACCGATCCAATTGGATCGAATCAGTACCAATCCAAAATGTTGTGCAATTTTTGCATAACTCCTACTTCGTTCGCTTCCTATCTTGCATGCTAGTTCCCCATGTGATTTCATAGCTTGTTGGCTTGTTTTGACAATGGTTCACCTGTAAATTAGATTAAACTGTAATCAGAATCGAATAAGTCTTGACTTCTTCAACTCGGATGCTTGGAATGTTATCAAACTTGGTAGATAAGTTTAGGAGAGATGTAGGAACATAATGCATATGAATTGGAGAATCCATAAGTCAATATTTTGGATCAGTACCGATCCAATTGGATCGGATTGGTGCCGATCCAAACACTTGGCGCATTTTTGGTTTAAACTCCCGGAGTTTCTTTGTCATGTACTTTTAAGTCTTTCAGTCATGTTTTGAGTCGTTCTGTTTCAGTTTGACTATTCTTCCTCCTGAATTCTGCTGGGTTAAAAACCTGATTAACATATACACACACACATACATATATACATACCTATATATATACACTTGATACTATATAGTATATGACAGAAGTTATTTGTATATGAGACTTGTTATATCGAATATTATATTCTAACTTTGATATTTACATTTTAGTTACTTCTTCCAGTACAGTCTCTTATATATTTTATATAACACCCTTAATTTTACATAGCATTATTCAGGAGATTTAACTAGATAAATTAAATAGAATAATGTAAATATTAGAGTGATAAGGGGATTGGGATTTGAAAATGTAAATAGAGGTCGTGCTTCATTAAATAAGATTAAGTGAATCGGTCTATGTAAATGGTTGTATAAGCTAACTAATAAGAAAATAAGGCAAGGGTAATATGGGGAATAGCCGTCCACCATATCCCTTAAACCCCTAAACCCTTATTCCTATTTTCACTACACACGTTTATAATTCATAAACGTAAGAAAAGGAGAAGCTCAAGCCAGTCATAAGCTAGGGAAAGAGAAGAAAAATCAATTAAAAGCTAAGGAATCAATCAAGGAGAATTAAAGAAGATCAAAACTCAAGTCCTTATTCGAATCAAGGTGAATAATAATCAAAACTATCTCAATTTTCGTTTTTAAAGAGCATTAGATTTTGGATTTAAGTTTAAATCCATTATGATTATTTTTGATAAAGATATGCTTAGATTAAATGATATGTTACATTCAAACAAATTTGTTTGATAAATATTTTGTTCAATTTTAAGGCTAAAATCGTTTATATTGGGTTTCGACTACCATGAGGATTTAATATGTTATGTAAAACATTATTTTGGAAGTGGGTTTAATTTTTGTAATAATCGAACCTATGGATAATTTATTATGAATTTTCAAAGGAGAATATGAATAATTGTGTTTGGAAATAAATTTCGGTAATTATATAAAGGAATTTGGGCCTAAAATTTATATATGTTAGATAACATAATAAAAGTGATTATTGATGATTTTTGGGGATGTTTCCTAAGTAATTTACTATGAAAATTTAATTAATTAAGTTGGAGGACTTAAATGTTTTAATTGTTTTGTTAACGCGAAGGGCTTCTTTGTTAATTATCTTTCATTAATTTTTTGAATAAATTCGGCAGTCTTTTAGGAAAAGATTTTTTGTAAAGTTTATTGCAACCAAATATATTTTTACAAATAGGCAAGTTAGTTGAAAAGCTTTTACTTAAGAAGGCAATAAAACAGTTTGCATAGATTCTATGTTTTGCCACTTCTACTAGCTACCTTTCAATCCTATACTTCCACCCCTACTAAGTCGAAACCAATATACAACGTATCAATGCATTGTTTTGTGGTGGATTGGAGAATGGCGGTAGGTATGGAGTTGAAACAAAGCTTTCGAAGGGGTCGAAGCCTTTGTTTTAATATCCAAAGAAATGATGCATGCCTTGTAAGAATGATTTCAAAAGGGTTTAATATAGCTTTGGAAGAGGTTGCCGCCTTCTTTTTTGAAGGGTAGCTTTCGAATGAGTTGACTAGATTTTAAATTAGTGCTTTCGAAAGGGTAGTTTGAACCCAGTCGAAATCATGCTACCGTCTTTATGCCTTTCGAATGGATTGAAGTCATCAATGGGTTCGAAAGGTAGTTTTGTTTTATAAATGTAATAATCTACTTCCCAATGTTTTCGAATAAGTTATAGAATCCATTTATACTAAAGGTTTTGAAGGCAATGGCTTCGAAAAGGGTTTCAAAGCTATCCTTCCAATTGTTTACTTAAAAGACTAATGCTTTCTAAAGGATGGTTTCCAAGCCATATTTTTCTTCCAAACTCTTTTATTTGAAGATTATTGATTTTGAAAAGGGTACCTTTTCTTATATTCACTTTGACCCAAAAGATATGTTTATGATTAAACCCAATGGTTTCGAAAGGGGTACTTTCAAATGGTTTCGAAGCTATGCTTCTATGATTTAATAAGTGATGCGTTAATGCTTTCGAAAGGTACTTTTTGATGGTTTCAAAAGAGATTTTTTAAAGTGTTTCTAAAGGCATATGCTTAGTGTTTTGAAAAGGAGATTTGAATGCTTTCGAAAGAGCTTTTCCAATGGTTCCAAAAGTAAAGGTCTAAGGTTTCTAATCCTTAGTTTTCAAAACAAAGAACCCAATTTCTATTTTTAAAGGAAAACCTATGGCAATATAAAAGAGCTTTAAAATGGCTTTTAAATTTGAATTTTTAAAGAATCTTTCCTAGATAAAATAATATGTTAAAGGGATTAACCATGTTTCATGTGAAAAATGATTTCAAGGATATTAAACCATATATGATGGTATTGATATGTTATTATGTTTGCTTCTTGTAAATACATATTCACTGTGTAATGAACCCATAACTGTATTTAGGGGAGAAAAGGGAAGAATAACCAGCTAGGTTGACCCTGTAGTGAATATAAATTTGAATTAACTTGTGTATGAGTAGATTTTCTTTGAGGAGTCAAATAGACCAGAACTTAGGATGACCAAAGACTAATCAAGAATTTGTCGGTTTAGACGGGTTCATAGTAAACCCATGAAAACTATGTTTAAAGAGAGTTATTAGAAGGGGCTAACAGATTTGTAGTGAACCCAAGAAAACTATACCGGATTAAGTTATTGACAGAAGTCAAAAGGTTCACAGTCAACCCATGAAAACTATGATATAAAAGAAGTTATTGGAGATGCCAATAGGTTCAGAGAGAACCCAGGAAATAATTTGAAGTTATTGGTAGGAGCCAATAGGTTCTTAGTGATTCCATGAAAACTATTAGACCAGACAAATAGTCCATTAGTGTTAAAAAGATTATTAGTGGGCCTATGAAAAATAATAGGTTAAAAGTGATCCTATAAACTATAACTGAGACAGATAGCCAAATGAATGGGGATGGGAAATCCAGAATAACTTTCTTGTTTGCATATCATCGTAATATTTTTAATTGCTATACTTTAACCATTGTGAATGCAGGAGCACAATACATGGTTACTAAATTTTTTTTTTGATAAGATACTAGCGAGGGGAAAACCCCATCCACTAAGCTGCATGGTCTCACTAGATATCTAAATGGTTCGAGATGGCAAGTTATTATTCATATCAGGCTTTATGTCTGATTCGAAGTTTATGTTTTCCCTTTAAACTTTCGGGTGCTCAATTAATTTTGAGTAGTTTAAGAGTTGAGGTTTTCAAGTTCTCCTTTAAACGAATAAGCTTCCGGAGATGAGAAGGAGGTGATCTAGCTAGTAGGATTTCTTTTCTATTTGATTCCTTTGTGTTTTGATGTAAAGGAAAAGTAGTTTAATTGCCTATATATACTATGATCATCCAATGAGGCATCTTCATACGTCGCTCTTGGCGTAGGTTGTAATAATAATATTTTCTCTGAACGTGGTTCTCGAATCTGGAATTATGTAATAAATTTGAAATGATTTGAAATGGAATGAGAAAGTTGTTTAATGATTTTAATTTTTTTTGATATCTATGTATTTCTGTTATATCAATGTTTCTAACATTACCGTATTTGGTCGTCGAGGATTAATAACCATGGATGATTGCAATATCCATAGCCGTTAGTTTTGGGCCTCCAAGTGGGGGATGATACAAGTTGGTATCAGAGCATTGGTTTATGAAAACTTAAAAGAAATTTAAGCCTAAAATATTTTTTCGAACATAATCCAACAAATGAAAAATAAGATCGTGGTTTGGGTTAGCGCTACAGTAATGTACTGATATTTGAATATATATATATATAAGTATGTATTCCCTTCTCACTTAGACCATTCTTCTGTATCTTACTAAGGCCCGTATGCAAATTCACGAGAAAGGAAGATATGGAGGCAGGAAACGGAAGAGAAAATCTCATTAGAGGAAGCACCACAATAAACGAAAACATTTGATCCACTAGGAGGAACCCAGGTCGACAGGCAAATGCTAATCAAAATGCATATGCCAATGTAGGTACTGGAAATCTGCTAGTAAATATGGGGATGATGTATCAGTTCTTCATCATTCTGATATAGGTTGGAGCAGCTTAGGAGTGGCTAGAAATATGGGAGGTGTTAATCCTCTGGCGGCAAATAGAAACAACTATGCTAAGTTGAGCAGAGTTACACCAGTCTTGGTAGGAAGCCGTTTTTGGGAAAGGAATATGCTATAAAAGTTGAGAATTGGCTTTTGCATTGTAAGAGAATCTTTGCTGACTTGGGATTGAATGATGAGCAGAAGAGGAGACTAGCCTTTAGGCAGTTGCAGGAAGCAACGCTTCATTGGTGGAATAGTGTTACTGGCGAAGTTCCTGAGGAAGAGTTGACTTAGGTAGAACTTAGAACGAGATTCAAGATGTGGTTTTTCTCTAAAGTTGTTAAGTATGTTCTGTAGAGGAAGTGCATGGATTTGATGCTAGGCGAGATGTCGGTGATTGAGTATGCCATAAAGTTTGATGAGTTGTCCAGATACAGATATGCGACCATTGACATCGACATCAAGAGGAATGAGAATTTTATTTGGGGATTGAGACCTAAGATTGCTAGGGAAACTTTGCTACATCTTCATGATCCTTGTAATTTTTCTATAGAGATGGCAATCTGACATGAGGAAATGCTTGCTACTTATGGAAAGAACAAGAATATTGAAACCCAGCATTCTTAGGGTAAGAAGAGGAAGTTCTTTAAGAAGAAAGAAACCCAGAAGGGAGAAGCTGCCAAGAAGGAAAAGGCTGATCTAGTATGTTTCAAGTGTGATAAGAAGGGTCATTATGATCTGATTGTCGAACAGGCAAGGGGACGAAAGCTGTAGATATGAAGGGCGTAAGGTGCTTTAACAGTGACCAAATAGGGCATTATAAGAATCAGTGTCCAGAACTAGTTAGGGCAGATAGGGGAAAGGTCTTTGCCATTGGACCATCATCTACTAGGCTAACTGCTGTTGAGAAAGAAAAGACTGTGATGGAAGGTATGTTTTAATTCAGAGTATACTAGTTAGGGTACTATTTGATACCGGTGCATCGCATTCATTTATATCTCAGTGTTTGGTTGATAGGTTATGTCTAGAACCCATATACCTTGTTACTTCCTTAAGGGTTGTGAATCTGATAGAAGGGTATGTAACTCTAGGGATGAGATGTGACCAGTTAGAACTTGATTTGTTAGGTCATAAGTTTACATGCAGTTTGTATGTTTTTGATTTTGTAGATTTCGGGATCATTTTGGGTATGGATTGGTTGGGTAAATATAAGACTAGGGTATTTTGCCAAGGTAGGGAAATATCACTGAGATAACCTGATAGTCATAACCGAATGATATTCTCAATGGAGGATTCTGACCTAAGTTCTTATGCTTTGTTGAGAGCTATGAAAGTGGAAGAAGAGTTAAGTCAGGTTCGAGTAGCAAGAGAATTAACAGATGTTTTTGAGCCAGCTATAGGACTATCACAGAAATGAGATGTTGAGTTCCGGATAGATCTTGTGCAGGAGCATAACCTGTCAGTAGACCACCTAACAGAATGAAACCGACCAAGATGAAGGAGTTGAAGGTGTAGATAGTGGATCTAGAAGGGAGAAATTTTATTAGACCAAGCAGTTCACTTTAGGGTGCAGCCACGGTGTTCGTGAAGAAATCGACTAGGTCGTTAAGGACGTGTATCGAGTATCGTGAGTTGAACGAGAGGATGATCATGAATAAGTATCCTTTGCCGAGAATTAATGATTTATTTGATCAATTGTATGGAGCCAGAGTATTTTTCCTATTGGATTTAGTGATGGGTTTCCATCAGTTAAGAGTGGTAGAGGACAATATTCCATTAACAGCATTTCGAACTAGGAATGGTTTGTACAAGTGGTTAGTAATGCCATTCGGGTTAACGAACGCACTAGCTTTCTTCGTAGATTTGATGAACCATGTTTTCCGAGAGTACTTGGATAGGTTCATGTTGGCATTTATAGATGACATTTTAGTATACTCTAAGGATGAAAGAGAGCATGAAGTTCATCTTAGAGTAGTGCTTGAGACGCTGAGGTAGCATCAGCTGAAAGCGAAGTTTTCCAAGTGTCATTTTTGGAAGAAAGAGGTTAAGTTTTTTGGTCCCATGGTTCCAAAGAAGGGTTTATCAATTGATCCAGATAAGATCGAAGCAGTTAATAATTGGAACAGACTAGTGGAAGTGACCAAGATTAGAAGTTTTCTTGGACTTGCTAGCTATTACCGGAGATGCGTTAAGGATTTCTCGCGGCTAGCAGCGCCTTTGACTAAGTTAACCAGGTAGAATGCGGAGTTTACTTGGTCTGACAAAAGTAAGGAAGTATCCCTTAAGTTAAAGCATTTTTTGACCATCGCGCTTGTATTAGTGGTTCCAGGCGGAAACCAAGGGTTGGTGGTGTGTATCAATGCTTGTGGAACTGGATTAGGAGATGTGTTGATGTAGAAGGGTAAATTCATTGCCTATGCTTCACGACAACTTAGACTATATGACGTGAGATATCCTACTCATGATTTGGTGCTAGCTGCTGTGATCTTCACATTGAAGATATGGAGACATTATCTCTTAGGTGAAAGATTTGAGCTATACAAAGATCGTAAGTCCTTAAGATATTTATTCTTTCAAAAGGAGTTGAATATGAGATAGCAGAGGTGGCTGAAGCTTTTAGCAACTTATGATTTTGGTATAGAGTATATGCATGGGAAAGGGAATAAAGTTGCGGATGCTTTTAGCAGAAGACATTAGAATGTGGTGTTAGCTACGTTGGTAGAATGGGAAGATTTAGAAGCTTTGACTACTTGTAGTGTGCAGTTAAGATCGACTGATAGTTCTAGTCAAAGCACCGTCATGTTGTCCTGTCTGGAATTTCAACCAGTGTTGATAGAAAGGATTGTTTCTAAGCAGAAAGAGGACCTATTATTAGCGGAAAGGATTAGCAGGCTTGAGGTTGGATCGAAGATCGATGATCTAAAGGATTTTAGTCTTGACCAGAAGGGATGGCTAAGAAAGAAGAGATGGTTGTGTGTTACGAATGTTGAGAACTTAAGGAAAGAAATTCTTAGGGAATGTCATCGATCCAAATTTACGATTCATCCTGGAGGAACCAAGATTTATCAAGATGTGAAGAGGAGCTTCTACTGGGAAGGTATGAAGAAGGATATTGGCTTGTGGGTTAGGGAGTGTGTGAACTGTCAACAAGGGAAGGCCAAACATCAAAAGCCAAGTGGATTGCTTCAACTTTGTAGATTCCAGTTTGCAAATGGGATTCGATACCCATGGATTTTATAGATGGTTTGCCAAGTCGAATAGAGAAAATGAATGTATATAGGTAATAGTGGACAGATTGACCAAAACTGCCCATTTCTTTCTAGTTAAGTCAACCAGAACAGCACCTGTTTTAGCTAAGTTTTTCATGAAGAACATAGTTAGACTGCATGGGATTCCTAGTAGTATAGCCAGTGACAGAGATGCTTTGTTTACTAGTGAATTATGGAAGAGTCTATAGGATGTGTTAGGTACCAAGCTCAAGATCAGTACTATGTATCACCCTTAGACGGATGGGCAGACGGAGATAGTCAATACTCGAGGATTTATTGAGGGCTTGTGTGATAGACTTTGGTGGATCTTGGGAAGACAACCTAAAATTAGCGGAAGTTTCCTATAGTAACAATTATCAGACTAGTATAGGAATGGCACCTGTTGAAGCTTTGTATGGAAGGCCATGCAAATCTCCAGCACATTGGTTAGAGACTGGAGACAGATTAGTCTTAGGTCCAGATTTGGTTAAAGAGACAGCATATAAGATTGAGTTGATCCGAGAAAGGATGAAGAAAGCTCAGTCTAGACACAGGAGTTACGCAGATAAGAGGCGTAAGAATCTAGATATCTCAGTTGAAGATAGAGTTTTCATTAAGGTATCGCCGATGAAAGGTGCGGCACGATTCGGAAAGACAGAAAAGCTGGCACCGAGATACGTTAGTCCATTTCCAATTATAAAGAGGATCGAGAAGCCTGCATACAGAGTAGAGTTGCCGAGCAGTATGGCAGGTATCCATAGTGTATTTCATGTGTCCCATCTTCGCAAGTATGTGCATGATACAGAGACTACTATTCCTCCGACAGAGTTGGAAGATATGATAGGAGAACCAAAATTTTACTTTTGTTAAACAACCAATTTGGGTTATGGTGAGAGGTAAGAAAAGGTTAAGGAATAGGACGGTCAGGTTGGTGAAAAGTTCGGTGGAACACAACAAGAAGGACTGTACTTGGAAAACAGAAGACAGGACTAGAAATACTTAACCTGATCTACTATGAGAGTATGTTCTATATTTGTTCTATATAGACTTTTGCTAGTAAGGTAGGCTAGTATGGAAGTTATGAGATGTTACAGATGATTGCTATGTTTAGTAGTTAGTCCTTACTGAATTTCGAGGACGAAATTTTAAAGAGGGGGAGCCTATAACACCCCTAATTTTTTTTAAATAACATTATTCAAGACATTTAGTTAGATAAATTAAATAGAATAATGTAAATATTAAAGCTATAAGAGGATTGAGATTTGAAAATTAAATACAGGTTTTGCTTCAATAAATAAGATTAAGTGAATGGGTTATTTAAATGGTTGTATAAGCTAATTAATAAGAGAATCAGGCAAGAGTAATATGGCGAATAGCCGTCCACCATATCCCTTAAACCCCTAAACTCTTATTCCTATTTTCACTACACACTTTCATAATTCATAAACATACGAAAAGGAGAAGCTCAAGTCGGCCATAACCTAGGGGAAAGTCGATAAAAATCAATTAAAAGCTAAGGAATCAATCAAGGAGAATTAAGCAAGATCAAATCTCAATTATTTATCCAAATCAAGGTGAATAACAATGAAACCCATCTCAATTTTTGTTTTTAAAGAGCATTAGATTTCGGGTTTAAGTTTAAATCCATTATGATGATTTTTGATGATGATATGCTTGAATTACATGATATGTTATATTCAAACAAGTTTGTTTGATAAATATTTTGTTCGATTTTAAGGTTAAAATTGTTTATATTGGGTGTCGAATGCCATAAGGATTTAATATGTTATGTAAAACGTTATTTTGAAGATGGGTCTGATTTTTTGTAATTATCCAAGCTATCGATAATTTATTATGAATTTTCAAAGGAAAATATGAATAACTGGGTTTAGAAATCAATTTCGGTAATTATATAAAGGAATTTGGGTTCAAAATTTACATATGTTAGATAACATAATAAAAGTGAATGATGATGGTTTTTGGGGATTTTTCCTAGGTTATTTACTATGGAAATTAAATAAATTTAGTTGGAGGACTTAAATGTTTTACTTGTTTTGTTAAAGGGAAGGGCTTCTTTGTTAATTATCTTTAATTAATTTTCTGAACAAATTTGGTAGTCTTTTAGGAAAATATTATTAGTGAATTTTATGTCAACCAATTATATTTTTACAAATTGGCAAGTTAGTTAAAAAGATTTTATTTAAAAAGGCAATAAAATAGTTTTGCATAGGTTCTATGTTTCGCACTTCTAGTAGCTACCTTTCGACCCTATACTTCCACCCCAACCAAGTCGAAACCAATAAACAAGGTATCAATACGTTGGTACGTAGTGGACCAAAGAATGGCGACAAGTATGGAGTTGAAACCAATCTTTCGAAGGGGTCAAAGCCTTTGTTTTACTATCCAAAGAATTGCCGCTTGCCTTGTTTTCAAAAGAATGCTTTCGAAAGGGTTTAATATAGCTTTTGAAGAGGTTTCTGCTTTTTTGTTTCAAGGGTAGCTTTCGAGTGAGTTGCTTGGATTTTAAATCAATGCTTTCAAAAGGGTAGTTTGAACCTAGTCGAAACCATGCTGCCGTCTTTATGCCTTTCGAAAAGATTGAAGTCATAAATGGGTTCGAAAGGTAGCTTTTGTTTTAAAAATGCAATAGGCTACCTCCCAATGTTTTCCAAAGGGCTCCAAAAGCCATTTATACTAAAGGTTTCGAAGGCAATGGCTTCGAAAGGGGTTTCGAAGCTATCATTTCAATTGTTTGCTTAAAAAATTAATGCTTTCGAAAGGATGGTTTCAGAGCCATCTGTTTTTTCCCCAAAACTCTTTTATTTGAAGATTATTGGTTTCAAAAGGGTACTTTTGCTTATATTCACTTTGACCCAAAAGATATGTTTAAGATTATACCTAATGGTTTCAAAAAGTGTACTTTCAAATGGCTTCAAAGCTATGCTTCTATGAGTTAATAAGTGATACTTTAATGCTTTCGAAAGGTGTGTTTTAATGGTTTCAAAAGAGATGTTTTAAAGTGTTTCTAAAGGCATACGCTTAGTGTTTTAAAAAGGATATTTGAATGCTTTCGAAAGAACTTTTCCAATGGTTTCAAAAGTAAAGGTCTAAGGTTTTGAAAGCCTTATTTTTCAAAACAAGGAACCCAATCTCATTTTTAAAGGAAAACCAATGGCAATATAAAGAGCTTTAAAATAGCTTTTAGTTTTGGAATTTTTGAAGAAGCTTTCCTAGATTAAATAATAGGTTAAAGGGATTAACCATGTTTCATGTGAAAATTGATTTCAAGGATATTAAACCATAAATATTGGTATTGATATGTTATTATGTTTGCTTCTTATGAATACATATTTTATGTGTAATGGACCCATAACTGTATATCGGGGAGAAAAGCGTAGAATAACCAGCTAGCTTGACCCAGTAGTGAATATAAATTTAAATTAACTCCTGTATGAGTAGAATTGCATCCAGGAGGCCAGATAGACTAGAACTTAGGATGCCCAAAGACTAATTGAGAAGTTGTCAGTTTAGATAGGTTCATAGTAAACCCATGAAAACTATGTTTAAAGAGAGTTATTGGTAGGGCCAACAGGTTTGTAGTGAAACCCATGAAAACAATATTCGGATTAAGTTATTAACTGAAGTTAATAGGTTCATAGTCAATCATTGAAAACTATGATATGAAAGAAGTTATTGTAGATATCAATAGGTTCAAGGAGAACCCATGAAATAATGAAGTTACTGGCAAGGACCAACAGGTTCTTAGTGATCCCATGAAAACTATGCGACCAAACAGATAGTCCATTAGGTTTAAACAGGTTATTAGTCAGCCTATGAAAACTAATAGGTTAATAGTGATCCTAGAAACTATAACTGAGATTGATAGTCAAATGAATGTGGATGGGAAATCCAGAATAACTTGCTTATTTCCATATCATCATAATATTTTAAATTGCTATGTTTTAACCATTATGAATGCAGGAGCATAGTATATGGTTAATATTAATTTTTGGATAAGATACTAGTGAGGGGAAAACCCATTCCATTAAACGGCGTGGTCTTACTAGATATCTAAATGTTTTGAGATGGCAGGTTATTATTCATATCAGGCTTTATGTCGACTTGAAGTTTATGTTTTTTCTTTAAACTCTCAGGTGCTCAATTAATTTTGAGTAGTTTGAGAGTTGTGGTTTTCAAGTTCTCCTTTAGACAAATAAAATTCTGAAGATGAGCAGGAGGTAATCTAGCTAGTAGGAGCTCTTTTCTTTTTGATTCCGCTGTGTTTTGATGCAAAGTTAAATTTGTTTAATTACCTATATATACTCTGATCTTCCAAGGGGCATCTTCATATGTCGCCCTTGGCGTGTGTTGTAATAATTATATTTTCTTTGAACATGGATTCTCGAATCTAGGATTATGTAATGAATTTGAAATGATTTGAAATGGAGGGAAAGTTTTTTAATGATTTTAAAAAATTTCCATATCTATGTGTTTCTGTTATATCAATGTATCTAACATTATCGTATTCGGTCACCGATGATTAATAACTATGGATGACTGCAGCATCTACAGTCGTTAGTTTTGGGCTTCCAAGTGGGGGATGCTACAGTTTCCATCCTATTTTTTTCTTGTTTATTCAATATATTATATATTATCATTTCACTGTGAGATTATGTCGTTATGTTTTGGTGTAGTGTATGTTTCAAATTTTACCTTGACAATCTTTCTTCTGTGGTGTTCAGAAGACGTTGATTCGAGGCACTAATTTGGTTATTACGTAGGGTGGATTGTTATCGGTATGCCCTAGGGGCAACTTTATAATTTATTGTAAACTATTAACTTTGTAATAAAATCTTGTTCAAAATAAAAGGTGTTTTCTTTCTAGTATCTACTTATTATAATATGCTATATTAATTATTTACTTAATTTAAGTACATTTAACAGAAAATTCATAAATGATATATTTTGTGATAGTAATTACAGTGTGTTCTAATAATAAGAAATTTACCATAGTAAAAATAACATATCGCTTTAAATCTTACTTATTAAGATGTATCAAGACTGGATATTGATACATCCAGAGACACTCTCCAAATGTTGGGTAGTGTATTATTCATGGCTGTTGAGGCACCAAAGAGTTATGTATTGATAGTTATTGGATAACCATGAATACTCACTCGATAGAATTCTGTTTATTAATATAACTAAGGCCAAACAGAGAACATCGAAGTGACAATTTTACACGGTTCTCTTTTTTTGAGAATACTTCTAAACTTTAATGTGGCCATTCCACTATCAATATAGTTAAATCATGGCATGATGCTCATTGAATTACTATAGTTGGGTCTGAGAAGCATTGGGAGCAAAACAATATTCAATAGAGAATTTGTCTCATTGGTTATATAAGGTTAATATCTCGGTCAATTATAGTTAACTCAAAGTCAAAGTCTCTGGACATAGCAGTTTGTTAATAATTGTTAATATTAAATAAGCATTTTTGTTTGGGTTATATGATTTTAATGTGGACAGTATTGGAATTTTGACGTGATATAGTTCTTGACGAAGAGAATTGTACTTAGTCATCGGTACCAAGGATCACTTATACTAGTAAAATTAGATTTTACAAAAATTCTATAACTGATAAATTCAGTTAAACTATCACATCACTAGCTAAGATGACCTGTGAATGTTAATATTCATATTGTTCGACATTAATTGCTAACTATATACCTATGAGTCGCACAACCGCAATGTTAAATACTCCAAAATACCACATGTTCTAATTAAATTATAATTGTTATAAATTAATTTAATTAAATAATATCTATGAAATGCTAATATAAAATTTTATTTAGTTATTTGAATCTATATTTAATATAGTGAGTACATAAAAATTATATATACATGTATCTATATATGGTATCGATAAACATATAAATTGGATTTAAATTATGTAAATATTTGTTGGATTTGGAAATGATTTTAGGTTCATTGGCATATGGGGATAGCTGACCATGCTTAGAGGGGAAAGCTTTTTGACATTTATTCGAAATATGGGTTTTGAAATGATAAAGAGAAGAGGTAAAAAGGGGATCTAATCCCCTCTTTTTACTCCATTCTTTTACCTATTTAAACTCGCCATCCCCTTCATTTACATTTGGATATTTGCCTTCCCTTCCTCCTAGTTTTGGCTATAAGGACATAGACCTCTCTTCTTTGCATTTTCAAAGTAAACTAAATCAAATCAAATGTATTTAAAAAGGTGTGGTGATATCTTCTATTGGCTACATTTTTGGAAGAGCAAGGATACGATCCAAGGAGCTTTGGAATCAGCATTCAGGGTACATATTCAATGGCTACTCTACTGGTAACGTATGATTTATGTATTCATACTAATATATGTTCGTCTATATGTGTAAATTATAATATTACATTATCATGAATTTATATATCCGTTTCCTATTATTGTATATACACATTCACAATTTCTAAGTTTAAAAAAACATTTTTTACATATACATAATGTAGAAATCATTTTCTACAGTTTAAATATATATATATATATATATTTAAATAAAATTAATAATGTTTAAAAATAATTTCTAAATTAAAATTTTGATTTTTCTCAATTAGAAAAAATATATAAATATATATTACATATATACTAACATGTTAATTTTATTCATATAAATATAGCCGTGTGTTTAAAAAAAATTGTGCAAATAATATATTAAATTTGAAATAAATGCAATTAAATATATTTTAAATTTCTTAAATTAATACGTATTAATATACAAATATATATATATATATATATATATATATATATATATATACATATTGCAAATTTATTTTATACGGAAACTATAGATTTTAAAAAATTGATTTTTTAAATCCATATGGATTTTAACAAAAATTTTGAAAATGGCTTTGGCCAGAATAAAAACTAAATAAAAAATATTTTTTTAACCATATTACTGTTTATATTTGTCAATTAATATTTTATAATACACATATATGAATTTCTTCAAATGATATACACACACACCCTTATTACTTAAAACTTAAACCTGGAATATATATCTATTACTTTAAAATTATATACACACACACAAAAAGGACTTCCTATTTCAAAATATTACTCCGTCCTATGATCCCTTTTTTTATTTTGTAAAAACTACCCTTAAAATGTGTCTTCCCCCCAAATACCCAAACTCATTTTCCCTCCAACAACGCTATCCTCTATTTCCTGTCTCTACCTAAAATTTCTTTCTACGATCCACGCCTTTTCGTTCCAATTGCTGCCCACCTCACTTGGAACGACTCAAAATTTCGAACACTTCGTATTTAGATATCTGAATTATTTAAATATTTTATCTAGGATTAAATGTGATTAAATATGATTTTATAACCTTGTTAAACACTTTTTAATTAATAACCAATGGTAGAAAACTTACTTTTGAAATGTATTTACAAAATTTATGCTTTAAATAATACTGAAAATGGGATCGGAAAATGTTTTGTTAAAAATCAACTTTTTGTACAATACAAGTTTTATAAAAAAAATCAACTTGTATGGTAACATATGCACATATAACAAGTTAATAACATATAATCTAACCATATATTAATTAAAGTAAGTAAGATTAATAACAAAATCCCTTAATTCAAGGTGTGAATTAAGTAGCACTTTAAAGTGCATGTTTTATGCCTTGTATCATGGCTTGTTTAAGGGTTTGTATTGCATGCTTGGTGTTCTTTTGCTTCATGGTTAAGGAGGGGTTTTTACAAACTTTTCTACACAAATCCTAAGGTTATAAATAGGAAGAGAAGCCTCTTCTTTTTCTTCAACAAATTCATTTCTAAACACAAGTCTTCACTCTTTCTTCTCCTCTTCTTTTTTTTTCCTTAGGCCGAGTTCTTTTGCGGGGAAGAAAATGGCTTATGGTCATGGGTACTAAGCGAGAGGAAGGAGGCTAAGGCCGTGGGTTTTGAAGGATGAAGTGGTGGTTTAGGCCATGAGCAATGGTGATAGTGGAGGGCTTGGACATGAGCCAAGGAGAAGGGAATGGTCTTGGACATGTGGTTTAGGAAGAAGAGGGACGGGTTTTATTAATGTTTCGATGGATTATGATATGTTAACTTAAGTGTTGTTATGATTGAAAAGTGGTACAAGGAGAATTGGTTTCATAAAAGTGAGTTAATCTCATTTTGACTGAAGTTAATTATCTAAATTAATAAGTCATAATATTGCTTGATAATTGCTTGCTAAATCACATGTGAATATTTCTTTCTATTAGTAATAATAATAGACATTAACTACTTAAAGTTATACCCATGATTATATGCTTTGTTAAAATATTTAAATTGATAAAGTAGTTATTTATTAAATCGCTAAATTGTGATAAGTTAATTTGGACATTTAAAATAGACAAGTGATTTGAATACATATGTTAAAATATGTTTTAATTAATGTGGTTTGAAATTGGAAGTCATATATGTTTATAAAATGAAATGGTACTAAATATGAAATTGAATACGGAATTGTCCGTATAGCGATAGTCGCTTTAAACGTACTCTAAAATCCCTTAATTTTCAATTGTGAAAAATGGCGATTTAATAAAATATTTTAATAAAACTTATTTTGTTTGATTCATAAAATTATATAAGTGTTTTTAAACGTAAAGAAAATATTTTGAAAAGAAATAGGAAACATAAAACAAATTAAGAAAGATTGAAGTAAAATAGTCGTTATAACGGCATTTCTAAATAACTTGTTTTTGGAAAATAACGTTTATTTTTGTAGAAACATTCTTAGGGTTTTCTTTACCTTTTTAGCAAGTGAATATATTAGGAAAATATTTAAGCTTAAACCATTAGATATCAAGTTGAATGAAGGGGAAAAGGTTATAGCGAAATAGTCGCTTTAAGAGAACTTCGGTAAAATATCCTATTTTTGAAAATTTCACTAAAATAATTAAAAGATATTCTTTGGAATTTTTCTTCATGCTTTTCAAGAACCCAATTATACTAACTACTATAAAAAGAATGTATCTAAAATCAATGGTTAAGGTATTGAAAACTAGACATAAAGTTGTACCAATAATGTGATAAAACTAGTAACAGAACTTTAGGCAGCACTTCTGTAAATGCTATCTTTGTTAATTGAAGATATAAATTATTTAAAAATGGTACTTAAATTTAGTATTTTCTCTAATATTTTTAGGGTTGTTTTCTAACTTATAGTAAAGTGTTTTAAAATTTGTTTCATGTTTAATATATTTTTAACAATTAACTATGAATTCTCAAACTATGTAGCTTTTAAAATAACAACTTATTTTTCTATTATTTCAAAATTCCTTATTTTTACATAATATTACATATAAATAATTATCATATATTTTAAGTATATTTAAAAGTATTTTAACATATTAATAATTAATTTAAAAATATTTCTATATATATAAGTTTTAAATATTAAATTAAGTATTATATATATAATAAAAGGAGATTGGTTTTAATACTTAAGTCAAAATAAATGGTTTTGTAAAATCAAATAAAAGCGTGTTATCTTAGCTAATAAGTTTGGACATGCTTTAATCTTTAAAATAAACATTTAAAGTTATTAATGGATAAGTAAATGGTTTTGGGTTATTATAAACAGTGTTTTAGCAACACTTGTTTTTAACCCTTATTATTAATTATACTTGGAAATATAATTAGATAGTTATTAATGAATATTTAGTATATAAATACAAGTAAATGATTTTGGGTTTTTTGTGACAAATGTTTTAAAACGACACTTGTCTTAAGCCTTTATAAATATAAGTAAACCTTTATAAGAGAGTTTTATAAAAAAAATGACTAATGTGTAGTGTTTTGGGTTTGTAGCAAACAATGTTTTAATAACACTTGTTTTTAAACCCTTGAATTATATTTTAAAATGGAAAAACATTATAAATATAATTATTTTTAATAATGGAGTTTTTAAGATAATAACAAGTATTGAAATCTTTTATAAAATGATAGAGAAGGTTATAAGTTTAATTTATAAAAGAAAAAAGTTTTATAGTGACAATGTTTTATTAACACTTGTTTTTAACCTATTTGATTATATTTTAAGAAAAACTTTATTAAGTGAATTGTGAATATACTTATACCGTTGAGATAAGTACATGAACACTTTTTAATTATTGAAAGGAATATAAGTGAATAGTTTAATATATGAGTATAAGTACATGTGTGTGTATTAAATATAATTATATATACAAGTATATAATGGAAGTTTTAATTAATAAAGGAGTATTAATATGTAAAGGAAGTTTTAATTAACGAAAGAAGTTTTATTAGGTAAAATGGTGTTTTACTAATAAAAAAGGGGTTTTTAATTAATAAATGATAAATTAATTAAGAAGGGAATAAAAATCATTTATGTTATTTAATCATGCTTTGGATGGATTAATAGTGCTTGTATGTTTACTTGCTTATGGAGAGTATACGAGAATTAGTTCCCTTATGCAATCAATCACATTATTGTTCAATAAGACGAAATTCATCGATTCAGTCTTAGAGAGACCAGGATTGGTAAGTATATTACTTACCGAAAACCACTTCAAGGCTGACATACGGGTTCCATATTTTGGAAGTGGAATGATTGAATCCATGTATGACTTTAAAATATGTTGAGATGATGGAATCCATGTGGGATTTATTATTTTCTCGAGTATTGAAGACTCATGTGGAAGATGTTGAAGTTAGCCTCGACATTCGAAAAATTACTAAAGACATAGTAGGATGCACAATCTAGGGGTTTGCTAACCTAGAGGGGTGTCTCAACTCCATTATCTAGAGTATGCTTATCGATATGTTAGTAGACAGGAGTTGATGATGCCTAGGTTCCACATGGTTCGAGAACGCTCGTTCGGGCGTGGGCCAGTTTTATTTACCTTATGGTATATTTTATCTGAAGATATACGATACTCAAAAGGTATTTTTTGATCCTTGTCATAGGAGATCATTCTTATTGAGGAGGTCACCGTGGAAAACCCATTTATACGAACATGCCTTTGCAATTTTGTTTATGTACCTAATTATGTTGTTAAATGTAACCATTTTAGATATGTTATATATTTATATTAAATACTTTAGACATTATTATATTATCACTGGATTTTATAGAAATATTTTGGTTATCGTAAGGCAAAAACTCGTCCATTTTATTTGCAGTGTGGTTTTATGCAATGAATTGGTTTTTGACCCTCGAAAATTGACACTAATACGTCCATTATATCACATGTTGAAATTCAAGTGTCGGAAATATTGATTTGTTAGGGTGAAAGAAGAAGGTGGAAGATAAAAGAAAACTAAACAACATAGAATCTTACAATGCAACGAATTATAAATAATACAACAATGATCTTTACAAAAAGGAAACGTCTTTATTCATATATACAACATCGGAGTACACTAGATTTATCCTAAATTTAGACAGCTATAGAAACCCGTCCTTTTATTGACAAACATATAAACTCTATAATATAGTGGAAGAAAAATATAAATGAATACGTCTTGACCATCTAGCTCCTCTCCAACTCTAAAGTATCCAGCTAAATTTGGGAAAACATGCTCGGTCTGACTCGAGCATTACAAGGAATAATGCCCGGATCAGTCTGGTAAACCAGTGTGACTAAAACTCAGTAACAAGTAACAACCAAACTGATTCTACATTTGAAATTTTTTCAAACAAAGGTTATCTTTTAAGACCACACCGCACATAAAAACGGATGGCTTTTTATACGATAACCAAAACATTTTATATAAAAATCAGGTGATATTATCATAGAGTCTAGGTTTAAAGTAAATAGATAAAATAGCTGAAATTCTTGCATCTCACATTCAAACATACTAGGAACTACAATCAAAAAACATAAGTCACGTATTGGAGATTGGATCCCAACAATGGCAAGGCAAGGGACTACCTTTCAATGATACACTTCTAGAAAATGCACTGATGCTAACACAGAGCCGGCTGCCCCTTTAACATGGTAGACCGGATTAACTCACCCCTTTGATGCCGAGGCCTTATACTACCATGATGTTTGATCGCGAACCAACTCTGAAAGGGACATCTAGAATGTGGTGACCGCTCCTAATGGTAGCTGACCACATAGCTCTACTGCATGCCCTGTTTTGGTCATTCCTTCAGGTTATGAGGCTTGAGGCTACGTTTTACCTTTCTGAATAGCAGTCCATCTTGGAATGCTAACACTATCCTCCAGGCGTCAATGCAATGCCACATTCATCCATACGAGTTCGTTCTGGGTCTGAACAAAACCGAAGGCACTAACTCTACTACATCCATTTTGGAATCACCCCAAGGATTAGTAGTAGTAGCCCTTGCACTTCAAAGAGCACCATCTTCAATCATCATCAAGATGTCTTCCACTCGAACATACATGTTGGTTCGGAGTGGTTTTCGGATATATAAATCTGAACTCAATCTCCCTGTACCAACAACCGATAATTTTCAGTTGATTCATTCTCGGTTCTTTTAGAAGTAAGTATTCGAGTCCTTGTCGGAAACTCGAATTTTACATTCATACTTCCTAAGTCAAACTAAACCAACTTTAATAGTCAGTTATTTAACTATCAAATAACAACAACAAAATTTAGAGATTTAATTACCCAAAGCAACCATTAAGCCTCAAAACCATTTTCATTTATTAAATATCTTTTCCCAAACATTTATCAACATTCATATCTTATCTCCTTTACATAAGTGTATTCACAAATCATTTGTAAGATTTCCTATTGCCAAATCTCTTAAAAAGTATTGAACTGCATTCTATAAATTGGAGAAAAGGATAACTCTAAGCATTATTCCTTCGGTGTTAAGTGTGGAATGGAAATCCCATGCCACCATTTTTAAAAGGTCGACCTCGAGAAACCCAAACCTCAAATTCCCATTTTATTTATCTTAAATAAATCCTTTTATAAATTTTCTTTATCCATGAAATTCTTTTTTCTTTAACCCAAACCCATGCACAAAACATTTATCAACCTCCATACTCATTTATGAGACGCTTTATAAACATTCAAACCCGGTTATATAAACTTCTTTATAAACTTTCAAACCATTTATAAAACTTCCCTTTATGACATCAAAACCCATTTAAAAATCTTTCTATAAACATTCAAAACTATTTCTAAAACTCCTTCTATGAATACCCTAAAATTATTCATAAACTTCTTTATATAATATTCAAAACAATTATCAAATCATTCATCAAATATCTTATTCAAAATAAAATAACCTTGAAGACCATTTTAAAAGAAAATGAACATTAACTTTCCAAAACCAAATGGAGGCTTAATTACTACAATGGATCATTAAATTTAGGTTTACGTATCCAAGTTATATCATGGCTATTTCCTAACATCAGACGTGTAAGGAATTCACACATAACATACAACTAATCGTAGGTAGATGTCCAAGTTACAAATATAAATACATTCATTATCGCTGAAAAATGTACATATAAAAGTATATTCTATATGCTTAAGTTACCATGACCTGCTTATTGAAATTAACTTCCTTGTGTCTACCACGTTACCGATATTCGGCATTTATGCTAAATACAAGTCACTTACTTCTCATAAAACATGTCAACATTTTATAATCAATGCTTTAATTCATTTGGCTACTTAATGGTCCAGACGAGAGATCCTTTGATTTAAAATCAATTAATCTTAAAAAGAAAATTGATTTAAAATATAACCGATTGGGTTTAAAACAACCTTTGAAAAGATTAAAGTATATTTAATTGGCTTAACCCTAATTATATCTTGATTAAATCAATATTAATTCATAATTAAACTTTAATTAACTTAATGAACTTGGTTAAGCCATAATTTATTTCCTAAGTACCTTAATTAAAGTTAAACAATTCATTATTATTTAAACCCTAATTAACTAAAAATTAATTAAATAATCACTTAATTAAATAATAATTAATTAACTTAATTAAATAATAATTAATTATTAAATTACTTTTTATCTTCATTACACTAATTAAAAACGTATTAATCACTAATTAGTCATTAACCTTCCTTAAAAGTAATTTAATGATAAATAATCAGTTAATTAAATAATAATTAATCATTCAATTACCTTTATCTTCATTACATTAATTAAAACCTTATTAATCACTAACTAATCATTAACCTTCCTTAACTATTATTTAACCCTTAATTACTTACTTAATTACTAACTAGGTACTGATACTTTTAAATAAATAAAATATTAAGTTATCCAAACTTAACTCTTTTAATGTTACTAATCAAGTTCGAAAAATCTTGCAAAATCATTTCAAAACAGATCGCTTTAAAACGAAAATCGATAATTCTGTCGAATTGCGTCCTTAGCGACTGTCGGTGTGAGCGCATTTCACTTAAACATACTTTATGTGAAAAAACTTCCTTATTATTTCCTATTTCATGTTTAGAAACATAACATTTAAATATTTTGAGACTTACAAACAAAGATTGAAACTTTGAAACAACTTCCAAACGTTAAAACAAGAAAATATAGTTTTTGATTTCGAATCGGATCTCACGTCCGTCGCAACACACAAAGTTGTTAACTTTATTTCAACTCAACATACTTTGGTTCTTATATTATAACCATACATTCATACTACCATTCTTTTAAAATAACAATGAAACACATATATAATCATAAGGTTATGTGCCTATTAACTCGACAATATCACATTCAAATCTCAAATTCAACACCAAACGCAACATCCATCAAATCACCATCGACCAATATTATAACCATTCAATTTCCTCATCATATTATCACCATAATAACACATCATAATAAAGTCAAAAACCTTTCTAGAGTAAATTAATTTACTCACTGCTAACTAACATATCCCGAACTTCGACTTTAACTCGGCAGCGCCTCTGTGCTCGACTCTAGCTTCAAAATTTGAAACTTTGGAGGGGCTAAGACCATAGAATGGGTTTGGCCAGAGGTGATTTGGTTTGGCCAGAGGTGATTTGGTTTGGATAGGGCTTTATGGGGTACCGATGGCCTAGGTTTTTGAAAGAGAGGATGCTGAAATGAAAGTATAAGAAGTATACAAGTTATGGAAGCAAGTTACAACACAAAGGCTAACTTATTCTAATTTTTTTGAACTATGGAAGCCATGGAATTTTTAGAGAAGAAGGTCTATAAAAAATAAAGTTTGAATGTAAACGAAAATGTGTGTGTGAGGGTGTGTATTTATAGATTAAAAAAGTAGGAAAATTACCATTTTAACCTTAGTTTCATAATATCCTAACATGTCATTATTTTAACAAGTCACATCACCACCATCCTCACCCTCATATATCACATCCGCCCCCCTCCCCCCCCCCCTCCCGCCTCTCTAGTCAAATCCTCTAGGTCATGATGGATAATGATGATAATGCTAAGATGTGACAAGAGATAATGATATATACTCATATATATATATATATATAATTATTTTTAAAACCATGACTTGTCACATCACTTGCTAGACATAATTAACATAAGATCATATACTATTAGTTTATTACAATTATTTGGTTTATTAACTCTTATATATGTGTATGTATAGTGCACAAATACTAACAACGTTCCCGACATATTTCCAGTGTCAAAAAGTCGAAATTCCGGGAAATGTTCTTCGGTCACATTTTTTATTTTTCTACGAACTATCTATTTTGATAAACAAATTTTAAAATCTCTTCCATCATCATTATTTAATGATTAAAATAGGTTTATTTGTAAATGAAAACCCATTTAATTTGTATTTAAAATGAACTTGAATTTCCGAAGAATATATAAAACCGGTGATATCAACTGTCGATGTCGTAAATTCATTTTATTTTCCAAAAAGTAAATAAATTATTTTATATTCCTTTTTGAATACATATATTTGCGTATGTATCCAGTGCCATGCATGATCCATATTGTTTAAAAGCGGTTTTATTGATGATAACGATTTTCGGCTGTTTTATCGATATTTTACCTAGGACGATATTTACAAATCATTAATATTTTACCTAGATAATTTGTTCAACAATTATTTTTCCCAAAAAAATAAATATTATTATTTACCACTTAAAACATTATTATTTCTTAATTTTAAACCCAGATCTAAATATTTTAAAAATAAATATAATTTATCCAAGTGAAAATTTACGGATCGTTACATTCTTCCCCCCTTAAAAGAATTTTGTCCCCGAAATTATGCCACAACCTTATTCCTAGAAACACTTAAAACTATTCATCAATCCGTATGATGTACATAGATCATTCCTATGTTAAAATCTGGTTCGATCACTCACTCGAATACATAACTTCATTTTCGAGCTAGTATTGCTCATTAGACTTCATTGTGCGGACATTAATCATGCTTCTTAATTAAAAACCTCTATTCTTCTTACATAGTCATAAACTATGATAGACAACCTTTGGTTCCACATAAGAACCCTCAACAACGCTCGCAGTCAAAAATCGAGTGATAAATCCCTATTCGGAATGGTGTGAAACACCTCAAGTCATGTACTCGAATCATGGATCGAGAACTATGTGAAATGGAGAAATGATCTATGTACAACCTACTTACTAATGTCATTGGTTCCTACTTCCCAAGATTATAATTACCCTTTTTTTAGATCACCATTTTACTTAAGAACATTACTTAATTTTATTAACATTCTATAATTCAAATTCATTTTAGTATGATACTCTTCTATATCCAAAAGAGTATACACAAAATTTCAAATCTTAAATTGGTTTTACTTAACTTAGGACGTTCAAATAATTTAAAACTTTATTTATTAATTCTCTCATAATCAAGACATCCTTTTATTTTGAAAACTCTATCCTTCTGAGGGATTCGCGAACACAATACTTAGGTTTTATTTCAAAAACCTTCTAAAATGATACTTTATATTTAACCCATTTGAAAACATAATATATAGCATGAGTAACTCTAAAATTATATCAAGGAACTGGGCGGTACCAAATAGTATTATATAACCCTTTTATTAAGTAGGTAAATTCTCAAGAAAAGTGTTTACCATCCGAACACATCTCTTACCTATTTTCAGTCATTTCCAAGTCACTCAAACTAGTTAATCATAAAAATATTTCTTTCTTCACAAATTCCCTTCTGAAATAATACTACTTACAGATAAATAATTCTTTTAATAAAATCATCCGCTAGCTTTCGATTCATTCAAATTCGAACTTGTTTCGATTGTACAATGACAAATAGGATAATTTACTAAATGCACTATCATATCTAACTAAGAAAACATTCGATTGTCACTTAGAAGATTATTCCAATTATCACAAAACAAATTGATACTCCATCCCAAACCGTCGAAAGAAAATTTTACATTCAAATCCATTTTAAAATATTTATATCTTAAAATCTCTTTAAGTACAATTACTATAACTTCTCCAAAATCATTTAAATCTTTATCAAAGCAATCGGGATTTAATATTCTCATAATCCTTTTAATTTTTAAGGTCATCTAAAGATTTTCTTTTAACTAAACATATTCTATTCTAAATCCAATTTTAACCCTACATCTCATTGATAACTATATAGACTTTTGAAAATCATTCTTTTATATATAAAATATATCCTAGATAATTATCATTTACCAATTTAAAAACAAGTCAATTGGACTTTTTCAAGTGTTTAGGAAATCCCTATCGAAAACGTTGGCCAAAGGCATCGACCAGAATTTTTAGGCCACTCAACAAATCAACAACATAATATAAAACATTTTCACTCACTAACAAATACACACTCATATTTATAATACGCTCGGGCTCATTCTAGGGTCTCGCTTACCCAATTACAAATAAATTTACCACACCAGGGGCAAGGTTCTCGCTTAACCTTCAGCTCTGATACCAAATATAACGAACTGGATTTTCGACCCTTGAAAATCGACACTAATACGTCCAATGTATCACATGCCGAACATCTAAGTGCCAGAAATACCGTTTTGTTAGGGTGAAAGAAAAAGATAGAAGATAGAAGAAAACTAAACGTCAAGAATCTCACAACGCAACGAATAATATATAATACCATAATAATCGTTACAAAATGGAAACATCTTTATTCATATATACAACATTGGAGTACACTAGACTTATCCTAAATTTGGAAAGTTATAGAAAGCTGTCCTTATATTGACAAACATATAAACTCTATAATACAGCGGAAGAAATATATATGTGAATACGTCTTGACCATCCATCTCCTCTCCAACTCCAACGTATCCAGCTAAACCTAGGAAAACATGCTCGATCTGACTTGAGCATTACATGGAATAACGCCCGGGTTAGTCTGGTAAACCAACGGGAGTGAAACTCGATAACAAATAACAACCAAACTGATTTCTACATTTGAACAAATTTCAAACAAAGCGTATCTCCTAAGACCATATTGCACATAAAAACGAATGATTTTTTACCTTATGATAACCAAAACATTTTATATAAAAATCCAATGATATTATCATAGTGTCTAAGTTTAAAGTAAATAGATAAAATAGCTGAAATTCCCGCATCCCACATTCCAACATACTAGGCACTACAATCGAAAATGTAAGGCACGTATTGGAAGATTGGATCCCAACCATGACACGGTAAAGGACTACCTTCCGATGATACACTTCTAGAAAATACATCGATGCTAACACAGAGTCGGATGCCCCTTTAACATGGCAGACCAGATTACCTCAGCCCCTTGACACCGAGGCCTTATTCTACCACAGTGTTTGCGTGCAAACTAACTTTGAAAGGGACATCTAGAATAGGGTAATTGCTCCTAATGGTAGCTAAACACATAGCTTCGGTGCATGCCCTATTTTTTCCAAACATCCCGGTTGTAGGGCTTGAGGCTACATTTTACCTTTCTAAATAGCAATCCATCTTGGAATGCTAACACTGCCCTCCTGGCATCAATGCAATGCCAGCATTCATCCATACAAGTTCGTTATGGGTCTAAATGAAACCGAAGGCACTAATTCTACTACATCCATTTTGGAATCACCCTCAGGATTAGTAGCAGTAGCCCTTGCACTTCAAAGAGCACCATCTTCAATCATCATCAAGATGTCTTCCGCTCGAATGTAAATGTTGGTTCGGAGTGGTTTTCGGATATATAAATCCGATCCCAGCCTCTCTGTACCAATAACCGATAATTTCTGGTTGACTCGTTCCCGGTTCTTTTGGAAGTAAGTATTCAAGTCCTTGTTAGAAACTCAAATTTTACATTCATACTTTCTCAGTCAAATTAAGCCAAATTTGATAGTAGGATATTTAACTATCAAATAAAAACAACAAAATCAAGAGATTTAATTACCCAAAGCAATAATTAAGCCTCAAAACCACTTTCATTTATTAAATATCCTTTCTCAAACATTTATATATTTATCTTCTTTACATAAGTATATTCACAAATCATTTGTAAGATTTCCCATTGCCAAATCTCTTAAAAAGGATTGAACTACATTATTTAAATTGGAGAAAAGGATAACTCTAAGCATTATTCGTTCGGCGTTAAGTGTGGAATGGATATCCCATACCACCATTTTTAAAAGGCCAGCCTCGAGAAACCCAAACCTCAAATTCCCATTTTATTTATCTTAAATAAATCCTTTTATAAATTTTCTTTATCCATGAAATTCTTTTTTCTTTGACCCAAACTCATTTACAAAACATTTATCAACCTCCATACTCATTTATGAGACTCTTTATAAATATTCAAACCCAGTTATATAAACTTCTTTATAAACTTTCAGACGTTGTATAAAACTTCCTTTATAGACATCCAAAACCATTTATAAAATCTTTTATAAACATTCAAAACTGTTTCTAAAACTCCTTTTATGAATACCACAAAATTATTCATAAACTTCTTTATATAATATTCTAATAAATTTTCAAATCATTCTTCAGATATCTTGTTCAAAATAAAATAACCTTGAAGACCATTTTAAAAGAAAATGAAATATTAACTTTCCAAAAGTAAACAGAGGCTTAATGGCTACAGTGGATCACTAAATTTAGGTTTACTTATCCAAGTTATATCATGGGTATTACCTAACATTAGATGTGTAAGGGAGTCACACATAACATACAATCAATCATAGGTAGATGTACAAGTTACAAATGCAGATACATCCATTATCGGCGAAAAATGTACATACAGAAGTATATTATATACGCTTTAGTTATCATGACCCGCTTATTGAAATTAACTTCCTTGTGTCTATCACGTTATCGATATTTGCCATTTATGCTAAACACAAGTCACTGACTTCCCATGCAACGTGTCAATGTTTTACAATCAGTACTTTAATTCATTTGGATACTTAATGGTTCAGATGAGAGATCCTTTAATTTAAAATCAATTAATCTTAAAAATAAAATTAATTTAAAATATATTGGATTGGGTTTAAAACAACCTTTGAAAAGATTAAAGTATATTTAGTTGGCTTAACCCTAATTATATCTTAATTAAATCAAGATTAATTCATAATTAAATTTTAATTAACTTAATGAACTTGGATAAGTCCTAGTTAACTTCCTAATGTATCTTATTTAAGGTTTAAACAATTCATTGTTAGTAAAACCCTGATTAATTAAAAACTAATTGAATAATCACTTATTTAAATAATAATTAATTAAATAATTAACTTAATTAAATAATAATTAATCATTATATTACTTCTTATCTTCATTAATCACTAATTAAAAACTTATTAACCACTAATTAGTCATTAACCTTCCTTAAGTGTTATTTAACCATTAATTTCTTACTTAATTATTAATTAGGTACTAATACCTTTAAATAAATAAATTACTAAATTATCCAAACTTAACACTTTTAATGTTAATAACCAAGTTCGAAAACTTATGCAAGATCATTTCAAAAGAGGTCGCCTTAAAACAAAAATCGACAATTTTATCGAATTGCGTCCATAGCGACTATCGCTATGAGCACAGTTTGCTTAAACATACTTTAAGCGAAAAAACTTGCTTATTATTTCCTTTTTCATGTGTAAAAATATAACTTTAAAGTTTTTAGGACTTACAAACAAAGATAGAAACTTTGAAACAATTTCCAAACTTCAAAACAAGAAACATAGTTTCTGATTTTGAATCGGATCTCACGTCCATCGCAACATACAAAGTTGTTAACTTTGTTTCGTACTTTGGTTCTTAGATCATAACCATACATCCATCTACCATTCTTTTAACATCACAATGAAACACATATATAATCATACGGTTTTATACTTACTAACTCGACAGCATCACATTCAAATCCCAAATTCAACACCAAACGCAAGCATCCATCAAATCATCATCGACCAATATAATATCCATTCAATTTTCTCATTATATTATCACCATAATAACGTATCATAGTAAAGTCAAAAATCTTTCCAGAATAAAGTAGTTTACTCACTTTATGCTAATCAACTTCGCCCGAACATCGACTATAACCCGGCAACGCTTCTACGCTCGACTCTAGCTTAAAAATTGAAATTTTGGAAGGGCTAAGAACTTAGAATGGGTCCGATCAGAGGTGGTTTGGCTTGGGTAGGGCTTTATGGGGTAGTGATGGCCTTGGTTTTTGGTAGAGAGGATGTTGAAATGAAAGTATAAGAATATAGATGGTATGGAAGCAAGTTACAACACAAAACGCTAACTTTTTCTAATTTTTTTAAACTATGGAAGCTATGGAATTTTTAGAGAAGAAGGTTAATAGAAAATGAAGTTGGAATGTAAATGAAAATTTATGTGAGAGGGTGTGTTAATATAGATGAAAGAATGTAGAAAAATTACCATTTTAACCTTAGTCTTAAAATATCCTAACATGTCATTATTTTGACAAGTCACATCACCACCATCCTCCCCCTCATATATCACGTTCCCCCTTCTCTAGTCACATCCTATAAGTCATGATGGATAATGATAATAATGCTAAGATATGATAAGAGATAATGACATACACTTGCAAGAATAAGTAATTATTTTTAAAACCATGACCTATCACATCAATTGCTAAACATAATCAACATAAAACAATATACTATTAGTGTATTATTATTATTTGGTTAATTAACTCTTATATTCGTGTGTGTATATTGCATAAAGACGAACAGCATTCCCGATAACTTTCCGGTGTCGAAAAGTCGAAATTCTAGAAAACGTTCTTCGGTCACATTTTCTATTTTTCTACGAACTATCAATTTTGGTAAGAAAAATTAAAATATAATTTATCATCATTATTAAATGATTAAAATAGGTTTATTTATAAATAAAAACCCATTTATTTAATATTTAAACTTAACCTAAATTTTCAAAGAAATATATAAAATCGATGATATCAACTGTCGATGTCGTAAATACATTTTATTTTCCAAAAAAAAAAATTATTTTATTTCAAAATCTTGTTTGAGTACATATATTTTTGTAAGTATCTAGGGCCGTGCATGATCCATATTGTTTAAAAGCAGTTTTATTGATAAAACGATTTCCGGGTGTTTCATCGATATTTTACCTAGGACGATGTTTACAAATCTTTAATATTTTACCTAGAAAATTTGTTCAAAAATATTTTTTCCAAAAAAATAACTATTATTATTTACCACTTAAAGCATGATTATTTCTTAATTTTAAACCCATATCTAAATATTTTGAAAATAAATATAATTTATCCAAGTGATAAATTTACAAGTCGTTACATTTTACGAGATACCTTTATTTTGAAAGGTTTTATAACATTAAATAATTCATATGACTTGAGTTTTCATGCTAGTTTACCAGACTGATCTGGATGTTATTTTATTATAACTCGAATCAGCTCAATGTATTGTTCCAAATTCAGCCGATGTCATTGGAGCTCTTGGAGAGGAGTTGGATGATAACCTACCGTAGTTTTTATTTCCGTTGCGTTACTTTGTTTATATATCAGCAATTGTAAGGACGTATTGTTACAATTGTCTAAGCTGGTGATAGGTTAGGTTGCTCGGATTATTGCATCTATACAGTTTTCCTTATAAAATATCAGTTTGATATTATATATTATCGTTCTGTTGTGAGATTCCGATATTACTTTCTCTTCTTTCTCATTCGTTTTCTTTTCTTCCTTTTATTTTACCCTAATGTTCTATCTTTCCGACACTTGGATGCTTGGCACGTGAATATCATGGATGTGTTAGTGTCAACATTTGATAGTCGAAAAGGCGATCGTTACATTACTCACTTACGTAGTTATTTTAACACCTTGTAATTTTAACGTTACTTAATTTAAAAAGAAATTAATTAATATATAATAACATTGAAAAATATAATTTTCACAAATGTCGGAATTTGGTTACGAAACTTATACCATTGAGTTCATGGCGATTTTTCGATCAATTTTCATAAATAATGCTTTTCGACCGGAATTCAAACGTAAAAGTTATTAACGCTTGAAATTTTAGCGTCGAGAATAATTATATATGTAAATATGGTATTAAAATCAATTAATGCTAATTAGTAACATTAATGAAAGATAAGATGTTAATAAGTGCTAACATTAAATTAAAATCTCAAAGAATATACGAAGTGGGAAAGAAATGAACGAGAGAAATTAACAAAGTAAACAAATACATAGAATCAATTAAACGGAGGAAAGAAATTAACAAAATTAAACAAACCAAACTTTATTAATGTTAAAACAAAGCACAGGTCGACCCGCAAGGCACCATGGTTGACCGGTAGCAGTCAACTCATGGCCTTAGGCGGTCAACCCATGTCAATATCAAAATGTGGGTTTTAATTTACAACGAACGAACATGATGCAATCAAATATTTTACTTCACTACAAAGTAATTAGTTCATGTTTAAGATTTAGTTAAAGATCTCCTATGATAAATCTAGTGCTCCAAATCAACCCTTAACCCCTATAAATTAACGGCTAGCCCAACTCTAATTCATTTAGTAAACCTATTATATAATGAAACTTTCTAATTTCTCCTCCGCAAAATTCTAAAAAAGTAAAACATATATATATACACACACACACACATATATATATATAAGTAGAAAAAAGCGGAGAATAAGATAAGAGAAGAATATGATTGATTCGAAGCGTGGAAATAAAGGTGAACTTGAATCTAAAACTCAAATCTAAATTCAATTCAATCTTTTTCCTATATCTGTAATTTTAATAAAAGTATACCCATTTTTCATTTAATTTGATGTAAAAGGGAGTCAAATAAAAAGGGAATAGATCTAGATCTGGATAATGGGAAAGTTAAAAGCAAGTTAGTGGAAAAAATTACATGTTTTGTAATAAAATTAGATTCATTCCATTGTAAGCTATTTCAATCATGCCTATTTATAATCGATTTGGATTAAAACCTGTAAGTGCATAAGGATTAATATTATATACGAAATTCATAATGATTAAATTTATATTTGCAAAGCGTAATAATTAGATGTAAATATATTGTTTATGCATAATGAATTTAAATGGAATAGATCTAATAAAAATGATTACTGAACGAACTATATCAAGATTAGATGAAATTTGGAAATTTCCTAAAATTATTATTGAACAAATTTGAATGTATTACGTTATGATTGGAACTGGTATTTATGTGACGGAAATGAATTGAAATAAAAGACAATTTTATTAAGATTTTAAGGGTTTTAGTGATATTTTAGTTCGTTGAAAACTAGAATGTTCCATGTAGATTTTTGTGGATTATTAAGTTTAAATAATTGGAAGTGTGATGTTTAAATGTTATGGAATGTACATAAAAAGAAAGAGATGTACAAAATGTGGATATATACCGTATTTTGTACCGTCTATTTCAAATAATAAAAGAAAAAATAGTTCATTGTAATTACAAACACCGCACATGTCTCTCTTTTTAGAAAAGACATAGAAATTCACTAGGTTACATTCTCACGATGGGAACGTAGTTCCAACGCATTATGATGCAATAGAATCTAAAAATTTAAATAGTAAGTAGAGAAGAAAATATGAAAAATAGACAAGAAGAAATAAAAAGGGATAACATGAGAATAGAAATGGAAGAATAGAAAATGAATAAAATAGGTGGAAAATGAATTTGTGAACCTAATGAAAGGAAAACAGTCAACAGACTTAAAAGTAAATAAAAGTTGAAACTCATAATGAAATAAAGACCTAGGATCAGCTGCAAAACTATAGAAGCATGATAATTAAGTAAATTTAGAGGAAAATACACGTATGATATATATATAATATATGATATATATAAACTATTATGACGGGTATGCACTATTATAATCAAAGTACAGTTAAAGAAATGATATGACATTAGTTATTAGTATGGGTTGGAATGCGAGGTCAGTAGTATTACACAATAGAAGCATGCCCACTAAAAGGGGCTACCAGTAGTATTGTATATGTACTATTGATGTGAGACATATCCAACCATAAAACCCGCAAAGAGCATACCTTTGCATATAGACAGAGGAATCCCAATAGAAAGTTAGTCTGCTTCAAATATGTATTAGAGGGGGTATTGCTTTAATTTCACTAGGCAATTCAAATGGGATGGTGAGCGGGATCAAACATTATGCGAAAAATGTGGGACCAAGGTCAATAGGCAAGGCTATCATTGGTTAAGAATGTCATCAATTCTTTGCGGTCAATGGGAAGGACAGGGTTACACCTAGAATGCTCTTTGTCTACTTACCACGGGAGATTACACTAGGTCACGATTGTCAACTAGTTTATTTTGTTTAGGATAAGGCTAGTTAACCCATTAAAAAGTTCCTTCAAAATAGTTGGGGTAGTCCGTTGAGCTGAATCCACAATACGAAGGAGACAAAGTAGTAAATCTCCTAAATGAGATAGGGTATGATAAAATGTATGAAAAGTCGTCCTTAGGCACCATAGGAGTCCCTCGATATGCGTAGCAATGAGAAGTGATACGATGAAAGCAAGGGATCCCGACGGGCGCAAATATAAAGATACTAACAGGGTTAGTGTGGAGGTTCAATTGGGAACCAAAGGATATAATTATATAGATACACACATAGCTATTATTCAATAGAGGGTAGATGGGAATGGTTTGTATGTAAACATGGACTCGAAATGATTAATATAATGTAAACAGACATAACATGATATAGAAGATAATTGGCATATACTAGTGTTGTGTATAATATGTATAATTTTACCAGTCACCGGAACGTTGGTCTAACCCCCTCCTCATTACAACCCACAAGATAACAAGAAGGACAGGTACTAGTACTTGGCTTGTGCGGTGCTGACAAGGATACTTAATTTTGGAAGTATCAAACCTTGGTCCATAATTATGTGATCTTTTATATTTTATTATTCCACAATGAGATATTTTTTAGAGCTCCGATATGCATTTTTTGCTTTATTTACAACATACCAAACCAATGACCCGTATTTTTGTGGATTTGGATTTTCGATTTAGCAAAAATTCCGGCCCACCAGGGTGTGGTTGTTAGATTTAGTATCAGAGCTTAGGTTATACGATCTTTAAAAAAATTAGGAAACACTGAGTGAGAATACACGTGTTTTGTATATAACTATAAATATATTATATGCCAAATCCTAATAATTCCAATCATAGAATAGTTACATATGTAAAATCCCTAAAGCTGGATGATACATAACTCCCTAGACGGGGCTTGCTAGCCCAATGATTGTAGATCCCCATATGATTGTCGATTGATGATAGACAGTAGGTCTAAATAAGGGGAAATGAGAATCCATATGTTATAGAAATCCACTTTGAGTCCAAGTGAATAGAAAATAATTTTAAATGTTTTGAAAGTAAGCAAATATTGGACTTTAAAAATATACAAATATTTAGTTAAATTGAAAAGTGTTCATAAATGGGTTTTACAAAAACCAATGTTTTGAAAATTATATAGCGTATATAACTCGCTAGTTTCTTTGTAAAGAAAGAAAACTATAAATAAAAAGTTTTAGTAGAAGATAGAAAAAATTTATAAACCAAAATTTCAATAAAGGAAATTTTGTAAAAAGCTAGCTATTTTGAAAGAAAAATGATAGAGCAATACCACCCATCGATTTTTATATTTTTAAGTTATAAAAACACTTTTAGGGGTGGACAATAGGAAGTGGTACAAGTTTGGAATAGGGGAAATAATGCGGATTTAAACCCTAAAGCAAGTTATTGGGAATGCATCACAATGGTTCAAGTTAGAAGACCGTAAATTAAGAGAAAAACGATTGGAATTATTGAAGTAGGCTGGAGAGTTGAATAGTAGAAAAATTACGAAATACAAATAGAAATGAGATTTTATTTATTGTAATTACGTTGGGATTTGATATATTTTAATTCATTGGAATGAAAAGGAATAACAATATAAGTTTGTATGAATAAATCAAGTTACAAATAAAGGTGTATTGTTTGAAATAACACAGAGTGCAATAAAGAAAGAGATGTATAAAATAAAGAAAATCCTGTATTTTGTACTTTAATAATAAATGAAGTATAATTCCTTGTAATTTCAAATAAAACATGAATCCTCTTTTAAGTGATCCATAAAGAACTACAATGTTAACAATTCCTTTTGAAGTGGAAAATAGTTCCAATGCATTAAGATATAACATCCTTAAGTATGATAAAAAGTAAAATAATTAGAAATTATGTAGGAGATCATGAAAAGTCATTTTGCTAGTAATCTAATTAGAAGCAACATGGAAAATGAATATTTTCCATGGTCATGCACATTGGTTGCGCATATCTTTTAGAAGTTTCTCCAACAAGTTAATTAAGACTCGAGCAAAGATTGGCAGTGGAGATAGAAAGAATAATAGTGTGAGAACTGTCCTTATCTACTCCTATTTTATTGTTTAAAATATGTAAAAGATGTTTTTAGAAAACTTTAAAGTACAGTTTTGAAAAGAAATAGTTTGGTACGACAATTGTGTTTTTAAAAGAAAAACTTTACAAATGGTTTAAGTTAATAATCCCAATTTTTAAGGAATAAAAGCTAAAAGGGTCTTTAAAAGAAAACGGAAAGAAACTTTAAAAAAAAATTAGTTTGCTAATCGTTTCCTTAGATTTAATGAATAAGCTAAATTCAAAAGTTTTAGATTATAGTTTTAAAAGATAAGACACCAAGCATTTTTGTATTTAATAAAAGACTTTTAAGTTGTTTTTTTTAAAGACAAAGGTTTTAGGATTTAGTACTCTAAAATTTTTGAAATTTTTAAATTTTGAAAAAAATATGGCACGGACCAAACCAAAATCTTAAATATGGAGTAGATATCAATGGGCGCCTAGGTAAAACGGAGTGAAGGATAAGACTATGTAGAAGTTAGCAATGATTACTCTTGGAATAGTAATAAGCAACCCCCATAGAGTATAGAAAATAATGATAAGAACCTAGTAATATTTTGCTAGACATTTATGTAAGCCATATGAAGAACCCGTAAAGGAATAGTAAATGGTATTATGGTATGCATGCAAGCTATATGAAGAACCCGTAAAGGAATAATAAATGGTATTATGGTACATTTCTACGCGTGCTAGGATATGGTCGTATGAAGGGTTAAAGGCAAAGGAAATAAATACTAAGATTTTAGAATAATATTAAGAGATTTTGTTAAAAGAAGTTGATAACAAATGATAATGAGATGAAAAACGTATACAGAGGACATTGGTAGACCGAAGATAAGAAGGGTAAGATAGATGGTGAAAAAGTTATTCTGCCAAGCCAATTTGCCAATAAGTTATTAAAGTTGTTCATAGATTATATTTCTTATATACTACAGTGTGGGGATGCGTAGTTTGTTCCATAATTGGGTATGGTAATGAAGGAAAAGAATAGACCTTACTCATCAGAGCAATAAAGGAAAAGTTAAGATATGAGGACTTCAGAATGATGGAATGATGGAAAGGTCCGTTCAAGTCAGAAGTGATAGAGCCACAACATCGTTAGTACTAGTCGATGTTGAAGGGCAGCTTCCAGCAGTTGTTTTCTTAGGTTGGGTTGTAAGAAGTAGTTGTCTTTATTGAGGGTAAAAGCACGTATGAGATTATAAAAAATGTTCCTTTTATTTTGTTTTCAATGTGTAATGCAACGTTATGGGAAAACAATAGTGAAGGTTGAAAGTTAAAAAATATTTATCTTGTTAACTACTAAAATAGAAATAAGATAAGATTATAAGTCCCGAAAAATTCAAGAAATAAATTTAAGTGAGTGGAGGATAGGAAAAGGATGTTGTGTAACCACGAGTCAATGTCCCATACCTCAAAGGCTAGAATTTATAATTGAACTCGGTTGCTGGTTGCTATTGTAAATAAAATAAAAGACGTGGGAAAACTTAAACATTTACGTGTAAATAGGTAAAGTCCACTATGGACATTAGACTGTTTACTAAACCCCAATTTCATGAGATGTGACATAAAATACTTTAGAGAATATAGATAATATGTACACTTTCAGAATTTTGTTCAAATTTCTTTGTTTTGAAAAATAAAATACCTTTGTGAAAAGATTTTAAAAAAATTGTAATGAAAATAATTAAAGTCTAATTTTTTTCTTATATTTAAAATAAAAGTAATATAAAAATATTTTTTAGAAAAATAAGAAATTTGCAAATTTTAGAAATACCACATACTTGACACAAAGGAGTAGTGGAAATATCGATTAGTACGGATTTTACGGTGCAGCAAAAGTGGCTGTAAAATAAATTACGGTTAGAAACAAGGGAGAAATTGGATAAAGCTAGGGAATCACTTCCTCTATATCTTGTTAATAACAAAAGGATGACAATTGACATTAACCCTGCTTTAAAATTTAAAATTTTAAAATAAAATTTAAAATTTTAAAGTAAAATTTACTTATGCGAACTATACTTGGAAAAGTTGGAAAATAATTGGGGGCAAAAGAGTGGACTCCAAGGTAGTGTGGAAAAAGGGTACATAAGAGAATGATGGAAATATGGAAATTTTCATCTTGACCCTTTTTAAACATAAGAAGATATGTTTAGAAAGCTGAATTTTTCTAAATTTAGATGTAAGCAATGTTGCGCTAGGATTTTGGATGGTAGAAATTAGAAGAAAAATTTGTTAAACTATATTTCTATTCGCAGAAGCGTGGGAAAATTTGGATATAAAAGCAAGTTTTTGGTTTTCAAAAGCTGCATGCATATAGAACTGCCAGTATATTTTGGATGTTTGCACCATAGTTTCGAAAATTGTTTTAAAATAATGCATTCGCATATGAGATGCCGATTTAAAATTGCTCAGTATCCATATCATATATGTTGTGGTACACCGTGCGCTTATATACGATTGGTTGCAAAATTGTTTGTACACTACATGATTGTTAGTTTAGAATGGTTTTATGTTATGTTGCATTGTTCAGTCCTTAAGGAATTTTGGAGAATAAATTCTTTTAAGGGAGAGAAATGTCACACCTCGTAAATTTAATGTTAACTAATTTAAAAAGAAATTGATTAATATACAATAACACTAAAAAATAGAATTTTCAAAAACTTTTGAATTTAGCTACAAAACTTATACCATTGGGTTCTGAGCAATTTTCTAATCAATTTTCATATATAATGTTTTTGATCGAACTTCGAACAGAAAAGTTATTAAGGTTTGAAGTTTTAACGTTGGAAATAATGATATATGTAAATATGGTAACAAAATCGGTTAACGTTATAGCCCCGTTAATGGAAGATTAGATGCTAATAGATGATAATATTAAATTAAAATATGAGAGAATATATGAAGTGGAAACAGTTGAACGAGATAAATTAACAGAGGAAACAAATACTCAAACTAATTAAACGAAGGAAAGAAATTAACAAAATTGAACAACGCAAGTTTATTAATGTCAAAGCAAAGCACGGGTCGACCCGCAAGGCACCAAGGTCGACCGCTAGCGGTCGACCTATGGCCTTGAGCAGTCGACCCATGTCAATGTAAAAACGTGGGTTTTAATTTGCAATAAACGAACGTGACGTAATCAGATATTTTACTTCGCTAAGAAGTAATTAGGCTACGTTTAGATTTAATTAAATATTTCCAATGCTGAATCTAACGCTCCAAATCAATTCCTAACCCTTATAAATTAATAACTAGCCTAACTCTAATTCTAAATAGAAAACCGACTACATAATGAATCTCTTCTAATTTCTCTTCTCCTTCAAATTCTAAAAGAGTAAAACTAATATCCTCTAAATTCTAAAAGAGTAAAATTTATTATATATATATATATATATATATATATATATATATATATATATATTAGTTGAAAAGAGCAGAGAAGAATATGATTGGTTCGAAGTGTGTAAATAAAGGTAATCTTGAATCTAAAAATAAAATCTAAATTCAATTCAATCTTTTCTCCAGATTTATAATTTTAATAGATCTATACCCTTTTTATTATTTGGTTTGAACTAAAAGAGAGTCGAATAAAAGGGGAAGCGATCTAGATCTAGAGAATGGGAAAACTAAAAGCATACATGTTTTGTAATAAAATTAGATTTATTCTGTTGTAAGCTATTTCAATCATGCCTATTTATAATCGATTTGGATTTAAACTTATAAGTGCATAATGATCAATATTATGTAGGAAATGCGTAATGATTAGATTTATATTTACAAATGCGTAATGATTAGAGGTAAATATATTATTTATGCGTAATGAATTTAAATGGAATCGATCTAATAAAAATGATTATGGAATGAATTATTTCAAGATTAGATGAAATTGGAAATTTACCTAAAATTATTATTGAATAAATTTGAATGTATTACATTATGATTGGAACTAGTATTTATGCGATAGAAACGAATTCAATTAAAAGACAAGTTTATTAAGATTTTAGGGGTTTCAGTGATATTTTAATTCGTTGAATACTAGAATATTGCAAGTAGATTTCTATGTATTTTCAAGTCTAAATAATTAAAAGTGTGATATTTGAAATGACAAGGAATACACCTAAAATGAAAGAGATGCATAAAATATGGATATTTACTGTATTTCGTATCGTCTATTTCAAATAATAAAAAGTGAAGATAGTTTCTTGTAATTACAGACACCGCACAAGTCTTTCTTTTTAGATAAGACATAGAAATTCACTAATTTAACATTCTCATGATAGGAACATAGTTCCAATGCATTAAGATGCGGTAAAATCCAAAAAGTTAAATAGTAAGTAAAGAATAAAATGTGAAAAATAGACAAGAAGAAATAAAAGAAATAACATGAAAATAGAAATGGAAGAATAGAAAATGAATAAAGTAGGTGGAGAATGAAGTTATGAACCTTATGAAAGGAAAACGGTAAACGGACATAAAAGTAAAGAAAAGACGAAACACATACTGTAGAGGCATGATAATTAAGTATGGAGGAATGAATACATACATACATATGTATGTATGTATATATGTATGTATGTGTATGTATATGTATGTGTATGTGTGTGTCTCTGGTTGAAATTCCTTGCACTTGGTCTCCCTTCACTTGATCTAATAAAAGTTGGCATGGAGTGAGAACACTAACTAAAATTGATCGTGCTTTCTCAAACTTGAAATCCATATCAAACTGGCCTAATGCCCAAATTCGTATGCCAATGTTAATCCTATCTGACCATTGCTCTCTCATTCTCTCCTTTGGGGATTGTGACATTAAAACTAAATAAAATTTTAACTTTTTTTTTATTCTTAGATTAGTTAACTGGATTTCTTGTAGAACATTCAACAAGCATGGAGCATCAGAGCATATGGGAACCAAAGATTAGACTACAAATAAAGTTAAAGAACATAAAGAATATCCTTAGAACTTGGGCCAAGAGCGGAGTTGGAAATGGGTCAAAATTATCCACCTGCGTCAGGGATGAGCTGGTTCTTGTTTAGCAGCAAATCATGAATAATTCTTCAGACCCCTCATTGAGTCTTCTAGAAAGTGAGCTCTCCTCCAAGCTTGTTGTTGCTCTTAACTTATAGTTAAGTACGCTGAGGAAAAAATCCAGAGAACATTATAATATTGAAGGAGATAGGAATACCAAATTTTATCATGCTTCCCTTAAAACCAAGCAATCTAAATCCTGCATTTCTAAAATAATTGTTCAAAATGGTATTCTTCAAACTTCCTATGATAGTATTGGTTCTGCCTTCCTTAGTTACTACATTACTCTTTTAGGTAAATAAGAAGATTCCTGCCCTAATGATACATTTATTTCCTCTCTCTCTCCTTGCCTAAGTTAAATTCCACTCAGCATGACATTCTGACCAATCCTGTCACCGATAAAGTAATTAAGTGTACTGTTTCGGTATCAAGAAGTGAGCTTGTTGGGGTCCTGGTGGGTTTAATGCCACATTTTTTACCTAATGCTAGCAAATTATAGGTAAGGATTTCCTCAATGTTGTTCACAACTTCTTCACCAAGTGCAAGATCATCAATGCAATCAACTCTACAAATCTCGCATTAATCCCTAAAGTCAGTAACCCTTCAAATGACACCATATTCAGGCTTATTTCCTAATGCAACATCATATATAAAGTCATATCTAAGATTTAAGCTTCCAGGCTCAAGCATGTGCTCACTTCTCTCATCTCACCTAATCAATCCGCCTTTCTCCCTTAAAGAAATGTCCTAGATAATGTGTTGATAGCTCATGAACTTCTCAATGGTTATACTTTTGTAAATGCTTTCCCTAAAGCTACACCCAAAATAGATATAAAAAAGAATTTTCCTCGATTAAATGGTAAAACCTCATCACAATCATGAATGCAATGGATTTTCCTGCATGCTTCACTGCTTTGATTCACAAATGCATCTCTACTATTGTATTCCTTGCTGATCGACTCTCATTCAGTGGGTTATTTTAGAGGAGATAAAGGACTTAGACAAAGAGATCCTAGCTCTACCTATCTATTCGTCATTATCATGAAAGCTCTCACTCAAGCTTTACTTCTTCAGGTTGAGCAAAAGAAATTCTCTCTCTGCTTTAAATGCAAAAGCCCTCTTATCACCTCTCTTGCCTTTGCTAATGACCTGATTATTTTTACCAAACCGACCCCCTCCTCCCTATCATGCATCAAGCTCACTCTGAAATCCTCTGCTGACTTCTCTGGATTGCACATTAATCCCTCTAAATCTCACATATTGCTTGCTGGTCTAGATTGCCCTCATTCTGACCTCTGCCTCTCAATCACTAGTATGCAAGCCCTTCAAAATGATTTGAGTTACCTCGGGATTCCACTAGCAATAAAACCCATTTAATCAGTGCATTTCATTATTTGAGAAGATAATTTCCACCATGAGCAGATGGCAAAACAGATTCCTAAGTCAACCTAGTAAGCTCATCATAATAAACTCCATTATATTCTCTATGAATGGATACTGGGGCAGATCCTTCTGGTTTCCTTCTAAAGTCACCTACATGACTAGAAGTGCAACGATCATATTTTTCTGTTATGGTTCCATCTTCACAAAGAAACTTTCTCTAATTGCATTCAAAAAACTTGAAAGACCTAAACAGTTTGGAGGCCTTCACATCAAAAATCTCTTAATATGGAACACATCAGCCTTCTTCAGACATTCAGATGCTCTAATTAATAACACCAGTTCAGTTTGGATCGAATTGGCAAAAAATACAGTCTTAAGAATAAATATTTTTGGCTCATGAAAGCTAAGCCCTCCAGTAGTTGGATTTGAAAGGCAATCCTCAAAAATAAGGCAGTTACTTCTTCCTCGTGCTACTCTCTATCTGGCCAGGAATAGTGGTGCTAAATTTTGGATGATACCTTGGATAGCTAAGAGTGTTATCCTCCAAAACTGTCTTAGCTATGAGGAAATTATTCTTTTTCGCATACCTATTCAAGCAAAAGCTATGGATTATATAGGAAATGGCATAATTACCCTTCCTAGATCTAGCTACAGTAAAATAACTGCCTTGTGGACCCCTTATTCAAACTCTCCTCTTAGCTTTGTTGATAGAGAAGAGTATGTCTGGTGTTCCAACAAAAAGAACACTCCTCCGGCTTAACATACAATGCTATATCCGATCAGTCCATCCTTAAATTCCTTGGTATAGAAGAGTTTGTAATTTAGCAACCTCTATGAAGCTTAATTTCTCTCTTTGGAAAATTTTGAGGAATGATAACCATACATTATGCAATCTATATCATAGAAGTATCTCTATCACTACTAACTTCCTTTTCTACAAAAGTGCTCCAGAGGATAACCTTCACCTGCTCGTCGATTGTTCCTTTACCTTTTTCCTCTAGAGATTTATCAAAACTAAGGAAGGATTTGCATCTCCTCTTCATGATAGCTGTTGGAATGGGAATGCATATACAAGGAAACAAAAGGGAAGGTTCCTTACTCTTATGAGTTCCTATTAATTCTGAAAGTTTCTGCTACCAGCATATGGAATGAGAGAAACGAGAGAGTTTACAGTGCAAAATCCAAGAATAGATTGGAGCTATGCCATGATATCATTAAAGGAATCTGTAATGCAATGCTTTTTTCACCTTATCACTTGCCTGCAGTGATGGTGGAGAAATGGCACGCTATTTAAATTTTTATACTTATTGCTTCCTTCTTGTTTACCTCTGTGTTTTTGTTTATTAGTTGCAAGTAATTTTCAAGTAATTGATAAAATGGTAGGAGACTATTCAACCCTGCTGGTCTCGCTAAAAAATAACCTCAAATGTCCGTTTATGACGGGTGTGAACTATTATAATTAAAGTATAGTTAATGAAACGATATAAAATTAGTCATTAGTGTAGGTCGGAATGCGAGGTCAATAGTGTTACACAATAGAAGCCTGCCTACCGAAAGGGGCTACCAGCCGTTGTGTATACCTTATACTGATGTGAGACACATCTAACCATAAAACTCATGAAGAGTAAATGCTTGCGTATGGATAGAGGAATACCCAATAAAAAGTTAATATGCTTCAAATATGTATTAGAGGAGGGTACTGCGTTGGTTGCACTAGGCAATCTAAATGGAATGTGAGTGAGATCGGACACTATGCGGAAAATGTGGGACCAAAGTTAATAGATAGGGCTGTCATAAGTCAAGAATGTAATCAATTCTTAGCAGTCAACGGAAAGGACAATGTTACACCTATACTGGTCTTCGACTGCCTACTAGAGGAAACTTCATGCACCACCATAGTTATTTGCTACTTTGTTTGTTAGGCAAAAGCTAGTTAACCCATAAAAGAGTTCCTTCAAAATAGTTGGGGTGGTCCATGGAGCCGAGTCCATAATATGAAGCAAACAAGTAAATCCCCAAAAGGAGATAGGGTAAAACAAAATGGATGAAAAGCCATACTTAGGCACTATGGGAATCCCTGGACATGCACAGCGATGAGACCATGATACGATGAGACCATGATACGATGAGAGAAAGGGATCCCGACATGGTGTAAATAGAAAGATACTAATAGAGATTGTATCTAGGCTCAATTAGGAACCATGAGATATATATTTATATATGCATAGTTATGATTCTACAAAAGGTAGATGGGAACGGTTCGTACGCGAACGTGGAGTCGAAACGAATAAAATGTAAACAAACATACCATGACATAGAAGATAACCGACATAAACAAATGTTATGTATAAAATGTATAATTTTACCAGTCACCAGAACGTTGTTCTGACTCCCTCCTCATTACGACCTACAGGATAGTACGAAAAACAGGAATTGATGTTTGGCGTGTTCGGTGCTGACAAGGACACTTTACTTTGGAACTGCCAAACCTTGGTCAGTAATTTATGTGATCTATTATATTTTATTATCCCCCTGAAGATATATTGTTAGAGCTCTAATAGGCATTCTATTGTTTCACTTATAGAAGACCAAACTTTGGTGCACTTGGGTTTTTGATTTAGCGAAAATTCAGAACCACCGAAGTCTGGGTTGTTGCAATCGTTAACCAGGTCAACTTCTTGCCCTACTAACTATGCCTGATTGAATTAACCCGATTGTCACCGACCACAGCTTCCACCTGCTGATAGTTCATCCTCCTGTCATTAGTTTGTAGTGTTGGAAATAAATTTATTTTTACAATCTAGATTTTCCATATAAGAAATATATAGAATCTAGAATATTTAGGAGATATTTATAGGCCAATATATTTGAAATTTATGAGAGAATATTTAGCAAATATGTATGAAGAACTGTTAGATAAAGATAATCTCCACCGTTTATCTAAGATGTGAACTCCTGTAAATAGAGATGGATTCACTCATTTTTTATGTAAGAAAAAATATGAACTTTTGTAATAAAGTGTAGTAATAAAGATTTTCTCCTTATATGAAAAAAATTTGTTTTTTCCTTTTCTTCTAAAATCAATTCTATTTGCTATTTAAGAAAATTTCCAATAAAGTGGTATCGGAGCTTCAAGATCCTCCTGGCGAATAGCGGTGCTCCCTTGAAAGTCTCAATGCTCACTAAGACCAATTACGACAATTGGAGTTTAAGGATGATGGCCCCTCTTGGAGCACACGATGTATGGGAGATAGTCAAGAAAGGCTACATCGAATAAGAGAATGAAGATATTCTATCTCAAACTCATAGGAATAGTTTGAGAGACTCAAGGTCGAAAGACAAGAACGCTCTCTATCTAATCTATCAACCATTGGATGATGATACTTTTGAGAAAGTTTCGAGATCAAATTCAGCCAAAGAAGCATGGGAAAAGCTTCGAACATCTTATAAAGTAGCCGATTAAGTCAAAAAAGTACATCTTCAAACTTTAAGAGAAGAGTTTGAAACTTTGCATATGTGTAACATCACACATTTGAAGGCCCAAACCTAACTGCTACAGATGTTGTGGTCATCTATAGTTATTAATTCTCGGTGACTAAATGCGATAATGTTAGATACATTGATATGACAGAAGCACATGGATATGAAAAATTTTAAAATCATAAAAAATTTCTCATTCAACTTCAAATCATATTTCAAATTCATTACATATTCCCAATTCATAAATCTCATCCAGAGAAATATAATTATTACAAAATACGCCAAGAACGACATATGATGATGCTCCTTAGTTGATTAGAGTCTAAAAATAGGCAAATTAAATTTTTTTTCCATTACATCCAAAACATAGTGGAATCAAATAAAATAGAACTCCTAATAGCTAGCTTATCTCTTGCACGTCTCTGAAAGCTTATTCGTCTAAAGGAGAATCTGAAAACCTTAACCCTCAAAATATTCAAAATCGATTGAGCACCTAAGAGTTTAAGGGGAAAATATAAACTTCGAGTTAGACAAAAAACATGGTATAAATAATAATCTACCATCTCGAAATAGATATCTAGTGAGACCGTGCTGCTTTGCAGAACGGATTTTCCCCTCGCTAGAATCTTAATCAAATTTATAATAATCATATACTATGCACTTGCATCCATAATGGTAAGACATAACATAATAAAATGTATCATGATGCTAGACAAACATGCAATATATTTTGGATTTTCCATCCCCATTCATCTGATTATTTATCTCAAATTATAGTTTCTAGGGTCACTATTAACCTATTAGTTTTCATGGACTAACTAATAACTTATTCAAAGCTTACGGATTACCTGTCCGGTTTCAGAGTTTTCATGGGATCACTAAGAACCTATTGGTATCTGCCTATAACTTCATCCAATTATAGTTTTCATGGGCTCATTATGAACCTATTGGGTTCTCCAATAACTTCTCTCATGTCATAGTTTTCATAGGTTGACTATACATTTATTGATCTCTATCAACAACTTAATCCGAATATAATTTTTGTCGGATTGTTAAGAACCTATTGGCCTCCTGCGAATAACAATTTCCATACATAGTTTTTATGGGCTTACCTTGAACATGTCTAAAATAACAACTTTTTGATCAGCCTTTTGGCATTCTAGATTCTGGTCTTTCTGACCTCTTAGATGCAATTCTACTCACACAGGAGTTAACACAACATATATTCAGTACTGGGTTAACCTACCTAGTTATTCTGCCCTTATCACCCCAAAAAATGCAATTATGGGTTGATTACAAAGTGAATGTGTTTACAGAAGAAGCACACATGCTAACTGATCATAACATACTAATATAAACATATATGGTTTAATTTCCTTATAATCATTATTCAAATGAAACATGGTTAATACCTTTAACCTATTATCAAGGAAAGCTTCTTTAAAAACACCAAAGTTAAATGCCATTTTAAAACTTTTTCATATTGCCATAGATTTAGTGAGATTAGGTGTCTTGTTTGAAAATTTAGGCTTTCGAAACCTTAGGCCTTCTCTTTCGAAACCATTAAAACATACTCTTTGAAAGTATTCAAACCTTCTTTTCAAAATACTTAGAGATATACCTTTCGAAACAATTAAAACATTCCCTTCGAAAGCATTGAAATCCTTCTTTCGAAACATCAAAAGATATACCTTTCGAAACACTCAAAACATTCCTTTCAAAAGCATTGGAATCTTCCTTTCGAAACATCAAAAGATATACCTTTCGAAAGTATTAAAGCTTATCTTTCGAAATATTTAAAACCTACTTTTGAAATGTCAAAAACATACTTCAGTCATTCCCTTTGAAAGCTTCACAAAAACCATTTAAAAGTGTTTCTTTCGAAACCATTGGGTTTAACATTAAATATTACTTTTGGGCCAAAGAAAACAAAAGTGAAAGTAACCCTTTCGAAGCATTGATCTTCAAATAAAAAAACTGAGGAAAATGGTAGCTTCAAAACCACCCTTTCGAATGCATTGATAAAAATGACTACAGGGACCCTTTCAAAAGCATTGGAAAGGCAGCTTCAAATTTTTACAAGGGTGGAAGCCCCCTTTTCGAAAGCATTGATTTAAAGTTATAGAGAAAGCGGCCTTTAACTATTCGAAAGGCATGAATGCGGCAGCTAGGTTTCGGATAGGTTCAAAATCGACTACCCTTTTGAAAGCTCCTTTTCATAACTAAATAAGTGGCAACTCATTCAAAAGCTTTTCTTAAAATAGAAAGGAGGCAACCCTTTTGAAAGCAACATTTGCAAACAGAAGTAATTCAAAGTTAATAAGAATAGCTTCCACCCCTTCAAAAGCTAGATTTCGACATTGTCCCTTCCGCCTTTCTCTAATGCACTACCTATCAATTGCTTGATACTGTGTGCATTGTTTCAAATGGGTTATTTAGCGAAGGTACGGTGTCGAAAGCCAACAGATGGAAGTGGCGAAGTAGTAAATCCAAGAAAAACTAATTTTTAGCCTTTAAAAGAAATTTCTTTTCACCTACTTGCCTTATTTGTGAAAATGTAATTGGTTGCCATTTTTTAATCAAAAATCCATTTCTAAAAGTGCTATCTAATTCAGAATTTAACAATTAAAATGTTTTAATAAATGAGCCCTTCTCCTTGATAAAACTTATAAAACATTTAAGTCCTTTAAATTAAATAATTTTATAACTGTAATAAAATACTTAGGAAAATACCCCCAACAATCACCATAATTCACTTTTAATATGTTTTCTAACATATATAAGTTTTAGACCCAAAGCCAATATCTAACTGTCATAAATAATTTAAACCAAAAATTGTCAATTTCTTACATTTGAAAATTCATAATAAATTATCCATAACTTGGAATATTACGAAAATTTAAACCCATCTCCAAAATAATGTTTTACATAACATATTTAATCGTCATGGCATTCGAAACCCATTTTACATGATTTTAACATAAAAATCAAATTATACCTTTCCACAAAATACTTGTTTAAATCAACATGGCATATAAACAAAGCGTATCATCATTCAATCCATCCAAACGGTTTTAAACTTTAAACCCAAAATCAAAATATTAATTAACACATATATAAGATGGTTTATATTATCATTCAGCTTGTTTGGATAAGAAACTTGAGATTTGCCTTTACTTTAATCTTCCTAGCTTGAATCTTAGCTTCTAATTTTTAGCTCTTCTTCCCTTAGGATAATGGCCGGCCTTGGTCCTCCTTTGTTTTTTTTGTTTATGAAAGTATGAAGAGAGGTAAGGGTTTTGGGGTTATGAAATTATATACGCCTATTCCCCATATTACCCTTACCTTATTTAACTTAGTTTTTATCCCATAACCCATTCTTATGATTTCATTTAGTTAAGACACGACCTCTATTTAGTTTTCAAATCTTAATCCTCTTGCCTCTCTAGTCTCTAAATTATTCTATTTAATTTATCTAATCAAATCTTTTGAATAATGTTATTTAAACTTTGGACTGTTATAGTATGACAAAAGGTGAACTTGTCTTCGATTACTTCTCAAGAGTTTTAATGGTTACTAATAACCTAAAAATAAATGGCGAGAAGTTAAATGATGTAAGAATTATGTAGGAGATTCTTAGATCATTAGATCCAAAGTTCGAACATATTGTCTCCGTCATCAAAGAGACAAAATCCTTGGAGGCCATGGTAATAGAGGAACTTCTCGGTTCATTGTAAGCTTATGAAGAAAAGAAAAGGAAGAAGAAAGAGATTATGGAGCAAGTACTCAAGACACAAATTGATTTAAAAAAGAAAGAAAGCAATCGAAGCCAACAAAGACGAGGTTGTGGTCAAAAATGAGGAAGAGATCGTGGATATGGACACCGACGAGGTTGGAGACCCAATAACGACAACAACAATGACAACAACAATCAAAGAGGAGAAAGATCAAAAAAATCGTGGGAAAGGAATTCTAAAGTCAAGGCTTGAAAAGTCACGCATTAAATGCTACAATTGTGAAAATTTTGGACATTGTTCTTCTATCTGTAGAGCTCCTAGCAATGGTAAAGTTGAAGAGAGGGCCAATTACATTGAAGAAAGAAGTCAAGAAGACGGTACTTTACTGCTGCATTACAAGGAAAATGAAAGGTGAGGATGATTAATGGTACCTAGATAGCGGTGCAAGCAACCATATGCGCGGAAGAAGAAACATGTTGGTGGAGCTTGATGAATCGATGAAGGGAAAGGTGGCACTTGGAGATGAATCCAAAGTAGAGATGAAATGTAAATGAAATGTTCTCATTTGATTGAAAAATGGAGATCACCAATTCATTTTCAATGTTTACTACGTGCCAAACATGAAGAGTAATATCTTAGGTGTAGGACAACTCTTGGAGAACGGTTATGATATTTGATTAAAAGATAAAAACATTTTCTATAAGAGATGATGCAAGTAACTTCATTGCTAAGGTGTCGATGACAAAAAATAGAATGTTCATTCTCAACATTCAAAATAATGTTGCACAATGTCTTAAGATGTACTACAAATATACTTCTTAGCTTTGGTATCTTCGATTTGGGCATCTCAGTTTCATAGGATTAGAGTTTCTCTCCAAGAAGGAAATGGTAAGAGGCTTACCTTGCATCATCCATCTTGATCCAATGTGCGAAGGATATCTACTTAGAAAGCAATTTAAAATGAGTTTTCCAAAGGACTCAAACTCAAGAGCTAAAAACCCACTATAACTCATACACACAGATGTGTGTAGTTCGATCATGCCAAGTTCACTTGGTAAGAGTAACTATTTCCTTCTTTTCATTGATGATTTTTCAAGAAAAACATAGGTATATTTATTAAGGGAGAGATCAGAGGTATTTGAGAACTTCAAGAGGTTCAAGACCCATGTTGAAAAGGAAAGTGGCCTTGTGATTAAAGCCATGAAGTCTGATTGTGGAGGAGAATTCACATCAAAGGAATTTTAGAAGTATTATGAAGATAATTGAATTCGACGACAACTGATGGTGCCTAGATCCCCCCAGCAAAATGAATTGGCAGAAAGGAAGAATAGGACAATCCTTGAGATGGCAATGATTATACTCAAAAGTAAGAGGCTGCCAAAGGAGTTTTAGGCGGAAGTAGTTGCATGTGCAGTTTATCCATCAAATCGACCTCCAACAAAAATATGTGGGAAAAAACACCACAAGAAGCATGGAGTGGAAGGAAGCCTGACATTTCCCATCTAAGAGTGTTTGGAAGCATAGCTCACATACAAGTACCGGACGAGAGGCGAAGCAAGTTCGATGGAAAAAGTGAGAAGTACATCTTTATTTGTTACAACACCAATATTAAAGGTTACAAACTCTACAATCCTAATAGGTGAAGATAATCGGTAGTCGAGATGTTGTGTTCGATGAAGAAGAAGAATGGGACTGGAGTTCACATAACGAAGACTACAACTTCTTTACACATTTTGATGAAGATGACGTTCAATAACCAAGGATGGAACAATCAAGAGAGGAGCCTACTTCTCCACCAGCTTCACCAGCCACGAGTTGTTAAGAAGACGGAAGCTCAAATTAAAGCACGCTTTAGAAGCCTTTAAGCAATATATGAGGTAACCAAAAACCAAGACAATCTTACTCTTTTTTGTCTATTTGCATATTGTAAGCTCATGAACTATCAAGAAGCCTGGCAAAGGAAGAGTTAGAGAAATGCTTGGATGAAGAGATAAAGGCGATCAAGAAAAATAACTCATGGGAGTTAGCTTTACTTCCACAAGGACATAAGGAAATCAGTTTGAAGTGGGTACACAAAGTAAGAAGAACACTAAAGGAGAAGTTGAAAGATACAAGGTGAGACTGGTGGCAAAAGGCTACAGTCAAAGAGCCAGCATTGACTATGATGAGGTATTCATTCCAGTCACTCGACTAGACACTATTAGACTAATTCTTTCATTGACGACTCAAAACAATTGGAAGACGCATCAAATTGATGTGAAATCTTCATTCCTAAATGGACTTCTTAAAAATGAAGTTTGCATCGAGCAGCCACAAAGCTACGAAATCAAGGGAGAAGATAAGGTCTTGATGCTAAGGAAGGCACTTTATGGGTTGAAAAAAGCCTCAAGAGCTTGGAATTCTCGAATCGATAAGTGTTTCCAAGAGAGAAACTTCATAAAGTGTTCATATGAGCATGCACTCTATATCAAAATCCAAAACGGTGATACATTAATTGTATGCTTGTATGTAGATGACTTAAACTTCACTGGTAGCAATTCAAGTATGTTTAATGAGTTTAAGAAAGAGATGACAAAGGAGTTCAAGATGACCGATATAGGGCTTATGTCTTACTATCTTGGAATTGAAGCAAAACAAGAAGACAAAGGCGTTCTAATCACTCAAGAAGGCTTTGCTAAGGAAGTGCTAAAGAAGTTCAAGATGGATGACTCTAACATGGTCTGCATGCCAATGGAATGTGGAATCGGGTTGTCAAAGCATGAGGAAGGAGAAAAGATGGACCCAGCACTCTTTAAGAGATTGGTTGGAACTTGCGACACTTAACGTGCACGTAACGATCCACCTTTCTGATCCCTAAGGACAACACTTAACACATCCTCGGTGTTCATGTGCCGTTGCCCAAGCACAGAAAGATGAATCATCGTGGGAAGAAATAAAGAACAGAATAGAAAACCTCACAACGAAACTGTGAAATAAACCATAACAGTCAATAGTACATCAGGTTACTCCTTAACAGGAGTTATCAAAGTTACAAAAAAGTACTACAAATCAGCTTAGGCAGTTATAACAACCGCCTTTACATATGCTGAAACCAAATACACTTACACAAACAAGATAATACAATGGAATAGATAGCTAAGAAGATGAATGCCTCCTGCTCGAACGTCATCTTCAAAAAGACCACATAGACCTGTTACACTCAGACTACTCAAATAAAATTGAGTACCCGAGGGTTTAGGGAAAACTAACAACTCGGGTCAGACGATATGTCTGGTATGAGTAAAAAAAAAATTTAAATCAATAGGTGCGTGATTAAACACAAAAATGTCAGACCACGCCACTGAACATGGAACGAGTTTACTCTCACATGAATCAATATCCTAACATGAAGAATGGATAAATAATTGATCGTCGCGAAAAGTGGTTGATTCTTCCCGATTAAATTAAGGAAACAAATTTGAAAGTTGAATCAAATAAGGAAAGGAAAATATCCAACAAATGACAAGGAAGGTGCACCACCCTTAAAGTATACTTCTAGTAATATACTTTTGAGAAGCTCATATACTCTGTGAAACTTCTCGGACAATACCAAACCGGATCCTGCCAAATCTTACCGAGTATCCGAATATTTCACATCTAATAGCGCTACCGAATCCAATCTAGATGAGATGTGAAAGTACCCTAATGGAAGCAACTCCACATAGCCTGGCTTCCTCTCACGCTTTAGATGTAGTCATTTCCGATAAAGGATATCAATGCTTGACGGAGCAACACATCATCTTAGAATGACGATAATAAAGAAGCTGAAGTAACCCGATAGCTGAGAAACCAACTATCAAGGATATAAAACGATCGTATATGGAAATTAAGTCTTGTATTCTTATCACCAATCATCGAATTCAAACTTGCACTATTTCTTGGTTAACAATAATACCAGACAATTAAAGGTAGTGTTACCTTGAAGTTATGTCTCAAGATCATTCTTAACTTTTTAAATAGTGACAAATCTACTTCTTCGATATTTAGTGCTAATTATACAAATAAATCGTTTCCATACAAGTGAATCGCTTTACGAAAATTACTTCATTTCCATAAACAATTCAAACTTTTCTTTTAACATCCCGAATTCGTGTTAGGGATTCACATTACAAGTATTAGCTTCAAAACATTTTGTTAAAAGAGTTTACTAACTTCAAAACATCATTATAAAGGATCTAAATACTTTCAACATTCTTATTTAATTGGATACTTCGCTTTAACCATCGTAAATGGAAATAATTAATTATGTTTAAACCGCATTAATCAATTTGGATAATTGACTTCAAAATACCCTTTAATTAAAAAGGTTAATCACCTTTTAAATTAATAGAAATAATTAAAATAATTTATTAAATTTAATCTCATTAATTACATCAATTAATTAAATTTAGACATCATTAATTAATTTAATTAATAATAAATAAATATCATTGATTAAACTAATTAATTTAAAATATAATTAAAGAAAAGATTAATTAAATTTAAATTAATTAATAAAATTTAAAAATATTGATTGAAATGAGTTAATTTATTTTAATCATCATTAATTAAAATGATTAATTAATTTTAATCCATCATTATTAAATAATTAAGTAACCTTAATCGTCATTAGATAAAATGTTTAATAAATTTTAAGTATCATTGATAAAGTAATTAATTAAATTTAAACACATCATTAATAAGTTAATTAATGAATTTAAACTCATCATTGACAAGTTATTAATTAACCTTATTAATTAATTAATTATATTTAAAACTCTCTATTAAAATTATTAATTAAGTTTAAAATCATCCTTATTCAACAACTTTATTAACTTGTAAAAAAAACCAAGCTTGAGAAACAAATTGAAAAATTTCGATAAGGACATGTTTGTCGAAAGTGTCAATACAGTGATAGTCGCTATACGGACACTTCGACAACTATTTTCATGTCACTCTATTTATGTCTACACATCACATAATCATAAGCAAAGCATAACAGAGGGTACTTAACTATTATACAATATGTAGAAAGCAATCACTAACAATATATTTAACTTTTACAGCTAATTTTTCAAGTTTCTTACTAACTCGCTTAATAACTACCGAGGTGACAACTTTTCAAAGCATAAACTAAACCAACATTCATCACATGATAATACATATGAACAAGAATTCATAAGCTATAAAAATAAGAAACATTAAAGTTAAAAGGTTTTAGTTCGAAAGGTGAGATTTTTATTCACAATAGCCTACTAACTTCAATCGAACTTGTTCTAGAACTTCAAAAACCCCTAGATCTTTGCAAAAACTTTTTTAAAAGTTGAGTCTTTGAGCCAAAAATACTTGAATAGGTTTGGACCTAGGGTATGTATGGCTCGACCAAGAGTGAATGAGGGGTATATTGACTTGGTTTTTGAAGGAGTTGTTGTAGAAGTGGATGGAAGGCTTTTAGACAGGAATTAAGAGTTTTAAAAAGGATGAAACTTAGGTCTTTAAATTATAGAAATTTACGAAAACCATGAAAACTTAGAGAAAGCTTTCATGAAGTTTGAAAAATGAAATTATAAATGAGAAAATGATAAAAAGAATTAGAAAATTTTCTTTTTTTAGAAAATGAACTAAACAATTTACTAAACTACCCCTATGTACTTTACCCTCCACAACCTTGCGCCACCTCACCATGCCACCTCACCCCTTGTCTCCCACCATAAATTTTTAAATTTCCTTGTCCCTTCATGAAAACATGAGCCAATATACCATAAATTCATTTGTACCTTAGTGTATAAACATGTCTTGCCATGTTTCATAAGGCATCTTTATGGAATATTCCATTTTGTTTTTCATGAAATGTTACAAAACACACGCACGCACACACACACACATATATATATGTTTATGTACTTGACCACATGCACACATGTATATATACGTGCCTTAACTTTATTCATATGAGTGCATATGATACACCAATGTGCACAACGTTTCCGACAACTTTTCGACACTGAAAAGTCGATAATTCGAAAAACTATTTCCGGCCACATTTTCTATTTTTCTTTGAACGAAATATTTTTGTAAACTATTTCACCATCATTATTTATTATTTCAAATATTTTGATTTTAGTTATAAATCTATTAGTTAATTATTTAAAAATATATTAAATATCTATATTTTGAAAATGTTAAATTACATGTTGTAGCACTCTCCCCCTTTCCTTAAAAAGGAATTTTGTCCTTGAAATTAATACACAAAAAGATAATCCAAATGGTATACATTATACCAAGAAATTCGTGTAACAATGCAAAACAACCATGTTATAATGGAACATACATAATGCATTCAAACAACTAACCTGACATTACATCAGGGTAAGTTTCTCTGATATGATCCTCGGTTTCCCAAGTAAAACTGAGAGGGTCATCACTCCACTGAACCTTCATAAGCTTAACCATCTTATTCCTCAATCTCCTTTCATCTCGATCCACAATTTGAACTTGGTGTCGGATTATTATCAAGTTTAGTTCTATTTCTAGGTCTTCTTGAATAGACATCTCAACAATCAAAGATGGATCATGAACATGCTTTCTCAGATGATATACATGAAAGACATTATGAACTTCTAACAATCTTTTCGGAAATTCTACTCTATAGGCCAATGATCCCATTTTCTAAAGGATTCTAAACGGTCCAATGAATCCGGGTGCTAACTTTCTTGCCCTTTTGAATCTTATAACTCCTTTCATCGGGAAAACTTTCACAAATACCAAATCCCCGACCGTAAACTCTAAGTCCCTTCTCCATTGATCGACATAACTTTTCTGCTGATCCTGGGCTTCTTTCATCCTTTCCTTGATCATAGCCACTTTCTCTTATGCTTCTCGAATCATCTCTGGTCCAAGAACTAAACGGTCTCCAGTCTCAACCTAACATGAAAGTGATTTACACGGCCGCCTATACAAAGCTTCATAAGGCACCATGCTAATGCTAACTTTGTAACTGTTGTTGTAGGAGAACTCAACTAAGTGAAGGTGATCTTCCCATGATCCTCCAAAATTCAAAATACATGCTCTCAATAGATCCTCCAAAATCCAGTTCACCCTTTTGGTTTGTCCATCCATTTACAGGTGATAATCTATGCTCAAATTCATCTGTCCCTAAAGTGGCTTGCAATGCTCCCAAAAAACGACCAGTGAAGATAGGATCTTGATCACTAACTATACTTAATGGGATTCCATGTAGTTGAACGATCTCCCTCAAATAAGATCCTGCCAAAGAAGCTGCAGTCCTAGTTGACTTCATCGAATAAAGTGGGCGCTTTTTGTTAATCGATCTACAATTACCCAAATGCCTTCGTTACCTCTTCTTGTTCTGGGCAACCCATCTATAAAGTCCATGGATACTTGCTCCCACTTTCAATTCAGTATCTCCAATGGTTGGAGCAACCCAACAGTATTCTGCTGGTCATTAGTGACCTGTTGACAATTTGCACACCGGTTCACGAAGATTGAAATGTCTCTCTTCATCCCTTTCCACCAGAGGGTCTTCTTCATATTCTGAAATATTTTAGTTACTCCTGGATGGATAAATAACCTTGACTAATGGCACTCTCTCATCACATCCTATCTAATTCCATTAACATCGGGCATACAAATCCATCCATTCATTCTCAAAATGCCTCGAGAGTCTATTTAAAAACTAGAGATAATTCCATCTTCAACATCTTTCTTAAGCCGAGCTAGAATAAGGTCTTCTTCTTGGAAATATGCAATTCTCTCCATTAGTGCTGGCCAAACTTCTAAATTTGCAATTGTCTCCATATTCCTACTCAACGCATCTACAATGGTGTTTGCTTTCCCTGGGGCGTAAAGTATCTCTATGTTATACGATGAGAGAAACTCCAACCATCTTTGCTGCCTTAAGTTCAATTCCTTTTGAGTAAAAAGATACTTTAATGACTTGTGATCCATATATAACTCAAAATTTGCACCCATAAAATAATGCCTCCATACCTTTAGTGTGAAGACTACTGCCAAAGCTCCAAATCGTATGTAGCATAATTTTTCTCATGAGGTTTCAATTGTCGACTCACATACGTTATTACTTTACCATCCTGCATTAAAACTGCTCCCAATCCGGTCGTACAAGCATCCGTGTAAACTGTTAATTCTTCATTCCTATTTGGAATAATCAAGACAGGAGTGCTAATTTCTTTTTTAACTCATTGAATGCTTGATTGCATTTAGGTGTCCAAATAAAATTAACATCCTTCTTCATCAACTTTGTTAGATGAAAAGCAATCTTTGAGAAATCTTTAATAAATATTCTATAGAAACCTGCCAATCCCAAGAAACTTCGGACCTCAGTCGCACTTTCGGGTTTCTTCCAATCTTGAATCGCAACTATTTTAGTTGGGTCCATTGATATGCCTTCTCCCGAAACTCCATGCCCTAGAAATCTAACTTCGGATTTCCAGAAATTGCACTTAGAAAACTTTGCTTTTAAAACATGACTTCTTAAAGTTCTTAAAACCATTTGAAGATGGAACTTATGATGTTCCTCCGTTTTAGAATAAATGCGGATGTCATCAATGAAGACTAGAACAAACTTGATAAGAAAAATCCTAAAACACTCTATTCATCAAGTCCATGAAATAAGCGAATGCGTTAGTCAATCCGAACAGCATGACTACCCCTCGTAAAAACTATTAGGGGTACGAAAAGCGGTTAAGGGTACACTCTCTTTTGCTACCCTTAATTGGTGAAACCAGCGGCTAGATCCAACTAAGAAAATATCCGAGCTCCGTGGAGCTGGTCAAACATGTCATCAATCCTAGATAATGGATACTTACTTTTGATAGTCCTCTTATTTAATTTTCGATAGTCCACACATAATCAAGAGAACCATTGGCCTTGGTAACGAACATTAATGGCGATCCCCAACTTGATGTTCTGCGTCAGATCAAACCTTTCTACAACAAATCAAACATTTGCTTCTCCAGTTCTCTTCTTCCTTTGGAGCCAACCTTCGAGGAGGTTGTACACTAGGTCTAGTTCCTGGAATCAAATCAATATGAAATTCTGCTTCTCGATGAGGAGGTAAACCTTGCACTTCTTCTAAAATATCCTTGAAATCCTAAATGATTAGTATATTCCTTATCTCCTCTTTGGGTACTTCGAGGGAATATAAAAAAAACTTCTCATCAACCCCCCAAGCTCTCCATAGCATATATCAACGCTTCTACCTATTACATATTTTACTACGATCACCCTTCTAACACAGTCCAAGACTGGTTTAAACTAAGATAACCAGTCCATTCCCAACAATACTTCAAAACCCATGAACCCGAGAACAAACAAAGAAAAGAAAGGCCGATCCCAATAAAAATAGGCACATTCAAACATAAGGTGTCAAGATCGGTCGCACCCCCAATTGGGTTCGACACACAAAGAGAATTATGGAGAGTAACATATTTATGATTCAACTTATTCATTAGGTCATATGAGATAAAACTATGGGATGCACCAAATAACACTCTAACTGGAATATCATAAATGGATAGTATACCTTGCGACACCTGCTTCCCCTTAGGGTCCGTAGAAGTAGATGGTATTTCCTTAATAGCAAAAGCTTGTCCCTGAGATCCCTTCTTTGGAAAAAGGGCACTGGTTCTTTATATGTCCATGTTTGTTGCAATTGTAGCAGAGTGGTCCACTAGCCAGGTTCGCGCACTGATTTGCAAAGTGGCCCATTTAGTTGCACTTATAACAAAGGATCTTGGTTATGTCTAACTACTTGTTCTGAGCCGAAGCTCCACCTCCAGGCTTCTTTTCCGACCACTTCTTCTTCCCTTTGTGCTTGAAAAATGGCTTATTAGCAACTGGTATCGCCGACAAAGGTTGGGCATTAACTACTGGAACTACTCCTTTCCGAACTCCTTGCTCAATATCAAGAGATTCAAATCTCAAAGTCATACTGATCAGATTGGTAAAGGTACCATTGAGATGATTGGTCGGTTCTCGATGAAATTCTGGTCGCATTTCTTTCACGAACATTTCATTCTTTTTAGGTGGTGTACCAATCAATCCTAGTCCAAAGCGGGACAATGCATTGAACCTATGCTCATACTCTGCCACTATCATCTCACCCTATTTCAAATTCATAAAACTTCTCAACAACTGAGCCCTTCCCGCCTCTGGATAAACTGAGCTTCAAAAATCTCTTTAAACTGCGCCCAAGAGAAATCTTCTTTCGGTGTATTCATGGTAACTAAATCCCACCAATCCATTGCTGCTTTCTGAAGCTGATGTGATGCCAACAATCTCTTTCTAGCATCTCCCAACCGATGAACCCCGAATATCCTCTCACAAGAGCGGAGCCATGTCTGAACTCCCAAAATGTCTTTAGTTCCATAGAAAGGCTTACCACCTAAAGCAGTGTAACTCCTGCACAAGGTCGCAAAGTTCTGAGGCGGCTAAACTTGAATCACTGCTTCTTCTACCGGCTCTACAACTTGCTCATGTCTAGGAGCTCTTCCATTTGTAGCCGTGCTGGTTCCAGATCCCCTCCCTCTTATTCCTCTTCTACTCATTTTCAATAATCTGGATAAATGACAGGCATTATTAGGTTAAAAGGATAGGATTAATGATGGAAAAAGGGAAGCTGCAATAAAGGATATAAAACCAAACTTTTAGAGGAGAAAAGGAAACGCTCTCTCAAGATTAACTCATTCTAGGGATTTACTTACCCTATCTCTAATGAGTTGTGCCCCAATCAAGCTAAGGTGTTCGCTCAACCAAAACTCTGATACCAATTGTAACGACCTACCTTTCTAATCCCTAAGGGTAACACTTAACACATCCTCGATGTTCGTGTGTCGTTGCCAAAGCATTGGAAAGATAAATCGCCGTGGGAAGAAAAAACGAAAAAAATAGAAAACCTCATTACGAAATTGTAAAATAAACCATAACAGTTAATAGTACATCAGGTTACTCCTTAACAAGGAGTTATCAGAGTTACACAAAGTACTATAAATCAGCTTAGGCAGTTATAACAACCTGCCTTTACATATGCTAAAAAAAATATACTTACGCAAACAAGATAATACAGTGGAATAGATAACTAAGAAAATGAAAGTCTCCTGCTCGGACGTCGTCTTCCAAAAGCCCACATAGAACAGTTACTCTCGAACTACTCAAATAAAATTGAGCACCCAAGGTTTAGTGAAAACTAACAGCTCGGGTTAGACGATATGTCTTGTATGAGTAAAAATAATTTAAATCAATAGGTGTGTGATTAAACACAAAAATACGAGATCATGCCGCTGAACACGGAGCAGGTTTACTCTTACATGAATCAACATCCAAATGTAAAGAATGAAAAAATAATTGAACATCGCGAAGAGTGGTTGACTCTTCCCGATTAAGTTAAGGAAACAAATTTGAAGGTTCGAATCAAATTAGGAAAGGAAAATCTCCAACAAATGACTAGGAAGGTGCACCACCCTTTAAGTATATCTCTAGTAATATACTCCTTAGAAGCACATATACTCTGTGACACTTCTCGGACAATACCAAGACGGACCCCGCCAAACCTTACCGAGTATCTGAGTATTTCACATCTAATAGTGCAACCGAATCCAATCTAGATGAGATGTGAATGTACTCTAATGGGAGCAAACCCACATGGCTTGGCTTCCTCTCATGCTTTGGATTTAGTCATTTCCAACAAAGGATATCAATGCTCGACTGAGCAACACATCGTCTTAGAATGATGATGATAAAGAATATGAAGTAATCGACAGCTGTGAAACCAACTATCGAGGAATAAAATGATCGTATATGGAAATTAAGTCTTGTATTCTTATCACCACTTATCGAATTCAAACTTGCTCTATTTCTTGGTCAATAATAATATCGAACAAATCAAGGTAGTATTACCTCGAAGTCATGTCTCACGATCATTCTTAACTTTTGAAATAGTGACAAATCTACTTCTTCGATGTTTAGTGCTAATTATAAAAATAAATTGTTTCAATACAAATGAATCGCTTTACGGAAATTAGTTCATTTCCACAAATAATTCAAACTTTTCTTTTAAAAACCCAAATTCGTGCTTGGGCTTCACATTACAAGTATTAGCTTCAAAACGTTTTGTTAAAAGAAGTTTACTAACTTCAAAACATCATTATAAAGGATTTAAATTCTTTCAACATTCTTATTTAATTGGATACTTTGCTTTAACCATCATAAATGGAAATAATTAATTATGTTTAAACCTCATAAATCAAATTGGATAATTGACTTCAAAATACCTTTAGTTAAAAAGGTTAATCACCTTTTGAATTAACAGAAACAATTAAATTAATTTATTAAATTTAATCTCATTGATTACATTAATTAATTAAATTTAGACATCATTAATTAATTTAATTAATAATAAATTAATATCATTAATTAAGTTAATTAATTTAAAACATAATTAAAGAAAAGATGAATTAAATTTAAATTAATTAATCAAATTTAAAAATCATTAATTGAAATGAGTTAATTTATTTTAATCATCATTAATTAAAATGATTAATTAATTTTAATCCATCATTATTAAATAATTAATTAACCTTAATCATCATTAGATAAAATGTTTAATAAATTTTAAGTATCATTAACAAAGTAATTAATTAAATTTAAACATATCATTAATAAGTTAATTAATTAAATTTAAACTCATCATTGACAAGTTATTAATTAACCTTATTAATTAATTGATTAATTATGTTTAAAACTCTTTTTTAAAATAATTAATTAAATTTAAAATCATCCTTATATAACAACTTTATTTACTTGTAAAACAAAACCCAAGCTCGAGAAACAAATCGAAAAATTTCGATAAGGATATATTTGTCGAAAGTGCCGATATAGCGATAGTCGCTATACGGACACTTCGGCAACTATTTTCATGTCACTCCATTTACATCTACACATCACATAACCATAAGAAAAGCATAACACATGGTACTTAACTATTATACAACATGTAGAAAGCAATCACCAACAATATATTTAACTTTTACTACTAATTTTTCAGAATTCTTACTAACTCGCTTAATAACACCAAGGTGACGACTTTTCAAAGTATAAATTAAATCAAAATTCATCACATGATAATACATATAAACAAGCATTCTTAAGCTATAAAAATAAGCAATATTAAAATTCAAAAAAATTAGTTTGAAAGTTGAGATTTTTACTCACAATAGCTTACTAACTTCGACCGAACTTATTCTAGAACTTCAAAAACCCCTTGATCTTTGCAATTTTTTTTGAAAAGTTGAGTCTTTGAGCCAAAAACACTTGAATAGGTTCGTCCTTAGGGTATTTGTGGCTTGGCCAAGAGTGAATGAGGGGTGCATGGGCTTGTTGTAGAAGTGGATGGAAGGTTTTTAAACAAGACTTAAGGGTTTAAAAAATGGATGAAACTAAGATCTTTAAATTTTAGAAATTTATGGAAGCCATGAAAACTTAGGGAAAGCTTTCATGAAGTTTTGAAAATGAAATTGTAAATGAGAAAATGATAAAAAGAATTAGGAAATTTTCTTTTACCTAGAGTGAACTAAACAAATTACTAAACTACACCTATGTACTTTACCCTCCACAACATTGCACCACCTCACCATGCCACCGCACCCCTTTTCTCTCCACCATAAATTTTGACATGCCATAAATGCATTTGTACTGTAGTGTATAAACATGCCTTGTCATGTTTCATAGGGCATCTTTATGGAATATTTCATTTTGTTTTTCATAAAATGTTACAACACGTGTGTGTGTGTGTGTTTATGTACTTAACTACATGCACACATGTATATACACATGCCCTAACTTTATTCATATTAGTGTGTATATGATACACAAATGTGCATAATATTTAAGACAACTTTTCGACGTCAAAAAGTCGAAAACTATTTCCTGTCACATTTTCTATTTTTCTTCGAACTAAATATTTTAGTAAACTATTTTAAAAAACAATTTCACCATCATTATTTTTTATTTCAAAGATTTTTATTTTAGTTATAAATCCATTAATTTATTATTTGAAAATATATTAAATATCTATATTTCAAAGAGGTTAAATTACGGGTTGTTACAGTGCACAAGAGCCGACAACCTATATGCGGTAGGAGTTGTCAGTCGATATATGGAGAACCTAACAATAACTCATTTGAAGGCAGAAAAGATGATTCTTTGTTATGTCAAAGGAACAAAAAAATATGGCTCGCACTACTCTATCTCTGATAATTAGAAGCTTGTTGGATATAGCGATAGTGATTGAAATGGGGTATGGAGGACCGAAAAACACCAGCGGCTTCATGTTCTACATAGGAGATACGGCCTCCACATGGTTGTCGAAGAAGCAGTCGATGGTTACACTTTCAATATGCGAAGCAGAATATGAAGCTGTTACTTCATGTACATGTAATGCAATTTGGTTACGAAACCTGTTAAAAGAGTTGAATTTGCCACAAGAGGAGCCGACCAAGATTTTTGTGGACAACAAGTCAGCAATTGCTTTGGCTAAGAACCCAGTCTTCCATAATCGAAGCAAGCACATTGATACACGCTATCACTACATTAAAGAATGTGTCGCAAAAAAGGATGTACAACTAGACTACATAAAGACACATGATTAAGTAGCCGATATCTTCACCAAGCCTCTCGTGCACTAAGATTTTGTTAAGTTGAGTAGTCTGCTTGGAGTCGTAAAATCAAGTTTAAGGGAGGGTGTTGGAAATAAACTTAATTTTACAATCTAGATTTTTCATATAAGAAATATCTAGAATATAGAATATTAGGAGATATTCATGGACTAATATATTTAAAATTGTATGAAAAAATATTTAGAAGATATGTATGGAGAACCATTAGATTAAGATAATATCCACTATTTATTTGAGATGCGAACTCGTATAAATAGAGGTGGATCCACTCATTTTGGATGTAAGAAAAAAATATGAACATCTGTAATAAAGTGTAGTAATAAAGTTTTTCTCCTTACATGGAAAAAAAATCATTTTTTCTTCTTCAACCCCTTATCTATCCTCTCCTAAAATCAATTGTATCTGCTATTGAAGAATATTTTCAATATGTAGAACGAAAACTTTGCATTGCCAAACTTACACAGCAACTCAGGTATAATCTGCGAAACTTGGGCGATATACAATTTAAGTATTAATAATTTGTAGAACCCAGTCTTTGCAATGCTGAACACATAGAGCAAACTAGGTATTGATAATCTGTTGAACTTAGGCAATACATAACTTAGGTATTCATAATCTGCAGAGCTTAGGTATTCATAGTTTGTAGAACTTAAGTAGCTACTTAATCAGCATAGAACTTGGGTAGTATCCAAGTTTCATATGAAGATATTAACAACTGTCGAACCCTTTTTTTTCATCCAAACTTATTTCCATGATTCAGTTGTTATTGATCATTTCGTAATGGAGTAGATGTTAAACTTATGACAGAGTTAAGTATTACAAAAGCGAAGATATTAATGTGATGCAATTCAAATAGAAACTAATTTATGACATTACGCTAATCAATAGGAGATGCATTATAATCAATTATCAAAATGAGCCTTAAAGACGTACCTAGTAATGTTACATAATAATTTGTACACATTTTTAATAAGGGAAAGTTTGGCTAACATCCTTGTTAAAGTTTAAAATGTACAAAACTTCTTTCACAAAAAAAGTGTAAATGATATCCCTGTTTTTGAATTTACGTATTTAGTTTCCAAAAAATACCCTTACGCTTCCTCAGGACAAAACCCAAAACCCATGAAATTAATACATCGAAATCTATTGAAGCAATCAATTATATTACTGACATAAATTTTTTAAGCAAACGAAAATTAAACAAAGAAGATGAAATCAAAAAGGTCAGGAAAGAAAAGCGAATTGAAGAAGACGGAATCTCCTAAAATGGAAAAACCGTAGGTAATCGCCTACTTTTCTTCTTGAAATAGATTTTTTTCATTATAATCAATCAATTTTTTTAAGGATTCGTTGATAGATCATTTCATGTTATTTGTACATATACATGATATTATCTACGAAATTAAATATGTAAGCACGAATCTATAGGATTGCAAAATAATAACCAAAATAATTAAGGTTAATTGCAGAACATTTTGCAATTAAAAAAAATAACTGAAGAAGATTCTACAATTACCTAAAAATTCATGCACGCAAGCAAGAACATGTAAACTACAATACAGTTCCAAAAAAATATAAAAAAAATTGCAGATTAATCTGCGATTAATCAAAATAATTGAAGAAACTACATCACTTATACACAAAATAGAACACACATAAGCAACTATCTAGAAAATTGCACATATATGTCAAGAACTATGAATAATTGATCAAAATAATTGAAGAAAGAACAGAAATTAGATGAAATTGAATGCATCTAAGTAATTATATGAAAAATTGCAAATATATTTCCAAAAATTAATGATAATTGCATAATAGTCCGCAATTAATAAAATAAGTCAAATAAATGAAGCCAACTATATTGAAAATTGAATGCATACAAGCATTTATCTGAAAAATTGCAACATAATTCCAAAAATATACAAATAATTGCATAGTAGTCTGCAACTAATCAAAATAACTGAGGAAATAACAGCAATTGTGTAAAATATTAAATGCAAACAAATAAATGGTAAAAATTAATTTCACATTTCTCTACAATTATTTATAATAATTGCATATTTATCAGCTCACTAAATATCGATTAATACCTTCAGTCATTGCAATTATTCGTAATAAGTGCAGTAGTGTTTGTTTGCAATTATTTACTCAGAAGTTATTGGGAATAATTGCATCTATCTCTGCAGTTATACCGATTAATGCATATTTATCAGCCACAGTTCAAAAAACTGATGAAATAATTCAAAAAAGTGCAGAAATACATGCAAATATTCACAATATTTGCACAAAAAATTGCACCAGTTTTAAACATTTGCTATAAAACTTTTGCATATCATTTGTCAGATATCTAAGAATTTTCTATGCATTATAGCATAAATTACTAAAATAGGAATCAAAGAAGAAGAAAAGGTTATAGAAGAAAAATCAGTGATTCCTATCCAAACTGCCGTGGAGTTTGAAACGATGGCAGTAAAAAAACAAAAAAGAGGAAAACAATGAAGCAACAAAATTTCCTGATAAACAAGAAAATTATAGAAAAAGTCTGAAGCTATTTCTTGAATTGACGATGAGGATTAGAAAGGAAAAACTGCTTAGGAATTCTCATACACAATCTCTTGAAAGCTTACCTTTCTATAATTTTATAGAAATGATTTATAATGGAATAATTTCAGTTAAAGAAACAACCAAAACCTTGACATCTATTGATATAATCATCGAAAACTATAAAAAAACATTTGTGATATTTCAAGTTTGGAGATCATAAAATTACATTTTCAGAGCTTAATATTGCACAAATACTTGAAGCTCCTATAGAAGGTCAATTGGTCAAAACATTCGGCCATGTTAAAAAGGAAGATAAAAGTGACAATGAGTATATCTCGTTCATCAACAGACATTTTAAAGGAGATGTAGACGTACATAAGAAAAAGATAGAGCAACTGTTACTTTCTGCAATTAAAGGAACTATGGAGCAAGACAGAGAAGACACAACAAAACTTCTCCAATTATATTTGGTTGCAACATCTCTTATATCAAATTCAAACTCAAATGTATCATGGAACGCGGTTCCATAACGTGTATGGAATGAAAAAATGTCCCTGATTTCATGACCCAAAACAATTCATAAACATTTTATGGATCAGGTAGAAAAATATGTTGACAAACCAAGAAAAATCACAGCTTGTGTAACATTATTATTGATATGATATTTCAACTTAAATAGATAAGATGCCAAGCATTTATGTATATTTAGTTTTGATATAAAAAATTTAGTTTAGTGGTGGATTTGCGAAAAGAGTCAAATGCTAAAATCAGTTAAATCGGAATACGTCATCTTATACCCATTAGCTAGAAAATGGGACATTCAAAGCTTAAACCAATAATGCTGCAGATGATGAAATACAAATCTGTAAGTATACAAATAATAACAATAGAATTTGCAAAATCTATAAAATATTTGATGAATGATGTTATTCAGTACGCTTGCAGACGTATCTGCATATATAAGATCTATCTCAAATATAACTGCAATTTATAAAAATACTTGAAGACATATCTGCAGTAATCTTTCATACTTGCAGACATATCTGTATATATAAGATATATTTCAGGTATAATTGCAATTTATAGAAATACTTGCATACATATCTACAATAACCTTTCATACTTGCAGACATATATGCAGATATAAGGTATATTTCAGATATAACTGCAATTTATAGAAATATTTGCAGACATATCTACAATAATCTTTGATACTTGCAGATATATCTGCATATATAAGATATATTTCAAATTTAACTGCTATCAATAGAAATGCTTGCAGACATATCCGCAATAGTCTATTATAAACATATATGCAAGTATAAGATATATTTCAGATATAACTGTAATTTATAGAAAGACATATCCACAATAATCCTTGGTACTTGCAGATATATCTGCATATATATGATATACTTTAGATTGAACTGCAATTAATACAAATACTTGCGGACATATCTACAATAATCTTTGATACTTGCGGATATATCTGCATATATAAGATATCTTTCAGATTTAACTGCAATTAATAGAAATACTTGCAGACATATCTGCAATAATCTTTCATACTTGCAGACATATCTGCATATATAAGATATATTTCAGATATAAGTAATTTAAAGAAATACTTGCAGACATATCTGCAATAATCTTTCATACTTGCAGACATATATGCAAATAAGATATATTTTAGATATAATTGCAATTTATATAAATATTTGTAGACATATCCACAATAATCTTTGATACTTGTAGATATACCTGCATGTATAAGATATATTTCAGATTTAACTGCAATTAATATAAATACTTGTAGACATATTTGCAATAATCTATTATACTATCAAAATGAACATGTAAAGAAAAGCTATCACGTCCAACCATCAAAAGCACTAAAACACCAATATTGCCAGCATGGTTGTAAATTAAAATAACAAAACATCATTATAACTACAAAATTATAAATAATAAACAAACCAGAAAAGAATGCATATCATTACAACTAGAAAATAGATTATTTGTCGATAAATATGCAATAATTATTAAAAAAATTCAAATAAATCTACAAAAAAATGAGAATTTCAATTTAAAACAATATAATTATTGCGATCAATCTTTAAACTATAAACAGTCATCAAAATCATAAAAAACTAACGAAAGACAAGTTTGCATGTTATACAATAATTGCACACAAGTCTTCAGTTATGTACAAAGAATTGCAGACATGTCTGTAATTATTCACAATTCTTGTAGACAAGTTTACAACTGTTTACAATGTTTGTAGATAAATCTTCTTTTATTTACAATTATAACTAGTATAATTCAATTAAAACTTCTACAATTAGAATCGAACTTTGTCATATAAACACCGATCAAATTCTACAATCATCTACAATAATTGACAAAAAAAAAGAAACACAATCAATTAGAAAGAAAAACTGCTGGTTAAAAAGTAGAACTCATCTTTATCTAGAAGATGACGAAGACATAATAAAGCAAAAATATGATTTCAGGAAGTAGATTGATAAATGGAAACGAATATTTCAAATCTTGGCTGTAATCACAAAACCGCGACAAATAAACGAGGCATTTATGGAAAAGAATTAAACCGAAACAAAAATAGGGATTGGATTTATAAAGTTTCAAATGGAAAGAATTTTTTTGTATTATGTTTGGTATTAGGGATGTAAGCCCGATTTTCACTTTTAATAATGCAAGAATGTTGGTTGAAAGCTAACTTTGCTCCAAAATTTGACCTTAAATACTGCCACTGTAACGATGCATCACAACATTTTTTATATAAAACTTACAGCACATGAAGGCAGTTTTTATGCATATTTGAAAACTTTGTTTTGGTTGCGGAAGAAAAAACAAGAGATGATGGTGTTCTCTTAATAGCCTACAAGGACAATGCTTCTGACAGCGATATAATGTGGTATCTCGACACCGGTGCTAATAATCATATGTGTGGACAAAAACTCCTTTTCATGGAGATGCAAAAGGTAAAGGATGGACATGTGTCATTTGGAGATGCATCAAAAGTTCAACTCAAAGGGCAAGGCAAAATATGTTTTTCTCAAAAAGATGGTAAAGAAAGGTCGGTTGAAGATGTCTATTGCATGCCTGAACTAAAGAGCAACATCCTTAGCATGGGGCAACTATTGGAGAAGGGGTATTCAGTTTTCATGAAAGATCAGATGTTACATTTGAAGGACAAAAATGGCTATTTACCTGCAAATGTTGAGATGGCCAAGAATCGAATGTTCAAACCCAATTTGGGAAAAGTGCGAGAAAGGTGTTTGCAAGTCAACGTGGAGGATTGCTGGAGATAGAAATCAACTAGCTCAAGCCGCATTGTGGCACTTACGGTTTGGACACTTACATTATGATGGTTTGAAAGAGTTAGCAAAGAGGGATATGGTTTACGGTTTACCATACATGGATTACACAAAGAAATTTTACGAGGGATGTGTGCTCAGCAAGCAAACAAGAAATTCTTTTCTAAAGAAGGCTGATTATCGGGCAAGGAGGTCTCTAGAGTAGATACACACCGACATATGTAGCCCGATCACACCTAAGTTATTCAGCGAGAAGAGATACTTTATCACTTTCATTGACGATTACACAAGAAAGACTTGGGTTTATTTTTTGAGAAAAATCTGAGACACTTGGAATGTTCAAGAAATCCAAAGTATTAGTAGAGAAGATGACCGGTCTTTATATCAAGGCCTTACGATCAGATAGAGGTGAAGAGTACATGTCAATAACATTCACAAGCTATTGCAAGGAACAAGGGATCAAAAGATTTTTAACCGCACCGTACTCACCTCAACAAAACGGTGTGGCTGAAATAAAAAACCGAACTATTCTTGACATGGTTCGATCAATGTAGAGAAGCAAAGGCATGCCGAAAGAATTCTGGGTAGAAGCGGCGCAATGTGCAGTGTATGTGCAAAATCAGTGTCCACATGCGATATTGTCAGATCAAACACCACAGGAAGCTTGGAGCGAACAAAAACCAACTGTATCACACTTAAAAGTATTCGATAGTTTGGCATATGCACGTATACCAGATCAAGGAAGAACCAAATTAAATGATAAGAGCAAGAAGTATGTATTCATTGGATATGATAAAAGGACAAAAGCTTTCAAATTATTCAACCCAATTGGAAAAAAGGTGGTTATGAGCCTAGATGTGCAGGTGAATGAAGAAAGCGTATGAGATTGGAACAACCAAATGGAAGTGGCGCAGAAGGAAGAAAAAGGAGAATCATTAACTACTACATCAATACGCACACTAATAACACCTCAAATATCTGATGATAAAGAAGAGCCAAGGCAACAAAGATGCGAAGTTTGCAAGACCTATACAAGTCAACAAATGAAGTACACTTGATATGTCTCTTGGTAGATGCTGAGAATATTACTTTTGAAGAGGCAATGAGAGATAAGAAATGGAAAGCTACGACGGTTGAAGAGACGAAGGCTATCGGTAGAAATGAAGCTTGGGACTTGGTGGATTTGCCAGAAGGATATCAACCCATATGAGTAAACTAGGTATATAAGAAAAAGATGAAGGTCTACGGTCAGATAGAAAGGTATAAGGCACGCTTAGTCGTGAAGGGATGCAAATAAACGGCGGGGATTAACTATGACGAAGTCTTTGCCCCGGTGGCGGGAATGGAAACTATCAGGCTTCTCATATCATAAGCAGCACGATTCATGTCGTCGATCTATCAGATGGATGTAAAATCAGCATTTCTAAAAGGTGTGCTTGAAGAGGAAGTATACGTGGAGCAACCACTAGGGTACATGAAAGCTACAGAGGAGAGTAAGGCATTGAAGTTAAGGAAGACGCTATACGGGCTAAAGCAAGCACCTCGTGCATGGAACACCCGAATTGACACCTATTTCAAGGATAACGGGTTCGTACAATGTCCCTACGAGCATGCACTATACGGGAAGAAAGAAAAATGAAACTTGATATTTCTTGCTCTTTATGTTGATGATCTAATATTCATGGGGAATAATATGGAGATGACAAAAGATTTTAAAGAGACCATGACTCGAGAGGTTGAAATGATAGATTTAGGGTTAATGAAATACTTTCTTGGTCTTGAAGTTAGGCAAGGAAGAAATGGAAAATTTGTGTCACAAGAGGCTTATACAAAATACATTTTGAAGAAGAACAAGATGGAAAAGTGCAATCCAGTAGCAACATCGATGGAACTTGGTATGAAACTCTCGAAATTTGATGAAGGAGATCGAGTGGATGCAAACAAATACCGAAGTTTGATTGGAAATCTACCATATCTCACATGCACAAGGCCATACATTGCATATAGTGTCGGCATAGTGAGTCGATTCATGGAGGGGACAAAATATTCACATATAAAGGCTGTTAAGAGGATTTTTTGATATATACGAGGAAGGGAGTCACTTGGATTACTCTACTTTAATACAAATGAATACAAGCTAGTGGGTTATTTTGATAGGGATTGGTGTGGAGATGTAGATGATCGAATAAGCATATTGGGATATGTCTTCTATATAGAAGATACTGCTTTCACGCTGCTCTCAAATAAACAACCAAGAGTGACACTGTCAAGGTGTGAGGTAGAGTATGTGGCAGCATCTTTGTGTGTATGCCATGCAGTATAGTTGAGAAATTTGTTATATGAGTTAAAACTCCTACAACACAAAGCAACTGAAATATGAATCGATAATAAATCAGCAATTGAGTTGGCAAAGAATCCAGTGCACCATGAAAGGAGCAAGCATATGGATGTTCGCTTTCATTTTATTCGAGAACATGTGAAGGAAGGAAACATTTGAATGAGTCATGTTGCATGTCGTGATCAAGTGGCGGATATATTTACAAAGCCGCTACCAAAAGTGCAGCTTGAAAATTGTAGGATGACGATTGGAATGAAGGATGGAAAATGTTTGAGTTTAAAGGAGGAATTTGTTAAAGAATAAACTTAAATTAATAATAAGGTGAAGAGTCGTGTCTATTGGGTTAAGAGTCGTGTCCATTGGAGCGAAGAAGTGTCTATCCAAAGGGTCGTGTCTATTTGTAAGGGTATGTAAACCACTATAAATATGTAGTCATTTTGTGTTGTTTGCAAGAAAGAAAATTTGTATGAAATATTTTATGAAGTATAATTAGTTTCTTCTCTCCTCCTCGTTTCTAACAATGCTTTGGTCTGTCCCCGTGTAACAAGCATAGCTGATTTTTTTATTTGGTATAAGGTAATAAATATAGGATTTGTTATACATATACTTTCTTTTACAATTAAGTAAACATGTTATGAACTTAACTGGTTAACCTCTTTTCCTGATTTAAATGCTATGTTGTGTTTCCTGTGTTGATATCTTTAACCGGCCTCTACCTCTCGTAGATTATACTATGGAAGATAGAACACTTCAATTTCACGCTACTTTGTAAAGCCGATGAAGTCATGAGGGGACATCAGTATCCGATACGTGTGCACATGAGCACGCGCACATAGGTATGTGGCAACAGCTGATGTTTCAGCATAATTATGAAGCTTTATGTTTAAGTAGTGACGTTAAATATTCGTGCAGGAAACAATGACCAGGTGGACTGCCCTGATGACTCGTTTCCTTTAGCCATTGATGAACTGCGTAGGTTGAAAAATTTATCCAACATGGATGCTTCTACCTGTTCAAATTCCTTTGCAACCTGCGTTTATGGGCAATGTGCATGCTGACATAGTAATGTATAGTTGAAACAGTTTTGTTCAATTTGTGGATCATTTTTTTTTTTGGAAAAATTGCCAGGTAAAATGTTTGCACACACACCTTTGGGCCTCCTACACATACTGCGGTGCATTGTTGTGGTATGAAGAAAGTATTGAATTTTTACGACACTATATGGTGAATTGATGAGGTCAAGAATAGCTTGATAACGGTGAAAACGACAAGCGAATCGGAGCTCGGATGCTCAAGTTATCGCGATTTGAAGTTGCACCGGCTGAAAGTTGAGTCAGATGTCTAACAGCAGGTTTACTGTAGTTCGAAAATTGCGGCAGACGTCTAAGAGGTTGTGACAGACGTCGAACGAGGTGCAGTTTTGTTTTTTCGGCCCGTAATTTGTGTATTTGCTTATAGGGATTTAAGGGGAAAAATATGGTATTTGTCAAGGAAGGATGGTTCACTATATAAACTATTTTCAGGATTCAAAGTAAAAAAGAACTCCAAGAGTTTTTTGATCAAGGTTTATCCACCATCAAATAGGGTTTATCAAAACCTAGTTTTCTTTAATTCTATTATCCACAAAATTATTCTATTTTAATATTGATCATTATAATCAATCTCCTGTAATTTTCTCATTGGTATTAATAAATGCTCCCTCTCAAAGTGGATGTAGTCCAACAAGACGTTAGTGCAACCACTATAAATCGGTGTGTGATTTATTTTATCGTTATTGCTTTGTTTCTCTATTGCTTGTATGGTGATTGTGATTGGTTTTGAATTGGATTTAGATATGGATTGAGATATTGATTTGCTATTTTTTCACTTCTTACCAAGATCTCATTTTCCACTATGCTTTGGGATTTTGATTTGAGTGGTCTCGAGTTAGAATTACCATAATATTTGATATCAGAGCTTTGGTGTTGGTAGGTAGTTGTAGAAATGCCTTGGGTAGTCCCTCAATGGTTAGTCCAAGTGGTGCAGCAGTGTATGTTCGTGGATCGTACGCAGCTTCAAGATCACAATTGGTTATTGGCAAGTGGAAAGGCGATAATGATTTCAAAAAAGTGGCAATAGAAGATGAAATCGGTTCTTAGGCGGAATCGAGTGCATCGGGTAGTGTTTGATACACATTTGTTGCTGATGGACACCTCGCATATTAAGGGAGAGGAAATGGAAGAATGGGCATTCACATCTTCGAAATTAGTAGTGAGACTACCGCTAAAGGTATTTGGGACATGTTGGAGGAGTTGTAGATGAAGAAGTCACTAACTAATCGTTTGATCTTGTTGTGATAGCTATAAGATGAAGGAGGGTACTTCGCTAAAGGCACACTTGAACATCTTTGGTGATTTTCCAATGAAGATAAAGGCGGTAGATTTAAAGATTGAGAAGAGAAAAAGGCGATGATATTGTTGTGTTCGTTGCTGGACCGTTACACGGATTTCTCAAATAGTTTGATCTATAGCTGGGATACATTGACTCTTGATGATGTCAAAATGGTTCTTCCTAGTGAGGATTTGCATGATCAAACGAAAGAGTTAGGTGATGGAAGTAGTGGCGCTAGTAGTAGTCACGGTTTATTTGTGAAGAATGAGAGATAGGTGAAGAAGGGGAACCGGGGGCGTTATAGATCAAGGAAGCCCAATTGGGGATGAAAGTCAATGGAAAGAAATGGCAAGTACTTTATTTGTAAGAAGCCTGGTCATTGAAAGAATGAGTGTCCGGACAAGGAGAAGGTGAAGAAGAAAGAAGCTTCTTCATCCGTAGCGGTGGAGAGTGGAATTGGTGAAGGAGACATAGATGTTTTGATGGCAGTAGCATCAGATGTCTTGGATAGCGAATGGGTGCTCGATTTGGGGTTGTCTTATCATATGACGCCGAATAAGAATTGTTTTTCTTCTTATGCTGACAAAGAAAGAAATTCAATTGTTATAGGTAATAGTGCTATTTGTAAGCCGAAGGGTAGTGGTTTCATGCAAATTCGGATGTTTAACGGAGTGGTTCGTACTCTCACTAATGTATGCTATGTTAAGAAACTTCAGAATTCTTTTATCTCTTTGAGGCAGCTAGATTCTTTAGGATGTAAGATCGCTATTGAGAGTGATAGCTTACGGGTTTCGAATGGTGCGCTTCTGGTGATGAAGGGTGCTAGGACTCATGGTATTCAGTTGCTTCAAGAGGTGACTATAGAAGGTGAAACTTGTATGGGTGTTGATAGTTCTCATGGCTTGGATACGACTAGGTTGTGGCAGTTGAGGTTTGGATATTCTTTGGAAGAGAGAGATGATCGATGGAGAAAGTTTCAACAAACTAAAGTTTTGCGAGGAATTTGTCATGAGGAAGCAGACTAAAGTTTCATTTGATGAGGAAAAACATGATTCGAGAAGTGTTCTTGAGTATGTTCACACAGATGTTTGGGGATCAAACCGGTAGCTTTTTTGGGAGGAGCTTGCTATTATATTTCTTTTATTGATGACTTTTCTCGAAAGGTATAGGTGTATGTAATGAAGGTTAAGTGGAGACATTTGCAAAGTTCAAAGCATGGAAGGCTCTTGTTGAGAATGAGAGTGGCAAGTCTTTGAAAGTTCTTAGGTCTGACAATGGCCGAAAATATGTTTCTAGAGAGTTCAAGGAGTTTTTCAAGCATCATGGTATTCAGAGGCAATTTACTACACCGGGAGATCCTCGGTCGATTGGTGTTGCGCAGAGGATGAACCGTACTCTACTTGAGAAAGCTCAATGCTTGAGATTGACATTAGGTTTATCTAAGAGATTTTGGACTGAAGCTTTGTCAATCGCGGCGCATATTGTGAATTGAATTCCATGCTTGGCTATTGATAACAAAATTCCGAAGGAAGCATGGAAGGAAAAGAGCATTGACTTGAGTTATCTTCATGTGTTTGGTTGTCTAATTTATGTGCATGATCCGGGAAATGATAAGCTTAAGCCTAGAACTATCAAAGGAGTCATGCTTGGTTATACGGCAGAGTAAATGGCTATTGGATATGGAATTCGAAAATGAAGAAGGTTGTGAATTCTCGTCATGTTACTTTTGATTAGTCATCTTTGTTCAAGGAGAATGAGAGTTCATCAGATGTTTCGGATTTGGTTCATGATGAATCAAAGAAGAAGGAAGTTATTTCCACCTTTCGTCCAAGGAGTAGAGTAGTTGGAGATGCTTGTGAGGAGGAAGGGTTGATGTTACATCACATAGTCCATAGGGTGCCTCTAGTAGTGTTGGTGATGTACGTGATTCTAGAGAGGATTTAGTTCAAGCTGGAGCCAAAAGGAGTTTAGATGATGGTATTTCTACTCGGGTGGGTCGACGTGCTATAAGGCCACCCGATAGATATGATGATTAGAACTATATTAGCTTTTGTGATAATTTAACTATGCTCTTCATGTAGTTAAAGTTGAGCTTGTGGACCTTGATGACGTATTGGATTCGAGTGGTACCTCGAAGTGGATTTGTGCCGTGGAGGAAGAGATATCGTTATTGAAGAATCAAACTTGGGATTTGGTTCCACTTCCTAAAGGAAATCATGCTATTGGGTACAAATGGATATACAAGGTGAAGGACGATGGGAGATACAAAGCTTGATTAGTGGCTAAGGGGTTTGCATAAAGAAAGAGAAAGGAGCATGATTAGATTTTCCACTGATTGTGTACCATACTTCAATCCATATGTTACTTGCTATAGTTGCTATTCATGACTTGGAGTTGGTGAAACTTGATGTATAAACTGCTTCTTGCATGGTGACTTGGATGAAAAATCTACATGGAGCAACTAGAAGGTTTGTTATGGAAGGTAAGTCAAATTTGGTTTTCAAGTTAAAGAAATCACTATATGGTTTAAAGCAATCACCTAGCTAATGGTACAAGAGATTTTGATCATTTTATGATTGAAAATTGTTTTGATAAAAGCATCAATGATGCTTGTGTACATTTCAAGAGGTTGAATATTTTTTTTGGTGTATTTACTCTTGTATGTGGATGACTTGCTCATTTCTTCGAAAGATAAGAATGAAATCAATAAGTTAAAATTGAATTTGAACTCAGAATTCGAAATGAAGGATCTTGCAAAAGCAAAAAGGATATTGGGTATGGAAATAGAAAGGGATTGAAAGCATTTTGAGTTGAAATTGACTCGAAAGGACATTGAGAAAGTGCTTTGTTGGTTTAGCATGAAGAATGCAAAGGCGTCAAATGCACCTTTACCTTTGCATGTGAAGCTTTCGAGTAAGGGATCGCTTGTCTTGGGACAAGACTTATATGGCAAATGTGCCATATGCTGGTGCGGTTGAAAGTTTAATGTATGCTATGGTGTGTATAAGGCCAGATATTGCAAATGCCATCGGGGTGGTTAGTAGGTATATGGCTAATCTAGGAAAATTGCATTGGGAAGTTGTGAAGCTTATATTGAGATACCTTAAAGGTGCAGCATCACATGGTCTTGTTTTTGGTAGTAGTGATGGAATGAATTGTAAGTTGGTTGGTTATTATGATTCCGAATGTGTCAGTGATAGGGATAAGAGAAAGTCAACTTCTGGATATGTCTTCACACTTGGTGGTGCGGCCATAATTTGAAAATCGAGATTATGGACCATAGTTGCTTTATCCACTACGAAGGCGGAGTTGATAGCCATGGTGGAGGCGGAAAAGGTGGCACTTTATTTGAGGCTATTCTTGTGTGACTTGGGGTTTGAACACGACAGTGTCAATGTTCGATGTGATAGCTAAAGTGTTATTTACTTGGTGGAGAATTTAACGTTTAGCCCACGGACAAAGCATATTGAAGTGAGAGAGTCATTTTTAGTAGCCATGGATGAAGATAAGAAAGTATATGGAAAGTGCACACAAAGGATAATGTGGCAAATATGTTCACCAAGGCATTATCGGCTGGAAAGTTCGAGCATTGCTCGAACTTGATTCGGTTGTTGAAGTGCTAGGTGCCACGAGGTGGCACGGTTGAGGGAGGAGCTTGGTTATAGACGAGGAAGAGTATCGATGAAAGATTGTGGTTCTATCTTCTTGGAAAGTACTAGTTTATACTCCTTGGTACTTTTGTCTTTTAGTAAGACTGCTTTAGATTGGGTTCTTTCAATACTTTTTAGCAAGCGGAGGCTTTGCCTGAGCTCGTTGATGGAGTGCAATGGGCGGTAGCTTTGTCGGAGCTCATTGAGAGAGCATTCGAGCTTATTTAGTTGAAATTAGGTACTATCAATTCTTGGTGATGGAGATGTGTCACGGTGTAATGTTGAATATTGGCGACACTATATGGTGAATTGAAGAGGTCAAGAATAGCTTGAAGAAGTTATCGCGATTTGAAGTTCCACAAGCTGAAAGTTGTATCTGACATCTGACAGAAATCCTCAGACATCTGATAGCAGGTTTGCTGCAGCCTGAAAGTTGCGATAGATGTTTGAGAGGTTGTGACTGATGTCTGACGTGGTGCAGTTTTGTTTTTTCAGCCCAGAATTTGTGTATTTGCTTGGAGGGATTCATGGGACAAATCGGATATTTGTCAAGAAAGGATGGTTCACCATATAAGCTATTTTCAGGGTTTAAAGTAAAAGGAACTCCAAGGGTTTTTTGATCAAGGTTTATCCACCATCAAATAGGGCTTATCAAAACCTAATTTTATTCAGTTATATTTTCCACAAAACTATTCTATTTGAATATTGATCATTGTAGTTAATCTCTTATACTCTTCTCAATGGTATTAATAAAAGCTTTCTCTCAAAGTGGATGTACACTAACAAGATGTTAGTGGAACCACTATAAATCAGTGTGTGATTTATTTTATCATTATTTGCTTTGTTTCTCTATTGCTTGTTTGGAAATTATGATGGTGTTTGGATTGGATTGAGATTTGGATTGAGATATTAGTTGGTTGTTTTTGCAATTCTTACCACGATATCTTTTTCCGCTGTGCTTTGGGTTTTGATTTAAGTGAGAATTCCCATAATAGAAAGGATTAAAAAGGGAAGTACTATCGCAAACTTGAAGTTTTTAATATGTTGTCAAAGGGGAAGGTTCAACTGCTAACCTATTAATGAGCTCCTGGTTATTTGTTGCAACTACTTGACTACAATGGTGGTTTTGATTCGAAAAGCTTCAGGAAAAATATTTGTGCGTACAACTCGGTTTTTGCCTTCACATCAATGGGAGGATATGTTGACAACTCAATTAATAATGGTCGTGGCCCTTATGTTTTTAGATTAAACGGTCAAAATCATCACCGAATCTTGGTTCTCTACTACCAACAATAGGTAAATCGAAATTTGCATAGCTATATTTCTATGATACTAGCAATGAAGTAAGTAATCGAGTTGTGGCGCACAATGGGTGTGTAACAAAGAATTTGAGTGAAGTAATTGTTAGTAATATTATACGTATGTTCAACTAGTATAATGAGTTGGTTAAAGTTTTCCGAATGGATAGAGATAGATAAATTTCATGGTACTGAAACAAACCGATATCCATAAAGTTATTGGAGAGATGGTATAGAGATGGAAGGTAGTATTATATACCGACTTGTTTAGAGATTGCAGCAGTGAGTGACACCTCTAATGACGATTCCAATGGTTGTAGAGATATTGTGATTGAAGAGACACATGACATATTGCGAAGAATTAGTGAAAAGCATCAATCTTTCATATCCATGCAGTATTTTGTACTCTTTCTGTATGGAGAAGATGGTTTCTAGTGTAATACAAAGTATAAATTAACTGATGTTTGTAGACCAACTAAAAGGACAACTACGACCACGAAAGAGTATTTTGTCTGCTTATTCAATACAAATGTGAAGATGGTTTAGTTATACTATTGGACAGTAGATTTTTCAACAATTTGTTACTAACCGTTACACATGTATTGAGGAGGATAGACTATCGTGGGTTAAAAGTAATCGAAATACATTAGGATGTGAATTATATAGTGCTCTTCATGATGTAGTAGTTGCAGGGGACATGTATGGTTCCTCGATTGGAAGAAAGGTTATATTACCATCTTCTTTTAAGGAGGTCCTAGGTACATGGAGCAGAATTATCAGCATACTATGGCTATTTGTCTGTGAGCAGGTTCTTCGTATTTTTTTGACACCCTCACCTGCAACCCAGTGTGGCTTGAGATTAAGCTGGCCTTATCAACCTTTTCTGGTCAAAAGGTTGAGGATATACCAGACATTGTTTCATGTGTTTTTCACTTTAACCTATGAAACTGGTGTGTGATATAAAGAATGAATCTCAATCTGGCAAAGTGAAAGAACGTAAGTTTTGTACCTTTTAATTTTATTCATATCACTTTTTATATTGGTATCTTTGAAAAGTTAGTCACACTAATCCTTTTAGATTGGTTTACACAATTGAATTTCAAAAGAGAGGTTTACCACATGCTCATATACTTATATTTGTTTTTGATTATCAAAGACCAAATACTATCGGTCAGGTTGATACGGTTGTCAATGCTGAGATTCTGGATTATAAAATAGGTCCCTTTGCTTATCAGTCAGTATGTCAGTACTTGATTCATGGGCCATATGGTTATGCAAATCTAGATTGTCCTTGCATGGTTGATGGTTCTTTCTCCAAGCATTACCCTAAGCAATATAGCAATGAGATTACCTTTGACAAGATTAGATTTTCTATTTACTGACAGAGGAATAATAAATGCTCGATAAAGGCTATAAATAGATTTGCGTAGGACAATGGTTAGGCTATAAGGCATAATGTTGATTTAGTTGTAAAGTACCAGACACACGTTAATGTAGAAGTATGTAACAGAGCAAGATCGTTGAAGTATCTATTTAAATACATAAACAAAGGTCATGATATAGCAAGTGTTATTATAGAAGATAGCATGAATAATGAACACAGCTTAGTTTGTGAGGTAGGCGAAGTGAAGATTATCTAGATTGTAGGTACATTTCCGCTTCAGAGGTAAGTTAGAGGATATATGAGTTTGATGTTCATTACCGCACACCTATTGTTGAGAGGTTAATGTACCATATGCCAGGAGAGCAAACAGTGTTCTTCGATGAAGCTGACCGTTTGGATTACGTCCAAGGAAGTAAAAATATTCATAACTATGTTCAATCAGTGGTTAGAAACCAATAAAGCATGCATTGAAGCTCGATAGTTGATGTATGTTGATTTTCCTACCAAATGAGTTTAGATTAAGTCTACAAAGAAGTGGAGGATGAGGCATAAAGGAGACTGTATTGGTAGAATATATTATGCATATCCTACTTCAGGTGATAGATTTTTTGTGCGTATGCTTCTAAACATTGTTCACGGCCATACATGCTATCGAGGCATTAGTATGATGAATGGGCTTGTTTATGATAATTTCAAAGACGCATGCATTGCACGTCATATGTTGGAGGATGATAATGAGTGGGATGAAGCATTGATGAAGCTGGCTATTGGGCGTTCCCAAGATCTTTACGAGAAACGTTTGCAACAAATATTGCTTTTCTGTGAGGTTTCTAATCCTACAAATTTATCGGAGAAGCACTAGACAATGCTTATATGGAATGGAGATACATAGATATTGACGGGGATGGGCATGATGACCTACGTGATATGATGGTGAAATCATAAGCATTGGTTAATCTTGAGAGAATTATGAATAGGAACCATTTTGTGTGCAAATCAATTATTTGTGTGCAGATGAATTGTCGAATGAACGAGTGGCAAGTAACACACTTATAACCGAGGAAGATGGCTATGACTACGCAATGTTGAGGGAAAAAGCTGAAAGATTGGTATCATCACCTAATGAGGATAAGATAAATGTTTTTGACATTGTAATAATTGTTGTCCACAACCATTCTGGAGGGTTTTTTTTGTGTGCGGTAGTGGTGGGACTGTGTGACGCCCCACCTCTATACTCACGCTAGCCAAGAACACTACGAAGTAATGCCGTTAACTAGCACGAAGAATAAGGCTGTTGAGGAGCGACCACCCGTGTAATTTCTTTGTGCGAGCACCGATATGTCAAATAGTATAACATGCATAGAAAATCCGACAAACTAATACAAACTCAAAGCTACTACACAGTGACTATAATATCTTTGGAAACAAATATAGAAATAAGCATAACACAAATCAGTCACAGATATCCATATCACAAAGGCAGAAAAAGATACGAATATAACACATAGAAGTGTATATCAAAGTAGTGGTCAAACAAGATCTACAATAGCACAATAGAATAAATACAAGTGCTACACAAAAGAATATGTATATATCATGGAGCCTCAATCCCTAATGTATATCAACAAAAACTACAACTCTAAGGTAGTTAGACAAAAGTCAGATAATACTCCCAGATGAGGAGTCAAGCAGAAGCACCTGTAACATCTCGGTCTGACCCGAGTATTATTTAATAAGAAAATAATAAACGGATCAGTCTAGCTATAAATATCAGATAAAATGAGATGGAATAAGAGATATGACAAAATGTATGATAACATTAATGCCATACTATGTAAAGTATTCATTTAACATCAACAAAATCATACAATACCTCAATTATCTCAAAAGCACCAAAAAGAAAGTCATATTCTTCACCATATTCACCAAACCACAAATATTGATAAATATATCAATGCCAATCGGAAAAGTTTAGTGAAACACAAATTCACCAATGCACAAATATTGGTAAAATTTATCAATGTAAATCACGAAAATTGGTGAAACACAAATTCTAGAAATCATCAATAGAAATCCAGAAATCACAAAAGGGGGAGGCCTATCATAAAACGGGAGCATGAAAACTCACCAACACGTGTATCACAAAACAGAACGTTATTCCATGATTGCTAACCATTAATTTTGAGCCGAAGCTCCATAAAACGGCTCGAAGACCATGGGTCGCTACCCCACCAATTTTGAGCCGAAGCTCCACAGAAACGGGGTTTAGTCTACCTCGCAGGCAAAGAGACATTGCACATTGCTAGTCTAAATCACAAAATGATCATCATCGATCATCAAGAAGTGTCAATTACAATAATCGAGTAAATAGATGAGTTTAGCTTCATGCCCATAACCACTGGCTTAACTTAAATATTTACGAACAAATTATAGATCTCCACTCGAAATTTGTCACAAAAGTTTCAATTGAACAAGTCCAAGAATTAACCGACGAAGTAAACGCAAGCATTTCATACCACTTGTTTTACTAAGTCGTTTAATTAGATTTCTCATATGAGAGAGGCAAAGGTTTGTATATACTAATAGGTAGGAAAACAGTTTTAAATAACGAGCTTTGAAATAAAATAGTGTTGAACCCATTTTGATGAAAGAGTTTTGATATTTACTACTAGTATAGAAAACCTTTATATTTTTAAAGTGACAAATCACAGAAATGATTGTAGAAACAATCAATCACCAAAGTTCACATTCGTAGCCGTGAATCAAATCCAAAGGAATCGATACCAAATCCATTAAAATGGATATTCCCAAGAATCCCGAAAATGAAGTCATCAAAGTAGATAAATGATAACAATAAGTCGGATCAACACGAATCGATTAAAATTGGAAACCCAAATAACTTAGGCAAATTGGGTTGAGATAAGCAGATTCAGACGTCTGAAATTTCCAATTCAGATATCTGAATCTAGAAAAATAAATATTTCCAGTTCAATATTCAAACGTCTGAATCAATAATTTCAGACATCTAAAAATGGCTAATTTTAGCCTATTTCCTTTCTGCTTGAACACGAGTAATTTCAGACGTCTGATATATATAATTCAGACGTCTAAATCTGAAAAATAAAGTTTTTGCCCAGAAAAGTATTCAGACGTCTGAATCTTTTATTTCAGATGTCTGAAACTGAAGCTTTGGGCATTTTCTTGCCTAGGCCAATGATGGCCAAACCATATCGGAAGCAATCGGATGAGTGACGGTTACGAGGGGTTTACGCCAAACGACTACCCAACCTCAAAGACTCACCAATACACTCCGATCAACATGTCCAACATCCACATAAGGATTTTCATAGATTTTTTTTTCAAAACACCAAAAATTGGAATATTCACCAAATCAATCCAAATCAAAATCAAATGAACACGTAAAGATGTTAGGAATTCATACCTAACAATCAAAGATAATTATAGACTTAGATGTGAGATAAAAATCTCACCTTTTTCACAAAAACAAGGATGGAGAAGCTATAGAGCAAGGCAAGAACAATCACTCTTCAATTCCAACCTAAGAAGCTTGAATCTAAACTTAAAAGAAAAACATTTCTAAATTAGACTTTAGGAATTTCTGAAATTGAAGGGAGAATGAGTTGGAGAAGAAGAAGTTGATGCTCACCAATGGCTTCTTTTTGGATTTGGAGTTAGAACTTGGATTTGCAATGGAACTAGGGGTTAGGAATTCTAATTCTTTTTATCTTTCCCCATTTTTATGAAAGCTTGGAGTGTTAGGAAATGAAAGTGAATGAAGAGAAGAGGGGGTTGAGCTAGAGTTAACAGTTTAGGCTAACCCAAACCCAAAGTCCAAAGTACAAAGGTCAAATTTTAGCTAGCTCCATACATATCGAAATTTATACTCAAAAAGGTCGCAAACGGCGTTTTGAACTCAATGGAAGTGGTCCCGTGTCCTAATTCGATCGTATGATAAAAGTAGCATTTCGGACAATAATCCGACTAACGATGCTGTATTTAAATAAAATATTTAAATACACAATCGTAATATATGCGGGTTGTTACAGACTCCCCTCCTTAAAGAAGTTGTATCCTTGCAATATTTAAGAAGAAAATAAAAAGTAACAACCATAAAAGCATATCAACACCAAAAAAATTTGAAATAAGAAGTTCACCTCTAAGGAGCACGAGAGAGTAAGTCCGGATGTGTTCGCTCGATGAATTCTCTAGATTCCCAAGAGCAATCCTTAGGATTTGAACACCATTGAACTTTCACAAGAGAAACATCTTTATTTCGAAGGCGTATAACCTCCGAAGCAATGATTCGAATAGGATGTTGCTCATAAGTCAAATTAGGTGAAACTTCAATTTCTTCAACAATAGCGGGCTTAAGAATAGAATCGGAATATTGAAGGCATTTCCGTAGTTGAGAAACATTAAACACGTCATGAATAGTAGAAAACTGAGCTGGTAATAAAAGGCGATAAGCCTCGGAACCAATACGTTCAGCGATGGAAAATAGACCAATATATCGAGGTGCTAACTTTCCCGATCGACTGAAACCCACAACACCCTTCATAGGTGGAACACGAATAAACACGAAATCTCCCACAGAAAATTCAAATTTCCTTCTTCGGTTATTGGCGTAGGATTTTTGCCTACTTTGAGCTTCTTTCATCCTATGACGAATAAGGTCAATCTTTTCTGAGGAATCACGAATAAAATCTGGACATAAAACTAGCTTCTCACCGGCCTCAAGACAACAAGAAGGAAATCGGCATGGCCTTCCGTAGAGCGCCTCAAAAGGTGCCATACCAATACTAGATTGGAAGCTATTATTATAGGAAAACTCAAAAAGAGAAATATGATTTTTTTCAACTTCCACCAAAATCAAGAACACATGCATGAAGAAGAAATTCAAGAGTTTGATTCACACGCTCGATTTGTCCATCGGACCGAGGATGATAAGCGGTGCTAAATATAAGCTTTATTTCCAAAGCTTTTTGAAGACTCTTCCAAAATCCACTAGTAAACAATGGATCACGATCACTAACAATAGAAGTAGGAACTCTATGTAATTTAATAATTCCTTTAATGAAAAGTTTGTCTAAAAGAGGTACAGTCCGATTGGACCAAACGAGAATAAAATGGACGGATTTAGTAAATCTATCAACTATCGCCCATAGGCTATCATGACCCGAATGAGAACGGGGAAGGTCGTCAATAAAATCCATGAAAATTTGATCCCACTTCCAAATCAGAATGTCCAAAGGTTGCAATAACCCACCGGGCCTTTGATGCTGGGCTTTAACTAGTTGGCAAGTCACGCAACGCTTAACAAAGTTTGCAATATCAGATTTCATCCCATCTCAATAATAAAGTCGCTTCATATCTGCGTACATTTTACTACTACCGGGATGAATGGTAAATTTAGAACGATGGGAATCTTCTAAAATATCTTTACGAAGATCACGAATATTTGGCACGATAAGTCTACCAAATTTTTGAATACCGCCCCGGGCATCAATATCAAAATCTTTCAAACCTTCCATATCAATTTTATCCCTACAATTTTGGCTAAGAAAAGCCAATTCGGGATCTAGCTTTTGAGCTTCAAGGATGCAGTCTAAAAGAGAGGGATGAGCCTCAAGGCTACACAAAACAAGAGATGAACATAAATCGGATTCACGATCTCGAATCTCACAAGTGGATAGAGTCTCGAGATCATTCCACTCGGATAACATCATGGAAACAACCGCTTGTTGCTTACGACTAAGGGCATCGGCAACACGATTTCCCTTTCTGAGAGTATAAAGAATATCAAGATCATATGATACAAGGAACTCGAGCCAACGTTGTTAACGCAAATTATGTTCCTTTTAAGAAAATAAATACTTCAAAGATTTATGATCGGTGTAGAGAACAAATTTCAAGTGACGCCAACTTCGAAGGGCGAAAACAATAGCCGCGAGCTCTAAATCATGAGTGACATATATAGTCTCGACCGGTTTTAACTGCCTAGAAGCATAAGCAATAACGCGATCCCTTTGCATAAGAACGGCTTCCAAACTAACACGACTAGCATCGGCATAAACAATAAAATCTTGGTTCGCTTCGGGAATCACAAGAATAGGAGCATCGGAAAGGAGTTCTTTTAATTTCTGAAAAGAAGCTTCACATTTGTCCGACCAAATGTATTTAACTCCTTTCTTTGTCAAACTAGTAAGAGGCACGGAAATTTTAGAAAAGTCTTTTATAAAACGATGGTAATAGCTCGTCAATCCCAGAAAGCTACGAATTTCCGTCGCACTCTCCGGTCTCTTCGAATTTTGAATCGCTTCAATCTTTGAAGGATCCACGGAAATTCCAGATTCGGAAATGATATGACCGAGAAATTTCACACAAGATTACCAAAAGTGGCATTTAGAAAAAATTTCTTTCAATTGATTGCTCCTAAGAGTTTCCAACACAATCCGAAGATGCTTTTCATGCTCTTCCTCGGTTTTAGAATACACAAGATTATCATCTATAAAGATGAGGACGAATCGATCGAGGAAATCTTTGAAAACTCGATTCATAAGGTCAAGGAAATAAGCTGGAGCATTCGTTAACCCAAATGGCACAACAAGCCATTCATAAGATCCATAACGAGTACGGAACGATGTCAACGGAATGCTATCCTCTGCAATACGAAGCTGATGGAAACCAGTTGCTAAGTCTAATTGTGAAAAGACTCTAGCACCACTAAGTTGATCAAATAAGTCATCAATCTGAGGTAAAAGATATTTATTCCTGATAGTAAGATCATTAAGTTTGCGGTAGTCAATGCAAAGCCTAAGTGTACCATCGGATTTCTTCACAAAAATAGCAGAAGCTCCCCAAGGAGAGGAACTAGGACGAATAAATTACTTCGTCTCCAATTCAGATAATTGTTTGCACATCTCCTCATTTTCCTTATTGGACATACGATAAAGAGGACGAATGATAGGTAGAGCTCCAGGGATAAGATTAATTCTAAACTCAATTTCTCGCTTAGGTGGTAATCCTAAAACGGGATCAAATATGTTGGAAAATTCACGAACAACGTGAATAAGAGAAATGACATCTTCCTCATCATCATTATCGTCATCATGAGGATTTAAAGAATATAAAGATGCTGTCAAGTCGGAATCCAAATCTTTAAGTACAAAAGAAATTTGCTTAATAGATTGAGGATGTCGAAGATAAATAGTCCGCTCAAGGCATAGGATATGGGCTTCATAACGGTTAAGCCAATCCATTCCCAAAATCATTCCGAAGCCTAAGTACCGCATAACATGCAAATCGGCTTGGAAATAAAATCACATAAAATAATCGCGACATCTTTACAAAGCAAACTGATTGTTGCGGATCCACCAACCAGATTCGCAATTCTCAAAGAAGTCATTAAAGCCATAAAAATCAAAGAAAAAGTATCAACAAGCTCTTTTGATATAAAAGAATGTGACACATCCATATCAAAAAGAACTCGTATAGGTTGATCACGAAACATAATAATGCCATCAAGGATAGAATGAGAAATACATTGACCACGAGAAGTGTTACTAGAGGCTTGCACAACATTTAGATTTCCCTCCTTCTTGTTTTGAAGTTTGGGACATAGAGATATGTAATGACCCGAGCTTTTGCAATAGCGACAAGCAAGAGGCTTGGAACACTTATTTGCATAATGGTCCTTAGAACCACAATTGTAGCATTGGCCACCATAAGAGGTAGAAGTCTTTGCTACAGGAGTTGCTTGCTTCCCTTTCTTGTTGGGATAAGGACCCTTGAATTTATTAGACCTCTTCTTGTTGTTGTTGAAGTTTAGTTTGGCACCCACAACTTCAACATCACTTTTCTTATCTGCCTCTTCAAGTCGAAGAGCGATATCAATAAGTTGGTCAAAAGAAACTTCCAATTTCAAAAGTAAAGGCTTCTTGAGATTTTTATTCAAGCCATAGACAAATCTCTGATTCTTCTTCAATGGGGTATTAATGTATTCAACCCCGTATTTAGAGAGGGATTCAAAAGATGCGACATATTCTACCACAGAAGATTCACCTTGAACAAGGTCAATAAAACGACGGGGTAAAGCCACTTTTTCAGCCTCCGGCACAAACTTTGATTCGAATCTTTCTCGGAATTTCTCCTAAGTAAGATGCGCTTCAATAATTCCAGAAAGAAGCTCATACCAATCAAATACTCTTTCTTGTAGCATACTAGAAGCCACTTGGACTCGATGAAGATAAATAAGATTCATGCGAGAAAAGATGCGATTGCATGTTCTAAGCCAAGCTTGGACTTGAATGATGCTTTCGAAACCCTTGAATGGCTCCCCACCCAAGTTGGTATAGTCACCGCACAAGCGTGCAAACCCAGATTTTAAGGTGAGTAGGCTCTGCAACGGGTCCGGCTGCTTGAGCATTCTTTACAAGATCAAGAACCCGTTGAGCTGACATAAATACTCCATCTTGGGGAGTAGCACTGGATTGACCGGCACTTGGTCGGTTAGATCTAACCATTTCTCTTCTTTAAGAAAGAAAGGAAGAAGAAGAAAACGTTATTCTCAGAATGAATATCAAACAATAATGATTGATAAAATAAGGCATCACAAAAGAAAATAGGAGAGAATGGGTCCATTGACTCGAATAAAATCCTAAGGCACGACTCCTAAGATGAACTTAGGACGATGATTCTTCTTAAATTATTCTACATTGTTTCGAAGTTTTGCTCTGATACAAAGCTATGATGCCCCACCTCTATACTCATGCTAGCCAAGAACACTACGAAGTAATACCGTCAACTAGCACGAAGAATAGGGCTGTTGAGGAGCGACCATCCGTATAATTGCTTTATGCGAGCACCGATATGTCAGATAGTATAACATGCATAGGAATTCCGACATATCGATACAAACTTCCAGAATAAGCTTCATCCCGTATCTCCGGAGGACATTGAACATTGACTCTAAGTCTTTGATGTGATCAGTGGAGTGTCGCGATTTTACCAACATATCATCTACATAAACTTCCATAGTCTTTCCGATCTGGTCGGCAAACATTCGGTTGACTAAGCGTTGGTAAGTCGCTCCGGCATTCTTTAACCCAAAAGGCATGACCTTGTAGCAGTATAGTCCCAGGTCAGTTACGAAGCTCGTATGTTCTTGATCGGGCACATGCATGGGTATCTAATTGTAACCAGAATAAGCATCCATGAAAGATAATAATTCGTGACCGGCCGTTGAATCCACAAGTTGATCGATTCGGGGAAGTGGAAAGTTGTCTTTCGGACAAGCCTTATTTAAGTCAGAGTAATCGATGCATGTTCTCCATTTCCCATTCGGTTTTCGGACAAGTACATGGTTGGATACCCTCTCCGGGTACAAAGCATCCCGGATAAACCCATTCGCTCTTAGCTTATCAACTTCTTCTTTGAGGGCGGCAGATCTCTCTGGATCCATACCGCATTTTTTTGTCTGACCGGGATATACCGTGGGTCAATATTCAAGGTGTGGCTCGCGATGTCCAGCGAGATTCCACACATATCAGAGTGCGTCCAAGCGAATACGTCTAGATTTGCTTGGAGAAATTCGACCAATTCCCATTGCGCTTGTGGGTTTAGTTGAGACCCAATTTTCAACATTTTTGAATCATCATCATTAACTGGAATGTCAATTGTCAGCTCGGCGGGGGAAGCTTGACTTTCTTTAGATTCATCATTACCTTCTGTGTCTCTGGGGTCTAGATCTTTCTAGAATTGGTCGTGGTGCCCGGGCGGAGGCCTGGGCACTAATTGTCAATCATCGGCGAAACGGACGCAGAGAGATTCCTCCACGCCCTTTCCTTTCTCCTTTCTCTGTGCTTCTCGCAGTTCGGCAACATAGCAGGCTCTCCCAGCAGCCTGATCTCCTTGAATGACCCCAATCCCGTGATTAGTGGGGAATTTCAAAGTTAAGCACCATGAGGCGATTGCTGCCCTGAATTCGGCAAGGGCCGGTCGGCCCAAAAAAGCATTGTACGGAGAGTGGATATCTAGGACAACAAATTGTAACATTCGGACTCTTCGGCGTTCTCCAACTCCCAACTCCACTGGCAACTCCACCACTCCAGTGGGTATATTAGCACTTCCATCAAAGCCGTGGATTCTAGATTGACAAGGCTTTAAATCTTTGGCTTCCATCTTCATTTGATCATATGCTCTCTTAAACAAGATAAACACTGAACTTCCACTGTCCACCAGGATCCTCTTCATACAAGCAGGACCAACCTAGGCAGATATGACTAGTGGGTCTATAGTTGGGGTTTCGACCTTCTCATCATCTCGGTTTCTAAATACGATGTCATCCGCCATCGTCCTTTGTTGTTTGGCCGGAGCCCCTTCATCAAGTGTACTGCAACTTTCGAAACTCACATGCCTGATCGAATTGGCGTATGATTCCATTTCCCTCTAGCTTCGGTCCGCTGGATGAGGACCACCACTAACTGTATTTATGACCAACCTCCCGCCTGTACGAGCAGGCTCCTCCTATCTATCTTGGATTTGTGCACGATTTTGGTTTGACGGGCCCACACCACCGGCCTACGGTGCCCGCATGAATTGATCTAACTTCCTTTCCCTGATCAATTTTTCAATAAGATCTTGCAAATGCCTGCAATCATTGGTATTGTATCCATAACTTTCGTGGAATCTACAGAACTTCCCCGTTTGAATCTGTCTCTCCGACGATGGCTTCGGAGTTGGCTTCTTATACTGCATCGCATTACAAGTTTGTAGATACACGTTTTCCAGTGACGTATTCAGTGGTGTATAGCTTTCAAACGTTTGCGCCCTACGTCGCGGGCCACGATTCTGATCCTGCTTCTTATTTCTATTATCGCCGTTCCTCGGCTGGGTTTGCTTGTTTTGAATATTCAACTGTACTTTTCCTAAGCTCTCCCCTGACTGTTTAACCGCCACATTGCTTTGAATCCCTTCATTGCTGGGTCTCGCATCATCCTGCTTCCTAGATTGTTTCGCATCCTCACGCCTTAAGAATTGGGCGGCTTTGGAGTAGAAACGATCCAACGATGCGGGAGGTTTCCCAGCTAGCCAATTTCGAAATTCAGAGTCGGGGTCAATCCCCTTAGTCAAGGCCATCAAGATTAAATTATCATTGGGGTTAGTGATCTCTGCACAAGCGGCATTGAATCTTTCCAAATATCGTCCGAGTGTCTCTCCTGGAGCTTGAGTGACACTAGATAAAGTATTTACGTCTTTAGGCCTGGCAATGTGCATACGGAACTGTTCAACAAATTTAGTAGCCAATTGGTCAAATGAAGAGATAGATCGTGGTGGTAATCGTGTAAACCACATTGTCGCAATTCCCCCTAAAGAAATGGGAAAACTACGGCATTTTACTGCATCATCAGCTCTTGCAGCAGTCATCGACCATTCGTATTTCAGAATATGTTGGTTAGGGTCGGAATTTCCTTCATACATGGGGAGAGTCGGCATCCTGAATCGCCGAGGAGGTTCAGCATATAATATGTCATCAGTGAACGGAGTATGACTTCGGGAGATTCCCCAATCGTCATTTGTTAAGCCCTGACTTTCGCGGATCATTTCGCGTACCATAGCTGAGAGGTCAGGTGTTTCTATATTCGGAGGGTGGCGAGCCAAAGTGTGGTCGGGTTCCATAGTGCGAGGTAGGATCGGGCGCTGTCGACGATCCGTATCTCGCCTCCTTGGCTCGGTGTCTCCTAGGACATATGGCCCCGGAGTATGTTCCTGCTGGTGGTAGTTCTGATTGGAGTGATTTCGGGTATCAACTCCTATGTCAACTGCAGTGGCGGTGGCTTGGTTATCCGTAGTATGTTGTGGAACAGTGCCTCCTCGTGAGGAGGGTCCTGTATGAAAACTGGCAGAAGGGCCAACTCTTATCTGCCCAACAGTTAATTCTTGCGGGTGACCAGCAGCATGCACAGGACTTCCGTCTAGCCTGGGACGCGTAGATCTGCCGCTGTAATCAGACGAGGCAGAGCTTTCAGTGGAGGAATGAGGGGCGTGGTCCCTTCTGGATCTTCTACGCCTTTGGCGGTTTAGTTCATTAGTCAACTCAACATTGGCACGTAGTTGTTCAGTCAGCTGTTGTCGACTTTGGGTTAGTTCCTAGAGTAATGTTTGGAACTCTTGTCGAGTGACCGGACCTGATGGATCTGCATGCCCGGCATCATCTTGATTGGGTATATGAAGTTGCGTGGGATTTTGTCTATCTCAGCCTTCTTGGCCAGCGGCAGTAGAAGTGGTTCTCGTGCTAACCATCTTGAGGTGTAGAATCCTTTCCTAGATTTTGGTAAATCAGAATAGTATGGAAGGAGTCTGAAATTGAAGTCTGGATCTCTCTTTTAGATTTATGCAATCCGATATCGATGACAGATCCAATGAGCAGGAGAAAACCTGGGTTTTCTAAGTGAAAGCACCAAAGTGTTTGCACCAAAATTGGGCAACACCCTTCGGAAGTTTTTGAAGAGATAATAAATGAAGAAACTAAATTGAAAATTAGGATTATCTAACAAAAACTCCAAATCACAGAAAAGTAAATTGCACGGAAGACAGTAATTTAGAGTGGTTCGGCGTTTTGCCTACGTCCACTATGAAGTTTTATCACTTTATTGCTTAATACTTGAAGGTTACAAGTGTTTTACAGCGAAGTACAACAGATAATAGACTTAAATTTGAAATCAATGGCAGTGATGATGATATGGAGTGATTCTGGCAGCGTCCGGGCGTGCTTTTTCTCTAAAAATTTTCCGATCCCCTTTCTAAATGTCCAGGGGCTCTATTTATAGGTGTAGGAGGCTGATTTTTCGCCTAAAATCCGGAAAAACCGCTTCTGGCATGTGAGGGGGGCCCACATTCCCGGCCTTAGGAAATCCGGGCCCACTTTAGGATCGATTCGAACTCTAGTTCGAGTCGATCAAAAAAGTGTCCAATCGAGGTGAAATTTGGTATGGACATTCTTCAACATGCATGCAATCTCCTGTGAAAATTTCATAGCATTTGGACTTGTAAATCTCGAGTTATAATCGATTCAAGATTGCATTTTCGGTTAATGCGCTCCGTTCGAATCGACCCCTTTCGAATCGATAGGGTCGAATCGATGTCTTTGTGCATGGTGTTGTTGACATGGCGCGCTTTCTTCGTATCGATCCGCCTTTCACTCCGAGTTGACTGGGTCAATTACAATATGTCAGATAGTATAACATGTCAGATAGTATAACATGCATCCGTGTAATTGCTTTGTGCAAGCACCGATATGTCAGATAGTATAACATGCATAGGAAATCCGACATACCGATACAAATTCAAAGCTACTACACAGTGGTTATAATATCTTTGGAAACGAATATAGAAATAAGCATAACACAAATCAGTCATAGATATCCATATCACGAAGGCGGAAAAAGATATGAATATAACACATAGAAGTGTATATCAGAGTAGTGGTCAAACAAGATCCACAATAGCACAATAGAATAAATACAAATGCTACACAAAAGAATATGTAAACATCATGGAGTCTAAATCCCTAATGAATATCAACAAAAACTACAACTCTAAGGTAGTTAGACAAAAGTCAGATAATACTCCCAGATGAGGAGTCAAGCAGAAGCACCTGTAACATCTCGGTCTGACCCGGGTATTATTTAATAAGAAAATAATAAATGGATCAATCTAGCCATAAATATCAGATAAAATGAGATGGAATATGAAATATGACAAAACGTATGATAATATTAGTGCCATACTATGTAAAGTATTCATTTAACATCAACAAAATCATACAATACCTCAATTATCTCAAAAGCACCAAAAAGATAGTCAAATTCTTCACCATATTCACCAAACCACAAATATTGATAAATATATCAATGCCAATCAGAAAAGTTTAGTGAAACATAAATTCACCAATGCACAAATATTGATGGAGCTTATCAATGTAAATCACGAAAATTGGAGAAACACAAATTCTAGAAATCATAATAGAAATCCAGAAATCACAAAAGATGGAGGCCTATCACAAAACGGGAGCATGAAAACTCGCCAACACGTGTATCACAAAATGGAACGCTATTCCATGGTTGCTAACCATTAATTTTGAGCCAAAGCTCCATAAAACGGCCCGAAGACCATGGGTCGCTACCCACCAATTTTGAGCCGAAGCTCCACAGAAACGGGGTTTAGTCTCCCTCGCAGACAAAGAGACATCGCACATTGCTAGTCTAAATCACAAAATGATCATCATCGATCATCAAGAAGTGTCAATTACAATAAGCTAGCAAATATATGAGTTTAGCTTCATGTCCAATAACCACTGGCTTAACTTAAATATTTACGAACAAATTATAGATCTCCACTCGAAAGTTGTCACAAGAGTTTCAATCGAACAAGTCCAAGAATTAACCGACGAAGTAAACGCAAGCGTTTCATACCACTTGTTTTACTAAGCCGTTTAATTAGATTCTCATACGAGTGAGGTAAAGGTTTGTATATACTAATAGGTAGAAAAACGGTTTTAAATAACGAGCTATGAAATAAAATAGCGTTGAAATCGTTTTGATGAAAGAGTTTTGATATTTACTATATAGAAAACCTTTATATTTTTAAAGTGAAAAATCACAGAAATGATTGTAAAACAATCAATCACCAAAATTCACATTCGAAGCCGTGAATCAAATCCAAAGGAATCGATACCAAATCAATCAAAATGGATATTCCCAAAAATCCTAAAAATGAAGTCATCAAAGTTGATAAATGATAACAATAAGTCGGATCAACATGAATCGATTAAAATTGGAAACCCAAACAACTTAGGCAATGTAACGACCCGTAAATTTCCGATAATTAAAATAGCTAATTTAATAAGTTTTCGTGATTTTAGTGTTAGAAAAAAATTTATAAGTCGTTTGGAATAATAATAAATGGAATGAATTTCGACAACAATTATCCAAGTAATGAAAAATAAATGCTACTTAGTGAATGCCTTTGAAATCAATAGTTGAATAGGATAATAAATGTTGAAATTCATTGGGTATAATAGAGTAATTGATTGATAAGTAAAATCTATTTAAAATCAAATATTGACTATTGAACCGGTAAAATATTTTAAATTAAATATTTGGAAATTATTCAATAATTTAATAATGGGAATTAAATAACCGTATAATGGAAATAGTTGTTCTATAATTTTAATTCGTTTCAAAAGTTAAATTTTATAAGTTCAATTTCAATATTTCAAAAGATAATGAATTATTGGATAAGCGAAATTGTTTAAATTAAATATTTGGGATTTATTGGATAAATTAAATAACGGGTTTAATATGATTAAAAATGATTTGTAAAATTTTATTTTATCATATTGATTTTATAGTGATGTTATAGAACTTTTAAAACTGAATTTAAAATTTATTTGTGAAAATTGAATATTTTAATATTTAATTTTCGACTGGAAAATAGCCAATTTTTGAACAGTCTCAGAATTGGACAAAACTAGTTCCATTGGATCCGTAATAGTTAGTTATTATCGGATTTCAATTTTCGTAGCAATCGGAGTTGTCGTTTGACCGTGGCAGCTCGAAACGCGTTGAAATTGTTTTAATATTAATTTGACGAGTTAAAATAGTCATTTTTCAAACAGTCTCGGATTTCGACGAAACCAGTTTCATCGGATCCGTAATGTGATATTATTGTAATATTTCAAATTTCGTGTCAATTGGATTTACCGTTTGTCCGGGGTGAGCCAAAACGCATAGAAATCGGTTTAATCGATTTAATTTTAAATTGATCGTTTATTGCCGTAACTCGCGCATACGATCGAATTAGCTTCCGAAACCTGTTCCATTGTGTCCGAAACGCGGGATAAACCCTGGAAACGCCGGTCACCGCGCGTGCATCGGAGTTCGAAAATTTAAAGTGTATAGTGTTCATTGAAACTTCTATAAAGGGACCCCTTAATCTTCATTTTTGCAAAAGAAAAACTGCCTAGGGTTTTCAAAACCTTCAGCCGCCATCACCTTTATGAATGGCCAGAAATTAATACCTTTCTCTCCTCAATTACTCTCAATCCAGCGACAATTGCGCGAAGTGTTCAACACGAAAGTCGAAGAGCTAAGCAAGAGCTTCGATTGCATACGGAGATGATCAAGTTTCGAGCAGCGTGGGGGAGTAGGGGAGGCCGCGACCTGCTGCTGTTTGCACGCGTTTCTAGGCCGAAGGGGGTGGCCGAGTTCGCCACGGGTTCAGGCGAAGGTGGAGGGAGCAATGGCCTTCGACGCGGTAGTCTCTGATCGCCTTCAAGTGGATCGGTGGAGGAGCTATTTGGAACCCTAGTTCATTGGTGGTGGGTTTGGTTTCACGTGAATAGCCTGGAGCTTGCGTGCGTTTCAACGTGATGGGGAAGAGAGTCTCGTGCGGCCTGGATCTGTAGCCTTGAAATCTACGGTCCTGATTGCTAGGTAATAAAAAAAAAAAAAAGGGAAATGTAAATTGAGTTATATTATAATTCGTGTAACTTTAAAACCATATAACTTTTTCATACGAGGTCGAAAACGTACGAAACCAGTTGCGTTGGAATCGTATGGACGAATACTACGCAATGAAGCTGGATTGGAATCGTTTGGAGCTAGAGAAAATTTTGGATTAAATCGAACGTCGTTCGATTTGATTTAAAATCGTAAAATCAAAGTGAGCGTTTTTAACGCTCACAACGTACTAAATATCTTTATGTTAGTTAAATTTGATATTATGAAGTGTTATGAATTTTATTAGTCGTTGTTTGATAGAATTTAATTGTCATATAGATTGTCATTCGAGTTAACCGTTAAATTGACAGTTAAATTGAAGTTAAAATTGAATTGCAATTAAATTACCTGACTTTGATAACTATGAAACTGCCATGAATTGTATTGTTTATTGGATGATGTATTTTGATGGATGCTATTGGTTGATAATTGAGTGTTTGGATGTTTATTTGCTTATATAGATCCTGTTATGCATACATATGATACTGTGATTAAATTTAAGTAATATATGTTCATCCCTGACATTCAGTTGAAATAAATAATTACTTGGCCATAGGATAGAAAATTATATACGGACACCGAATTGGCTAAATTAATAATTTTAAAAATCGTCGATTTGAAATTTATTTAATTGTTTTGATTTAAAGGTTATAAATAGAAATCAATTTATAAAAATCGAATTTATCGAAAATGTGAGTTGGAACGTTGAAATAAATTTTGGTTAAAGGGATTTTGTTAAATAATTTAAGTTGAGATTTTGAGGTTTGAAATTGGATATGATTGGAGTTCGAAAATTAATTGTTTGAAGGTTTAACCTTAATTCGGGCTTTGAATATTACTAAGTAAAAGTGATATGAAAATGATATTTTGAAATCGAGCTTGGAATTGAACCATATTTGAAATTTGGATTTAAACTTGAATATTGATGGAAAATTTGTTAAGTGTTATGAATCGATATTTTTGAGAAATCAAGCTCCAAATCGATAAAAATTGAAATTGAATAAATTGAAGTTGAATGAAAATTTAATTAATTTGAGTCAAAGTTGACATTGTTTTGAATTGAAATCGAAATTAAATCGGTAGAATGGAAATTGAAATTGATTTGAATTGGGAAGATGTAATTGAAATGGATTAGTTTTGAAGCTGTTTTATTTTGTTTTCCAAATTTCTCGGTTATATAAAACCATTTTTGAACACTTAAACTATTTTAATCTATTTTAAATCTACTTAACCCGATTTAAATTATTTTAAACTAATTTATCTATTTGAACTCCATTTTAAGATTTTAAGTATTTTTAACTATTTTAATTATTAAAAACTACTTTAAACTACTTAAACTATTTTCTAAGATTCCAAACTGGTTAATAAGGTGAAATGTTTATGTTTAAATCTTGAATTTAAATATGAATTGAGTTAAATGAAGTTGCAATCTAAATGGAAATTCGAAATGATTTTGAAAACGAAATGAGATATTGAGACGAAAAATGATTTTTGAAAGGGACCTTATATTTTGAATGGCTATGTCGATATTTGAAATGGATTTGATTTTTGAAGCAAACATGATATTTTAATATCAATTATGAATCGATTTGAAATGTAAAAGAGCCAACGGTGTAATAATACGTAGTTATTAAAGAGACCGGGATCGGATATGGACATACTCTCTGTCGATACCGAAAACCACTTTAATAACTATTATACGCGGAGTGTTGATTCAGAATGAAGTGGATGGTTTGGTGAACGCGTTGACTGAAGAAAGAGAACGATTATTGGATGACCCCTGACATGACTAAAACAGGAGCCGCGCCGGGCCATTGAGGTTCGCCACCTCTAGCGGACACACTTCTTCGATACCATATCTATTACATTTGTGATGCGATTTGGGTGCACCCCTTGATTTGGGAGTGTTGTTTCGCGGTGTTGGGGTAGCTGCTGGCTATGCCCAACATCAGTCCGGATCACGCAACTACTAGTATCCTAGTTGGTATTGCCTCATGTACCTTGTCATACTGATTATCCTATTCGCGACCACTACGTTTTGATTTGTACCTTGAGTATATGGATTGCCCTCTGGTGACTTCCGGTTTTGGGGAAACTACGGTCTTGTATATGCTTTTGGGAATATAAAATGTGTTAAGGGGGATTATGGTAACGCCTTAACGCTATTTTGATACTTTATATTACTGATAGACATTATCTACTTAGCGTATATTACTACATAGTAGATAGTTTAACGGATCCTTGAGAGATGGAAAATCCCGTAACATCTCTTGAGTTATTGCACGCACGTTGACACTGGATATGAGATGTCAAACCCCGTAAACATCTCTGACGCCGTTACACTCATATTTATTTACGATTGATTTAACTTTCATAAGGATATTTTAGTCCTGACTCGAGTGTTTTGTCTTTTCATTACGCTCGGGTCAGTCCTGAGTTTTCAGTTTAGGTTGAAGATCATTTCCTTGGAGGACGGAGACGAAGATTTGGTATATTATCTACTACTATTATATTCATTCCATTCCGCTGCATTGTTGTATGATATTTGTTGTGTATGTAACTCTGATAAATGTTGTATAATAATAATCAAATGTATTCATTTCAAATGTATTCATTTAATTAACAGCTTCATGAACTGTTATTTTATTATTATACTTTAGCCTTCCGCTGTGAGATTCTGTGTTGTTTCATTTCCTTTTTTCCCTTCCTTTTCTTTTCTTAATTACCCCAATAACTATCTGCCCTTTTAATGGTTTGGAATCGACATGGGTATTTGATCGTCGGTTTAAACTGTCCAAAAAGGCGGGTCGTTACAGTTGGTATCAGAGCTTTGGTTTAGCGATAAACCTTGGCTCTAGTGGGGAATAACTCATTGAAATAGAGGTAAACTATATGAATGAGTTGAGTGTATATGAGAGAGCGTACTTGTTATTTGATATAAAATGGTTTTATATTGTGTTAATTTGTTCCGTTGAGTATTTATGAATTCTGGTTGATACTTGGGACGCCAAGGCGTCGATAGGAATTTCTAAACACTCGAATAGGACAAACCAACACAATATCGTTTTGAAATATATTTTATATAAAGAATTATTTGAATATTTATTCATTTTGATTGAATTGATTGTTAGGAGATGATAATATTAGATTATTATCGTTATTGTTTGATCAGTCAATATTTACAACAATTGATTAAATAACAATGGATTTAGGATAATGAAATCTTGTAAACACAATTGATAATGAATATAAATGAATTTTAACTTGGATTTGGGAATTTAAATTCCGGTGTTTGAAATTGACTTACAAGAATTTGAAAAACAAAATATGAGTATTATATGATAGTATAATTGAGTTGAAATTGTTTTCGAAGGATTTTTTTTTTATGATAAGTGTTATATTCCCTTCTCTTGACGCTAGAAAATGATTTCGGTGATGAGTGCACGCATCATTGGCGTTTATTTTCGAGAGTCTGAGTGGGGGAGACCACTTAATAGCTTGTCTAAACCTTGTTTTGACTCAAATTTTATTTTGTTTTGCATTCTCTATAGTATGATTTGATATATAAATTATATAAGTATATATTATTTCAAACCTTGATTTGAAATGAAACCGGGATTGGAATTCTTAAGTTCTTTAATAATTAATGATTTTTTTTTATGATTGAAATGAATTTAGACTTGAATCATTAAGGAACTTCTGAATTGTGAAATGAGAAATGAACCTAAGAGCTAAGTGAAAATATCAATTGAAGTAGAAATCCTTAGAATTAGGAAATTATGAACTTAAAATAAAATTGAAACTGTAAAACGCGCGTAGTATAAAATTTCATTCTATAACATAGATATAACTTACCAAAATATTTAAGAAGTTCAAAAATGTTATATGAATTGTTAATTGGATAATATACAAGTATAGGTTTGAATAATGAAATATGCATTTAATTAACGGTGTGCAAATATAAATAAAATTGTTAGTAAATAATTGGAATTTAAATTAACATTTAAAGGTGATTCACAATTATGTTAATATAAAATGGAAATACTATATGTGAATGTAAATGTGAAATTAAATTATAGTGAAATTTAAGTAATGACTTAAGAATTAATTAATTGAAAATTCAACTTTAAATGAAAAGAAGTTGTATGTTGTTTAACTACATTCTATTTGCATAACTATAACTTACAAATACTTAAAGGGTTTAAAATGCTAATAAGGATAAGTAGAGTAATAATATACCAGTGTGAGAGTGAAAAATAAAATGTGAAGATCTATTGATAGTTGTAAATATAAAAGAAATTTAAGCTGTAAAATGAATGATATATCTAAGTGAATATATAAAATTTAAAATTAATGAAATATAAAATTGGTAAATGGAAACTAATTAAATTTGAATATAGTTAAATGTCAATAAACTTGGAAGTGTATGAAATTAAAGTTGACTTGAAATTGTATAATTGATTTAGTGTAGATTTTGGATGGATGTTAATGTTTGATATGCATTGGCTGTTAGATGGATGATAATTGATTAAGTAGAATTCATTAGTGTTAATGGAATTGAATAAACGGAATAAAATTGTAAAATAATTAAATTCAAATTTGAAGCAAAGTGAAATTAAATATAATTGAATTCAATTTAAATTGAAGCAAATTGACTTGAATTTAAAATGTGAATGAAACAAACTTGAATAAATCGGAAACAAATTGAATGCAAACCTATTGCATGGATGAATAAGAAAATAAATGACTTTGTGTTTATGATTGTTTTTTTTAGAAAATTTGAAGTTTTGATGGTTTGCACTTTGAAATAATAAAAGCAAATTTTTGGGAAAATCCAAAATTGTCCAATGTATGCTGAAACGAAAACAACCATAACTTTTAAATGGCTGAACGGAATTTGACAATCTTGGACTTTTCGAAAAGCTTAGAAACTATAGCACAACTTTTATTTAGAGTGTCTTGAGAAATTCCTTCGTCTACTAGGTTAAAAACTTGAATGTTACTCGCTGGCCTGTGTAAAATAAGTAAAAAAAAAATCTGTAGTATACACCCTTAGTATTTTCGCCATATATTTTGACTGGTTTATCGTATTTTGATGATCTTGTACTTTCTGGAAAGCTAAGAACTTAAGCTAAAACTTTTGTTTTAAGTGTTTTGTGTTTTGAGGTCGTTTAGAAGGTCAAAACCGTGGGTGAACGTCGCTGGCCTGCGCAATTCATTGCCCAGGCTGAAGCGTATCCCTTAAGTAAAACGGCCATAACTTTTGAACGGATGATCCGAATTCGATGATTTTGGACATTCCGGAAAACCTGAAATGAATGCAACAACTTTTCTTTAGATTCTGTTGTCAAATTTTACAGTTTAGGTGACCTAAAGCTAAGATTTGTTTGCTGTCCAGAAATTGAAATCTCAGTTTTGAAGCTAAATATGTTATATATATGTTGTGTAGGCTAAATATATCGATCTATCTTTATATGCATGGTTCTAACTTAGTTATTGAGCATTTTAGTAGGTAGCAAAGGGGTTGCGCTTCGTTGTGGAGTTCGCTTCTACGCTAAACGCATAATGTAAGTAAAATGCTAATAAATGCTAAATAAAAGGTACGCTTACGGTTTTATATGATATTGGTGATATTTATATGTTGTTTCCCCACATATGGGATGCCTCATCATTGAGATGAGATGTATATTTATGATATATATGCTATTATATTTTTTCCGATCGAGCCGCGCAAAGGAGACTCTGCCGAAATTTTCCGTAAATCCGGGTGTTAGAAAATTTTCAAGTTTTAAAAAAAAAATTTTATAACTTGTTTTGATAACTAACTTTTAAAGTTAAAAAGGCATTTGGAATAACTTAGTAAAAGTGTAGTAATGACTTTATAGATGGAATTTCATTGTTTTATAAGTAGGTAACTTTGGATAAAATGTATCTAATGTTGAATTCTATACTTAGTTCTTTTTCCCTTCTTTTTTCCTTTTCGGGGACGAAAAGTTTTGAGTGGGGGAGAATGTAACGACCCGTAAATTTCCGATAATTAAAATAGCTAATTTAATAAGTTTTCGTGATTTTAGTGTTAGAAAAAAATTTATAAGTCGTTTGGAATAATAATAAATGGAATGAATTTCGACAACAATTATCCAAGTAATGAAAAATAAATGCTACTTAGTGAATGCCTTTGAAATCAATAGTTGAATAGGATAATAAATGTTGAAATTCATTGGGTATAATAGAGTAATTGATTGATAAGTAAAATCTATTTAAAATCAAATATTGACTATTGAACCGGTAAAATATTTTAAATTAAATATTTGGAAATTATTCAATAATTTAATAATGGGAATTAAATAACCGTATAATGGAAATAGTTGTTCTATAATTTTAATTCGTTTCAAAAGTTAAATTTTATAAGTTCAATTTCAATATTTCAAAAGATAATGAATTATTGGATAAGCGAAATTGTTTAAATTAAATATTTGGGATTTATTGGATAAATTAATTAACGGGTTTAATATGATTAAAAATGATTTGTAAAATTTTATTTTATCATATTGATTTTATAGTGATGTTATAGAACTTTTAAAACTGAATTTAAAATTTATTTGTGAAAATTGAATATTTTAATATTTAATTTTCGACTGGAAAATAGCCAATTTTTGAACAGTCTCAGAATTGGACAAAACTAGTTCCATTGGATCCGTAATAGTTAGTTATTATCGGATTTCAATTTTCGTAGCAATCGGAGTTGTCGTTTGACCGTGGCAGCTCGAAACGCGTTGAAATTGTTTTAATATTAATTTGACGAGTTAAAATAGTCATTTTTCAAACAGTCTCGGATTTCGACGAAACCAGTTTCATCGGATCCGTAATGTGATATTATTGTAATATTTCAAATTTCGTGTCAATTGGATTTACCGTTTGTCCGGGGTGAGCCAAAACGCATAGAAATCGGTTTAATCGATTTAATTTTAAATTGATCGTTTATTGCCGTAACTCGCGCATACGATCGAATTAGCTTCCGAAACCTGTTCCATTGTGTCCGAAACGCGGGATAAACCCTGGAAACGCCGGTCACCGCGCGTGCATCGGAGTTCGAAAATTTAAAGTGTATAGTGTTCATTGAAACTTCTATAAAGGGACCCCTTAATCTTCATTTTTGCAAAAGAAAAACTGCCTAGGGTTTTCAAAACCTTCAGCCGCCATCACCTTTATGAATGGCCAGAAATTAATACCTTTCTCTCCTCAATTACTCTCAATCCAGCGACAATTGCGCGAAGTGTTCAACACGAAAGTCGAAGAGCTAAGCAAGAGCTTCGATTGCATACGGAGATGATCAAGTTTCGAGCAGCGTGGGGGAGTAGGGGAGGCCGCGACCTGCTGCTGTTTGCACGCGTTTCTAGGCCGAAGGGGGTGGCCGAGTTCGCCACGGGTTCAGGCGAAGGTGGAGGGAGCAATGGCCTTCGACGCGGTAGTCTCTGATCGCCTTCAAGTGGATCGGTGGAGGAGCTATTTGGAACCCTAGTTCATTGGTGGTGGGTTTGGTTTCACGTGAATAGCCTGGAGCTTGCGTGCGTTTCAACGTGATGGGGAAGAGAGTCTCGTGCGGCCTGGATCTGTAGCCTTGAAATCTACGGTCCTGATTGCTAGGTAATAAAAAAAAAAAAAAGGGAAATGTAAATTGAGTTATATTATAATTCGTGTAACTTTAAAACCATATAACTTTTTCATACGAGGTCGAAAACGTACGAAACCAGTTGCGTTGGAATCGTATGGACGAATACTACGCAATGAAGCTGGATTGGAATCGTTTGGAGCTAGAGAAAATTTTGGATTAAATCGAACGTCGTTCGATTTGATTTAAAATCGTAAAATCAAAGTGAGTGTTTTTAACGCTCACAACGTACTAAATATCTTTATGTTAGTTAAATTTGATATTATGAAGTGTTATGAATTTTATTAGTCGTTGTTTGATAGAATTTAATTGTCATATAGATTGTCATTCGAGTTAACCGTTAAATTGACAGTTAAATTGAAGTTAAAATTGAATTGCAATTAAATTACCTGACTTTGATAACTATGAAACTGCCATGAATTGTATTGTTTATTGGATGATGTATTTTGATGGATGCTATTGGTTGATAATTGAGTGTTTGGATGTTTATTTGCTTATATAGATCCTGTTATGCATACATATGATACTGTGATTAAATTTAAGTAATATATGTTCATCCCTGACATTCAGTTGAAATAAATAATTACTTGGCCATAGGATAGAAAATTATATACGGACACCGAATTGGCTAAATTAATAATTTTAAAAATCGTCGATTTGAAATTTATTTAATTGTTTTGATTTAAAGGTTATAAATAGAAATCAATTTATAAAAATCGAATTTATCGAAAATGTGAGTTGGAACGTTGAAATAAATTTTGGTTAAAGGGATTTTGTTAAATAATTTAAGTTGAGATTTTGAGGTTTGAAATTGGATATGATTGGAGTTCGAAAATTAATTGTTTGAAGGTTTAACCTTAATTCGGGCTTTGAATATTACTAAGTAAAAGTGATATGAAAATGATATTTTGAAATCGAGCTTGGAATTGAACCATATTTGAAATTTGGATTTAAACTTGAATATTGATGGAAAATTTGTTAAGTGTTATGAATCGATATTTTTGAGAAATCAAGCTCCAAATCGATAAAAATTGAAATTGAATAAATTGAAGTTGAATGAAAATTTAATTAATTTGAGTCAAAGTTGACATTGTTTTGAATTGAAATCGAAATTAAATCGGTAGAATGGAAATTGAAATTGATTTGAATTGGGAAGATGTAATTGAAATGGATTAGTTTTGAAGCTGTTTTATTTTGTTTTCCAAATTTCTCGGTTATATAAAACCATTTTTGAACACTTAAACTATTTTAATCTATTTTAAATCTACTTAACCCGATTTAAATTATTTTAAACTAATTTATCTATTTGAACTCCATTTTAAGATTTTAAGTATTTTTAACTATTTTAATTATTAAAAACTACTTTAAACTACTTAAACTATTTTCTAAGATTCCAAACTGGTTAATAAGGTGAAATGTTTATGTTTAAATCTTGAATTTAAATATGAATTGAGTTAAATGAAGTTGCAATCTAAATGGAAATTCGAAATGATTTTGAAAACGAAATGAGATATTGAGACGAAAAATGATTTTTGAAAGGGACCTTATATTTTGAATGGCTATGTCGATATTTGAAATGGATTTGATTTTTGAAGCAAACATGATATTTTAATATCAATTATGAATCGATTTGAAATGTAAAAGAGCCAACGGTGTAATAATACGTAGTTATTAAAGAGACCGGGATCGGATATGGACATACTCTCTGTCGATACCGAAAACCACTTTAATAACTATTATACGCGGAGTGTTGATTCAGAATGAAGTGGATGGTTTGGTGAACGCGTTGACTGAAGAAAGAGAACGATTATTGGATGACCCCTGACATGACTAAAACAGGAGCCGCGCCGGGCCATTGAGGTTCGCCACCTCTAGCGGACACACTTCTTCGATACCATATCTATTACATTTGTGATGCGATTTGGGTGCACCCCTTGATTTGGGAGTGTTGTTTCGCGGTGTTGGGGTAGCTGCTGGCTATGCCCAACATCAGTCCGGATCACGCAACTACTAGTATCCTAGTTGGTATTGCCTCATGTACCTTGTCATACTGATTATCCTATTCGCGACCACTACGTTTTGATTTGTACCTTGAGTATATGGATTGCCCTCTGGTGACTTCCGGTTTTGGGGAAACTACGGTCTTGTATATGCTTTTGGGAATATAAAATGTGTTAAGGGGGATTATGGTAACGCCTTAACGCTATTTTGATACTTTATATTACTGATAGACATTATCTACTTAGCGTATATTACTACATAGTAGATAGTTTAACGGATCCTTGAGAGATGGAAAATCCCGTAACATCTCTTGAGTTATTGCACGCACGTTGACACTGGATATGAGATGTCAAACCCCGTAAACATCTCTGACGCCGTTACACTCATATTTATTTACGATTGATTTAACTTTCATAAGGATATTTTAGTCCTGACTCGAGTGTTTTGTCTTTTCATTACGCTCGGGTCAGTCCTGAGTTTTCAGTTTAGGTTGAAGATCATTTCCTTGGAGGACGGAGACGAAGATTTGGTATATTATCTACTACTATTATATTCATTCCATTCCGCTGCATTGTTGTATGATATTTGTTGTGTATGTAACTCTGATAAATGTTGTATAATAATAATCAAATGTATTCATTTCAAATGTATTCATTTAATTAACAGCTTCATGAACTGTTATTTTATTATTATACTTTAGCCTTCCGCTGTGAGATTCTGTGTTGTTTCATTTCCTTTTTTCCCTTCCTTTTCTTTTCTTAATTACCCCAATAACTATCTGCCCTTTTAATGGTTTGGAATCGACATGGGTATTTGATCGTCGGTTTAAACTGTCCAAAAAGGCGGGTCGTTACAGGCAAATTGGGCTGAGATAAGCAGATTCAAACGTCTGAAATTTCCAATTCAGACGTTAGAATCTGGAAAAATAAATATTTCCAGTTCAGTATTAAGACGTCTGAATCAATAATTTCAGACGTCTGAAAATGGCTAATTTAAGCCTATTTCCTTTCTGGTTGAACACGAGTAATTTCAGACGTCTGAAATATATAACTCAGATGTCTGAATCTGAAAAATAAAGTTTTTGTCCAGAACAATATTCAGACGTCTGAATCCTTTATTTCAGACGTCTGAAACTGAAGCTTTGGGCATTTTCTTGCCTAGGCCAATGATGGCCAAACCATATCGGAAGCAATCAAATGAGTGATGGTTACGAGGGGCTTACGCCAAATGACTACCCAACCTCAAAGACTCACCAATACACTCCGATCAACATGTCCAACATCCATATAAGGATTTTCATAGATTTTGTTTTCAAAACACCAAAAATTGGAATATTCACCAAATCAATCAAAATCAAAATCAAATGAACACGTAAAGATGTTAGAAATTCATATTAACAATCAAAGATAATTATAGACTTAGATGTGAGATAAAAATCTCACATTTTTCACAAAAACAAGGGTGGAGAAGCTATAGAGCAAGGCAAGAACAATCACTCTTCAATTCCAACCTAAGAAGCTTGAATCTAAGCTAAAAAGAAAACATTTTCTAAATTAGACTTTAGGAATTTCTGAAATTGAAGGGGGAATGAGTTAGAGAAGAAGAAGAGGATGCTTACCAATGGCTTCTCTTTGGATTTGGAGTTAGAACTTGGATTTGCAATGGAACTAGGGCTTAGGAATTCTAATTCTTTTTCTCTTTCCCTATTTTTATGAAAGCTTGGAGTGTTAGGAAATGAAAGTGAATGAAGAGTAGAGGGGGTTGAGCTAGAGTTAATAGTTTAGGCTAACCCAAACCCAAAGTCCAAAATGCAAAGGTCAAATTTTAGCTAGCTCCAAACATATCGAAGTTTATACTCAAAAAGGTCGCAAACGGCATTTTGAACTCAATGGTAGTGGCCCTGAGTCCTAATTCGACCGTGCGCAAAAAGTAGCATTTCGGACAATAATCAGACTAACGATGGTGTATTTAAATAAAATATTTGAATACACAATTGCAAAATATGCGGGTTGTTACAGACTCCCTCCTTAAAGAAATTGCGTCCTCGCAATATTTAAGAAGAAAATAAAAAGTAACAACCATAAAAGCATATCAACACAAAAGAAATTTGAAATAAGAAGTTCACCTCTAAGGAGCACGAGAGAGTAAGTCCCGATGTGTTCGCTCGATGAATTCTCTAGATACCCAAGAGCAATCCTTAGGATTTGAAGACCATTGGACTTTCACAAGAGGAACATCTTTATTTCGAAGGCGTTTAACCTCCGAAGCAATGATTCGAATAGGATGTTGCTCATAAGTCAAATTAGGTGAAACTTCAATTTCTTCAACAATACCGGGCTCAAGAATAGAATCGGAATCTCGAAGGCATTTCCGTAGTTGAGAAACGTGAAACACGTCATGAATAGCAGAAAACTGAGCCGGTAATAAAAGGCGATAAGCCACGGAACCAATACGTTCAGTGATGGGATATGGACCAATATATCGAGGTGCTAACTTTCCCGATCGATTGAAACACACAACATCCTTCATAGGTGAAACACGAATAAACACGAAATCTCCCACGGAAAATTCTAATTTCCTTCTTCAGTTATCAGCATATGATTTTTGCCTACTTTGAGCTTCTTTCATCCTGTGACGAACAAGGTCAATTTTTTCTGTGGAATCACGAATAAAATATGGACCTAAAACCAACTTCTCACCGGCCTCAAGCCAACAAGAAGGAGATCGGCATGGTCTTCCATAGAGCACCTCAAAAGGTGCCATACCAATACTAGATTGGAAGCTATTATTATAGGAAAACTCAACAAGAGAAATACGATCTTCCCAATTTCCACCAAAATCAAGAACACATGCACGAAGAAGATCTTCAAGAGTTTGATTCACACGCTTGGTTTGTCCATCCGACCGAGGATGATAAGCGATGCTAAAATTAAGCTTCGTTCCCAAAGCTTTTTCAAGACTCTTCCAAAATCCACTAATGAACAATGGATCACGATCACTAACAATAGAAGTAGGAACTCTATGTAATTTAATAATTTCTTTAATAAAAAGTTTGTCCGAAAGAGGTACAGTCTGATTGGACCAAACGGGAATAAAATGGACGGATTTAGTAAGTCTATCAACTATCACCCATAGGCTATCATGACCCTAACGAGAACAGGGAAGGCCGTCAATAAAATCCATGAAATTTGATCCCACTTCCAAATCAGAATGTCCAAAGGTTGCAATAACCCACCAGGCCTTTGATGCTCGGCTTTAACTAGTTGGCAAGTCATGCAACGCTTAACAAAGTTAGCAATATCAGATTTCATCCCATCCCAATAATAAAGTCGCTTCATATCCGCGTATATTTTACTACTACCGGGATGAATGGTAAATTTAGAACGATGGGAATTTTCTAAAATATCTTTATGAAGATCACGAATATTTGGCACGATAAGTCTACCAAATTTTCGTATACTGCCTCGAGCATCAATATCAAAATCTTTCAAACCTTCCATATCAATTTTATCCCTACAATGTTGGCTAAGAAGAGCCAATTCAGGATCTAGCTTTTGAGCTTCAAGGATGCGGTCTAAAAGAGAAGGATAAGCCTCAAGGCTACACAAAACAAGAGATGAAAATAAACCGAATTCACGATATCTAATCTCACAAGTGAATAAAGTCTCGAGATCATTCTATTCGGGTAACATCATGGAGACAACTGCTTGTTGCTTACGACTAAGGGCATCGGCAACACGATTTCCCTTTCCGGGAGTATAAAGAATATCAAGATCATATGATGCAAGGAACTCGACCAATGTTGTTGATGCAAATTAAGTTCCTTTTGAGAAAATAAACACTTCAATGATTTATGATCGGTGTACAGAATAAATTTCTCTCCCAAAGATAGTGACGCCAACTTCGAAGGGCGAAAACAATAGCCGCGAGCTCTAAATCATGAGTGGCATATCTAGTCTCAGTCGGCTTTAATTGTCTAGAAGCATAAGCAATAACGTGATCCCTTTGCATAAGAACGGCTCCTAAACTAACACGACTAGCATCAGTATAAACAATAAAATCTTGGTTCCCTTTGGGAATCACAAGAATAGGAGCATCGGAAAGGAGTTCTTTTAATTTCTGAAAAGAAGCTTCATATTTTCCTGACCAAATGTATTTAACTCCTTTCTTTGTCAAACTAGTAAGAGGCACGGAAATTTTGGAAAAGTCTTTTATAAAACGACGGTAATAGCCCGCCAATCCAAGAAAGCTACGAATTTCCGTCACACTCTCCGGTCTCTTCCAATTTTGAATCGCTTCAATCTTTGAAGGATCCACGAAAATTCTAGATTCGGAAATGATACGACCAAGAAATTTCACACGAGATTGCCAAAAGTGGCATTTAAAAAAAATTCTTTCAATTGATTGCTTCTAAGAGTTTCCAACACAATCCGAAGATGCTTTTCATTCTCTTCCTTAGTCTAGAATACACAAGAATATCATCTATAAAGATGAGGATGAATCGATTGAGGAAATCTTTGAAAACTCGATTCATAAGGTCAACGAAATAAGATGGAGCATTCGTTAACCCAAATGGCATAAAAGCCATTCATAAGATCCATAACGAGTACGGAACGATGTCAAAGGAATGCCATCCTCTGCAATACGAAGCTGATGGAAACCGGTTGCTAAGTCTAATTGTTAAAAGACTCTAGCACCACTAAGTTGATCAAATAAGTCATTAATCCGAGGTAAAGGATATCTATTCTTGATAGTAAGATCATTAAGTTTATGGTAGTCAACGCAAAGCCTAAGTGTACCATCGGATTTCTTCATAAAAATAGCAGAAGCTCCCTAAGGAGAGGAACTAGAACGAATAAATTGCTTCGTCTCCAATTCGGATAATTCTTTGCGCATCTCCTCATTTTCCTTATTGGACATATGATAAGGAGGACGAGTGATAGGTGTTTGCACCAAAATTGGTCAACACCCTTCGGAAGTTTTTGAAGAGATAATAAATGAAGAAACTAAATTGAAAATGAGGATTATCTAACAAAAAATCCAAATCACATAAAAGTAAATTGCACGAAAGACAGTAATTTAGAGTGGTTCAGCGTTTTGCCTACGTCCATTATGAAGTTTTATCACTTTATTGCTTAATACTTGAAGGTTACAAGTGTTTTAGAGCGAAGTACAGCAGATAATAGACTTAAATTCGAAATCAATGGCAGTGATGATGATATGGAGTGATTCGGCAGCGTCCGGGCGTGCTTTTTCTCTAAAAATTATCCGATCCCCTTTCTGAATGTCCAGGGGCTCTATTTATAGGTGTAGGAGTCTGATATTTCGCCTAAAATCCAGGGAGACCGCTTCTGGCACGTGAGGGGGGCCCACATGCCCGACCTCAGGAAATCCGGGCCTACTTTAGGATCGATTCGAACTCTAGTTCGAGTCGATCAAAAAGGTGTCCAATCGAGGTGAAATTTGGTGTGGACATTCTTCAACGTGCATGCAAGCTCCTGTGAAAATTTCATAGCATTTGGACTTGTAGATCTCGAGTTATGATCGATTCAAGATTGCATTTTCGGTTAATGCGCTCCGTTCGAATCGACCCCCTTCGAATCGATAGGGTCGAATCGATGGCTTTGTGTGTGGTGTTGTTGACGTGGCGCACTTTCTTTGTATCAATCCGCCTTTCACTCCGAGTTGACTGGGTCGAATCCACGATTTTCGTCACCCTCGAGCTAATGGATTCGAAGACCTTGTCCACAAAGGGATTCGAATGGATGCTCGTTCGTATCCATCACGGTGAGCCTTGGTCGATCGATACGAAGCTATTGTAGTAAGATGGATTCGAACGTACTGTCATTCGTGGAGTCGAAGCAGGGGTGTCTTGGACGGATGCGAAGCTCAGCAACACCTATGGATTCGAAGAAGGGAGAACATGATGGATTCGATCATGTGATGCAGCGATGGATTCGAAGCAGAGGGGAACTTGATGGATACGTTCAGGAGCTCTGCCCATGGATTCGAACTCAGGGCTATTTCCTCCAACTTGCATCGATGATAACTTGAGCGTACGAACTCGGATTGACTCGAGATTTGGAATGTTGGCTTTTATGGCTTTTCTTGTCATGTCCCATCAATTGTAGCTCAATTTGGACTCGGACAAAATCCAGCGATATCCATAATGAAACATAGTATGACCAATCTTTGAGACGAATTGTCCTATGTTTTCAACCGATCTTTTGGTATCACGGCTTTGCCAAAAAGCGGGATAACATTTGCCCCCCAAAGTACATCTTGTGGAACATGATGTGCTTTGAAAAGCTGCGATTTCTCTCTTAACAATCATTGCTCTTTTTGTTGAAGGTTGTAACCTTGCTTTGATATGATTGATTGCTGCAGGATAGTACCTGGCCGTTGGTCGTTGTAATCATAATCAGATTGGTATTCGATCCCTGTGAATGTTTAAAATCGAATGTTAGTCCGACATATATGCACATATGTTAGATTGAATCTTTTTAATGTCGTGTGTCCACGAGTCGTTGTCAGTTCTGTCCGATATTGAATTTCGTATCGATTCTCTCCTGAACCGATTTGGAAATTTGAGTTGAGACAGTGCTTTATGGTTGTCTTGAAAAGCCCCTTCGTATCGATCCTCTCCTGAACCGATATAGAAGGTTGAAGGACCGACATCGTACTGGTGAATTTAGAATTCAGTGGATATGAAACGGTTTTTCGTATTGATATGCAGTGGGTGGAATTGAACAAAAGCTTCGAATCGATGGAACTCTTTGATGATGGATTCGAAAGCATCCTTCGAATCGATGTGATGGTGGACCCGGGTTTGTATCGATAATAATCAATGGACACGAGACGATCGTTCGTATCGATTGGCCGCGCATCACTGTGAGTCGATGAACACTTCGAATCGGTGGAGTCGAACGCTCCTTAGGTCTTACTAACACCATGCTGCGAATCATTTTCGCTGGACTCGAGGGAATGGATTCGAAGTTGGACTCTGTATCAATGCAAGCTAGATTTCGAATCGATTCCAGTACTCTAGCTTATGGTTTCGAATTTGCTGCTTCGAATCGCTCCGATGGCTTCACCTGTTGCTACCGGTTATACCCACCGGGATACGAATCGCCACAGTACCCTTATAAATACTGAGGCCTCATTCACTTTTCACTTTTTACTTTTTATCTTCGCCTTCTTGTGTCTTCGAACCCATCTCGATCTTTCAAGAACCAGGTTGAACTATTCTCCTTCCTTCGAGTCGAGGCGATATCCAACTTCTTTCGAATCGAGTTATACATTCAGGTAGACGAAATTTTTTAGATTCGAAGATTTAAAAAATGAACTTTTCCATCGTGTTTCGTTCGTTTCGATCTTGGCTGGCCGGAGAAGGAACACGGATGGGTCCTTCGTATCGATCCTTTGCGATCGATTCGAACATCTTGCCTATGCGATCGATATGAAGCTTAAGTCTTTCATCTGTCTTTTGCTGCTGGTGATCGATTCGATGCCTCCATTGACGATGGATGCAATGCTTGAGTTGCTGATTGATACGAAGGGTTCCAGTTACCATCGTTTCGAACCGTATCGATTCGAATGGAGTCGATTCGAAGTTTCGTCCCTTCGGTCCGATTCGAACAATTGAAATCCACGCCCTGATCGATTCGAAGGATTATCTTTTCGATCGATTCGAAGTATTATCTCTTCGATCGATTCGAAGTGACTTATATGGATACATAACTTTCGCATATTTAGCGGCATGATTCCGACGAGCTTTATCTCTGCATATCTGGACTGAACTTTTATTGTGCATACTTGACTGCCGTTCGAAGCTCGTCGATGGAACTATAACTTAACACTGTGACAACGAACTTTAACTCGAATCAACTATCAACATCAGGATGCTCCGGTGATGGCGGTCAGCGACGACGGCCATCTCGGCCGGATCTTTGATGTCTTCGTTGTCTGCAAATTTTCTCTAACTCTGTAGAATTTTTCGAAGTAATGCACAACACTGCACCGCACACACTTTACACTGGGAATGAACGGGTTTTTTATATACTTAATGTTGCTTTCTGATGAGTTAGTTAGTTATGGAATCTTCGAGCTCTCAACAACAAGAAGTACAGAGTTCTCCTCCTCCAGAAATACTTGAAATCTCTAACGTTCCTCCCGAAGTAGCTGGTCGGGCTCTGGACGAAGTGCCGGAAGCCATATTAATCGATGATCCTATCGACTCTGTTTCATCCAGTATTTCTGAAGCCTTACTGGGCCGGATCTGCTTGAAACATAACTTATCCTCGGACGACGTTTTGCTACCGGGCGTTGATGACAGACCTCACAACCCGCCCGAGGGGTATACTGCTTTCTATCGTCATGCCTGTGCGGTTGGAACTCTCCCTCCATTTAACTAATATATCAGGGAAATGTTATCGTTCATTGGAATCGCCCCCTCACAACTTCATCCCAATGGACACGCATTGCTGAACAGTGTTTTTGTTCTATTTATGGGTCATCTCTTTCGTCCGCCAAGGCCAATCGAGATTAGACACACATTCAACTTCAAGAGCAGGGGCGATAGCCCATCTTTTATCTTTTTGGAAGCAGTTAGAAACTATCAGATTGTGACGGGAGCCTAGACCAGACTCGGTTATTTTAAAAATGAATGGTTTTTTGTTCGATGCCCCCCAGGGTTCGCTAGGCGATGGCTGTCCAGACGTAAGTGTCGTAAATCGCACAAGCCTTCTTTAACAGTCGTTATCAACACTTGAACTAATATTAGGCGTTTTTCTTGCAGCTATCATCTCAAGGCCTGACGGTGGACACTACAAAGGCGTTGTCCAAAGTTTACAAGAGCTCCCGAGTGATTTGCGGCACATCGACTCAGTGTTAACTGATGATAACTTAAGGACGCTGGGTTTAATTGAGATGAACCAGAGTATTGTTATTGAGGGGTTGGCGAAACCGACTTCGAAGATAAAGAAGAAGATGGTGAAAAGAAAACCCGGCATAGTATAAGAGAAATGAGCGATGACGAGAGGACGCCCACCGATACCGAGTTGGCGGCTGATCTTTCCCGAATAGAAGAAAAGCGGAAAGGCAAGGCTGTTATCCCTAAACTTAAGAGACGGAAGTCTGTAGTCGTATCTCGTTTGATCCCCGGAATTACTACCTCTGACGCTGCTCCTTGTCAATCAAGAAATATTTTTATAGGACTGGATGACATTCCCATCCCGGAATACGTATCTCTCCACCATGAGTCCGGGTTGGATGAACTCCGGGAAGCGTTAGAAATAAGCGAGCCTCTACCTGTTAGTGCAGTCGACACTTCTGGTTCGTCGGGGGTTTTGCACATTTGCATACACTTTCATAACACTACACGACTTCCGCACAAATCGTATTGCTTTCGCCTGGTATTTAACTGAATTGCTTTTCTTTTTCAGGTGCTACGTCTGGCCGTCAATCTACACTAGACAAACTCCGAAGAGTGCACCACCCTTCGTCTTATTACGAATCTCGACGTGGAGACTCCGATCGCGATCGTGAACGGAGGCATCATGGCCAGGAATATTATGCAAGGGATCATCATCGTAGTTACTCCAGTCAGGAGCGATCGGACAGAGATCGGAGATACCGCTCCCCTTCTCGTTCTCCTCCGCCACCCCGAAGCCATATTCAGGTATCTGAGCCTCTGCGACATCAACCGTCTTCGCAGGTTTCGAGGCTCGAGCCACATCGTTCTAGAACTGAGGTTGTTACGACCACGGCTGCGGAGGAGGCCCCTATTGAACCATCTGGTGAAGGAGCTATCAGACTTGCTCAATTGAAGAGGGACTTTCCGGAGATTTGCTTCGACGCTTGTATTTTTCCTCCTAATCTTAAAAGAATTCCCGAAGATGCCGTGACCACGGCACTTAGCTATACCCGCGATTTCTATGCTCAGTACAAAGAATGGTATAAGGCGGCTGTTAAAGCTTCAAAAGTAGCCTTCGATCGAACCAAAATTATCGAGAAACTGGAAGCCGACTGGGCTCAGAAGAATCGTATTGTTGATATACTTCAATCTGAGCCGGAATCCTCCCGTAAGGCCGAAGTTGAGTCGCTAAAAAAGGTTGATGAGACATTAGTTGAGATGGAAAAGATTCAACAGGCACATTGCACTTTAGTTGAAGACTTGGGCCATCGATACAAAAATGTTGAGGCCGAGCGGGATGCGGCAGTCAAAGAACTAGAGGAATTAAAGGCTGAGTTTGCCGATATAAACAAGGAAAAAGATGATGCTAATACGGCCGCGCAAGAAGCGTGTGAGCAAGTTGTGTCTCTCCGAGCTGAGCGTGATGCGGCAGTCACAAGGGTTAAGGAGGTTGAAACGGAGGTGGAGGAGAGAGTCCAGGCAGAGAGGTTCAAGATGGAGGCCGAATTTGACGAACTCTTGGACATATATAATGCCAACATGTTAGAGCATAGAAATCTCTCCTGGCTAGGAGATTACTCGATGCTTCTCTACAATGCCCGGAAGAAATTAGTGGAGAACAAGAGGATGTCTTGCCCGGATGGAGTATTAGATGAGTTTGAGCTCGAGTCACGTCTTCTTAGCGAGGATGAGAGGATAACTCTTCACGATGCGATAATTTCGGTTGAGAAAGAAAAACTTGGCATCCATCAAACGGAGATCGGCGAAGGCTCGGGCGTCGCGCATCATAGTGAGAATATCGAAGTCCCTATCTCGATTTCGTCCGAAGTTATTGCCGTGGTTGACCCACAAGTCGTTCCTGCTTACAACCCGGACCAACCGGGGTTATCTTCTGGTAAGACTGCTGTCTCCGAGTCTGTTCAAGCTCCAAGGCAAGGTGAGGAAGGTACTTTGATTATTTCCCTCATATCTTAAAGTATCGATTTTTTGAGAGAATTTGCTGGACTGATTACTTTTGCTCTCCTTTGTTCAGTGACTGAGAGTGCCACATTCGTGTCCCCAGTTCCTCCTGTCCTACATCCTACGCATGGAGTTATTGTCACCGAGGCGATTTCAACTGCCGCCATGGCCGGTGATATTGGAGAGGGGAGCTCGATGTCATTCGATGCTCAAATGATTGAAGAGCTACTTGATCATTCTCTTGACCCTATTCCTGATCCTTCATTCACGATGAGTGGAGCTGCTCCAATTTTTAGTTCTGTCGTGACGACCACCAGCGCAGCTCAGTTGTCTCGAGAAGAGGAGATTTTAGCTGAGATAAGTGCTGAGATGGCCACGATGGTAACGGTTGGTGGTTCTGGTAGCGACACTGCCCCCTCAAGCTTATCTTCTTTAATGGTGATCTCTCCCGGTGGCACGGTAACTGTCTCGAGCGTTGCTGAACAAACACCTGCCACCGCTCCCATGCCTTCAGTTCGTCCTCCCAAAAGGATCTCTGTCCCCTCCAGCTCTGAGGAAGACGTTGATATTATGCTGATTCGGAGGATGTTCCAAAGAAGGGCAAAAAGTTTCGTAGGAAGCCGGGTAGTGGGTCCAGCGGCTCGACTCCAAAGAAGAAGCCCCGGAAGAAGAAGGAGTGAGATTCTTGTTTTATCATGTAGTTGTGAATAGCAATTCTTTTACCTCTTCTTTTGTTCTTTTAGAGCCGTGTATATGTGTGGATTCGGCCTCCACTTAATTGAAACCTTTTGAATTGCCATGTAATCAAACCTGTTTTTGTTGGTTGATGGAATGGGAAGTTGCACTTTTCTTTTACTTAAGTGTTTTGCAGTGTTTGTTGTTTTTTTTTCTGCCAAGTATGAAAACATAATTTCGTGTCATGATTTGATGAATGAGTTAAACTATGGACGTAGTATCACTTTGGTTAGTGATTAACACTTAGCTTTTTTGCCCCCTAGTCTCGGGGAACAACATTTGTATTTTGGTGGTTGATCGCATTTATTGCAAATCTTAAGCACATGTCCACATTCTGGGGACTTAGGATAATTTGAGATCGATAATCCGGTTCGCACTCTGGGAATTTGAGAGTTATCGATATTTGTAACACGGTTCGTGCTCCGGGAACCTGGAATTGATGTTTATACTCCGCTTCACGCTCCGGGAACTCGTGATCTATGTTTATACTCCATTCACGCTCGAAGAAGTTGGAGTTAGCATGGATGCTTCGGTTCACGCTCCGAGAACAGTGGATTTGATGTTTATACTCCAATTCGTGCTCTGGGAATTTAGAGTCCGTTCGCACTTCGGGAACGAGTTGCTGGATGTTTATACTCCAATTCGTACTCTGGGAAGTTGGAGTCCGTCCGCACTCCAGGAACGAGTTGCTGGATGTTTATACTCCAATTCCTACTCTAGGAAGTTGGAGTCCATTCGCACTCCGGGAACGGGTTGCTGGATGTTTATACTCCAATTCACACTCTGGGAATTTGGAGTCCGTTCGCGCTTTGGGAACGAGTTATTGAATGTTTATACTCCAATTCACACTCTGGGAAGTTGGAGTCCGTTCGCGCTCTGGGAACGAGTTATTGAATGTTTATACTCCAATTCACACTCTGGGAAGTTGGAGTCCGTTCGCGCTCTGGGAACGAGTTATTGAATGTTTATACTCCAATTCGCACTCTGGGAAGTTGGAGTCCGTTTGCGCTCAGGAACGAGTTATTGAATGTTTATACTCCAATTCGCACTCTGGTAAGTTGGAGTCCGTTCGCTCTCTGGAAACGAGTTATTGAATGTTTATACTCCAATTCGCACTCTGGGAAGTTGGAGTCCGTTCGCGCTCTGGGAACGAGTTGTTGAATGTTTATACTCCAACTCACACTCTGGGAATTTGGAGTTAGTAAAAGGATTGTCGTGTATCAATCCTTGTAAATGCCGGTGTAGTGTTCTGCCCTCGAGCTCGAGTTTCACTTAGTGAGTGACCGGTCGTATCATAGCCACTCCCTATTTGAATAAATCCCACCGCGTGATGGAACTTAGCTCTTCGTGCATCGTGATATTATACGTCATTTTCAGTGAATCACAACTTTTGGCTCGAAGAGATGGTATTTTATTGCTGAAATAAAAGAAATATGGCAAAATTAGTTGCCTTATTACAAGATGCAAAAATAAAATGCTAAGGAAGAAATCGACTAAAAATAGATAAATAAAGCCTGTCATGTGTAGTAGCGACGGAGACTTTCGCTATTCCAAGCTCTCGGTAAAGTAAGACCGTCAATGGTTGACAACTTGAACGTGCCATCTTCGAGCTTTTGTGAAATCACATACGGCCCTTCCCAATTTGACTTCATGTACGAAGGGACCGGATAAATTCTCTTGAGTACGGGATCGCCGGGTTCAAAGGTTCGTGGGCGGACCTTGGCATTGTATATTCGAGCAACTCGACCCCGATATGCGGCTGCCCTCAAATCAGCTTCTTCATGCTTCTCATCAAGTAGATCCAGAGATTCAGCAAGTAATATGGCATTCGTTTTTGGATCATAATATGTCACACGATGAGAGCGAACTTCCAATTCGACTGGAATAACGGCTTCAGAGCCATAGGATAGAGAAAATGGAGTGTGTCCGGTTGTAGTCTTATGAGTCGTTCGGTAAGCCCATAGAGCCATAGGCAGTTCATCAACCCACTTACCCCTAGCTTTTTCCAGTCGTTTCTTCAAAATAGACTTGATGACCTTATTGACGGCTTCAACTTGACCATTTGCTTGAGGGTGTGCTACTGCAGAGAATTTCTTATGGATGTGAAATCGTTGACAGAAGTTCTTGAATTCAACACTGTCGAATTGGGCTCCATTATCGGTGATAATAGTATGCGGGAGACCGAACCGGCAGATAATGTTGCGTACCACGTAGTTGATCACTTTCTTTGTCGTAATTGTTGCAAGAGGTTCAGCTTCAGCCCATTTGATGAAGTAATCAACTGCGACGATGGCGTACTTCGCGCCACCTTTAGCTAAAGGCAATGCACCAATTATATCAACTCCCCATATTGCAAATAGCCATGGCCTGACCATTTGGGTTATCTCAGTAGTGGAGCTCTGGGAATTCGAGCGTGTTTTTGGCATTTATCATACTTCTTGGCATAGTCCATAGCATCATGATTTACGGTAGGCCAATAATATCCATATCGGAGTATTTTCTTGGCAAGTGCTTGCCCCCTAGTGTGATCGCCACATTCTCCTTCGTGCACATCGTGTAACATTCGTTTGACTTCGTCGTGTGCGATACACCGGAGAAGAGGAACAGAATATCCCCTTCGATACATAATTCCATTCTGAATGACAAATCGTGAAGCTTTTCGAAGAATTTGTCTTTTCTCACTTCGTCGTTCGGGCAGTATGCCACGCTCAATGTAGTCTTGGTAGGGGGTCATCCATGATTCCCTGCCGGAAGTAGCTTCAAATGTGAATTCATTTTCTGCCCGATCAATGCTTGGAGAGGATAAAGTCTCGACAGGGACGAGTCCCAAGTGTTGAGCTTCGCCTGTACTTGCCAACTTTGCCAACGAATTGGCTTTCTGATTGTGCTCTCGGGGTACGTAGAAAATGGTATAATAATCGAACTGATCAAGTATTTCTCGGACTCGGGCTAGATAAGCGGCTAATCTTCGATCTTTGGCCTGGTGTTCACCCCGAACTTGGCATACTATTAACTGGGAATCACAGTAGATTTCCACAACAATAATTCTTAGGTCATGGGCCAACTTCAACCCAGTAAGAAAAGTTTCATATTCGGCTTCATTGTTGGTTGCACGGAAATCAAACTTTAAAGCGTAGCATATGGATCGGCCCTCGGGAGTTTCAAGCACTAACCCTGCGCCCGAGCACCGATCGTTGGATGCACCATCAGTATATAGCTTCCATATGTATTCGGGGGATTTACTAGTTTCAGGTAAGTCTTCAGGAGTAGTGAATTCGGCAATGAAATCTGCAAGAGCTTGACCGTGTATGGCTCATCTCGGAGTATATGTGATGTCGAATTGACTCAGTTCAATGTTCTATTTTAGTAACCTGTCAGACGTCTCAGGTCGTGTGAGGACTTGTCATAACGGCTGATCGGTGTACACGGTGATGGGATGAGCCTGAAAATACGGACGGAGCTTCCTCGAGGTGATGACTAGGCAGTATGCCAATTTTTCTAACCTTGGATAATTCCTCTCGGCTCCGGTTAACCATTTGCTAACATAATAGACCGGTTTCTATACTCGGTCTTCCTCCCGAACTAACTCAGCACTGATTGTGTTTTCAGATACGGCCAGATAGAGGTATAACTGTTCATGATCAACAGGTTTTGAAAGAATCAGCGGTGTGGAAAGATGCTGAATTAGTGATTGAAATGCGCCCTCACATTCTATAGTCCATTCGAAGTTTCGTTTCCCTTTTCGGATCAGGTCGAAAAAGGGTATGTATTTTTCAGTTGATTTCGAGATAAACCTGCTCAGTGCTGCAACCTTTCCATTAAGGATCTGAACCTGTTTTATGGTCCTTGGAGTTTGAAGATTCCTGCTCGCCCAAATCTTTTCGGGGTTGGCCTCTATTCCTCGGGCGTTGACGATGTACCCAAGGAATTTTTCGGATGCGACTCCAAAATGACATTTTAGCGGATTAAGCTTCATCCCGTATCTCCGGAGGATATTGAACATTGACTCTAAGTCTTTGATGTGATCACTGGAGTGTGGCAATTTTACCAACATATCATCTACATAAACTTCCATAGTCTTTCCGATCTGGTCGGCAAACATTCGGTTGACTAAGCGTTGGTAAGTCGCTCCGGCATTCCTTAACCCAAAAGGCACGACCTTGTAGCAGTATAGTCCCAGGTCAGTTACGAAGCTCGTATGTTCTTGATCGGGCACATGCATGGGTATCTGATTGTAACTAGAATAAGCATCCATGAAAGATAATAATTCGTACCCGGCCGTTGAATCCACAAGTTGATCGATTCGGGGAAGTGGAAAGCTGTCTCTCGGACAAGCCTTATTTAAGTCAGAGTAATCGATGCACGTTCTCCATTTCCCATTTGGTTTTCGGACAAGTACAGGGTTGGATACCCACTCCGGGTACAAAGCATCCCGGATAAACCCATTCGCTCTTAGCTTATCGACTTCTTCTTTGAGGGCGGCAGATCTCTCTGGATCCATACCACGTCTTTTTTGTTTGACCGGGATATACCGTGGGTCAATATTCAAGGTGTGGCTCGCGATGTCCGGCGAGATTCCACACATATCAGAGTGCCTCCAAGCGAATACGTCTAGATTTGCTTGGAGAAATTCGACCAATTCCCATTGCGCTTGTGGGTTTAGTTGAGACCCAATTTTCAACATTTTTGAATCATCATCATTAACTGGAATGTCAATTGTCAGCTCAGCGGGGGAAGCTTGACTTTCTTTAGATTCATCATTACCTTCCGTGTCTCTGGGTCTAGATCTTTCTAGAATTGGTCGTGGTGCCCGGGCGGAGGCCCAGGCACTAATTGTCAATCATCGGCGAAACGGACGTAGAGAGATTCCTCCACGCCCTTTCCTTTCTCCTTTCTCTGCTCTTCTCGCAGTTCGGCAACATAGCAGGCTCTCCCAGCAGCCTGATCTCCTTGAATGACACCAATCCCGTGATCAGTGGGGAATTTCAAAGTTAAGCACCATGGGGCGATTGCTGCCCTGAATTCGGCAAGGGCCGGTCGGCCCAAAAAAGCATTGTACGGAGAGTGGATATCTAGGACAACAAATTGTAACATTCGGACTCTTCGGCGTTCTCCAACTCCCAACCCCACTGGCAACTCCACCACTCCAGTGGGTATATTAGCACTTCCATCAAAGCCATGGATTCTAGATTGAAAAGGCTTTAAATCTTTGGCTTCCATCTTCATTTGATCATATGCTCTCTTAAACAAGATAAACACTGAACTTCCACTGTCCACCAGGATCCTCTTCATCCAAGCAGGACCAACCTGGGCAGATATGACTAGTGGGTCTATAGTTGGGGCTTCGACCTTATCAGCATCTTGGTTTCTAAATACGATGTCATCTGCCATCGTCCTCTGTTGTTTGGCCGGAGCCCCTTCATCAAGTGTACTGCAACTTTCGAAACTCACATGCCTGATCGAACTGGCGTATGATTCCATTTCCCTCCAGCTTCGGTCTGCTGGATGAGGACCACCACTAACTGTATTTATGACCAACCTCCCGCCTGTACGAGCGGGCTCCTCCTGTCTCTCTTGGTTTTGTGCACGATTTTGGTTTGACGGGCCCACACCACCAGCCTGCGGTGCCCGCATGAATTGATCTAACTTCCTTTCCCTGATCAATTTTTCAATAAGATCTTGCAAATGCCTACAATCATTGGTATTGTATGCATAACTTTCGTGGAATCTACAGAACTTCCCCGTTTGAATCTGTCTCTCCGACGATGGCTTCGGAGTTGGCTTCTTATACTACATCGCATTACAAGTTTGTAGATACACGTTTTCCAGTGACGTATTCAGTGGTGTATAGCTTTCAAACATTTGCGCCCTACGTCGCGGGCCACGATTCTGATCCTGCTTCTTATTTCTATTATCGCCGTTCCTCGCCTGGGTTTGCTTGTTTTTAATATTCAACTGTACTTTTCCTGAGCTCTCCCCTGACTGTTTAACCGCCATATTGCTTTGAATCCCTTCATTGCTGGGTCTCGCATCGTCCTGCTTCCTAGATTGTTTCGCATCCTCACGCCTTAAGAATTGGGCGGCTTTGGAGTAGAAACGATCCAACGATGCGGGAGGTTTCCCAGCTGGCCAATTTCCAAATTCAGAGTCGGGGTCAATCCCCTTAGTCAAGTCCATCAAGATTGAATTATCATTGGGGTTAGTAATCTCTGCACAAGCGGCAATGAATCTTTCCAAATATCGTCTGAGTGTCTCTCCTGGAGCTTGAGTGACACTAGATAAAGTATTTACGTCTTTAGGCCTGGCAATGTGCATACGGAACTGTTCAACAAATTTAGTAGCCAATTGGTCAAATGAAGAGATAGATCGTGGTGGTAATCGTGTAAACCACATTGTCGCAATTCCCCATAAAGAAATGGGAAAACTACGGCATTTTACTGCATCATCAGCTCTTGAAGCAGTCATCGACCATTCGTATTTCAGAATATGTTGGTTAGGGTCGGAATTTCCTTCATACATGGGGAGAGTCGGCATCCTGAATCGCCGAGGAGGTTCAGCATATAATATGTCATCAGTGAACGGAGTATGACTTCGGGAGATTCCCCAATCGTCATTTGTTAAGCCCTGACTTTCGCGGATCATTTGGCGTACCATAGCTGAGAGGTCAGGTGTTTCTATATTCGAAGGGTGGCGAGCCAAAGTGTGGTCGGGTTCCACAGTGCGAGGTAGGATCGGGCGCTGTCGACGATCCGTATCTCGCCTCCTTGTCTCGGTGTCTCCTAGGACATATGGCCCCGGAGTATGTTCCTGCTGGTGGTAGTTCTGATTAGAGTGATTTCGGGTATCAACTCCTATGTCAACTGCAGTGGCGGTGGCTTGGTTATCCGTAGTATGTTGTGGAACAGTGCCTCCTCGTGAGGAGGGTCCTGTATGAAAACTGGCAGAAGGGCCAACTCTTATCTGCCCAACAGTTAATTCTTGCGGGTGACCAGCAGCGTGCGCAGGACTTCCGTCTAGCCTGGGACGAGTAGATCTGCCGCTGTAATCAGACGAGGCAGAGCTTTCAGTAGAGGAATGAGGGGCGTGGTCCCTTCTGGATCTTCTACGCCTTTGACAGTTTAGTTCATTAGTCAACTCAACATTGGCACGTAGTTGTTCAGTCAGCTGTTGTCGACTTTGGGTTAGTTCCTGGAGTAATGTTTGGAACTCTTGTCGAGTGACCGGACCTGATGGATCTGCATGCCTGGCATCATCTTGATTGGGTAGATGAAGTTGCGTGGGATTTTGTCTTTCTCAGCCTTCTTGGCCAGCGGCAGTAGAAGTGGTTCTCGTGCTAACCATCTTGAGGTGTAGAATCCTTTCCTAGATTTTGGTAAATCAGAATAGTATGGAAGGAGTCTGAAATTGAAGTCTGCATCTCTCTCTTAGATTTATGCAATCCGATATCGATGACAGATCTAATGAGCAGGAGAAAACCTGGATTTTCTCAGTGAAAGCACCAAAGTGTTTGCACCAAAATTGGGCAACACCCTTCGGAAGTTTTTGAAGAGATAATAAATGAAGAAACTAAATTGAAAATGAGGATTATCTAACAAAAACTCCAAATCACAGAAAAGTAAATTGCACGGAAGACCGTAATTTAGAGTGGTTCGGCGTTTTGCCTACGTCCACTATGAAGTTTTATCACTTTATTGCTTAATACTAGAAGGTTACAAGTGTTTTAGAGCGAAGTACAGCAGATAATAGACTTAAATTCGAAATCAATGGCAGTGATGATGGTATGGAGTGATTCTGGCAGCGTGCGGGCATGCTTTTTCTCTAAAAATTCTCCGATCCGTTTTCTGAATGTCCAGGGGCTCTATTTATAGGTGTAGGAGGCTGATTTTTCACCTAAAATACGGGGAAACCGCTTCTGGCACGTGAGAGGGGCCCACATGCTCGGGCTCAGGAAATCCGGGCCCACTTTAGGATCGATTCGAACTCTAGTTCGAGTCGATCAAAAAAGTGTCCAATCGAGGTGAAATTTGGTGTGGACATTCTTCAACATGCATGAAAGCTCCTGTGAAAATTTTATAGCATTTGGACTTGTAGATCTCGAGTTATGATTGATTCAAGATTGCATTTTCGGTTATTGCACTCTGTTCGAATCGACCCCTTTCGAATCGATAGGGTCGAATCGATGGCTTTGTGCGTGGTGTTGTTGACATGGCGCGCTTTCTTCGTATCGATCCGCCTTTCACTCCGAGTTGACTAGGTTGAATCCACGATTTTCGTCACCCTCGAGCTAATGGATTCGAAGACCTTGTCCACAAAGGGATTCGAATGGATGCTCGTTCGTATCCATCACGGTGAGCCTTGGTCGATCGATACGAAGCTATTGTAGTAAGATGGATTCGAATGTACTCTCATTCGTGGAGTCGAAGCAGGGGTGTCTTGGACGGATGCGAAGCTCAGCAACACCTATGGATTCGAAGCAGGGAGAACATGATGGATTCGATCATGTGTTGCAGCGATGGATTCGAAGCAGAGGGGAACTTGATGGATTCGGTCAGGAGCTCTGCCCATGGATTCGAACTCAAGGCCATTTCCTCCAACTTGCATCGATGATAACTTGAGCGTACGAACTCGGATTGACTCGAGATTTGGAACGTTGGCTTTTATGGCTTTGCTTGTCATGTCCCATCAATTGTAGCTCAATCTGGACTCGGACAAAATCCAGCGATATCCATAATGAAGCATAGTATGACCAATCTTTGAGACGAATTGTCCTATGTTTTCAATCGATCTTTTGGTATCACGGCTTTGCCAAAAAGCAGGATAACATTAGCTAGAGCTCCAGGGATAAGATTAATTCTGAACTCAATTGCTTGCTTAGATGGTAATCCTAAAACGGGCTTAATTATGTCGGAAAATTCACGAACAACGTGAATAAGATAAATGACATCTTCCTCATCATCATTATCGTCATTATGAGGATTTAAAGAATATAAAGATGCTGTCAAGTCAGAATCCGAATATTTAAGTACAACAGAAATCTGCTTAACAGATTGAGGATGTTGAAGATAAATAGTCCGCTCAGGGCATATGATATGGGCTTCATAAAGGTTAAGTCAATCCATTCCCAAAATCATTCTGAAGCCTAAGTACCGTATAACATGCAAATCGGCTCAGAAAGAAAATCACATAAAATAATCTCGACATCTTTACAAAGCAAACTGATTGTTGCAGATCCAACAATCGGATTTGGAATTCTCAAAGAAGTCATTAAAGCCATAACACTCAAAGAAAAAGTATCAACAAGCTCTTTTGATATAAAAGAATAGGACGCATTCGTATCAAAAAGAACTCATATAGGTTGATCATGAAACATAATAATGTCATCAAGGATAGAATGAGAAATACCTTGACCACGAGAAGTGTTACTAGGGGCTTGCACAACATTTAGATTTCTCTCCTTTTTGCTTTGAAGTTTGAGACATACAGATATATAATGACCCGAGCTTTTGCAATAGCGACAGCAAGGGGCTTGGAGCACTTATTTGCATAATGGTCCTTAGAACCACAATTGTTGCATGACCACCATAAGAGGTAGAAGTCTTTGCTACAGGAGTTGCTTGCTTTCCTTTCTTGTTGGGATAAGGACCCTTGAATTTATTAGACCTCTTCTTGTTGTTGTTGAAGTTTAGTTTGGCACCCACAACTTCAACATTACTTTCCTTATCTGCCTCTTCAAGTCGAAGAGCGATATCAATAAGTTGGTCAAAAGAAACTTCCAATTTCAGAAGTAAAGGCTTCTTGAGATTTTTATTCAAGCCATAGACAAATCTCAGATTCTTCTTCAATGGGGTATTAATTTATTCAACCCCGTATTTAGAGAGGGATTCAAAAGATGCGACATATTCTGCCACAGAAGATTCACCTTGAACAAGGTCGATAAAACGACGGGCTAAAGTCACTTTTTCAGCCTCCGGCACAAACTTTGATTCGAATCTTTCCCGGAATTGCTCCCAAGTAAGATCCGCTTCAATAATTTCAGAAATAAGAAGCTCATACCAATCTAATGCTCTTTCTTGGAGCATACTAGAAGCCACTTGGACTCGATGAAGATCAATAAGATTCATGCGAGAAAAGATGCGATCGCATGTTTTAAGCCAAGCTTGGACTTGAATGACGCTTTCAGAACCCTTGAATGGCTTCTCACCCAAGTTGGTATAGTCACCGCACAAGCGTGCAAACCCGGATTTAGGGTGAGTAGGCTCTGGAATGGGTCCAGCTGCTTGAGTATTCTTTACAAGATCCAAAAGCTGTTGAGCTGACATAAATACTCCATCCTGAGGAGTAGCACTGGATTGACCGGCGCTTGGTCAGTTAGATCTAATCATTTCCCTTCTTTAAGAAAGAAAGAAAGAAGAAGAAAAAGTTATTCTCAGAATGAATTTCAAACAATAATGATTGATAAAACAAGGCATCACAAAAGAAAATAGGATAGAATGGGTCCATTGACTCGAATAAAATCCTAAGGCACGACTCCTAAGATGGACTTAGGACGATGATCCTTGTTAAATTATTCTACATTGTTTCGAAGTTTGGCTCTGATACCAAGCTGTGATGCCCCACCTCTATACTCACGCTTGCCAAGAACACTACGAAGTAATGCCGTCAACTAGCATGAAGAATAAGGCTTTTGAGGAGCGACCATCCGTGTAATTGCTTTGTGCAAGCACCGATATGTCAGATAGTATAACATGCATAGGAAATCCGACATACCGATACAAATTCAAAGCTACTACACAGTGGCTATAATATCTTTGGAAACGAATATAGAAATAAGCATAACACAAATAAGTCACAGATATCCATATCATGAAGGCGGAAAAAGATATGAATATAACACATAGAAGTGTATATCAGAGTAGTCGTCAAACAAGATCCATAATAGCACAATAGAATAAATACAAGTGCTACACAAAAGAATATGTATACATCATGGAGTCTCAATCCCTAATGCATATCAACAAAAACTATAACTCTAAGGTAGTTAGACAAAAGTCAGATAATACTCCCAGATGAGGAGTCAAGCAGAAGCACCTGTAACATCTCGGTCTGACCCCAGTATTATTTTATAAGAACATAATAAACGGATCAATCTAGCCATAAATATCAGATAAAATGAGATGGAATAAGAGATATGACAAAACATATGATAATATTAATGCCATACTATGTTAAGTATTCATTTAACATCAACAAAATCATACAATACCTCAATTATCTCAAAAGCACCAAAAAGAAAGTCATATTCTTCACCATATTCACCAAACCACAAATATTGATAAATATATCAATACCAATTGGAAAAGTTTAGTGAAACATAAATTTACCAATGCACAAATATTGATAAAGCTTATCAATGTAAATCACGAAAATTGGTGAAACATAAATTCTAGAAATCATTAATAGAAATCCAGAAATCACAAAAGAGGGAGGCCTATTACAAAACGGGAGCATGAAAATTCACCAACACGTGTATCACAAAACGAAACGCTATTCCATGGTTGCTAACCATTAATTTTGAGCCGAAGCTCCACAAAACGGCCCGAAGACCATGGGTCGCTACCCCACCAATTTTGAGCCGAAGCTCCATAGAAACAGGGTTTAGTCTCCTTCGCAGACAAAGAGACATCGCACATTGCTAGTCTAAATCACAAAGTGATCATCATCGATCATCAAGAAGTGTCAATTACAATAAGCTAGTAAATAGATGAGTTTAGCTTCATGTCCCATTACCTCTGGCTTAACTTAAATATTTACGAACAAATTATAGATCTCCACTTGAAAGTTGTCACAAGAGTTTCAATCGAACAAGTCCAAGAATTAACCGACGAAGTAAACGCAAGCGTTTCATACCACTTGTTTTACTAAGTCGTTTAATTAGATTTCTCATACGAGTGAGGTAAAGGTTTGTATATACTAATAGGTAGGAAAATGGTTTTAAATAACGAGCTTTGAAATAAAATAGTGTTGAAATCGTTTTGATGAAAGAGTTTTGATATTTACTACTAGTATAGAAAACCTTTATATTTTTAAAGTGACAAATTACAGAAATGATTCTAGGAACAATCAATCACCAAAATTCACATTCGAAACCGTGAATCAAATCCAAAGGAATCGATACCAAATCCATCAAAATGGATATTCCCAAGAATCCCGAAAATGAAGTCATCAAAATCGATAAATGATAACAATAAGTCGGATCAACACGAATCGATTAAAATTGGAAACCCAAACAACTTAGGCAAATTGGGCTGAGATAAGCAGATTCAGACGTCTGAAATTTTCAATTCAGACGTCTAAATCTGGAAAAATAAATATTTCCAGTTCAGTATTCAGACGTCTGAATCAATAATTTCAAACGTCTGAAAATGGCTAATTTAAGCCCATTTCCTTTCTGGTTGAAAACGAGTAATTTCAGACGTCTGAATCTGAAAAATAAAGTTTTTGCCCAGAACAATATTTAGACGTCTGAATCCTTTATTTCAGACGTCTGAAACTGAAGCTTTGGGCATTTTCTTGCCTAGGCCAATGATGGCCAAACCATATTGAAAGCAAACGGACGAGGGGTTTACGCCAAATGACTACCCAACCTCAAAGACTCACCAATACACTCCGATCAACATGTCCAACATCCATATAAAGATTTTCATATATTTTGTTTTCAAAACACCAAAAATTAGAATATTCACCAAATCAATCAAAATCAAAATCAAATGAACACGTAAAGATGTTAGAAATTCATACCTAACAATCAAAGATAATTATAGACTTAGATGTGAGATAAAAATCTCACCTTTTTCACAAAAACAAGGATGGAGAAGCTATAAAGCAAGGCAAGAACAATCACTCTTCAATTCCAACCTAAAAAGCTTGAATCTAAGCTTAAAAGAAAAATATTTCCTAAATAATACTTTAGGAATTTCTAAAATTGAAGGGAGAATGAGTTGGAGAAGAAGAAGATGATGCTTACCAATGACTTCTCTTTGGATTTGGAGTTAGAACTTGGATTTGCAATGGAACTAAGGCTTAGGAATTCTAATTCTTTTTCTCTTCCCCCATTTTTATGAAAGCTTGGAGTATTAGGAAATGAAAGTGAATGAAGAGAAGAGGGAGTTGAGCTAGAGTTAATAGTTTAGGATGACCCAAACCCAAAGTCCAAAGTGCAAAGGTCAAATTTTAGCTAGCTCCAAACATATCGAAGTTTATACTCAAAAAGGTCGCAAACGGTGTTTTGAACTCAATAGAAGTGGTCCTGAGTCCTAATTCGACCATATGCAAAAAGTAGCATTTCGGACAATAATCCGACTAACGATGCTGTATTTAAATAAAATATTTAAATACACAATCGTAAAATATATGGGTTGTTACAGACTGGGAGAACCTTTTTGTGAAAAACTATAATAAGCAGTGTGAGAGCTGAAGATAGAATTGTATTGGTGGTGGCATCTTCCGATATTGCATCATTTGCTTCCTGGGGGCAGGACTACAAATTCAAAGTTTAAAATTCCTTTAACTCTAGATGAAATGTCAACTTGAGATATTTCTACGCAATCATGTTTGGCTGATTTGCTTAGGCGAATAGATTTGATTATTTAGAATGAAACCCCTATGATTCATCGGAATGCACCAGAAGCTTTTAAGAAGACACTGAATAATAAAGTTTCTTTCAATTCAACTAGTGCGGGCTATCTACTTTTTGGTAGAAAAAATAGTTATACTAGAAAGAGATTTTAGACAGATACTGCATGTTGTTTCCAAAGGCACAAGATAGATGATATTCATTCCTCCATCAATCAGTCTCTGCTTTGGGAAAAGTGCAATATTTATACGCTTAAGACATATATGAATTTAAAAGAGTAACAATTCAACGGCGGATTAGATTAACGAATTGTCAAGGTTCTCCTAATGGATGCTTGATGTAGAAGAAGGAAATATACCATCTGTATCGTTGGAAAGTGATGAAGAACCAACTTGAATAGAAATACCCAATAAATATCGTATACCGCCCGAGGATGATGTCATTCATGAAATTGTGAAGAGCTCATATCCCAAATTAAATAAAAAATTAATGCAAAAATCATTTATACTATACTATTATGACCGAGTTACATTTCAATAGCGCTAAAGCGCTTAAGAAATTTTGTGAAATGAAAAGTCGCGTTTTATATTTCTTCCTTTTCGTATATGCTCTCCGCTTCCTTTCTTATCCTCCAAACCATCCAATCATCACAACTTGTACTTTTCAACTCTTTGGAACCCTTGTTCCAACCTGACCCTAATTTCAATTTCAAATATACCAGGGAGAATGATGTTGTCCTCTTCCCGGCTGTTGCGATTTGTCTTCCAACCATTATTCTTCACCCTAAACTTGGCACTCTTAAGGCAAAAAACATGCGCACTGTCTCACCGCGATTTACGAAAAGAAGCTTTCCTCCGTGATGTATGAACAGAAGCTTTCTTCCGTCTCCATCTCCTTCTTCTCGTATTTCTGCACAATTTTCTCTTAATCTTCCCTTCAAATTTTGAAATTTCTCGCGATGCCAAATCAATCTTTCCTTCCGCTCCCAAATTAAGGCATCCAAAACCCTACCTATTTATCTCTTAGTCTCAAATCGACATCTCAATATTTGGTGCCGCAGCAGCCACACCATCTCCAATTTAGTTCAGGTATCATATATTATAGTTTTTTATACTAAATGGCTCATCTTTTTTCAGTCGGTAATTTTATGTAAGCTTGTGATCGTTAACTATTTGGTAATTTTTTCAGTCGGTAATTTCACCACTGGTGCCTGACGTAAATGTAAATTTATTTATCTGAAAATAATCGCAAGTGGAGGTTGATTTTCTAGGAAAACTGGAAAATCCCAATATAGTAAAGCTAATTGGATTTTGCACGGAAGCGGATAACATGCTTTTAGTTTATGAATATATGCCTAAAGGGAGTCTGGAGAACCATTTGTTTAGAGGTAAATAAATACTGATCATGTATAAATATGTATACATATTTTTTATTTTCTATATTTTAAATATTGATCTCTGCTTTGCTCTCTTAGGTTTTCTACTACAATTTGGAGTTTGAATTCTCTTCCTCCTTGTTCTTCTTACATTTTTGGCATTAAAATTTGCAGTAATTTTGAATATTTATATGTTCTTCCAATTTAGGTAACACTCTGCAGATCGTGGAAATACTCGATCCGCGCAGCTATAAATCACCGATTGGCCATTGCAGAACCCCATCAAGGGTACATGGCGAGATTTCAGTTTAATATCTTTTGTAATTTTAGTTCAATATTTCGTCTTGCGGTCTCTCATTTATCATTTCTCAAAGCCTTCGTCATCGTGAAGGTAAATGTATAATCTTTTCTTCATTCTATGATTTATACCTTAATTGTCATCTACTCTTATTTTAATATCTTCACTCTGATTTTGTTTCAATGTTTTTGATGGTATTTGATTTCAGCTTCTCAAAAGCCTCAAAAATACCAGCTGATATTTTACGTTTTACGTTGAAATAACATTTTACGTTTTTAAGTATATTAGTTATCTACTTTTGGAAATTAGAGGAACATAGTTTACTAGGTGGAGGTAATATTCAGTTTTATTAAATGATGAGCTAATAACATATTAATTAGCTTTTATTACTACGTTGGTAATCTACTTAGATTCATCATTGTGTTTAGAATTGACGTTAACTGGTTGAATTCTACATAAAATAGCCTGTGGAATATGCCTGAAGTACTTTTATCAAGTTCCTTTTTAGTATAGTGATGGACATAATTAGTGACATTTTATATTTTCATGGTTTATATATACTATCTTTATATTTTCACACTATCATTTCCTTATTAGCCTTCAATTGTGATTTGAACTTTTTTCACTTGGTGCCTAAATAATAATTGAAATTTATAGTGACTGGTGATCTAACTTATAGTACCTATGTTTTGTCAATTTTATTTATTAAGTTTATTCTTTATTTACAAAAAGGAGATTGTTTGGTTTTGAGTACTAAAGCTAATGGGTTAATGTGATATGAAATTATACGATTATACATTATACGAATACATATACTACGAGAGTTTACCTTATATTAAATTTTAATATTGCCGTCCAAGTAAATTTCGCTTAATAAATTATGCATGAGTACATCTCCCTTTTTAGAACTCTAACATTATGCACAAGTTGCATAAATAACACATAGTATTCACTCCGTAAGATGATGAGGTAGTGATTAAAATGGATTTTTTAAAAATATGCTTGTATCAACAACCATTACTAAGCCTGTCATTTAGCTATACTAGGTTGCCTACTTTGAATTTTTGGATATATTTTTCTTCCTGCCTCTTTCTTTTCTTGTTGTTTTAGACTTAATTTTTCTAAACTGTAAACAAATAAAACCATCATCTGTATTTTACCTTGGTGTAATGTTTACCAAAAAATCAAAAGACCCATATTTGTATTTCACAGGGCCTTTGTTGAAGAACTTCAATTGATAATACTAAGAGATTACTACATAATGGTTCGATTAGTATCATTACCTGTATAATATGTTTGATATCATTTAATATCATTTTATTTATTTATACTGTGAGAAAAAAGGAACAGGATAAAACCAAAGGTGGTGACATCACAAATATGGCCATAATGGCTGTTTAACACAGTTTTAGTAATCTTTATGATGTTCCATACTTGATTAGAAGCCTTGGTAACAATGTTCATTTATGGGGAAATTGATATTGATACTTGAATACATATTCTCTTTTTGAATAATAAGAAAACTTGATTTACAAATTCATTCATCTGACGATATCATGGATTAGTTTAACTTACTAATAGAACCAACGTAGTATGCCAATCTTTTTTTAATCTATTTGATTGGTATAGTTCATTTTTTTTATTGGATAAGGTGTAGTAACTAATTAGATTATGGTGCGTTTATACGTATATATTTCATAGTCTTATAGCACTAGGACAAGTCAATTGTTCAACTCTTCATTGTCATTAACGAACAAAACATTGAGTGATCATCGTGGTTTTGCTGCGAAAATTTACACTACAGAGGCGACTTTAGTTGCATCAATTGCATATTTTTTTCTCTACAGTTATCTAGGTTCTCTTTTTTTCTATCTATATATTTTACAGCTTTGTAAGGCAAGATTTCAGGCTTATTGCTATATTTTTTGAATCTCATATGTTTCTTTTATTTTTTAGTTTCATGTGTTGGGTTTAGATCTTGTGATCTTGTGATGTTTAGGCCTATGTATAATAGAAGTCACTGTATCATCATGTTCACTGTGTTCATTTCAATTGGAAAACTACATTGGTAGATATTGTACATGGTTTATCGGTAACGGTTACCGTTACAATAACAACTATTGATAATATGTTGTAGACTAGATTTTTTTCATGCTCCAGTAATGCATGCCATTTATTTTGTTTCTTGCTTTGATAGTTGCTAAATTTTCCAGTATTATGATCATTTATTTTTCCAGTATCATAATGAGTACTATTGTTTTCTTTAGCATTTTTACTTTTTGTTTCCAATAATAAATAAAAAAGTTATCCAAAATTTTATCAGTATATAGCCAATTGGAATTTATAACAAACCGTAAAAAAAAGTTTTATTTTCAAAATTGTACAATTAAACGGTCGGTTTTTCCACCGTTGGACGGTTAGACCAGTATAGAGAACGTGACTTAAAATCTAATTTTATTTGCATTGATTAGGTGGGGTAATGAGATACTCCATCTGGAGGAAGAAATTTTCATTGTGAGCAAATACCATGCTGAAGTTTCTGAGCAATACTTGCTATTGTAACTGAATTACATTTCAATACCGCTAAAGCGCTTAAAAAATTTTGTGAAATGAAAAGACGCGTTTTATATTTTTTCCTTTTCGTATATGCTCTCTGATTCCTTCTTTATCCTCCAAAACATCCAATCCTCACAATTTGTACTTTTCAATTCTTTCGAACCCTCGTTCCAACCTAACCCTAATTTCAATTTCAGATTCACCGAGGAGAATGATGTTGTCCTCTTCCCGGCCATTGCGATTTTGTCTTCTAACCGTTATTCTTCACCTTAAACTGCACTCTTTCCCCCATCGTTCCTCTGTATGTTCCTAAGGCACGCAAGAGCTGTCACATTTAGGTGATCTCTTCAGTCGTTATCCCCTCTTCTTCATATAGTTTATGTATTTGGCTGGTATTTGTTTTATAATTTAACCTACGCCAATTTCAGCTAGCTTATGATCTAAGCCATCCCTGCCGTCGACCAACCCAGTTATTGTTCATCCTTTCTGCCGCTTACTTCCCTGAAGGTACATGCCAGTTAAATTTATTTCATCTTAATTGGAATATCATTGATCCTTGATCTGCCTGTAATTGGAAATTATCATCGGTAAAGTATGTTCAATTAACCATACCTAATGCTTGCTTTAAGTACTTAAACATCGACGCGATAGTAACCGCAGTGGAAAAAGATCTTTGGCAAAGAAACGAATTTTCATTTTGAAAAAATAATAGCCTTTATTTCTTTAAACAAGAATAGATATTTTTATTCGGTTATAAGCCCTAATTGTATGGTGCACCTAGTGTTAGTGTGGATTCTTAATCTTTTTAATGTGTCATAAAAGCTTGCTTGAGCTGATGACGTCATGATTAATATAGAAAATGTCACTTAAAAACTAAATTTATTTGCTTTGATTAGGTGGGGTAATGAGATACTCCATCTAGAGGAAGAAATTTTCATTGTGAGCAAATACTATGCTGAAGTTTCTGAGCAACACTTACTCAATTTTTTTTTTGCAAAGAATAAATGCTGCCGACTTTTGAATTTCGAACAACAATGTTGCCCTTTTTTTAGGGGCTTTGCACCGAAGGTCCCTATTTTTGATGTTGTCGTAAGAAAAGTCTCTATGATAATGCATATGTAAATTAAGTCTCTATTTTTTCTAAATCAGAAAGCGCAAACTATCTTGCAATTTTCTTATAAAAAGTGCAAGCTAACTTGCGCTTTTTAATTTTCTTTTTTAAAAATTTCGAAATTTTCAATAAAAAATCAAAATGAAAAAGCGCAAACTAGCCTGCGCTTTTCTAATAAAAGTGCAAGTTAACTTGCGCTTTTCAAAAATTTCAAAATTTCCGAAAATTTTAAAAATTTAAAAATAAAAAAGCACAAACTAGGTTGAACTTGCATTTTTCAAAAATTTTGAAATTTTCAAACATTTCAAAAAAATTCAAAATAAAAGCTCAAACTAGCTTGCGCTTTCTTGATAGAAAGCACAGGTTAACTTGCGCTTTTCAAAAATTTCAAAAGTTTTAAAATTTTCAATTTTTTTTTTATAAAAAATTCAAAGTCTAAAATTTGCAAGTTAGCTTGCATTTTCTGTTAGAAAAGTGCAAAGCACCTTGCGTTTTCTATTTTTCAGAAAATAGAGACTAAATTTACATATTTATATCTACAGAGACTTTTTTTTACAACAACATCAAAATTAGGGACCTGTAACTCGTTTCTTGCTTTTTTAAACATTTTTTGCATGCATATCCATTTAAAATGTTAATATTAATACATTTTATTAGGAACTTATATAAATCTGATAGTTGACATAAAAAATTAATGATGGGTTGCTTTTTCATCCATACTAACATATGTTAGTGTATCCATATGTTAATATCCTCTACTAAGGATAAGTATTGTGGTTCATACTCTTAAATATATATTTCAATTTTTTAATTGAAATGTTGATATTTATAATATTTATCAATATTTTGATGCCTAAATTATTTTATACTTTGAATATAGTTCCATTTGAAGACATGGTGAGATTGATGGTCTCATATCCATGTCATTTCAAATCCAGGTAATAGATTTGATTTTTGGTATATTGGCTTTTCACTTGCACCTGAAACGATGAATTTGGAAAATTTTATCACTTCATTTTTTGGTTAATCTATTTGCATATATAATCAGTATGCATTAAGATATATGAATACATTGAATTTATGCATGTATCGAAAGATAATAAAATGTCACATGTTTAGGTGCTACCCGATCATATCATACAATTTTGGCTCAACTAATTTATACCAATTAATGAAGATAGATTTGTTAGTTTAATTTTTTGTAGAGTTCACATTAATTTGCAATAATTTGATGTTCTCTATTAATATATGGGTGTCCATATATTGTATTATAAATATATTCGATTGATTATTCTAGGAAAGTGATAAACATGTTGCCCTTTAATTCAGCCAAGCACTTATTGTTAGAAAATATGTTTGGTTGACTAGAAAATATATAAAAAAATTCAGCACATGTTCAAATTAATCAGTTAGGATGCATGTTCAAATTAATAGGTTATGATATATTTTGTGTTTGCGTCAAAATTGGGCACAACACTCTTCGGGAGTCGTTGAAGAGATAACAGTCAAGAATGCAAGTTTAAAATAGATATTATCTAACAAAAACTCCAATCAACGGTAAAGAAAATGCGTAGACAATCGATTTATAGTGGTTCGGCGTGTTGCCTACGTCCACTGTGAAGTTTTTTGATATATTATTGATTCTCTTTCAATGATTACAAGTTGTTACAGCGATCAACAGCAAGTTACAACTGGAAATTCGAAATCAACAATCAAGTTATGGTATAGGATGATGGAGATCTTGATCCGGCAGAGTCTGGGCGTCTCCGAGTCAGAAGCCCCCTTTTCTGCTGGCCCTGGAGCTCTATTTATAGGCGTAGGCTGCTGATATTTCGCTGAAAACTCAGGAGACCACGTCTGGCACGTGAGGGGGCCCACATGCACGGTCTCAAGAAGTTTGGGCCCACTTTGGCATCGGTTCGAACTCCATTCGAACCGATCAAGAATTCATCCAATCGAGGTGAAATTTGGCGTGGACATTTTTCAACATGTACGCAAGCTTCAGTGAAAATTTCGTGGCATTTGGATCAATAGGTTAGGAGATATGATGGATTCGAAATTGGGTTTTTGGCATAGCTGTCTGGTTCGAACCCATGTATTCGAAACGATGGTTTCGAATCCATCATGGCACGCGGCTTCGTGGTGACGTGGAGCGCAAACTTCGAATCGATCCGGACTTCACTCCGTGTTGACCGCTTCGACTTCATGTATCTCGGCGCATTCGAACCGATGGAAGACACGTCATCGTGTTTGGTTGACCCAGTGGGTTCGAAGATGGTATCACAGATGGGTTCGAAGAAGGCCTCTGTGATGGGTTCGAAGCATGGCTTCTGTGATGGGTTCGAAGCATGGCTTCTGTGATGGGTTCGAACTTGTGTTTCTTGGATGCACATGAGCTCTGCAACCCCTCCATGGATACGAGGCACATGGATTCGAACACGATGGAGTCGAAGGTAATGGAGTCGAAGGTAAGGCGCTTTGATGGTTTCGAAACCGATGGGTTCGATGTCCTTCGGTTCGAAGGTGATGGTCTCGAGTGGTGCATGATGATGGGTTCGAAGACACCCATCATGGTGGGTTCGAAACCAGCATGTTCCCTCCAAGTTGAACCGATCATAGCTTGAGCATGCGAACTCGGATTGACTTGAAATTTGAAATGCTGACTCCTGTGGTCTTTCTTGCCGTGTCCTATCAATTGTAGCTCAATCTGGACTCGGATAAAATTCAGTGATATTCATGGCGAAAGGAAGTACGATCAACCTCCGAGGCGAACTTGTCCTTTGTTTTCGATCGATCTTTTGGTATCGCGGCTTTGCCGAAAAGCGGGATAACATTTTGCCCCCCCAAAATACGTCTTGTGGGAACATGATGTGCTTTGAATAGCTGCCACTTCTCTCTGAACAGTCATTGCTTTCTTTTTTCTCGAAACTCGTATGTTGTACTGCTGTAACCTTGCGTTGATATGATTGATTGCTGCATAATAGTGCTTAGCCGTTGGCTGTCGCATTTGTAACAGGATGAGTGTTTGATCCCTGTGAATATCCAAAATTGAATGTTAGTCCGACATGTATGCGCATATGTTAATTTGACCCCTGTTAACGTCGTGCGTCCACGAGTCGTCGTCAGTTTGGTTTGCTATAGAATTTCGTATCGATTCTCTCCTGAACCGATTTTGAAATTTGAATTGAGACAATGCTTGGCGGTTGTTTTGAAAAGTTCCTTCGTATCGATCCTCTCCTGAACCGATGTAGAAGGTTAAAGGGATCGAATTTATATTGCACGAGCGTAATGTTTCGAACCGACGCATTCGAGCATTGATGGGGTTTGAAACCCACGTTTGTATGGATGCGGTACGCTTGCTGTTATGATGGATTCGAAATTGACATTCGAACCGATCTGAAAGGGTGGAGTATTCTTGTGTTGTGATGGGTTCGAAACTGACATTCGAACCGATGTGATAGGATGGTTTCGAGACTTTTGTTCGTGGCAGTGGTCCGTGTGCTTCACACGATGGAGCCTCAAACGTATGGGTTCGAAAGTGGATTTCGAACCGGTTCTGCATTCTGACCTGTTGTAATCGGTCAAGTCTACCGGCACGCGAATCGACCCAGTCATCTCCAACCCCCCATATAAATAGCAAAGACCTCGGCATTTTTTCACTTTTTACTTTTACTCTTGTTTGCTTTTTACTGTGCTCTTCATCGTTTCGGAGCTCCAAAAGAGAAAGCACTGTGTCGCGCTCTCGAATCATTCAAGATCCGAATCTTCAATTTCTCGATTTCATCATTCAAACTAGGTAATTAGCCTCGGATTCAAACGACGAAGTTATTTCGAACCCGTTTCTTTTTATCGATTGCGTAGCCTCGAGATTGGCAAAACCAGACCTGGTTTGGGAGGGATTCGAACCGATGCATGGGCTCGAGTTCGAATCGATGACGGTGGCGTCTTTTCATTGGATTTCGAATCGATCCTTGGAATGTCGTTGTTGGGATGCGCAGTTCACGCCGATTGAGGGATTCGAGGGGTCCATTCGAACCGATGGGTTCGAACCCATAGGCTATCGTTTCGAAGTCCACAACTTCGTATCGATACGAAGTGGATCGGTTCGAACGTGAATGATGCGGAGTTGAGGTTTCCTTATCGGTTCGAACTTGTCATCTGTTTATCGGTTCGAAGCGCGTCAGGATGGGTTCGAACGCATGGGTTCGAAGCGACGTCAGGATGGGTTCAAACGCATGGGTTCGAAGCGACGTCAGGATGGGTTCGAAAGAATAGATGTTCAGTTGGGTTCGAACGAAGTCCTGGTGATGGTTTCGAACCCTACATGATGGATACCAAAATTTGAAATTCTCCAAGCATAACTCTGACGAGCTTCATTCCTGCATATTTGGACTTGAATATTAAACTGCATACATGACTACCTTTTGAAGCTCGTTGATGGAACTATAACAACTTCTACCCGAACCAACTTCCATCATGGAAACGGACTGGTGATGACGGTCAGCGATGACGGTCATTATAGCTGGACTCCGTAGCCTTGTCATTTGCATATTTCTTTAACTCTGCAACATTTATTCAAGTAATGCATGTCACTGCACAACACACACTCATACACGCTACACTGGGGAACGCACGGGTTTTTGTGATCTAACGATGGTTTCTCGTGAGTTAGCTAGTTATGGAATCGTCAAGTTCACAGCAGCAGGAGACTCAAGTTACAGTCTCTCCGAGGCTAGAGATTCCGGATATTGACCCTGAGATTATTGGTCCAGCCCCAGATGAACTTCCCGATGCGTCATTCATTGCCAATCCATCAGATTCCGTTCCGTCCAATATCTCTGAAGACATGTTGGGGAGAATATGTTTGAGACACGGCCTGTCGCTGGATGATGTGCTACTGCCGGGGCCGAATGATAGACCGCATAATCCGCCGAAGGGATATACAGCATTTAACCGCCACGCGTGCGCGGCCGGGACACTTCCTCCGTTCAACGAGTATATAAGGGGAGTATTGTCGTTTTTGAGGATTGCCCCATCTCAGCTGCACCCGAACGGATATGTGTCGATCAATAGCGTGTTCATTGCATTTATGGAATATCTTCATCGACCACCGCTCCCAATCGAGATCAGATACTTGTTCAATTTCAAAACTCGGGGTGATTATCCCTCCTTCACATTCCTGGAAGCGGTGAGAAATTGCCAAGTGGTTACCGGGTCTTAGACCAGGTTGAGCTATTATAGGGCAGAATGGTTTTATGTCAGATGTCCTCCTGGATTCGCCCGACGATGGCTATTCAGACGTGAGTATAGTTGAGTTCGTAAATAATTACTATGGCAATCGCAGCCGAAGTGGAACTTATATTTTATTCTTTTTTGCAGCGGTGATCCAACGACTTGAGGGCGAGCACTTTAGGGAGATGGTGCGAGTGCTTCGAGAAGTCCTGGGTGGAGATAGGGATATCAATGTGTTATTGACGGATAGGAATCTCCGGGCCTGCGGTTTGATCGAACGAGGGCAGAGCATAAACTTTGAAGTGGCACTAAGGGTCGTCTCGAAGAAACGAGTCAAGCACAAGAAACCCAGAGTTACCACAGCTGAGGAAGCGGACTCTGAAAGAACCCACACCGATGATGAGCCGCTGACCGGGCCTACTGACGCAGTTCCGGATGTCGCGGAGCAGAGAAAAGGCAAGGCTGCCATGGTTAAGTCAAGTAAGAAGGGGAGATTGAAATCGGTCGTCACGGCCCGTTCTGCTCCCGGAGTTAGAATCTCGGAGACGTCTCCTCCGAGAACTGAAAATCTTTTTGAAGGGCTTGCCGATTTTCCAATCCCGGACGATGTGTCTTTTCAACATGATGCCGGGTTGGAGGAATTCCATCGCACCCTAGAATTGAACGAGCCTCTTATTACTAGCGAGGTCGACACTTCCGGTTGGTCGGGGGGAATGCATATTCATACACATTTCACGACACTGCATAACCTTTGACTGTAAACTACCTGTTTTGAAAGGTGATTAATTCTATCTTATTTCGCTTCGCAGATATCATGTCTAAGCGCGGTTCAATGCTTGGGAGTCTTCGTCATGCCCGCAAGCCTTCATATTATGACTCGCGCAGACGAGAGGGGGATAGAGGCTATGATCAGGGGCGTTCTGGGCATTATGACCAGGGACGTTCTGGGTATTCTAGTCACGAGAGACATGACATGGACAGCGGCTATAAGCGTCGATCGCGATCGCGTACCCCTCCTCCTTCCAGAGATCCCGCACAACCTCCTGCTCATGTCCCTCATCCTTCCGAGTCTTCTCGATATACGTCGGTTTCTCAACCTTCCCGATCCGAGGCGATGACCCCGATAGTCGCAGAGCAGCCTCCTACAGAGATCTCAGGAGAAGGGGCAATTAGACTTGCGCAATTAAAGAGGGAGTTCCCGAATATTTGTTTCGATAACTACGTCTTTCCTCCGAACCTGAAAAGAATCCCGCCGGAGGCCGAGCGGTTAGCGCTCGACTATGTGCATGACTTTTACACCCAATACAAGGCGTGGTATAAGGCGGCCGATAAGGCATCAACGTTGGCCTTCGAACGAGCGGCTACCATTGAAAAGCTTCAAACCGAGCTGGCTCAAAGAGACCGCATCATACAAGTGCTGAATACTGAGGCTGAATCATCTCGAAAATCAGAGAAGGAGGCTCTTACAAAGGTCGACGAAGCTCAAGCAACCATGGATAGAATGAAAAAGGAGCACTATGTTACGGTGGAAGACATGAGCCACCTGAACACTGTTGTCACTGCTGAGCGGGATGCGGCGTTAAAAGAACTTAATGAGCTCAAGGCCAAATTTGCCGAGATTATTAAAGATAGAGATGACGCGCATAACACGGCGCAAGAAGCCTGCGAGCAAGCCGTAGTGCTTCGCACTGAAAGAGATGTGGCCGTGGCCAAAGTTCAGGCGGTCGAAGCAGAGGTGGAGGAGAAGGTTCAACATGCAGAGGCCAGGCTAGAGGCCGATATCGAAGATTTGCTCATAACTTACAGCGCCAATGTGTTGAAGCACAGAAACTTGGCCTGGCTTCAAGATTATCTAGTTCACCTTCGTAGCGCCTGAGACCGATTGGTTGAGAAGGAAGAGGAAGCGCACCCAGGTGAAGCGGTCGATCGATTCGAACTTGAGAATCGGCTGCTCACAGACGATGAGAAGAAGGTTCTTCATGACGCTATCATCGCTCATGAGAAGGAAATGATCGGTGGTCGTTCCGTGGAAGTCGGAGAGGGGTCAGGTGTTGAGCACCATTCTGTTGTCACTGAAGTCACCACACCATCTTCGTCGGTGTCTGTATCTGCGGTCGGTTTGCAACCTGTTCCTGCTTACGACCCGGAACAGCCGCGCTTATCTCCTATTCATGAGCGTACTACCGAGGCCGTTCAGCCGTCTGCGAGCCAAACTGGGGAAGGTATTCCGAAGTTATCTCAAGCGTTTTCTGAATAGAGTGTTTGTTTTGTAGCAGTTTTTTAATAACTTCTTATCTTTTGCCTAGTGACTGGAGTTGTGCCGACTGTTGTGGCTCAAGAATCAAGCAGAGGAGATAAGGCCATCGCTACCGAGACTACTGTTGTAACCGCGGTATCTGCTGAGGCGGTGCAGGGGGGATCCTTATCTGCTGACGAACAAATGGTGAGCGAACTGCTCGATGAGCAGGGTGGTTCTTTCTCTGACTTGCCATTTATCATCGTTAGTAGCCTCCCGCCGTCCTCAAGTTCTTCGATGCAGGCCATGGATTCCCCCAGCCAAGCCCATGCGACTCGTGATGAGGAAATTTTTGCTGAGATCAATGCCGAAATAGAGGCTGCGGGGCATAGCGTTACCGTCGGTGGCAGCACGGCGGCGCAGAGTCCAGCACCTGCTACGGTAGCGCCATCGGGTGGCACTGTCTCAACTTCCGTTACGGATCCAGTCCCCCCTGCTCCTCCGGCAGGAAGCCTCCATGCAGATTCAAGCTCCGAGGAGGATATTGACATCATGCCTCCAGCCGAAGAGCCACCGCCGGAGAGGAGACATTCAAAACGAAGAATTTCTGTCCCTAGTGACACTGATGATGTACCACTAGTAAGAAGGACGAAAAAGAAGAAATAAATCGGCTTCTCAAGCAGATGTTTTGGTAGATAGGTACTTGTCTTCGTTTTTTGTCAGTAGGTCGTGTATAGATGCAGGTTCGGCCTCTGCTAGTAGGCATTTTTTTTGGAAGAACTTATCTGCGTGTAAGTCCTTGTTTTAAGTTAGTTGAAATAAAATTTTATTTCTTTGTTTCAACTCTTGTTTTATTTGTGCTTAAGTAATTGCAGTGTCTTGTTTTCGGTCCGGTATACTTGTGGCGTTGTTACCGTTTAAGTAGAGTTCGTCTCATTCGCCAAGCCTGAAAATCTTGGTCATAGGTTGCGATTGATGAATGAGTTGAGCTTCGGACGTTGTATCACTTCGGCTAGTGATTAATATCTAGCTTTCGTGCCCCCCAGTTTTGGGGAACAGCACTTGTATTTTTGGTGGTTGATCGCACTTGTTGCAAGTCTTGAGCACACGTCCGCATTCCGGGGACTTAGAATAATTTGAGATCGATAACCCGGTTTGCATTCCAGGAATTCGAGAGTTATTGATGCTTGTAACGTGGTTCGCGCTCCGGAAACTTGGGAATGATGTTCACATTCCAACTTGCACTCTACTAACTCGGAGTTAGTATTAACACTTTAGTTCGCACTACGGGAACTTTGACTTGGTGTTTATGCTCCAATTCACACGCTGGGAACTTGGATAAAACTTGTATGTTTGGGTTCGTACTTCAGGAACGAATTGTTAAATGTTTATACTCCAATTCGCGCTCCGGGAATTTGGAGTCCGTTCGCACTCTGGGAACGAATTATTGAATGTTTATACTCCAATTCGCTCTTCGGGAATCTGGAGTTTGCACGGATGCTTCGGTTCGCGCTCCGGGAACCCGTAACTTATGTCTATACCCCAATTCATGTTTTGGGGATCAAGGAGTTGACATTGATACTTCGGTTCGCACTCCGGGAATGAATTGTTAAATGTTTATACTCCAATTCGCGCTCCGGGAATTTGGAGTTCGTTCGCACTCTGGGACGAATTATTGAATGTTTATACTCTAATTCGCACTGTGGGAAGTTAGAGTCCATTCGCACTCCGGGAACGAATTGTTAAATGTTTATACTCCAATTCGCGCTCTGGAAATTTGGAGTCCGTTCGCACTCTGCGAACGAATTATTAAGTGTTTATACTCCAATTCGCGCTGCGGGAATTTGGAGTTCGTTCGCACTCTGGGAACGAATTATTGAATGTTTATACTCCAATTCGCGCTGTGGGAAGTTGGAGTCCGTTCGCATTCCGGGAACGAATTGTTAAGTGTTTATACTCCAATTCGCGCTCCGGGAATTTGGAGTCCGTTCGCACTCTGGGAACGAATTATTGAATGTTTATACTCCAATTCACGCTGTGGGAAGTTGGAGTCCGTTCGCACTCCGAGAACGAATTGTTAAGTGTTTATACTCCAATTCGCGCTGTGGGAAGTTGGAGTCCGTTCGCACTCTGGGAACGAATTATTGAATGTTTATACTCCAATTCGCGCTGTGGGAAGTTGGAGTCCGTTCGCATGCCGGGAACGAATTGTTAAGTGTTTATACTCCAATTGGCGCTCCGGGAATTTGGAGTCCGTTCGCACTCTGGGAACGAATTATTGAATGTTTATACTCCAATTCACGCTGTGGGAAGTTGGAGTCCGTTCGCACTCCGGGAACGAATTGTTAAGTGTTTATACTCCAATTCGTGCTATGGGAAGTTGGAGTCCGTTCGCACTCTGGGAACGAATTATTGAATGTTTATACTCCAATTCGCGCTGTGGGAAGTTGGAGTCCGTTCGCACTCCGGGAACGAATTGTTAAGTGTTTATACTCCAATTCGCGCTGTGGGAAGTTGGAGTCCGTTCGCACTCTGGGAACGAATTATTGAATGTTTATACTCCAATTCGCGCTGTGGGAAGTTGGAGTCCGTTCGCACTCCGGGAACGAATTGTTAAATGTTTATACTCCAATTCGCGCTCCGGGAATTTGGAGTCCGTTCGTACTCTGGGAACGAATTGTTAAATGTTTATACTCCAATTCGCGCTGTGGGAAATTGGAGTCCGTTCGCACTCTGGGAACGAATTGTGGAATGGACTGTCGTGTGTTGGTCCAGTTCAGCCTTCGATGTGTTGGCTTGCCCCCGAGCTGGGGTTTCACTTAGTGAGTGGCCGGTTGTAACGCAGTCACTCGCTATTTGAATAAATCCCATTGTTCGATGGAACTTAGCTCTTCGTGTGTCGTGATTGTTGAACGTTGTATTCGGTGAATCACAGCTTTAGCTTGAAGAGATAGCATTTTATTTGCTGAAATAAGAAAATGTGGCAAAATCAGTGCCTTATTACAAACTCAAATTTCAGAGCGTAAAAGAAATTGTAAAGTATTCATGGGTTGAAGGAGCCTGTCATGCGTGACAGTCACGAGGTTCTTCGTCGTTCCAGGCTTCTGAATGAGTAGGCCCGCCACTGATGGCGTTTACCACCAATCTCCCACGGGGACAAGTCGAGTCCCCTTGCCTCGGTAGATTGGGTTCATTGATTGGATTGGATGGGCCCGCATCTCTGGGCTGCGGTGTCCGCACAAACTGTTCCAGTTTCCCTTCCCTGACCAGTTTTTCAACAAGATCCTGTAAGTGACGACACTCGTTCGTATCGTGCCCGTAGCCTTCATGGAACCTGCAAAATTTTCCCGTCTGGATTTGTCTCTCCGACGACGGTCTTGGAGCAGGTTTTTCATATTGAATTGCATTACGGGTCCGCAAATACAAGTCCTCCAATGAAATATTCAAAGGAGTGTAACTGTCGAACTTCGGATTTTTGCGTTGCGGGCCGCGATTTTGATCTTGTTTTTTAAGTTGATTCACGCTCTCTCCTCGCCGAGCTTGTTTATTTTTAATGTTCAACTGAACTTTTCCGGAGCTCTCGCCGGACTGTTTTATTGCAACATTGCTTTGGGTTCCTCCCGCATTTGGTCCTGCGTCAGTTTGCTTCCTAGACCGTTTTGCGTCTTCCCGTCTCAGGAATTGAGCTGCTTTGGCATGGAAACGGTCCAATGACGCAGGTGGTTTCCCAGCTAGCCAATTGCCAAATTCAGAATCGGGGTCAATCCCCTTAGTTAACGCCATAAGGATGGAGTAATCGTTTGGATTACTAATCTCTGCACATGCAGCGTGGAATCTTTCTAAGTAGTGTCCGAGTGTCTCTCCGGGAGCTTGTGCGACACTAGACAGAGTGTTGACATCTTTCGGCCTTGCGACGTGCATGCGGAATTGCTCAACGAATTTTGTGGCCAGCTGGTCGAATGAGGAGATGGATCGAGGAGGCAACCGGGTGAACCACATGGTGGCGATGCCCTCCAAGGATATGGGGAAACTACGACATTTCACAGCGTCGTCGGCTCTGGCAGCAGTCATCGACCATTCATATTTTAGAATATGTTGGTTGGAATCGGAGTTTCCCTCATACATGGGCAGAGTGGGCATTCGGAATCGCCGTGGGGGTTCAGCATTAAGAATATCGTCCGTAAATGGAGTGTGACTTCGGGAAATTCCCCAATCGTCGTTTGTGAACCCCTGACTCTCACGGATCATCTGACGTATCATAGTTGAAAGATCCGGCATTTGCGCCAGAGTGTGGTCACGCTCCATACTTTGGGTTTGAACCGGATATCGTCGACGGTTCACATCTTGCCTTCTCGGCTCATATTCCTCTGGGACGTACGGTGCAGGAGTACGGCCGCTATGACGACGGTCTAGGTCCGACTGGTCTTGAGCGTCGACCCCTGGTTCAGCCGCAACGCTAGTGGTACGGTATTCTGCGGCGTGATGAGGAACGACGCCTCCTCGGGAGGAGGGTCCGGTTTGGAAGCTGGCCGATGGACCAACTCGTATTTGTCCAACGGTCAATGTTGTTGGTTTCCAGCGGGTGGCATACGACTCCCATCTAACCGGGGTCGTGGAGGTCGGTTATGATAATCAGAAGATGAAGAACTTTCGCTGGAAGAGCGAGAAGCACGATCTCTCATGGATCTTTTTCGTTTTTGGCGATCCAGCTTGTTGATTAGCTCAGCGTTAGCGCGTAGCTGTTCTTCTAGTTGTCGCCGACTCTGGGTCAGCTCTTGAAGTAATAACTGCAATTCTTGTCGGGTAACCGGACCCGACGGTTCTGAGTGCCCAGCGGCATCTTGATTAGGTGGAGGTAAGGGGGCAGGATTCCTTCCCTTCTTGATTGACGGCGTTCGAGGTGGTTCTTGTGCTAACCATCTTTAGAGTTGAGTTCCTTTCCTAAACGTTATGCAAATCTGAATAGAAGGGAAGGAAGTTGGATTTAACGATCTGGATCTCTCTCTTAGATTTATTCAATCCGGTATCGACGACAGATCCAACGAGCAGGAGAAAATCTGGGTTCTCTCAGTGAAAGCACCAAAGTGTTTGCGTCAAAATTGGACACAACACTCTTCGGGAATCGTTGAAGAGATAACAGTCAAGAATGCAAGTTCAAAACAGATATTATCTAACAAAAACTCCAATCAACGGTAAAGAAAATGCGTAGACAATCGATTTATAGTGGTTCGGCGTGTTGCCTACGTCCACTGTGAAGTTTTTTGATATTTTATTGATTCTCTTTCAATGATTACAAGTTGTTACAGCGACCAACAGCAAGTTACAACTGGAAATTCGAAATCAACAATCAAGTTATGGTATAGGATGATGGAGATCTTGATCCGGCAGAGTCTGGGCATCTCCGAGTCAGAAGCCCCCTTTTCTGCTGGCCCTGGAGCTCTATTTATAGGCGTAGGCTGCTGATATTTCGCTGAAAACTTGGGAGACCACGTCTGGCACGTGAGGGGGCCCACATGCACGGTCTCAGGAAGTTTGGGCCCACTTTGGCATCGGTTCGAACTCCATTCGAACCGATCAAGAATTCATCCAATCGAGGTGAAATTTGGCGTGGACATTCTTCAACATATACACAAGCTTCAGTGAAAATTTCGTGGCATTTGGATCAATAGGTTAGGAGATATGATGGATTCGAAATTGGGTTTTTGGCATAGCTGTCTGGTTCGAACCCATGTATTCGAAACGATGGTTTCGAATCCATCATGGCACGCGGCTTCGTGGTGACGTGGAGCGCAAACTTCGAATCGATCCGGACTTCACTCCGTGTTGACCGCTTCGACTTCATATATCTCGGCGCATTTGAACCGATGGAAGACACGTCATCGTGTTTGGTTGACCCAGTGAGTTCGAACGAAGTTACACAGGATGGGTTCGAAGATGGTATCACAGATGGGTTCGAAGAAGGCCTCTGTGATGGGTTATAAGCATGCCTTCTGTGATGGGTTCGAAGCATGGCTTCTGTGATGGGTTCGAACTTGTGTTTCTTGGAATGCACATGAGCTCTGCAACCCCTCCATGGATACGAGGCACATGGATTCGAACACGATGGAGTCGAAGGTAATGGAGTCGAAGGTGAGGCGCTTTGATGGTTTCGAAACCGATGGGTTCGATGTCCTTCGGTTCGAAGGTGATGGTCTCGAGTGGTGCATGATGATGGGTTCGAAGACACCCATCATGGTGGGTTCGAAACCAGCATGTTCCCTCCAAGTTGAACCGATCATAGCTTGAGCATGCGAACTCGGATTGACTTGAAATTTGAAATGCTGACTCCTGTGGTCTTTCTTGCCGTGTCTTATCAATTGTAGCTCAATCTGGACTCGGATAAAATTCAGTGATATCCATGGCGAAAGGAAGTACGATCAACCTCCGAGGCGAACTTGTCCTTTGTTTTCGATCGATTTTTTGGTATCGCGGCTTTGCCGAAAAGCGGGATAACATTTTGTATGCCTTATATTGAATATATGTCTTATAAATCATATATATAGTTAAATGGTGCATAATTGTTAGCGTTTTCATTTGATTTGGCTATTAAATAATTGGTGCTTGAATTCATCGTTTCACTGTTGTTTTTTAATGTTTTGTACAACTTCTTATAAGGTAAAATTAACATAATTGATAGTTATATTTCTAATTTTGTAACCATGGCTTCATATTTTCATATTTGGTTCCATAAAAAACCGCAAATTGCCCGATCATGCAAATTTCAAATATGTTCATTTTGTGGCAATGGAATCTAATAACTATATTTATATAATCCTAACTAAGGAAACAACGTCAAGGCTAGAAAATTGTATATATATTATTTCTTATTTGCATATAATTTTCAAAGGCAATACTTCAGTTATTTTTTATATCTCCCTATTTGGTTTTTACTTTGCTTTTATGTTTCTTCAAGAGCAAGCATCTATCAAAATATGTTGGCTAATAGGCCAGTTATGTTCATATGTTGACAGTATTTTCTAATACTTCGATTAAGTCAATCATTGGATCTTTGTATAAGTTTTCTTATTTATTTTACAGGATTTGCTTTAACATTTTGAAAAAAAGAGAGATATGTCTGTGGTTGTAGGAAGTAATGGAAAGAATATAGAGGCGGTAAATTTTGAATCACCTTTAATTTTTGCACGGTTTGATCAATATTTAGTTAGTTTTTTAATTTGTATAATTGATTTTTACCCTTTGGAAACCAATTTCATTTAAAAGCACATTAACTTTTCATATTCAAAGCACCTTAGTTTAATGAACCACCTTTTGTAAATCCAATGTCTTGCACTATTTTTTTTGACATACACCTTACTGTAATATGGTTGTTCGAGCGAATTATTTGGAAGTCATGTTAATAGAAACATTTGTCATCCTTGTTGAGCAAATCATGCTTTGAGTGTTATAGGAATTGTATGGTAGTGGTAACAACAATTTAGTTTGATGCTGAAGAAAAGGTAAACAATGTGTGGTAGTGGTTTCTGGACCTAGAAAGCTAAGGTTGACTCATGTTAAACTTATTTGTTTGTGAGAACAATGAATTCAACATATATAGAATGGATTATAGATTATAATTTGGAAGTTGTTGGTTCTGTTATGAGAATGTTCCTTTGGATTTTTCAATAGATTTGATATAAGGTTGTAAGTCTGATAATGTATTATGTATTTCTTTTTGCTTTTTTAAATTACTAATGTGGTATATTATATATATCAAACAAAGTAGATTATTGAAGATTTATATTTTTCTCTTACTTCTGTTTTATATAACAAAAATTTGTTTTTAAATAGTTTATTTCAGCTTATTATACAATCTGCATGATAAAATACATGTAAGTTGGTTCATTTGATCATGCCTTCATATGTAGCATGATCATGATCATCCGGATCATGCCATATTATACTACGAATCTTCAGCTTTTGTTATGATTAAAAGACATTTGATTGTATATACTCCACTTATGTGTCTAATCAAGTTGTCTACTACTGTGATTTTTACACTGCATATATAATTCAACTAATTACATGGAACTATAAGCAAGTGATAAAATTATGCTAAACTACCATGAGATGAATATCCAAGTAGCACAACAGTAACATTCCATTTGCTGCTTAAGATTGAAGTCTCTAATTTTTTTGTATATATAAACAAGAAAAAACCAATACGAGCATTTTGTTTATTGTAATGTCATAATACTAATTATATAGTGTCCTCGGTTTGCATACGCTTTGCCAATCCTTTTTACAATCGTTGCAATTGATAAAGCTGGAAAATGTGGTTGAGCCTCTTAAGTCTACATTAGATGGGACTAAGCCTCTCTAAAGTTTAAAGCTTAGCGTCTATGTAAATCATACTTAATTCTATTTTATATATTTTTCATTCCAGGAATATCTCAAGAATAATTACGCAATTGATCTTCTTGGTCTTTTCTTCTGCAAGTATTAGTAAGTTCTTTATTTTGACTTTATTTTGAACATTTTCTCTAATTGAAATAGAAAATATAGCTAGCTGATCACTCTTCCATTTTGTTTCTCTAAACACTACTCATTTGAGACTTTTTAGATCACGCAAAATAAAGTGAACTCAAAATATGAGTCATTGATTATTCTTAAACAAAGATAGCAAAATTACAAAGTGTAACATAGAGATTTGATATTATAAGTTTGCTGACATGTTCACATACTCACCACAATCGAGTGCCACCCACAATTTATTTGTATGGCCAAGTGATTATGACAAATTAATCATTTTGATAATTTTTGACGACATGGCAAGAAAATATAAACATCAAAAATAGGTGGCCATCCTCAGGAGCAATGTCTTCAAACAAATTTGAATTTTTTTTTGTCATATTGACGTAGTTCTCCCTACGAATTTTATCAACTGACTGGGTTATACTAAATTTTCATCTATATTTGTCTGGCATAATCAACCAATAATTCCTTTTGAAAAATTATTGCTTTACACATATTGCCATTCATTGTGGTTGATTGCTGCATTACAATATATCAAATCATGCATTCATCATTTATTCCTTTCATCCTCTCTCTTCTTCTACAATAGCTAACCTTTTCAACCATTTTTTTTAAGGTTTAAATACTTATATGATCTGTGTTACATATACTTATTTACTTTATGGATGGAACTATAAAACATACTAATAGCTGTTACACACACAAACAATATAGAGATACCAGAATGATGTTTATCCTATACTTCAAAGTGGTAAATATATAGTAGCTTTTGAAAATAATGTTTTCCCAAATTTTGAAACGGTGTAAAGTTTAGTAATATAATTGTAAGTGTGTATCTTTAGAATATAGATATAGTTGGAAATGGTATGGTCATTGAATCACAAAACCCAGATGAGCATTGTTGTCAAGTAACATGATCATATTGTTTTTGTGCTAAGGTGTAGAGTATTAGACTGCATGAACGCCTAGCATGTTTGCAGTTATTTAAAAGCTTATTTCATACTTGCATATCCTTACATGCGTAATCATCATTATTAAATATTAAATTAGTACATGCCACCCATCAAAAATCAAATGATTGAGAAACTATTGTTATATTATATTTAAATGATGGTTGACTAATGAATTTCTAATATTTGTTTCCAATTTATAGTGAATGTTTAGTAATTATTTAGTTTTGACTGTTTTTTAACAATTGAAATTTTAGTTGGTAAAGAGTTTGCCTAATATCTCAAAGGTTTACGGATGTTTAGCATGCAATTGATGTGGAATGGGGTCTTAAGCACTAAAGTTCAATAAGACCAATTGCTCATTTGGATAGCTGCTTATAGTGCAAAATCCAAGCTTTTGACAAAGGGAAAAATGATTTAATGTTGGGAAGATGGATGTTTGCTTTGTTATTTATTTGTATAGCTAGGACTTTCCAACCTTCTATTTACCGTTTCTGCCTAAGTTATGTCTGTATATATTATTGTTGGGTTTTAGTTTGAAATAAAGCTTATTTTATAAAAGATTTTTTTTTTTTGGAAAAAGGTGCCCATTAAAATGACGTTAATATTTGCAAAATCACAGGTTCTGTAGCTTCTGTCGAAAAGATTTGAAAGTGGTAATTGTGTACAACTTATGTCCGTAGTTTTGGTTCATGAATCTTTAGTAAGTTTTCCATCAAACCGACACATGTCCTCAAAATATGCGGGTACAATATTAATAATCCGTGTAGCAAAATAGAACCAATCAGCCTAATTCGTTAGCCATATGGAGGCTTCGTGGATAGTGTCTGATGGTTACTTGGTAATGTTTCACTGTTTTATAATATTGGTATTAGACTACTGTTACACATACAATAAAATTATCTACATTCTTTTCATGAATATTAGATAATATCATTACGTCTAATGCTATTTGGACTACCTTATTCTTAGGCATGAAATTGATAACATGAGACTATGATGTGCTATGGCATATGACATAATTCAATAACAAATGTTAATGTTGTCCTCTAATTTCTGATGATTTCATCATTAACTACATCAACTAAACTAGCATATATTAACAATAAATTTTTAGATGAATCTTAAAGTTTTATTTCTAGACCACTGCAACACTTTAAAAAAAAGAACAAGTGGAGCATAGCACTTTCTTCTAATAAAATCAAACATTAAACTTTGTTTAAATTAGAAATATATAGTTAAAGTATAAACCAAGTAGAAGTGGATATGTCTAAACTCCGTATTTTTTGAAATACTTCGATAATCATTCGCAACAACCGCATGCGTAGCATGGGTTCGGACTTGTATTTAAAAGATAGATGTATTCTAACCCCACAAGTAACCGTATTGAAGATATTAATTCATATGTAATTGGTATGGTAGTGGGTTCTATGCAAACTTATTTCAATGCAGATTCAATTAGCCCTATGTGAGATACCATCGAAGACCGTCATTTGTTACATCCTCTTGAATTTTTAAACACGCCAAAATTTTCAGGCCTTTTAAATCATGAATTACAACTAATGGTGGGAGTGTCAATAATGTTGTTTAGAAATCTTAATCAAAATCTTAGTTTATGCAATGGTGCGAGATTAATTGTTGCTCAACTATCCTCTAGGGTGATTGAAGCAGAAATTATTATCGCGAACAACGTGGGTAGGAAAGTATTACTGCCAAGAACAACGTGAGATTTATTTGCCGAGACCCATCGTCAGCTGCATGTCGCCATTTCGAGAACTACGCCTAAGTTGGGTTTGAAGATATTGCTTGGGACAGAGAGACAAGGTTTTCCCAAATACTCCCAAAATATTGTGTATAAGGAGGTTCTCAAAAATCTGACAGGTATGCAGTTCTTTAAAATACAGCCTCTACTTCCGAAAGTTTGCAATTTAATTTTTCTTATCTCTGTCGTGCCACAATGTTTCACTTCTTTTTTTCTGAATCAGCAGCAGTGGCAACAAATGAAATTGGTGGGACTCAGTATTAGCATTTTCTATGCTTACCATCACTGATTTACAGGCAGGTACGAAATTGATCTTTGATGGAAATATGAAGATACATAAGTTGGAGTCATATTTTTTCCCCTCACTTCGCTTTCTTGCCCTTTGGTCATTGATTACTGGAAGGACTCTGGTGGTTCAACGATCAATTTCCAGTTGAAATTAGAGTTCAGATGAAATTGTGGCAAATGTAAAGGAATTTTCACAAATGTTTGATGAAATTAGAAAAGTATTAGCTGAGTTTGTGGACGTTGAGAGTGAAGTATTTCATCAAATACTTGTGGAAAATCAAGAAATTAAGTAGTTGATGTTGCTGCAAATAGAATTGCGATATGTAAGATTCAGGTTGGTTAGTGGTCTAGGCCATGGCTGTTGAAGAGAAAATCTGGGAAGAAGATGATGAGCTATGGTAGAAGGCTGATTGCTTTGAGTTTGTACACGTGCACAGTTGTGTTTGTGCACACAAAGGCAAGAAAGGTTAACAGAAAACAATCAAAGAATTGTAGAAAGATTGTTATAATTTTCAATAGAATGTTGCTTTATAATAAAGCTCAGCCACTTAATAAAGGCAAAATGAAGAGACGAGATGTCACTGAAAGATAATTTATTTGATATTAGCAAATGTCTTTATATAGGCACATAATTCAATGAAGTACCGTACTAATAGGAAAACAAATAGCTAACGGACTATGACTTATTCCTAGCTAATATATTGGAAATATAAAATGCTATAAACTTGGTCAAGAAACTCAGAAGCTGGTGTTGATTTATTCAATACTCCCCTTCAACATCAGCTTCTAGTCTTTTGACTATACCGAGCTGATTACAGAAATTTTCAAGTTTGTTGCCATCCAAGCCTTTTGTAAACAAATCTGCAACTTGTCTTTCTGTCCCAACATGCTCCAACTGAATTTCTTCTTGCAAGACCTTCTCTCTAATAAAATGATACTGCACCTCCACATGCTTAGTTCTTGCGTGAAAGACTGGATTTTCTGCTAATCTTATTGCTGACAAGTTGTCACAATACAAAGGGATACTATACTCTGTTGGTTGATGCAAGTCCTTCAATAATAGCCTAAGCCAAGTGCTTTCTTGAGCTGCCATTGCCGCTGCTCGGTACTCCGCTTCTGTGGTTGACAGAGACACTGTTGGTTGTCTATTGCTACACCAAGAAACTGCTCCAGACCCAAGCATGAACACATATCCGGTAGTTGAGCGTCGAGTATCATGGTCACCTGCATAGTCGGCGTCGCAGTAGCTAACTAACTTACATTCTTCATCTTTCTTGTACATAATACTATAACCAAGTGTACTCTTTACATATCTCAAGATTCGTCGAGCTACTTCCAAATGTGGTTTCTTTGGATTTAGCATGAAGCGACTCATCACACCTACTGCAAAGGAAATATCTGGCCTTGTTAAGGTTAAATATATAAGACTACCTACCAACCGCCGGTACATTGTAGCATCTTCCAGATCTTTTCCTTCATGAGCGCACAATTTTGCATTTGGTTCCATCGGAGTCGAGATTGGCTTGCACTTGAGCATTCCAAACTTCTTCAACAAATCTATAGAATACTTTTGTTGATTGAGATATATTCCTTCTTGTGTACGATCAATCTCTAAACCAAGAAAATGCTTGAGCTGTCCAAGTTCTTTCATCCGAAAGCGAACTGAAAAATTCTCTTTAGTTCGGAGAATTTCTTCTTCATAATCTCCTGTGATAATTAAATCATCCACATATACGAGCACAATGGCTAACTTCCCTCCTTTGGCTTTGACAAACAAGCTAGAGTCTGCAGATGTTACCAAATAACCGCCATAAGTAAGAAATTCAGCAATCTTACCATACCATGCCCTCGGTGCTTGTTTTAACCCATAGAGAGCCTTACAGAGTTTACATACATATTCAGGATGATCTTGACTCTGAAAACCTATTGGTTGATTCATGTAGATCTCTCGATTCAACTCCCCATGCAAAAATGCATTCTTCACATCCAGTTGCCACAAGTTCCAACTTTTACTAGCTGCAAGCGCTAATAGGACTCGTACGGTTGTAAGTTTAGCAACCGGACTAAAAGTTTCATCATAGTCTACTCCATATTGCTGAGAAAACCCTCGAGCTACCAAACGAGCCTTGTATCTCTCTATTGATCCATCAGTGCGATGCTTAATCTTGTACACCCATCTGCAGGAAATAGGCTTCACATCCCTTGGTTTTAGAACGAGCTCCCATGTCTGATTTTGCTTTAATGCAACAATTTCCTCTTCCATAGCTTTAATCCATTCAGTATTCTGAGATGCTTCCTCAAACGTCTCTGGTTCTGTTGCATATGCTTCTTCTACTATGGCAGCATTTGCATATTTTGGATTTGGCTTTCTGATCCTGGTTGATCTTCTAGACGTAATTGGTGTGTCTGCTTCATTAAGGTCTACTTCTTCGCTTAGTTGTTGATGCACACCCGTTTGCCAAGGATTTTGAGTTTCGCCTTCTTCAATATCACCACCTTGATTTGAATCTTCGGCTTCATTTGATCTCAATTGAACTTGAGATGATTGCAAATTTTTAAAAATATCCGAATCTGGCAATACTTCTTTGTCTGAGGACCACCATGAAGAGGCTTCATCAAACACCACGTTTCGAGATGTGTAGCACTTTCCAGTTGTTGGGTCGCAACAGCGCCATCCCTTCCTTTGATTGTCATATCCTACAAAGACACATCTAACTGCCTTTTTTTCATCTTGCTACGTAAGTGATCTGGTATAAATACATAACATACGCATCCAAAAACTCGAAAATGACCAACAGTGGGCTTTATGTTCCATACTTTTTCAAAAGGTGAGGAAAAACATAACCTTTGTTGAGGAAGCCTATTGGTCACGAAGGCTGCAGTAGTCATTGCTTCCGCCCAAAAACGACCCGGAATATTTTTTGCATGAAGCATACTTCGACATATTTCTACCAAGTGCCTATTCTTCCTTTCGGCTATGCCATTTTGCTGTGGAGTGCTAGAACATGTGAATTGATGGCGTATTCTACACTTTAGGAGAAAATCTGAAAACTCATCTGAGACGTATTCTCCCCCATTGTCTGTGCGTAGACAACAAATACTCCTACCAACTTCTGCTTCTGCTACTTTTTTTGAACTCTTTGAACTTTAAAAAAGTTTCAGATTTTTCCTTCATAAAGTAAACCCACACATATCTCGAGAAAGTGTCAATGAAGGTTACCATGTATTTCATCCCACTAATGGAAGCTTGCTTAACTGGTCCAAACACATCAGAGTGGACCAGCTGTAGTGGTTCTTTGGCTTTAAACTTAGACTCTTCATAGGGCAACTGGTGTGCTTTTCCATATTGACAGCCTGCACACACAAAGTCTCTTCTTACTTCAAGTTGTGGAAGTCCCTTCAGCATTGACTTCTTCATCATCATATCTAGCTTAGAATAACTAACATGACCTAGCCGCATGTGCCATAAGTCTGCCGTCTCGTTCCTTCTTGTCTTGTCTATGTATGCGGTTTCTGCAGACATCACATAGACTGATTCCGATCTTTGTCCCTTTATGATTGGTTCTTCCATGATCTCAACATGATCCTGGTATACTTTCACATCTTGTGGACCAAACAAAACAAAATAGCCAGAAGATGTTAATTGTGAAACTGAGAGAAGATTTTTTTTCATACCTGGAACATGATAGACATTTTTGAGCAACAATTCGGTATCATTACAGCGGGGAGGAACTACCGTATTTCCGACATGAGCAATCGGCAATTTTGAGTTGTTCGCTGTCACCACTACCCGACTTCCCTTGTATTCTGACAAATTCTGCAGCATTTCTTTATCACCGGTCATATGGTTTGAGCAGCCCGAGTCAACAATCCAATCATTCTTATAATCGATTTGGCTGATCGTTGCTGTAAATGCTGTCTCCTCTTCATCTGCAATACAGAGCGCTTCGGCACCCCATTCTTCTTCATCTTTGGAAGTTATAACATTGCTTTCCACTCCCTTTGTCTTAGACCAACAATTTTTCGCCATATGACCCTTCTTTTGACAATTGTAACACTTTCCTTCAAACTTTTGGCCACTGCCAAGTTTCTTAGAACCTCCTTCTATATGGACCCTCCCTTTTCCTTGATGACTTGTCGCCTTGCCATCATTCTTTTTGGAACCACTAGTGACATGCTGCTTTGAATTCCTCCTGCCTTTGTTAGCATAGAGTGCCTCTTCTTCTCTTTTTAGCGAGACTCCTCCCATTTGCTTAGCTAAAGCTTCTTGACCAGCTAGCAAATTTTCGAATTCTACAAGCGATGGCTGAGTTTGCCATCCTTGAATAGCAGCCACAAAACTTCTGAATTCTGGCTTTAAACCATGGATGATGATCCGCTTTATCCTGGTATTACCAATAGGAGCCTCTGGATCCAACTCAGAAATCTCTCGGCATAGAGACTTCACTTTATGGAAGTACTGTGTAATCGTCATGTCCCGTTGTGCCATCGACAGCAGCTCATTCTCTAAGAGTTGGAGCTTTGTATCGTTCTTCTTAGAGAACAACTTGGCAAGCACATCCCAAGCAGCTTTAGGAGTTTCTGTATCTCGAATATGCTCCAGTACATCCTCTTCCACTGTCGTCTTCAAAACGAACATGGCTTTCCCTGCTTTGATCTTCCACTTCCGCAACATCCCATTCGCATCTTCAGCCTCCGGTTGTTTTCCTTCGTTTCCATTCACAACCTCCCATAAATCCTGGCCTTGCATGTAAGACATCATACAAGTAGACCATGAATTGTAATTCTGGTTATTAAGCTTCTTGATTCCACCAACTACTTTAAGGTCACCCATCTTGTTAATAGAAAAAAAAAACTCACAACCTGGCTCTGATACCAAATTGTAGAAAGATTGTTATAATTTTCAATAGAATGTTGCTTTATAATAAAGCTCAGCCACTTAATAAAGGCAAAATGAAGAGACGAGATGTCACTGAAAGATAATTTATTTGATACTAGCAAATGTCTTTATATAGGCACATAATTCAATGAAGTACCGTACTAATAGGAAAACAAATAGCTAACAGACTATGACTTATTCCTAGCTAATATATTGGAAATATAAAATGCTATAAACTTGGTCAAGAAACTCAGAAGCTGGTGTTGATTTATTCAATAAGAATAAGGAACTGAAATGGCAGAAATGAACAGTGGTCTGCAACTTATCAAGAATATCAAGTACCGGCAAACTCAAGCTGTGACTCAGTGAAAATATCAAGAAAAGGCAATTTTTCTCAAAGAAGACATGCTACTGTATAGAACAAGGACATTTACACGCACATATATTTTTGACAAGAAGTGACAGTTTCAAAAAACTTTAGTTCACACAAGAATTTTGAACAAGATTGCTCCTCAAAAAAAATTTAACAAATGAAAATTAGAGGCCATCAAAGACAGGAAACTTGAATTGATACAAGAAGAATTCGGGATTTACAGTTACTGAAAAATATAAAAGAATAGGATTTAAGAATTGGAAAAGAAAAACTAAAGAAAAGGAAAAATTAGCAGATTAAAGAGTTCAATTCTAAAGTGTTAAAAAGGAGAACAAATAAACAAAAAGTGAATCAAACTACAGCAGGTAAAAAGAATTAACAGAAATGTATTAAAACTTGAGAAAAACAATGGGTAACAAGATTAACTTAAAAAAACCTGAAATGGGAAGAAGGCAGCCTGCACAATACAGTAACAATGAAAAATGATTTTATTGCTTCAAGTTTCTTCACACATTACAATATCAGTTCACCACTACACACACATACAGAGTCAATCACTTTCATAACATTTTTACTACCCAATTCAACCAGGTCCAGAACCTCCTATGACCCAGTTCAACACACATACAATAGCAAGTCTAGAAATTAGGAATTGCATGTGTGCACGTGCAGACATGCACAAGTGATACATCAACCTATCTCCTTCCCAAAGCCTGGTTCGCTACAGTAAGCAACTCCGTCAGCTACAGACATGCACTGGCCATCTCCAGTCATCTCCTTCGACGAACCCTGACCGGACTCTGATGATCTGGTCCAAAACTGTTGCCACTTATAATTTCCTTCCCTGAAACAAGTATTATCAAGCTGTGGTTGTTATCTCACCTTTTGGCAAGGCTGTGATACCAAAAGATTAATCGAAAACCAGAGACAATTCGTCCCGAAGATCGGTTATACACTGCTTCGCTATGGATATCGATAAATTTTGTCCGAGTCCGGATCGGGCCACAATTGACCAGACATGACAAGAAAAGTCATAAAAGCCAGCGTGTCAAATTTCAGATTAATCGGAGTTCGTATGAATGAGATATGATAGATATAAGTTAGAAGAAACACACTGTTCGTATCCATAGAGGGAGGTTGAATTTCAAATCGATCAAGTTCGACTCGATCAACAACATGATAACGATCTGTTCGAATCGATCGGGTTCAAGTTGAACCTTGGCTGTGCTATTCGAATCCATCGGATTCGTATCGATCGGGTTCAAGTTGAACCTTGGCTGTGCTATTCGAATCCATCGGATTCGTATCGATTAGGATGGAGACAGGTGGCGCGCTTCGAATCCATGATTTCGTATCGACCACAGGAGCTCAGTTCGAATCCATTGACTCTACAGATCTCTCTCGCATCCATCAGGTAAGGCGTCGTTCGTATCCATCCAATATACTAGCTTCGTATCCATCTGTCGGCCCTTCGTACGTTTTTTCGTATCGATCAGTAATGCCTTCCATATCTTAATTTCGTATCGGTCCAACGACTCGATACGAAATACCCTCCTGGCCTTGGTACGAGAAAGGATATGAATTGCAGGGATGCGAGCAGGTGGGTACGGATGCAAGGTTGCGAAACTATGGAACACGAATGAGTAGGAAATATGGTTGTGAGAGAAAGACGTCCACGATCTTAGAAAAGAAGCAGTCAATTCGCCACAGAAATCGGATCGATCCAGGAAACTCGTGCCACGTCACTATGCGCATGTGCTTCTGATCGATGCGAAAAGGATGGATACGAAACCATGGATTCGAACTCAGCAGCATACGAAAATCACAAACTTGCATCGATCATATCTCACAAACCACACGTTCAAATGCAACGAAATTTTCATAGGAGCTTACGTACACGCCAAAGAACATTCCTGCCAAGTTTCAGCTCAATTGGATCATTTTCTGATCGATACGAAATTGATTCGTATCGATCACATATCGAGTTGAAACTTGGCGGGGTCGGTCGCGTGGGCCCACTCACGTGGCAGAAGAAGTCTTCCGAAGTTTGAGCGCGATATCAGCCTCCTACACCTATAAATAGCCCCCTGAAGCTTATGGAAAAGGGATATTTTGGCGATTCGACTTCCAGATTCTGCTGGATTCAATTCTACATCTTACCATCACCGTTGTAATCAAACTTCAAAGCTATAATCTACTGTAGTCTGCTGTAATAGATTGAAATCTTCAAGTGAATCAATAAAGTCCTAAACTTCAAAGTGGACGTAGGCCAGATCGCCGAACCACTATAAATTCTGTGTTGTTTACTGTTTTTCTCTGAATTTTCTGAGTGATCTCCGTACGTGTTATTTATCTGAAATATGTAATTGTGAATTATCAACTATCGGGTGTTTGTGACCAATTTTGACGCAAACAGTAGTTATTACAATTACTACATTCACTCATGCTGTTTTTTCCAAAAATTGTTTCATTGGTTATACATATTAGTTTAAAAAACCTTACACGGTGCTTATGTACCAAAGTTCTTTTATTTTTTTAATAGTTATGTTTTCAACAGCACCTACGAACAATGATATAAAATCGACTGTACGGTTCAGATGGAATGGAAAGCACTGATTCTTTCTACTTATGAAATGTGCATTGTGTTATCGAAAATTGCATAATATATCTTACTGGGTTCTGTGTTGAATGACGACTGACTTATGGCTAACAGCGGAGTAATTCTTCTACCATGTCTGCCCATATGTTGTAAACAAATCTAGTTTTTTTCCCCTCATAAATTGAAGGCTTTAAAATAAACAATAAAACAACATTTTCTACACTATGTCCCGAAAGAATATCCTGATTAATGTATTTACTGAGCAATGAATTTGGACTTATAACCTGCATGCAATTCGTTTGAAATAAATAAAATTTTGGGTTCTGCGCGTATTTGACTATTTTTAAAAAAATAGGGTCTTCCATTATTGCTGCTTATTAATATAAACCACAGGTAACATCATTTGCTGAAAGATGTACGCTTCTATATTTAACCTGCCTGCTCTAACGGTGATTGGACAACCTGACTAAAGCTATGTTACCAGATATAGTAATTCCCTAATTTCTGATTTGCAGCTGACTTTCAAGTAATAATACAGTTTTGAATCATACTCTGTCCGGAATTGTAACTGAACACAGTTCTCTCCTCACTTGCAGACAATCTACAGTTAATGCATTTGTACTGATACAAATGTTGGGCTACTGATTTCAGGGTTTACAGTAACTGGTGAATAATATTGTGGAAGGTCAACCATACACAGAAGCACGATACTTCGACATGCCGTGTTCATAAGAAGTTCTCGATAACTCCTATATAAATTTACCCGAGGTATGGAGGATTGGATCAGCGGACGGCTTTACTATACCCTTCTCAGGAGTTTACCGGTCCACCGGGTTCTCCTGGGTATTTTAAAAAAAAAGTTCTCGTTAACTCAATTTCTGCTTTATTTTCCTTTGTTTCTAATGAAACATGTACCATGTTTGTCTACCTGTACAAATTATGAATACGTTGTAAATTGTAACTGTTAGTTCGTTGTGTTGTTCAGACACCGCACATAGACCTTGCTTCTTTTGAACGAATATTGAACCGCATGGCACTTTAAATACAACTGTGTATGTCTGTTATTATCTCTGTGCACAGTATATGTAATCAGTCCATCGTCATTTACCTTTGTCATTTACCTTTCGTAAGTTCTGCACATATATGTGTTGGAAATAAATAATCTTCGGCTGAGTCGTATACTTGGTCCCTATCTTGAAAACGTTTCGGCGTTCTGCTCAGTGTTGCGAAGCAGTCTAACTAACGTTGCCGCCTCTAGGATAAAACAGATCTTCTTTCTGATTCGATATTGATTCGCTTGCACAGACGAAACCGATTCAGTTGCACTCAAAAAACGAATGCTCGTCTTATGATTTCAAGAATGTCGTGAAGAAGAAATTTTACCGTTAAATAAAATATCGGTCAGAAAACGTAGAACAAATATCGTTCAAAAATATACGTGCTACGCCAGCCCAAGCCCAATCAAGTTGGTCGGTCGGTCCTCATGCGCATGTCATGCATGTGCTTCCTTCTCAACACAAAATTGACATTTGGATGTTTAAAAGCCCAACATAGAAGCTAAGAAACTCATACGTATATGAGCATGTTTCAATAATTCCTATGGTGTGGGACTCAAGCAGTAAATGCCCTTATTTCAAGAGTAGCATATTTATTTTGAAACAATTTCCAACAATATGTGTACTGTTTCTGGTCATGTATTTGTTAGACATGTTTACACGTTAGCCATTGGTAAAGCCGCTTGCAAATGATGATGGATGTAATTTGATGTTTCCTGTGTAAGTTGATTTGTTTCATCAACTTGATTCTTTCTGTTCACATGCTTTATCGAGTCCTCCGTACCAAAAAAATACGATTACATTGATAACTAGTCGCAAATTTTTGCAAGTAATGGATGTTTAACTTTCATTGCTGCTGTTTCCAGGGTTAAGAAGTTTTGGCTTCAAACGAAAAGGTGATTGGTTAGATACTGTAGCTTCCCCTCAGGATCATGACTGATGAAATTTTACTTCAGGTAGCCCAGGTTAATGGTACATTTATCTTACATTGATTTTGTGGGTTGCTATATTATACAATGTGCTGGCATTCTCAGGATCATGAGTAGGCATATGCATAAATAAAAATTGATTTGTTTGGTGGTACTTTACATTATAAGCTCCGCATTATTCTCCCGATAGTTTTAATCAAGACTATGAGCTATATGTTCAATTGCTGAGTATTGAAATGATCTCGAGTTGATCAAGTTAACATAGGTTTATGAGAGAACTAATTGAATTGCTGAGTATTGAAATGATTTCGAGTTGATCAAGTTAACATAGGTTTATGAGAGAACTAATTGACGGCGGTACGCATAAATCCATGCCCACATTATCTGCGAAGTAGTGACCAATCGGTAAATTTAAAGTTTTTTATATTTCGAGCCAGATGCATTAACATACCAACTTATCAATATACGTTTTTACATTATTGTTAGTATGGCATTTCTGGGTCGTGTAGTTTGAAAGGCGATTGGCTAATAACTGCATTCTCATCATATCAAATTTAGCTTATACTTACATGCACACACAAACAGACACATACAAATAGACACACCCTAAAAGCAGTTACCTAAATTGGTGAAGTTTTTTTTAAACTGCATAAACTACACTGGCATGGGTTGCTTTACCATTGATTGCATTCAATTTTATTTTGCTGAAATTTATTTGCCTTTAAAGTTAAGGGTTTTAGTATTTTCTGTGAATATCATTGTCAATACTGTAAGATCGTTAATTTTAGTTTTTTTTTCTTCTATTGTTCTATGTATTCTCTTTCGGCTATAGCTTGGCTTCAGCATTACTTTTTTAAAGCTTAATTGCAGTTTTATTGATAGTTAAAAAATTCCAAAACATATCATTAAACATACATGCACGACACATTATCTGAGTAGCATTGATCAGGCTAAATGTTAGTATATGATAGACTAATGCTTGCTACCCATCATTTCCATTTGAGCTATCAAGAGAATAAGTCATTTATACCCAAAAAAAAGAAAAAAAGAAAAAGAAAAAAAGAAAAAGAAAAAAGAAGAAGGTAAGTACAGAACTGAGTTGCGCATATCTTGACTGGAGCGGACTGTAAGCTGCTGTTATTGTCCACTAGGTGCTTAAATTAATGCAAAAGCTTTGTACTTCATATTTTTGGCCTACGGCTCAGGGTAGATGAACATCTAATCGTTCTCTTAATTTCAAAGCAAAATCTGTGTAGCTGCAGCTTGGAGCTTGATGTCACTGGTTTAGTCCGTTAATTGAACACAATCCATTATTATGAATCTGTGCTAAAACTGAAGACTTAAACAAAACAATACTCTGCATTGAGTGTAGCTAGCCTGTAGTTGTTCCAGTTGTGCATGATTTTCCGCTTTTAATATACCTTTGCATCATCAAATAATTCATGGACCATGAAGCATAAACTGAATCATTGAAGCATGCACAATATAACAGTTTGTGGCATAAGGTATAAAAATTATTGTGTTCCGAATGACTTGGCTCACTGTGGTACAGAGGGTTTATTCAAGTTTTGTTACTTTTATGAATTGATAACTAAGATGAAAGCTCCATACCCTCATGATCTTCAGCAACAGTATGTAATGCATGTGGTACATCGCCTTGTGCACCAAGAAATTCCATTTTGAACTTCCTTTCTGTTGTACTCAACCACTTCTATCATATGTTATAACCGTGATGTCTGTTTAACATGTCAACTTATTTCTAATTTTCGGTCTGCACTTCATAACCTACGGTTTTTGCGTGTTTATGAACAATGTTTTGAAAGTTAAATAATCAATTTTGAATTTTTTTAATAGTTAATTGGAATTATAAATTAAATAATTACTTAATAGTTAATTAATTAAATTATATAGTATATATGTATGTGTGTGTATATATATTAACATATATTACATTATCTTAAAGTGCTTAAAGTGATATATGTACATATAATTTCCAAAATTAGTTATATTAAAATGGTTTTAATTAAATTAATTAATTAAATGTTAATTAGTAAATAATATAATACACACATATTACACTACAAGAACGGCATCAGATAGCGACGGCTTTTAGCCGTCGCCGGCCGTCGCAAGCCGTCGCCAGCTGACACTAAAAGCCGTCGCTATTTATCTTGTCGCCCAACAGAATCGCGACGGCTTCGTCACATAAATAGCGACGGCTCGCGACTGCAAATGTGCCACGTGGAAAATTTTCAACGTTTAAATGGATGTCGCAAGCCGCCGCTAATCTGTGCAACATGACCGTGGCCAGCCGTCGCTAGCCTGTGCAAAATGGCCGTCGCCAGACGTTGCTAGCCGTCGCTATACTGAAGAAAATTCTGTGCACTTGCACAACCCATATACACTTCAAACAATAACTATCAAATACCATCATCACAACCACTATACACTATATTCATCAACTATAACCATCATATATCCATCATATAACATCACTATACATTCAAACAATATAAAATCCAACAAAACCAAACATAGTTTCCGAACCAATATAAGTCATCAGAATATGTACATAGTTTCCCAACCAAAATGTGTACATAGTTTTCCAACCATAACTACAAACTGTTAACCCAAACAAACCGTTAACACAACTAGAAGTCATCAAAATATGTACATAATATCCCTAAATATATATACACCAAACCAACCAAAATGTGTATATACCAAACTGTAACATGAGCAAACAAGCATACCTACTCCTCACCATTGCTGCCATCCTCTCCAGGCATCCTTCCATGCTGTTGGAAATAAGCTGCAATCCGCTCATCCAGCTATTGCTCGAAGAAACTCTTCCTGCAATCATTTATTTCATCCACTGTTTTCTTCAACTGAGCAATCTCCTCTTCTTGCTGGGACCTCCTGTATGCACTCTGCATTCTCATCGCTTGTAAAATAGTTCATAATTATTTATATATTAGTATATATATATATAATATTATTAAAATTATTTAACTATTCATATGCATGTGTAAATTATATATTAGTACATGTCAAAATTTACCTCCAGATTTCCATAGCTATACCGTCGATTGGTCCGAGAAGGCGGGTCAATAATAGCATCCCAGAAAGTGTTCTCCTCCTCTAGCGTAAGTTCTTCCCGACCAGTGGACTGTGCTACCCGAGCCCGCTCAGCTTCGTACCTCTCCTGCGATTACAAACAATTGTTTTACACGATAAAAACCGAATTTCAAGTTTTTGAAAATAAAATAAGACAAAATATTGTTATTAACAATAAATTAGTTTACCATTACGGATTGGGATTTGTCATCCGTCCACTCGTACGAAACATTGCCTTCTTCATCAATCCTCTCCACGGCATGCGTCACCTTGAACAACTCGGCCATAGTGGGCTCGCGGTTGTATCTCGCGGCCTGAAAATATATAAATATTATTGCTAATCTGATTATAAAATATTTTAATAAAATGTAAACACGGTTTATAAATTTAATTACCAGCTCTCTCTTATGCTCCTGGAAGGATTTGGAGCCACCACGGTGCAATGCAGGATTTTTATTCCTGTTAGCCCGGTTCCGCGCAGATAATTCCTACAAATTAAGATAAATTATCACGTATATATCTTGCGAGATTTATATTAGATTTAAATAACAAAGCAAACATATATTACTTACTTTTGCTGCCGGACTGTCCCAAAGTCGAAGAAACTCAGCCCATACACCGTCACCCATCCAGTTCGGCTTTTTGCCTGAATTCTTAGCCTTGGACAATGTATCCCTGTAATTTTTCCTCATTCGCTTGTTCCAGTGATTTAAAAAAACGTCCATGTCGTCAGGGTCAACGCGGACTGCAGCATGTAAATTAAAATTATTTTAAGTTATATAGATTATATTAATTTACAACTGAAATTCAAACTACTACTTACAAGTAAATCGGTCTGTATTGCGTTCTTGACATGAAAGGGGATGTCGTCACAGCGAGGCCAACAACCATCCATCCGGCTCTGAAAAGCCTTCCTCGAAACCTATAGAATATAATCTGATGGCTCCACCTCGAAGCCCCTGCAAAAGTTATGATATACATGTTTAGTGGATTTTAAAACTTATATTTTAAATAAAATTGATACTTACCTGTCACTTTTAGGAACGACTTCTGCCATCGGACGTAAGTCCGGTGCAGTGCCACTACCACCTGCATCGGGAGATGGTGATGGCGTGCCTGTCATACTTCGTCTCCTGCCAGACATATCTACTATAGAAAAACAATATCATCACAGAACAATTATAGAAATTCACTACTACATAGCATGTTTCAATCACTTTCACAGAAACAATTATAAAAATTTACTAGTACAAAACATGGATAAAAATTAACTAAATGATCATCACAGAACAATAACAGAAATTCACTACTACATAGCATGTTTCAATCACTTTCACAGAACAATTATAAAAATTTACTAGTACAAAACATGGATAAAAATTAACTAAATGATCATCACAGAACAATTAAGAAATTTACTATTACATAGCATGTTTCAATCATTATCACATAACAATTATATCAATAACGATCGGTCTTCATCGTTTTCTGATTCAGACTCAGTCTCGTATTCTATCTCATTTTCTTCGGTACTTTCGAATGCATCAAATAAGACGTTTGATTCATCATTCAAAGGCCCTACATCAATATCATCAGTTATTATTATTTTTGTATTTGGTTCAAGAACGGCTTGATATGCTGCTTCATATGGAATATTATTTCCATCAAACGTAAACCTTTGTTTTGTTTTGAAAACAGCAGACCAATCCGCTTTATCTCTTTTCAAAGATGGATATGGAGCAAAATAAACTTGTAACGCTTGCTTGGTTAATACAAAAGGATCGTACTTATAGTAGTGTGATGTATGCCTTATTTCAATAAGTTTATACTCTTTATGCACGTTGACTCCGAAACCAGGAACGTTATTGAACCAATTGCACTTAAATGAAAAAACCTTTTCTAAAGGTTCAACATAATATGTCAAACTCTAGAATCTGGGTTAAGACGCCGTAAAAATCTTTTAAATGCTCATCTGGATCATGGCTGCCTTTGACAAATACCCCGCTATTATATGTTAATTTTTCAGCCCCGTAATCTTTCGTGTTGAACTTAAACCCGTTGACGAAGAATATTGGATAAGTCTTCACATTTCTTTTCGGTCCAATCGCAAGATGTCTTAAGCCTTTATCAACGACACAGTTTCTTGGCTCATAAACATAGTTCAAAAACCATTTGGCAATTTCTTTACTGAGATCGCCAGATGGATACTGTGATTCGTAAATACTGCATATATGTAATATGTGTTATAATGTACGTACAAGTAAATTACAAGTGAATTAATTATTACCTGACAAATGGTGCGACTTCGACACAATTTAAAAGAACATACGTGTGTGCTACATGGTGGTCTCTATCATCCAACCATATTTCCACACATTTTCCACCAAGTCTACCATGTTGTCTAAAAACGGATAACATTGTTTGAGAAGAATTTTGTTCAACGACTTCCTCATTTCGAGGAACAGTTACAAACGATAAGTTCACATCGTCCTTGAAATAGTGAGAGAAAAAAATGAGGCTTCTTCTTCAAGATACGATTTGCATATCGAACCCTCAACTCGGGCTTTTTGTCGAATCTTCTTCTTCAGATGATTCAAGTACCTATTAAGATATTTATTACATATTTAGATACACAAATTTGAATTTGAAATTGACATGAACATTGCACATGTTAATTTACCTCTCAAATGGATACATCCATCCATATTGCACAGGACCTCGAAGAAGTGCTTCGGATGGAAGATGAATAGGTAAATGCTCCATTACGTTAGAGAAACCAGACGGAAGTATTTTCTCCAATTTGCATAGCAATATGAGTATTTCTACTTCAAGTTTACGTATACGATCCACATTTGATGTTGTCGAACAAAGCTGTTTATAAAACAAACATAACTCTGTTATAACGTTCCATACTTTTACGGGCAGTAGTTCTTTGAAAGCCACGGGTAGTAAATATTCCATCATGATATGACAATCGTGACTTTTCATCCCACTCAGTTTACTATTTTTGAAGTCAACACATCTACGAAGATTGGGAGAAATCCCATCGGGAAATCTTAATTCTTCCACCCACTTTAGCACGAGTTTTACTTGCTTATTGTCTAGCTCATAGCATGCTTTCGGTTTTTTATTGTCATTAGGCTTCATATGAAGTTCCGGGCGCTTACAATAGTTTGCTATATCAAGCCTTGAATTCAAATCGTTCTTGGTTTTGCCCTTTACATTCAAAATTGTATTAAACAGATTATCAAACACGTTCTTTTCGTTGTGCATCACGTCAATATTATGTCGGAGTAAGAGATCTTTCCAATATGATAACTCCCAAAATGTACTTTTTTTGCACCAATTATGAATGTCTGACTTTCCTGGGATTTCAGTCTGGACTCTAGTTTCATGTATCTTTGGATAGTCCCTTACACTTTCGTATATTTCCTCGCCTGACCAAACCTTGGGTGGTTTCAGATTCTCTTCTCTGTTAGCTATGAAAATTTTACTATCTCTTCTAAAAGTATGATTGGGATGAAGAAAACACCGATGACAATCAAACCACGAAACTTTCTTCCCATATCGTAACGAAAATGCTCGTGTTTCTTCCATACAATAAGGGCATGCTAGACGACCGGCCGTACCCCAACCAGAAGGCATCCCGTATGCAGGAAAATCATTAGTATTCCATAAAAAAGAAGTGAATAACCAATTTTTTTTTGTTGATACATCGTAAGTTTCGACTCCTTCATTCCACATTTTCTTCAACTATTCGATCAATGGTTGTAAATAAACATCAATTCCTTGGGTTGGATCATGAGGGCCGGGAACGACAGTGGTGAGAAACATATATGGTGTCTTCATACACATCCATGGAGGTAAATTATACGGAGTAACGATAATTGGTCAGGATGAATATTTACTACCAAACTGTGAAAATGGTGAAATTCATCCGTACATAAACCAAGTCTGACATTACAGCTTTTCGAGCAAATGCAGGATAAGTCTTATCGAAATATTTCCATGCTTTTCCGTTGGATGGATGTATCAAAGTTCCTTCTTCCGCTGTTCTCACACTATGCCATCACATATGACAGGCCGTAGCAGAAGATGCATATAATCTTTGAAGTCTGGGAGTGATGGGTAAATAATGCATTCTCTTGTATGGGACTTCTTTCCCTTTCTTCTTTCTTGGTTTGTATCTTTCTTCGTTACATATTTTGCATTTTCTGATGTCAACGTCGTCTTTCCAATACAACATGCAACCTTTCACACATGCATCTATCTTCTCGTGCGGTAGACCGAAAGCGGACATCAATTTTTTTACTTTATAATGACTATCGCACATCAGATTATTGGGTGACATGTGTCGTTTTGTAGCTCGTACAACTGCTGTAAATGCAGCTTCCGTAAGGTTGAATTTTGATTTCATAGTTATGTATTCGGCGGTTACTGAAAGTTCGATTCCGCTTTTACATCCGTCCCACAACGGCCTCTTAGCAGAATCCAACAAAGCGTATATTTTTTTAGCTCCCGCAGTCGGTTCTTCGTCGACATTTTCGTCTTCATCGACAGCTTCAGTTGTAGGAAACATTGATCGTGCTGCATCATCCACCATATTTTCTATCGGATTCGTCATCATATTACCGTCCTCTAACACTTCAGCATTAGGTGTAGGTTCAACAAGTTCTCCATGACGATCCCAGAAATAATAATCAGGCATGAAACCATATTGATACAAATGTACTTCAACTATATCTGGTTTCCAATGCTTCAAATGTTGGCACTAACTACACGGGCAACGAATTTCTGTGTTGTTTCGGTTATTAGATTTAGCAAATCTAATAAATTCGTGTACACTATTGTAGAAATGTTGCTTTATTGATCCCTTCTTTTCAGTTCTGACTTCATACATCCAAGTACGGTCGAGAAAATAATTGAACATTTTTCCTGATTTGAAAATGTATGTTAGACAATTTAAATCATTAATTTTCAACCATTCTCCATTGTAAACAGTTCATCGTTGCAGAAAAATCAAAATGAAAATTTCACTTTATTTTTTGTTATTTTTTGGTATTTTGGTTTTTACTTTGGTGGTCAGTCATCCTACTTCCCATTACAAACAGAATAATGTAATTAAATTTTATAAATCATTTCAGATTAAACGGTTCAAAAAAATTTTGGCAGCACTTCCCTTCTGTTCCCTGTATCGTACACAAAAGCGTGTACACAGGGAACGTAAAGGAAGTGCTGTCAAAATTTTGTAACCGTTTAAAATAAAATTAATTATAATATGTAATTACTTTATTGTGTTTGTAACTTTTCCAATACAGGGACAAATCCGACAAATATTGTATCAGATGAATATAAATGTCCGTTCCGTTACAAAACGAACATCCATATAACGATCATATACAACACTTGTTAGACGGGGCCAAACCCAATCTAAGGGATAAAAAAATTTCTTTAAATTTTATCAAATATTGTTGTTCTTTTCAAATTTTGACAATGTTTCAACTATTTAAATTTTATCAAATATTGTTGTTGTTTTCAAATTTTTGTATTTAAATTTTAGTTCAACATTCAATTAACAATTTTAGTTCAATATTCATTTCTTTATTTTTTTACGACAAAGATTTTAGCGGAATATTTGTTGTTGTTATATTCATTTCTTAAGTTCTTTACAAAATCGATTTTAGTACAATATCAGTTGTTTTTAAAGTCATTTCCTTTTTTTTTAAATTACATATTTGCAGAATTTTTAATGTTCTCATATTCATTTTTTAATTTTTTGTATAAACTTTATTTTTGTACAATATATACAACCTTTTGCATTTTGGCCGTCGCTAGCCATCGCTAAAATTATTAAAATGACCGTCGCTAGCCGTCGCTCAATCAACAAGATAAATAGAAGAATTATCAACGAAGATAATTAGAAAACAACAAAATCTAATTATCAAATAGATAATTAGAAAACAATAAAAATCTAATTATTAAATAAAAATTTGTCAATTTAAATTCACTTAACAAATTAAATTTGTAATTTATCAATTTCATAAACTATGAAATACTTTCATGTAAATTTATCAATAACCAAGTTAATCATTAATATACACTAATTTTTCACCTAACACAACTAACCATGTTAATCGCCAACACTAATTATCTACATCAACCATTTATTCAACTTCATGATAAACTAATTAATCTAATACCTAATTTAACTTCATGATAATAAACTAATTAATCTACCAAATCAACATACAACACTACTAATACCTAATTTATCAACATTACTAATACCTAATTTAACAACAAATCCTAATTTAACAACAAATCCTAATTTAATTAGGGTTTAAACTAAACCTAAAAAACATCAAATTTACATTCAAAATAGAGATTAGAAGCATACCTAGGCAAATTTGGGTGATTTGGAGGCGGCGGAAGGCGGGTCGTCGGCTGCGGTGACGGGGGGCGGCGGATTGGGGGAAGGAGGGTTTGATTGTGGTGGGAAAGTAATGAAATTCTGTTCGCGGGAAGGAGATCTGTATATTGCGTTTAGCGACGGCCGCATTTTTTAGCCGTCGTCAGCCGTCGCAAAGGCCCGTCGCTAAACGAAGCCTTTCTAGCAGTGTTAAGACATATGTGTATAACTGTAAATGTGTAGTATACATTTTAAAATTTAAAATTAATAAATTAAAATTAATTAAAATGGTAGTTAATTAATTAATTAAGATTTAATTAATTAAATTATACATAAGACTATTATATAAGTTAATTAAAATTATAAATTGCTATACAAGAATTAAACTTATATAATATAAATGTATCATAAAAGGTGGAACTATAAGGAATCCAAATTAGATTTAAGGTATAAATACATACGTATAATATGTGTATTGTAATGTCAGATGTGTCTGCCACTTGAATAACGAGGGTCATTAGTCAATATCACTAATATAATTATATTAAAGATTATAAATATTTAAAATAAGTGTTATCATGTATTATTTATATATTAATAAATTACTTGCATACTCTTTAGTTGTTAAGTTTTCTTTAAGCTAGAGATGTTATGTGCGGTACTATTAATATATAAAATAGACAAGGTAAGATACATGCACATATTTGTTGAGCTTCCCTTAACGTATGTGTATTATACTTAGGCCGTCGCGAAATGGTAGGTACGAATGAATAGCCTCTCTTCATTTATTGAGCTTTCCTCATGGTAAAGATGAAACTAGGACAAAGGCCACATGGTTAGGAGTTGTATGACACAACTGATAAGGCATTATCTATCGCATGCAGACTTGTGATTTGTTGAGCTTACCTCAAGGTAAGAATTCCAAGGCATGCGAGTCCAAACACCCACTAGTGAAATCCAAAGATTTATGTGTTCCTTCTTAGGGTTTTGAGAAACATAAAATTCTAGTGGGAGCCGGATTAGAATAATAAAATGGTAACATTGAACCTTTCTAATATTGTAAGAACATTTGCTATATAAAAGTTAAATAATCTACATCGATAAATTTGTGCAACTAGTAAAATTGATGAAATGTTTATCAATTGAGATATACAAATAAACTGAATTAAAAATTGACAAAGAAATATAAAATATACTCACCTTAAATCTTTTGGCATGTTGTCAATTCAAGATCCATGTAAGAGCCTAACTTTACATTACTATATACATCCGAAACTTAGTCACCTATGTGTTTATTTGCCTATGACTGTTTATTAACTTTTGTGAGTTTCGAACTCTAAATGCAAAACAATAATATAGATATATGATCCATATACGATCACATATAAATATTATATGGTGAATGGTCACGATTCATAATGTACAAAACCATAATGAAATTAGTTCATTCGTAATAAGCAAGTAAATCAAAGTACGAGATCATGTATCAATATAATTAATTACAATAAGTATCCTATAGTGTTAGATATAACATTAAACCAAGGGATACAAAGTGGATCTAAAAATGTGATCAGCAAAATGTAAGTTTGATAAGTATATGTAAAGTGCAACTTATTTGATATTCTTAAATGTTAAAGATAACCAAATGTACCAAATGTACCTTTTGTAAAAAGTTTGTTAGAGTCTTATAGTGAGGGTTTTCTTTTGAATGGTTCGGCCATTTGGAAAGAAAAGAAAATATACAAGTGTGGATGTAGATTAAGCATAGTTGGGATGAAAAGAACAAATTGTCACTTTTGGATCATGACGAAACACTGGAAATGAGAATTGTACAAAATAATAAGCATATCTAATATGGAGTCAGAAATATGATTTCTATTCTAAATACATTTTTATATAGAAAATTATTTTCTATGAGATTAATTTCTTTGAGTTTAAAATGTTTAATTTGAAAACTATCGATGGCAAACTAGTTACATTAAACGAAATAAATAATCTATATTAAGTGCGTGAATGAAGCTTTGTTTTCCATACACTATCATAGTAAGGGCGGAAATAATGGGATCATACCACATAACACTTCTTGGCGATCACGCTAAGTTACGAAATAAACATTCCAAATATTATTTATGTAATACAAACTTTTTCAGTATTGACTGAAAACAGACATAGTTCTATTTCAATATGAATATTTTGAATATTCACTATAAAATAAAACTAAAATATTGGTATTTGTTTTCATAACAAAAGTGATGCATTGAAAAATACAGAAATATCTTAGAATTTTGCAATTATTCTATGATCGTGGAAAAATTCATAATTTTTTAGAAATAATTCTTTGACTATATGATTATGAATTATATGGTACAGGTGTATTGAACAATAAAAGGCAAAACACCCATTCAGTGAGAGCAATACAAGAGTTGGTAAATTCTTAAGACTGATATATATATATATATATATATATATGGAAGTATGCAACCGTTGCATATTTAAATATGTTATGAAATGTTAATAATTTGCATACATTGTTATGAACAGTTGATCATATATGTTATTTGAATAAAATAAGAATATTGTGATTTAAACTTGTAAAACTTAGTGACATCGGATATCGATAGTTACATGGGAATTACTATCATATATAAAAAGGTAAAATGATATATAATGTGTTAAAACCCTTAGTGACATCGGTTAATGACAGTAAGCTAGGATTACTGTCAGATTGGAATTTGAATATATCAAACCCCTTAGTGACACGGGTTAACGACAGTTAGTTGAGATTACTATCGCATATGCACTTATGAAAAATATATTATAAATTGATCAATGAGTGCTATACCAGATAGATTAGTATCCATCCTTTCTGGATTGACTCAGGGTAGCACGTTGAGTGTGGCATTCTTGCCCCAATGTCACTAGCTCGACAACTATTGTATGGGCATTAAGTTTTGTAGCTACAATACTTAGATGAGATGATGGATAGAGGAGAGTTTTCACGTAGTCTAGTGTAGACTAGGGAGGGTCATGTATAATATTGTAGATTGTATGGGTGCACCTACAATGCTAATTCATAGGTGGTATTCATTATCACTGTGTGTTGATTCGTCTTCTGGTATATTGAGTAATACGTGGTATTGGGTATCACTGGTTGTCAATTCAAATTTTGGTAGTTGAAAAAATTTACCATTATTATATGATGTGACATTAATAACTTATGATCAGGGTGAATCACAATTGAGTAGATTTTCAATTGTGGTCAGACAAAATAGGAACAAAACATCTACAATATGATTTATATATGATACCTACACAGAGTTTGGGTAAATGGCATATTAATATGATGATTTTGTTCTCTTCCCTTTTATTGTTTGATATTTGAGTTCAGTCATAGCCAGTTTCTAACCTGACCTAGGTTGTTGTTTATTTTAATAACCTTGGGTCAGACTGAGGTTGTATTTTAGGATGTACTTTCACGATATCATTTGTATCCTATGCTTTTGGAAAGGAATGCATATGGTCTAGATATAGTATTCTATTTCTCATATTTTTACATACCAGCTGTAGAAGATGAGGTCACTACAAGGTGAACAGTGATTTCCGACGGCAGAAAACCGTCGGCGGCCGTCGAAAGCCGTCGGCGGTCGTCGGAAAATATGGCGTAGGGGAGCAGTTTTTTCGACGGCTTCCGACACAGGGCGCCGAACATATTTCCGAAGGCTTCCGACGGCTTCCGACACAGGGCGCCGAACATATTTCCGAAGGCTTCCGACGGTTTCTGACAAGTGTCGAAATCCGTCGGAAAAAATGACCTACAGACTGTCGGAAGTCGTCGGAAGCTGTCGGAAAATGACCACCTGGAAGCTGTCGGGAGCCGTCGAAAATCCGCTGTATTTTTTATTATAACTGTTGCAATATAGCCTTCCATTCATATTTCCTATCCAAACACTATTACACCAATACTGCACAATCCAGTATACAATATTCCAACCAAATATCAAAACCCAAACTACATAAAATTCATCAAACACACAAATACATCAAATTACATCAAAATAAAATACTTAATATACATAACCATTCCAACATTCACAACAACCCCAACAACAAGTGTTCTACCATGTCATACATACACAACATAACACCAAATCATCAACATCCACATCTTCATACAACCACACAACCAAGTGTATCAAATATAATCATACAAAAATCAACAACTACCTCCACCGTCTACCAAATCATTCAAAACTAAAAAAAACATACCTGAAAAAGCAAGCAAGCAATGAATCAATCTCCTTCAGATCTAGAGCCAGCCGAGGAAGGAAAGCAGTCACCAAACTGCTGCATGTACTCTAGCAACTGTGTGGTTTGCATGGCCTGTTGGCGGTTCTGCTCCTCCAGCTAGGACACTCTAGCACGTAATACTTCTATATCTGCTAGATCGCTCTGAGCTCTATTCCGCTGACCCCGTCTCTGACTGCTGGCCTGCAATAAATATTAATTTAACTATGTGATCTCTGTAAGTGCATGTGCATATCTATGTAAGCTAGTAAGTAATATAACGTTCATATCTTCTGCCTTCTTGTGCTTTACTGGTGTGATAAAGTCATTTGGTTGGTTTTAATTCAAATTCAATATGGAGGATTTTTCAAGGTTCAAATATTTTTAAATAATGGAAAAATGAATAAAATTCAAGTTTATTGTTTTGAAAAGGTCAAAATAGCATATTTGAAGTATTTTAAGATAAAATTGTATAATCCAACATAGAATTATGACTTAAATATCAAATTAGCAGTAAAATAAATTATTTACCACTTGATTGCCAAATCCGTATCGTCTGCCATGCTCTGCTGGATCCATAACGGACTCAAAAATAGCGTCCTCCTCATCAGTCGTCAGCTGATCTCGACCCGTATCAGCAAGGAATTTCTGGCGTTGCTCCATAAACTTTTCCTGCATTAACAAATTAATAACATCATATCTTATTTCATTATAGTTTAACAAGCAGAACAATTACTAATACTGCATAAAATGAAATATGCTTACATGGCTCTTGCTGGATTTATCGTCCTGCCATGTATACGAAACAGTCCCGTTTGGATTTACATGCTCAACAGCATGCGTACGAGTGAACATGTCCATATAGCCCACGGGATCATGCCTCTCAGCTTTTTGAAGTTGATTTTTACATACAATTATTATACATTTAAAATTATATAGCATAAACTATTTACAATTATCATTCAGTGAATTTACCAACTCATGCCGATACCGCTGAAATGACTTAGATCCTCCGCGATGAGTGACAAGATTTTTATTTCTGTTTGCAGAGTTTCTATCTGAATCTGCCTGTACATTCAAAATTTGATACATTATCTTTCGATCATGTCAAATTAATAATTCAAAAAAATTTAGTATACTTGCCTTCGCCTCGTCCGTCTCCTAGTATCTCAACCAAGCTTGCCATACGCTCTCCCCCATCCACCGTGGTTTCTTACCAGATTTCTTAATCTCGGATATCGAGTCCCTATAGTTCTTACGCATCTTCTTCATCCAGTATCCTCATGCCAGCAGCATATCGTCTGTCTGGATGTCTATCTCAGCCTGTGTTTCACGAGAAAAAGCAAAAAAAAGATTACACTGTAAATGATAAACCGTAGAAAAACGATTTAAAAATGGAAAAGAGAAAAATATACATACTAGGACATCCTGCCATATACACTTTATGATATGAGGAGGGATGTTATCCCACTTCGGCCAGCAGGCACTCATCCTACTGCGATAAGAAGCTCTAAAGACATCCAGCACAACCTTCGAGGGAAGTAGGTCGAACCCCCTGTTTTTAAATACGATACAGATAAGTACGTACGCATATCATATAAAAAATAAGATGCTGAATAAAATTTAATTCTTAACCCTCTGCTCTAGGAACTAAAGAAACTACTGGACGTTGTGACTCTTGCGATGGGCCACTGCCATCGCCTCTTGATGATCGGGAAAAGCTCATACCTCTATATGACATTATGATAAACCTGTTACATATATACACATCATTATATAAGAGAATAATAACATGATAATGAAATATATTTCATATGTAAATGACATCAACGGTATAAATTGCTTAATTAATGACTGAAATAGAAATAGAAATGGAAGTGTGTTATACCTGACTCATAATGGGTGTGCTGTTCCAACGATAACCAGATTTCATTGCATTTTTAATAAAAATTGCTAAATAAATGACAAATGGAAATGACATAAAACATGTAAACAATGGTAAACAGATTTGGTTTCATAGTCACATCAATTTCATAATACATCAAGAATTCAACATAGTTACATCAATTGCAAAAAAATCAGATTCAAATTTATACCAGTCATCATCGTCTTCTGATTCAGATTCGGTCTCGTTTTCTACGATTTTTTCCTTTGCACCGTCAAACGCTTCTACCAAAACATTTGATTCATCGATCAAAGGATCAAAATCTGTATGATCGTCTGTAATTATTATTTCGTTATTTTGCTCAAGATCAACCTGATAAGCTTGTTCGTCCGGATATTCTTTCCATCAAATGTGAATCTGGCATTTGTTTTAAAAATTGCAGATCAATCTGCTTTACCTCTTTTTAGAGACGGATAAGGAGCGTAATAAACTTGCAATGGTTGTTTGGCTAGTACAAAAGGATCATACTGGTGATAGTGCGATGTATGCTTTATTTCGATAAGAATATAATCCTTATGCACATTAATTCCAGAACCTGGAACAGTGCTAAACCAATTGCATCTAAACAGAAACACCTCCTCCGCGGGTCGTGAGAAATATGTCAGTTGCAAAATTTGTGTTAGAACGCTATAAAAATAGTTTAAGTGATTTTCTGGATCGTCACTACCTTTAACAAATACACTAGTATTATTTGTTAATTTTTCTGCACCGTATTCTTTGGTATTAAATTTATATCCATTGATGAAATATATTGGATATGTCTTGACCACTCTTTTTGGTCCCATCGCAAGATGTTTCAACCCTTCGTCAACAACACTATTTCTCGGCTCATAAACGTAATTTGAAAACCAACCGGAAAATTCTTTACTGAGATCTCCGTTCGGATGTTTACGTTCATAAACATTGTTTATATAAACAAATTATTACACTAGGTTATACACGCGCATGTATTATAGAAAAGAATAAAACACAGATTATTATTTCAGATTACCTAACAAACGGTGCAACCTCTGTACAATTTAGAAGAATATATGTGTGTGCTACATGAAGATCTCTATCATCTAGCCATATTTCTACACATTTTCGAGAAGGCCGACCATGTTGTCTAAAAATAGATAACATTGCTTGAGAGGACTCTTGTTCGTCGCCTTCATCATTACGAGGAATACTTTCAGATGAAATATTCACATGGTCACTGAAATAGTGAGAGAAAAAGAATGAAGCTTCTTCTTCGATGAAAGATTTACATATCGAACCTTCAACTCGTGTTTTTTGCCTCACTTTTTTCTTCAGATGATTCAAATATCTATGCAAAATTAATTTATATTAACTTCATCTTTCAAATGCAATTAAATTACGTGATAACATATTACATACCTCTCAAATGGATACATCCATCCATATTGGACAGGACCTAGAAGTCGCGCTTCAGATGGGAGATTAACAGGTAAATGTTCCATTACATTAAAAAAACCTGGCAGAAATATTTTCTCTAATTTGCAAATCAATATAGGAATATCCACTTCAAGTTTACGTAAACATTGCACTTTTAAAGTAGTCGAACAAAGCTCTTTGTAAAACATACAAAGCTCCGTTACAGCCTTCCAAACTTTTAACGGCAGTAGTTCTTTGAACATAACATGAAATAAATTTTCCATCATTATGTGATAGTCGTGACTTTTCATTTCGCTCAATCTACCATTTTTAAAGTCAACACATCTACGAAGATTTGATGATATCCCATCTGGAAATCTTAACCCTTCCACCAATTTTAACACAGCTTTAATTTGATTATTATCTAATTCGTAACATGCTTTGGGTTTTTTACTGTCATTTGGTTTCATACGAAGCTCAGGACGTTTGCATAATTCTTCTATATCACGTCTTGATTTCAAATCATCCTTCGTCTTCCCTTTCACATTCAAAATTGTGTTAAAAACATTATCAAGTACATTTTTCTCATTGTGCATCACATCTGCATTATGACGAAGCAGAAGATGTTTTCAATACGACAACTTCTAAAAAATAGTTTGTTTGCACCAGTTATGTACAACTGATTTGCCTTCAATTTTTGTTTGCTCTCCAGTTTCATATATTTTTGGATAGTCCCTAACAAGTTCATATATGTCTTCGCTTGACAATATCGTCGGTGGTTGTCTGGTTTCTACTCTATTAGCTAAAAAGTTTTTCTTGTCTCCTCTGAAAGGATGATTTACATGGAGAAAACATCGATGACAGTCAAACCATGAAATTTTCTTACCATGAGGTAAAGAAAACGCTCGTGTTTCATCCATGCAATATTGACATGCTAGACGACCGGCAGTACTCCATCCCGAAAGCATTGCATAGGCAGGAAAATCACTTTTAGTCCACAACAAAGAAGCAAACATACGAAATTTTTTCTTCTTGGACACATCGTATGTTTCTACACCTTCGTTCCACAGTATTTTTAACTCCTCAATCAACGGTTGTAAATATACATCGATTCGTTATGTCGGATCGTCGGGGCCAGGAACGACAACAGTAAGAAACATATATTGCGTTTTCATACACATCCATGGAGGTAAATTATACAGTGTGACGATAATGGGCCAGGATGAATATTTAGAACCAAATTAAGAAAATGGAGAAAAATCGTCCGTACATAATCCTAATCTAACATTTCGACTCTCCGCTGCAAAATTTGGACACGTTTTATCGAAATGCTTCCATGCTTCTTTATCGGCCGAATGTGTCAACGTACCCTCTCCTCCGTTGTCACGCTATGCCATCTCATATTAGATGCAGTTACAAAAGATGCATATAATCTTTGAAGTGTTGGAATTATGGGTAAGTAATGCATATGCTTGTACGGAACATCCTTCCCCTTCTTTTTTCTTGGTTTGTATCTCTCCTGGTTACAAATTTTACAATTTCTAAGGTTTGCGTCTTCTATCCAAAACAACATGCGACCTTTTAAGCATGTATCTATTTTCTGATAAGGTAAACCAAAAGTCGACATAATTTTTTAACTTCATGGTGATTTTCACACATTAGATTATCGGACGGCATATGTCTTTTTGCAGCTTGTACAACAACCGTAAACCTAGCTTTAGTGATGTTGTATTTTGCCTTCATCACAATGTATTATGCGGTTACTGACAGCCGAGTGCCGCTTTTACAACCATCCCAAATAGGTTTCTTAACAGCATCTAGTAAATCATAAAATGTTTTTGCTTCAATATTTGATTCTTCAACATTTCCGTCATCGTCGTCAGCTTCAACCATAGGAAACATTGATCATGCTGCATCTTCGACCATATTTTCTATACGGGTCGTCATAACTATTTCGTTAACGGCACTTTCAGACTCTACAGGAGTATTTGCCAAAACTTCTCCATGCCGATCCCAAACATAATACTCGTGTACGAAACCGTTTTGACACAAATGAACTTTCACAATATTTGGTGGCAAATAATTCAAATGTCTACACCTACTACACGGACAACGAATTTCTAAATCGTTTCCGTTGTTACTTAAAGAGAATTCAACAAACACGTTCATACCATTATAAAAATCTTCTTTTATTGAGCCCCTTAGCCCTTTTCTTTGGTACATCCATCTCCTCCGATCAACAAAATAATCAATTATTTTTCCTATTTGACAAAATGAGAAGTTCAAAATGTAATATTTATTTTCAAGAATACAAATTCGAAAAAGATTATTTTCATGGTTGTATAATATTTGAATTTAAAGAACTACTTCACATTTAAAAATATTTTCAAATAGGGCACATCTTATTTTTTAACATATCGACATAAAAAATTATATAAATTTTTTTCCATGGTCAGGCATCCTACTTCCCATTACAAACACAATAGGCATTTACATTTCGTATATTACTTTGTCTCAAACGATTCAATAAAATTTCGACAGCATTTCCTTTTTGTTCCCTGCATTGTACACAAATGCGTGTACATAGAAAACAAAAAAGAAAAGTTAGGCCGAAATTTTATGAATCGTTTGAGACGAAGTAGTATACAAAATGTAAATGCTTACTATGTTCATAACTTGTCCAATACAGGGACAAATCCAACAAACATTTTACCAGATGAATATAAATGGTCGTTTTTTGAAATAAACGACTATTTATATAACGATCATGTACAACACTCATCAGACGGGGCCAAAAAGTCTAAGGGACATTAGTTAATTAAATGCGCGCGTTTTACAAAAAAACAGTTTTACTAACTGTTCACATTTACAAAAATATATTTTAATTTAACACATTTATTCGATGTATTACATCAACTTAAGGCTAGTTTAACATTTTTGTCATTTTTCAATACACACAATTATAATTTAGACTCATGCATTTTTTTTTGTTTCATAAGTCAATACGTGCACAATATAATACTCCTAGCTCGTTCATTCATTTTATCTTATTCCAACTAACACAATACAATGATAGTAGCGCTACACACATATACAATCGTAGAATCAAGGCATACACAACGATTTACATATATATGAACAACCACAAGTTATACATGTTTCTCACAATTTCACGATAAAAGATGAAATAGGTATACCATGTGATGCTATAAACTGTTGTTACGCTATTGGAAACAATTGCAATTACTAATTAATCCTAATTTATTAACTTATGCAAATTTAGATTTAGGGTAAAAATTTGATTTTTGACGAAAATAAGATATTATACCTTAGATTGAGAGCAATATCAACCGTGAAGGATGCTGAAGCTCGAAATTAGAGATTGAAAACTTGGAGAAGGGAATTGGGGTTTTTTTGCAAAAAATTTCATATGTGACACTGAGGAAGAAGAAGGCTCGGCTGAGCTCTATAATTCGCGAAATTCCGACGGCTTCCGACGGCCGCCGACGGCCCATCGAAAGCCATCGGAAAACAGCCGTCGGAAGCCGTCGCCCTTTGCTGTCGGAATTAGAGCCTTTTTAAGTATTGGGTGATTTTCGACCAGATCATTGAAGACTTCAAGACAATATTGTAGTATTTGAGAGGGAGATGGTAACCATGTGCGTAGTGGTGTATATCACTTTTTGATGGTGACTATAACTTGACGATGGCATCTTTGTATGAGGATGTGATATATGTATGCATGTATGTATGTATGTATTCTGTGTATGTGTGGCTTTTTGACCACATAGATGTTGTTATTGATATTTTATTTTATGTAATCCTGCCTCTATGTTATTCAACTTTGAATACTCGTTATATTGCTTTGTATCGAGATGAGATACGTGTTTGGTGGAGATTTAATTATATGAAATCACATATTCATGTAGAGACAAGGGAGTACATACGAGAGATTGCCTCTATCATGTCCTTTACTCTATGCTTTTAGGCGTTAACTGCCCTCTGGTAGAATGGGTACTGGGTCAGGGCGTTACAAAGTGGTATTAGACCCCAGGTTTGAATAATTGGAAGATAGAAACATAAATTAGCCTTAGAGGAGTGCGACTTAGGTAGTGTACCCAAGTTTATATACCCCTTTATTTGATATATAATTAGGAAGATCAACTTTTGAATTTTGAGCGACTGTATGAATGATTATCGGGATATAATATAAGTGTAGATAGGCAATCTTTCTTATTCATTTTTGATTTTATCTATATATCTCCTCTACTTATAAAGTTCTCTTTTACTTCCCTGATATAAAAATATGGTTAGACATAGAGGTGATCGTTTTGGTGATCAGACCGGATTTCATAACGGTCAGTCTTGTGGTACTAGTAATTCTAATGTATTGGTGACCAAAGATAAATTAATGGAATTTATGAGAGGCATGCGGGATACTGCGGTAGTCAGAATACCAATTCCTGCTCCTCGCTCAAACTTTACCGGATAGTGTAGTGATTATTCTAGTCCCTATTGTAAATAGTATTTGGGAACGAAGGTCCATGGGTGTCCATACCTGACTGAGAAATTGTGAGAGAATCTTTGATGGTATGGCTCTCATAGATCTATAGAAGAGGAAGCTCGCATCTAGACAACGGAGCATTAGATTGGTACGATGCTATGATTATGGAGATTCCTGAAGAAGATTTTCATGGGAGCGATTCAAGGAAATGATTAGAGCTCATTTTGTTCTTGAAGTAGTTGAGGGAACTCTATTTAGGAAATTTATTGATCTAAAGTATGATAGCATGGCAGTATAAGATTATGTGAATCATTTCATTGCTCTATTAAAATATGGACCATTATTAATTAGTACACCCTAGAGAAGAATGAGAAGTTTGCTTGAGGAGTTAGGAAAGATCTCAGGGATAGACTTTTGGCACAACTACGTAGTCCATTAATTAGTGGATATTTTAGATACAACACTTCGTTATAAGAGCGTTTATGAAGAAGATAAAGAAGTAGGAACTCTGGATGAACAGCAAGGCGAAGGAGCGAAGCAGAAATTCTTTTATCGGAAGAAGGACTAGGAATTCAAGAAGAAGCAATTCAGGCCCAAGCTTAAATTTCAGCAAAAGAAGAAAATTGATAAATCCCAGATTATGTGTTACATTTGTGGAGTTAAGGGACACTTCGAAAATGAATGTCAGGAAGGTCAAAATAGTGATACTAGGAAATGCTTCAAATTAATGAGATTGGCCATATCATAAAGGATTGTCCGAAGCTGATTAATAATAAACAGAGGAAGCTATTTTCTATTAAATCTACAGGCTCACCGGATCAGGCGAAGGGGAAAGCAACCACAATTCTTGTAGGTATGATTACGATATCTGGTATACCTATATGAGTTCTTTTTTATATGGGCAGTTTATATTCATATATATCAAAAGAGCTAGTGGATAAATTAAATTTGGATTATACAGTGCCAGTAACATCACTTAGGGTAGTAAATACTATAGGTGGCTATACTACTTCAAGAATGAAATGCTATGATTTGATTGTTAATCTACATAGATACTCCTTTGTGTGCAATTTGCATTTTATGAGTCACTTGGGTTTTGGAATTATTTTGGTAATGGACTGGCTTGAACATTATGACGCTCGCTTGTTATGTGCTGATCAAGTTATTAATCTGAAGCATCCCGGTCGTAGAGATCATATTGCATTTTCCCTAGATGCTTTGAGAGTGTCTTGCATTTCACTTTATGATATGGAATCTCAAGGCTACGAAGTCAAGAAGAGTCCAATTGTTAGAGAATTTGCAAATATGTTTGATTCCATAGAAGGATTACTCCTCATAAAGCTGTATAATTCCAAATAGATTTAATTTTGGGTTCTCATCCCATTAGTAGACCTCCGAGTCATATGTGCCCTACCGATATGGAAGAATTGCAAACTCAATTAGAAGGACTTTAGTAGAAGAACTTTATTAGACCAAGTAGTTCGTCATGGGGAGCAGCGGTACTATTTGTATAGAAGGCGGATGGATCTCTAAGGATGTGCCTTGATTATAGGATGTTGAATGAGATGACTATTAAAAACTGTTATCTATTGTCACGGATTGATGATCTTTTCAACCAGTTGAACGAAGCGAAAATTTTCTCACAACTCGATGCAGCTATAGGTTTTCATCAATTACGGGTAGCTGATGATAGTAATCCTCTTACAACATTCAAAAATAGATATGAATCCTATAAGTATCTAGTTATGCCTTTCGGTTTGAAAAATACATCTGCTTATTTCATTGACTTGATGAATCGAGTTTCCCGTAGTTATCTGGATAAATTTTTATTAGAATTCTTGATGATATCTTGGTCTAATCAAAGACCAAGGAGGAGCATGCATAACATCTAAGAATTTTCCAAGAAACTTTGAGATCGCATCAACCTAAAGCTAGATTCACAAAATGTCACTTTTGGAAAAAAGAAGTGAAATTTCTTAGACATATTGTCTCCGATAAAGGTATTTCTATTGATCTGACAAAGATCGAAGCTATTTAGAAGTGGAAGAGACCAAAGTCAGTTACAGAGGTTCTTAGTTTCTTGGGATTGGTTGGAAATTATAGATATTTTATTCAAGACTTTTCAAAAATTTCAACTCCACTGACCCATTTGATGAAGAAATGAGTAAAATATAACTAGTCAGGGAGGTGTGAAACAAAATTTCAAAAGCTAAAAGAATTATTATCTCATGCACCTATTCTGATAGTGCCTGATTGTAATGAAGATCTAGTAGTATATATAGACGCTTATGGGACAAGTCTTGCAGCTGTGTTGATGCAACACGGTAGGGTCGTAGCATACGCATTAAGACAGTTAAGACAAAATGAAATCAGATATGCTACTCATGATCTACAGCTAGAAGCAGTAGTATTTTCTTTGAAATTATGGAGACATTATGTGTTAGGAGAGCGATTCGTCCTCTATACTGATCATGAATGCTTGAGGTACTTATTTTTTTCAAAAAGATATGAATATGCGACAGCAAAGGTAACTTGAGTTTCTATCCCCCTATGATTTTCTAATAAAATACACTCCAAGAAAAAGAAACATAGTGGTTAATGCTCTTAGTCAGAAGCAACAAGCCATGGTCTCTATGATGATCGTTGAATGAAATGATTTAGAGTGGTTAAGTTCTTGTAATGTTTATTTTAGAATGATGGATGATTCATCATCAATGTTGGCTAGTTTAGAAGTTCAACCAAGTTTAGTTGGCAGAATTTGAGCTAGTCAGAATGACGATGCTTTGCTTATTGATCGAATTCAATGGATGTAGAATAAAGAAGATAGTGATGATCTGAAGAAGTTTGATCTTGACTCGAATGGTAGCTTACGATCGAAAGGAAGGTTATGTATTCCTAACATAGCTAACCTAAGGAAGGACATTCTTGACGATTGTCATTATTCCATGTTCACTATCCATCTAGATGGAACGAAAATGTATAAAGATATGAAACGCATGTATTACTGGGAAGGTATGAAGCGTGATATAGCAAAGTATGTGAAGAAGTGCACAACAAGTCAGCCAGTGAAAGGAGAACATCAAAAAATCAGTGGATTACTTTAGCCATTAGAAGTGCCACGGTGGAAATGAGATTAGATTTCTATGGACTTTATAAATGGACTTCTACGTTCGAGACAAGGAAACGAAAGCATTTGGGTGATAATTGATCGACTCACTAAAAGTGCACATTTTATTCCTGTACGCTCGAATCGAACAGCAGAAATCTTAGCCAGATAATTTATCAAACATATTGTCACACTGTATGGGATGCCCAATAGTATAGTTAGTGATCGAGATCCACTTTTCACTGGCAATTCTGGTAGAGTTTACAGAGCGTTTTAGGAACCCAACTCAATTTCAGTACGGCCTATCATCCACAAACGGATGGAAAAACTGAACGAGTCAATAGAATTGTAGAAGTCCTTTTGAGAGCTTGCATTCTTGAATTTAATTGTTCTTGAGAAGACCATCTTCATCTAGTAGAATTCTCTTACAATAGTAGTTTCCAGTCCAACATTGGCATGGCTCCTTTTGAAGCTCTTTATGAAGGCCGTGTAGTTCTCCAGCTTGTTGGTTGAAAACCAGTGATAGACTGATACTAGGTCCAGATATAGTGCGAGAGACGATAGATAAGATCGAGTTCATCAAAGACTGTATGAAAACTACTTAGTCTAGACAAAAGAGTTATGTTGACAAGCGTAGAAAGGACATAGAATTTTAGTTGGGGATTGTGTATTTGTAAAGATATCTCCAATGAAAAGAGTAACAAGATTTAGGAAAGATGGGAAACTAGCTACAACATACATTAGACCATACACAATTGTAGAGTGCATTGGAAGCTTAGCATATCAAATTGATTTACCTACCAATCTATCAGGAGTACACAATGTGTTCCATGTGTCCAACTTAAGAAAATATGTACAAGATCCAGATATTGTTTTAGAGCCAAGACAACTTAAGGAGCTATAAATTTAGCTAAACATGACTTTCACCATCAAGCCAACATGGATTGTAGATTGAAAGGTGAGAATTAAGAAACAAAAATGTTCAACGGTCAGACAATCTCAAAGACTATACATGGGAGACAGAGGAACTGATGAGACGAATGCATCCTAATTTATTCTCTTAGCAAGGTACGATTTTAAATGTGTTTGTGTATTTTATTTAGTTTGAGTCATGGATGATTGGATGCCTTAATGTTTGTTAGTTATAAATTAACCTTATTCAGTAATTACGAGGACGTAGTTTTTATAAGGAGGAGTCTATGACAACCTAGATTTTGACGATATCTTAATTTGACATTTAAAAATATTTTTTGAATAAAAATAATTACTTTATAATGTTTGAAAATTGAAATGTAATGTTTTTTATAAGATTAAAATAATATTAGGATAAAACTTCTCGAGCGGATTTTTAAACGGATGTAAAATGTTAGTTTAAAGATGGTTCGAGTTATTGGGTGGCGTGTGTACCAATTTATTTAAGAACAAGAAGAGAGTTTGAAATTTTCCCTTTTTTCCATTAGAGCACTGTTTTCATTTTTATCCTTATCCTGTCCAAGCTTACACCCTAAGCTTCCTTCTCCTATTAAACTACCCTTTTCATCCTTATCCTAATACTTAAGCTTACACCTTAAGCCTTCTTCTCCTAAGCCTATAAATACCCAAGTCCATACCTCATTTTAATTCATTAACAAACTAAAGCAATAAATCAAATACGTCTTCATCTTTAAGGAAACCAAAGTTTCCATTTGCTTCATTATTTCAAAAGATTTAAAGTTTATGAAATGAGTAAACTTCTCCTGCCTCCAATTCTGAAAAATTAAAATTAAAGCATAAACCATATAATTGTATAGAAATCAAGGATAGCGTGTCCACTTTTGTTTTGCTCTGCTATTATTTATTCTGTTATTTTATTTTTTCAAGGGTAGGCTCTGCAACCACCACACTTTGATATTTTATTTTTGTAAGGATAGGCTCTGCCACTACCGTGATTTGTTATTTTAGTTTTATAAGGGTATGTTCTACCACCATCGCACTTAGTTATTTTATTTTTGCAAGGATGGGCTCTACCACCATCGCACTTTGTTATTTTAGTTTTGTGAGGGTAAGCTCTATCACTACACTCTGCTATTTTATTTTTGCAAGGGCGTGGTCCGCCACCACCTTATTATATTATTATTATTTTGCAAAGGAAGGCTCCGTCGTCGCCGCATACTGTTATTTTATTCTTGGAACGGTAGGCTCGGTTGCCACCGCATTCAGTTTTTTTACTTTTGCAAAGGAAGGCTCGACCACTACCGCATTCGGTTTTTTATTTTTGCAAGTTAGGCTCTACTACCACTGCATTTTGTTATTTTATTTTCGCAAAGGTAGGCTTTGCCACCATTGCATATTTAAATATGTTATGAAAGGTTAATTATTTGCATATATTATTATGAAAATTTGATCATGTATGTTATTTGAATAAAGTAAGAATATTGTGACTAAAACTTATAAACCTTGCTAACATCTGATAACGATAGTTAGGTGGAAATTACTAGGCAGGAATTACTATCATATGCAAAATGGTAAAATAATATATAATGCGGTAAACCCCTTAGTGACATTGGGTTAATGAAGGTTACGTAGGATTACTATCTAATTGGAATTTTAATATATTAAACCCCTTAGTTGTAATGTTCCTCATTTTGAGGCCTGAAACTAAGTTCTACAAATGCTATAGTCGTCCATGAAATTAATTTCGGGTGATAAAATGAGATAAGTTAATTGTATTTATAACATCAAGAGCATATGAATATGAAAATTTTCAAAACACGTTTCATTAATCACTTTCATATTCATTACATCCCATTACATAATCCCATCGATTCCACGTTCAAAGAAAATATAATAATTACAATTATAATCTAAGAGCAACATATGAAGATGTCCTCTTAGTTGATCAGAGTCTAACTACTTAACAATTATAAATCCTGTCATTACATCCATTCAACAAAGCAAAGACTTTAAACAACATATCGAAAATAAGCTCCTAATATTAGCTAGCTTGCCTCTTGCACATCTATAGAAGCCTATTCGTCTAACCTAAAATTCACTACTCCCGACCTACTTAATTGAGTACCAGAGAGTTTAAGGGGAAAAACAAAAATTTCGAGTCAGAAAAAAAGTTTGGGGTGAATAATAATATACCATCTTGAACCAAAAAATATATTTAGTGAGACCACGCCGCTAAGCGAAACATGTTTTCCCCTCACTAGTATCTTGTCCAAATATGTCGATCATAAATCATGCACCCGCATCCCTAATGGTTAAAACAAAACATAACATGATCATATACATGCATGCAATATGGATAAGTCTGACTAATCTGTCATTCTAGGGTTATGCACATCCACGGTTTACCCTTCCCAAAATAAACCATCTGTCTCAAATCATAGTTTTCCTAGAGTCACTATTAACTTAATTATTTTTGCGGGCCAACTAATAACCTATCGGGCTGACTCGGGCCAAAACTTTTAACCAGATATTCGAAAATCTCCAAATACGATTAAGAGTAAAACGAACTATCTGTCTGAATTAGAGGACCATTTGACCTTATATCATAGTTTTTCTAGGGTTACTATGAACCTACTATTTTTTGCAGGTAACCAATCAACCTTATCTGAAATCATAGTTTTCCAAGGATTGCTATTAACCTACTAGTTTTCACGGGTAACTAATCAAACCTTATCCAAAAGTATATAAACTATCGGTCTCATATGTCCTAGTGTTCCTAGGGTTACTATGGACCTACTAGTTTTCACAAGTAACTAATCAACCTATCTGGCTATTAAGTCCACGAGTCATATCTTTTTGATCAGCTTAAGGCATCTTAACACAATTGATCTACCTGATCTCCTAGATGCAATCCTACTCACTCAGGGGCTTAGTCTGACCATACTTACCACTGAAAAAACCTAACTTGTAGCTGTGATGTTAAAGTGCTTAGCGGTTCCATAGCGGTGGAGATGCAAAAAGTTATAGCGAGATAAAGCAAGGATATATCGAAAATAGCGAAGGTGAATCAAATATAAAACCATGTATTTAAAGTTTATTCATTCTCATTCTCATAATATTTGTATAGGAAAATAAATATTGTTTAATCTTATATAATAAAACCGAAGAATATCATGATTTATGCAGTTTAGAAATTGTGACTACAACAGATTTCTAACTTATTTTAGGCACTTTTGCCTTAAAATTAGATTTAATATTATTGAATTGGTTAAAAAGAAAACTAGGCAAATCGGCCTTTTCATACTAAGTTGCTAAAGCGGATGCTAAAAAGCATTGATTTAGCGGGTATAGCGGAAAATACTTGGGATTAAGGTGGATCTACGGTTCAATAAAGCATAGCAGTCGAAGAACGCTACGCGCTATAGCATGGATTTTGCAGGGCTTTAGCTGGACTTTAACTGCACAGACTGGTAGCTCTGTTCCTAAATTTGCAATGTTGGGTAATGCAGATGTGAGTATGGTAAATAATCAAACATGTAAATTTTACTACTGATATGATAAGAAGAACATAATACATCATTGTTCAAAATACGTTCAATTGACTATCAATCCTTACATAGCTTTCAAAGCATTCACTATCAAAACCGGGCTATTGAGTCTCTAAAATAAAAGAGCCTCTAAAATATGAGATAAAGAGTCTCTAAAATATGAAAGCTACATGAGGTAAAGAGCCTCTAAAATATGTGATAAAGAGTCTCTAAAATATGAGGTGTCGAGCCCCTAAAATATGAGATAAAGTGTCTCTAAAATACTTAAACAATATAAGGTAAACAACCTCTAAAATATGAGATAAAGAGTCTTTACATATAAGGCGTCGAGCCTCTATAATATGATAAAGAGTTTCTAAAATACTTAAGAAATATGAAGTAAAGAGCCTCTAAAATATGAGATAAAGAGTCTTTAAAAGATGAGGCGTTGAGCCTTTGTATAATATAAAGAGTCTTTAGAATACTTAAGAAATATAAGGTGAATAGCTTATAAAATATCAGATAACGAGTCTCTAAAATATGAGGTGTCGAACCTCTTAAATTTGAGATAAAGAGTCTCTAGATATGAAGTGTCGTACCTCTAACATATGAGGCAAAGGGTCTCTAGATATGAGGTGTCATGCCTCTAAAATATATAATAGAGAGTCTCTAGATATAAGGTGTCATACATTTAAAATATGAGATAAAGAGTCTCTAGATATAAGGTGTCATACCTCTAAAATGATAGATAAAGATTCTCTAGATATGAGGTGATATACCTTTAAAATACAAGATAAAGACTCTCTAGATAAGAGGCGTCGTACCGCTAAAATACGAGACAAAGTGTCTCTAAGTATGAGGTGTGATACCTTTAAAATATGTAATGAAATTTTTGTAAATAGTTTGAAAATTGAATTGTTTACTTTTAAAGATAATACTTTCCACCAACTCTTGCCTTTTGTCAAAATTTTATTGGATAGCAAAATTCCTTTTCATATTCTTTTAGCATTTTCTTGTGGATCACATTCTACCTTCTTAATAACTTTGCAAACCCTTATGATTAATATATTTAATTTACATTGACTTAACACTTTTCTAAAATAATAAATTCATAGAAAAACTTAACCATTAAGGAAAATTCCCCAAAAATCGCAAAAATCCAAATTGCCTTCTTTTTTTGATACAAATTTTTGGGGATAAAATATTAATTTAATAATTAAAACCCTAATTAAACACATTTTCCCCTTAAATTCATGAAATATTCATATGAACTTGTAAAATTATGAAATTAAAAACCCATCTAAAAAAAAGTTTTAGATAGAATATTCAAATTTCAAGTCAATAGACGATTATAAGGTCAGTTTTTACCTTTAAAACCCATTAGAATAATTCCATAAAAGTCCAATAAATCATTATTCAATCGAATAATGATATTATCAACCATAACATGACATATTATCACAACAATTTTGAAATTCAATCATTGATTCAAAATCAAGCATAAACAAATGAGATGGTGGACTATTATTCACCATAGATTGGACAAGAGAGATTGAGATTTGATGTAGATTAATTCCCTTAGCATTTTCCTTTGAATTCCTTAGCTTTCCTCTTTTTCTTTCCCTAGATTATAGCTAGCCGTCTTTATACTTTGTTTTGATTTAGAAAATGAAATGAGAATGAATGAGAGAAGAAGGGTTTAGGCAATGAAATAAGGAGTTATTCCCATTATGCCCCTCACATTAATTCTATTATATTTTATTTTTAAAACATTCTTATTAATTTATTACTTAAGGCACGACATAATTAGTTAACAAATCTCATTTTCCTTATTATATTACATCACATCACATTATTCTATTTAATTTATCTAATTAAATTTCCTGAATAATGTTAAACAAAGATTAGGGGTGTTACATGCTCCTCCCTTAAAGAATTTTGTCCTCAAAATTATGATAAGGAAAATAACAAGCTTATCAACCATGCAAACATGTGTAACAAACAAATAATAACAATGCTAGCATATCCTACCAGCTAAAAGTCTATATGACAAATATAGAACATACCTTTTCAAAACAACTCAGGATAAGTATCTCTAATCCTATCCTCTTTATCCGTGGTACGGTCTTTCGCATTTTCAATCCACTGGAATTTCACTAATTTGACCATAATGTTTCTTGATCTCTTCTTATCTCTTGCTACAATATGGACTAGATGTCTAATAAAAGTCATATCCAATTATAACACTAAATCTTCCAATACAGTCGGTGTGATAGTAATCCCTTGATCATGCACATACTTTCTAATATAAGAAACATGAAAAATATTATGGACTCCTGCCAAACTATTTGGTAACATTATCTGATAATTGAGTTTCCCAGTCCTTTCTATGATAGGAAACGGACCAACATATTTCAGTGCCAATTTTTCTGACTTCGCAAATCGTACCACACCCTTCATCAGTGATACTTTAACAAAAACATGGCCTCCAACTAAGAACTCTAAATCATTACGCCTCTTATTAGCTAACTATTCTACTTAGACTAAGCTTCCTTCATCCTTGCTTGGGTCAATTCAATCTTTTCTGTAGCTTCTCTCACCACATCTGGACCAAGAATCAATCTGTCCTTAGTCTCTAACCAACATGCTGGTGATTTGCACGGCCTTCCGTAAAAAGTTTCGAAAGGCTCCATTCTTATACTAGTATGATAACTATTATTATAGAAAAATTCGACCAAGTGCAAATGGTCCTACCATGACCCTCCAAATTCTAGTACACAAGCCCTTAACAAATCTTCAAGAACCTTGTTAACTCTTTCCATTTGCCCATCCGTTTGTGGATGGTAAGCGGTATTCATCTTTAGCTTCGTACCTAACACTTCTTGTAGACTCTTCCTGAATTCACTAGTGAATAAAGTATCTCCGTCGCTGACTATACTACTAGGAATCCCACGCGGTCTTACAATATTCTTCATAAACAACTTCGCCAAAGAAGGTTCCGTCCTTGTCGACTTAATAGGAATAAAGAGTGCATTCTTGGTCAGTCTATCTACCACGACCCAATACTTTCATTTCCCTCATTCGACCTTGGCAACCAGTGGTAAAATCCATAAACATAGAATTCCATTTCTAGAGAAACACTTTTAAAGGTTGAAGCAATCCACTTGGTTTTTGATGCTCGGCTTTTACTTCTGGGAAATTCAACATTGCTTCACCAATAAGCCTACATCTTTCTTCATTCCTTTCCAAAAGAAACTACTCTTAAAATCCTAATACATTTTGGTTCCTCCAAGATGAACAATAAACTTCGATCGATGACACTTTCTAAGAACTTCCTTCCTTAGATTACCAGCATCTGGAATGCATAACCATCTCTTCTTCCTCAACCATCCATTCTGGTTAAGACTAAAACCTTTTAAATCATCAATGTCAATTTCCTCTCCAAATCTACTAATCCATTCAGTTAGTAATGGATCATCTCTCTGTTTAAAAAGAAATTCTTTCGATCATTACTGGTCGAACTTCCAAACAGGATAATATTGCGATATGCCGACTAGAACTAGCCATTGAACTTAACAGCACACTACATGTAGTTAATACCTCTAAATCTTTCCATTCTGCTAACATAGCGAACATCACACTCTAATGTTTCCTGCGAAGTGCATCAACAACTTTATTTTCCTTTTTTTGGCATATACTAAATTTTAAAATCATAAGCCGCCAAAAACTCCAACCACCGTTGTTGTCTCATATTCAACTCCTTCTGCGAGAATAAATACTTCAAAGTATTATAAGCTATAAATAACTCAAACTGTTCTCCCAAAAGATAATGTCTCCACACTTCAAAGCAAAGATCACTACTACCAACTCTAAATCATGAGTCGGACACCTAACTTCATATAGCCGAAGCCGTCGAGAAGGGAAGGCAATCACTTTACCTTTTTGCATTAACACGGTGCCTAATTCTGTCCCACGTACATCAGTATACACCACTAAATCTTGATTTCAATCTAGAACAACTAACATAGGTGCATTGGTTGATAAATGTTTTAGCTTTAAAAATGTTTCTTCATTTATCGGTCCAAGCATACTTTACATCCCTCCTTGTTAGTTTAGTCATAGGTGCCACTATACGAGATATCCTTAATGAATCTCCGATAATAGCCTGCTAATCCCAGAATACTTCTTACCCCGATCACACTCTTGGGTCTTTTCTAATTATTAACAGCTTCACTCTTAACTGGATCTACTGATAACTCATTTTCCGAAACTATATGACCAAGGAACCTCACTTCTTTCTTTAAAAAGTGACATTACGAAAACTTTGCCTTTAGTTGATGCCGCCTCAACGTTTCTAGCACTATTCTAAGATAAATCTCATAATCACATTCATTCTTAGAATATATCAGAATATCATCTATAAATACTAACTTGAATCTATCCAAATGTTCTCGAACGATCCAGTTCATCAAATCCACAAAGTAAGCAGGCACATTGGTTAGTCCAAAGGGCATAACTAACCATTCATACAAACCGTATCCTGTTTGAAACATTGTCAATAGAATCATGTCCTGCCATTCTCAATTGATCGAACCCTATTGCTAAATCCATTTGGACAAATACCTTGGCTCCACTCAATTGATCAAACAAATCATCTATTCTGGACAAAGGATACTAATTCTTTATCGTCTTCTCATTCAACTTACAATAATCAATACATATTCTTAGCGAACCATCTGGTTTCTTCATGAACACCATTGCCCCTCCCCAAGGCGAACTGCTTTGTCTAATAAAACTCTTGCTTCTAAGTCCACCAGCTACACATTTAACTATTTCTTCTCAATAGGTGTCATTCTGCTAAGCGGTCTACTTACGGGTTTAGCTTCAAGTACAAAATCTACTTGAAACTCAATAGCTCATTTCAGTGGTAGTTTTATAATTGGCTCAAAGACATCTTCATGCTTTCTTACAACGAAAACCCATTCACTTCATCCTCCACTTTCATTAAACCGAATAAAGGACATACATCAAAACTCGAATTTTCTAACGAGTATATAATCTAATCACAGCTATTAGGGTGTCTTAATAATGTCTTTCTATCATATCCTAGCATCGTATCTGCTTAACCAATCCATACCTAAAATAATCCCAAAATGCACAAAATCAAACACATGCAGCTTTCAGGTAAATGCATGACCTAACAGCTCAAATTCTAAATGATCAAATCTCATCCTAAGAGTTGCATAACCTTCTATTGGATTCGCCACCCTTTAGGAAGTAATGAGGTATGATGGTTCTAAATTCAACTTATCTACCAAATATTGTGAGATAAAAGAATATTATGCGTCAGTATCAATAATTCTTTAATAGGTATGCATGAATAAAAAGCATACCTTCCATCATATACTTTCCTTTCTCTTCTGTAGTCGGTCCGAAAGCTGATGGTTTAGGAGCAAAAACTTCTTCCCAGCCTTGGTCGATTATGGACATTCATTCTTGAAATTCCCTCACATGGTTGCACGTGAAACACATCGCATTTTTCTTTCCCACAGCCTTCTTTCTATTACCGGATTGACAATCATTAGCAAAGTGCCCTTTCTTATCACACTTATAGAAAATGACATTAGCCTTTCCTTTCTTAGCAGCTCTGCCATTCTGAGCTCCCTTCTTCTTGAAGAACTTCCTCTTCTTGCCTTGAGTCTCCACAGGTTTGTCACTTTCAAATGTCGAAGCATTTCCTCTAACCAAACCAACTACAACTCCAGCTTGTTCCATATTCATGAAGAATTGATATATAGCCCCATATCTACTAGTGGGGTTCCAACACTCACATTAGAACTATTCGACCCTAATTTCTCAATGTTTTGTCGAACATTTCCATTAGTTGTAGTGCTTCCTACATCTAGATTCACTCTTTCATTTCTTGCTTCCATATCTTACTTCCTTGAAATCTACATACGAGTCTTCATAAGATCGAGAAAAATGGTCTAAGAGAGAGGGGATAATAGAGATAGAATACATACACCTATATAGAAAATAACAAGAACGTTGCTATAACGTTATCCCATACCCAATCTTATTCTTCGATTCATTTGGACTACTTTTCCAAAACCTTTCAATATTTATTTCATCAAAATCTTTCAAGTTTTACATAAACGCATGCTCTGATAATAAGTTATAACGTCCCTCATTTTGAGATCCGAAACTATGCGCTGCGGATGCTGCAGCCATCCATAGTAATAATTTCCAATAATAAAATGAGATCAGTTAATTATATTTATAACATCGAGGGCATATGGATATGAAAATTTTCAAAGCATATTTTATTATTAACTTTCATATTCATTACCTCCCATCGATTCCACGTTTAGAGAAAATGTAATGATTACAATTATAATCCAAGAGCAATATATGAAGATGCTCCCTTGGTCGATCAAAGTCTAACTATTAGACAGTTATAAATCCTGTCATTACATTGATTTAACAAAGCAATGAATTAAAACAACATAGCGAAAATAAACTCCTAATATTAGCTAACTTTTGCATGTTTCATTAGAACTACTCCCAATCTTGTTCCGCAAGCATCCATGTATATAGTTAACCCTTCGCTCCCATTTGGAACAGTTAAAATAGGAGCATTGTCCAATTCCTCCTTCAATTCATTGAAAGCTTGATCGCACGTAGTTATCCATACAAACTTAGCATCTTTCTTTATCAACTTCATCAGTTGAGAAGCAATCTTCAAGATATTTTGGATGAACCTTGTATAAAATCTAGCCAATCCTAAGAAACTTCTGACCTCTATCACATTTTCGAGCTTCCTCTGGTCTTGAACTACAGCTACTTTAGCTTGGTCCACTGATATGCCTTCTCCCGAAACTACATGCCCTAGTAACCTAACTTCAGATTTCTTGGAATGACACTTAGAAAACTTCACTTTCCACACTTGACTTCTTAATGTATTTAGAATGACTCAAATATGACACTAGTGCACTTTATTCATCTTAGGATAAATAAGAATGTCATTAATGAAGACGAGAACGGTTATTAAGAACATCTCGAAACACTCGATTCACTAAGTCTATGAAATACGTGGGTGCATTGGTCAGTCCGAGTGGCGTGACTAAGCACTCGTAAAAGGTATTTGGGGGTATTAAAAGCTGTTAAGGGTACACTCTCTCTACTGCCCTTAATTGATGAAAACCAGTGGCAAGATCTAGTTGAGGAAATACCAAGCACTGTAGAGATGGTCAAACGTATTTTCGATTCTTGGTTATGGGTATTTATTTTTAATGGTCCTTTTATTCAACTCCTGGTAGTCTATACATAATCTTAAATAACTATCCTCCACGGCAGCAAAGACTACCGGCGATCCCTAACTTAATATACTGCACCAGATCAAACCCTTTTATAATAAATCAAACATCTGCTTCTTTGATTCCCTTCTCTTTCAAGATCAATCTTCGAGGAGATTGTACAATCAATATGGTTCCCAAAATTATATCAATACGGAAGTGCACTTCACGGTGAGGAGGTAAACCTTGCATTTTACCAAAAATATCCTTGAAATCCTGAACAATCATTATATCTCTTATTCTCCTCTTTAGCTACTTCAAGCGAATAGAGAAAACTCCTTATTAACTCGTTTGACCTCTTACAACATATATCAGTGCTTCTTTCTTTTGCATCCTTTACTATGAAAATCCTTCTAACATAATCCAAGATAACATCAAACTTTAATAACTAATCCATACCCAATAATATTCCAAAAGCCATGAACCCAAGAACGAATAAGTCGAAAGAGAAGTGCTGATCTCAATAAGTAATATGCACATTTAGACACATAGTGTCAAGATTTGTCGAACCTCCAATTAGTTTCAACACATAAAGAGGGTTATTCAAAATAACATACTTAAGATTTATCTGGTTCATTAGGTCATACGAAGTAGAACTATGGGAAGTACCGGTATCAAACAACACTCGTATAGGAATATCAGAAATGGATAATGTACCTTGCAACACTTGCTTTCTCTTTTGATCCACAAAAGTAAATGGTATTTACTCGATAGTAAAATCTTGTCCTTGCGACCTCTTCTTTGGGAAGTGACATTCGTTCTTCATATGTCCCAATTGGCCGTCGTTGTAACAGATGACATTTGGGCATTTATTTGCAAAGTGGTCTATCTTATTGCACTTAAAACAAAGAACGTTAGCCAAGTTGGGCTACTTTTGAGTTGGAGTTCCACCTCTGGATTTCTTTCCCAACCAGTGCTTCTTTCCTTTGAATTTGAAATTCGGCTTGTTTGCAATTAGGATAATTGATAAAGGTTGGGCATTAACTGCTGGTACCACACCTTTATGAACTCCTTGCATAATATCCAAAGCTTCAAACCTCAAGGCCATGCTGATCAGATTGGTAAAGGTACCATTAACATGATTGGTCATCTCACGATGTAATTTCGGCCATAATCCTTCCATAAACATCTTGTTCTTCTTGAGTGGAGTGTCTATCAATCCTTGTCCAAAGCAAGACAATGCGTTGAATCTATGCTCATACTACACCACTGTCATATCTCCCTACTCCAAATCCATGAAATTCCTGAACAACCGAGTCCTCCCCACCTCTGAAATAAACTGAGCTTTGAAAACCTCCTTGAACTATTCCCAAGAGAAATCTTCTCTGGGATATTAACTGTCATTGAATCCCACTAATGCATTGATGACTTTTGGAGTTGTCGCGATGCCAACAGTCGCTTCCTTGCATCCTCCAACTGAAGTCCTCGAATATCCTTTCATAAAAACGGAGCCATGTTTGAACTGCTAGAATATCTTTAGTTCCAAAGAATGGTTTAACACCCAAAGAAGTATAATTTTGCAAAGAGTGGCAAAGTTCTGAGGCGGTTGAACTTGTACTACTGCTTCTCCTACCAGCTCTACAACTGACCTATTTCTAGCAACTCTGCCATTTGTAGTCGTGCTGGTTCTAGATCCTCTCCATTTTCTTCCTGTACTCATTTTCAACAACCTAAACAATGACTGGTATCATTAGAATACATAGATAGGATCAAAAATGATATAAGGGAACAAAACTAAAGGGTCTAAAAAGAGACTATAGGGTGGGTGATAAAAATGCTTTCTCAAGATTAACTTATTCTAGGGCTCTTCTCACCCTATCTCTAATGAGTTATACCCCAATCAGGCTAAGGTGTTCGCTTAACTAGAGCTCTGATACTAACTGAGATAACCCACCTTTCAGACCCCTAGGAACGACACTTAATACATCCTCGATATTCATGCGTCGTGGCCTAAGCATCTGGAAGGTAAATTATCATGGAGTAAAACAAAAAGAACATAATAGAAAATATCACAATGAAAATGTTAAATATATCATAACAGTAAAATAGTACATAAGTTTACTCCCTAACATGGAGTTATTAGCGTTACGCAAAAGTAGTACAATCAGCCTAGTCAATTTTAACAACCTTCCATTACACATGCTGAGACAAATACACACTTACATGAATTAAACAAATAGCGAAAATAGACAACTACATATATAGTGGCTTCCTGCTCAGACATCGTCTTCAAAAGAGCCCATAAAAGACCTGCTACTCTTGGACTACTCAAATATCAATGAGTGCCCGAGTGTCTAGGGAAATCAAATAACTCAGTTAAAAAAATATGTCTAGCATGAGTAAAACTCTAAACAATAAGTGTAGTTAAAAAACAACATGTGTGACTGTGCTACCAAACGCTGAATGGGTTTCCTCACACAAGAACAACATCCAAATGTAAAGAATGGATGCAAGTAAATAAACATCACGAAGAGTGCTATACTCTTCCCGATGCAATTAAGGAAAACAAATTTGAAGGTTCGACTCAATAAGGAAAAGGGAGTTTTCCAACAATAACTAAGAGGGTGCAACCCGTTACCGAAAGTACACCTCTAGAAATATACTTGAGAACTCTGATGGCTCTTGAACACTTCCAAACTAGACCCCACCAGCGGTTACTGAGTATCCAAGTATTTCACATCTCAATGCGCAAAACCGAATACAATCTAGAATGGATGTGTAAATACCCTAATGGAAGCAACCCCACATAGCTTAGCATCCACTCTCTCTTTGGGTCTAGTCATTTCCGACAAAGAAAAACAAAGCTTAGATGAGCAACACATCTTCTTAGAATGATGAAAAACAAAGAAGGTTGAGGCAATCGATAGTTGACAAACCGGATGTCTAACTTAACAAATGATCATATATTGAAATTAAATCTTATATACCCATTACCTCTTGCCAATTTCAAACTTGTACTATCCCTTGGATAATAATGATTCCAGATAAGTTAATGTAGTGTTACCTCAAAATTATGCCTCGGTGTACATTCTTAACTTTAGGATAGAGGGAGTCACCCTCTTCGACGTTTAGTGTTAAGTATACAACTAAATCCTTTCCGTATAAGTGATATTGCTTTATGAAAATTAATTCATTTCCATAAACGAATCAAACTTTTACTTTTAAAACCGAATTCGTGCTTTGGCTTCACTTCACAAATATTAACCTTAAACAACATTGTTAAAAAGAGTCCATTAACTTAAAACCAGCATTATTAACAAGATTTAATAACTTAAAACATCCTTATTAAAATGATTAATTAGCTTTAGCTATCATTAATAAGAATGATTAATTTTCTTTAAAACTTGGTTAATTAATATGATTAACTAACTTTAAATACCACGAAATACAGGGGTTAATCACTTTTCAAAGCATCATTAATTAAATTAATTAACAAATTTCTTAAACACCACTAATTAAAAATGATTAATTAATTTAAAATATCATTAATGGAAAAGATTAATTAAATTTAAACTTATTAATTAACTTTAAAAGTGATTAATTAAAATGGGTTAATTAATTCTATATACCATTAATTAAAATAATTAATTAACTTCAATCTATCATTATTTAAGAGATTAATTAAACTTAATCATCATTACATAAAATAATTAATTAATTTTAAACATCATTAACAAAGTAATTAATTAAATTTAAACATGTTGGTATTAAGATAATTGATTAACCTTAATCCTCGTTAATTGAAGTGATTAATTAAATTTAAAAATCATTATTGAATTGGATAAGTAATTTCAAACTCATCATTATTCAAAAACTCAATTAACTTTGCAAAATAAAATCCAAGCACAAGATTAAACCAAATGGTTTTGAAGAGATGCTATTTTTCAAAAGTGTCGATATAACAATAGTCGCTATACGGACACTTCTATAACTACTTTCATATAATTTGATTCACATCCAAGCATCACATCACATAACATAAGCATGTACACAAAGCAAACAATATTTATGAACATAAAGAAGGCATCACTTATACAAATTTACTTTGAACTATACAACTAGTTTTGACTACTTCCAAACTACTAAAGGTGTCAACTTTTTAACTCATAAACAACCAAGTAACAAACTTCACAACCAAACATCCATAATCAAGTAACTAAAATCGTGACAATAATGTGAAGGAATTAAAGTTCAAAATTTTTTGTTTAAAAGACGAGCTTTACTGATTTAATTTTGCAAATTCAGCTCTAACTTCCATACGAACTTGAACACAACAGATATCTTTGCTTCTAACTTGGAAAAATTGATTTTTGAATGCTTTAAAACGCCAAAATGGTTCAACCTCAGAGGGTTAGTGCTCGGCCTAGATGATTATGGATGTGTGTGGACTTGTTTTGAGTTGTTAAGTGATTTAGAGAAGAAAGGAGGATGTTTTATGGATTTTTCTTAAGGAAGAAATAAAAAGGAGAATGGATTTTTGAACTTAAGAACTCTTAGATGCCATTACAGTGTTCATGAGAACTTTAATGGAGGTTTGAAAATGAAATAGAAATGAGAAAATGAGAAAAGGAATTAGGAAATTTAGTTATATACTAAGTGATAAACTAAATTACCAAAATACCCTTAAAGTACTTATCCTCCATTCAAATAATGCTACATTTCCATATTTTCTCCTCCTTCTCCGCAACAAGCACACACGCCTAGCCTCCTTTTTCCCCCTCCTTGATCAACATGCATTAAACCCATTAGTAATAATGTGTCAAAATATGTCCATGATGCGGCATTTATTTTTTTATTTAAATTTTGAACCTAGGAAATTGTCACTTCACATTTTTTTATAATCTAAGGTTATATATAAATGTATATTATCATCTTTAGATCCTAATTTGATTGCAAATGTTTTTTTATGTATAGAATAAAGTGTTCACAACATTTTGGAAAACATTTAGACGATGAAAAGTCGAAAATTCAGAAAACGATTTCCGGTCACATTTTCGATTTTTTCTTTGAACTATATATTTTTGTAAACAAATTTTGAAAATCATTTCACCATCACTAGTTATTATTTCAAAAAAAATTATTTTAGTTATGAAATCCATTAACTAATTATTAAAATATGTTCAATATCCATATTTTAAAGTGATTAATTTACAGGTCGTTACACTCTTCCCCCTTAAAAGAATTTCATCCCGAACTTATTACTTAAGGAGATAACTCAAAATAACTCAAAAAGGGCATATATTATATTAGGAAACCCATACAACCAATACACACTTAAGAAACTATATCACAACAGCGCATATATAGTATATACAAACAAACAACTATTCTAACATCAATTCGGGATAAGTTTCCCTCATACTATCTATAGCCTCCCAAGTGCAACCTTTGGGATCTTCACTCCACTATACTTTGACTAAATCCACTAGCACAGTCCTTAACCAATTCTTATCCCAATCGGCAATTCCAATATTCCATTTTATAATGGTTATGTCAGGCTCAACATCCACATCCTCCTGTTGAGATAATCAAAGTAGGATCATGACCATACTTACGTAGATATGATACATGGAAAACATCATGTACACCTGACCACCTGGCTGGTATCTCTACTTTATATGCAAGAGTTCCTATCCTCTTGAGTATCTTAAAAGGTCCAATAAAACGAGGAGTTAGCTTTCCTTCTTTTCCAAACCGAATCACGCATCTTATCGGAGAAACTATGATGAATACATAGTCCCCGACTACGAACTCCAAATCTCGATGCGTCACATCTATATACTTCTTCCGCTTACTTTGAGCTTTCTTTAAGTGCTTCCTAATCTAATCTACCTTATTCGTGGCATCACAAATTATATTTGGTCTACTAAGTGTGTCCTGGTTCCACCCAACAAGATGGAAACCTATAAGGCCTTCCATATAATGCCTCAAAAGGTTCCATTCTAATACTTTCCTAAGAACTGTTATTATAATCAAACTAGAAAACCGGTAAGTGGTCCTCCCATGAGCCTCCAAAGTCTGGCACAAAAGCTCATAGTAAATTCTTCATAACTCAATTCACCCTCTCGGTCTCCCCATCTGTTTGAGGGTGATAAGTTGTACTCAAACACAGCTCTGTCCCAAGTGCATCATGCAAACCCTTCCAGAACCGCCTTGTGAAGATTGGATCCCGATCACTCACAATATCACATGGAATGCCATGAGGCCTAAGAATCTCTTTAACATATAACCGAGCCAAACAACATCCATCCTTATTGCCTTGACTGGTAAAAAATGAGCATTCTTGGTTAACTTATCAATGATAACCCAAATTCCTTCATTACGTTTCTCGACCTAGGCAATCCATTGATGAAATCTATAGAAATCTGCTCCCACTTCCACTTTGGAATCTCAAGTGGCTGAAGCAGTCCGGCTGTTATCTGATGACTTCCTTTTACCATTTGACAGCTAGCACATCTACTCCACAAATATAGCAGCATCTCTTTTCATCCCTTCCCACCAAAATGTATGCTTTATGTCCTCATACATCTTAGTGACCCCTGGATGTATCGTTAGTTTAAAATGATGTGACTTTGTCAGAACTTCCTGTCCAATTCCATCCACATCCGGAACACATAATCGACTGTTCATTCTCACAATGCCACGACCATCTACCAAGAATCCTGGCCATTTCTTTGGCAAAACATTTTCACTAACAGCTCTGACTATCTGAGAAAGATGAATGTCCCTCTGATGATATTCTCAATGCATTGGATAAGAGTCGAACAAACTTCCATATTAGCCAAAACTGCATAATTCCTACTCAGCACATCAATTACAACATTAACATTCCCTAGTATATATAAAATCTCAAGATCATAAGCCGCTAGAAGTTCCAACCAACGCTATTGTCTTAAGCTCAAGTCCTTTTGAGAAAAGAGATACTTTAAATATTTGTGATCCGTACATAACTCAAACTTTTCACCCAAAAGACAATGCCTCCATATCTTTAATGCGAAGATAACTGCCAAGAGCTCCAAATCGTGCGTAGCATAATTATTCTTATGTAATGTCTTCTGTCTACTTGCATGCGCAATATCATTTCCATATTGCACTAGAACTACTTCCTATCCAGTTATGCAAGCATCCGTGTATAAAGTTAAGCCTTCGCTCCCGTTTAGAATAGTTAAAATAGGAGCACCGGTCCATTTCTCCTTTAATTCATCGAATACTTAATTGCACTTAAGCATCCACACAAACTTAGCATCTTTCTTCATCAACTTCGTCAGCTGAGAAGCAATCTTCGAGAGATCTTTGACGAATATTCTCTAAAAACCAGCAAATCCATAAAAACTTCTGACCTCTGTTGAATTTTCGGGTTTCTTCCAGTCTTGAAGCGCAACTACTTTAGCTGGGTCCACTGATATGCTTCTAAACTACGTTCCCCAAAAACCTAACTTCAGATTTCCAGAAATGACATTTAGAAAACTTCTTTTTCAATACATGACTTCTTAAAGTATTTAGAATGAATCAGAGATGATACTGATGCTCTTCCTTCATTGTAGAATAAACAGAGAATATCATCAATGAAGACGAGAATAAACTTATTAGGAAAATCCCAGAACACTTGATTCATTAAGTCTACAAAATACATAGGTATGTTAATCAGTTTGAATGGCATGACTTACCACTGGTAAAAGCTATATGGGGTATGAAAAGCTGTTAAGGGTACACTCTCCTCTACTACCCTTAATTGATGAAAACCCATGGCAAGATCCAGTTAAGAAAATACCCGAGCAATGTAGAGCTGGCCAAACTTCCTGGTAATGAGTATTTATTTTTGATAGTCCTTTTATTCAACTCCCGGTAGTGTACACATAATCTTAAAGAACAATCCGCCTTGGTAACAAAGACTACGGGCGATACCCAACTCGACATACTATGCCGGATCAAACCCTTCTACAATAAGTCAAACGTCCGTTTCTTTAGTTCCCTTCTCTCTTTCGAGGCCAACCTTCGAGGAGGTTGTAAAATCGGTCTGGTTCCTCAATCAAATCAATATGTAACTCCACTTCATGGTCAGGAGATAAACCTTTCACTTCATCAAAAATATCCTTGAAATCCCAAATAATCGATATATCTCTTATCTCCTCTTTAGCCACTTCAAGAAAATAGAGAAAACTTTTCATTAACTTGTTTGCCTCCCACAACATATATCAATGCTTCTTCCTACTGCATTCTTTACTATGACTATCCTTCTAACAAAATCCAAGACAGATTCAAACTTAGATAAGTAATCCATACCCAATAATACCCCAAAATACATGAACCCAAGAATGAATAAGTCAGAAGAGAAGTGCCGACCTCGATAAGAAATAGGCATACTTAGACGCATAGTGTCAAGATTCATCGAACCCCAAATTGGGTCGATACACAAAGAAGGTTATTTAGAATAATATGCTTAAGATTTATTTAGTTCATTAGGTCATGCGAAATAAAACTATGGAAAGCATGGTTATTGAACAACACTCTTGTAGGAATATCAGAAATGGATAATGTACCTTACAACACTTGCTTTCCCTTTTGATTTGAAGAAGTAGATGGTATTTCCTCGATAGCAAACGCTGTCCTTGCTACCTCTTCTTTGGGAAGCAACACTCATTCTTCATGTGTCCTAGATCGTCCCAGTTGTAATAGGAGATACTTGGACACTGATTAGCAAATTCGCCCATCTTGTTGCACTTAAAACAAAGAATGTTGGCCAAGTTGGGCTGCTTTTTCTGAGTTGGAGTTCCACCTCTGGGTTTCTTTCCGGGCGAGTGCTTCTTTCCTTTGCATTTGAATTCAGCTTATTTGCAATTAGGATAACTAATAAAGGTTGGCAAATAACTGCTGGTACCACACCTTTTTGTACTCCTTGCTTAATATCCAAAGCTTCCAACCTCAAGGCCATGCTGATTATATTGGTAAAGGCACCCTTAACATGATTGGTCATTTTAGGATGGAATTCTAGCTGCAGTCCTTCTACAAACATCTTGCTCTTTTTGAGTGGTGTGTACATCAATCCTAGTCCAAAGCAAGACAATGCATTGAATCGATGATCATACTACGCCACTGTCATATCTCCCTACTTCAAGTCCATGAAACTCTTGAACAAATAAGTCCTCCCGCCTTTGGAATAAACTAAGCTTCGAAAACCTCCTTGAACTGCGCCTAAGAGAAATCTTTCTTTGGGGTATTAGCTGTCACCGACTCCCACCAATCCATTACTGACTTTTAAAGCTGTCGTGATGCCAACAGTTGCTTCCTTGCATCCTCCAACTGAAGATCGTTGAATATCCTTTTGACAAAAGCGGATCCATATTTGAACTCCTAGAATATTTTTAGTTTCGAAGAATGGTTTACCACCCAAAGAAGTATAATTTTTGCACAGAGTAGCAAATTTTAAAGTAGTTGAACTTGCACCACTACTTCTTCTACCAGCTCTACAATAGCCTATTTCTAGCAGCTCTGCCATTTATAGACATGCCGGTTCCAGTTCCTCTCCCTCTTCTTCCTATACTCATTTTCAGTTACTTGAACAGTGATAGGTATCATTAGAATACAAGTATAGGATCAAAAATGATTTAAAGGAAAATACCAAAGGATCTAATACAAGACTTTAGGGTAGGTGTTAAAAACGCTTTCTCAGTGTTAACTCATTCCATGACACTTTTTACCCTATCTCAAACGAGTTTTACCCCAATCAAGCTAAGGTGTTCGGTCAGCCAAAGCTCTGACACCAATTGAGAGGTCCCACCTTTTTGACCTCTGGGAACGACACTTAAGACATCCTTGATATTCGTGTGTCGTTGCCCAAGCGTCCGAAAGAAGAATTGTTGTAGGTTAAAATAAAATGAACAGAATAGAAAATCTCACAATGAAACTGTTAAATATATCATAGCAATAAAATAGTACATAAGGTTACTCCCAAACATGGAGTTATCATAATTACGCAAAAGTTGTACAATCAGCCAAGGCATTTTTAACAACCTGCATTTACACATGCTGAAACAAAATACACTAACTTGAACTAAAATAACAGCGGTAATAGACAACTAAATAGATAAGGCCTCCTGCTCAAATGCCATCTTTAGAGGAGTCCATAAAAGACATGTTACTCTCGGACTACTCAAATATAAATTAGTACTCAAGAGTTTAGGGAAATCAAACAACTCGAGTCAGACAATATGTTTGGTATGAGTAAAACTTTAAACAATAAGTATAATTAAACAACAATATGTGATACCACACCGCTAAATGTTGACCTCACAAGAATAACATCTAAATGTAAAGAATGCAAACAATTAAATATCGCGAATAGTGTTATACTCTTCTCGATGCAATTAAGGAAGACAAATTTGAAGGTTCGAATCTGTAAGGAAAATGGAATTTTCCAACAATGACTAGGATGGTGCACCCCTTACCAAAGTATACTTCTATAAATATACTTGAGAATTCCATTGGCTTTCGAACACGTCCATGCCAGACCTCGCCAATGGTTACTGAGTATCCGAGTATTTCACATCTCAATATGCAAAACTGAATCCAATCTAGAGTGGATGTGAAAATACCCTAATGGAAGCGACCCTACATAGCTTGGCTTCCACTCGCTCGTCATTTTCGACAAAGGATAACAAACTTAAATGAGAAACACATCATCTTAGAATAATGAAAAACAAAGAAGGCCGAGGAAATCGATAGTCGACAAACCAACTATAAAAGATAACAAAATGATCGTATACGGAAATTAAATCTTGCATACCTATCACCACTCGCCAATTTCAAACTTGTACTATCCCTTAGGTAATAATAATTTCGGACAAGTTAAGGTAGTGTTACGTTAAAGTAATGTCTTGGCGTACATTCTTAGCTTTAAGGATAGAGATGAGTCTCCCTCTTCAACATTTGGTGTTATGTATACAAATAAATCCTTTCCATATAAGTAATATAGCTTTATGAAAATTAATTCATTTCCATAAACAAATCAAACTTTCACTTTTAAAACCGAATTCGTGCTTGGGCTTCAATTCATAAGTATTAACCTTAAACATCTTTGTTAAAAAGGGTTCATTAACTTAAAACCAGCATTATTAAAAGGATTTAATAACTTAAAACAACCTTATAAAAATGATTAATTAGCTTTAACTATCATTAATAAGAATGATTAATTTTCATTAAAACTTCGTTAATTAAGTTGATTAATTAAATTTAAATACCCTTAAATAAAGGGGTTAATCACTTTTTAAAAACCATTAATTAAATTAATTAATTAAATTTCATAAACATCATTTATTAAAAAAATTAATTAATATAAAATATCATTAATGCAAAAGATTAATTAAATTTGAACTTACTAATTAACTTTAAAAGTCATTAATTAAAAGGGGTTAATTAATTTTAAACACCATTAATTAAAATAATTAATTAACTTCAGTCTATCATTATTTAAGAGATTAATTAAACTTAATCATCATTAGATAAAATGATCAATTAATTTTAAACATCATTAACAAAGTAATTAATTAATTTTGAACACATCATTATTAAGATAATTAATTAACCTTAATCCTCATTAATTAAAATGATTAATCAAATTTAAAAAACATTATTAAAATGGTTAATTAATTTTAAACACATCATTATTCAATAACTTAATTAACTTTGTAAAATAAAATCCAATCATAAGATTAAACCAAATGGTTTCGAAGAGATGCTATTTTTCAAAAGTGCCAATATAGTGATAGTCGCTATACGGACACTTCTATAACTACTTTCATGTCATTTGATTCACATCCAAGCATCGCATCATATAACATAAGCATGGCATATACACAAAGCAAACAATATTTGTGAACATAAAGAAGGTATCACTTTTACAAATTTACTTCGAACTACACAACTAGTTTTGAGTGCTTCCTAACTACTAAAGGTGTTGACTTTTTAACCTACAAACCAAGTGGGAAACATTACAACCAAACATCCATAATTAACTAAAGTACTGACAATGATGTGTAAATAAAGTTCAAAACAATTAGTTAAAAAGGCGAGCTTTACTCACGAAAAGTTCGCAAATTCAACTCCAACTTCCATATGAACTTTAACACGATTGAGATCTTTGATTCTACCTTGGAAAAATGAATTTTTATTGCTTTAAAATACCAAAGTTATTGGACTAGGAGGGTTAGTGCTCGGCCTAGAGGAATATGGGTGTGTGTGGACTTGAGTGGTTAAGTGACTTAGAGACGAAAGGAGGATGTTTTATGGATTTTGCTTAAGGAACAGATGAAAAGGAGAATGAATTTTTGAACTTAAGAACTCTTAGATGCCATTAAAGTGTTCATGAGAACTTGAATGGAGGTTTGAAAATGAAAATAGAAATGAGAAAACGAGGAAAGGAATTAGGAAATTTAGTTATATACTAAGGGATAACTTAAATTACCAAACTATCCTTATAGTACTTACCCTTCATTTAAATAATGTCACATCATCCATGGTGTCCCCTCCTCCTCCCCACCAAGTACATAGGCATAGACCCTCTTTTGTCCCCCCTCTGATCAACATGCATTAAACTCATTAGTACCAATGTGTCATAATGTGTCCAAGATGTGGCATTTTCTTTTTTATTTTAATTTTAACCTTAGGAAATTGCCACATCACATTTTTTAATATTCTTAAGTTATATATAAAATATGTACTATCATTTTTAAATCATAATTTGTTTGCAAATGTTTGTTTATGTATAATCTAAATTGTTCACAACATTTCAAACAACTTTCAGACGACAAAATGTTGAAAATTCGAAAGATGATTTACAGTCACATTTTTTACCTTTCTTCGAACTAAATATTTTTGTAAACAATTTTGAAAACAGTTTCACCATCACTAGTTATTATTTCAATGATTTTTGTTTTAGTTATGAAATACATTAATTGATTATTAAAAATATATTAAATATCCATATTTTAAAGTGATTAATTTATGGATCATCACAATACCTCTAAAATATATGAGATAAAGATTCTCTAGATATGAGGTGTCATACCTTTAAAATGTGAAATGAAGAGTCTCTAGATATGAGCTGTTATACCTATAAAATATGAGATAAAGAGTCTCTATATATGAGGTGTCATACCTTCAAAATATGAGATAAAGAGTCGTATCTTTTTGATAAGTTCAAGGTATCCTAACACAATTGATCTGCCTAATCTCCTAGATGCAACCCTATTCACTCAAACGATCAGTCTGATCGTACTCACTACTAGAACAACATAACTGGTAATTCTATTCCTAAATCCCAAGATGCAATGTTGGTTATTGTGGACGTGAGTATGAGACCAAAACATGTAAATTGAACTGATCATACGATAACAAGAACATAGTACATCATTCATTAAAATATGTTCAACTAATTATTACATTATTAAATAGCTTTTAAAACATTCACTATCAAAGCAGGGCTATTTAGCCTCTAAAATAAAAGAGCCTATAAAATATGGGATAAAGAGTCCCTAAAATACATAAGCCATATGAGGTAAAGAGCATCTAATGTATGAGGTAAATAGTCTCTAAAATATAAAGTGTCGAGCCTTTAAAATTTGAGATAAAGTGTCTCTAAATTACTTAGCAATGTGATGTAAAGAGTCTCTAAAATATGAGATAAAGAGTCCCTAAAATATGAGGTGTCGAGCCTCTAAAATATGAAATAAAAGTCTCTAAAATACTTAACAATATGAGGTAAAGAGCCTCTAAAATATGAGATAAAGTGCTCTAAAATATCAGGTGTTGAACCTTTAAAATATAAGATAAAGAGTCTCTAAAATACTTAAGCAATGTGAGGTAAAGAGACTCTAAAATATGAGATACAGAGTCTATAAAGTATGAGGTGTCAAACCTCTAACATAAGGGATAAAGAGTCTCTAGAGATGAAGTGTCATACCTTTAACATATGACATAAAGAGTCTTAAGATATGAGGTGTCATATCACTAAACTATGTGATAAAGAGTCTGTAGATATAAGGTGCCGTACCTCTAAAATATGAGATAAAGAGCCTCCAAATATGAGGTGTCGTACTTATAAAATATGAGATAAAGATTCTACAGATATAAGGTGTCATGCCTCTAAAATTTGAGATAAAGAGTCTCCAGATATAACGTGTCATACCTGCAAAATATAAGATAAAGAGTCTCTAGACATGAGGTACCGTACCTCTAAAATATGTAATGGTATTTTTGTAAATAGTTTGAAAACTGAATTGTTATCTATTGAAGATAATATTTTCCACCAACTCTTGTCACTTATCAAATTTTTATTAGATAACAAAGTTTCTTTTCGTATTCTTTTTTGAATCTGCTGGTGGATCAAATTCCACCTTCTTAATAACATTATGAAACCTTATAATTAATATATTTCATTTATATTAATTTAAAATTTTCTAGAGTAATAAATTCATAGAAAATCATAACCATTAGGGAAAATTCTAAATATATCAACAAATATTCGAGTTTCCTTCTTCTTTTCTATACAAAAATTTTGGGACTAAAATATTAATTTAGTTATTTTTAACAAATAAAACTCGAAATAAACACTTTTTTCCCTTTAGGAGATTCATAAAATATCGGTATGAACTTGGAAAATTATGAAATTAAGAAATCATCTCCAACATTATGTTTTACACAACATATTTAAATTTCAAATCAATTAGAGGATCAAGAGGTAGGTTTTTTCCTTTAAAACCCATTAGAATAATTCCATGAAATTCCAATAAATTATCATTCAATCAAATAATGATATTATATACCATAACTTGACATATTATTACAACGATTTCAGAAATCAATAGTAGATTCGAAATCAAGCATAAAAAATGAGATAGCTAACTATTATTCACCTTAGATTCAATAAATGAGATTGAGAATTAATGTGGATTAATTACACTTAGCCTTTTCCTTTGAATACCTTAGCTTTCCTCTTTTCTTCCTTTAAGTTTTGGCTGGCCATCTTTATGTTTTATTTTGATTTATAAAATGAAATAAGAATGAATGAGAGAGGAAGGGTTTATGAAATGAAATAAGGAGTTATTCCCATTATGCCCCTCTCGTTAATTCTATTCTATGTTAAACACATTCTTATTAATTGATTACTTAAGGCACGACATAGTTAGTTAAAAAATCTCATTCTCCTTATCACATTACTTCATATCACTTTATTTTATTTATCTAATTTAATTTCTTGAGTAATGTTAAACAAAGATTAGGTGTCTTACATTAGTGACATCGGATTAATGACAGTTAGCTGGGACTATTGTAGCATATACACTTGTGAATTGTAAATGATCAATGAGTGCTATAACATATAGAGCTAATATCCATTTTTACTGGATGGACTTAGGGTAGCACCTTGAGTGTGGCATTTTTGCTTCATTATCACTAACCTGCCGATCTAGTGTATGGGAATTAAGTGTTGTGGCTACATGACTTAGATGAGATGATGGATAGAGGAGAATTGTCATATAGTCTAAAGTACTAGGGAGGGTAATGTATAGTATTATGGATCATGTGGGTGCACCCACAATGCTACTTCATAGGTGGTATTCGTTATCACTAAATGTTGATTCGTTTGTTGGTATATTGAGCCATGGTGGTATTGGATATCACTGGGTGTCAACTCAAATTTTGGTAATTGATCAAATTTACCACTATTATATGATTACACGATGTAACATTTATGGAGAATCACAATTGAATAGATTTGTGATTGTGGTCACATCAAAAAGAAATAAAACATCTATAATATGATTTATATATGATACCCATATGAGGTTTGGGTAATTAACATATTAATACGATGATTTTGTTCTCCTTTCTTTTATTGTTTGATATTTGAGTTTACACACAGCTAGTTTCTAGCCTGACCTGGGTTGTTATTTGTTTTAACAACCTTGGGTCAGACCAAGGTTGTATTTCATAATGTACTTTCATGATATCGTTCTATGCTTCTGGAAAGGAATGTATATAATCTAGATATAGTATTCTATTTCTCATATTTGTCATACTAGCCATAAAAGATGAGGTGATCTTCGACTAGATCATTGAAGATTTTGGTATTTGAGAATGAGATGCTGACCAAGTGTGTAGTGGTGTATATCTCTTTTTGATGGTGACTATAGCTTGATGATGGCATCTTTGTATATAAGGATGTGATCTATATATGTGTGTGTATGACTCTTTGACCACACAGATGGTGTATTCTATAGTTTATTTTATCTAACCTTACCTTTATAATATTCAACTTGGGAAACTCATTGATATTACTTTGCGCCGAGATGAGATACGTGTTTGGTTGAGATTCAGGTATATGATATCACGTATTCATATTGACATAAGGATGTATATATAGGAGATCGCCTCTATCATGTCCTTTACTCTATGCTTTCGGATGGTAACCTCTCTTTGGTACCATGGGTACTAGGCCGGAGCATTACATAATAATATAAAATGTAAGTAAACAACATAACATGCAAAAAAAAGATTCATTTTGATCAAATAGGCGATAATATTGGAAAGTGTTTCAGATGCTTCTAAAAATGAGTAAAGATTCAATCTCAATAGTCAGTCCTCTCTATGATACATAATGCTATATCGATATAGAGTAATCGGACTTTGCTAAACAAAGTAAGATTGATGAATGAGTGAAGTTTAGTTGACTTCTTTCTCTAGGGTCGTGTACTTAAAAGTAGAATATAAAGACTAAAAATTTTCACCTAAATAACAGTTTACAAGATCTTACCCGATAAGGGTTTATAAGAATCCCATACATATCCTAGGTCAAGGAGTTGACAGGTTGTGTGAGTTGAGAGACTACAGATATATTGGTTCATGGAGGATCTTGTGTAGACTACCCCAAAAGAGTTTAAGACCGATCAATATTGATTAACCAATTTTTGTTTTGAACAAAAATTTCGTAAACAAAAGCCAAATCAGTTATATATAAAAGGCAATTCATTAAATATTTACGAATACATATTCCATTGCACTAAGAAACAATTATTGATTTAAGAAACTCCAACTTTGTGACAAAGAAATTTCTTTTAAGAAATTATTAGTAGAAAATGGATTTAGACACGATCCAAAGATAAAACGGATTGCGTGAATAAAATAAATTAACCAAACCTAATCGGAGATAACATATTAGAGTGCAGAATAAGTTTCCTCACATACTGAAAAGAAACTAGGTGTTTCTTTTCAATGTCAAGAATAAGTATTCCTATCAATAAAACCATTAAGAGTTGTTCAAATTCTGAATAGATTCTAAGTACAGTATCAAAATATGATTTTGATAGTTGTACCCGAAGAGATATGATCCATTGTCCGTAAATGTGTTCTCAAGAAGAAGATCAACATAGTTGGAATATAATAAGCAGGGTTGATAAGAATAATATCGTAAATTTCAATTGTTGAAGTTAGCGTATATTGGAATATAATAGGCTTCAGCCCGCTTGCCAAGATTGTTTGAAAAATCTAACACTTGGTATAGTGACTGAGAGCCAACCCACGGACTATTGGACATCCGAGGCATATATCGCAGACATGATCAAGCGGCTAATGGATGAAAGTAAGGTCAGAAGAGATGATGAGTGGGGTTCCACTCCAAGTCGGACTCCCTTCACCGATGACATTCTGAATGAACGGTACCCTGAAAAGTTCATTGTACCAGCTATTCCATCTATAATGGAACTAGAGACCCAAAACCTTACTTGTACAAGTATAGTTGGTACACGGATGGAGAAAATGCTTTAAATTCTGTTCGATGTAGATGTTTTCCAGTCTTCCTAGAGAGGATCGCTTCTATGTGGTTCACCAGGCTTCCACCAAGATCCATCTCCTCTTTTAATGAATTAGCAACAAAATTCCTTAATCAGTTTAGGCTTCACACGACACAACCAAAGACGTGATGTCCTTATCTAGCTTATTTCAGGGACGAAATGAATATTTGAAATCCTTCATGAGTCGTTTCAACACCGTGGCGACATAAGTAAGTAAAATAAACAAAGATATCATCTTCAAGGCCCATATGAAAGTTATCCATCCCGACTCTGAATTCGAAAAATGGATCAAAATGAAATAACCGACCACTGTGAAGGACTTTAACCGAAAGACAAGCTAGTACTTGAGATTATAAGAGGCAGAGGAGCTAGAAGGAAAACCTGTAACCTTCAACTAACCAACATTGGCCAGAATAGTATGGCAGCTAACCAAGATGCAAATACCTCCGGGACCATAGCAGGAAATGCGGGAAGGGTGGGAACCAGAAAAGGAAGAACCAGAATTCCAACAACCAAAACGGAGGTAACAAGCGGCTTAGATGCCTAAGGCCCAAAGACTACACCCCGCTTAATGATACTCTGGAAAATATCCACCTTGCGACACAAGGGATGGAAGAGTACAAGAAGCCGCATAAAAAGAAAGCAACTGAACAACAAAAGCATTTTGGGAAATACTGCAGCTTCCATGAAACACATGGTCACAACACGAATGAGTGCTGCTATTTGAATAACCCGATTGAAGAGTTGATTTGAGAAAAAACAAGCTGCAGCAATATGTGAGGAAACCATAAAATCCTGACCATCTTGTAGCAACCTAAGCTCCTAGAGACCGGGGAAACCGAGTTGGAACCAACAAAGAGATATCCAGGCGGACCGATCAGAGACTCATCATCGAAACAATATCTGGAGGATCTCATCCCATGCAAAAGAGTTGGAAAGAAATGGAAAGATATGTAAGCTCATTAAGACACGCTCTGAAGGATTCGTGCTTTGCAGTCAAAGACGGAACTCCTGCCAAGTAGCACAAAACCCTGAACGATGATATAGTATTCCTGCATCGAGACACCGAAGGAATAGAAGCTCTGACCCTCGACCCCATCGTCATGACAGTAGGCATCAGGCCAGCCATGGTCCAATGAGTATTAATGGATAGTGGAAGCTCGGTCAATATCCTCTTCAAACACACATTTGATCAGATGAAGATCAGTATGAAAGATGTATTTGCTTACTGAATAAAGATCCTAGGATTCACCGACGAACAGAGCGTCATGTCGAAATAATTGATTTACCCGTAGAACTTGGAGAAGGCGATTGAAGATTCATTCCAGTTCAGAGCTTTGTGATTGTAGACGTAATATCCGCATACAATGCTTTCTTGGGACGGCCCACTTTGGCAAATTTCAAGATTGCATTAGCTCGGTGAAGCCCAACTATGAAATCTCCGATAGAGAATGGAGTTAGGGTGATCATAGGAGACCATAGTGCTGCTAGAGAATGTTATATCGCTAAACTACGCAAGTCTAGAAGAAAAGAAAAAGGGAAGAATATGGGAGAACTCTCCATATTCGTGAACCTACTGAATAGCAACTGCAGAGCCACCCCTGGCTTAGAGACCATAGCCGATTTGACAAGGCTTTCGACCCTAGAAAGAAGAGTTTAGGGGAGGAACAGGCAACACTGGTGGAATTGACGATGTTTCTTCTAATCGATATGGATGACCCAACACGGGTCTTGAAAATTTGATCACATCTTTGAAACAAGATGCGACTGGAACTCATCAAATTTATTCGTGCCAACTTGAACATATTCGCTTGGACACATTTTGATATGTGCGGGGTTTCGCTGGAGATTGCATGCCATGCACTAAACATTGATCCTAAGTATAAACTAGTGAAGCAGAAGAGGCACAGCCTGGGACCCGAGCGGTCCAAAGCACTAAGAGAAGAAGTGGACAAGCTAATGGCAAATGGTTTTATCCACGATGCAACCTAACCTAAATGCATATCTAACCCGTTCTTGGTTAAGAAGTCCAATGGAAATGTCGAACTTGCATTGACTACTCGAATGTAAAAAAAGCTTACCCAAAAGACTGCTTTCCTCTGCCCAGAATCGATTAGCTTGTGGACGGGACAACTGGACATGAATTGCTATTGTTTATGGATGCTTACTCGGGATACAACCAGATCATGATGCATGAACCTGACCAGGAAAACACTAATTTCATAACTGACCTAGGATTATACTGCTACAAAATGATGCTATTCAACTTAAAGAATACTGGAGCCACCTACCAACGACTAGTAAATACAACTGGTTGTTCTATTGGACCCAGGTAAAGAAATAATTAGTTCGGGTCTAGGTTTTCTGGTGAATTAGATTCTTTCCTGGCATTGGCAAGAGGTAGCCCGCATCGTATTTATGAAATCACTCTTAATGTGTAGCCGCCTCCTCATCCCCTTATGTTGCCCTTAATCTCTTTCTTCTCGAATTTGAGTTCTTTTTCTTTATCATAAGGTTATCTCCCGCCAATGAATGATAAGTATCTATTTCTTTTCCAAATTAACGACGAGATTTATTATCCTTTCTTGCATGTCTCGCGAAAGTCAGAGTTGGCGTGAATTCTCCTAATTTGTGACCTACCATACGATCTGTTATATAAATAGGTCAATGTTCCTTTCCATTTTGAATAGCGATTGTATGACCAATCATTTTGAGTACAAATTTTAGCTTTAGATAAGGATCCAATAAGAAGATAACTGGGATTATGGTATCAAATTTCTTACTAATGGTATCTATTAGTTACGAATTCTTTAACATTTTATTCCTTATAGCTAAAGATTTTTTTAGTAAACTTGCAAAATAACCCAAAAAATGGAAGGAATAGTTTGATAATTTATTTATATAGATCCTATATGGTTGAGACCAAAAGTTAAAATAATATTGCCAAAAATTGACAAAATGATATTTCCATTTCTTCATCAAAAAATGAGTCCCCTTTGAAGCAAGAATTGCTTTTCCTTGATATCGAACATAATGCATGAAAGGATCTTTGAAGAACCACAGAGTTCTATGAAAAGAGTTTCAAGCATCAGATCGGGAAAACTATGGAAATTTATGTAGATGATATGTTGGTTAAATCACGCATAACCGCAAATCACTTGGATAACCTCGTTGAAATGTTTGAAATACTCCGCAAATATAGGATGAAACTTAATCCACTAAAATGTCACTTCGAGGTAGCCACTGGAAAGTTCTTGGGATTCATGGTAAGCGCCAAAGGCATCAAAGCAAACCCCGAACAAGTTACTGCTTTACAGGAAGTTGAGGCCTTAAGGAGTAAGGAGTTACAAAGTTTGAATGGAAAAGTTGCAGCACTAAGCCAGTTCATCTCAAAACCAACTGACAAATGTATACCATTCTTTGAAGTGCAAAAGAAGAGAAAGAATAACTTTGAATGGAATCAGGCATGTCAAACTGTGTTTGAAGAGCTGGTGCGACATATGGAAACCCTACCAGTCCTATCCTAACCCGTAGACAGAAAAGACATGTACATCTGCTTAGCAGTCTCTCCCGATGCATTAAGTGTTGCGCTTATATGAGAAGAAGATAAGATCTAACGACCTGTATATTATATAGTAAACGATTTACTCGAGCTAAGAAGACCTATTCGGAATTGGAAAAACTAGCATATTGCCTCTTGATCGCATCCAGAAAGTTACGACCATACTTCCAGGCACAACTGTTCAACGTACTAACAAATCAACCCTTAAAGCAAGTGTTGTACGGTCCCAAGACCTCTGGACGGCTTATCAGATGGAACATCGAATTGAGTCGATATGAAATTACTTAACATCCTCGAAGGGTGTTCAACGTGCAGGCGCTGGCTTACTTCACTGTCGAGTTTACGATAGGAGGTAACAAACAAGAAATTACTCTGGAAGTGGAGACACATTGGAAGTTGTCCGTCAATCATGCACCTAACAACCTCTACTTAGGGCACCTAACAACCACTACTTAGGGGCAGGAGCAATGCTCGAAACTCCTGAAGGACAAACTATTAGCTATATCTTACGCTTGGAATTCCGCATTATAAATAACGAAGCAGAATACAAAGCATTGATAGTCGGGCTAAAAGTTGCGAAGGAACTTGAGACAAAATCCGTACACATCTATAGCGACTCTCATCTACTCATCTGCCAGGTGAAAAGTGAATACTAAGCTCGGGGACAAAACCTTGCCCCATATCTATCTAAAGTGTAGGAACTGCTGAATGACATCGAACATTACACCATAACTTATATCCTAAGGGAACAAAACACGAAGGTGGATTATCTAGCCAAACTGGCCAGTTTCGGAGAAGATCGGTCATTCGGGCTAGTCCTAGTTAAAATTCTGACCGCTCTAAGCATAAGTGATGTGGATATCGACTAGATTTTGGAAACAACCAAAGAACTAGAAACGTGGATGACATCGATCATGGACCACCTATTCAGAGGGACACTCCTCACAGATAAGAATCAATGGAAAAATCTCCTTCAAAAGGCACCATGGTTTATAGTATAGAATATGACGCTCTACCGTAGGGGATTGTCTACCCCCTTGCTCATGTGTGTGACTAACGACGAAGTCAGAAGACTCCTCAAGGAAGTTCATGAAGGCTCCTGCAGAGATCACACTAGGGGGAAAACCCTTGCAAAGAAAGTTCTTCGATATGGGTATTTTTGGCCAACAGCAAACCGCGATGCAGCAGATTATGCTAGATGGTGCAACCAGTGCCAAAGATTCGGCAAGATCAAAAAAAACTTCTTTGACGGAGCTGACACGGATGGTCTGCCCATGGACATTCGCGATCTGAGGAGTCGATCTGATTAGAGTATTACCAATGGCCAAAGGAGGAGCCAAATGTGCTATCGTTTCTGTTGACTATTTCACCAAATAGGCCAAAGTGGAACCACTGGCCACTATTACAACAAATAGGGTTATTAATTTTGTCACTAAAAACATTATTTGCAGGTTTGGAGTGCTATAAAAAAATCATTATGGATAACGTGGCTCAATCCAAAAGCACCGAGTTCGAAGACTTTTGCAAAAGCTTCCAAATCATGAAAAGCTTATTTACTATAGCATATCCATAGGCAAACGAGCAAGTGGAAGCAGTGAACAAGATCATCAAGTCCACCATCAAGAAGCGACTAACTAAAGATAAAGGAAATTAGGTCAAACTTCTACTCCCTCTATGGGCTTACAGGATAATGCACAAATCTGCAACCAGGCACTCTCCGTTCGCCCTGGCATATAGTTCAGAAGCAATATTCCTAATCAAGCTAGAAGTTCCTTCTCATCGAAGGAAAATCTTCAATCAAATGCAAAAAGAGCGGCTCCTACCTAGTCGCTCGATATGGTCAAAGAGAAGAGGGAATAATCCGAGTAAAGTACTGCTGCTCACCAGAAAAGGATCGCACGATATTTCAATTCCAAAGTCCGTAACCGTACTTTTAAAGTGGGAGACCTTATCGGTCTACCCTATACTCGGAACATTCGGACCAAACTGGGAAGGGCCTTGTGTGATCGGATAGAAACTAGGTGATGACACATTCAAGATAATAACCGTTAATGGAATCCAAATTCCCTGAGCTTGGAAGGGCCAATCGTCACGTCATTACTTTATCCAGGTCTATCTTAAGTATTTCCTAATTTTCGTAAATAAGCCATCCTAGAATACCGAAGGCATTATAGATAGGCAGAACTTGCCCAACTTTTATTAATGAAATTTCTTTGCTTTCCGAACCAATAAAACCGTGTTCACAAAAGTAACCTGCAGAGTCGATGGGGTCAAATCAACTCAAAACCATTCAATCACTGCTTAAGATAGTGGAACCATGCTCAAGTACTCCCCATCTATCGACCAAGTCGATGGAAGCAAATCAACTCAAACCATTAGATCAACGAAACTTGATCCCCACCTTCTAAGAACCGGTGTTGCTCCCGCGACACCGGGAAGGCCCAAATTAAAGCCGCGCATTTCGTAAGTCGCCGCATCTCGGGTTAGGGAATCGCGCCCAAGCAAATATAGTTAATTAAGTCGCACATCTCATAAGCCATGTATAGCTTCTTGGCTCACAAAACTATGACCATGTAAGTCTTGGTCCCACTGTGTGCATTTTGTCAGTCGAGCACTACTACTTGGGTTAGCAAAGTTGCATCATAAAATGAGGAACTCTCATATTGCAAAAAATGGCATACCTTCCCCGAAGCCAAGAAAATAGCACTCCAAGGGGCGATACGTGTGCCTGATAGCCTGAATGTCAACATCGCGATGAGATCATTTAACAAATGACCAAGTAATCGGTGTTGCTCCGGCATCACCGACCACTTCGGTACGTAAATCACTAAAGTAGAAAATCACTTAAGTACGTAAATTACTCGCCGTGAGGCCACTAAAACATTTCACGAATATCTTAAGCAAGAAATTCCCAAGGATAGGAGCTGCAATGTGGACCTGACTTGAGGCATCCGAATGGCCACTAGGGGCACCCAGTCGCGTATCAAGTGTTCGAAGTAATCAATATCGTGAATCGGGGGAGGCACACACCAACACTCAACCAAAACAATAAATACTTCATAGTTCAGTTACTCCAAACAAAGAATTTCGGCAGTAATTGCGGGACAAAATAAAACTGAAAAAATGCATACATAATGTGTGAAATCATGGAAATAGACAAGCTAAGTACGTGATAAATATTGCGGGACTGAATAAAAATGAAAAAAATGCATACATAATGTGTGAAATCATGGGAATAAACAAGCTAGATACGTGATAAATAAGAAAGAACACATAAGTAGCATAAAAACAAGCTAAGTACGCGATAAATAAGAAAGGACATAGAGGAGATAACAGTAGAAAAGTGATCTTTTCATTTCTTGTAACATTGAATCAAAATATGGGGGACGTACCTACACGATATCGGCCAACGAAAAGAAAAGTACAGATGCTACAAGAACAAAGGTAATAAATGCAGACTATGCACTTGTACAAAATACGTGTCAAATAAATCAGATTACTACAAATCTGACTCCATGGTTACTCAAGCTCATTTATGCTTCTTACCACCACTTCCATTGTTGCATTTGGTCAGAAGTTTCTTCTTCCCCTCAACTTCCACTTTGGGAGTCGTATCACTACCAAAGATATCAATTATAGGCTCTGTGCCCATGTCACCTTCGTGTTCTTTGGCCCCCTCGGAAGGATTACCTTTGGTCTTGCGCTTGGGAGACTTACATGAGCTCCTCGAAGATTTTCATTCCTTAATTTTTTCCTTTGTAGCTACCACCATCTGCTGTTTAGTTCTACTTGGCTGACTAGCTTGGTTTGTCTATTCTCGAGTACCAGATGCTGCTAAATTGGCCTTTAGAGATACGGAAGGGTTGTCTAGGCCATGCAATGCAGCAATCTTCTCAGATTTTGGCCCTAGTTGTGAGCTAGACACATGCATGGTGATGGAAGCAGCTACAAAACAAGCGTTGAAGCAGTTGAAATAGCAGCAGGCCCCGGGACCGAAGAAATTGGCAGATCGGTAGGCAAAGAAGACGGACCTATAAGATCAAAAATGAAAGCATTCAATTCTTCTTGTTCTTATGGCATAAGCTGAAAATTCTCAAACTCGGGTGAAACAAGAAGGTTACCTATATCAGAAGTGTGATCGAGAATTTCAACTTCATACTCCCCACCATCTACTTATTTGGATGGCTGCAGGATCTTTGTGGGAGTTCCACGACCACCCAAGGCTTCGGAGACAGCTGCTAAAGGGGCAGACAACAAAGCAGTACCGGTTGAACCCAGAATAATTCCTGACTCATCACGAGGCTGTTTTGATGATTCGTCAAGTCTAGAACTGAAAGGCTCTGATAGCTCTTTGCAGTTGCAGTTGCAGTAGCATCGATGGCCTCTCGCTCCCTCTTAATCCGAATAATCTCTCAGCCCTCTACCAAAACCCTCTTTCACTCTTCGTTGGGATAGGTGTCATCCAAAATTTGCTCGATGTATATATCCTCGTCCTCTCGAAAACGGGCCCAAATAGCTGAGGCTACCCTGATGTAGTGGGGAGTTAACGTAGAAATTCAAGATGGTTTCATCCATATTCTCCACCTTTCTATCGAAGGTATCCTGCAGCTCCAAGTAGTCCACCGTCATAGTGACCTTCTCAACTTCAACTTTGGTTTTTTCAACGTTAAGCTGCACTGCTCTTTCCTGAAGTAAAGCAATCATTCGAGCCTGGTCAGAAATGCTCTTGTCATGGGATTCCACTATTCCCACATAATCAAATATTGTCTTTTTATGAGCTTTGACGGCTTCGTCATGAGTAGCAATAGTTCTCTTCTGAGCTTCGATGATCTCGTCTTGAATTTCAAGCTCCTTTTTCAGCTTAACCTCATCAATAGGGGCCTTCTTGATTTTGTCTTTGAACATGATCTCAATTTTTATGTGGGTTGCCTTTAATCCCTTCAGCAAAATAGCATCGTTCTTACTCTCTCGAATGGTAATATCCCTTCCCTTTTTCAGTTGCTCAATTCTGGCATCACATTCCATTAACATCCTCCCATAATCATCATTTTTTGACTTAAAGGAAAGGATCTCTTGGTAGTTGTTATGGTTTGTGTCCACCAGTTGCTTGCATAATTTCTCTTATCCATCAATTTGATCCAAATCGCTCTGAATTGCATGGAGATAGGGCATATAAGAATCCTTATGGATCGAACACTGGTCACGATCAAATTTAACTCACTTTAGAAATCATCAGGGGAGCGTGGCTTCAAGCATAAGGAGACCAGACGAGAGAATATAAACAATCCTCCTATGGAGGCATAAAGAAATAAAAGCATGCACTACATGAGTTGATGGAGTTTGGGATGATGGAGAGACTTTAATAGTAGAAGTCGGAACTTCAATTCCAACAGAGACTGGAGCCAAGGCAAATGCTTGGTGCTCGAAAGGATGAGAACCACGATATACCTTTGATTTCTTGGATGGCTCTTCCCAATCATCAGGAGTTCTCCTCTTCTCATAACCACTCCTATAAACTCTGCCTCGGTCTCTGTCATCCCGATGATGAACTCCGGTTTCCTAGTCTTCCCTCCTTCTCCCTTCTTCTTCAGTTTCTCGGGGATGCTGGCGACTTGAAGTCCATCTTGACCCGCGTTGTGCGTTTGTAAATTGTTTAAGGTCCTCATAAAGTCCACGACCTCCCATAGTACCTGATATAAAAAAAAGAAAAACTTTAGCGACATAAAATGAACTCAAATAATGCATATGTAAGTGTGTGTGTGATCTTCGAGAAGTGTGTAATGTGTCGTAGGTGACCTAAAAGGACTTCACCTAGTTCTGGAAGCAACTACAGTGGGAGTCAGGCTAACTCTAGACACAGCATGTCCGGGGTGAGAAGACAATCCCTCGAACTTAAAATCATCTAACTTGAGTTCACCAATGTCAATGTAAACGTTGCTTAAGTCCTAAAAGTTGACATCGATTTCCTTAGTCAGAGAACCATGAGGTAGTTTGGCCACTGGAGAAGCATCTTTAGCAGTAATCTTTTAGGGAGGGAAGTCTGGGAAAATAGGACTCATTCCTGGAGTTTTGTCACATGATTCAGAGTTTCCAACATTAGAACTTGCATCGAATTCCTCATTGTTAAAATATGAATCATAGCTAATCAAGCTCTCAATTTAACCTTCCTCCTTTTCTATGAACACCGCAGCCATGCCTTCTCATTGTTTGAACTCCTCTTCCCCTCCTCGGGGATTAAATGCATCCTAATCGGGCTACTGGTCCCGATCGTAATGCCTTTTCCTTCATGATTTTACTCAGTTGATCCACCGAATGGACCCTCCCCTCCTGGTGGGAAGACCTCTTTGGAATCGTGTGATGAAGAAGTGGAGCGTGTTTGAATCCTAGAACGAGTAGGGGATGGGACTTCAATGGCAATAGTGGATCTCCCAGGGTGCAACAACCTGTACTGAAGCAAATTCTCATCCGCTAGCAAAGATCTGTCCGATCTCTCTCTAGCATCTATGGCTTTCAGAGTACGGAAGATGGGATCAAGTGATGGATCTTTGTTTGGCCTTGGAATATATCTTCAAGAAGTGTTCAGTCTATTAGAAATCTCGCACCATTATATTAAACGTTAATGAGTAAAAGAGAAGACTTACCCTCTGTCATCCAAATGCAATTAGATCCCTTAGGACACCTAATGAAAAAATGTTGGGTCTTGAACTGGGACAAATTACTTTGAAGATGCAGAATTTTGCAATTTATTTGAGCCCGATGATCATAAAGGATAAACATTCATCTGAGAGGAAATATCTCACTCATCAAAGCTTGGGGAATGATTGAATGTCCATATAAATAAAACATAAAGCTAAGTCAAAATCGCGTATCTGTTGAGTTGAATCTGAAATGGAGCAATTCTCAAATTCGAAAGGATCTATCTCAAGAAATGATTAAATGGAGGCACTGCTCCATTCAAGCACATGTACCGATGGAAGGCAGTGTAATCCGAAGGTGGCATGTGTGCAAACTTGTTTTTCAATGAAAGGCTTATGTCATAATCCATAATGTCATGCTGTGAACAAATGTTGTGCAGAACTATAGCAGAAATCATGGTGGAAGCTATTTCTGGAGGGTTGAGTAAAACACTAAAGTTCAGAGGAGTTCATTCTACACCCGAACCAACTGGAACCAATTAAGCATATTTAAATGGTGGTGTCGAAGAAGTAGGCGCTACTGGACTATTTGTAAAGGCATAACTGATGTCGATTCGACTTTCGAGAGTATCGTACTTCCTCCACATGATTTATGACGGGATGACAGGTGCTTCATTCTATATAATAGAACTTGTATCTAACGTGGTCAAGTAATTCTATTTATAACTAGAAGCCCTCCTATGCTTAACACTTGAATCCGAAAAAAATATTGATTTATGCCGACACATCGGATTACAAGCGTTGACTGAGGCAAGTGCAGTGTGTTATCTATGTGGGATGGGCTCAGTGTCCTGAACAATACAAACGCTTTATCCTGTGTAGATAGTTCACTCACAGCGAAGAAAGGAAAAATCTTTTCGGATCATTCATTAAAGTTATTCCTCCTATACTTACCCATTACCGGCCAACGATCAATTATGGATCTACTATCCAAAGCGACACGGAAAGCTCTTCCTATTCCAGGTACACCGATTGTGCAATGATAGGACCAATCCAAAGTGAGCAACTATAAATTGATAGGTCTAAATCGAGCAGAGAATTCTTAGCATAAGTTGATTTCAGTTCTCTAGAAAGGTGATAACGGCATTAGTTGCATATGAGACTCTACCCTAAGCTATTATCATCTCCTAGAAAAAACAAAATCAATCCGCAAGACACCATGTCGGGATCAACAGTGTAACTCGGTGCAAGTTAATTCTGACTCTATGGATGAAGATAGCAAAACATGTCAAGCATTGGGGCAAAACCTTGGCTTCATTCCATGAACAATCAAAACTCGATTTACTATTTCTTCCACAAAGTGACAATCTGCTTGAATTTTTCATTGCATCTGTCACCAACACAACCTCATCACCAATCGCTAATACTATGCCAAAATCTACTTCACCAACCTCAAGTTAGAAGGCAAATGTAGTCAATTTCAATTCGCCAGCGATCCAAGCTAGGCAAGATCGGTCGCAATTCAGACAGGCAATGTTTCAAGTGCTGGAGATTTGCTCAAAGTGGCGGCAAGGTTAGGCGGGGTCAGAGGCAGAGAGCTTCGGTGTTAAAGATCGACAACGGTGGTGACGTGAGCAAGCATAGGGTTTTGTTGCGTTTAGCTTGGGTCATAGAAAGATTAGCTCGATTCGCAAGGAAAGTGCGAAATGATGAAGGATCGGCCTGAACAAAGTTAAATAGGGGACTGAATTGAAAATTTTTTGCTAAGTCCATGGATCGCTAGCAATCCATCAAGTTGCAGTCAATTTTCTCCAAGCTCGCCAAGCATGATCTAAGTGTTGTTTGCAAGCATTTGGAAAGTTATAGGATCGAAATTGATTTATTGTTACTAGTAACGATGATTCACATCGAAAAATCAATAGACGACTGAATGGCCAAAACAAAATTCGCATGGTGGCCTTAACACGATCAATTAAACTTCATGAAATGGGAACTCAAAAGAGGTTGCTCCCAGAGCACCTTGTTTCCAACGAAGGCATACTCTGGAGGGAAATTGTTAACCTGGTTTTTTACCCAACAGAATTCAATGGGAGATAGTACATCCATGTCATGTCCAAATAACTCAAGAATCAACCAAAAGGAATAGAAGTAGAAGCTAAGAGAGATCCAAGAGGAAAGATGTAAAAAATAGGCTAAGGGGAAGGATTGCTAGCGATCCATCACCTATGGATCACTAGCGATCCAAAAGGATTGCTCATGGATCCTCCAAACTTCTTGCGTCATGAACCAATATCTTTTCTAAGGAAATATGCCAAGTTTATGATATTCCAAGCAAACTAGTTCGAGAAATGAGCATTCATCTGATTTCAGTCATAGTTCAATGCAACCTGTATATGAATCACTATCAAAACAAGACAACTAGTTATAAACTTACATAGAGAGCATCTACATAAGGCAAGGAGCGCAATCCAAGTGAAACGATCCAAAAATAGTTTAACTACATGGATCGCTAGCGATCCATGCCCTATGGGTTGCTAGCGCTCCATCAGGTTAAATCGGTTCGCTGTGAAAATTTTGGAGCGTCATTATATCATCAAGTATATGCTTCTGGCAAAGCGGTCTAGCCCAATAGCTCTCCAACCCTATAAATACTCACCTATCTACAACATAAAGGGGATCTTCTGGACTGGCTGCTGGAACTCTGGAAAATTTATTCTTCACTCTTCTTCTCTCACACAATAGTCATCTAAGAGTTCACTGTGGTTCTCCAGTGAATTCTTGCAATTGTGACTTAATCTAACTTAGGAGATTTAATCATATTGTAATCAGATTCCACTTGTAACAGCAGTCGGTTAATAGAAAGTTATAAAGTGGATGTAGCTTCATTAATAGTCGAACCACTATAAAAATCTTCTTGTTTCTTACTTTTTTTATGATCTACAATTACTTTTTCTATTTTATTTGCCTTGATAAACATGGCTGGTGCTTTTGCACCAAATCTAGGGTGTTGATAAATTTTTTGGGTTAACAACATAATAAATTCACCTTTCAATGCGCTTAAATTAATTCAAATTTTACCCACAAAATTATCGCCTGATATAATTTTGAGTTTTGGTACATATATGCTAAAATAGAAAATTGTAAACATTGATTTAGAATAGACTGTTTTCGTATAACAACCAAAGTGTCTTGAAGATAGTGGAAGTGATATTAAGCTTGTGGATTTCTGGATATGATCCAAGAATTAATATGAAAGTATCTTTCGATAAGCATTAGAGTTGATCTAATATTTTTATAGAAATATCAAATAGTTTGATTTTCAATCAAAATGTAGAGGAAAGCGTGTCTTTATAAGAAAGGAAATTAAAAAGGAACTTAGATATTTCTAAATTATAACTAAACAACATACCGTTGATTGTTAACGATGTACTGATGCTAAGATCAATTCTAGTTTGGTTGTATAATTCTCGATAAATGATTTAAAAAACATCTTTTATAATCAATATAAAATGATGTTGGGAATATCCCAAATGATATGCATAGAAACCATATTAAAATGTTTAATATGGAGCATTTATGATGGATTCCTTATGTATTGGCAATAGGACATACATACCCTATATCATCAACAATATCGTACTTTGCTTATGCATTTGATACATAAAGCAAGCATAAAATCCAAATTAATATCACTAAATAGAAGCGACTAAAACTTTAGTTAAGAAGCTTTAAGTTGGAAATCTTCCAAACGAAATGTTATGAATGATTCAACTAAAAGGCCAAGTACTCTGGGTGCCCTATTTTTTCGGGCAGCCAAGTAGTCGGGTTTAGTTAGAAGAAATCTGGAAGAGCTCAGACCATAGAGTTAAAAGATTCTTCTAAAGGTCATTATCCATTTCCACCACACTCATGTACTATTGTATTCCGCATTTTTAAGGACATATATTTATAACTATCCATATTGATAATAAGTTAAACTCTGATAAAGGTATTTAAATTTTCGCTGTAAAGATTTTATATAATGAAATAATATAAGTTATTCCATCCGTGTGAGATTATATCTTGTCTTTATTTTTTTTATCCTTAAAAAGAACTACCTCTTCGACACTTGGATTTGCGGCACATGAATACTGAGGATGTATTAGTGTTGATTTTCGAAGGTCGAAGAAATGGGTCTTCACGGTTACTATACGAATAGACTTCAGGCTAGCATCGTGCTATGTGCAAGCTTTTTTTGTGTTCTCTTCGTTCTCAACAACCAAGTACCTTGAAAGAAACTACTATCTTGACTATTGAAATCATGGGATTTCCCAACCTAAGATTCACAACCCTAAAATTCCATGACACATAAGGAGGGAATTTGTATTTCTTTGAAGGAATTATTTCTTTCCCTACTAAAAAAAATATTATCGCTCCCTTCTAGCACTCTTACTCCATAGACCGAAAGGAAAGAGATCAACCCTGGTTGAAACATTCTCAATTGGGGAATGAAATCTGCCTTATTGAGAGTGATTATTAGCATCCGACTTGTGTGCATTCTAGGCTAGGTTGATCTACCCATTCGACCTGAGTGTTATGACCTTTATTTGGTTAGCTCGCTATGCACTTCTATATTAATATCTGCTTTCGCTATTGTTATTACCATGTGTGTAGAAGCCGCAAGGAAAGAGTAAGAGAAGAGGCCAGTCGAGCACTACTAATAATATAGATTCAGGTGATCATGGCAGAGATAGGGGTGGAACCATATCATTGCTAACCGATTTAGAAATAAGAAAAACACCTACACTTCACTTCATCGACTATGGCACCATCCATATGCTAATCATACTTCATTAAGTGTTTTATAGGGTCAGTCAACCCTTTATAACTAGGCATCTATGGCATGATGAACTTCATAGGGTATTGAACTACTTTAATCACTGTAGTGAATAAGTTCCCAGTTATAACGGTTTCCCAACAATCATCATGTTGTTGATTCTGTTGAAGAAATCTTCTAATTATTTAATTATCAATTCATTGTTTCCTTTATTTTGCCCTAAACGACGACCATCATAACAACCTGGGTTTTTGGGTTAATTAAATAAATTAAATAACGATTTAATTTAAAGAATTTAAATAATTTGTTTGGAAATTTTATTCTTTTTATATAAGATAACCTGTTTTAGAATGATTAGTTCTAAACCATTGTTAAATTGAGTAATATTAGTGTTTATCAATATGTTAAGAATCACTTGAAAATATTATTGAGAATCAATTAATTTTGGTGAATTCCAAATTTTGGAATATAAAAGGAAGGAGAATTTTAGAGTTTTATTTAAAGATATTTGGAACTGGAGTTTGGATAAAAATGTTTAATTAGTACAATCTTTTAATTTTAAATAAAGGAGGAATTTGGAATTAGTAACTTTCTTAATGAAAATGTTGTTCGTCGTTAAATTAATTTAAGAAATCATACTGTTCAATTGGCTATGGTTTAAATGCTTAAGTTTGTGGTTAAGGAAGTTATTGGTAATAATTAATCAAGATGCCTTATTTATTCTAAGTATGTTAGGCCCATTTAAAAGAAAACAAAGAGAAGTTACCTTCTCATTTTCCCTGAAGCTGTACGTTCAATTTTAGATTGAAGAAATAGGGTTTTTTCCTCTTTAAAAACTAAATCAAAAGTGCTTATTTTAAATTGCAAATAAATTCTGAGGAACTAGTGTGTTTATTATTTTGAACTGAGACGGAACACCTCCAATTTTATTTTAGAGATTTAGTAAAATGGTATGTATGACGTGTCAGTGTTATTTTAAAGTGATATTCACATTTGGTAAACCCTATTCTCCGTATTACTAGATGACATTACTTATATTATTCTTTAATAATTTAGGTATAGCCTTGATGTCGTTATAGTTTGTATCAGAGCTAAGTCAGAACGTTATAGCATATAATATCACAGATCTAAACCTAGTGAGACTTAGAGTCCTGTCCCTTAGGGTGTGTGGTAGATAGTTATATTAATTATCTATATAGGGATAGGAATATAAACTGATTATAGGGCTAATCATTTGGGACGTATTTGTGAAAAAATTGGATTTCTTTATTTTGATAAAATGAATTTACAGGTTTAGTGTTGTGTAGTGGTGTTCTGTTCCGTTATTGATCAGAGTTGCACAGCGGAAGCTGATAGACTATTTCCATTGAGCAAACTAATTAATTGTTATATGTATATGTGTGTATATATATATGTATGGGTCTGATTGGATGCCGTATGTATAAATTATTGGTTGCTTTGTTGGATTATTATTAATTGTTTATTCCTTGGTATGAAAATATAGAGGGTAATAAATTAGGGAATTTGTTTTGTGTTAAATTGCACGTTGAATGTTTGATAAATTTTAGTCAAGATGTGGGATGCCATAGTGTCGATAGGGATTCCTAAATGCTTTGACGACACGTGGACACAGAAAGTTTGAGTTATAATATTTAGAGTATTATAAATAATTGTGGACACATTAAAAATAATATTTAATGAGAAGATAAAGTTTTAAGCGAATTAGATATTATTTTAAAATGGAATAAATGTTTAGGAAAATATATTTACATGTTTATATAACAAATTTTGGAAGTAGAAAACTATTTTGTGAAAATTATGTATGCATGTATATACAAATGTGATGATTTTTTAAAAGTAAATATCTTGGATATAAATAGTATTTTAAAAGGAAATATTATGAGTTATATGAATATTTGGAAATAAAATATCAATCGGAGATTTGGTAATAGTATTAAGTAAATGATTTGGAACTTGATATTATTCATTAAATAAAATATTTTGGAAAATAAATTAGAGGGAAAACTTATCTACAAGTACATATGTGTTTAAAGATTTTGGTAGTTTAGAAAATTTTAAGTGAGGTTTTACAATCGATTATTTATTTTTATCAATATAATGAGAATCTATAGTTAATTTTTCTAGGAAAATGGAACATATTTTAGGTTTAACATAGAATTGAAATAATATTTAGCCATAAAATAATTGTGTGAAGTGGAGTGAGTTGGCAGGATAATGTTGATAGCTTATGCAATCAACTTTGTAGTAATGAAGTGGCACAATAATTTTATGGCTTATTATTATTTTATATAATGAGATAAGTTGAGGAAAATATTTTAAATTTTGGAATTTGTTAGTACCAAAAATTAAATGGAAGTTAATTGATTTTTTTTGAAAAAAAGAATAATTGAAAATCTACTTCCATTATGAATTTAACTTTCAAATTCTTGAATGAAAGTAAATTATTATATACGAGTCTTAATTTATAAGAAGTTAAAAATTAAGAAATAGTATAAATTAATTTGGAAGTTCAAATCAAGAAATTAATTGGAAAATAAAGTGGAATCTTATGTTTTGATGATTTAGAAACAATAGGATGCATTATATAAATAAGATATGGTATAAATAATTATCATTGGAAGCTAATATATTCTTTATGACAATTTAAAATTATTTGGAATAATAATTGAAAATTTGAAATTTTGAGTTAAAATATTTGAACGAACTTATTTTTAAATTAGAAAATAAGGAAGAATGAAACATTAATTTTATTATTTTATAAATTGAATTGCTAAGTAAAACAACGTTTTATTCTTATGGCGTTGGTTAAATTTGAAGAGGAATTTTTTATGTATATATATGTTTTAATTTTAAACTTTTCTCTGAATAAAAATTACAAGGACGCAATTTCTTTAAGAAGGGAAGTCTATAATAACCCGGTTTTTTGGGTTAATCAAATAAATTAAATAAATTAAATAATGATTTAATTTGAAGAATTTAAATCATTTGTTTGGAAATTTTATTCTTTTTATAAAAGATAACTTGTTTTAGAATGATTAATTCTAAACCATTGTTAAATTAAGAAATATTAGCATTTATTAATGCGTTAAGAATCACCTAAAATATTTTTGAGAATCGATTAATTTTGGTGAATTCTAAATTTTTGGAATATTAGAGGAGAGAATTTTAGAGTTTTATTTAAAGATATTTGGAACTAGAGTATGGATAAAAATGCTTAATTAGTAGAATCTTTTAATTTTAAATAAAGGAAAAATTTGGGATTAATAGTTTTCTTAATGAAAATGTTGTTCATTGTTAAGTTAATTAAAGAAATCATCTTTTTCAATTAGCTATGGTTTAAATGCTTAAGTTTGTGATTAAGGAGGTTATTAGTAATTATTAATTAAGGTGCCTAATTTATTCTAAGTGTGTTAGGCCCATTTAAAAGAAAACAAAGAGAAGTCACCTTCTCATCTTCCCTAAAGCTGTATGTTCAATTTCAGAAAGAAGAAATAGGGTTCCTTTTCTCTTTACAAACTAAATCAAAAGTGGTGATTTTAAATTGCAAATAAATTCTGACAAACTGATGTGTTTATTATTTTGAACTGAGGCTAAACATGTCAACTTTATTTGAAAGATTTAGTAAAATGGTAAGTATGACGTGTCAGTGTTAATTTAAAGTGACATTCACATTTGGTTGCCCATAACAAGCCGTATTCTCCCTATTATTATATGACATAATAATGTTCTTTAATAATATCGATATAACGATGGGGTCTTTACAGCCATCGTGTGTGTCACCTTGTGTACGAATCCCCAAACGGCCATAACAAACACGACAACCGCTAAGTCTCTTATCTCCAGGGATTTTCTTTGTCTGACCTCCTTCGATGGCAATTCCAATGGCATCCTCTTTGAGTATTTCCTTTTGAATTCCTTTTAAAATTTCCTTCCTAAGGGCCAACATCTTATTCACCATCATCATCATCATGCTCAGAGTCATCATTATGGTCCTGACAACCACATGATGGATCGGTGCCAATCCATAATGGATTAGTACCTACTCATCAACGAGTTGGGGCATCTAATATAACTTTCTCCTTTACCTTATGGATCTTCATGCACCACTTCAGAGCTTTTTCCTTCCCTTTGTGTGCCGATTGCAAAACTTCCTTGTTCGAAATGGATCAGGAATCCCATCTATCATCACTCTATTTCGGATGGGACCACTTTCCTTTTGCGAAGTTGTTTCACAGAAGAAAACCGATTTTTATATATTCTTTGATGGGTTGTTGAGACAATTACATCTATCCAACTATATCAACCACCAACCTATCTAATTCCTGCTTCATATCAACATCTGGTTGAGCCAAAGTTTGTTCTTCATTCTCTCCTTCACTTGCTCCAGATCTAGCGCATCCCTCCTCTTTCACGTTCTTGCTCTTATTCTTTTTTGAAGCCATTTCAATTGGAACATTGGAGATCTATGCAAATCCTAGTTGCAACCAAAGATTCGTCCTGATCTTTAAATTTCTTAATGGAAACACAAAAAATGTTAGTTTTTAAAGTGGGCTAACACCCCTAATAATAGAAGAAAATTAACAATAAAAGAATAAGCAATAGAAAAGAGAAAAAACATCCATTTTTTTAAAGATGTTCAGCAAATCGTTTTCTACATCCATTTCATAGTTTTTATTAAGAGTTCTTTGCTATTACAACCGATTCACAATAAGATTCCAAGAATACAAATTACTGATTTTGAAATAGGCACCGTTTCCTCAAGCAAAGTCAATAAAAGTGCCAAAAGTATAACGAAGCAAACTCTCATTTTGAATTGCTAAATAGTTAGATTCAAGAAGAAATGAGGAAGGGTAGGTCAAAATGGACCAAAATCGTAGATTTGATGGATTGGTACCAATCCATCTATGGACTGGTACTGATCCATGACTTAATCAAAGATTGACTATTTTCTCCTATTTTGCTCCAGTCTTCAAGCTTTGAGTCTTCATAGGGAAAATTGTAATATTGATGGACTGATACCGATCCATCTCCAATCTTCAAAACTCAGCTTTTTTCTTAAAATAACATGTTAGTTCATAGTGCAAGTCAAATAATAGAGTTTGTAACCATTTTATGGATCAGTATTGATCCATTGAATTAGCTAAAATTCAATCTATTTTCCTTTGGCACTTCATAGTTAATCTTCTTCAAGTCCTGGATCTATTCCTTTATCATTTATAGTTCAATTCCATAAGAATGTTACTTGGGTTAAATATCGGATAGTAAGTTTAGATGTAGAATTTATTCCTATATGATGAATATCCTGATCTTATTCTAGAAGAATACCATGAATTGGCTTAACAAAGAATGACACCGTAAGTCCGACTGTATTAATTCCTTAGAGATATTCATGGATCTCGGTTATTTCCTACACCTTCCTACATAAACTGGCTACCATGAAGTAACATGTAAAAATGACCATATGGGTTGGGTTGCATGAAATGAATACTTGACAACATTATCCTTACGCACCTATGTTGGAAATGAGTTAGCACACAATGGGTAAAAGAGGTGAATTTCAAAAAAATCATTTTAGATCTTATTATACCTATAAGTCTAAATTAATTTTGATCCAATCCAAAATAAATTTTAAATAAAACCTTTATTTTATTTAATTGATTGATATAAAGATTTGATTATTTAACATATGTGATATATAATGTGTATATTATCAAATGCATATATACATGTATGTGCACATAGTTTAATTTGCATGTATGTCTGTGTTGGGATTTACACTTCAACTGACACAGTAGCTCCATTATGTTTGTTGTCTATTATTATTTTAAAATTAATATAATTTAATGCATACTTATATGTGAGTGTATATATACGCATTTATATATAATACAAATACACATACACACACTTATATGTATATTCATTCATTTATATTTAAAATAGCTTAAGAAATATTCAAAATTGTAATTAGATCTAGATTCAAAATAGTATCTTATTTGAAATTCAAATTAAAATTTAAATATAATATATCTAATATATATCGATTTAAAATATAGTTTGTTTTTCTTTCAAATATATATGTGTGTGTGTTTGAACCAAAATATGGCACAAGCACCCAAGAGATTGAGTAGGGAATAAAAGGTGAAGAAAAGGTAACTAGAATGAGCAAAAAAGAACATACACTATTTTAAAGTGATTGGGCTAATCTTGGCCAACGTCCACTTAGTGGTTTTATTGATTATATCATTGATTTGCAAGTACAAATTCCTACGGATTAGTATAAATCCATGGTTGATTATAAGAAATTAGAGTAAAAGAATAAGAGAGCCAATTAGATCCCTAAAAATGAGCCCCTGCCCTTATATTTATAGCTGTAGGTTGCGTAAAAACTCACACATATGATCTCCATGTTGTTTTCCATGCGTAGACTAATCTTTTGAGAAAAAAGGGGATCTCATCAATATCTTTGGATCAGTACCGATCCATGGGTTTGGATCAATACCGATCCATAAGACCTTCATAAAGATCTTCGTGAATGCTTGGTTTAGACTTGATTCATGGTTAGCTTCATGACTCCAAACTTGTTTGCATCATTAGTAGCTTGTTACTATGTCCAAATGATGGATTGTTGGAAGAATGGAGTTGCTGATTTCAGGTGCTTGGGAAGATTGAGAGAGGATTGCCTGGAATCAATGCAATAGAACTAGGGATAGGCTCTTGGCATCATCATTTATGAATAGTAGGAGTTGGGGCTAGATTGAACCAAATCACATGGATCAATATGGATCCAGGGTTGGATCGGTACCAATCCAACTCTTTGTTTGATTTTTGTTCTTCGTCTCTTGAAACGCTTTGGTCTCTGCCTCATGACTCTTTTCCCACTTGGTTGTTGGACTCTTATGGCTATCTCTTCGGGCTTTCTGCCTTGATAGCTTCCAAATTCAATTCATCCAATCTATCCAAATACCGCTCGATCAAAAGGCTAGATAACACTTGCCCTTCGAAGTATATCTTGTTTCAAACATAATGTGCTTTGAATAGAGACAAGTTAGGATTACCATGAAGGATTCGATTCTATGCTTTGAATGGTCGTTATCCTTCCTTTGGATTACTTTTACGAAGAGCTGTGTCTCCAGTGATTCATCACAACACTTTATTAGCATTTGGTACTATAAATCTTGAGTGTGCTCTCATGATATGTCATTCCAAGTTCAGTAACCTTGAATTAGTTCTTTCCCTGGATTTGCTTTTCTTTAACTCTAGTCGTTGGGTATTGAATATGACTATATACATGTGAACTCTCTTGTATAAGCTCTCGATCACATGAACATACTCACATAGGCAGATCATCATCATTGTGATTTTTTTAAATGTTAAGATTCAGTACCAATCCAAGTTGTTGGATCAAACCAATCGAAGACTTGAACAAATCTTTAAATTTTTAGCCTGAAAAGTCTGGTTTAAGCTTATATATCCCAAATTCTCCCATCTTGCTCCTCACTTTGCTATTGCAACCGAACCAAGCTTAAGCTCTGCCGTTAAAAAGACTTGGATCTTGAAATCAAACTCCACTCCGTTGCCCGACCATTGAGTTGCCGCCGCCATTCCATCTTCACCTGAACTCGACATCCTCTGCCTTGTTTTAGCCGAACTTAAGCCACCGATCCAAGGCTTAAATCCCCACCCCACAATTGAACCTGATCCTAAATCCAGTCCCTGAAGTACGTAGAACTAGGTCGGTGATGGAGCTTGACTTGAAGATTGGTGTAGGTGAAGTCGTTGTCGATGCCCACGTGTTAGAGCATGGGAGAAGATGGAGGAAGAAATCAAAATCCATTCAGGGGTTTGGATCGATGCGATCCAACCATTGGTAGATTTTTTATTTTCAAACTCTTTTCCAAACTTCACTTCTAAACACTTGATTTCTTCTAGACACCAAAGCATATCCAACGTATGGTTGTCGGCATGAAATCCATTGGGACGGTCAGCGATGACGGTCACTTCGGGCGATGTACAAACGTTTAAATTGAACTATCATACAATATCGAAATCTACACTGCATGACACTACATTAGGTCTCACTTTAACATGGGGGCATAACTTATGATTGATTTTATGTTGATTATCTATTGAGTTTTCATAAACATGGATCATAGATGTTCTAAACATCTCACCACTTTATCTTCAGGCCCATCAACGTCTAAATATGTTGAATCTGATGCAGAGTAGAGTTTGGATACGACTCCTTCTGCACAACATACTCCAGTGCAGTTCATACCTCCAGTTGAAAATCCACAAATGGATCAACCTCTTCCAAAGGTTCCTCAAATGCCTGTGGAGAGCCCTGAAGTCGAAGCTTCTCCCAGTGCTCTCGAAGATGTTGTTGTCTTAAACGATCCCATCATTCCATTGCTTCAATGATTGATGAGGGGTCTCTTCGTTGAATCTGCACTAAGCATGGAATTTTGTTTAAGGATGCAATAACCCTTTCTCGGCACCAAAGCGCTCATGATCCCCAGATGGTTATAACGCTTATAATATATACATGTACCTAACGGGATACATCCCACCATTCAATCAATTCATTCGTAAGGTATTGAACTTCATGAGATTGGCTCTGTCGCAACTACATCCAAATAGCTACGCCTTCCATCATAGCACATATATTGTCTTTGCTCGGCATTTGCACCGAGTACCCAATGATGAGGAAATTCAGTATATATATAGTTTCAAGAGCCAGAAAGGAAGCCTATCTTTGACTTATTTAGAGCCAGCTAAGAATTGTAGAGCTATTACTAGTACATGGAACAAACTGAGCTACTAGAAGAGTGAATGGTTTATGTTCACTAGCACCTGGATTTGCACAAAGATTGTTATCTGGACATTAGTTCCACTTTATATAGCCCACATGAGATTGCTACACAATTCTTTGCACTTAACTCACATTTCTTTTATTCTTTTAGATATTCCAACAAGGCCAAGTGGTGCTGCCCTTGCCGATGCCATCAGATCTCTTATAACACTTCCAACACTAGATAAGGAAGTCGAGGCTCTTCTCACTGATGAAATCTCTTTGCCCATCACTTAATGGAGGCGGCTGCATCACTGGTTAAGTCCAAGTGGCTGCTAGTGATGACAATAAAGAAGAAGGCAATGACTCGCCTGGAGAAGGCGATGTTAATCCTGATGTGCCCCAATCCTAAGTCCAGGGGCTGAACCTAAAGATATTGTTGAAGAAGTGCAAGAACATGCTGAGGAAGGTGAAATCATAAGTGAAGGTGATAAAGCTACCCAAGATGATGTTCATGTGGGCCACGAGCCTTTAATCGAGGAACCTAAAGATGATCAATAGTTTATCTTAAAAGAAAAATTAGTTGTAAAGATTTTCGAAGGATAGACTTCTACACAACCCCTCTAGTCATAACCACGAAAAAAACTCCATCTCTCCCCTCTGAAGACATATTCGTTAGCCTAGGTCCAATTCCACTCGATATCAAATCCTTCATCCCAGAAAACATGAGTCTTGAGGGTCTTGATTCCCCTATTCACTTTCATGACGACATGCCCCCTACCCATGTAGGAGAGATTACTCCTGTCAGCAATGCTATTGCACATGGCCTACCAGGGGGACACTAGGACACTCACACATACACGTGCATTATACTTCTTTTGTGTTCCTTCTTATTAAAACTAATTGTTCCTGTTTAATTTGTATGATCCATGGGGACAAAGTATATATTTCAGTCTTTGGAGGAAAACATGTCCCGACAGTGGAGGCGTTACCTCAACACGTATCATCTAGGTGGTGGCCAAGACTCAAAGTCCAATCATCGGTCTGGCCCTGACAGAGGCGGTTATGACAGAGATTATCTATCCCATGACTTTGTTTCCAAATATCATTCCAGGTCCAGGCAACTCCGCTAAGAGGCTTAGATAAACATTATGATCGTCATGATGACTTATCATTGGGTGATGCCTCTCGTGCACCACCTTCAGCCTCCATTCCCATGCAGTACTTGACATTGACTCACACTACTCAACCTTCTAACCACAGGCACCATAAAGGCAGTTTCGAGGCTTCTCACCATAAGGTTTTCATGAAACCAACTGGAGCTTCGGTCATCACTGGGGAGCGATAACTTACCCATGATGTCCAAATGGCCAAACTAAAGGCGTTGTTCCTGGAGGTCTACCTCGATGGAGACATGTTCTTACCAAATCTGAAGGACGTCCCTCTAGAAGTAAAAGGTTTGATTGTTGCTTACGCAGCTAATGTTTATGATCAATATAACAAATGGAGGTGGATTGCCGAGAAGATTTCTAAGGCTTCTAGGGAAAAGAAGCTCGAGATCGCTAATTTAAAACTTATGGAGTCGCAAGACAAATGAATCATCGCTTATCTCAATTCCAAAGTCACTAATTCGATAACATCACAAGCTAAGGCCAAGAAAAGAGCCGATGATGCTGTCATGGACTTGAGAATGAGCGGACCAAGCATCGTGATGAGATAGAGACTACGCACCATCGGATTCATGATTTAGTGATGGAGAAAGATGCTTTAACCAAGAAAGCGAATGAATTGGCAATCAAACTTGAAAGCAAGACAAAAATGAAGAACCTCTCCAAGAAGCTCAAGGGTATAGTAAGGAGCTTCTTATTGCTCATAGGGAAAGGGACGAGGCAGTTGCAAGTGCTAGAGATGTGGATGCACTCATCAAGAAGGAAGTTAAAACTGTTGAGAAGCGGATGATGGAGAGATTCGAGCCGACAATCATCAAGTACAATGCAAATGTACTTAAGTGTCGCAACTTAGAGTGGCTCGGTGATGATTATCCCAGGGCTCTAGCTCTGGCTTGGGAACAACTTATCAAGGAAGAGAGGGAATTTTTAGAGGGAAATGAAGTGGACCTAGCACAGTTGGAAAATGAGGTCTTGATAAAAGATGAGCCCAATATGCTAAGGAAAGGCGAACTCATACTCTAGCCGGAGTCGAGTAACATAGTGCAGAAAGACATTGGCGAAGGTTTAGGATCATCACCTTAAGATGCCAATGCTGGCTACACGTCTGGACCTAAAGCCGCTCCCGATTCATCCTTGGTCCCGAAATATGTTCCAGAAAACCCAAATGCACAAGTCTACCAACTTTTCTCCAATCTTGGAGGTAAATTCCAGCAGCACTCTGGCCCATACCGAATCCTATACTGAAGGAGGTGTCCTTTTGATTTTGCCAGTATTTTAGAAAGCCAACATGTGGCTAGTCGATGTGATTAATCTCTCGTTTCATCTTTCTCAAATTTCAGGTCAGCCATATGTCATTCCACTTCTTGAGAAAGATTCTCAAGCAAGCCAACAAGCATCAGTTATAAAATCGATAATCGTGTCCAATTTAATGACGATCTCGAATATTCCAGTTGGCAAGGCTTATAGGCCTGGCAAGCAGATGATAGATACTTTACAAGATGAAGGGATTAGTGAGCTTCAAAGATAATAGGCCGAAGATGACGTTTTTATTACCGGGTCTTCTAAGCCTTTTTCGAGTCCCAACTTGAGTGAAACACTCGATAAATAAATTCTCTTAATCAAAGAGATCAAGCAAGAGAAGATTGAGACCGTCCCTCCTCCTTTGTCCATAGCCTTACCTACCCATACCTTCTTTGCCCTGATCTCTCTTCCCCCTCCTAGGAGCACTTAGAGTGTGCCTGTTATATCATCATAGAGCACTCCATCCAAGGGCCAAGGGAGAAGCAGAAAGAAACCTAATCAAGTCACACCTTCCTCTAGAGAAGACAAGAAGAAGTCTAAGAGGAAAAAGCATAAGAAGTGATTGTTGGTTTATTTGGTGTAGGTAGACTTGCTTTTCGTCTACAGTTGTAGTAGTCTATTATTGTTTTAGGCCAGCTTTGTGCATGTTCGGCCCTCACTTTTGTTTAAAACTTAGGTGTAAATAAAAATTGTACTCTTCTTTCCAAGTTTTATTTCGAATGTGAATAACAAAGACTTTTGTTTTCTCCAATCTTTGTGTGAATTTGTCTAAGTATTCAAGAAATGCAGTTTCCATTCAATGTACTTGCGATCCATTCCTTTTCATGATTATTGTGGGACTAACTCATTAACTCTTCCTGTGATTTGCCGGCCTTTAGTCATTCTATTAAGCGTAATGCAATTGTCGAAGTGCCAATCACTGGGAATTTATATGCAATCATATCCATTTCAAGACTTTGATCGAACTTCGGTCGCTTGGAAAGGTGATTCAAGAAGGCATTGATTGAAATCTAAAAATAAGATGCCTCCTTTCTCCGGGCGTAGACCCTTTTCCTTGCCTACTTTGGGCAATGTTTGAATGTTCTAGTTCTGGACCACGCCTAACTTCGGGCATTGATCGAAGTCTGGGTAAGATCTTACCTAACTCCGAGCAATGATCTTCGACCTCGCCATCCACCAGGCAAGACATTGGCGCTCTGCCAAACTCTAAGCATGAGCTAATGACTGAACGGTCATATCATGTCCCTTTCGGTTTATACTCATGCCCATTCATCAAGGGTAAGAGTTAGCGGGTGGATGGTCAAGCAACATCCTTTTTGATTTATACTCCTGCCCCTATGTCAAGGACAAGAGTTAGTTGGCATCCATCTTCGGGTGCCAAGAGTTGTTGAACTCCCAGGGTCCGACTATGGCCATAAGAGTTTGATTGGCACCCAACCTCAGGTACCTACATACCTGCAGTATACACATGCAGATTCATTCGAGTCGGTCATATTTCAAACCTCTTAAACTATGCTAAGAAAGTATCACAGATTCAGAAAGCCATTTTACTTTATAAAAGAGAGGACATGACAGGTTTTGTCTTATTACATGGCTTTAGTCATACAAATTTATTTTTAAATGAAATAGCATCGCAAGTGTTTGCTATTCCACACCCTCAGGAGTGATATCCCGTACACTATTGCTAGCTTGAAAGTGTCATCATCAAGCTTTCTTTCTATCGTGTATGGACTCTTCCAACTCGAGCCCAACTTTCGAGGGCCTAGGAAGACTCATTTAAGGACTAGGTCGTCAATTTCAAAGGTTTGATTCCCAACCTTGACATTGTAGTGTCGGGCAACTCATCTTTGGTGTGTAGTTGCCCTCAAGTCAGCTTCATCACGCTTCTCATTAAGCATACCGAGAGACTCCAATAGGAGTTGCTCATTCATCCATGGATTGTAGTGAGTGACTCGGTGAGAATGTACTTCTTGTTCAACTGGAATCACAACCTTTGATTCATGGGATAGGGCAAACAGAGAGTGGTCAGCCGTTGACTTGTGGGTCGTCAGATAAACCTAAAGTGCCAATGGAAGTTCATCAACCAACTTGCCCCTAGCTTTTCCAATCGCTTTTTAAGAACTGACTTGATAATCTTGTTCATAGCTTCAACTTGTCCATTCGCCAAGGGATGTACCATCGTAGAAAATCTCTTTTCTATGCGCTATTAGTGGAAGAAATCTTTAAACTTGATGCTGTCGAATTGGGTCCCATTATCAACAAAAATTGCTTGTAGAACTCCAAAATGATAGATGATATTCCAAACCACGAAGTTCATTACTTTCTTCACGGTAATCATGGCTAATGGATCTGCCTTAGCCCATTTGGTGAAGTAATCAACGGTGATAACGACGCACTTCGCCACCCTTAGATATCGGCAACACACCGATGATATCGATTCCCTAAACTACATATGACCAAGGATTGGCCATTTGAATAATCTCTGTCGATGGGGCTCTATGAATCTTAGCAAATCTCTGGCACTTGTTAAACTTTTTAGTGTAATCAGCTGCATCTCGGTTGACAGTAGGTCAGAAGTACCTATAGCGGAGAATCTTCTTCATCTGGGTTTGTCCCGTATTTGGTCGCCATAAGCAGCTTCATGAACTTCTCTTGGGACTTGTTTAGCCTCTTCGTTGGCAGCACATCGTAACATTGGGACTGAGAATCCTTTCTTATAAAGTGCTCCCTACTGAAAAATGTATCTCGAAGCTTGACATAGGAGCTTCCATCACTCGTTCTTTCTGTCCGGAAAGAGTTCCCTATGTATATAATTCATTATTAGAGTCATCTATGACTCCTTCTCACACTCGACCTCTAAGATCCAATTGACATACATGTGGTTGATGTTCGAAGCGGACAACATTTCCATCGGAATTAGGCCCATGAGCTGCACATTTCTAGAATTGGCCAACTTAGCTAGTGAGTCGGTCTTCGTATTTTCCTCTCAGGGAATATGCATCATTGTGTAATACTCAATGTGGTTAAGCAGCTCACGAGCACAGTTTAGATAAGGAGCTAACCTCGCTTCTTTTTCTTGAAACTCTTTCTATACTTGGCATACTACCTGCTAGGAATCATAGAAAATATCCAATGTGTTAACTCTTAGTTCCCTGGCTATTTTGACTCCTACAATTAAGGATTCATACTATGCTTCATTCTTCGTTGCAGAATAATTGAGTCTTAAGGCATAATAGATTGAACATTCCACAAGAGTGACAAGTACAATTCTAGTACTTGAACAACGTTCGTTCGGTGCACCATCCATGTACATCTTCCACCTAATATACTGCTCAACATTGCTTTTTAGAGTATCATCTCATGCAGTGTATTTAGTTGTGAAATCCACCAAATCTTGGTATTGGATTGCTCTTCGAGGTTGATAGGTTATGTCGTATTGGTTCAATTAAATGTTCCATTTCAATAGCCTTCCATAAGTATCAAGTCGCTGCAAGAATTGTTGCGAAGACGGGTCAGTGAGAACTTTCACTACGCCATAGATGGCCTATTGCAACGAAAATACAAGATGTTGCTAGCTACAATGTAACGATAACTATGCTGATTTCTATCTATTACAACATTAGCTTCAGGATGTTAGGATAGATATCAACACTATGCCGCAGTAGCTATAGACTTATAAAAATATTATAAAAAATGAGTGCGGGCAGAAAAAAAAGCGGGCTAAAATAATTTTTAAAGCGGGAAGCAAAATAAAAGCGGCAAAAGCTAGGGTTTCACTCAACCACTTTTATTTCTTCGGCCTGGTATCTCTTTCTTGTGAAAAATGGCGTCTTCCTATTGCTTGTTCTCGTTCGTTCCAATTTAGGGCTTCGTGATTATTTTCGATTTAGGGTATCTCTTTCTTGTGAAAAATGGCGGCTTCTTGTGAAAAACGTTTGTTCGTTCTCGTTGCTCAATTTTGGCTGCTTCGATGATCGAGTTCAATTCAACAATCTGGTATGTGATTTGTTACTTTTGCTTTACTGTTTTAGCTTGCTTGAACTCGATGATCAACTGCCGATGATGTTATTTTATACGATTTCGTCAACTGGTTTTTTCTCGGCTGTACGATTTTGCTTGGACGTTGATGATGATTTCTGACCTTTTCAATTTCGTATATTTGATTACTTGATTTACACGGCTTGCTCCTTGGTCATCATGGCTCTTACTTTGCTTTGAACTTGCTAGTGTTTTGATTTTTATAACTGTAAATTGACGTCGTGAATTTCGGGCTTGACTCTGAACTTGTTGCCTTGGTCATCACGACTCTGACTTGATGCTGCAAATTGACTTCGGTCATTTTTGAACCTTCCTGCTTGGTTTTGTTTCTTCCTGTACTTGTGCATTTGAACTTGAATTATTCTTCTCTGTCTTTGTTCAATTTCAGCCTTGACATATCAAACTATTTGTATGTTCGGTAGCTCTGCTTTTGGCTCGACTTGATACTTGTAGTTGTTTTTGCTACACATGTATATGCTGCACCATAGTTGAACTTGTCTGAAACTTGAACTGATTTATTGTGTGTTGTTGTATTTGGACTTGTAATCTTGTGTTTCACTTGCACTTGATCACTGTCACTAGTTGACATTATGTACATGTTGTCATTCATTCACTTGTGTACTATCTGGAGCTCGAGTTGCTTCAATGTTGCTTTACACTTGCAATCAGGTCTGCATGGAGTCTGGTCTTTGTTTCACTGGTGCACATGCTTATCCCTTCATCATGTGTACATATGCATATGTATGTGTGTGTGTGTATGTTTATGTTAGCTTTGAGTTTCATTTTGAGTCCTGGTGAGCTGTCTTGATACACTTGACTTTGGTTACTTGTACAAAGCATATTGAGCTGGTACATATTGTTTGATCATTAGCTTAGTCTGGTGCATTTAAGTCATGTGCAGTTTCACTTGAGTTGTTGCTTGATGAACTTCTTTCTTGAGTTTGAGTTGTTTTCATGTGTACTTGAGTGTGGTCTGGTGCAGTTGCTCATTCGAGCTGTTGTGTGGTTCGATGCACTTATATATGTCTTCATTTGTTGGTTGTATTTGAATTCTTGTGCTCGACAGTTTTGTGATGATTTGTAGTGCACCTGAGTTGAATCCAGCTTGTAGCCCGGGTTTGACCTTGTGCTGATATCGTGACTTAACTTGTGTTGAACCCAGCTTTTGATTTGGGTTTGACCTTGTGCTCACCTGTCCCTGTAACTTTATCAAGTGTATATCGGTGTGCACGGTCTTGTGGCATATACAGTGATGCACTGTGTATGTCACAAGCTGTTCGTGTTTGATGAATTCAAAATTAATGATGATGAAAAACCCAAATAACCGAGGCAAATAATATTTTCAAAATCATATATTATTTTACACTGCAAAAATATTTTCTTTTCAATATTACCGCGTCAGTGTGTATTTTTGCAGATTGCTCAGATGCTGGATTCAAGCTGGAATGAAGTTGAAGATAAATTATGAGTGAACGAGCGATATGTAGTGAGGACATTTGTAAATGAAAGATTGTGATGTAAATGAATTTGTATTGTAATCAAAATTGTGTATGTATAGTGAGAGCTCAAATTTGTACTATTCAAAATTGTAATAAATATTTGTTTGAATAAAATATCTGTTTGAATTTAAACTCTGTGTTATTTATTTTATTCAGCAAATATTTATTTAATTTTATGAAAATAAAATAGTACATTAATCATATACTCGCATATTCAAACAGTTGTGGGGCCCACTTTTTAGTAAATTTGGTACCTGTGGCAACAACAGAACCGATGTTGCCCTAGGGCTGCAAAGATGTTGCCTTTGACTCTATGGCAATGCGGAAAAATGCATCACCGAGGAAGTGTTGCCTTTGTCCTTTTTTAGCCCATAGCAACATTTTTTGGCACTTCTTGCATCACTTCTTGGTGTTGCAGTATGCAATCTATGGCATAATGTTTGATCGAATATGCCTGAAAGTAGGGAAGGAGCTTCCTTGAAGCGATCAATAGGAAGTATGTGAGCTTTTCCAACCTTAGGTAATTTCTTTCTGCTCCTTTCAATCACTTGCCGATGTAGTAAACCGGTCGCTGGATGCGCAATTCCTCACGTACGAGCACGACGCTTAGAGCGTGCACCGAAACTGCTAGATATATAAACAAGTCCTCCTCATCTAACAGCTTCGAAAGAATGAGGATCTGCCACCCAAGCTTGGAATGCATCTTTACACTCTTACATCCAAGCGAAATTCCGTTTTCCCTTTTTAGTTATGTCAAAGAAAGGGATGCATTTGTCTGTTGCTTACAGATGAATCGAATCACGGCGGCAAACTTCCAATTTAAACTCTGGACATCCTTGATCATTTTTAGGGCCTTGATGTTTCTCAATGCCTTAATCTTTTCTGGATTGGCTTCAATCCCATGGGAGTTCGGAATGAAGCAGGGAATTTCCTTAACGTAATGCCAAATGAGCATTTCAAAGAGTTGGGCTTCATTTCGTATTTTTGGATAACGGTGAACATCTTTGATAAGTTATCGATGTGATCTCTCGAATGTCATGACTTCTCGAGCATGTCATACACATAGATTTCGATAGAACATCCTATCTAATCTCTAAATATCATATTTACTAATCTCTAATAAGTGGCTCCAACGTTCTTTAACCTAAAAGACATGACAAGATAATAATACAGTCCCAAGTCGATAATAAAGTTGGTGTGTTCCTAATCTGGGATCTGCATTGGGATCTGATTATATCCAGAGATGTTTCCATGAATGAAAGCAACTCATGTCCATCCATTGAATCTACTAGCTGACCAATCCATGGAGCGGGAAGCTGTCCTTCGGGCATGCCTTATTCAGGTCAGAATAGTTAACACCTGTCCTCCACTTCCCGATTGACTTTTTCACCAAGACTGGATTTGATACCCACTTCGAGCAAAGACATCATGTCTGAAACCATTATTCTTCAGCTAATCCACTTCTTCTTTAAGTGCAGAGGATCTCTTTGGACCCAGACTGTGGTGCTTCAATTTCACAGGAATGCATTTAGGATTTACATTTACTGCATGGCTCGTTATCTCCAACAAGATCCCACAATGTCAAAGTGTGTCCTGCTGAACACATCCAGGTTTTCCTAGAGAAAACCAATCAAATACTTCATCATCTTGATGTTAAGCTACGATTCAGGATCTATGATGGGTTATCTTGACTAACCGGGACATCTATCGTTAACTAGGCTGGAACTGCTCATCCACCTTCTGGCTCTCTCCATGGGTCCATATCCTTATGGAACTGACTGTGGTGCTCGAGCCAGGGCTCAGGCGGTGGTTGCTATGCGTCCAAAGTCTTAGTGCAGAGAGTCACCTCTACACCTTTTTCTATCTCTTTCCACCTCGCCTCCTTCATCTCATAACACTCATGGCCAAGCCCATAATCTCCTTGTACTACTCTCGCACCATTTTTCGTAGGAAACTTCATCGTTAAGCACAAGGAGCTATAGTCACTCTGAAGTCTACCAGGGCCGGTTGGCCCAAAAATGCAATGCAAGCGGAGTACATATCCAATAACACAAAAGGTACGACCTGCACTCACTTACAGTTGCCCTCTCCAAGAACCACCAGTAGTTTCACATGTCCCACTTGTTATGTAGCCGTTCCGTTAAATCCCTGGATCCGAGATTTGCACGACTTCGAGTCTTTGCCTTCCACAAGCATCTGGTCTTAAGCCTTTTTAAATAGAATGTTAACTAAACTCGTATAGTCAACAAACACCTTCTAAACTATTGCAGGGCCAATCGTAGCCGAGATTACCAATGGGTTAATCGTCTGGGCCTCCACCCCATCAGCATCTCTATTTCGAAAAACAATATCATCCGTTATTTTTCTAAATTGTTTTGTAGCGGCACCATCCTCCACAGCAAAACAACTCTCATCTACTACATGTTTTAAAGAACCAATATATCTACCCATCTCACTCCAGCTCTTTTCAGTTGGATGTGTTCCACCGATGATTGTATTTATCTCCTAACGTTTTCCAAGTCGCCTAGGCTCATCAACACTAGACCCGACTTGCCCTGTTGGGAAGACAGCTTAGGAGGGTTAGAATTTCCTTACCCGCTATCCTACAGGACTTTCATAAATTGCTGCTACTTCTTTTTATGAATCAACTCCTCAATCAGATCATGCTGATGTCTGCACTTATTAATGTTATGGCCGTGCATTTGATAAAATCATCAAAACTTGCTATACTTCTTCTCTTTCTTAGTCGACTCTCTTGGAGCCAACCTTTTATACTGCTTAGTTCCTTGAGTAGCTAGGTAGATATTCTCTTTTGAGTTATTCAATTTAATATAGCTATCGTACTTAAGAATCCTAGGATGATTCCTATTATCTGGCTTTCACCTCCTTGCCCTATTATCACTCCATTTTTGATCATCGCTCTTGTTGCCAACATTTACAACCACATTTTCGAAACTCCCCCTGGACTGCTTTATAGCGACATCGCTTTGTCACTTCAGCTAAATGCCTAGCATCATCCCTTCAGGAATGAGTGCATGCCTCTTCCAAGTGCAAGAACTGGTTAGCCTTCTTGTAAAAAGTATCCACCGTCTATGTGGGTTTCATTTCCTACCATCTCTCGAAATCAGTCTCGGGATGAATTCACCTAATTAGCGCCATTAATACTACGTCATCTTTAGCATTCGTAACTTTCATGACAGATTTGTGGAACCTATTCAAGAAATCCTTCAATACTCTCTCACAACCTGGAAGAGGTTTGATAATGACATCACGTACTTCGAGCATGAAGTGTGTAGAGGGAATTATTTAGATTACTTCGTGTGAACTAAGCAAAAGATGATATGGATCTTGGTGGGAGCTGGATGAATCACATCGTCGCTACTCCCTCCAGGAAGATTGGAAAGTAATGACATCTCACGACATCAAATCCCCTAGCAGAGTCCATATGTGATTCGTATTTCATTAATTGCAGCCTTGGATCCGTTTTTCCACCGTACAACGGCATCGTTAGCATTACAAATCTCCATGGATACTTCTTACACAAAATGTTCTCAGTACCCCATCGGCATTACAAATTGCCACACTTGTCATTACTCTTGAACTGGTTTTCATTCACAAGTTTTCTGAACATCTCGACTAAGTACTTTGGTTCTACAAGTTCAGCTAAACGGTGGTAATCGGGATCCATTTCGATTGCTCAGCCTAGCAAATGCTCTTTAGTAGACCCTCGGAACCTGAGTTCTCCAGACTTTAAGGGATCCCATCATCCAGCAGTCCCCCTATTTGATTCCTATGCGACAGATCATTTGAAGTAGTTCAATATTTCAGATTCTGATTATCTAGAGCACGACCAAAGGTCAGATTCACCCTACCATCCAGGCGAGCTCCAGCTTCAACATTTTTCGAATCGGTACTGATCCATAAACCCTTGCCACAATTTTGTCTTGGTTCCTGATTTAAAGTTCTAGCCATTTTCTGTTTTCTATTACTCTGTCTCTGCTTGGATAATATGGAACTATCAGACTCTATATCAGAAGATGTTAAGTCCCTCCTGCTCCTTCTATAGCAGTTTCGAGTTAGCTTATTCAGTAGTCTCAAGCTCTCCTGCATTTACTGGTTCATCTCCTTGCAACTCTCCTGGAACCTATTCTCCATTTACTTCATCATACAATCCATCTCCATTCTGGTCATGACATAAGTTGGATTCTGGATCTTAGCTTGCTTTGGTTAGGAAACTTCATCCATATGCTGAGTATTTTGGTTCTCAGCATCATTAGCAGCTCTGGAGTTTGTAGAACAGTCTCTCCTTGGGGACATGGTAAATAGCTTCTTGTAGATTGTTGAAAATCTGAATAGTAGAACTGTAAGATTGGAAGATTGAATCTATCTCTCGTATCTAATAAATCCAGTAGTAGATTATGAATCCAAGTAGCCTGAGAATATCTTTCTCAGCAAAAGCACCAAAATGTTTGAACCCAAAAATTGGCACAAACACCCAAGAGATTGAGTAGAGAATTAAAGGTGAAGAAAAGAAAATTATAATGACAAAAAAAAGAACACACAGCGTTTTATAGTGATTCGACTAATCTTGGCCCACATCAACTTAGTGATTTTATTGATTATATCACTGACTTGCAATACAAGTTCTTACAGATTGGTATAAATCCATGGATGATTACAAGAGATTAGAGTAAGAGAACAAGAGAGCCAAAAGGATTCCCAAAAATATGCCTATGACCTCCTATTTGTAGCTGTAGGTTGCCTGCAAACTTGCCCCCGTGATCTCCACATAGTCTTCCAGACCCAAACCAATTCTCCTGAGAAAAATGAGGGATGCCTCATCAATATCTGTGGATCGATACTGAATCAAGGGCTTGGATCGGTACTGATCCATAAGGCCATCATATAGGTCTTCGTGAATGCTTTGTTTAGACTCGAGTCATGGTTAGCTTTGTAATTCCAAATTATTGTTAGCTTTGTTTCTGAGTACAAACGATGGATTAGTGGAAGAATGGAGTTGCCGATTTCAGGTGTTCAAGAAGATTGATAGAGGATTACCTATAACCAATGCAATAGAACTTAGGATATGCTCTTGACATCATGACTTATGAATAGTAGGAGTTAGGGCTAGACTGGACCAAATCACATGAATTGCTACCAATTCAACTTTTTGTTATATTTTTGTTCTTCGTCTCTTGGAGTGGTTTGGTCTTCACCTTGTGCTCTGTTCACACTTGGTTTCTAGGCACTTATGGCTATCTCTCTGGGCTTTCTGTCTTGATAGCTTCCAAGTTCAATTCGCCCAGTCTATCTAAATATGCCTAGTCAAAAGGCTTGACTATATATATATATATATATATTAAATTTTATAAATTTCAAATTTATAAATATAATATTACATATGTTAAATATAACATGAAAAACTTATTGTTGGCCATAAATAATTTTGTCAAGAAACAATATTTTTTCTAATCCATACATTTAAAAATTATATTTGATTTTAGTTTAAATTAAATTTCCATGAATATTAAAAATTATAATTTTTAAATGTAGTTTTATTATCTAAAATATATATACATTATATTGTTATACCACCTTTTGAACAGGCATTATATCATCAAAGTTAGCTAAATGACATCTGTGACCATTAAAGCAGGAAGCCCGGAGAGACGGTTACCAAGCTTAGAAATTGATGATATTAGGAACTATGGACAATAGTTGACCGGACTCGGACGGGTTCCAATCAAGATGCAATCAATATGAAGTAACAAGGATGGCCTTCATGAAGCTACATTTCAAATTTCAAGTTAATCAGAGTTCATATGCTAGAATTATGGACAAACGAAGAATTTATATGGATCGATCTAGGACGATCCATAAAATAGCGTAAATTGACGAAGATCAATCAATATATCAAAATTTACAAAGCCAATGCACTTAAAACTTTCAAAGCATAAATAGATTGAAGAGTGGAGGCCGTAAAAATGACCGCATGACAAAAATCCCAAATCTTGAAAAAGAGGCCGATCGTTATTGGAACGATCGTACAAATAAATCGACCATAACGATCCATAATTTTATGGAAAATGCGATATCTCACAAACGGTTCATCAGAATTGCATGGAATTTGGAGAGCAAGTAGCTTACATCATGGGGACCTCATAAAAACAATTGTAGGCCCATTGGAGTTAGTATGGAATGATCGGTCTAAATTATTTTTTGGTGTCTGATTGATCCCAAATTTAGTGGGTCGGGTCGTAAGGACCTGGAGGTTCTTCTGTTGAAATTTTAGCGCGATCCATGCACGTCTTCGCCTCTAAATACAATGGACTTGGATCATTGCAAGAGACATTTTCAGCTGACTCTTCTTCATCACTTCTTATCTCTTCCTCTATTAATTTTCTAAGGAAGAAACAACTGTACTTGTAATCCTATAGTATAAATAAAAGATTATCGGAGTGGACGTAGGCCAGAATTTTACGAACCACTATAAAACTCATGTGTTCCTTTACTTTTTATGCTATTTATTCTATGCTCTGGGTGCTTCTCTTTTTATTTGGATATTGTTTTTGAAAATTGGTGCTTTCATATACAACTTGGTGTTTGTGACCATTTTTGGTGCAAATATTTAGGTGCTTTTGTTGAGAAGAACTTGCAGCCGTGGATTTGGAAGCTTGGATACTTGGATCTAGGAAGCAATGACGATGCAATCAACGAGGAGAACATTAATGGATAGGAGCTATCATAAAGGGAGCCAGGAGGCTTCTTCTGGAGCTGGAGCAAATCAGACTTCTATATACATCACCAGAGATGAAATGGGAACAATGATGGATGCTAAGCAGGAGAGGATGCTAAAGAGATGGGAGGAGATGATGCGTGATCTACTCCGACAGATTGGATAAGCTGCAGTGCAAAACCAAGGAAATGGAGTAGCTGGAAATGCAATAAATATGGATCACGGAGTTGGAGCAACATTAGCTAAGGAAAACCGAAATCAGGACCAAGAAAATGAAGCTAACATGATGTAGGATGGAGTGGAACAACCGGAAGCGACCCCTGATCAACCAAGAACGATCGGGGCCAATCGTTCCAATATGATCGGTGTCGATCGATCCATACTTGGGGGCATGCTCCCAGGTCATGTCGAATCGAACCCAGGAAGGATATCATGTGGTGCTTTGCAGTTTAGCATTGATCGGAATATAGATGCTCATCCAGAGAAGCAGATTTTAAGATTCCCCAGTGGACTCGGGGGGCAGGTTGGAGAATATGATTGAAGACTACCATCGAATGACAAAGACGCGTTGGCGGAAATGATCAGACAGACTATGAGAGGAGAATTGGTAAATAGGGATCTGGAAGATGTAAATAGGAGTTTCATCGCTCTTAATATCAGACAAGTTAGGAATCCGCCGAAGTTTAAACTACCAACGTTTAAGACTTATAATGGAAAAATAGATCTCGCTGTTCACCTGAGGAGATACATGAGACACATGAAAATACTGGTGGCATCAGAGGGAGTCATGGCACGGTGCTTTCCCTTGTTCTTAATGGATATAGCTACACAATGGTTCAGATAGTTGGAAAGCGGCTCTATTAGCACATGGACAAAATTGATTGAAAGGTTTATGAGGCAATTTCAAGTCCACATCAAGAGATCCAAGATTATGATGACTTTAACATTAATGAATAAGTGGAAAGGAGAATCATTTAGGGATTTCTCATCCAGTTCAATGCCATAATAGATTTGGTGGATAGACCAGATCCGTCAATGGTTTCGATGGCAATAGTGTTAGGATTGCAGATAACTCAGATTTCAAGATATCGTTGGAACAGGATCCACCAGTGGATCTCAGGGAATTTTACCATGAAGAAAAAAGGTTTTTATGACAAGAAGATGCGAAAGCTGATAGAGAGGGAAGAGAGGAAATGGAAGTTTATGCGATTAAAGGCGGAGGCCCGCCCGAGGAAGGTTCAAACAAAGTTAAAGGAAAACGGAAAGCAGAGGATGGCTCTGATGGATCAAAGCGACCACAAAGGGAACCATGATTCACCTCTTACACGGAATTGACTGAGACATTGGAACATATATATCAGGATGCTAGGGGCGGATCCCCTATCGAAGGACAATGAGGAGAGAGCCTACAAACAATGAAAAGAAATCAGAATAATACTATCCATTTCATGAGCTGGACGGGCATAGTACAAAACACTGTAGGCACTTAAAGGATGAGATCGAGGAACATGTCTGGAATGGAAGGCTATCACAATACGTAAGAACTCAGGTGGCGGTGGAACACGAGCAGCCACCATCCACATCAAACAGGTATTGCCTTAGATCATGGTATCAATTTGTCATCAATTGACCAGGATGGTAAGGAATAAGTAATTAACTCCACAATAAAATGGTTAAGTCACTTACATATGTATGGGATCGAGAACAGTCCCTGGGCGTGCTCTGAGATGACGATGAACCGTCACACTCGGAGAGGCATGCATTGTAGTGTTTAGTTTTGTTTTTCTTTTTCTTTTAATACTTAGATTTAATTTTATTATTTGAATATTTTGATTAAAAAACTCACTTGAACGTGAAATCTGACATTAATAATTTTGAGTCACATCCGGATAATCACATTTCGCCTCGAACGGCACTCGATCTCGAACGATCACATTTCTCCTCGAACGACACTCGATCTCGAACGATCACATTATGCTTCGAACATCACTCGATCTTAAACGATCACATTTCTCCATGAATGGCACTCGATCTTGAACGATCACATTACGCTTCCAACAGGCACTTGATTTCGAACAATTATGTTACTCCTCAAACAGGCACTCGATCTTGAACGATTGCATTTCGCCTCAAACAGACATTCGATCTTGAACGATCGCATTTCACCTCAAATAGACACTCAATCCTGTTGATCATCATTAGCCTGGGATGGCTTTGAATTTGATTAATGGTCCCAAATGGTCGTTGCTAACAATCAGTCAGGATCACAGATTTGTTCACAGGTCATCAACATGTTTTCAACATTAGACTTAAAGCAAGTCAAAACATGCCTTCCTACCACAAGGCATGTTTTGAGGTGCAAATGTTATATGGATATTTGACTTGGTAGTATATCATAAAAGTTGGGTAAATGGCTTTTGTGATCATCATGGCAGGAAATACAAAGAGACGGTTTTTAGGCCCGAAAATCAATGATATTTGGAACTATGCACAATAGTTGGGCGAATTCGGACTGGGTTCCAATCAAGATGCAGTCAATAAGAAGTGACAAGGAAGGCCCCATGAGGCTACATTTTAAAGTTTTAGTCAATAGTAGTTTGTCTGCACGAGTTATTGACAAATGAAGAATTTATATGGATCGATCTAGGATGATCCGTAAAACAGCATAAATCGACGAACATTAATCAATATCTCAAAACCGAAAAAGCCAATGCACTTGAAACTTTCAGTGCCTCAATATATTGAAGAGTGGAGCCCATATAAATGATTGCATGACAAATACCCCAAATCTTGGAGAAGGCCGATCGTTATTGGAACGATCGTGCAAATCAGCCATAACAATCCATAGTTTTACGGAAAAGCGATATCTCACAAACGGTACGTCGGAATTGCACGAAATTTGGAGAGCATGTAGCTTAAATCATGTGGGATCCATAAAAATAATCATAGCCCATTAGAGGTAGTATGGAATTATCAACCTAAATATTTTTTGGTGTTCGATCGATCTCAAATTTTGTGGGTCGGGTTGTGTGGGCCTGGAGGTTCTTCTACCGAAATTCCAACCCGATCCATGCACGTCTTCCCCTATAAATACATCGGACTTGACTCATTTCAAGTGATTTTTATGGTTGACTCTCCTTTACCACTTCTTATCTCTTCCTCTATTAATTTTCTAAGGAAAAATAACCGTACTTGTAATCTTATAGTATAAACAAAAGATTATCAGAGTGGACGTAGGCCAGAGTTTGCCGAACCACTATAAAACTCGTGTGCTCCTTTACTTTTTCCGCTATTTATTCTGTTATCTGGGTGCTTATCTTTCTATTTGGATATTGTTTTTGAAAATTGGTACTTTCATATATAACTAGGTGTTTGTGACAATTTTTGACGCAAACATATATTAATATATTATAATTAAAACTTGAAGATATATATATATTGTTTTTGGTTTATTTATATATATACACATAGACACATATAAATTTTATTTCAAAAATATATTGTTTGCATTAAATATGGCACAAACACCAAATATGTAAATTATCAAAGAAAAAGGAAGAAATAGCAAATAAGAACGCACAATTTTTATAATGGTTCGATGAATTCTATGGCCTATGTCTACTTAAACTTTGTATTTCGACTTCTATGACTTTAACAAACTGTGATTTTATGGATTGGTATTCTTAGATCAATAGAGATCCAATAGTGTTTCCTGGCAAAGTGAATAAATTTTTTTAAAAAGAAAAGGTCCTTTTTCAAGCGCTCTACACTTCTATTTACAAGTGAAAACGTCCAAAATAATCTTTAAAAATTGCTTTATACGTTCTCCACATCGTGCACGTCGTCCTAGAAAAGTTGCATAACAATCCCCGACCCAAGCTTCATGGGTCGATACCAATCCATGGTTCATGAAGCGGTACCAAGATGACTTGGGGTTGGACTCGAGGAATTTAAGTGTTTTCTCCATGCTTAACCTGAGAAATTTGCGATGTTGCTGTGCTCGAGTTTTCCTTTGCTTGCGCTGAGTCTGACTTGAGGAATTTATGTACCTACTACAAGTCAACTCGATACCGACGTAAGGACCCTGATCCAAAATTGTGACTTTTCAAATTTTCAACTATTTTTTGGATATCTCCTTTTTTTGCCTTTTTATGATGTTTCCCAAGTTCTTGGGTCATTTCTTCATTGTTTGTTTGCCCAATTCGATCATTTAAGTCTGTTCGTAGGCCGATAAATTACTAGTACTTGAGCTATCTAGCTATTAACTGATCGAATTGCAGCGAATCACCCAGTTCCTTTGGATTAATGTGTAAATCGAAGGTCATTCTAGACCATTGTAGCTAAGAGCTCGAGTCCTTGCTTAGGTGTTAGTCAGAAATCATCATCATTCCCTATTCTCCTGGAATTATTATATTGCATATCATATATGGTAAATAAAAAACATCCTGCATTCGTTTGGGAGTTAATAATCATATATAAAAATCAATTATATCCCATGTATGCCTAGGATTTTATTATCATGAGTTGAGAATTTATCGAGTAATCAAAGATCAATAATTGCCACTGATCGGAGCATCATCAATAAAATATCTGAAATCTCTTAGCATCTAATCATGAATGGTCTGACCGAATTACGGCAATGACATAATCCAATAATCATTATCAAATCATTTCAATGTCAGCGGCATTCAAATCCAAAGTCGAATATTTGATTTCTCCCAATCGTGTACTCAATGAACAATCCAATTTCGAATCTCTTTGGACCATTAGTTTAATCCTCGATCTCTACATACCATTAAATTAATCTTCAAACCCTCCGGATCGATAGTTCAAACCTCTATCTCTTCGGATCTTTTGTTCAATCCTCGATCTCTCCAAATCGTTAGTTCTATCCTCGATCCCTCCAGATCATTAGTTCAATCCTCGATATCTCCAGATAGTTAGTTCAATCTTTTATCTCTTTGGATCGTTATTTTTAACCTCAATCTCTCTGGATTGTTAGCTTATTTAAGCCCAATATGCTCGCTCTCCGTCGAGAGGACACAATATCTAAGCAAGTCCATCTGCTTACTCTTTGATAAAGGGACTTACTATCCAAACACACCCATCCACTCACTTTCTAGTAAGGGGCTTTCTTTATGAGAGTATCCATCCATTTACTCTCTACTAACGGGACTAGATATCCAATATGAATCCATCTGCTCACTCTTTGATTAGGGTACCCACTATCTTGTACAAATCCAATCCACTCACTCTTTGACAAGGGGACTTGCACCTTATGGCTCATTGCCTCATCTCTTTATTCGGGAGAACCATGTTCAATTAGTTTATAAACCAATATTAAGTAGTAACCAATCTCCATAGGTACCGATTCCTATCGATCCTGATCATAGGATGATCATTCTCGATCAAAATCCATGGATGCATCCAGATATATTTGTCATAGACGATGGTCGCTCTTATGGCACCACCATGGTTTATGCTATGGTAATCTGATTTCTAACATATCATTGTGAGTGGTTACTCTAAAACAGTTCTTCGATTTAGTTCTTCGTTGTCCCCCTTCCCATGGGGCTTTCCAACTCCAATTCCCGTTGTTTTGCATTTACACTCTAATCTCTACTCCTCGGGTTAACATTATTCCTTTGATGCACTCTATCTCTCTTGGATTCTAAGTCTAGATCGATCATGACCAAGGCTTTCTTGGCTCGGTACCAACTTGCGAAGTCATGACTTGGTACCAAGTTGTGATTCTACGGGGCGTTGTTTCCAACTTCTTCTGCTCCATTTCCTGGTGCGTTCTTTCCATAGAAATCACATGCCAATTCCCAAACCATGATTTAATGAATCAATGATGATCCAAGGGCCTCATATCTGTAATGATCCAAAAGGCCTTAGATCGGTGACGATCCAAGGGTTTGGGGTCAATTTGTGTCTTTGTTCAAGCTTGACTCGGTTTTCCTTGAGTTTGTTTTGAGTTCGTTCCTTAATTTTTTTGCTTCATACCATGCCGTTCTTTCCTCCTAGCTGCCCCCCTCTTCTTGTTGACTTCCTCCAATCAAAAATCTAGTATTAGGCCTCTTTATCTTCTCCAAATTAAGTTTCAAGTCATCAAATCCGAGTATTCTTAGTGAAAGCACCAAAATGTTTGCATCAAAAATAGCATAAACACCCTGTCAAGCACTAAATTTTAAAATTATCAAAGAAAAAGCAAGAAACGGCAAAGAAGAACACATCATTTTTATAGCAGTTTAACGAATTATCTAGCCTACATCCACTTAAACATTGTTATTTGATTTCTATGACTTTAACAAATTGGAATTCCATGGATCAGTATTTTGAACCGGTGGAGATCCAATAGAGTTTCGTGGCAAAATAAATAAATTTAGAAAGAAGAAATCAAATCCTCTTTCAAGAACTCTCCACCTCTATTTATAGGTGAAAAACTCTGAAATAATCTTTAGAAATTGCTCCACACATTCTCCATGCCATGCATGTTGTCCCAGAAAAGTCGCACGATGATCCCCGATCCAAGCTTTATGGGCCGGTACCGATCCATTGCTCAAGGAGCGGTACTGAGCTGACTTGAGGTCAAAGCTAAGAAATTTGAATGTTTGCTCTGGGTTTGACTAGAGATATTTGTGTGGTTGCTACTTGTGTTTTCCTATGCTTCTTTGAGTCCAACTAGAGGAATTTATGTGTTTGCTCCGAGATAACTCTATACAGACCTGAGGACCCTGATCCAAAAGTGCGACTTTTCGATTTTTCAATTATTTTCAATCATTTTTTGATATTTCCTTTTTATAGCCTTTTTATGATGTTTTCCAAGTTCTTTGGTCATTTCTTCATCATTTTTCTATCGAATTAGACCGTTCAAGTCTGTTTGAAGGCTGCGGCAAACTCGACCGCAACAGTACATATATATTTATAATGATGTAATTTAAATTTAAATTCAGATTCGTAAAAAAATTGTGAAATATTGCAGCTTTTGAAAAAATGTTTTTTATTTATCATTTTTGAAAAAAATTTACAGATACGCAAATAATATTATTTACAATACATACATACATACAAATAGACCTAACAGCAAATAAATATATAAATTAGTGATATAAATCTAACCTATTCACATACAACGGTGTAAATGAACATATATAAAAATTAATTTAAATTGTATGTTCCCTAAACTGTAGCCTTGACGTAACACTTGAATATTAAATCGAAGAGTATCCTTGAATCAGATCCAACCCTTCAAGAAAAGCTACTAACCAAAAAGATCAACACACCTTTAATTTAAGTTAATTTGACTTTATTATGGTTTGAAAATGGACAGGAGAGAGGGGATAAAGCATGTAGCTAAGAGATGTTGGATTTTTATAAGAAAAGAAAAGGGAAGATCAAAATCCCAACTTTACATTTTCTTTCTCCACCAATTTAAACCCTTATTTCAAAAATAACACACTCCCTCCTACCCCATCATGGTCGGCCATACTTGGTAGGCTTATGGCCTACATGCACTTCCAAACCCGATCAGTAATTGGACATTTTAAGTCCACTTCGAATGTGCATTAGTATCGTATATCGATATGTACATATGTAAATTTTATATCCACATATTCAATACTGATTCCTAAATAAAAAATTATAATTAAATTTTATAAATATTAATTGATTTATAATAATTATAATTTAATTAAATCATATAGTATTCAAAGTAATCAACCTTATGGTTATGTGACTCATAAGTGTAAATTCAATCAGCAGTTAATGTCCAATAGTTCAAATATTAATGTTCACATACCACATTCGCTATGTCAGTGCCTTTGGTACAGGTTTTGATTACAACAACTATATGAGATCATATAAAATATAGATACTAATGTTTTATCAATATATATCTAGTATATAGTGCAGGATATTAGAAAGGTGTAGATTAAGAAGATTATATGGTATCAACAGAAGACTCAAAAGGTTGATAAAGGGGCTGATATGGAGATTTAAGAAATAGAGATTGAAGACTCACGAGTTTGAAGATTCAAGATATCAAGATAAGTTATAGAGTCATAGATTATTTCGTTAAAGCTCTAGTAGTAATTCTTTGATATCTCTTCATGTTTTTCAAAAAGGATTTTAAAATTTATTCTCTAATTTTAATGATTTTCAAGTATCTTGGTTTTCAATAAAAATGATTTTCCCTAAAATCCAAGTGGGTGTGCTTATGTTCTGTTTGAATCAAGTGGGTATGCCCGTTGTCCCGTTTGAATCTAAGTGGGTGCGCTGGTGTATCATTCGAATCCAGTGAGTGCACATAGAACTTGAAAAATATGTAGGGTGTGTCTCGTAGCCATGAAATCGAGATTGTATAGACTTTGATATTTAAAAACAAATATGTATAAGAAATTGTATAGTACTCGATGTAAAATAACTCCGAATCAGTATAAAAATCCTAATATGATCTCTCCAACTCTTTACTTTTTAGTTTTATTACATTTATAACTATTTGTGTTTGCATCTGTGATTGTCAATTTGCATTATTTAAACTATGATTTTAAAAGAATTCGAAAAGGTTCATAAAAGTTAGTAAACACTGTTCACCCCCTCTAGTGTTGAATTATCCTTAAGATCCTTCTTCAGTAAACTAACATTTGGTAACAGAGCAATGGTTTTTGAAGTATTTATAATTTTGATTTTTACAAAATTTAAATGGCAAACAACACTGTTAGTTCACTTATTAGTAACACATTTGCCCAAGGACAATCTACTACTAGACCCCTACTATTTAATGGAATTGATTACATCTATTGGTCATGTAGAATGAAAATCTATTTACAGTCAAATAGTCTAGATATTTGGAATGTCACACAGAATAAGCGCACTAAGCCCCAGACTAACTTTTCGCAAAGGACTGCTGACCACAAAGCACTTGCACAAAGCAATTCTAAAGCCATGAATACTTTGTTTTGTTTGCTAGATAAGAATGAATTCAATAGAGTGTCCATTTGTAAGAATGTGTATGAAATATGGAGAATACTACAAGTTACACATGAGGACACTGGTAAAGTCAAATGGACCAAAATTTTTGTATTAACTAATCGGTTTCAATTATTTAAAATGAGTCCATTTCAAATATGTACTGTAGATTTTAAGATATAGTACATTCACTAATTGCATTGGGTAATTTTTTTTTGAAGAGGATCAAGTTAAAAGAATCCTTAATTCACTTACTCCTGAACGGGACCAAAAGACTCATGCAATTGGAGAGGCTAATGACATTAGCACTCTGAAAATTTAAGAGTTAACTAGTAATTTATGTCATATGAAGAACAAATGTAGGGCTTGAGAGAAAGCAAGGAAATAGAAAAGAAATCCATCGCTTTCAATGCAACAACAAATGATCTGGATTTAGACAACGATGATGATGACGAAATTGCTTTCATGACCAGAAGTTTCAGAAAATTTCTAAAATACAAAAAATGAAAAAACTCAAGAGAAATGATAACAAAAATCCAGGAAGTGGAAATTCTGTTAGATGTTTTAAATGCAATGAATTTGGCTATATGTAGAGGGACTGTCCACAACCGGAGAAACCGAAAATCTCACCAAAAACTGATTCATCCCGAAAATAGAGAAGGGTTATACCGCAACATTAGACAATTCAGATGCTTCCTCAAGTGATAATGAACTAGATATGGAAGATGTAAATATTTTATTCACATTAATAATCAATTATATTCAGAAAAGTTCGAAGAAATGGAGCAAAAATAGGTACGATTTTAAAATTTAAAATTTTTCATTGGATTTTTGGTTGCTTTTGATAGGATTAGATTAATAGCAATATTGGATGGATGTAATATATATATATATATATATATATATATAATTGAAATTTATAAAATTATTTTAATAAGAATAAAATATTGAATAAAAATAATACAAAATATATGTAAATTTAAAATTAGTTTTAAATTATTTACTAAATATATAAGTTAGTAATAATTACAGGACAATTAGACATATACATACATAAGAAATAATTTATTCAACTCCTTTTTTGGAAATTCAAAGGCTATATGTTGACATACCCTCTACCCATATGTCGACATATGCACATGAATTCAGAAATTTGAATTTTCATTTCAAAATCAAAACTTATATTTCCCTCCACCTTTTCACCAACTTCTATGTCTAAAAAGCTGTCTATTGACCACGGAACATGTCCATTTACTTTATATTTAATTATTCTATCTCCATTCATTCATTCATTCATTTCACTTTCATTTTCATAATTCAAAAATCCATTATCTCTCTTACCTCTTCAAACAATTCATCAATGGCTTCCTCGAGCAACATTCCAAAAACCATAAGGATTTTTAAGAAAACTAAACGCTATATTTTCATGAATAAGAGGCCATTATAGCCTGTATGGAATTTGTTTCTTTCGGAAAAAAATTTCCCATAAAGTTTGCCAAATTCGATGATTTTCCTACTTATGATCTTTGTGATCAGAATGGAATTCTTGGTTTAGTTACTACTTCTCAGAATGAATTTGCGTGTTTTCCAAACTTAATTAAAAAATTATGCTAAAAGGAATGTTTTATGAAGGAAATGAAGGTAAAGTATGGAGTAGTGTCAAAGGCACTCTTATTGTTTTAAACTATGAACTTTTAGGTCATATTCTTGGTTGCAAATCTAGTGAAATGGACCTTTCATCTTTTAAAACTGAAAATCAAATTTGTGAAGTTGTTCACAATAATTTTGAAAGTAATAATGATTTTGAGTTTTAAAATAAGAATTTGCGCCCTAAAGCTAGAATTATGAGCATCATTTTGCAACAAAGCACAACTCCGAGGAAGGAAAGTTAAAATAACCCAACTCAAAAGGTATTCAAAGCACTTTTGTGATATATGGTCATTACAACCTAAATTGGACACACATCATTTTGGATGAATTCTTTCCTAAGAATATCTCTACGCATGAGAACACACTCTTTCATGGTGTGTATCTCACTACAATATTCACATACTTTGGTGTTGAACCATCTTTGAGCCTTATGAAAGTCTTATGGAGAAGGAAGCAAGATTGGTTTGGGAAGAGGAGAGTGAAATTATAGAAGAGGATGAAGAAGGAGGAGGAGAAATGGAATTGGAGGAGGAGGAAGAAAAAGAGTAGAAGGAAGACACTTGATAAGAGAGTTTTGAAAAGCCAACTCATCCATCCACCAAAGAAATTCTCAAGAATCAAGAGAACCTTCTTAATAACCAAAAGAAGCTTAAGAAATCATTCACATCTTTTTCCAATAAAGTAGACAGTACTTTGGAAAGATTATTCGCAAGATTAAAGGAAATCCTCATTTTCATCAACTTCTTTGTAATTGTATTTAGTATGATTTTCTAGCTTTAAATTTGGATTGTTCTAGTTTTAATCCATGTATATTTATCTTTAAATTTCATTTACTCATTAGTGATTATCAATGAAATCTTGTACCTTGCTGTTATATGCTATTATTAGTCTCTAAAATGTTGTAAAAGTTCAATAGTTTAGGCTAATAACAAAAATATAGCAAATATGTTAGTATTGCATAATATGATACATATGTCGACATATGTGCACCTTGTATGTCGACATATAATGGGCAGTTTCAAAAAAAAAAAAAATTTAAAATGAAATAACTATCATCTTTTACTTTTTACCCATATATAAACCTATTCACTCCAGAAAAACACCATTTCTACTCTCATTTTTCTCCCTTTTCACCTATAAGCTTGACTTCTTAAAAATGACTTCTCCATACCAAAAATTATGTGAGAATCTTGCACAAACCCCTCAATCTTAACTTTTATCCTTAGAAATCGAAGACACTAAGAATTGAGTCAAATGCAGTTGAAAAAAAACATAAAAACACTTTGACGCTATTCTATAGATGATTTCTTCCCATACCAAAGATGAACCAACCAACAATCCAGATAGTGCAACCAACTAAGACAATGAAGACTGAAATGCCATCAAAGTAGATTCAATTTTCAGTTCGAGTGATTGGGTATAAGTTTTGAGGGAAATTTAAGTTGATTAATTGGTTTTTGAATAATAGATAAGATTTGATTTAAGTTTGTATATTGAAAGATTACACTAGAATAAGAAGGATGGATTGGTTTTTATGAACTTATTTAGGATTAGAATTGGTTTGGATTGATTTGTTTGACTTAATAATTTTATTGACTTTGGATTGGTTTGACGGTATATATAGTGGATTGGACTTATTAATAATTTTTTTTTGTATTATCACTTTTTACTTATCAATATATAAATATCTCACATTATACCTAGGCCAGGGATTTTGGCTGATCTTTTTTGTTGATGACAAAGGGGAAGAAATATATAAAATATCCAGGCATAGATTAAGGGGAATTTTTGTAACTTAGGGGTAGTTATATCATATTCTATATACGTGGTTGCCACCATCAAACGTGGGGGTATTGCTAGTAACTTAGGTATTGTTTTGACGACGACACCATATGAGATCATATAAAATATAGATACTAATATTTTATCAAGTTATATATAATATATAGTATAAAATATTAGACAAGTGTTGATTAAGAAGACTGTGTAGTATCAAGAGCAGACTCAAGTGGTTGATATAGAGATTCAAGAGTTAGATATTGAAGACTCATAAGTTTGAGGATTCAAGATATCAAGGTAAGTTATAGAGTCATAGATTATTTTACCTAAGCCCTGTAGCACTTCTTTGATCTCTTTTCATTTTTTTTCAAAAAGATCCATTCTCTTATTTGTACGATTTTCAAACATCCTTATTTTTAGGAAAAATGATATTTAAAAATCCTTGTTTAAAAAATGAATTTTCAAACATCTTATCAGAATAGCTTTCAAATGATTCCTAACCTTTTAGTTATTTATTTACAAGATTATCGTATTAAGTTTTCAAGTATTTTATATATTAATACATACTTTCAGTTTATTTTATTATACTTAGATATAGTTTTTGGTTTTCTAAAATGTTTATGATTATTTAAAAGCATATTTTGGCATTCATTAAGACTTTGATATATATTCACTTGTACTTTATATATTATTTTATTTTTTAAAAGGAATTTATATTCAAACCCTTTATGTATTAAAATATTTCAAAATAATTTTATGAAGTTTTCTTAGGTTTTATTATGATTAAAATGTGTGTAAACAGTGCTTAAATTATTTTACAAAGTATCCAAATATTTTACAACGCTTAATATTTTAAAAATACAAAACGATATGTCGACATACCCTCCTTATGTATGTTGACATACCCTCCTTATGTATGTCGACATAAAAGTCGAGATTTTCAAAGTTCAAATTTTGAATGGAAGGGCCTTGTCATCATATCTCTTCACGAATGGGCATGGCTATTGTTTCTCTATAAATAGGGTTTCTCTTAATGAATTTTAAATAACTACTGTTTTTCTCCTCTTTCACTCTCTTGATTTCTAAAAGAAACTCTGCTCAAGATCTTCTCAAATTCAATCAGAATCAAATTCAGACTTCATTAACTCGATTCTCTATTGGATATTCTTTTACCTCTCTCATCTCTCTCACTCAAATCACGATCAAAGTTCAATTCAAGAGGCTATAGGATTATTTATATTCAAGATTAAGAATTTGATTTTTCAAATTCTATCAAATCATACTCAAATTCTCTTAGGTGTGCTATGTGTCCTTGAAATCGAATCAAGTGGTTGTGCTTTGTGTCCCATTTGAATCAAAGTGAGCGTTCTTGATGTCATTGAAATCCAAGTGGGTGTGCTTGTGATCTGTTTGAATCATGTAGGGGTGCTTGGTGTCCCGTCTTAATATAAGTAATTGTGCTGGTTAATTGTCTGAATCTAGTGAGTGTACCCAGAGCTTGAAAAAATTGACGAGTGTGTCTCATAGCCTTGAAATGAGATTCTATAGTCTTTGATATTTGGAAAAAAAATCTATATAAGAAATTGCACGGGACTGGATGGGTAACTCTGAACCAGTATAAAATCCTGGTGTGATCTCTCCAAATCATTACTATTTACATTTATTTTGTTTATATCCATTTATTTTTGCATCTGTGATTATTAATTTTCTTTATTTAAACTATGATCTTAAAAGAATTTAAAAAGATTCATAAAAGTTAGTAAACACTGTTCGTCCCCTCGCTAGTTTTAAATTAGCCTTAAGATCCTTCTTCCGCAAACTAACATGCTAGTGGTGTGATAATTTGGCTAAAATTATCGCTTATACAATTTTAGTAAAATCTAATTCCACCATTTTTAAGCAGTTCTCGGTAGTGATGATTATTGACACTAATTCTCTTCGTCAAAACTATATCACATTAGGACTTTTGGAATTTGGCATTCTGAAAAATTCCAATATCGTCCATATTCAACTTGTACAATGCAAACACGAAGGCCTTGATTCAATAATAATGATTAATATTAATCAAACTTATCTAGCAAAAGATATTGACTTTGACTATAGTTGACCATGATGCTAACTTTATATTACCGAGGAGATGAATTCACTATTGAACAATGTTTCACTTTCAATGCTTCAACTCAAACCTAACTTAGTCGCATGATGGACATCATGCCATGAATTAACAATAATTAAAGTGGAGTCTTCACATTGAAGTTTAATAGTATCCTCAAGTAAAAAGAACTATGTAATATTATCACTTTGATATTCTCTGTTTGACCTTAGTTGTATTAACCAATGGAAAACTATCGAGTCGGTCATTCCATGGTTATCCAATAACTATCGGTACGCAATCCCTTGGTGTGCCAACGGCCATGAGTAATACACTGTCTAATATTTTGAGAGTATTACATAATTTGGTCTCTCGGATGTATTGGTATCAGGTCTCAATACATCTTCAATATGTATATTTAAAACGATATGTTTATTTTCATTATGATAAGTTGCACACGATTACAACAAACTATGATTGCTATCACAAAATGTATCTTTCATATATATTTTATGTTAAGTAAATAACTAGTTAACACATTATAACAAGTATATAATAGAAAGAAAAACACCTTGTATTTTGAATAATATTTTATTATAAAGTTAATAATTCACAATAAATTATAGAATTGTCATTGGGGCATACCCTTAACTCTTTTGATCTCCCACTTGCACTTGAGTTCAATTATAAAATCTCAATCTCATCCCTTCGATCAGTTTGACAAGAAATAATCAAGCTTGTCCCTTCGTGAATGGATCTGCTATATTATCCTTTGTATCCACTCTTTCAATCAAGATTTCTACTTTGTGACAAATTCTCTAATTATGTGAAATTTTCGAAGAATGCTACTTGAATCCTTGTGTGCTCTAGGCTTCTTTGCGATCTATATTGCCGCATTGTTGTTAAAAGGCAATTTTATCTAGTTCTCCATCCCGAGAAACACTCATAGCTCACTCATAAATGTAAGCATATAAATGCTTTTTTAGCCACTTCATTGACATCGGTGTACTCAGCCTCCATCATGGAATCAGTTACCTTTTCCTGTTTGGAAATTTTCCAAATAACGCCTCTCTATTTAGAGTAGAGATATAACTTGACACTGACTTGCTATCATTAATATCACTTTGAATGCTAGAGTATGTATACCTCTTCATAAGGAGGTTTCCATTCCCATAACTGCGGAATAAGTCCTTAGTATTTCTTAAATATTTAAGTATATGTTTCATAGCAGTCTAATGTTTTTCTTTAGCACTGGATTGGTGTTAGCTTGTGCATCCTAATGCATATGCCACATCCAATCTAGTATATAACATGACATACATTATGAATTGATTATCGATGTATGCAGTATCCTCTTTATACGCTCTTTTTCTATAACACCCTAAAAATTTTAAGCAAATTTTTTAATAAAATGATCTAATTTAAATAAACAGGGGAAAAATGGAATTTTTTTAAACGTCCGAATTTGCTATAAAACTTGCACCATTTTCTTCGCAGCAATTTCCTGGACAATTTTCATATGTAACATTCTTTAATCGGACTAATATAATAAAGTTATAAACATTTGAAAACTAATAGTTGCAATTACTTAAATAAACAAAAAAGGGAAATAAATATTAATAAGTAAGGAAACTAATTGATCGATAACAGGATTGGGACCGTTTGACCACAAGCAATCGACCGCCCTAATCAATAGTGATGAACTAGTAGTGTTATGTCGACGAGGGTTTAGGTTAGCAAACGACCCATATTTGATTATATATTTTTCTTAGCAGCAAAGTAAACATTTAGCGATCATGATGTAAACATATATCTTTCCAGAGTCCACCAAAGGTCAATATTAGTTTAGAACCCTATCAATGCAAAACTAATGTAAACTCTAATTTATAAGAAATTAGTCCGCACACCCAAACTTTGTCAATTCCTTTTATCCTTAACTTATAAAATTCTTCAAAAGTAAATAAAAATAAAAGTAGAGAGATCTAAGGAGGTCAAATCAAACAAAAAGATAAGGAATGAGGAGGTTTCGAAATGAGATTCAAAGGGAAAAGGTCGGATTTGAGGTAAGTGGGTATATTTTGATAAGATGATTTATATGTAGATAATTTTGGTATATCTAATCTGATTTAGATTGCTAGAAACTGAATTGAGAATCATGATGTTTAGATCTAAGGTCGAATAATTAATGTAAGCTGATGAGAACCTGTTAAATAGAAACTGATCTAGGTTAAACCCCTTTTATAATCAAGTATGAATTCATATAACCTGTTAATATTATGTTAGTAGAACTTATTAATATTGATGTTAATAGTAATCCTAGATTGAACTGTTTTCAGTGTAAATTTGTAAACTGAATCTGAATAAGATATTTTGATAATTGCAAACCTTGGTTCATTGTAAGATGAAACTGTAAATTAAGCGTAGTGGAAATTTGGGAACAAACATAGTTAACCAAATAATTAAAGATCCAAAAAATAGCGATAATTCCTAATTAAATAGAGACGACATGTCGACGACTCTTGCTGAAGCGGTTAACAGAAAGTAATTGACTACTCCAGTATGCAGTAGTCAAGCTGTTGGCATATTCTAGGCACTGTATAAACCTCGGACTGAGGCCCAGGTAATAAATTAAACAGTTAGTATTATATATATACCTATATATATGGATGTTAGGAGTAGGAAAACTAGTTCCTTATGAGGCGACATGGGGACGTTGCGGGGCAGGGTAAATGCTATTTATCTTTTAGGAGTCGATATTCACCTGGAGGCGATTCTATCGCAAATTGCACTAAATAATGTCCGATGAAGTGTATGACCCGATAAAACAGGAGTTCCTTGGTATTCATGAATGAAGCGACGTGATGCTGTGGTTGTTATTAGATCCCGAAGCATGCAATAAGAGGTGTTATGTTACCATTGAGAGGTGAACATAAATGCAAATGATGAGATATTTCAACAAGTCAGCATTGTGGGCTCCCCCTTAATGCATAGCTGGGTTACATGTAGTCATAGTTGTGGGAAACTTAGTCTTATGGTAGAAATTGTAGTAAAACCTATGTTGGAATAGTTGCATATAATCATAATTTGGGAAGTGGTGGAGTAATCCTATTTGGAAAGTTCTAATAGCTTTTAGTCGATCATTAGTTATCTAGAGGTTTGACTAGTTGTTCAATCCTATGTATGAACCTGCACAAATAGTTAGTGTATGTGTGTATTGAGCTAAACTCCTTAAGTAAAGAAAATAAGTAACTCATGAATACTTGTAGGACATTCCAGGTCACTTAGAGTATTACTAAAATCAACGACATGTGATCACCATATATTAATGATATACTTATTCGCTAGACATTTGTCTAACCCACCCTTTTTCTTTCTTTTTCCCCACCATAAGAGGACAAAGCAACAAGTAATAGGCCCGAGATCAGTACGCGGAGAGTCGAGCTTAAATTTGGAGTTGCTATATATTTTTCCATCTCCCCATGTATTTACTTATTATTTTACGTACTTAGTATTTATTAGGCCATGTATCGTATTTATATGTACTCTAGATTTAACGACATACTGTTTTCTAAGACTGTGTTTTGAGATATTTTATAAGATGGTTACTTTCTATATTTATATTTTGTTGCATTCCATTGTAAGATCTAAAACTATAGAATATCATAGATCATATCAGTTTAATCCTTGTTCTTTGTAATATTAAAAACCCCGATAACTCGTATTTGTCAGCACCGATGCGATTCCAAAAATCATCCTAGGCTTTGGATCAGTGTGTCAAAAGATGCGGGTTATCACATTTTCTTTATCAGTTTGAGAAAAATTCTATTCAGAAAGAATGATTCTTGATTACATTGGAACTTTTCCATGTTTGGAAATCTTCATACCGAACCTTTTTAATATGGTATTTATGTTGGGATTAGGATAGTCCAAGCAACCTCTTAGATCAATCTTTATAGATCTTTTGTAACGACCCGAAAATTTTGGTCGCTACATTTGAACATTTAATTCATTTTAAATGTTGAATATGTATTGTACTTTGGTTTTGAAATAAAATATTTTGGTTAATTAATAGAATTAGTTAAATTTCAAATACGATTATTTAAATGAGATTTGAATAATAATAATTTAATATTAGAATGGTGATTCTGGGTGTATATAGATACAAAAATAGATTCTAAAATTTATTTTAAGTCTATTTGGATTTGGATTATAATATTGGGCCATTGGATGGAATTAAAAGTCGATAAATTAAGATTTGGAATTTTATATTAATTTAATAATGAAATTTAATAATATAATAATGGAAATAATCGGATTTTGATTTAAAATGAATTAGAATGATTTCTATTGTGATTTTAAATTCTATATGATTTATGATTAAGTTAGTAAAACTTTAAAAGTGAAATTTTAAATTATTTCGACGATTTTGAAAATCGCTCGAATTAATCGACGAGTTGAAATAGCCTTCCGGGGGCACAGTATCGGAATTCAGTGAAACCAGTTCCATTGGATCCGTAATAGTTAGTTATTACCGGACTTCAATTTTCGTAGCAATCGGAATTGTCGTTTGACCCCGGCAGCTTAACGTATAGAAACTACTTTAATCGATTTAAATTAAAATTAATCGCTTATTTTTCTAACTCGCACATACGATCGAATTTTCTTCCGAAATACATTCCATTGTGTTCGGAACGTGGGTAAAACCTTAGAAACGGCTGTCGGCACGCTTCGTTTGGAGATCGTGTGAAAAAGTTGCTTTAAATGGATTTAATATTAAAATATTGCTTATATACGTGTGTGTGTGTGTGTGTGTGTGTGTGTGTATTCACGTTTACACCTAACCCTAGCATATTCTAGAGCCGCTGCTTACATTCATTTCAATGGCCGGTAACGTGCCTCCTTCTTCCTCGTTTTTCTCACCATCCACCCACCTACAAACTTCCAGTTCTAAAGCAAAGTCCTAGGGCGCAGCGGGATCTATACATCCTACGGTGGAAGTTTGCTCGTTCATCGTGTGGGTGCCGGAAATGGCTTGGAAGGGAGGCGCATTCGTGCTTGAAATTCGCGTAGGCTAGGGGACCGAGCTTCGTGAAATTTTGGGTGGAGGTCGAGGCGGTGGAGGCTATCGCGGTGGCGGCATCTGATCGTTGTCTCGGCGATTGATGGCGGGGCGGTAAATAGGGTTTCACAGCGATGTTGGGTTCATTTTTGCTGTATCGCATGAAGGAGAGAAGAATGATCGTGCGGCCTGATGATGTTTGGGTAATTTAAATTAAAATAAAAGGAAAATTTTGTTTTAAAATATTATTCAAACTTTAATAATTCGTAACTTGAACATTCGTTGTCAGATTTCAACGAAACTAGCGACGCCGGAATCGCAGAGACGCGTACTACGCCGTGGAGCAATTCTGGAATCGTTCCGAGCAAGTAAAAATTTAGGTTAAATCGAACGCCGTTCGATTTAATTTAAATTTGAACGCTCGTCGAAAACCCAAGGTGAGTTTAACTCACTCACATCTGGAATACTTGTTAATTTAAATAGTCAATATCTGAATGATTGCTTGATTGGTTGAATATGATAATTATTATCAAATTGAATCGATATATATTGTTGTGCTAAAATCTGTGGATGCAGGGGAAACAGGTTGAAGGGATCCAACTAGATTCCTCACAAATAGAAATTTGTTTATATTCTGTAATATATCACATTTATATTCTGTGATAAAATAGTTTTAGATCCTGTTATGCTATGCTCTGTTTATTTACTGTGATAGATAAATTCGAAATTTAATTGTGTTATGCTCTGGTTTGGTGAATAAAACCTGGAAATTTAAATATAAATAAATTGGGTTTAAAGGAAAATTAAAGAAATTCTTAAATAAAGAATTTAAAAGGAATTAAATTCAAGTGATTGGTTGATAATATGAAGTATTTGAATTTGTGGTTTAAAAAGGGAATTGAGAATTGTTAAAAATAATAGCGAGATTTATTTTCAAGAATGGGAAGTGTGCTTTCTCCTGAAAATTTTATTTTGTTTTTAAGAAAGCTTTCAAATTATAAATTTGCAGTTTAAATATGTTTAGAATATTTTAGAAAGAAATATTATTTTTAAAATGTTTTTAAGTGAAAGCAAATATTTGATTAAGTAATTATGGTATTTAATTACTTTTAAAAAGTAAAGTAGTATTTAGTTTTTAAAAGGAAATTATAATATAAATATTTGACTTAACAACTTTATTTTAAAAGTTAAATTTGACTTAAAGTACTTAGGAAACCCCTATATATTTCCTTAAGTATTATTTTCAATTAAATAATTTCTAGAAGCTTTATTTAACTATTTTAAACATATATTTGGAAATGATTTCCAAGAAATAGCAATGTGTTTAAAAATGAAGGAGCTATTTTAAAATACGGAAAGGAATTTACGGGATGAAAGTAAAATTTAATTGGGATAAATCGTGTTGGATTGATAAAAGAATTCTTTGGGTTATTATAAACGGAAGTGAATTTCCCTAAAAGCCAAGTACGTTTGAGTAGATTTATAAGTAAAAGATAAAGGTTTTAAATTTGATTTCAAAAGAATGTTTTAAGAAAATTCTTATGTAGGTTGTTGAGTTTTCAAAAGTAAATATGTACTAAAGTAGTTATAGTAATAAATAGTTAAGGGACAATTGGCATTAAGTTTTAAAGGGATATTATTAATATTTGTGTCTATAAAATGGGTATATTTTAAAGGAAATTAATTAAAGTTTTATTTGAAACTTGTAATAGAATTTCATATCCTTATTTCAAAATCTAGTATGACTTAACTTTATTTTAAAGATAATAGTTTATATTTTATTAAGCAGTTTTATTCAAGATATTTCTAAAGGATATATTTTAGATCAAGTATGTAGGAAGTTTTAACATAAATGTTTAATGTATTTTCAAGAATAAAGTATTTAAATTATTTTAAACCTTAAACATTGATACTTGGATGTTTTCAAGGGAAGTAACAATTTGGGAAATTTATTCCATGAAAAGAGTTGGGATTGAATCTGTTTCCAAAGGGGTTTGGAAATGGAAATATATCTCGCAAAGATATTTTGAAGAAATAAATAATTGGGCAATTATTTATTGTGTGATGGATGCTTATGGATGTTAATTGATAGTTAAATCACCGACTATCAATATTGGACAAATGCGTTGATCGTTTCGAAGAGACCGGGATCGGGATTAATTTCTCGAAAACCACTTCGATCCAGTTTGTACGTTTTCGTGGAAAAACGAGTTCGGAGTCGAAGACGGAGCAGTGAAGTGCAAGGGCTAGTCGCTACTAATCCTGAGGATATTTCCAAAATGGATGTAATAGAAGTAGTGCCTTCGGTTCCGTTCGAACCCAGGACGGACTTGTATGGATGAATGCTTTCGAAAAATCGTCAGGTGGACGATGGGCATTCTGAGTGAAACGTTCTAAAAGGTAACGCTTACCCTCAAGCCTCATCAACCGGGAATGACTGAAAATCAGGGGTTATGCAGCAAAGCTTGGTGAGCAGCACCCATTTTCGGGTAAGGTCATTCCTGTCTAGATGTCCCTTTTATTTCGGCTTAGTGGTGCGGTTACTGATCCCAACCGTGGGGTGATCTTACTCGGGATTATCCAGTAAGGGATAATCCAGGCCTTGTGTTGCAGGGGATCGGGCGTGGTCCTCGGTACGATGATCTAGACCAGGTACTGTGACAGGTGGTACCCTAATGCCTAGTCATTAGTTGGAAATCCATTCTCCCTACGAGCCTTTTACGAGTTTTGTTTGTATTACCCACTCTGTGGCTAGTAGCTGCAATTTAATAGATGTAACAATTTTGGCTATTTTATAAGTATTTGTAAATAGACCCTATTATAATATCAGAGAATTTTTATACAAAGTGATTTAGCTATCATAAGGTAAAAACCCGACATGTTTATTTGTGGCGTGGTCTTACGAGATGCTTTTGTTTTCAAAAGGATTTTTGAAACTTTAATATTCAATTTGGGTGCATTATTAGCAGCTGGTATTCCAGACTGACTCGGGTGTTATTTCATTATAATGCTCGGGTCAAACCGAGTGTTATATGTTCAGGACAGGATGCTATGGAGCATGAGAGGAGCTGGAGTCCGAGACGTATTATCCGTGCTTGTATATATATCTGCTGATGTGATTGTATGGAATTGTCTGACTGGTAAATTGTTGTTGTTTGGGATACTCTAATGATATTGTATAAAACAGATATAGTTTTCATTTTGTGTAAAGATCTATTATTGACTTTTATATTTTATTCCGCGGCGACTGTGAGATTCTGTTATTGTTTAGATCCTTTTTTCTTCTACTCCTTCTTTTTCCTCAACAATCTGTCTTTTTGAAATGACCCTCTATATTTTACCTATATTTTTCAAGGATTCTTTTTTTTACATGTATATATGTACATATACATTTGTTCTATTAAACTTAGTTTAATTTTTCAGAGTCATTTTCCCTTTTAGTCAATTTATCCAGGATTCAAAATTACTACTAGTATAGATATATCAGTATGTTCAAAAAGATATGCATATACATATGAGGATGTATGTGTCCGTCTTGTTTAAATCAGAGTATTATATATTTTTTTTAACAAGAGCATCTTCTGTTTGATTTGAATTGAATTTAAATTTAAATCTGATTCTCCACTTAAATATTTTTTCGTTGATACTTATTATTTATATATAAGTAGATCCTGCTCATATTTGTTTGTAATAATAATTTTTGATTATTTTAACTAAGATTTTTCTAATAATTTATCTTGATGGAATTATCTCAGAAATTAAAGCCTTTTATTGGTGTGGTTCACTTATTTGCTATTCTATTATTCCCAGAAAATGATATTTGCATTTATCATTTTCAATACATGGTTCTGTCTTTTGCATCTCTCTTGTTTCTGATTCAATCAATTTGACACTCCCTTAAATTGATCATTTAATCACTTGCTTCTGAGTTTGAGATGATAAAAGTACTTGATATGTAAATGATTTATAAGTGAACAACCACTATGTTTTGAATGAACCGGGTCCTAACAAAATAATGCTTACTAGTTTGATATTGCAAACCAGTTAATTGTGCATATTGGCCTGTAATAATTGAAGAAGAGTTTTCAGTATAAACCTTTACTAAATGAACTAAGGATTTTGAAATGCACTTGCTTATCAAAATCACTAACCAACATGATCAACCCAAACTCCATTCTTTTGAAGCTGGCTGAACCATGTGGCTGTGTCAAATTTTGAAATGTCTTTCACTTTCTAAATACTTGAAGTCATGTTAATGGTATATGTATACTTTACAAAACAGCTCACAACTGAACTCAAATTCTTTCACAAGATATTTCAAAGAAGAGTGACTAAATACCAAGAGATTACTTCAAATTTAAAACCAGATTTTACTTCAGAACTCACTGCCCCATTTTTTTTAAATAATTTTAGCCTATCCATTATATGATATTGGTTTTTGTATAAAAATTGCTCCAGAATAAATATATCTCTTTTCCCATATTTTAATAGATAATACTTTGTTCAAATTTACTCAGATAGTCATTCAATTCTTAGACCTTAATACATAGCAAGATTCAACAGATACCACCAGTTCAACACATAACAGAGAATTTAAACATAATTCTCATGAATACATGCAAATATATCATTCTATGCTCTTATTAAAACTAGCAAGCATGTTCATTCATTCCTTCTCACTAGCCATAACTTCACTTTCTACTTAGTTCCTGCATTTCCTGAAAGAGCATTGGTGGCTGCCTCATTTAAAATGAGACACCCCTATATGCCATGAGCAAACAAGGGTCAGATCTATGATCTGGTACGAGCAATATCAATATATTCATGATATTAAGCAAATAAATGATACATGAATACTAGCTAGTTGCTTAAGCAATTTTCTTAATTCAACTGTTATATTATGCTTCAGATGAACTTTTGTGCAGTCTTAGTATCTTTATAAATTTTCTATTAGTTCATACATAATCATGTAAACATACTCATTAATCAACAGTATATATATACACACACTGGAACAACCATGGTTCCATTCAACCAATCTCAGGAAATACTCATGTTCCTATCTCATCATTTATAGGTTGGTTATACTAAATCATAGTGTCATCTGCTATCAAAGAATCACAGGGACACATTGCAATGAACTAATTCACATCATTGCACAAAGATCTCAGGGCTTAAACAAACCATGTGCCAACTTGCATACTTTAAATATAACAAGCATTCCAGCAGCCTTCTTGGCTCACCATTTCTAATTTAATTTATTAATTATACTTGTTTAACCCTATCATCAGATAGCTAAGTAAACTTGTCACAGTGTTCATTGAGACACCCCAGCAATACTGCAAACATATTTTCGAAGGCAGCTATACAAGAATATTGCTAATAGATATCTTGTCTTTAAATCAAATGCAAGAGTATTTACAACTGAGGATAGAGACATGGTATGATAAGTTATTATGATCTGCAAATAACTATGATTGGGCTAGATTCAAGATCTAACTGAATCATAATCTTTGACTTGTAGATTTTGCTATTTGATCAGGGATTCGGCATATAGAAATCTCTATTGCACCCCTAATACCTTTTCCTAAAGCCTCAGCACTTATACAATGTATAATGCAGCTCATTTTATTTTCTCTGTTGAGATTTACTTGCCATGATTCCATATCAGTTATAAGTATTCCTCCCCTGATCTCAAGATCTGATGCCTTAGCTTTTCAGAATACAATAAAACAGTAGCATACACATCCATGATAAAACATCTTATCAGATCAAGGCCATCCAAAGAGCATCCATAATAAAACATTATATCAGATCAAAACCATTCAAAGAATATTAATGAAACTGAGTTTAACAAATCCAAAAAATATCAATAGCAACAAAAAAAGTTTGGCTGCCTCATATCAGGTCTTAATGCCATGAAACTAGTGAGATTACTCACCTAAGTATCCCCTTCTAGTTGATCCAGAAAATTCCTGAGTATTTTTCCCTTCCTTTAAAATGTTTTCTTCCTTTCTTATTTTAAGCATCTCGGGTAAAAATGATTTCCCTGGCTATAACTACTTATTTATAAGCATTTTCTCTAGGGTTTTTATCAAGGCAGAATTCCATTTTTGTCCTAACTAACATCATGCATTTTGCATTTTATGTTTTCATATTTGCATCCTTAATTACCCCGGCCATATTAACAGTCATTAGGATCAAGACTCCACTGGATCTTCACCAGTTTCAAAGTTTTACTTCTTAATTTCTTTTCTTCTTTAGCTAAAATCCCCACTGGTTCTTTCTCATAAACCAAATTAGGATTTATTTGAATTTGGGTAGGCTTTTCCAGAATTTCTTCTTTATCATGTACCCATCTTCTAAGTTGTGACACATGATGAACATTATGCATTGCTTTCATTTCCTCTGGTAGTTCCAATTGTATGTTAAAGTGCCTATTCTTTCCAGAATTTTATAGGGCCCAACATACCTTGGTGTGAGTTTTCCTTGCTTGCCATATCTCAAGACCTTTTTTATAGGTGAAACCTTGATAAAAACATAGTCTCCTACTTCATATTTCACCTGCTTCCTTTTCATGTCTGCAAATTTCTTTTGCCTGTCTTGAGCTGCTTCCATTCTCCTCCTCACCAGCTCAATTTTCTCTGTAGTTTCTTATATGTACTCAGGCCCTAAGACAGCCCTCTCTCCTGTCTCTACCAAACATATTGGTGATAAACATGGCTTGCCATATAAGGCTTCAAATGGAGCCATCCCTATAGTGCTTTGATAGCTGTTATTGTATGTAAACTCAGCTAAATGGAGATAATCTTCCCAGTTACCTCCAAAATCCAATGCACATGCCCTTAACAAGTCCTCTAAAACTTTGTTCACTACCTCAGTCTGTCCATCTGGTTGTGGATAGTAGGCAGTGCTTAAGCATAATTCACTTCCCAAGGCTTCTTGAAAACTTTTCCAAAATCTTGAGGTGAAGATGGTATCCCTATCACTCACAATGGTTTTGGGAATGCCATGTAATCTTACCACCTCCTTCATGAATACTTGAGCTAATTTTGGTGCATTCCTTTCTGATTTGACTGGGATAAAATGTGCCACTTTAGTTAGCCTATCCACTATTACCCATATGCTTGTGTTTCCTCATTTAGATCTAGGCAGTCCATCTATGAAATCCATAGATATATCCTCCCATTTCCATGTGGTATGCTAAGAGGTTGTAACAACCCTGATGGCCTTTGTGTTTCTGCCTTGACTTGTTGGCAAGTCATACATCTTGCAATATATTTGGCTACATCTGACTTCATTCCCTTCCACCAAAAATTTCTTTTTAAATTTTGATACATCTTTGTACTGACTGGGTGTATGGAGTACTTACTTCTGTGATATTCATTCAATATTTCCTCCTTCAATTTTATGTTCTATGGAACACATATTCTATCCTTATTCCTTAAGTAACCATTTTATCAATATGGTAGTTTATCACTTCTTCTCCCTTTGCGATAAGGGTTTTCTTCTCCAAGAGGTCTGTATCTTGTTCTTGCATTTTTCCTACTTTTAAAATTAAATCCGAATGTAAAGTTATTAAACTCAGTCTCCCTTTACTTTCATCCTCTTCAGCTGTCATCATGTGTATCTCACTGTTTGCTTCAATATCTAATTCAGCAAGTATAGATAAATCATTAAATTCTTCCATCATCAACTTGGCTACCTTAGCATGTTGTCTACTTAAGGCATCTGCAACTTTGTTTGCTTTGCCTGGTGTATAGAGTATGTCTAGATCATAGGCAGCTAGGAACTCCACCCATCTATGTTGCCTCATATTCAAATCTTTTTGTGAGAAAAGATATTTCAACACTTTATGATCTGTGTACAAATTAAATTTGGAACCTAACATATAATGTCTCCAAAGTTTCAATGCATACACCACTGCTGCTAATTCAAGATCATGGGTTGCATATTTAGTTTCATGTGTTTTAATTGTCTGGATGCATAGGCTATCACTTGGTCTTGCTGCATCAACACAGCCTCTAGCCCCGAGCCACTTGCATCAGTATACACAATCAATCCCTCATTTCCTTCCGGTACTCTTAACACTGGTGCATTAACTAAGGCTTCCTTTATCTTGATAAAATCTTGTTCACATTTTTCAGTCCACACAAAGGCTTGATTCTTTCTAGTTAAATTGGTTAGTGGTGATGATATTTTTGAAAAATCTTTTATAAATCTCCTATAATATCCTGCCATCCCAAAAATGATCTTAATTCACTCACTGTGCTAGGCCTCTTCCATGCTTGAATAACTACTACTTTATTGGGGTTCACTGTAATTCCTTTGGCAGAACTGACATGGCTAAGAAAATGTACTTCCTCTTTCCAAAATGCACATTTTGATAATTTTGCCTTTAAATCTTTTTCCCTCAATCTAGACAAAACTAGATGCAAATGATTTTTATGCTCTTCCACTATTTTGGAATAAATTAAAATGTCATCAATAAAAATTGGCACAAATTTGTCTAAATAATCTCTAAAGGTTCTATTCATTAAATCCACAAAATATGAGGGGGCATTTGTCAACCCAAATGGCATAACCATAAACTCATATAAACCATGTCTAGTGTTAAATGCAGTGTACTTAACACTTGAGTCTTCAACCTTCATCTGATGAAATCCTGATGCTAAGTCTAATCTAGAAAATATCTTATCTTTACTGAGTTGATCAAAAAGATCATCTATCCTAGGAAATGGGTATTTATTTTTGATGGTGACCTTATTTAGTTCTCTATAATCTATGCACATCCTCAAAGTACCATCATGCTTCCTTACAAACACCATAGGAGCACCCCAGCATGAGTTACTTGGCCTTATAAACCCTTTACTTTCTAATTCCTCTAACTGGTTTTTCAATTCTTTTAACTCACTTGGCCCCATTCTGGTAGGCTTCTTAATTATTGGGCTTGCTCCTGGAATGAGATTGATTTGAAAACTCTACTGGTTAATGGTGTGGAACACCCTTAACCTCCCCAAACACATCCAAGTATTCATTGACTATGGAAATTTCTTCAATGGATAGTTCACTGAAATCTTTTTCAAGTCAATTAAATTATACAATTTCCTTTCTTTAGCTACTTCACACAAAATTGTGATTCTCTGGCCTCTAAAGTTTTGCAATGATATGGTGGATGAATCTAAATTAATTATGGCTTTAAATTGCCTTAACCAGTCTACTCCCAATATAACACCTATATTTGGGTAGTTTAAAACATATAAATTGGAAATAAAAGTATCTCCTCCTATGTTTAATTCCACATCCACACAAATCATATTTAAAACACTAGAACTCCCTAGTGGACTTTGTACAAGCAATGGGGTTTCAACTAATATGCAGTTCAATTTTAGCATCTTAACTATTTCATAAGAAATTAAAGAGTGGGTTGCCCCAGTATCATATACTACTGCTATGGGTATGGTACAAATAAGTAGTGTACCTTCCACTTGACCATGATTTTCAGCATTAATTTCCATTGTGGGTTTGCCTTTGCCTTCCAAATTTTCCAATTTCCCTTGCTGTTTATACTCAAGACAGTTTCTCTTCATATACCCCTCTTTCCCACATACACTAGTACAAAAAGTGCATATTGCTTCGCCTCATTTGCATTGGTTGAAGTAAAAACTCATGCAAATAGAACTATTTGCATCAGTTCTATCTTAATAACCGATGCATTTAGTACGTGGAAAGCAATAGGTAATAAAAAATCAAATTTACATCGGTTGTCACCAACAACCGATGCAAATATGTCGATGTAAATAGTCGCATCGGTTTTAAGGTCAACTGATGCAACTACACACTCCCCCCTTTCTAAAATTTGGTCAGAAATTTACCGCGAAATCTCTGCGTTTTGGAGGCGGACCTTTTTTTCACCAATTTATGTGGTACATTTTCACACTCTCCCCCCTTTCATCACTCTCTCCTATCCCCGAATAAAAATCAAAACCTTAAAAATAACTTAATCCATAGCCTCCCTAAATTTTATTCTATCCTCACCTCCCAAATTCCACCCTTTCATCCTAAATTCCACCCTCGCTTCCTTAATCAGAATCTATCATCTCAAATCCACCAGAAGGAGAATATGGTAGCATCGTCATCGCATAACTTCGCTTGCAGTAGCTTGATTTCAACATCCTCACCTGACTTTACCATGACCCGCTTCAATGTGGAAAGCAAACAATCAGGATCCAGATGCGAGCGGCGGAGGGATCTGGGATGGATCTGAACAGGTACTTTGTTTTAGTTGACATTAGGAAAAAATAATAATCTTGGATCAATATATATGGTAGCCTCTAAAGCTTTTGGAGTAGAATGAGAAGGTGAGTAGGACTGCTTGGTTGCTCGTTATTGTTAACTTCACTTAGTGACTTTTAAGGCATTTAATATTGTAAATGAGCATTCTATCAACCATGGTGCGAGTTGACTTGATAAGTTAATGTTGGTATGGACCTATAGTTTGTTGTTTCTTGGTTCAGAAGCAAGAAAATGTTACTCTATCTAAAACCAGTGCTTGGAAGTTTGTTTAGACTATCAGATCTGCATTAATGTATCATAAAACTTATAAATCATATTCTCCAAGTTTGTTAACATACACTGATATTATGGTAGTTAGATTACATAAATTTAAATGTTAAATGAAGCAGGTTGATGCATCAGTTTACTTTCACGATGTAGAGATCCCTGTGGTCCTTACTCCTTGGTCTTAATAAGCATCATAATTTAGCTAAATAAGTTTGACTAAAAATTAAAAAATAAAAGTAAACAGAATATTCAATATGAATAAGATGCGCTTTTATAAATAACAGTTTTGATTTGCTCTTTCGATATCGTTGTATGCATTGGTTTGTTCTTTGAACATAGTTGCAAATAGATGGAATTAGATTAGTAATTTCTTTCCTAGTTACAAATTTATTTCCTAGAAAACAAGGTATATTTTCACTTTTTACAGATTTATTTTCAATAAAATGTAAATATAGTTGTATATACTATAAAGTGTAAAATGTTGCTTTAACATGATTTTTTGTGTACATAGTGTAAAATATTTCTCTAACATGAAATGCTTATAAGTTTAAACAACTATGAAATATTTACAGATGGCCTTCACGATTAAAAAAGATTATGGAAGAGAAGACATGAAAGCCCAATAGGTTATGGTTCGAAGAACACTACGTGGACTATAACCCCTAGAAGCTGATAACCTTTTTGCGGATAAAAGAAGTTATCGGGAGCTTTCGGAAATCGTAGAGCAGACAAAGAAAATAGGTAACATGATTTGCTGAAGCAGGTGGTCAACTTGTAGAAGGAATGGCAAGAGCAGTGCAATTACTTGGATTGCACGCTTGTTTAGTAGAATCAACCATGGATTCAGGCGAAGGGCTGCCTGCAAATTGGGTGAGGTCTGCTCATGAATGTATCCAAGTTTGCTGTTACTGCTGCCTTATCAGTTATCGTTCTTTCTTGCATTACACATTTCATGAATGTGCAAGATAAATGAATGAATTTTGTGGAATATAGTCTCAGAAGGATCTTTACGAAAAGCATCTCAATTCGGCTGATGGTTGCATTAGAATTTTAGATTTGAGAGCGGAATCATGGGATTCTCTGTTATGACATGTTTGATACTGATGTTTTCATGTATAACTATTTATGAATAATTAAAAGCATATACCCTTTAATGTTTGTGAAACCAACATGCACCAAATTTTTAAAGTAGATTACAGGGTACATGGCCTATTATATTATGATCACACGATTATGCCTTTATGACTCTTATCTTTTTGTAAACTAATTTAGCTGAAAGTACATTTGCTATTTTATAGACTGGAATCCTTTACTGGGATGGGACTCTTGATTATGTATCCCAACTGTAAATGTCAATATTTTTAAGCTCTATTTTGCAGTTTTGAACAGTTCTGCATTAACCTGACAAATGAAAAGCTTCAACAACATTTTAACCAGGTATGGATATGAAATCAGTGTTTTAATAGCACACTACTTGTAAATGGTAGCAAACCTGCACTCACTAGTACTGTACAAGTCACATATAAGTTTAGCTTTGTACTGAACAATGATATAGGTACCAACAGTGTACAAATTTGCTTTTCTAGTAGTGCATTAATGTAACGTATTTCAAGACCAAGCAACTGAACAAGTGGAGCATATTTTATATGTATCTAAATGTCACGATAGATTATTGCACATAAATATAAGTAAAATAATGCTTCTGATTTCCTTCTCCATTTCAATCTGTTGAAATCTCATTTATTTTGAAAATTTTGAAAGTTTCTATTTTTTGTTAACATAATCCTTTTATACATTAGACATTTAGATAAATTATCATTAACACAATCACATTAAACTAAACTTTGGATGTATTCGTACCGGCCAACCAAATCTGTACTGAACTAAGAGCACGTGCAACTATACGTTAGTAGCCAAATTATAATTCAAGTGTTCTATAACTTTTATAAGAGCTTGCAAAAGTGTTCTATAACATATACAATAACTCGTTTGTACAAATAATTTTATTTATTTTAACTTAAAAGTCAAGATTGCATCCAAACATAGATTATACATATCAAACAGAGTTGTTTTTGGACAAAAACAAAGACTATGTTGTGGCTGAGCATCAAGCTCTTTTAACTGCTTCAAAATGTTCATTTGTTTCTGCTCTTTTTCCTCCTCCATCTGAAGACTCGTCAAAATCTTCTAAATTTTCTTCAATTGGGTCAAGATTTAAGGTTAGCGGTTCATTATTAATTTGTGATATCTTTCTAGAAGTTTCCTTGTGCATGTTACACATATCTCTTTTACAAATGCTTTTGTGCGAATATCACAACAACAACTGCAATCTTTGTTGGAGACGTCGGGTGCTACTGAGCCACGTTATATCCATTGTGTTAAACCAAATAATCTTCTTAAACCAGCAATTTTTGAAAATATAATGTTCTTCAGCAGCTTCGTTGTGGGGTACATATCTGGACTTTTGCATATATGTAATAATTGGATTTTATATTTTATTTTACAGTGCATGATATATCTGATGTTTGTAGGGTGTTGAAGCGTTGTTTTGGTATGGTAAAGAGGATGTAGGGTTGTGAATAGTGGTTGTGGTAGGGTATGTGTTTGTTTAAGGCAAGTTTGTAGGAGGATGTATGTTTGATGTTTGTGACAGGGGGTTAAGTGTGTGGAAGAATTGCATAGTAATAAAAGAGTAGAAGGTTGGAACTGTTGCTAGAGAAAATGATAGTATGGTTTTGTGAGTTTGCTGCTGCTGATGGTACGGAGAGTTAGTAAGTAATGTTATGTAGTGTTTGCTGGTGGTTGTGATGTAGTGCTGACAGTGTCTATTAGTGCACAGAGTTGGTAAGTGAAGAAGATGGTTGTTGTGAAGGTGGATGATGTGTAGTTGTATAAGGCAGTGACTATGGTGAAGATAGGCAGTAGATGTTGATGTAGGGTAGAAAGGGATGTTTGGTTATATGCAGAGGAGGGTTGTGTTATACCAGTGTGTGCTTCTGCTATGGTGAAGACTGCTAGGAGATTGAAGGGCAGAAATGTAATGGTTGAAGTGATTGATGTATCTGATGTTTGGCTGTAATGGACTGTGTTAGCATGTAGAAGTGAAGTGGAAACTAGTGGCAATTGAAGGTGGTCAGGGAGGAGAATGATTGTTTAATGAATGTAATTTTTCATTCTTTTGTCGAATTATTAAATCTGATTATGTATTTGCCATCCATTTTTATTTTGAATGATTGTAATATTGCATGCAATAATTGTTTGTTATAATCAATAATATATATACAGTCTATTTGAGTACTGTAATAATGGTTTCTGAGAATGACATTTTTGCATTAGGTATAAATAGCTGATGCAATAGAGGGATTAGTTTGCATCGGTTGTCATAAAAAACCGATGCAATAGAGGGATTAGTTTGCATCGGTTTTCAACAACCTATGCAACAAGTTCCTTTGTTGCATCGGTTTTCATTACAACCGATGCAACGTGGGGGCTGTGTCCAAGCTACCAACCATGATATTTTGCATCATTTGTTAGTAACAACCGATGCAAAAAGGACCATTTTGCATCGGTTTCAGAACTGATGCAAAAGTGTTAAGCCTGTTGCATCGGTTGCATATGCATCGGTTGTTAAATTGATGCAAAAGGGGGGTAAACAACCGATGCAAATGGCCTGTTTTGTAGTCGTGATAGATAGCACTTGAAAGCCCCTCCTTTTAATTCTGGGCACATTGGTTTGATGTGTCCTTCCTTTCCACATTGATGGCAAACCAATTTCTTCTTAGCATCACTGGCCTTGGTATCACTGGCCTTTTTGGTATCTGCTTCCTCCTTCTTCTTGTCATAGGGGTGGTATCTTCCCTTATTCCTCTTGTTGTTGTTGCTCTTAAAATTTCTATACTTCTCCCTTTCCTTGTCATGCTGCTCGAGTTTCAAAGACAAGTCTATTACTTGATCAAAAGTCCTATCAGCATAAGGTAACATGGCTCTGCTAAGTCCTGGGTTCAAACCCTTAATGTACCTGTCATTTTTGGATGCTCCATCTGCCACTAGCATTGCTCCATATTTGGATAATCCCTCAAACTTTTGAGTGTACTCAGTAGCATTCAAATTTCCCTGCCTGAGTCTAATAAATTCTTCAAGTAAAGTGGTCTTAGCTGATGCTGGTACAAATCTTGCCTCCCACATTTCCTTGAATTGATTCCAAGTAATTTCATTTTCAATTCTTCCAGCTATGATCACCTCCCACCATCTTAAAGCTACTCCTTTCAGCTGTCTTGAAGCCACTTGCCTCTTCCTTTGATCATCAAGCTGCATGTCATTGAAAATCCTACCCAATGTCCTCAACCATGCTTGAATTTCCATCACATTCTCAGTCCCTTCAAAACTTTTGCCTCCCAAGTTTGTATAAGCCTTTAATAGTTTTGAAAGTTCCTCATGTGGATTCTCAGGCCTATGCCCAATTCCATCCTTTAAAACCCTTACAAACTCTTGTATATCAAGCATTTGTGGTGCACTTGTTCCTGCTTGATGTGATCCCCTTCCTACCATGGTTTGCTAACTAAGTTATGGGCAAATGGTGTTAGTATACTGTGAGTATTTTCTATAGTTAATATTTTCCTATCTAAATTATTTCACCCAAACAAACAGACAATATATATATATATATATATATATATATTTCTATAGTACTTAGTAACCAATGCAACCAATTGCTCTGATACCAAAATGAAATGACCCTCCATATTTTACCTATATTATTCTAGGATTTTTTTTACATGTATATATGTACATATACATTTGTTCAATTAAACTTAGTTTAATTTCTCAGAGTCATTTTCCCTTTTAGTCAATTTATCCAGGATTCAAAATTACTACTAATATAGACATATCAGTATGTTCAAAAAGATATGCATATACATATGAGGATGTATGTGTCCCTCTTGTTTAAATTAGAGTATTATATTTTTTTTAACAAGAGCATCTTCTGTTTGATTTGAATTGAGTTTAAATTTAAATCTGAATCTCCACTTAAATATTTTTTCTTTGATACTTATTATTTATATAAGTAGATCCTGCTCATATTTGTTTGTTATAATAATTTTTGATTATTTTAACTAAGATTTTTATAATAATTTATCTTGATGGAATTATCTCATAAATTAAAGCCTTTTATTGGTGTGGTTCACTTATTTGCTATTCTATTATTCCCAGAAAATGATATTTGCATTTATCATTTTCAATACATGGTTCTGTCTTTTGCATCTCTCTTGTTTCTGATTCAATCAATTTGACACTCCCTTAAATTGATCATTTAATCACTTGCTTCTGAGTTTGAGATGATAAAAGTACTTGATATGTAAATGATTTATAAGTGAACAACCACTATGTTTTGAATGAACCGGGTCCTAACAAAATAATGCTTACTAGTTTGATATTGCAAACCAGTTAATTGTGCATATTGGCCTGTAATAATTGAAGAAGAGTTTTCAGTATAAACCTTTACTAAATGAACTAAGGATTTTGAAATGCACTTGCTTATCAAAATCACTAACCAACATGATCAACCCAAACTCCATTCTTTTGAAGCTGGCAGAACCATGTGGCTGTGTAAAATTTTGAAATGTCTTTCACTTTCTAAATACTTGAAGTCCTGTTAATGGTATATGTATACTTTACAAAACAGCTCACAACTGAACTCAAATTCTTTCACAAGATATTTCAAAGAAGAGTGACTAAATACCAAGAGATTACTTCAAATTTAAAACCAGATTTTACTTCAGAACTCACTGCCCCCTTTTTTTTAAAATAATTTTAGCCTATCCATTATATGATATAGGTTTTTGTATAAAAATTGCTCCATAATAAATATATCTCTTTTCCCATATTTTAATAGATAATACTTTGTTCAAATATACTCAGATAGTCATTCAATTATTGGACCTTGATACATAGCAAGATTCAACAGATACCACTAGTTCAATACATAACAGAGAATTTAAACATAATTCTCATGAATACATGCAAATATATCATTCTATGCTCTTATTAAAACTAGCAAGCATGTTCATTCATTCCTTCTCACTAGCCATAACTTCACTTTCTACTTAGTTCCTACATTTCCTGAAAGAGCATTGGTGGCTGCCTCATTTAAATTGAGACACCCCATATGCCATGAGCAAACAAGGGTCAGATCTATGATCTGGTATGAGCAACATCAATATATTCATGATATTAAGCAAATAAATGATACATGAATACTAGCTAGTTGCTTAAGCAATTTTATTAATTCAACTGTTATATTATGCTTCAGATGAACTTTTGTGCAGTCTTAGTATCTTCATAAATTTTCTATTACTTCATACATAATCATGTAAATGTACTCATTAATCAACAGTGTGTGTGTGTACACACACACACACACACACACTGGAACAAACATGGTTACATTCAACCAATCTCAGGAAATACTCATGTTCCTATCTCATCGTTTATAAGTTGGTTATACATCAATTTAAATCATAGCCTCATCTGCTATCAAAGAATCACAGGGACACATTGCAATGAACTAATTCACATCATTGCACAAAGATCTCAGGGCTTAAAAAAACCATGTGCCAACTTGCATACTTCAAATATGACAAGCATTCCAGCGGCCTTCTTGGCTCACCATTTCTAATTTAATTTATTAATTATACTTGTTTAACCCTATCATCAGATAGCTAAGTAAACTTGTCACAGTGTTCATTGAAACACCCCAGCAATACTGCAAACATATTTCCAAAGGAAACTATACAAGAATATTGCTAATAGATATCTTGTCTTTAAATCAAATGCAAGAGTATTTACAACTGAGGATAGAGACATGGCATGATAAGTTATTATGATCTGCAAATAACTATGATTGGGCTAGATTCAAGATCTAACTGAATCATAATCTTTGACTTGTAGATTTTGCTATTTGATCAGGGATTCGGCATATAGAAATCTCTATTGCACCCCTAATACCTTTTTCTAAAGCCTCAGCACTTATACAATGTATAATGCAGCTCATTTTATTTTCTCTGTTGAGATTTACTTGCCATGATTCCATATCAGTTATAAGTATTCCTCCCCTGATTTCAAGATCTGATGCCTTAGCTTTTCAGAATACAATAAAACAGTAGCATACACATCCATGATAAAACATCTTATCAGATCAAGGCCATCCAAAGAGCATCCATAATAAAACATTATATCAGATCAAAACCATTCAAAGAATATTAATGAAACTGAGTTTAACAAAATCAGAAAATATCAATAGCAACAAAAAAAGTTTGGCTGCCTCATATCAGGTCTTAATGCCATGAATCTAGTGAGATTACTCACCTATGTATCCCCTTCTAGTTGATCCAGAAAATCCCTGAGTATTTTTCCCTTCCTTTAAAATGTTTTCTTCCTTTCTTATTTTAAGCATCTCGCGTAAAAATGATTTCCATGGCTATAACTACTTATTCATAAGCATTTTCTCTAGGGTTTTTATCAAGGCAAAATTCCATTTTTGTCCTAACTAACATCATGCATTTTGCATTTTATGTTTTCATATTTGCATCCTTAATTACCCCGGCCATATTAACTAGTTAAAGGCAGCATTTTCTTTTCTTTACTTTTTCAGAAAATGGCCACTTACTCCAGTCATGTTAAAAGTGTGTGACTTAACTATATTTACTCATTTGCTTATTTCTGGAAATCCCCCTCTTTCTATTTTCTCCTATACATAACATACTTGCTTATATTATATCTCATACCATTTTAATGTTATCTGTCTTTCTTAGTCCCAATATATTTCTACTCAAAGAAAATGTACCTGTATATAGATATATATGTATTTACTTAATTCTTTCTTGCTTCCTGTAAAAACATTCATATACATATGTTTCATATATTTTTTAGAAGTTTTAAATCTTTTCCTTGTGCCATTTCCAGTGTGTATGTGCACACATACTCTTGCACATCATTTAATCAAGAAATCCTTCAACATTTAATCTAAATATTTTTAGAACTGAATTATTTTATTAAAATAAATTTTTGTTTCCACAAAATTTTGGGGCATTACACTTTTTCGGCACTTGATCGTCGGCATATCTTACTGTGGGGTATTTTATGTCCATTTTCGAGGGTTGTGATATCTTTATGCCTACCATATAGGCTGTATCTCCCAAGTTCATTATGGAGAAGTTCTTGGAAAGCCAAGCTCTCATGGATTACAATAATAGCAAAACATCATTATCGATCAATAAAGCCGTTGATGTATAATACTAAGAACATGATAGCACTTCCTAATTCCTTTCGGTACACCCAGAGGTTTAACGGCTTGTTGCATACGCTCAATGCAATCGTGCTCCCTACGAAAATAAATGTGATAACCTGGATTTTCATATATATATATATATATATATATATATATATATATATATATATATTAATTGGAAATTAACAGAATTTAATTTATTAAACACTGATTAATAAGTTGAATGTGATATCCCAGAATTTCAAGCAATTAAAATGTGATAATCTCTTTTATAAATTATTTAAAATTGGCAAAATTGTTATTTTTAAACAATAAAAATAATGAGTTGTATATATATAATATATAAGTAGATTTTAAATGGAATTATTATTATCAAATTAAATATACATTTACATATATATATATGTATATGAGTTGATTTTGAATTGGATTTTTAAAATTGAATATGAATTTGAATTTGAAATTCAAAGGGTAGATCTCTTAAAATATTTTGGATTTAAAAATATATTATATATGATTTTGTTAAGAATATAATTAGTTTTATATCATTTTCTCTTAAAGGATTTTATTTATATAAATTAAGAAATGTATCTATTAAATAGTAAATTAAATACAAAAGTTTTATAAACCATTTAAAAATTAATAAACTCATGCATAATTACAAGTGTTGATAAAAGAAATCATCTTAACAACATGTATAAGTTAATAAATAATTGTAAATGACAAATGTTGACAAATTTAACGAGTGTCATCTTTTAATTTTATTTTCTTTAATTTTTTAAAAAAAACCATAATTTTAGTCTATAAATATATCCATCTCTTCTCTCCCTTTTCTTTTTCTATCTTCTCATTTTCAAAAACAAAGAAAAACAAACGCTGTAAAACATTTCAAACCAAAAACTCAAAGCTTGTTAAAGATTACAACTCAAACCAGAAAAATATCAAATAATCTATTTCCTCAAATCAACTAAGCAAGCAAGATCATCTCGGTTTCAAAGCTTAAATCATCTTCTCAACAACTAAGCTTCAATTTTCAAAAGATCATCAAGAAATCAAAGCATCATCATCTCAGTTTTCAAAGCCTTGATCATCATAACATCAAAGTTTCCAGTTAAACAAGTTTTCAAAATACAAAACTGCTTTAAACTCTCTGTACAAAAACCTAGACAGGTGAGTAAACAAATCTATTTAAATAATTTTAAATCTGTCTTAAATATAGATGCATGTTGAAATTCCTTAAAATGAATTATGATAAATGGTCGCATGATTGGTTAAACAGAAATGCATGTATACATGTATGTAGATGTTTGCATGAATGTCTGGGAAAATGATATATGCTCTGTTCTTAGTTCTACAGACTAAAATTTGTTCAAGGAAAAATCAAATTATTCTTGCCTGATTATTTTTAGTACATGACGTTTAAAGAAAATTTGGTGGTGATGGTGTAATATAAATTTTAAAAATGTTAACAAGTAGAATTAACAAGAAATTATCTGGTGAAGTAAATATTACAGTAAAATGATAATATATCAGAAATATTGGTTGTTTCAATTACGAGTTTCACTTATATAATCTTATTTGTCTTGTAAAACTATGATTTTTAGAAATCATATCAAGATTTTTAAGTGAGTTTTTAGGTAGGAACTTTTATTTGAACAGAATTTGGGTATTTATCAATTGCCGACGATCAAAGGTGCTGGAAGTGTCGAGCTTGTTGCTGAAGCAGGCTTATAGGTCGAGGAGCTCGACGAAATTGGCTAGAGAGTTGATTGCTTGCCGTGGTGGTGCAGCAAGGGAAATATAGGGTTTAAAGCCTGTTTGGAGTCAAGGGGGCTCGTCACTAAACTATGGTGTCACGGGGGCGTCGAGTGGGCTCGGAGTAGTAGTAAAGGGAAGGTGGAAGCGTGGCGAAGGTTTGAGCGGAGTTACATGTGCTCCGGTGATCGGAGGCGATGGCGAGGGAGATTTTTCCATTTGAACTTGGTTCCAGGAGGGTGATGATCTGCTCGATTTTGGTTGTTGACGTTTTCATCGGAATTAGGAGGCCGAAGCACTAGCATGGATCATCGTCATCTTATGGGTGACTTGGTAAAGGTCAGAGTTGGTCGGTTTTGGTGGTGCACGTGCACGCGTGGGTGTGTGTGCCTTAGTTGTTCTGTGATGTTAAAGAAGATGGAGTTTACTCGGGTGCATGCTCGAAGCTGTCTCGAAATTGAGGTTGACGCAAGAATAACACAGGGATTAACTCGAGAGTTTTGTATTTTGGCACGAGTATTTCCATAGGGAAATCAGGTTTACTTTGATTTTTGTTTTTAAAGGGTTGAAACAAAAGAAATTTGTAGCCATATTCAAAGCAAAAAGAAATGAACAAGTTTTCAAAGTCATTATCAAACAGGTTTCAAAAATATAAGTATATTAAAAACTATAATAAAAAGGTGTTTTGAATGAAGTAATTTCGAACCTTTGAATTCAAATAAGTTTATTGTTGAAACTAAGTAATTAATTAAAGTATGTGGTTTATCTTAATTATTTAAGATTTTACAAATTGAATATACTTTATTAATGTAGTTAACTGATAGTTAATTACTTAGAATAAGTGATTAAAGAATAATTACTAAATGTAATAAATTAGAGGATAGTTAATTACTTAATGTGATTAATTAAAGGTTAACAAATGAATGTAATTAGTTAAAGATAATTAACTAATAAAAGTGATTAAGGGTTAATTAATTTAACTTAAGTAATTATGGGATAATTACTTGATGAAAGTAATTAATTAAAGGGAAATTACTTGATGGAAGTAAAGAATTAATTACTTAGTGTAATTAATTAAAGGATTAATTAATTAAAGAATTGATTAATTAAGGATCAATTAATTAAGGAAATTAATTAAGTGTTAGTTAATTAATGAGTGTGATTAATTAAAGGATAGTTAATCAATGTAAGTGATTATAGGATAATTAATTTGAGTAATTAATTAAATATAAGTGTAATTTATGTGAAATGGGTGAAGGTTAATTAATTTGGGTAATTAATTAAAGGCTAATTACTTAACGTAATTAGAGAGGATAATTAAGGGATGATTAATTAATGGTTTATAATTAATGTTAAGTAAGCAGGATTAAACGTGATTAAAGTAATTAAATTAATTTACTAATTAGAAATGGTGTGACTAATTCATCTTGCTTATGAATGATTGGTTGATATTTGATATGAAATGTTGTGTGATATGATATGTTTGGTTTGAACAGTGATAATGTGGTTATCTATCGATGAGGAATTACTGTGTAAAAGTGACATCCTGTATTTAAAATTAAATTGTATTCACTTGAATAACTTGGGTTAAGATGACATCGGATTCGAAGAAACCAGGGTCGGGTATTAGCAAATACCCGAAACCACTTCGATTCTTTATAGATTTGGTATGCGAAATCCATAGGCTAGAATGGGATAATTTAAATGACTGGACCATTTAAATTAAGTAAAGGTACTTATGGATTGATTTGTGAAAATTAGTGTTGACTATACCAAGTTGTGAACTTGTAGTGAAGTACGAGTTACCCCGGGTTTTAAATAAGTTTTATGCATTAGTATTTTATATTAGATGGGTTTACTCACGCTGGTTTCTAGCCTGACCCGTGTGTTACTTTGATGTAATGCTCGGATCAGACCGAGTATTAAAGATTTTCAGGTTAGGACGTTCTGGAGCTTAGGTGGCGAGCTGGATGGCAGGAACGTATGGAGTTTCCGCTGTGTATATTGTTGTTTGTATTTCTGGGACAAGTTAATTTTAACTGTCCAATTTTGAGTAATGGTTGTAACTCTTATGTGTTGATGTTAATTAACAGATATAGTTATTCTTTATATAACTGCTATTATTTGATTTATATTTCAATCCACTGCGAATGTGATATTCTGTGTTTTGTTTTCTGTTTCTTCTTTTATCTCTTTCTTCTTTTCTTTAACAGTCTGAATTTACGAAGTCAAAATTTTCGGGCTGTTACATTTGGTGTCGGAGCAAAAAGTTTAGCGAGAACCTTGGCTCTGGTGGGTTTACTCATTAAGGATAAGGTAAATGGTACCCTAGAATGAGTTGAGTATATATACATGAGGGCGTATTTTTTATTTTCTTATAAAAAGATTTTAAAACAGTTTTAAAATTAGTTTTTATACAAGTTTATATTTTGATATATTAAGCAATAGTTTTTCATATATATAAAGGTAATTGGTTGTTGCATTATTTGAATTAAAAATAATAATAAGAATTAAGTGGTAATAGAAATATAACCAAATGGGAATTAGATGATATGAAATATACAAATAAGATAAGCCGGAAATGGATTCAAACTAGAAAATAAAATCCTGAATTTGTAGAAGTATTTTCAGAATAAGATAATAATGTATTGGTTTCCAGATATGATAATCTTGGTTATTATCATAAATGGTTGTTGTGTTTAATAATGAGATGAAATGTTTCAGGGAAGCAAACATTTAGGTGAGTATAACTTATAAATTAAAGATAATTTAAATTGTGAAGCTTTAAATCTAAGCCCAGAAAATTTAAAAAAATTTCAAGGTGCTAAAAGAAATAATAAATAATATTATTTGAATGAAAGGGCTTGATTCAAACAAGAGTTGTTTGAAAATTTCAAAGAAATTTGTTTGAGTTAAAACCAAAGGTGGTTTTTAAATTTAAGATATAACTTAGTGTGCAAGGAAATAATATGTATATATATATGGGATATACATAATATTAAAAATGATTTGAAATAAGCTCTAAGGTTGAGTTTTGAATATTTTTTCTTGAGATGAGATGTGAAAATCCAAAGCGATAAGTTTTTGAACTTATAAGTGGGAAGATTATTAATATGAAGTTTAAAATTTGAAATGGGAATTCAAATTGGGTAAGGATGGCTGGATTAAGTAAATTGAATTTAATTTTGGGAAAGTTAAATAAGTTAACAAACAACCTGAATTGGGAATTTCAAGATGAAATTGAGATTCAACTTAGGGAAGTTAAATGATTGGTTTAAATGGGAAGTTATGTGTGATCTCAAAATTGGTTTGAGATACGGAAATTGGGAATGGATTGAGATAATATACATTCATTACGAAAATAAAATAGAAATAAGATTGAACTTATGAAAGGGAAATTGCTTTGAACTTAAAGATTTAAATGTTAGAAATGAGCTTGCTGAAAATTTGCTAAGAATTGGTTTCGAAGTTAAAAATTGGGTAATAAATTGGATTCTGAAGATTAAATCATTTTAAAAGTTTTGAACTCTTATGTGAACTTTGAAATAAGTTAAGTAAAGGAAATTTAAAATGGAATTTTTAAATTTGGACGTAGGATCAAATTGTTTAAAAAGATTTAAGTTGTTAATTAAAAAAGTAAAGGTCGATTTGATTTAAAGGATTAAATCAACATTTAAAAATTTAACTCGAGTGTATGAAATTCGAGATGGTTTTAAGTTAAGATTTGAATAGAATTAGTTCAAATTGAATTTGATTTGAATTAATTGGAATTGTGATTAAAGATGGATAAGCATAAAATTTAAATGGAAAATTTGAATTGAATTAATTTGAAGTGGAATTGAAGTTGAATAAATTGAATTTCAAATGGGAGTTGATTTGAATTTGGGATAGAAATAGAAGCTAATTTAAATTGAACTGAAATTGAATCTATTTAAATGGAAGTGGAATTGAAAGTTAATGGGAAATGGAGATTGGGAAATTGAACAATTTGACTCTGAACTATTTTCAAATAAAATTGTTTTCATATAACTATTTTAAATCTATTTTTCCTAGCTTTTACTATACAACCTTTCTTTTTAAAACCCAAACTATCTTATACTTATTTTATAACTACTTTTGGAATTATTTAACTATTTTACAACAATTTTACAACTGTTTTACAAACTAATTACTATTTTATAACTATTTTTCAACTAACCAACTATTTTGCAATTATCTAACTACTTTACAACTATTTTAAAATTTCTTAACTATTTTACTACTATTTTGCAACTAATAACTATTTTACAGCTACTTATCTATTTTAAACTATTCAAACTATTTTCTAATCAAGTGGTCAGAGTGCAAACTGTCTATAATTGAATACCAATTGATGTAAGAATTGAAGTGTTAACCCAAATGGAAATTGGGAGCAAATTGTGGATAAGTGAATAGAATTGAAGGTGAATAGAAAAGAGAATTGATTTAGCTAATGATCAATGAAGAAAATACATAGGATGTACGAATATTATTCTATTCGCACAGTGATTTGATTCGGATTCGAGCACAAAATTTCAAGATAGTATATCGATCCGAGTTAGGATTTTTCACTCGATTTTCGACGGTGAACCCTGGATATGGATTTTTGATTGATTCTAGATATTCTCTATCATAGTTAGGCTATGCAAGAAGAATGAAGGTTTCTGATCAAGAAACTAGATCTGAGTCCGCACTAGGAAGTCGGGTGGACGATACTAGTTCGAAAGTGAAATTGTGTGATCGAGTAAGCGATCAGATTTGATGTTGCGTACGGATGGTATATATACATCGTACGTGCTAGGATGAAATTGATATTGTAATTTTGAAAGAAATGAGAAATGTTTTTGAAAGGAAAGGTATATTTTGAGAAAATTTTGGCTGATTAAAGTGGAAGTTGAATATCTCTATTATTGAAATTTACTTTTTGAAAAGTAAGTATTATGGTGATTAACATTATAAAAGGAAATAAAAGTTGAATATTTGATTGGGTACAAAAAAAGTTATATATATTTGTTATATATGATAAACTCCCCTTGTTGAATCTATAACCAAAAGAAGGGTTTTTGAAAATTTTTGAAGTATAAAAGGGGAATCTATATAAGTGATTCTAAGATTTTATATATTCATATATATAAATGGTTTTATGAAAATAATTTTGGAAAAGGTTTTGGAACCTATGGATTTGGAAAAGGCTTTTGATTTTTGAGTAAAATCAATTTTGAAAATTTGGAAAGCCAAGTTTGAAACTATCATTTGAGATATCGATTTTGTGTAAAGGAGATTTTGACGTAAATCATAAAGGGTATGATTTGAAAGATACTATAAGTGTATAGTATAAAGTATTTTGAGATTGGCTCTGTGGAAAATGGCGCTCCCATTGGAATGAACTACATTAGGAGATCCATGGGGCGGTTCTGCCTTGAGCACTAAGGGGGAGGCTCTAAATTGAATCCTGTGAGGAAGTACGGACAAACTGAAGTTCCTGAGGATTATTTGTAGTGGGTAGCGAAAATTGAGGGCACTGATGCCTATAGAGACATTTGGGTTATGCTGTGGCGATAGTGTAACTCGTTGTCACTGCGATCTACTATGGACCATAACGGAAGTCGTGTGTGCTATTGAGAGCCAACGGTCTACATTTGATTTTACATCGGTAGACTACGACCTATGGAGACATAGCAAAAGTCAAGAGGCCGTGAGAGCCTAAGGCTACATTGGGACTTGACTGATGTAGTCTGCGACCTATGTGGGAGTGGTGAAGTTTCATTTGGCAGCGAAAATCGAGGGCGCTGATGCCTATAGTTACATGGACTTTTTCCGTGATGGCAACGTAACCCTAGATGTAAATGCCGCGGAGTGCCTTCAGTTGTCTGTGGATTTTGCCGGCATGACAACGTAACCATCGGGTTAACTGCGACCATGGAGGGGGTGATGATTTCCAGAGCGTTCTCACCAAAGATGTTTCCTACATTTTCAAAATTGTTTTCTATATTTTCACCAAAATATTTTCCAAGTATTTTCACTGGGTGTTGAAAACGGGTCTGCTAAGTACTTATAGATTTTCAGTCCTACGCCTGATCAATGTATGACCAAATTTCTGTAAGAACAAGGATGGATTTGTGGAAACAGCGAGTTATAAATTTTTTTAAATCTATTTGGTAATATTATATAGATTTTAAAAGTGTCTTAAAAATGATCAAACAATAATTTATTTGATTTTAAGTATTGAATAAATTCTGGTTTCGTTCCTTTTCGAGGACGAAAAGGTCCAAAGAGGGGAGGTATGTGATAACCTGGATTTTCAGATATCTGTTAATTGGAAATTAACAGAATTTAATTTATTAAACACTGATTGATAAGTTGAATGTGATAACCCAGAATTTCAAGCAATTAAAATGTGATAATCTCTTTTATAAATTATTTAAAATTGGCAAAATTGTTATTTTCAAACAATAAAAATAATGAGTTGTTTATATATAACATATAAGCAGATTTTAAATGGAATTATTATTTTCAAATTAAATATGTGTTTATATATATATACATATATATATGTTGATTTTAAATTGGATTTTTAAAATTGAATTTGAATTTGAATTTGAAATTCAAAGGATAGATCTCTTAAAATATTTTGGATTTAAAAATATATTATACATGATTTTATTAAGAATATAATTGGTTTTATATCATTTTCTTTTAAAGGATTTTATTTATATAAATTAAGAAATGTATTTATTAAATAGTAAATTAAATAAAAAAAGTTTTATAAACCATTTAAAAATTAATAAACCCACGCATAATTACAAGTGTTAATAAAAGAAATCATCTTGATAGCATGTGTAAGTTAATAAACAATTGTAAATGACAAATGTTGACAAATTTAACAAGTGTCGTCTTTTATTTTTTTTATTTTTAAAACCCCATAATTTTAATCTATAAATATATACATCGCTTCTCTCCCTTTTCTTTATCTATCTTCTCATTTTCAAATAAAAAAGTAAAACAAACCCCGTAAAACATTTCAAACCAGAAACTCAAATCCCGTTAAATATTACAACTCAAACCAGGAAAATATCAAACAAACTATTTCCTCAAATCAACTAAGCAAGCAAGATCATCTCGGTTTCAAAGCTTAAATCATCTTCTCAATAACTAAGCTTCAATATTCAAATGATCATCAAGAAATCAAAGCATCACCATCTCAGTTTTCAAAGCCTTGATCATCTCAACATTAAAGTTTCCAGTTAAACAAGTTTTCAAAATACAAAACTGCTTCAAACTCTCTGTTCAAAAATCCAGACAGGTGAGTAAACAAATCTATTTAAAAAGTTTTAAATATGTCTTAAATATAGATGCATGTTGGAATTCCTTAAAATGAATTATGATAAGGGTTTGCATGATTAGTTAAACAGAAATGCATGTATAAATGTATGTAGATGTTTGCATGAATGTCTGGGAAAATGATATATGCTCTGTTCTTAGTTCTACAGACTAAAATATGTTCAAGGAAAAATCAAATTCTTCATGCCTGATTATTTTTAGCACATGATGTTTAAAGAAAATTTGGTGGTGATGGTGTAATATAAATTTTAAAAATGTTAACAAGTAGAATTATCAAGAAATTATATGGTAAAGTAAATATTACAGTAAAATGATAATATATCAGAAAAATTGGTTGTTTCAATTACGAGTTTCACTAATATAATCTTATTCGTCTTGCAAAACTATGACTTTTAGAAATCATATCAAGATTTTTAAGTGAGTTTTTAGGTAGGAACAGTTAGTTGAAAAGAATTTGGGTATTTATCAATTGCCGGCGATCAAAGGTGCTGAAAGTGTCGAGCTTGTTGTTGAACCAGACTTATATGTCGAGGAGCTCGACGCAATTGGCTGGAGGGTTGATTGCTCGCCGTTGTGGCACGGTAAGGGAAATGTAAGGTTTGAAGCCTGTTTGGAGTCGAGGGGGTTCGTCGCTAAACTATGGTGTCACGGGGGCGTCGAGTGGGCACGGAGGAGTAGTAGAGGGAAGGACGGAGCGTAGCGAAGGTTTGAGTGGAGTTATGTGTTCTCCAGTGATCGAAGGCAATGGCAAGGGTGATTTTTCCAATCGAACTTGGTTCCAGGAGGGTGATGATCTGCTTGATTTTGGTTTTTGACGTTTTCATCGGAATTGTGAGGCCGGAGCACTAGTATCGATCATCGTCGTCTTGTGGGTGACTCGGCGAAGGTCGGAGTTGGTCGGTTTTGGTAGTGCACGTGCATGCGTGGGTTTGTTTGTATGAGTTGTTCTGTGATGTTAAATAAGATAGAGTTTACTCGGGTGCATGCTCGAAGCTGTCTCGAAGTTGAGGTTGAAGCGAGAGTAACACAGGGATTGACTCGAGAGTTTTGTATTTTGGCACGGGTATTTCCGTATGGAAATCAGGTTTGCTTTGATTTTTGTTTTTAAAGGGTTAAAACAAAAGAAATTTGTAACCAATTTCAAAGAAAAACGAAATGAACAAGTTTTCAAAGTTATTATCAAACAGGTTTCAAAAATCTAAGTATATTAAGTTTTTTAATAAAAAGGTGTTTTGAAAGTAATTTCAAACCTTTGAATTCAAATAAGGTTATTGTTGAAACTAAGTAATTAATTAGAGTATGTGGTTTATCTTAATTATTTAAGATTTTTCAAATTGAGTGTACTTTATTAATGTAGTTAATGGATAGTTAATTACTTAGTATAAGTGATTAAAGAATAATTACTGAATGTTATAAATTAGAGGATAGTTAATTACTTAATGTGATTAATTAAAGGTTAATAAATGAATGTAATTAGTTAAAGATAATTAACTAATAAAGTGATTAAGGGTTAATTAATTTAACTTAAGTAATTATGGGATAATTACTTGATGAAAGTAATTAATTAAAGGGAAATTACTTAATGGAAGTAATTAAGGATTAATTACTTAGTGTAATTAATTAAAGGGTTAATTAATTAAAGGATTGATTAATTAAGGATTAATTAATTAAGGAAATTAATTAAGGGTTAGTTAATTAATGAGTGTGATTAATTAATGGATAATTAATCAATTTAAGTGATTATAGGATAATTAATTTGAGTAATTAATGAAAGATAAATGCAATTAATGTGAAATGGGTAAACGTTAATTAATTTGGGTAATTAATTAAAGGCTAATTACTTAATGTAATTAGAGAGGATAATTAAGGGATGGTTAATTAATGGTTTATAATTAATCAATGTTCAGTAAGCAGGATTAAAAGTGATTAAAGTAATTAATATAATTTATTAATTAGAAATGGTGCGACTAATTCATCTTGCTTATGAATGATTGGTTGATATTTCTGATATGAAATGTTTTGTGATATGATATGTTTGGTTTGAACAGTGATAATGTGGTTATCTATCGATGATGAATTACTGTGTAAAAGTGACATCTTGTATTTAAAATTGAATTGTATTCACTTGAATAACTTGGGTTAAGATGATATTGGATTCGAAGAAACCATGGTCGGGTATTAGCAAATACCCGAAACCACTTCGATTCTTTATAGATTTGGTATGTGAAATCAATAGGATGGAATAGGATAATTTATATGGCTGGACCATTTAAACTAAGTAAATGTACTTAGGGATTGATTTGTGAAAATAAGTGTTGACTATAACAAGTTGTGAACTTGTAGTGAAGTACGAGTTACCCTGGGTTTTAAATAAGTTTTATGCGTTATTATTTCATGTTAAATGGGTTTACTCATGCTGGTTTCCAGCCTGACCCGGGTGTTACTTTGATGTATTGCTCGGCTCAGACCGAGTATTTTAGATTTCAAGTTACGACGTTCTGGAGCTCAGGTGGCGAGCTGGATGGCAGAAATGTATGGAGTTTCCACTGTGTATATTATTGTTTGTATTTTTGGGACAAGTTAATTTTAACTGTCCAATTTTGAGTAATAGTTGTAACTTTAATGTATTGATGTAAATTAACAGATACAGTTCTTCTTTGTATAATTATTTGATATTATATTTTGATCCGCTGCGAATGTGAGATTCTGTGTTTTGTTTCCTGTTTCTTCTTCTATCTCTTTCTTCTTTTCTCTAACAATCTGGAATTTTCGGAGTCGAAAATTTCGGGCTGTTACAACGGACTTATCTTAGTTTTTTCTTTCTTTTTTCTTTATTCGAGGACAAATAAAAAGATAAGTGTGGGGATATTTGATGTGCACGTAAATATGCATATTTTTACCACCATATTTAATATATTTAAATTAAATAAATAATCATGTTGGGTATTTTAACCTGTTTAAGCCAAAATTCAAATTATTTTCAAATCTTCATATATTCATTTTCATATAGAGGCAAAATGATCATTTTTGTGCATATATCAATTTTTTAAAATTTAATTGGAAATTTCTGTGTTATTTTATAGGAATTTAAATTCAAATACAAGTGGCTTTATGAAGATACATGCATGCACAAGAGTGAATACAAAGGAATGGAGATGCAAATAATTCATTTCATGGATCATGGAGGACCTCACCTACCCACCTACCTTCAAATACAAATTAGAGGCTAATGCACATGCTAGCAGAGTTTAAAGCTTCATGCATACTTAAATGATGATTATTTGATGCTAATGATTACTTGACCTCCACACTTCCTAAGAGGGTAGCTTGGGTAGTTCCCAAAAAATGAATTAGGTTTTCCAAACATGTATAAATACCCCTTATCTTTATGCAATTAGTTCCACTCTTATTTTAGGCTCTCTTCCTCTTACTTTAGTTTAGGATCAAAAATAAAATGAGTGCTCACTTTCTTTTCATGGCTACTTAGCCATTTCATATTTCATTTAATTTCTTTTTTTATGCAACTTTAATACATTGCTGCTTTATTTTTTGTGTATTTACTTTCATGTTAACAGTGTAGATTTACTTTTCATGCAAGTAGAATAGCTTTCATTTTCTTTTAATTAGCTCTCTGTTTACTTTGCTCACTTTTTGCTTATTGTTTTGTTTCATGTTGCTTTCTACATTTGTTGATATGATAATAAATATGATAGGCTAAACCCCTTCAATTAAGGGTAATGAAGCTCTCTAGTATGTAGATTCAACATTTGATCATTTATGTTCTCTTTTTTGTGCTTAATGGAAATATTTGAAGTGGCTTAACTTGTTGTTTTAGCTTTAAATTTGATAGCCTATATTGTTGACACCAAATAGGCTATGCTTAAACAAACAACAAACACAAATTACCTCTTCATCTACATATGATTATGGCAATGAAGTGAATGTTTAAAGCAAAATTTGATGGTCTATATTTCTAATCAATAGTTAATAGGCCAAGCTTAAAATAGATTTTACTTTAAACTTTGTTGTCATATCTCATGAGAGTTAAAAGTGTATTAGTGGTTGTATTACAGTTTGATGGTATATATTGGCTAATTAATAGCACAAATATGCAATACTTATGATAAGCACATCAACTAATTTCACTAATGACCAAAAGAGAGATCATAACTTTATTTTGTTGATTTATGTGATCTAGAGAGTGGAAATTACCTCTAAATTGCTTTTAAACTCTCATATTTTTATCAATTTTCTTTTGCTGGTTTTCTACATTTTTAGCTAATCACTCTCAAACTCTTGGTTAATTTGATTGAATAGAGTTTTAAAACCTAAAATTCCCTGCGGATCAATCCGTACTCACCACGTACTAACATTTGTACATCGTGCGCTTGGATTCATTTTTATTATAAATTTTTCGATGGTTTTCTATCTTGATAGAAAATTCATCATTAAACAAGTTTTTAGCTCTCTAGATCGCATAAATCGACAAAATGAAGTTACGATCTCTCTTTTGGTCATTAGTGAAATTAGTTGATGTGCTTATCATAATTATGGCATATTTGTGCTATTAATTAGCCCAATATAAACCATCAATCTATAACACAATCACTAATACACTTTTAACTCTCATGAAATATGACAAAAAAGTTGAAAGCAGAATCTGTTTTAAGCATGGCCTATTAAATACTGATTAGAAATATAGACCATCAAATTTTGATTTAAACATTCACTTCATTATCATAATCAATTGTAGATGAAGAGGTAATTTTTGTTTGTTGTTTGTTTAAGCATAGCCCATTTGGTGTCAACAATATAGGCTATCAAATTCAAAGCTAAAATAATAAGTTAAGCTAATTCAATTATTTTGATTAGGCATAAAAAGAGAACATAAATGATCAAATGTAGAATCTACATACTAGAGAGCTTCATTACCCCTAAATTGAAGGGTTTAGCCCCTCATATTTGTTATCATATCAACAAATGTAGAAAGAAATATAAAAAAGAAAAAGAAAAAGGAGAGCAAAGTAATTAGAGAGCTAATTAAAAGAAAATGAAAGCTATTCTACTTGCATGAAATGTAAATCTATACTACTAACATGAAAGTAAATACACAAAAGAAAAGAGCAATGTATTAAAGCTGCATAAAAAAGAAATTACATGAAATAAGAAATGCTAAGTAGCCATGAAAAGAAAGAAAGCTCTCATTTTATTTTTGATCCTAAACTAAAGTAAGAGGAAGAGAGCCTAAAAGAAGAGAGGAGCTAATTACATGAAGATAAGAGGTATTTATACATGTTTGGAAACCCTAATTCATTTTTTTGAAAACTACCCAAACTACCCTTTTAGGGAAGTGTGGAGACCAAGTAATCAATAGCAGCAAATAATCATCATTTTAGTGTGCATGAAGCTTTAAACTCTATTAGCATGTGTATTAGCCTCTAATCTGTACATGAAGGTAGGTGTGTAGGTGGGTAGGTGGGGTCCTCCATGATTCATGAAATGAATTATTTCCATCTCTATTCCTTTGTATTCAGTCTTGTGCATGCATATATCTTCATGAAGCCACTTGTAATTGAGTTTAAATTTCTACAAAATACCATAAAAATTTTGAATTAAATTTTAGAAAATTAATATATGCACAAAAATGCCAATTTTTCACCTATATGAAGATGAATATTTGGAAATAATTTGAATTCTGCTTTAATCAAGTTAAAATACCCTATGTGATCATTTATTTAATTTAAATAGATTGAATATGGTGGTAAAAATATGCACATTTACGTGCACATCAATATCCATGCTTCTTATCCGTTCTAATAAAAACTAAACTATTTGATTACCTTACCAAAGCACTTATTCCAACTCATTGAAGCTTGTTTAATTCCATAAATGGATCTTAACAACTTACAAGCCTTGCCCACACTCCTCTTGACCATAAAATCCTCAAGCTACAAAATATAGATGGTTTCTTCTTAATCATCATTTAGAAATGTCATCTTTTCATCCATTGTAACACCCCATAAAATAAACGTTAGCTAATAAATAATTAATAAGGATCACAAATTGAATTTGAGAAAATATCAGAATATGGCCATGAAATGTGCATCATCGTGTTCGTGTAGATTTTCTGAGCAACTTTCGTATGTGAAGTTTTGTAATCACAACTCAAATGAAGAAGTTATTAGCATTTTGATGGTTTTGAAGCGAAAATTATCTAAAACGAAAATATGAAATAAATAATAATAAATGCGATACCCCACCAGTCGACCCCTTCCTTAGGCCAGTCGACCACTAGCGGTTGATCGCCTGTAGGGGAGTGGTCGACCGATCTTGAAGTGGTGGCTAGGGTTGAACCTTGATTGAATGACCCAGATTTAATTATTTTAATCTAACGAATATGATTAATTTGAATGCCTATAAATATAGGCCTAATGCCTCACATCTCTTCTCATATTTTCTAATCAAAACGGCGAAGCACTGCCATTTTCAGTTCTCCACCATTTCTATTAATTATAATATAAATATACACACACAAATGCGCGCACATAAAAATTAGAGAAGTGTGGAAAATGAAAGAGAAGAATAGAAGAAGTGAATTAATGTTGCAAAAGAAAAAGGTGATTTCTATAATTATAAATCTTTATTCCCCTTAACCCCAAATCTTTTATTAGATCTGTAATTCTAATGGTACGTATATATATCTTGTCATACATGTTCTCTTAGATCAGAATGGAAAATGAGTCATGTAAAGCGATGAATTCGGGTTTTGGAAGATTTGGAAAGCTAGAAGCGTGAGTGAGAAATTATATGATTTATTTATAACACTGAAAATTATCTCGTTAAATTTTATTTAATTATTATGCCTGTTGAGGGAATTTTTTCCTTCAACTCCTCGAACCTATACTAAGTAGTTTTCTCATTGATTATTTAGTTAATTAAGAATTAGAAAATTTTAAGTTATCTTAATTTTGTCGTTAAGTGATATTATGTTGCTGAATGCTTACACAATCCTGTAGCTGCACTTTAACTGTTTTTTAAAGTCAGATCTTAGCCCAAATATCATTCAAATATGGCTAAAAATGAACATTATACTATGTTAAATAAGGTAAATAATGTAAGCAGAAAAAGGACACCTGATTTACGTGGTTTGGATTTTAAATAATCCTATGTCCATAGGGAAAGTTTTCTTTTCCTCTTTTGATATTGATTTGGTACCAAAATTCAATGGCAGCCAATACAAAAGAACCTTAAAAGTTTTCTGAATAAGTCTATGATGTTAGGAGAGGTCCCTTTCATCTACAGCGCTTTTCCAACTTATAGTGGTAAAATGTACTCGAATCGCTAGTATTCCATCCTGATTACTATACCTTAGGCTTAGAGTTCCACTATGTCACTTACCGTACTACCTGTTTAACGTGACAAGAATGCTGATGTGTTTTTGGTGGGAAGTTTGAATTGTGGCAGGAATTCCCAAATTTGTGGCGAGAATATTCGAATTTGAATTGGTCTCACTCACAAGCTTTTAGCGTCGCATCCTTTACTATCTATGTGGGCATTATATGTGGCTACGAAATAAGATTTATGAAGAAAAATGGATGTGAACACGTCTTGTATTTAGACCATATTGTTTTGCTGGTGTTATTACTTTCTTTGCCTGGTTTGTCACCACATCAGGTTAGAATGGAGTAGCCATTCCCACTCTATTTTGAAAGCTTGTTGATCAAATTTGAGACTTACCTGTTATTTGGGTTGTTTTCTTGACTTTTGCTGTTGGGAGATCGGGTAAGGGAGACTTTACGTTTGTTGTTTTGGCTCTGGTGGAATGCTTTCAGCTCTATGTGGTGCTGTTTAAGTTGCCCTTGGTATACACTTGTACTGACTTGTTCCTTGGTTTTATACTCCAATCTTTGCTTTTGATTTGGGAGACAGTCTCTACGCTCTGCTCTGTTTTCCAAATATATATGGTATTTGCCCTTTTGTATGTCTTAAGTCTGATGCGCTCTCAAATCTGTCCTAGCCATGTTGTCATGGTAATTACTTGCTTTGACTTCCAGTATTGTCTATTTATCCATGTCGTGGCTTGTGATAAGAACGGTGTAACACTTGCCTCCCAAGTCTGCAGCGATCGTAGGTCGTGGTAGAATTGTCATTATAAGCATCTGATCCACCCTATGACTTTCCTTCTTTGGAACTCTGGCTCTGCGTGCTTTGACCTGCTACATCCTACCACATATTTGGGAGCGAAATGTCCTTAATCATAAGTTTGGCTAAATGCTTGACCTACTTCTATTCTAGAGTGAAATGTCAGTTTTGACCTGCCCCATGTTTTTGTGCCGAAATTTTGACCTACTTCTATTTTGGGGGCGAAACGTCATTTTTGGCCTACCCCCTATTCCAGGAGCAGAACGTCCTTGGCCATGTGCATGGCCGAAATTGTGACGTAGCCCTATTCCAGGGCGAAAAGTCAGTTGTGGACCTACCCTTTGTTCTAGGGGAAAAATGTCCTTGGTTGCAAGCTTGGTACAACCTACCCCTATTCTGGGGCAAAATGTCATACGTATGCTGATCCAAGCTCTTCTCCAAAAAAATTGTTCCCATTGAAGAGATTGTTATTATTGTTTCTAGGTGAAATCGTACCTTTGGAACAATGGTGGTGGGCTAGGAAGAATGAATCATCATGCTCTATGAATGGTCATGCCCATTGCGGGAGTGATATTCGACTGAGAAGTCAGGTTGTGATACAACCTACAATGAAATGTGCATGAATTTTTATACTGGTTTAGCCAGTCTGATATCTGTATGTCGAATTTACTGACATAAGTGTTTTTATATTGGTTCAAGCAGTACAATATCCCTACGACCAGTCTTTATGATTGCTAATCAGAGAAAAATTCATACTAGAGCAGGGAAATTTGACATCCTGTGCAGCGAAATATTTTGGTTGAGAAGCCAGACTTGCGTTGATTGAAGTTCAAATGTGTGGGGTCAGTATCACAGCATTGTCAGAAATCTCGTGTCTAGTTGTTATATGTGACTATCTTCTTTACAGTAATTGTTGGTAGAGGTTCCGCTTCACCCATTTGGTAAAGTAATTTATGGCCCGCTATGGCATATCTTGCTCCATACTTTAACATTGGAAGTGGTCCTATTAGATCTATTCCCATATGTCAAATGGCCACGGGCTTGCTAGTGGGATAAGTTCAAGGGATGCCAGTCTAGGGATACCAACGAATTGCTGACACCTATCACATCGCTTTACAAATTCCTTTGCATCTTGAAGCGCAATAGGCCAGTAGTATTTGTGTCTTAACACTTTCTTTGCCAATTTGTTTCTGCTAGAGTGATCATAGCATTATCTTTCATGCACTTCACTCATGACCAGTATTCTCTCTTCCTTGAAAATGAATCTAAGATAAGGAGTAGAATATTCTCTCTTGTACAATATGCCATTAAAGAAGGAGTAGTACGAGGCTTATTATCTTTTTTTGGGGCTTGATTCCTACTGGACTGGGATCCCACTCAAGAGGTATTATTTTATTGGAGTCATCCAGTTATCCTCTTCAGCTTGTTGAAGCGAGGATCGTTTAGCAAGTTGCTCTTAATTTTTCGTTGTCCCCAGATTCTGTACACCCTAAACGGTGGCCCATTGGGCTCGGGTTAGACTAGGATTTGATTCGATTTGGTGATTGTTGGCTCTGCTTGATACCCTATTGGCACCACTTTTATCTTATTGGCCATTTTAGTACTAGCCAGTTTTTCTAAAGAGTTGGCGAATGAGTTGTTTTCACGAGGAATTTGTTCTACTTTTGCCTACTTGAATTGTTCTGGAAATTTCTTGGACAACCTTGCATATTTAGCTAAGGTGGGTTCCATTGTTCGGTAATTTCACTACTCTTGATTGATAAATAACTAGGAATTACTATTAACTTTGATATGCATTACCTTCATTACCTATGCCATTCGCAGGCCTGCTATGAAAGCTTCATACTCTGCTACATATTTGGTTGCATTGAAACCAAGTTGTACTTCACCATATAGCTTTTGCCTGTCTAACGTGATCAACATGTACCCAATTCCGCTCCTTATTCGTTTGATGCTCTGTATACAAACATGTGCCAGAATTGTGGGGGCTTGATTTTTCCTCTGTCTGGGGCTTGGCTGGTAATGTGCATTCTACGATAAAATTATTGAGTGCCTGACCTTTTATGGCTTTCCTGGAACAGTAAGTTATGTCGTACTGGTTGAGCTCCATTGCCCACTTTAGTAGACGACCCGATGTCTCTGGTTTTTGTAGTATTTTCCTAAGAGGTTTATCTATGAGGAATTTGATGGGATGTGCCTGAAAGAAGGGAATCAGCTTTTTAGCTATAAGAAGCAGGTTGTATGCTAGCTTTTCGACAACTGAGTAGTCCAGCTCTACTCTTGATAACCGCTTGCTCATAAAATAGATTTTCCTCTGTATCCCTTTATCTTCACGTACCACTGCGGCACTGATAGGCTAACCAGTTATTGCTAAATAAATATACATATCCTCACCTATTACCAGTTACGATAATATTGGAGTGTTAACTAAATTTTCCTTTAAGTTTTGGAATGCCACTTCACAGTCCTCGGTCCACACGAGGTTGCATCCCTTCTTTACTTGGTCGAAAGGAGATGCATTTGTCTATAGCTTTAGATATAAATCTGCTAAGGGCTTCTACTCTACCATTTAGGCTCATCGGATCTTTCCGTTTCTTAGGGATTTTCATCTTTCTTTTGGCATCAAAATTTTTGGGGTTTGCTTTGATTCCTCATGCGCTTGCTATATATCAAAGAAACCTGCTCGACTAGATAGTGAAAGTGCATTTCAGAGGATTCAGCTCCATGTGATACTGTCTCAAAATTGTAGAGGTCTACTCCTAGACTTTGATATGATCTGGTGCTACCTTTGACTTGACTGACATATCATCCATGTATACCTCCACATTTTTTCGGTTTGTTTAGCAAACATCAGGTTGACTAACCTTTGATAGGTTGCCCCTACATTTTTTAATTCGAATGGCTTAACTTTATTGCTATACAACCCATTGTCTGTTACGAAGCTAGTATGTTCCTGATCTGGTACAAACATAGTTATCTAATTATACCTCGATTAAGCATCCATAAATGAGAGTAGGTCATGTCCACTGGTCGCATTTACTAATTGGTCGATCCTGGGTAAGGGAAAGCTGTCCTTTGGGCAAGCCTTGTTAAGATCCGTGAAATCTATGCAGGTTCTCCATTTCCCATTAGGCTTTCTCACCAGTACTGGGTTGACAATCCACTTAGGATAGTATACTTCCCTAATAAACCCATTTTCTTTTATCTTCTTGACCTCTTCATGCACAGCATTATACCTTTCTTGGTCTAGTGTTCTATGCTTCTATATGACTGGATGTGCATCTATGTCTATATTTAGAGCATGACAGATGACAGCTAGGCCTATCCCTACCATGTCTGAATTTGTCCAGGTGAATACATCAACTGACCGTTTTAAGAATTCTATCAGCTCATTCCTGGCTTTTGTATTGAGATTCGTTCCTATTTTTAGCACCTTGGTGGGGTCTTCAATATCTATCTGTACGTCAACCGTATCATCTACTAGCTTTAATTCCTTTTTTGTTGCTCCTAATCTGGAGTATATTTCGCTTTTCGGTTCTGCTTCCTAGGGTGAATTTAATGCGGATGTCTATTTTTTTGCTTCTTCGAAGAAAATGTGCGTAAACTGAGTTATATTCATAGATGCCAATCATGTGGATATATATATATATATATATATATTCTCTTCTCTTTCCACCTGAGCCTTAGAGGTATAGAATTACTTGCCACAACATTAGCTTGTACGCTTGATGCTGCTGCAGTCTTATGCTCAAATTCATCCTTTGTTGTTCTATTATGAATATCAGAAGAAACAACATGATAGCTTATAACATTTCTATTGCTATAGTTAAGAGTTACATGATATAATTCCCTAGCTAATAACTATTCCCCTCATACTGACCCTATCCCAGTAGGGGTACTAAACTTCATAAGTAAATCCTTCTTAGAAATAAATAATCCAAGATCTACCAGAGCTGGTCTTCTCAAGAACGCATTGTAGGGTGAGGTTGATTGATGATTAGGAAGTTTGCATAAAATGATTTGTTTAATAGCACAGTTCCGACAGTGACAAGTAGGCATGATGACTTGACTGTAGCGGTTGGAGTGTTGTCTCATGGTCTAATTTGATATCTGCACTATAACGATAAGTAGATTCTGATGCGGAAACATGACCCCTGCTGCGTCAGCCTCTGCAAAGGTTATCTCTGGTGTGGGCATCTACTTGACATGGAAGACTGTCCTCTGGGTCATGGCTTCTTGCATATACCTCTTCTATGCCTTCTTACTTATCCCACAAGGTGTGTTCCCTATGTAAAGAAGCGATCGGATTAGATGAATTATGGGCATGGTGCTCATTAGGATCTGTATGTAGGTTGCTAGTTCTGTTCACCCCATATTCTCTATGGAAACTGCCCAGGTAGCCCTTCTCAATCTGCCTTTCAATTTCTTTCTTTCAAAGTCGACAATTATTAGTTTGATGAAAATTAGCTTTATGAATCCCGCAGTATGCTCCAATTTTGTTTCATTCTGGCTTCTTCCCCTAATTCAGTGTGTCACATGCTATTCGGTGTTTGATCATTTCGAATATCTATCCAAGGGAATGAGTGAGAGGGATTTATGCCATAAGGTTCAGCTCTTTATGCCACTTTGCCGATGGGCGATACCTCTCTGCTCCTTTTTTTCTGTTATAGTTTGGGGAGGAGATTCCATGTAATTGCGATGCAGATCCATCTTCTTCCATTCTAATGTAGCTAGCTACCCTTTCATAAAAGGCCTTCATACTCTTGCATGATTTTCTGCAATTCTTATCCCACATAGCAATTCCTTGTCTTATTCTTGCATGAGCTACCATTAGCGGGGCATCTTCACTAGTCACTCCAATTCAAATAGCTTCTGTAGTGAAACATTAGATGAAGTTGAGCAAACTCTCATCCTCCCCTTGCTTCACGTAGGACATAGTGTGAACATCTGGTGACGCTTCCCTTCTTGAGTTAAACTGCCTTAGAAAATCAGTAGATAGTTGCCTCCGAGATCCAACATCCCCTGGACCGTATCTTTTGAACATCGTGAGGCCGCGTCGGATGGGTGGACAGGGAATAATTTAAGCCGGCCCAACCTTCCTACCTTCAAGATGTCCATGAAATATTCAAAGGTGCTCAGATGGTCCTCAGGATTGGTTGTCCTATCGAACTTGACAATCGTTTGAGCTTTGAAATTATCAGGGACATCAGCTTCGATGATTCCTATAGAGAAAGGGATGCAGATTCCTTCCTCTATCCTTTTTCTGATGCTCTGCTAATAGATCTTTGCTAATTGCTCCACCCGAGATCTAAGCTGTTGCATCTTGTATTCCCTTCGGTCGAGTTGGGAGGAACTTCCATCTGACCTTGTATCCTCGTCACTTTTGGCGGATCAAGTTGGTTTGTTTAATAGCTGGGGGTTTATATTAGCGGGTTTGGTTTTTGTTTTGGGGGTCAGTCTGGATTTTTCCTCTCAATCTGGTGTCAAATTTCAATCCAGCATCACTGTTTCCGTTGGTGGAGTGCCGTTATCGCTCCTCTACCAAATGCTCAATGAAATTATGGGACGATGGCGGTGAGCTGTAGAGTGATAAGATGAATGTGGTTTGTGATTAACATGATGGGCCATGGCCTTCTCCAATCCTTCCAATGCATAGGCTCATTTGTTCTGAGAAAGATGGAATGCTGCCAGGACGGAATATGCAGGGCCTTAATTGACGTTCCCTCTCCGTCCTTGTTTTCAAAGGTTATGAGAGTTTTGGAAACGGTCTTTGCTACTGCAAAGCTTCTTGGAATGGTGGGACAGAGGAATCGGTAGGAATCATAGATCAGGTGTACTATCTTACTCGCTCAATAAAAAAGAACAAAAATACGGAGGTTCGGGACCCTCCATCTAGCACCAAAAGATTTTAAGGGAATTTATCATCCGTTAACTCCTCGAACCTGTGCTAAGTAGTTTGCTTATTAATCACTTAGTTAATTTAGAATTAGCAATATTACGTGATCCAAATTTCACATTTAAGTGGGGATTATGTTGTTGAATGCTCACATGATCCTATGGCTACATTTTAACTGTTTGTTAAAGTGATGGAATTTAGCCAAAAGATCATTGGAAAATTGCAAAAAATGAACATGGTATTATGTTTAATAAAGTAAATAATGTAGGCAGAAAAAGGTAACTAGATTTACGTAGTTCGGATTTTGAATAATCCTACATCCATGGGGAAAATTTTCTTTTCCTTTTTTAATATTGATTTGGCATAAAGTTCCAGGGCGACCGATACAAAAGAACCTTAAAAAATTTCTAAAAAATTCTATGATGTCAGGAGAGGTCCCTTTCATTTATAGTGCTTTCCAACTTATAGAGGTAAAATGTACTTGGATCGCTAGCATTCCTTTCTAACCACTGCACCTCAACCCTTATATTCTGTCACGTGTCACTTAGTGTACTACTTGTTTACAAGATTGTTGACATGTTTTTGGCAAGAAGTTTGAATTGAGGCGGGAATTCCCAAATTTATGGTGGGAATATTCAAATTTGAATTGGTCTTGTTCGCAGGCTTTTAGCATGGCGTCCTTTGCTGTCTTTGTGAATGTTGTACGTGTCTATACGATGAGATTTATAAAGAGAAGTGGATATGAATACTGTCTTGTGTTTAGACCATATTGTTTTGCTGATATTATTACTTTCTTTGCTTGGTCTCACCACATCAGGTCAGAATGGAGTAGCCTTTCCCATTCTATTCTCAAAGCTGGATGGTCAAATTTGAGACTTCTCTGTTATCCTGACTATTTCCTTGACTGTCGGCTCTAGTGGAATGCTTTTGACTCTATGTGGTGTTTTTTTGTTGCCGTTGGCAGACGCTTGTGCTGACCTCTTCCTTGGTTTATACTCCAATCTTGGCTTATGCTTTGAGAGACAGTCTCTACGCTCTGCTATGTTTTCGAGTATATATGGTATTTGCCCTTTTGTAAGTCTCAAGTCCGATGCGCTCTCAAATCTGTCCTGGCCTAGTTGTCATGGTAATAACTTGCCTTGACTTCCAATATTGTTGTTTCTAGATGTTGCGGCTTGTGGTAAGAATGGAAGTATCACTTGCCTCCAAAGTTTGCCGCAATCGAAGGTCATGGTGGACTTGTCATTATAAGCGCCTGGTCCACCCTATGACTTTCCTTCTTTGGAACTCCGGCTCTGCATGCTCGCCCTATTTTAGGAGCGAAGCATCCTTAATCATAGGTTTAGCTGAATGCTTGACCTACTCCTGTTCTGGAGGGAAATATTAGTTTGATCTGCCCCTTGTTCTGGAGGCGAAATGGCTATATGCATTGATGCAATTATAACCTATCTCTGTTCCAGGGAGAAATGTCAGTTTTGACAAGCCCCCTGTTTTGGGGAAGAAACAAGGATTTTTATACTAGTTTGGGGCATATAATGTCCCTACATCCATTTTTTTACAATGGTAGACTCTATATTATGTAATTCAGGTTACACAAAGTAAGGCCTGAGATGCTCTGAATTCCATGTCCTTCGAACCAGATTGCCATCAGGTTGAGATAAACAACCATCCCCCTTAGCCAATACTCCCACTATAACCAACGGGCCTTCCCAGTTTAGTCCTAGTGCTATATTCGATGGATCCCCTGTATTAGCCACCACTCATTGCAACACCAAATCCCCTTTGCAAAAGTTTCCTTATTTCAGTCTGGCATTATATCTCTTCGCCATTCTTTACCTATACGTCGCTACCACTACAGATACCTTATCCCTTCTTTCCTGGAGGAGGTCTAAGGATGCCTCTCGTAGTTTTTTATTCTTTTCCATGGTGTATGATATCCTTCTATACGAGGGTATTCCTACTTTAACATGTAGCTTAGCCTCATACTCGTAGGTTAATGAGAAAGGAGTGCGACCTGTAGGAGATCTGGTCGATGTTAGGTAGGCCCATAATACTAAAGCTAGTTCTTCTGCCCACTTTCCTTTCGCTTTTTGTAGACTTTTCTTGAGTAATTTCTTGATGGACTTATTTATATCAACTTGTCTATTTGCCTATAGATGAGCGACTAAGGAGGAACTCTTTATTATGACATTCTTCTCGTAGTGCTCCGTGAACTCCTTGCTTTCAAACTGGGTACCATTGTCAGAAATAATCTTGTAAGGTATCTTGTATTTGGTGATTATATTTCTTACAAAAATGTGACCATCTTCTTTGCAGTAATTGATGCTTAAAGTTCCGCCTCCACCCATTTAGTAAAGTAATGTATGGCCACTGTGGCATATCTGGATCCACCCTTCGACATTGGAAGTGGTCTTATCAGATCTATTCCTTATATGTCAAATGGCCACGGGATTGATACTTGGATAAATTCATGTGATGGCAGTGTGGGGATACTAGCGAATCGCTAACACCTATCACATCTCTTCACAAATTCCTTTGCATCCTAAAGCGCAGTAGGCCGATAGTATCTCTGTCTTAGCACTTTCTTTGCCAATTTGTTTCCACCAAAGAGATCACCGCATTTCCTTCATGCACTTCTCTCATGACCCTATTCCCTCTTCCTTGGAAATGCACCTAAGATAAGGAGTAGAATATCCTCTCTTGTGCAATGTGCCATCACATAAGGAGCAGTATGGGGCTTGATATTCTATTTTTCGGACTTCATTCCTATTAGGGGTAGGATCCCACTCAAGAGGTATTGTTTGATTGGAGTCATCCAGTTGTCCTCTTTAGCTTATTGGAGTGATGATCCTTCAATAGGCTCCTCTTGATTTTCCATTGTCCTTTGATTCTATGCACCTTGAACTATGGCCCATTGGGCTTGGGTTTAAACCGGGATTCGATTCGACTCTGTTATGCTCGTCTCCTCTTGATACCTAATAGGCACCACTTTTATTACATGGGCCATTTTGGTACTAGCCAATTTCGCTAAAGAGTCAACGGATGAGTTGTTTTCATGAGGGATTTTTCTATTTTGGCCATCTCGAATTGTTCTAACGATTTCTTAAACAACCTTGCATATTTAGCTAAGGTGGGTTCCTTTGTTTGGTAATTGCCCTGCACTTGATTGACAATTAACTGGGAATCACTATGAAATTTGAAATGTGTTACCTTCATTACCTGGTCCATTCTTTGGTCTACTATGAGAGCTTCATACTCTGCTACATTATTGGTTGCACTTAAACCGAGTTGTACTGCCCCATATAGCTTTTTCCTATCTGGCATGATTAACACGTACCCAATTTCCACTCCTTGTTTGTCTAATACTCCGCCCTCGAACATGTGCTAGGTGCTTACTTTTTCCTTTGATTGGGGCTTGATTTGTAACGTGCATTTTGTGATAAAATCACCGTGTGCCTGAACTTTGCTGGCTATCCTGGTGTAGTAGATTTTGTCTTACTGGCTGAGCTCCATTGCCTATTTTAGTAGACAACCCGACATCTATAATTTTTCTAGTATTTGCCTAAGAGATTTATCTGTAATGACTTTGATGGGATGTGCCTAAAAGTAGGACCACAGCTTTTTGGCTGAAAGAATCATGTTATATGCAAGCATTTCGACAACTGAGTAGTTCAGTTATGCTCCTAATAACCGCTTACTTATAAAATAGATGAGCCTTTGTATCCCTTCATCTTCTTGTACCACTATGGCACTAATAGCCTGATCAGTTACAGAAAATAAATATAAAGTTCCTTACTCGTTATCGGTTTCGATAATATAGGAATGTTGACTAGATGGTTTTTTAAATTCTAGAACATTGCTACCCAATCCTTGGTTCATACGAAGTTGTGTCCCTTCTTTACTTGGTCGAAGAACGGGATGCATTTGTTTGTAGCTTTAGATATGAATCTACTAAGGGCTGCTACTCTGCCATTTAGGCTCATCAGATCTTTCTATTTCTTTGGGATTTTCATCTTTCTTATGGGATCGATCTTTTCAGGGTTTGCTTCGTTTCCTCATGTGCTTACTGTATATCTAATAAACATGCCTGATTGGATGGCGAATATACATTTCATAGGGTTCGGCTTCATGCAATATTGTCTCAAAACCACAGAGATCTGCTCCAAGTCTTTGACATGCTCTAGTGCTACCATTGACTTGACTAACATATCATCCACGTATGACTTCATATTTTTTCTGGTCTGTTCAGCAAACATCATGTTGGAAAATCTCTGATAGGTTGCTCCTGCATTTTTAAGTCCGAACGGCATGACTTTATAGCAATAGCAGCCGTTATCTGTTACAAAGCTAGTATGTTCCCAATCTGTTATAAGCATAGCTATTTGATTATACGCCAAATAAGCATTCGTATATGAGTGTAGGTTGTGTCCACTAGTCTCATCTACCAATTGGTCATTCTTGATTATGGGAAAACTATCCCTTGGGCAAGCCTTGTTAAGATTTGTAAATCTATGCACGTTCTCCATTTCCCATTAGGCTTTCTTTCCAGTACTAGGTTGGCAATCCACTTAGGGTAGTATAGTTCCCTAGTAAACCCATTCTCTTTTAGCGTTTTGACCTCTTCATGCAGAGCATTATACCTTTCTTAGTCTAGAGTTATGTGCTTCTATCTGACGGGATGTGCATTTGGGTCTATGTTTAGCGCGTGACAGATGACAGTTAGGTTTATCCCTACCATGTCTGAATGTGTCTAGGAAAATACATCAAGTGATCATTTTAGGAATTTTATCAGCTCTATCTGGGCTTCTTTACTGAGGTTCTTTCCTATTGTTAACACCTTGGTGAGATCTTCTGGATCCATATGTACGTCTTCTGTATCATCTGCCAGCTTAGTTCCTTTTTTGTTGCTCCAAATCTGGGGTCTATTTCGCTTTTCGGTTCTGCTTCCTGGGGTGAATTTAATGAGGATTCCTATTTCTTTGCTTCTTTAGAGAAATACTATTCATAAACTAAGTTATATTCATCGACGCCAATCATGTGCATATGTATGTTCTCTTCTCTTTCCATATGAGCTTTAGGGTTATAGAGTTACTTGCCACAGCATCAACTTGTACGCCTGATGCTATTGCAGTCTTATGCTTAAATTCATCCTCGGTTGTTCTACTATGAATATCAATAGAAACAACATGATAGTTTTAAACTTTTTTTTTTCTAGAGGTAAGAGTTACATGGCATAATTCCTTAGCTAATAACTATTCCCCTCATAATGACCCTATCCCAGCGAGGGAACTAAGCATCATAAGTAAATCCTTCCTATTTTTTGCTTGGTCTATCACAACATCAGCTTGGAACAGAGTATCCCTTCCCATTCTATTCTGAAAGCTGGTTGGTAAAATTTAGGACTTACCCGTTATCTGGGTTGTTTCCTTGAATGTTGTTGTAGGGAGATCGGGTAAGGGAGAACTTTACATTTTTTTATTCCGGCTCAAGTGGAATGCTTTCGGCTCTATGTGGTGCTGTTTAAGTTGCCCTTGGTATATGTTTGTGCTGATCTATTCCTTAGTTTTGTATTCCAATCTAGGCTTTTGCTTTTGTAGATTGTCTCTGCGCTTTGATCTATTTTGCGACTATATGTGGTATTTGCCCTTTGGTAAGTCTAAAGTCTGTTGTGCTCTCAAATATGTCCTGGCTTAGTTGTCATAGTAATAGCTTTCTTTGACTTCCAGTATTGTTTGTTTCTCCATGTTGTGGCTTGTGATAAGAATGGTTGTAGCGCTTTCCCCCCAATTTTGCCTCGATCGTAGGTTGTGGTGGAGTTGTCATTATAAGCACCTGGTCCATCCTATGGCTTTCCTTCGTTGGAACTTTGGATCTGCATGCTCCGATCTATTACCTCCCACCCCCTGTTTTGGGAGCGAAGTATCCTTAATCATAAGTTTGGATGAATGCTTGACCAGCTCCTGTTCTAAGATGAAACGTCAGTTTTGACTTGCCCCTTGTTCTGGAGGTGAAACATCCTTGGCTATATGCATGGTTGAATTGTGACCTACCCCTGTTCTAGGGCGAAATGTTAGTTTTGATCAACCTACGGTTCTGGGGATGAAATGTCCTTGGCCATATGCATGGCAGAAATTGTGACTTACCCCTGTTTTGGGGCGAAACGTCAGTTGTGGACCTAGTCCTTATTCTGGGGGCGGAATGTTCATGGCTATGAGCTTGGTACAACCTACCCCTTATTCTGGGGTGAAATGTCATACGTATGCTGAGGTAAGCTCTTTTCCAATGTAACTGTTCTCATTGCAGGGATTTCCTTTTTGTTCTTAGGTGAAATCAGACCATTAGAACAATGGCGGTGGGCTAGGAATAGTGAAACGTAATGCTCTGGGCATGTTCGTTCCCGTTGCGGGAGTAATATTCAATTGAGAAGTCAGGTCGTGATACAACTTACAATGCCATGTGCATGAATTTTGGTACTAGTTTGGGTAGTCTAATATCTGTACATCTAGTATATCGAAGTAACCGACATAAGTGTTTTAGATTGGTTCAGAAAGTCTAATATCCCTACGACCAGTCCTAATGGTTGTTAGTCACAGAAAGATTCATACCAGAGCAGCGAAATCTATCATCCTATCTAGCGAAATATTTCGGCCGGGTAGCCGAACTTGCTTTAATGCAAGTTCAAATGTGTGGCATCAGTTTCACCATTCTTAGTGTTGAGATTGTCGTTTCGCCTACTGTCACAGCATTTTTCTTGGTCAGTGACTGCTGGCAGTGAACTGTAACGGTGCATTTGACTTTATCAGGAGTAATATAAGGATTTTTATACTGGTTCAGGGCATATAATGTCCCTACATCCATTTTTTTACAATGTTAGACTATACATTACGTAAGTAAGGTTATACAAAGTAAGGCCTAAAATGCTCCCTATTCCATGTCCTTGGGACCAGATTGCCATCAGGTCAAGATAAACGGTATACCTCATTATCCAATACTCCTGCTATAACCAGCATGCCTTCCTAGTTTGGTCGTGGTGCTCGATCCACTGGATTCCTTATGTTATCCATCACTCGCCGTAGCACCAAATCTCCTTTGCAAAAGTTTTGTTCTTTGAGTCTTGCATAGCTCTTTGTTATTCTCTGCTGATACGTGGCTGCCACTAGAGATACCTCATCACTTCTTTGCTGGAGGAGGTCCAAGGATGCCTCTCATAGTTTTTTATTCTTTTCCGTGGTATATGATATCCTTCTATGGGAGGGGATTCCTACTTCAACCGGTAGCATGGCCCCATACCGGTAAGTTAATGAGAAAGGAGTATGACCTATAGGAGATCTGGTCAATGTTCAGTATGCCCATGATACTAAAGAAAGTTCTTTTGCCAAGTTTCTTTAGCTTTCTACAGCCTTTTCTTGATGGTCTTATTTGCAGCCTCAACCTGTCCGTTTGCCTATAGGTGAGCAACTAAGGAGAAACTCTTTACTATGCCATTCTTATCGTTGTGCTCTGTGAACTCCTTGCTTTCAAACTGGGCACCATTGTTAGAAATAATCTTGTAAGGTATCCCAAATGTGACTATCTTCTTTACAGTAATTGTTGCTAGAGGTTTCGCCTCCACCCATTTGGTAAAGTAGTCTATGGCCACTATGGCATATCTGGCTCCACCCTTCGATATTGGAATTGGTCCTATAAGATCAATTCCCCATATGCCAAATGGCTATGGGCTTGCTAGTAGGAAGTTCATGGGATGCACTCTAGGGATACTAGCAAATTGCTGACACCTGTTACATCTCTTCAAAAATTCGTTTGCATCTTGAAGCACGGTAGGCAAGTACTATCCGTGTTTAAGCACTTTTTTTGCCAATTTGTTTCCCTTAGAGTGATCACCGCATTGTCCTTCATGCACTTCCCTTATGACCCGTATTCCCTCATCCATGGAAATGCACCTAAGATAAGGAGTAGAACATCCTCTCTTGTACAATGTGACATCACAGAAGGAGTAGTATGGGGCTAGCTATCTTATTTTTTGGGTTTCATTCCTATTAGGGGTAGGATTCCACTCAAGTGGTATTGTTTGATTGGAGTCATCCAGTTGTCCTCTTTAGCTTGTTGAACTGAGAATCCTTCAGTAGGCTGCTCTTGATTTTCTACTGTCCCCTGATTCCGTGCACCTTGAACGGCAGTACGTTGTGCTCGGGTTAGAACAGGATTTGATTCGACTCGGTTATGCTTGAAACATGATTGGCATCACTTTTATTTCATGGGCCATTTTGGTACTAGCCAGTTTGCTAAAGAGTCGGTGGATGAGTTTTTTTCACGTAGGATTAGTTCTATGTTGGCCTATTAAAATTATTCTAGCAATTTCTTAGACAACCTTGCATATTTAGCTAAGATGTGTTCCTTTTTTGCTAATTTCCCAATACTTGATTGACAATTAACTTGGAATCACTATGAACTCTGATATCCTTTACCTTCATTACCTGGGCCATTCGCAGGCCTACTATGAGAGGTTCATACTCCACTATGTTTTTTGTTGCACTGAAACCGAACTGCATTGCCCTATATAGCTTTTTCCTATCTGGCGTGATCAACATGTACCCAATTCCTGCTCCTTGCTCGTTTGATGCTCTATCCACGAACAGTTGCTAGAATTGTGCAGTGCTTTCTTTTTCCTCTATCTGGGGCTCGGTTGGTAATGTGAATTTTGTGATAAATTTAGCGAGTGCCAGACCTTTGATGGCTTTCCAAGAACAGTAGGTTATGTCGTACTAGTTGAGCTCCAGTGCCTACTTTAGCACAAGAACCGATGTCTCTGGTGTTTTTTTTTTATTTGACTAAGTGGTTTATCTGTAAGGACATTGATGGGATGTGCCTGAAAGTAAGGCCATACCTTTCTGGCTGTAAGAAGCAAGTTGTGATGCGAGGTTTTCGACTACTGAGTAGCTTAGCTCTGTCCCTATATTTGTTAAAGTTGAATATTAATAAGATTGTAAATTTATTCCAGATTTATAATAGTTTGATTGTAATAATTTTTGTAGTGGGAAATTATACACTCTTAATTATATGTTTGGGATAGAAATGAATTTGTAGATTTAGACAAATATTTAGACCTTGGATAATTGGTTTGATTTATATTGGATCAATATCTAAGGTCAGTAGAGTTCCACAACAGAAGCCTAGCTTTCACATAGAAGCTACTAATTACTTATGTGGGACATCTCCAACCATAGGACCCATGTGGGAGGAATATAGTTTGCATAAAGGTATGGGAAAATATACCAAAGGTTTTCCTTGGATTTGAAGTATTAAATGGCCCATTACTTTTAGGGGAATGAGGTCTATTTTATTTCTAACAAGAGGCATTAAGTAACTGAAATGGGCATTTCCCTTGACTTATATTAGGTTAGTCTAAATGAGATTTCGACTGTGGAAGGTCGGCGGGCTATATCAATATTGTTGTTGAGCCATTATTTAGTAGTAATAGGGTTGGCATAGAGGCTATGACCACCAACGGTCCCGAGCAGTCGGTGGTAAAAACTCGGGCTATGTCTTGACGGATTTTACTTCCTACTAGTGTAGAATTCGTAGTGGATACAGATAGACATCAAAGTTAGTTTGTTAGTTGTTTGGTTGTCTAACATGGACTAGTTAACCCTTAGGTGAGCCTTTGAGATGCGTTAATAAAACATCAATTAAATTATAAAGTCATATATAAGAGTCATCGGTCACTGTAATTGGGACCATTTAGCGTTTATGTTGTAGAGGACCCATTTCAAGGTTGAGGTATTATATGGCTTTTGGGTCGGCCTCCTTCCTATTTAAGAAGTATTAAGTGGCTGGGGTTTTTGGATAGTACAATGTTTAGGTATATATGTACATTGGCATATTTATAGTTATATCTCGAAAGGGGTTAGGTATATCGTACGCGCGTATAGGATAGAATGGATTAGCTGTAAATAATAAACATAACATTTAAATGACAATCAATCGGTATATTAATGTCATGGGTAAGTATGCAAGTTTCCAGTCACAAGAACGCTATTCTGACCCTCTCCTCATTACAACCCATAAGATAAATTTAGAGGGACATGCTACTGGTGCAAGAAGGAAACTATAGTGGGGTCTTCTCTTTGAAGCTCGGTACTGACAAGGCGACTTAGTATCCAAGGAATAATATCGATTCCAATGTAGTAGACTTGGTCAGTATATATTTTCTATTTCGCTGTGAGTTTATATTGATCGCTATCTGATATGCTTATGTTTATTACAGGTTACCAAAACCAATGATCCATCCCCGAATGGACTTGGGTTTCGATTTAGTCGAAATTCAAGCTCATTACGGTGTGGTTTGTTAAATCCATTTGCCATGTTTTGTACTTGTAGAATGAAACAATAACTAGCATTATTTGAATGAGTTTAAGCACTGCCACGGATGAATTTTTTGTCATAATCAGTACCTTGAATTTGATGAAATCCTTTCACAACTTGCATTGCTTTGTAAGTCTTCACTTGTCCATCTACAAACAATGGGTTTTATCCCCTAGTGTACGTCACCCAATGTCCATACATAGATGGAATCCATTTCAGATTTCATAGCTCGAAGTCATAGTGCAGAATCTTTACTCTGCAAAGCTTGTTGGAATGAAATAGGAGTGGCAACGTCTAATATGCGGTCCTCTTTCTTTTTATCCATGAAAAACTGCAGTATCTCTCTGGTACATGCAATTACCTATCAGACGTACTAATATGATATGTGTTTTCGTATATCGGTGAATTTGATTCTTCTATTTGTTTGGGTTATATGTTAATTTATCGAATCTCAAATAAGTGTACAACTTCATTGTTATTTTTTTTACCTAAATTCCTTCTCTAAAGAGATAATATGTCAACACAATGCCAGAATTACTTTTTTCCAAAGGTTATAACCATTACAATAGAAATTTGTAATGTCATACCCATGAAAAGCGGTTGTGTTGCAGAATTTGTAATAGTTTTCCCAAAGGTTATAACCATTGATAATTGGAAATTTTTCAACGGTTATAACCATTGGGAAGTTCCTTTTCCCAATGAGTACAACCATCAGGAAATTCTTCATTTCAAACAATTATAACCATAGGGAAACTTATTACAAAAAATTAAATTCCCAATGGTTATAAGCATTTGTAAACCTAGTCATTTTACTTTTTCATAACTTTTATAACCGTTGGGGATAGTTATTTGTTATAGCAAAATTTGCTTCATTGCACAACCCCAACATATAATCAAAATTTATATTTCAAGTTCCACTTTACCACAGCACCACAATCCATTTTCAAACAAATGATATCAGACACATACTTCATATCGTTACCATAAACTTCGAAACATTGCAAGTTCAACTTACGCAACAACTTCACCATATATAACAATGTAAAATATTACAACTTTAACATACATACTTAGCATCAACAACCTAAAATAAATTAAAATCTTACAGGACAAATTTATGAAACCTTCAATAACTAGATCGGATAATATATGATCGCTACCTTTCCACGGTTCAAAAACTAGTTCTTTCGAATGTGGTTGGCATGTGAAAGACCTGTTGTAGGGGCCAAGAGAAATGAGGTTCGGAATGGGTGTCTATACCATAGAACTAGGGTGAATTACTAACTAGAAAATGCTAAGTATTCAATTGGACGATGTCTTATCAAAGAAGCAGTTGCGCTAAATGCTCTTCTTGATCCATTAATTTTTCTCCACTCACTTTGTAAACTTTGTAGATCACTATACTAATCCATGAAGAATGCGAATAAATTGATACTTGAGAAGACTCTCAAAACTTAAGGTACTATTTGCTGCTTTGGTATAAAAAAATAAAGGTTCTAACCACATAAATTTTCAGAGTTACTAATGAGGGATAATGAAAAGAAGAGCAAATTGGTGTAAATGTTGATTGGTTGCATTCAGATTGATATTGGTACAAATAGGCTTCCTACTTTCCATGAAACAGTACAATAGAGTTATTTTCGAGGGGTTCGAGTAAAGAAGAGAATTACTGTTTTTAGAATTCCTATGCAAACTAATAGCATTTGCCACTAGTTACAGTAAGTTTTCTAGGCATTTTAATTACCGTCATTTATGGCCATTAATATGTGTCATATTTTAGGAATATGTATCATGTATGTGTATGTATCACGCTGCAATCTAGATTGTAGGAATATTTCCTCTAAAAACTCATTGCATCTAGTAATTTACAATATAACATTTCAATATGTGGCAAGTGAATGCTTGTACTATCAACCAAACGAAAAGTTTCAGATATAAAATTTCCATCTTAGGTTTTATTTTTTATTTTTGTTACATTTGTACTTTATCCATTTACAAATAAATGGATAATTATTTACTTCCATTTTCTTATTAATATGCATTAGAAAACATATGAAGTGTCATTGATTTTACGATCCTAGGAACAAAGCTTTCGAGAATGAAACAAAAAGACTAATCAACAGCTTATCTAAAACAACTCATCTAGCAGAAGACAAACTAGACATTATAAATCAAAAACCAAACAAAATAATTCAGAGTTCAGACTAAGTACGTGACTCATTTTTCTCGCTGCTAGTGGGAACAAGCCAAATAAGCAAAGTATCTAAAGAAGTTGAATCTCAAAAAGGCAATGTACTACAAAGTACCCTTACAACTATAGAGATAAAAATGATAGCACACCTTAAATTTTGAACTATTGCATCCGACTAAAATCATTTATATCATTCTTTAGTGTTTTTCTATTTAAACTAACCTATAGTATTAATGACAAATTAAACACTATATCTAAGTGCAATAAAATATCATATTTTCTTATACTAAGCTAAGGTACAAAACATAACAAAGTTTTAAAAATAAGTTTATAAAACGAACCAAGTTAATAAACTTAACCAAGTTCATAAAAACAAAGTTTACAAAGCTTACTAAGTTTGTAAACAATTCTTTTTACAAAGTCAATTAATCTTCATAAAGTATGAAATTAGGTAGAAAAGATTAGCTAAGTTTTATGAATTAACTAAGTGCTATAAAATCAATCAAGTTTAATAAAAAAATAACTAAGTTTATAGAATTAACTAATTTTTAAAATACTAACCAAGTTTGAAACATTTAACTAAGCAGATAAAACTAATAAAGTTTCGTAAAATTAACTAATGTTTAAAAATTAAAAAATAACCAAGTTTAAAAAATTAACTTAGTTTATAAAAGCTGCTAAATTTCATAGAAATTCCTCGCCTATAAAATTAACTAGGTTTAAAATGAACAAAGTTCCACAAAAATAATAAAAAAGTTCATAAAGTTAACTAAGTTTACAAAGTTAATCAAGATTTATAAATATTAAAAATTAATTAGTTATCTAAAGTTATTCATTCTATAAAAATTTACTAAGTTACAAAAAAACTAACTTCACAAAATTTACGAAGTTTAAAAACTAACAATGTTTTATAGAATTAACTAAGTTTATAGCACTAACAAAGTTTAATAAAGCTAACTAAATTTCATAAAAGTTGACCAAGTTTTTAAAGTTAACCAGCTCTATAAACCATAAATTTATTTAAATTTATAATATAAATAAAACTTTATAAATTATAGAAGATAACTAAATTATAAAATTAACTAAATTGTAAAACTATCCAAGTTTATATAATTAACTATGTAAGAGAATCATGTAATGCGACCTAAAAATCTTAGTAAATAAGAACCAAAGCATTTAGGAATTGCATCGACCAGACACATATTTCTGATAACTAGTTAGTTGTAACTTCATGTAACGACCCGCATATTTTATTATTCTATACTTAAATTGAGTCGGATTTAAGTCCGAAACGCTACTTTTGGCAAACGGTCTGATTGGGACTCAAGACTACTTCCATTGAGTCCAAAATAGCGTTTGCGACCTTTTTGAGCATAAACATTGATATGTTTGGAGTTTATTAGAATTTTGATATTTTCATTTAGGACTTTGGGTTTGGGTTTCAGCCCACTAGCCCAATATGAGGACCCAACTCCTTTATCAAACACTCTAACTCAACTTCTCTTCATTCATTCTCCACATTTCCTAACACTCTCAAGCTAAGGTAAAAATGGGGGAAATAAGATGAAATTAGAAATTCCTAAGCCCTTGTTTTCTTAGGAAACTCAAATTCAAGTCCAAAATCCAACATAATATTTGGTAAGCATCCTCTTCATCTTCTTCATCTCAATCCCTCTTCAATTTTTAGAAATTCCTACAATCTAACTTAGGAAAAACTTCACCTTTGATAATAGATTGAAGATCTAGAGGTGGTTTTGAAGAGAGATCAATCTTTGCTTGTTCTAGAGCTTCTCATTTGTTTTTTTGGGGGTTAGAAGATGAGTTTTTGAACTCACATTCCATGTCTATATCTTTGATAGTTGTTAGATAGTAATTCCTAACAACTATTCCTTGTCGATTTTCCTTTGGATTGAATTGGTTTTATGAATATTTCAATTTTTGCGTTTCAAGTCAAAATCTTTAAAAAAATCCTATCTTTGATGTTTGAACATGTTTTTGGGGGTGTATCGAAGAGCCTATAAGGCTGGATTGTCGCTTGGCATAAATCCCTAGTCTCCGTTGCTCATTCGATCGCGTCCGATTAGGATTTGTTTTGCCCTTCTTGGGGCTAGGCTGAAAATACTGCGTTTGACTGTTTAGTAGACTAAACTGTAAGGTCAGTCGACTAAACTTGGAAACCGAAAGTTTCTGGGTTCTGTATCAGTCGACTGACATCTGTGTTCAATCGACTGAATCTGCTTATCTCAGCCAAATTGCCTTTTTGTGTGGATTTCCAATTTTTAATCGATTCTCGTTGATCCGGTTAGTTGTTATCACTTTTGTTGACTTTGATAATTTCTTTTTCAGGATTTTTGGGAATATCCATTTTGATGGATTCGGTATCGATTTCTATGGATTAGATTCACATCATCTTATGAGAATTTTTGGTGATTGATTGTTTTTACAATCATTTTTGTGATTTGTCACTTTGAAATACAAAAGTTTCTATACTAGTAGTAAATATTCAAACTCTTTCACAGAGATGATTTCAACTCTATATTAATACAAAGATCGTTTATAAAATTGTTGCCCAATCTATTAGTATATACAAACCTTTTTCCTCATTCATTCGAGAAATCCAATGAAACGACTTAGCAAAACAAATGGTATGAAACGCTTGCGTTTACTTTGTCGGTTAATTCTTAGACTCATTCGATTGAAACTCTTGTGACAATTTTCGAGTGGAAATCTACAATTTGTTCGTAAATATTTAAGTTAAGCAAGTGGTTATGGGACATGAATCTAAACTCATTTATACACTAGCTTGGTGTAATTGACACTTTTTGTTGATCAGTGATGATCATTTTGTGATTTAGACTAGCAATATGTGATGTCTCTTTATTTGCGTGGGGCACTAAACCCCGTTTGTGGAGTTTTGGCTCAAAATTGGTGGGGTAGCGACCCATGGTCTTCGGGCCGTTTGTGGAGCCTCGGCTCAAAATTGATGGTTAGCGACCACGGAATAGAGTTCCGTTTGTGATGCACGTGTTGGTGAGTTTTCATGCTCCCGTTTGTGATAGGCCTCCCCTCTTTATGATTTTTGGAATTCTAATTGCTGATTTCTAGAATTTTGTGTTTCACCAACTTTTGTGATTTACATTGATAAGTTTTATCAATATTTGTGGTTTGGTGAATATGTTAAAGAATATGACATTTTTTTGGTGTTTGAGAATATTCGAGATATTGTGTGATTTTTATTGTTATCTAATGTATACCTGTTACAGTATGGCATTATTGTTATCATACGTTTTTGTTATATCTCTTATTCTATCTCATTTTGTTTGATATTTATAGCTAGATTGATCTGTTTATTACTTTCTTATTAAATAATACTCAAGTCAGACCGAGATATTATAGGTGCTTCTACTTGACTCCTTATCTAGGACCATCATCTGACTTTTGTCTAACTACTTTAGATTAATAGTTTTTGCTTTTATACATTCGAGATAGAGACTCCTTGATGTATACATATTCTTTTGTCTAGCACTTGTATCAATTCTTTTGTGGTATTATGGATCTTGTTTGGCCACCTCTCTGATATACACTTCTATGTGTTATATGCATATCTGTTTCCGCCTTTGTGATATGGATATCTGTGACTGAGTTATGCTTACTTTATATTTGTTTCCGAAGACCCCTTAGTCACTGTGTAGTAGTTTTGAGTTTGTACTTGATATGTCGAATTTCCTCTTTAAATGAAATTCGTGACCTTCTACCTGGCACATCGGTACTCACACAAAGCAATTACATGGATAGTCGCTCCTCGACAGCCTTATTCTTCATGCTAGTCGACGGCATTACCCAGTAGTGTCCTTGACTAGCGTGAATATAGAGGTGGGGCGTCACAGCTTGGTATCAAAGCCAAACTTTGAAACAAAGTAGAATAATCTAGCAAGGATCGTTGCCCTAAGTCCTTCTTAGGAATCGTGCCTTAGGATTTATCCGAGTCTTAGGACCCGTTCTATCCTATTTTCTTTTATGATGCCTTGTTTTATCAATCATGATTGTTTGATATTCATTCTGAGAATAACCTTTTTCTTCTTCTTTCTTTCTTTCTTAAAGAAAAGAAATGGTTAGACCAAACCGTCCTAGGGCCGGTCAATCCAGTGCTACTCCTCAGGATGGAGTATTTATGTCTGCCCAACAGCTTTTAGATCTTGTAAAGAATGCTCAAGCTACCGGACCCATTGCAGAGCCTAGTCACCCTAAATCTGAGTTTTGCACGCTTGTGCTATGATTATACCAATTTGGATGGAAAGCCATTCAAGGGTTCCGAAAGCGTTATAGAAGTCCAAGCTTGGCTTAGAACATGTGAACGCATCTTTTCTCGCATGAATCTTATTGATCTACATCGTGTCCAAGTGGCTTCTAGTATGTTCCAAGAGAGAGCATTAGATTGGTATGAGCTTTTGATTTCTGAAATTATTGAAGCGGATCTTACATGGGAGCAATTCCGGGAATGATTCGAATTAAAGTTTGTGCCGGAGGCTGAAAAGGTAACTTTAGCTCGGTGTTTTATTGACCTCATTCAAGGTAAATCTTCCATGGAAGATTATGTCGCATCTTTTGAATCCCTCTCTAAATAAGGGGTCGAGTATATAGATACCCCATTGAAGAAAAATCAGAGGTTTATCTATTGCTGGAATAAGAATCTCAAAAAGCCTTTACTTCTGAAACTGGAAGTTTCTTTTGATTAGCTTGTTGATATCGCTCTTCGACTTGAAGAGGCAGATAAAGAGAGTGATGTTGAAGTTGGGAGTGCCAAACCAAACTTCAACAACAACAAGGAGAAGAATTCTAATAAGTTCAAAGGTCCTTATCCCAACAAGAAAGGGAAGCAAGCAACTTCAGTAGCAAAAACTCCTAATCCTAGCCATGGAGAATGCTACAATTGTGGTTCTAAGGACCATTATGCAAATAAGTGTTCGAAGCCCCTTACCTGCCGCTATTGCAAAATTTTGGGTCATTATATATCTGCATGTCCCAAACTTCAAAGCAAGAACGAGGGAAAGCTAAATGTTGTGCATGCCCCTAGTAACACTTCTCATGGTCAAGGTATTTCTCATTCTATCCTTGATGGCATTATTTTGTGTCGTGATCATCCTATTCGAGTTCATTTTGATACGGGTGCATCCCATTCTTTTATATCAAAAGAGCTTGTTGATACTTTTTCTTCAAGTGTTATGACTTTGATGACTTCTTTGAGAATTGTGAATCCAGTTGGTGGATCCGCAACACTCAGTTTATTTTGTGAAGATGTCGAGATTATTTTATGTGACTATGCGTTCCGAGCCGATTTGCGTGTCATGCATTACTTAGATTTCAGAATGATTTTTAGAATGGATTGGCTTAACCGTTATGAAGTCCATATCCTATGTCCTGAGAGGACTATTCATCTTTGACATCCTCAATCTTTTAAGCATATTTAAATTATTCTTAAAGATTCGGATTCCAATTTGGCAGCATCCTTATATTCTCTAAACCCTCATGATGACGATAATGATGATGAGGAAGATGTCATTTCCCTCATTCATGTTGTTCGTGAACTTTCTGACATATTTGAGCCCGTTTTAGGATTACCCCCTAAGTGAGCAATTTAGTTCAGAATTAATTTGATCCCTAGAGCTCTATCTATCACTCGTCCTCCTTATCGTATCTCCAATAAGGAAAAAGAGGAGATGCGTAAACAATTATCCGAATTGGAAATAAAGCAGTTTATTCGTTCTAATTCCTCTCCTTGGGGAGCTTCGGCTATTTTTGTGAAGAAATCTGATGGTACACTTAGACTTTGCATTGACTACTACAAGCTTAATGAAATCACCATCAAGAATAAATATCTCTTACCTTGGATTGATGATCTATTTGATCAACTTAGTGGTGCTAGAGTCTTTTCACAGTTAGACTTAGCAACCGGTTTTCATCAGCTTCGTATTGCAGAGGATAGCATTCCTTTGACATCATTCCATACTCGTTATGGATCTTATGAATGGCTTGTTATGCCATTTGGTTTAACGAATGCTCCAGCTTATTTCGTTGACCTCATGAATCGAGTTTTCAAAGACTTCCTCGATCGATTTATTCTCATCTTTATAGTTGGTATTCTTGTTTACTCTAAAACCGAGGAAGAGCATGAAAAGCATCTTCGGATTGTGTTGGAACTCTTATGAGCAATCAATTGAAAGCAAAATTTTCTAAGTGCTACTTTTGGCAATCTCGTGTGAAATTTCTTGGACATGTTATTTCTAAATCTGGAATTTCCATGGATCCATTAAAGATTGAAGCGATTCAAAATTGGAAGAGACCGGAGAGTGTAACGGAAATTCGTAGCTTCCTTGGGTTGGCGGATATTATCGTCGGTTTATAAAAAACTTTTCAAAAATTTCCGTGCCTCTTACTAGTTTGACAAAGAAGGGAGTTAAGTACATTTGGTCAGACAAATGTGAAGCTTCTTTTCATAAATTAAAAGAACTCCTTTCCGACGCTCCTATTCTTGTGATTCCCGAAGGTACCAAGATTTATTGTTTATACCGATGCTAGTCGTGTTGGTTTAGGAGCCATTCTCATGCAAAGGGAACGTGTTATTGCTTATGCTTCTAGGCAATTAAAGTCCATCGGGACTAGATATGACACTCATGATTTAGAGCTCGCGGCTATTGTTTTCGCCCTTAGAATTTGGCGCCATTATTTTTTGGGAGAGAAATTTATTCTCTATATTGATCATAAATCTTTGAAGTATTTATTTTGTCAAAAGGAACTTAATTTGTGTCAATGAAGTTGGCTCGAGTTCCTTGCATCTTATGATCTTGATATTCTTTATACTCTTGGAAAGGGAAATCGTGTTGCCGATGCCCTTAGTCATAAGCACCAAGCGGTTGTTTCTATGATGATATTTGAATGGAATAATATCTAGACACTATCCACTTGTGAGATTCGAAATCGTGAATCTGATTCATGTTTATCTCTTGTTCTATGTAGCCTTGAGGCTCATCCATCTCTTTTAGACCGTATTTTTGAAGCTCAGAAGCATGATCCCGAATTGGTTCTTCTTAGCCAAAGTTGTCAGGATAGAAATAGTGATGGTTTGAAAGACTTTGGAATCGATGCCCGTGGTGGCATTCAAAAATCTGGTAGACTTATCGTGTCAAATATTAGTGAACTTCGTAAAGACATTTTAGAAGATTCCCATCGTTCTAAATTTACCATTCATCCCGGTAGTAGTAAAATGTACATGGATATGAAGCGACTTTATTATTGGGATGGAATGAAATATGATGTTGCTAACTTCATTAAGCGTTGCATGACTTGCCAATTCATAAAGGCGGAGCACCAAAGGCCCGGTGGGTTATTGCAACCTTTAGACATTCCTAATTGGAAGCGGGATCAAGTCTCCATGGACTTTGTTGATGGTCTTCCCCATTCTCGTTCAAGTCATGACAGCTTATGGGTGATTGTAGATAGACTTACAAAATCCGCCCATTTTATTCATGTTCGGTCTAATCGGACCATACCTCTTTTAGCCAAACTTTATATTAAAAAAATTGTTAAATTGCATGGAGTTCCTACTTCTATTGCTAGCGATCATGATCCATTATTTACTAGTGGATTTTGGAAGAGTCTTCAAAAAGCTTTGGGAACGAAGCTTAATTTTAGCACCGCTTATCATCCTTAGTCTGTTGGACAAACCGAGCGTGTGAATCAAACTCTTGAAGATCTTCTTCGTGCATGTGTTCTTGATTTTGGTGGAAGTTCGGAAGATCATATTTCTCTTGTTGAGTTTTCCTATAATAATAGCTTTCAATCTAGTATTGGTATGGCACCTTTCGAGGCACTCTATGGAAGGCCATGCCGATCTCCTTCTTATTGGCTTGAGGCTGGTGAGAAGCTGGTTTTAGGTTTAGATTTTATTCGTGGTTTCACAGAAAAGATTGACCTTATTCGTCATAGGATGAAAGAAGCTCAAAGTAGACAAAAATCCTATGCCGATAACTAAAGAAGGAAATTAGAATTTTCTGTAGGAGATTTGGTGTTTATTCGTGTTTTACCTATGAAGGGTGTTGTGCGTTTCAGTCGATCGAGAAAATTAACACCTCAATTTATTAGCCCATTTTCCATCACCAAACGCATTGATTCCGTGGCTTATCGCCTTTTATTACCAGCTCAATTTTCTGCTATTCATGACGTGTTTCACATTTCTCAATTACGAAAATGCCTTTGATATTCTGATTCTATTCTTGAGCCCGGTATTGTTGAAGAAATTGAAGTTTCGCCTAATTTGACTTATGAGCAACATCCTATTCGTATCATTGCTACGGAGGTTAAACGCCTTCGAAATAAAGATATTCCGCTTGTGAAAGTTCAATGATCCTCAAATCCTAAGGACTGTTCTTAGGAATCCATAGAAATCATCGAGCGAACACATCCTGACTTACTCTCTCAAGCTCTTTAAGGTGAACTTCTTACTTCAAATTTCCTTTTATGATGGTATGCATTTATGGTTGTTACTCTTTGTTTTCTTCTTAACAATTGTGAGGAAGCAATTTCTTTAAGGAGGGGAGTCTGTAACAACCTACATATTTTACGATTGTATATTTAAAAATATTATTTAAATGTAGCATCGTTAGTCGGATTTAAGACCGAAACGCTACTTTTTGCAAACAGTCAAATTAGGACTCGAGACTACTTCCATTGAGTCCAAAATGGCGTTTGCGACCTTTTTGAGTATAAACATCAATATGTTTGGAGTTTAGTGGAATTTTGATGTTTTCATTTAGGGCTTTGGGTTTGGGTTTCAGCCCACTAACCCAATATGAGGACCCAACTCCTTTATCAAGCACTCTAACTCAACTCCTCTTCATTCATTTCACTCCTTATTTCCTAACACTCTCAAGCTAAGGCAAAAATGGAGGAACCAAGAGGAAATTAGAAATTCCTAAGACCTAGTTTTCTTAGGAAACTCAAATTCAAGTCCAAAATCCAAGAAAAGCTTAGGTAAGCATCATCTTCATATTCTCCATCTCAATCCCTCTTAAATTTTCAAAAATTCCTACAATCTAACTTAGGAAAAACTTCACCTTTGATAATAGATTGAAGATTATAGAGGCGTTGTTGAAGAGAGATCAATCTTGGCTTGTTCTAGAGCTTCTCATTTGTTGTTTCGGGGTTAAAAGAGGAGTTTTTGAATTCACATCTATGTATATATCTTTGATAGTTGTTAGGTAGTAATTCCTAACATCTATTCCTTGTCCATTTGCCTTTGGATTGAATTGGTTCTATAAATAGTCCAATTTTGGCGTTTGAAGTCAAAAATCTTTAAAAATCCTATCTTTGATGTTTGAACATGTTTTTGGGGGTGTATCGAAGAGCCTATAAGGCTGGGTTGTCACTTGGCATAAATCCTTAGTCTCCATTGCTTGTTCGATCGCTTATGGTTAAGATTTGTTTTGCCCTTCTTGGGACTAGGCTGAAAATGCTACATTTGACAGTTCAGTCGACTGAACTGTAAGGTCAGTCGACTGAACCTGAAAACCGAAAGTTTCTGGGTTCTGTATCAGTCGACTGACCTCTGTGTTCAGTCGACTGAATCTGCTTACCTCAGCCAAATTGCTTTTTTGTGTGGATTTTCAATTTTTAATCGATTCTCGTTGATCTGATTAGTTGTTATCACTTTTGTTGACTTTGATAATTTCTTTTTCGGGATTTTGGGAATATCCACTTTGATGGATTCTGTATTGATTTCTATGGATTAGATTCACATCATCATATGTGAATTTTTGGTGATTGATTGTTTTTCCAATCATTTTTGTGATTTATCACTTTGAAATACAAAGATTTCTATACTAGTAGTAAATTTTCAAACTCTTTCACAAGATGATTTCAATTCTATTTTAATACAAAGCTCGTTTATAAAATTGTTTTCCAATCTATTAGTATATACAGACCTTTTTCCTCCTTCGTTCGAGAAATTCAATTAAACAACTTAGCAAAACAAGTGGTATGAAACGCTTGCATTTTCTTTGCCAGTTAATTCTTAGACTCGTTCGATTGAAACTCTTGTGACAATTTTCGAGTGGAAATCTACAATTTGTTCATAAATATTTAAGTTAAGCCACTGGTTATGAGACATGAAGCTAAACTCATTTATATACTAGCTTAGTGTAATTGACACTTCTTATTGATCGATGATGGTCATTTTGTGATTTAGACTAGCAACGTGCGATGTCTCTTTATTTTGTGATGCACGTGTTGGTGAGTTTTCATGCTCCCATTTGTGATAGACCTTTCCCATTTGTGATTTCTGGAATTCTAATCGTTGATTTCTAGAATTTTGTGTTTCACCAACTTTTGTGATTTACATCGATAAGTTTTATCAATATTTGTGGTTTGATGAATATGTTAAAGAATATGACATTCTTTTGGGTGTTTGAGAATATTCGAGATATTGTATGATTTTTGTTGTTATCTAATGTATACTTGTCACAATATGGCATTATTGTTATCATACGTTTTTGTTATATCTCTATTATATCTCATTTTATCTGATATTTATAGCTAGACTGATCCGTTTATTATTTTCTTATTAAATAATACTTGGGTCAGACCGACATGTTACAGGCGCTTCTACTTGACTCCTTATCCGGGACCATCATCTGACTTTTGTCTAACTACTTTAGATTAGTAGTTTTTACTTTTATACATTTGAGATAGAGACTCCATTATGTATACATATTCTTTTATCTAGCACTTGTATCTATTCTTTTGTGATATTGTGGGATCTTGTTTGACCACCACTCTGATGTACACTTCTTTGTGTTCTATTCATATCTGTTTCCGCCTTTGTGATATGGATATCTATGACTGATTTGTGTTATGCTTATTTTATATTTGTTTTCGAAGACCCCTTGGCCACTGTGTAGTAGTTTTGAGTTCGTACTTGATATGTCGGATTTCCTCTTTAAATGAAATTCGGGACCTTCTACCTGGCATATCGGCAATCGCACAAAGCAATTACATGGATGGTCGCTCCTCAACAGCCTTATTCTTCATGCTAGTCGACGGCATTACCTGGTAGTGTCCTTGTCTAGCGTGAGTATAGAGGTGGGGCGTCACACTTCAGTTTATGATAAAGCATAAATTATTGGAAGATATGTGATTTAAAAGACACCTACTTATTTCCTATAGTGCCCACTACATACCTTTTTAAACTGGGAATAAATGCTAAAACTTCGATTAGTTAATATACAAGTCCAAAAGAAACTCATTCAAGTCCTTAAATAATATATACAAGTCCTCAAGTAAAAAAAGTGAATATAACAATGGGACGAAGATAAAAAAAATACTTAATTAGACAATCTTATTCCATAAGTATTGTTTGCACACAAATTGGGGAAACACCTTTAATCAAGCTTACAGTATTAGATTCAACATAAATAGAATGCAGGAAAAGTAAAATACACATAGATTTATAATGGTTCATCCACGATAGGCTTATGCCCACTTTTTTTTCTATAGCTTTTCTTATATTTGAGCATTTCCAAGTGTTTGTATATAAAGTACGATAATTTATTGCTTAAAATTGAAACCCAAGAGCACTGTTTGGCTATTTCTGTTTCGCATAGTTTAGAGGTTCCAAAAAATTATCCCAATGGCTACTAAACGCTTGTATATTTATAGGAGTGTATTGGTAGGGAGGTTGCTCGTGTAAATCAAAAATTTCCTTATATAGCTCGTTTGGTTCGGTTATTTCCATGTATACAAGATATGATTAGAAATTTCAAATATACTCTGTTGGGGGTAATAGGTTCGGTGGATGGAGATAGACGCCTTGCAGGTCATATACCTCCATATCACTCTCCGATTCGGCCTTGCTTATCTCTTCTTTGCTCGACCTTGGAATGGGTCCATGCATAAACTTGGTTTAGTGCAATGTGTTAGGAAATGGAGATAGTGGTTTTGATGACAACAACCTTTGTAACTTATTTTATTATAACTTATATACTAACACTATTGTCTAGATATATATGAATGTTATTATGCTAGATATATATAAGGCAGGTACTGATTATTGAAGACTGTACAGTATAAAGATCAAGAATGTAGAAATCAAGTTTGAAGATTCATGAGTATCAAGATCAAGATTTCAAGATAAGTGTCTAGTTTTGTTAAAACTTCATAATAGCATGGAAATCTTCTTTCCATATTTCATTCGGGATGGAACCCATATCTACCTTCTTAGTGACTTACAAACCCACGACAAGTAGCTTACAAACCTACGACAAGTGACTTACAAACCCACGAACATCCTGGTTTTGTACAAGTTCTCGAGTCCTGATGTGATGAAATATTCTACAGGAAGAAGCTTGCAAAAATACTTCAAAATGTTTTTTCAAAATGATTTTTAAAACTGTTTTTTAAAATGTTTTAGCCTTAAAAATTATCTTTTCAAATGATTTTCAAAAAGATTTTTTAGCCTTAAAATATTCGTTGTTTTTGTTTTTAAATAAACTCTTGTTTTAAACTTCATTTGTTTTCTAAAACTATCTTTTGAATTTTAAATATTCTTTATAATATTTATATATACACACACACACTTGAGATTTAAAATCAAATTTATATGTACATTCTAAAATATATTTTTCTGCTCTTCTTTATTTTAAAACATAGGAAAATTAGTTTATTTTACTCCATAATCATTTCATCTTGTTTTCCTTTCAATGCCATTTTCAAAACAAATTTTACATTGTTTTTTCAACTAAAGGATGTCGACATCATGGGATACCCCATGTCAATATGGTGGCCGTTAAATTCAAAAGTTTCAATTTTCAAAATAAGTGTCTATTCGTTTAAATCTCTTCATGAATGGTTATAACTGTTACTGGTCTATAAATAGCCTTCACAAATGAATTTTTTAACCAACTATTTTCTTATTTTCTTCACTCCTTCTTCTCCATAAATCCATATTCTAAAATTTTCATATTTTTAAGATCGTGCCAAAATTCTGCCAAATTATAAAGTGAATCAAATTAGAATCTCATTCTTATTTGATTCTCTGCCCTCTCTCGAAGATCAAAGTGCTATTCAAAGTTATAAGATCAATTTGTAATCAAAAGTTTATCGAGTCTCTCTATACGGTGTGGTTGTGCCTGGAAATCAATTGGGTGATCATGTGACCATAAATCAAGAGTGTTTGCCCTGGACTCGAAGACAGGAGGGTGCCTCAAGGCCTTAGAAATTAAGGATTATGATCTCGACATTGGTATAATAAAAACCTGTATGAGGTGTTTCCCTTGGTGCAGGACTGGATGTAGGGTAACTCCGAGCCAGTATAAAATCCGGTGTGTTCTTTCCTTTTACTGATTTTTATTTTCTTTCTACATCTATGTTTGATTCTGTGATTGTTCTGTGATTAAGTTCTGCATCTGTTTACATCATAATTTTTAAATTAGTCCACATAAGTCTTAGAATCCATTAAACACTATTCAACCCCCCTCTAGTGTTAAATTGGTCTTAAGATCCTTAATTTGCACTCCCTTTCAATTGGTATTAGATCATAGGTTTTCATATTCTGAAACTTGAAAAGTTAAAAATGGCATTTTTAGGAATTTTTTTTAATACTAATTTGAATTTATGCATTTCATCAAAGTATCATAAGTATTCATATAGTTTTTATAAAAAATCAAGTTATCTACCGAATTGGTTTGTTACGCAGGAACAGACATGTTACATGGCTTTTGAAGAATCAACAACCAATGGACAAACTATGAAAATTGAGAAAGATAAATGGATATTTGATAGTGGCTGTTCAAGGCATATGACTGTATATCCCGAGATACTCAATGACATGATATATCAAGATGGTGGATTGGTCAACTGTGGAGATGACTTAAAAGGATATGTGACGGGCATCGGCAACGTCGGTAATTCTAAACTCCTCTTATTTCTTATATTTTGCTAGTTAGGAATTTAAAACATAATTTGCTTAGTATAAGTCAACTATGTGATGAAGGATTTAAAATTAAATTTGGAAAAGATAAGTGCCACATCGAAGATAATAAGTCAAATATTATCTTTGAAGGAATTAGGAAGAAAAAATTAACATCCTTAGCATGAAAGTTTCAAATGATTACTTATGTCTTTTGGCTAATACAAGTGATCCTTGGATTTGGCATAAAAGATTTGGTCATTTAAATTTCAAAATGTTATCTAGGTTATCAAAACTTGACTTCATTAGAGGTCTTCCCAAGTTAAAGTTTAAAGTAGATAGTATATGTGATGCTTGCCAATTAGGAAAACTTAAGAAAAGTTCATTTAAATTAAAAGATATGATTTCTACATCTAAACCTCTAGAGTCACTTTATTTAGATTTATTTGGTCCATCTCAAGTTCAATCAATTAGTCATAATAAATATGTTTTTGTAATTGTAGAATATTATTCTAGATATACTTGGACAATTTTTCTTAAACTTAAAAGTGATGCTTTTGAATTATTTAAAAATTTTGCTAAAAGAATTCAAAATCAACTTTCTTTAAAAATAAAAACCATTCGTAGTGATCACGGTGGAGAATTTGAAAATGAAAATTTTGAGAATTTCTGTAATAAAAAAGGAATTACTCATTATTTCTCTTTTCCAAGAACTCCACAACAAAACAGAGTGGTAGAACGTAAGAACAGAATGATTCAAGGGTGTGCTAGAACAATGCTTTCTGATAGTAACTTACCTAAAAAAATTTGGGCGGAAGCAGTTGCTACAGCTTGTTATATATTAAAATAGGATTTTAATTAGACCATTAACTAATAAAACACCATATGAATTACTTTACAATAAGAAACCCATAGTAGCTTATTTTAAAGTTTTTGGTAGTAAGTGTTTTATTCTTAATACAAAAGATAATTTAGATAAATTTGAACCTAAATCAGACAAAGGTATTTTCATCGGATATTCTAATAGAAGTAAAGCATTTAGGGGTTATAATTTAAGAATTAACACTATTGAAGAAATAGTACATGTATCTTTTTATGAAAATTTTAAAGATACTGTACAAATAGAAGATGAAGAAGATTTTGTAACTTTAAATGATGAACCTAATGAAACTAATTGTGAAATCATTCAACCTAATAAAAGAATTAGGCTATTAAAAGATTATCCTGTAGAAAATACACTAGGAAATATTGAATCTATAGTTAAAACATGAAATCAACTAAATAGTACGAGTAATGTGGCTTTTATATCAACTATTGAACCTAAAAATCCAAATGAAGCATTATTCGATGATTCATCGATTCTTGCTATGCAAGAAGAATTGAATCAATTCATCAGAAATGATGTTTGTAACTTGTTCCTAGACCTGAGGACAAAAGTATAATTGGAACAAAATGGGTTTATAAAATAAAATGAACGAACTAGGTGAGGTCGTGAGAAATAAAGCTCATTTAGTCACGTAAGGCTATGTCAAGAAGAAGGAATTGATTATGACGAAACCTTTTCACCTGTAGCAAGACTAGAAGCTGTTAGGATTCTACTTGCTTTCGCAAACTACAATAATTTCAAGTTATATCAAATGGATGTTAAAAGTGCTTTTCTAAATGGTTTTGTAAAAGAAGATGTTTATGCTGAACAACCTCCACTTTTTGAAGATAATAAATTTCCAAATCATGCATATAAATTAAAGAAAGATTTATATTGTCTCAAAAAAGCTCCTAGAGCCTGGTATGAAAGACTAAAATCTTACTTACTACAATCTGGTTTTGAAATTGGTAAAATAGATACAACTCTTTTTATTAAAAGAAACAAAAAATGATATTCAATTAGTACAAATATATGTAGATGATATAATATTTGAATCAACTAATAACATGATGAATAAAGAATTTTCCGATATAACGACTAAAGAATTGAAATGAGTCATATGGGAGAACTAAGTTTCTTCTTAGGACTTCAAATCAAATAATTAGATAAAGGAATTTTCATTAGTCAAGAAAAATATGCTAAGGATTTAATTAATAAATTTGGATTGACCACTTCTAGTGGGAAACCAACTCCAATGACAACTAATGTAGCTTTAAGTAAAGAAGATAAATCAAAAGATGTTGATCAAAAATTATATAGGGGAATGATTGGTTCGCTGCTTTACATAACAGCAAGTCGTCCTGACATCATGCATTGTGTCTGTCTCTGTGCAAGATACCAATCTCAACCTAAAGAAACTCACTTAAAAGCTTATTAAAAGAATTTTAAGATATGTAAAACATACTTTAGACTATGGTTTATTTTACCCTAAAAATAATGTATTTGATTTAATTTCATATTGTGATGCAGATTACGTTGGTTGTAAATCAGACCAGAAAAGCACAAGTGGAACTTGTCACTTTCTAGGACATTCTCTGGTTTCCTGGTTTAGTAAGAAGCAAAACACTGTTTCCATGTCAACAACTGAAGCAGAATATATATCTGCTGCTTTGGCTTGTTATCAAGTTATATATATGCAACAAACTTTAAAAGATTTTGGATTAACTATAACTAAATCACGAATTTATTGTGATAATAGTAGTGCAATAAACCTATCTAAGAATCCAACTCATCATGCTAGAACAAAACATATTATTAGACATCATTTTCTTGGAGATAATATAAGTAAAGAAGTCATAACTCTTGAATATATTAATACTGAAAAAAATTGCTGATATATTAACCAAACCATTAAATGAACAAAACTTTACTAAATTTAGAAGAGAATTAGGTATATGTTCATTAACTGAAATATAAATTATAAATAATACAAGTATAGTTAATAATTAATATAAAATAAAAATTTCTCAAAAATTGAACTGGGCATGTCGACATGACCCATCCCCCTATGACGACATACGGGCCGAGATTTTCAAATTTAAATTTCCCTCTAAAATTAGTTATTGAGTTATATATTTATATATTTCAAATTTTACTCCTTTTCTCTGTTATATTCTCTGTAATAAACTTCTAAAACAGTAAATTAATGGCTTTCTCTTCTAATAATGATCCTTCTTCACCCACTTCTCCTCATTCTGGTCCTTTTCAACATTCCACACAAGTACATGTCATCAAATTACAAGAGAAAATGAAAGATTTGCTTCAAATGATGATGGAAATTCAAGTGAGTCAACTTCGAATGGCTAGAGAACAAGATAGGCAAGGCAGAATCCTTAGGAATTTACAAAACTTCCTTATAGATAACCATGCCAATCCCATTGTCATCGAAGAATCATCACAAGCCATGGATTCTGAAGAAGAAGAGCCTCTAAAAGAACCACAAGAGAATCAAGAAGAAAAACATCCTCTGCCGAATCCAGATGTTCATGTGGACGAAGATGATGGCGTGATTTGCGTTGGAGAGGTCCTTTTTGACGCTAACGGGAACTTGGTCGAACAACGTGGAAACTTTTGTCTCTACTATCCAAATTGTTCGGTCCATAAATCACCAATAGTTAAGGGTCCTCGTCAAGCTTTTTTTCGTTTTCTTGATTGTTTGTCAGTTTTTTAATTTGTATATAAGTGTTATCTTAATGTTCTTCTAAAAATAATCTTTGGTGTATAAAATTATGAATTCCATTTGACTTAGGATGCTATATTTCACTCATACGTAATTATTATTCTTATTTCATATGTTTGTTTATCTCATTTTCTATTAAGTTCAAGGTTTATAGGTTATTTTTGTGTTGATGACAAAGGGGGAGAAATTATAAAAAATAGTAGGCTTGGAGTAAGGTGGAGTTGTTGATGTAAAGGGGAGTTATGGTATGATCGAAGTGGTAAGTATATTTTATAAGATTGTCATCATTAAAAAGGGGGAGATTGTTAGGAACTAGAGATAGTGGTTTTGATGACAACAACCTTTGTAACTTATTTTATTATAACTTATATACTAATACTATTGTCTAGATATATATTAATGTTATTATGTTGGATATATATAAGGCGGCTACTGATTATTGAAGACTGTACAGTATAAAGATCAAGAATGAAGAAATCAAGTTTGAAGACTCATGAGTATCAAGATCATGATTTCAAGACAAGTGTCTAGTTTTGTTAAAACTTCATAATAGCATGGAAATATTCATTCCAAATTTCATTTGGGATAGAACTCATTTCTACCTTCTTAGTGGATTACAAACCCACGACAAGTAGCTTACAAACCTACGATAAGTGACTTACAAACCCACGAACATCCTGGTTTTGTATAAGTTCTCAAGTCCTGATGTGATGAAATATTATGCAGGAAGAAGCTTGCAAAACTACTTTAAAATGTTTTTTCAGAATGATATTCAAAACTGCTTTGCAAAATATTTTAGCCTTAAAAATTATCTTCTCAAATGATTTTCAAAAGGATATTTTAGCCTTAAAATATTCTTTGTTTTTATTTTTAAATAATCTCTTGTTTTAGACTTCGTTTGTTTTTTAAAACTATCTTCTAATTTTTAAATATTCTTTATAATATATGTACACTTGAGATTTAAAATCAAATTTATATATACATTCTAAAAAAATATTTTTCTACTCTTCTTTATTTTAAAACATAGGAATATTAGTTTATTTTACTCCAGAATCATTTCATCTTGTTTTCCTTTCAAAGCCATTTTCAAAACGAATTTTACATTGTTTTTTTTAACTAAGGGATATCAACATCATGAGATACCCCACTTCGACATGGCGGCCATTAAATCCAAAAGTTTCAATTTTCAAAAGAAGTGTCTATTCGTTTAAATCTCTTCACGAATGGTTATGACCGTTACTGATCTATAAATAGCCTTCACAAATGAATTTTATAACCAACTATTTTCTTCACTCCTTCTTCTCCACAAATCCATATTCTAAAATTTTCATATGTTTAAGAGCGTGCCGAAATTTTTTCGAATTCTCAAGTGAATCAAATTAGAATCTCATTCTTGTTTGATTCTCTGCCCTCTCTCGAAGATCAAAGTGCTATTCAGAGTTATAGGATCAATTTGTAATCAAAAATTTATCGAGTCTCTCTATAAGGTGTGGTTGTGCCTGGAAATCAATTGGGAAATCTTGTGTCTCGTAAATCAAGAGAGTTTTCTCTGGACTCGAAGACAAAAGGGTACCTCCAGGCCTTTAGAAATTGAGGATTGTAATCTCGACATTGCTATAATAAAAATATGTATGAGGTGTTTGCCTTGGTGTAGGATTGGATGTAGGGTAACTCCGAACCAGTATAAAATCTAGTGTGTTCTTTCCTTTTACTGCTTTTTATTTACTTTTTGCATCTGTGTTTGATTCTGTGATTGTTTTGTGATTAAATTCTGCATTTTTTTATATCATAATTTTTTAATTAGTCCATATAAGTCTTAGAATCCATTAAAAACTATTCACTCTCCCCCTCTAGTATTAAATTAGCCTTAAGATCCTTAATCCATACTCCCTTTCACAATGATTGTTGAACAGCAACTTCTGTTCGATGCCGTGATTGCAAAGCACCAATTGTTGTTCGGTGTTATGGTTGCTGAATAGCAGTTGTTGTTCAATACTATGCTTACCTTGCTGAATAGCAGTTGTTGTTTGGTGTTGTTGTTGCCAAACAACGGCTATTGTTCGGTTTTATGGTTGTCGAATAGCAATTGCTTTTTGGTATTATGGTTGCACCAAATAGGAATGAGGCTCCTTTCACCTTCCTGCTCCCTCCATCCTTTAAATTATTTGGTATTAATCTATTCTACCGGATCTTGACCTTTTAGGCGTGAACGACCCTAACATTTGCCCCCTAAGCTCAATTCGTAGAATAGGAAATGGGCTTTGATGAACACTATACCTAACTATTCATCACATTGGTAGCTACATGCCACTTGGCCTATACACTTTCTGGCTTTATATGTTTGATTTGGTGACCTCTTCTAGGTTCGACGCAACTGAACAAGTCTACAAGCCTATATAATGTTGGGCCTCCCCACACCTGAATGCCTTCTCTCACTTCTTAAGCCTTTTCCCTTGTTGTGCATGTTCATCTACCAAGTTCGTAGCTGCACCGAATCTACTCCAAACATCTCCAAATTGCAACAACTGCCATCTGTATGTGTAGTCCACATAGATATATTCCTTATACTTAATTCTTGCATAGTTGATTTATTGCTTGGTTTGATATTAGGGACTTGGATTTCTCCCAGTTCGGTTCTTATTAACTGGTAGGGGTTTAAGTGACCTTGTCACACGAAAATAGTTTACTTGCAATGCCCTAATCTTTACATGCCTTCGAACTAAGGGGATTTTAAATTATTAGCTAGGACTTAGAAGCATCACTTGTTCAGTTATCGGACAAGACGGTTGCTAAGAGGACGTCTTATGTATATTGGATTTTAGCGTATACTCTTTATTTGCAATTAATAGTTTAGTTATTGAACAAGACTCGGTATAGGCTAGTTAGGCAGTAAATTATATTTTTTTAGCCATGAATCTATAACGAACCCCTTTTCTTGCATTCGAAAGATGAGTCATTATGGGTTAAAGAAATGAGAAAGATAAGGAGAAGACTAATCAGACACAGAATCTTACCAAGCAGGGAACAACGTATAATAGATAATGTAGTATATTACATAGCCATAGCCGATATTACATTAGAGTTCAATAATATAAGTTATAAAATAGGACGATTACAATTGCTTGTCCATAAAATACATAGACCATACATACATACACAGTGGAATAATTTATACTAATAATAGCTATCCATGAAGCCACCTGCTCCAGCTCCTCCAACATGCTTTCGAGAGAAACCTGAATCACTTAACTACTCATAAAAATTAAGTACCCAAGAGTTTAAAGAAAAGAAAAATAAACTCTGGATCAGACATGGGTTTGGTGTGAGTAAACTCAAACAACAATATTTTTATTTGAAAACTCCTTTGAAAAACAAAGGGTATCTCGTACGACCACGCTGCACATAAGCATGGACGAGTTTTTACCTAACAATAACAAAAAACACTTTCTATTTAAAACTAGTGATATTATGATAATGCCTAAGGGTTTAAAATAAATATAAATAAGCTGAAATGCTTACATCTTACATTCCAACATATTTAGGTGTACAACTAAAACCGTAAAGGCACATATTGGAGATTAGATTCCATACAGTGACAAGGCTACTGAGGTATCGCCTAACACAGTACACCTCTAGATTAGCGCATCGAGATCGTACCGAATGATCCCTACCTATATAGGACGGGCCTATCCCTTTCTGGATAGTACCGAATATGATCACACCCTTGGTTGGGATCAACAACCATTTGGGACTATAGTATATCTGAGTAGGGACTTATTCTAGATGGAAATGAACATACCTAATGGGTGCGACCCACATGACCCTGCTGCATATCCCATGTTTTAGTCATTCCTGGTTGATAAGGCCTGAGGCTACATCATTACCTTTCACATATTGCACTTCTCTCTTGGAATGCTAACATTGCCTTCCGAATGTCGACACAATGTCAGTATTCATCCATACAAGTCATTCAAGAGATGAGTGAACCGAAGGCACTACCTTAACTACACCTGTTTTGAAATCACCATCAGGGCTAATGGAAAGACTGCCCTTGCACTTCAAGTCTTGAATCTTGATCATGACTTTAATAGTTCCAATTTAAATGCTTTACGTTGGTTCGAAGTGGTTTTCGGATAATTGTTTGTCATCTGATCTCGGTCTCTTCAAACCAACATTCGATAATTTGAAATGGTCAAGTAATTCGATAGTGAACAACTCCATTATCGGTGCAAGATTTACATATGGGCATACACTTCATATACTTAAGTTATCATGACTCGCTTATCGGAATTAACCTTCTTGTGTTTATCACGTTACTGATATTCAGCATTTATACTGAACACAAGTCAATTTTCTTTCAATAAAACGTGTCAACATTTTATAATCATTACTTTAATTCATTTGGCTACTTAATGGTCTAGATGATGAGATCTTTTGATTTAAAATCACTTAACTTGAAAAGAAGATTGATTTAAAACATAACCAATTAAGTTTAAAAATAGTTTTGAAAAGATTAAAGTATATTTAATTAGCTTAAACCCAAATCGGAGAAAACCAATTAAGTCAACTCTTCCTCCGGAACTCCAGCAGTCACACCATTCCACCAGTGAAGTGCTGACCCTTGCAATTGTCTAGAGGTCAACCTTCTCTTCTGCTCATATTCTAAACCCAAATCGGAGAAAATCATTTCACGGTGTAACAGCTAGTTCTCCACTTCTGTAGCATCTTTCATTTCCATAAACGATTTTCCACCCAAACTGGTGTAATCTCTATTCAACTTGGCATAAATTATTCCCAACGGGAAGCACGGGATTTGCTCATCCATTATTCCCAGCCACTCCAGCAGCTCCTGCTTGCATCAAATTAGCAAGGAACATATACATCATCCCTACATCTACAGACAGATTTCCAGCACCCACATTGGCTTCGCATTTTGATTAGCATTAGCCTATCGACCTTGGTTCCTTCGGGTATTTGGTCGAGCATTTCCATCAGGTTTAGTGCTTCCTCCACCTAGATTTACTCTTCCGTTTCCTGCTTTCATATCTTCTTTCTTGTAAATCTACATACTAGCCTTAGTAAGATATAGAAGAAAGGTCTAAGAGAAAGGGAAATTACGTACTTATATATATATATACACCTATATATATATATATATACCTATATATATATCAAATACAAGTATGTTACAATCGTGTTAACCCAAACCCCAATAACGTTTCTCATTCATTGGATTATGTTTTGAAAATATTTTAGGTTTAAATTGCTTAAGTTTCCATAAACCTACACTCTGATACCAACTTGTAACATCCCCCATGTGGAGGCCTAAAACTAATGGCTATGAATGTTGCAGTCATCCATGTTATTAATCATCGGTGACCAAATATGGTAATGTTAGATAAATTGATATACCAGAAACACATGGATATGGAAAAAGTTTAAAATATTCAAAACAACATTCACATTCCATTCTGAAAACCTATTTCAACATTCTTTACATAATCCCAAACGTTAACCACGTTCAGAAAAATATAATTATTACAATGTACTTCAAGAGCGACATATGAAGATGCCCCCTTGGTGATCAGAGTATATAATAGGCTGACTAGGAACCTATTGACTAACTGTCAGTATCTTTATTTTACCTTAGTTTTCATGGGCTAACTAGTAACCTATTGACTATCTATCAATATTTCATTTTCTTATTCGAATATAGTTTTCATAGGCTAACTATAAACCTATCTAACTGACATCTTCAATTATACATAGTTTTAATGGGCTAATTATGAACCTATTGGCCCTTGCCAATATCCTTTCCTTTACACGGTTTTCATGGGCTTACTGTGAACCTATTGGCCCCTGCCAATACTTTAATTTATATTCACTACTGGATCAACCTAACTAGTTATTCTGCCTTTTTCCAAATTACCATTTTGGGTTCGTTACATAGTACGTATATGGAGAAGCAAACAATATAACTTGGTTAATTCTTTTAACCCATTAAGACTTCTTTAAACTTCCATTTCAAAATACTTTATTCATTAATATGCCTTGGTTTTGCTTTAGATGAGATTGGGTTATCTGTTTTGAAAACTATACTTTCGAAATCTTTGAAACCTTGCTTTCAACCTCACTCGATAGCCTCCTTTGAAAGCATATATCTCTTGTCAAAATATTAGACTCCTACCTGTTAAAACACATTAAAATCCTTCTTTCGAAACCTTTAGAATATAATAAAGTGTAACTTATTAATTATTAAAATCATAGCTTTGAAACCATTGGAAATATCTCTTCCTAAAGTATTGAAAGTCCTTTTTTCGACGTCATTGGTTTTACATTTAAAAATATCATTTGGGTCAAGGTAAATATAAAAGAAAGTATATCTTTTGAAACCTCTTTACCATATAAAAATGGTGGGGAATCTATGATGGTGTCGGAAGCCTCCTTTTCGACAGAGACGAAAGCATATATTAAAAATACCGAAGGATAACTTTGAAACCCCTTTCGAAGCCATTGCCTTCGAAACCTATAACCCTTTTGAAAGCATTTAGGAAGCGGCTTAATACATCTATAAAATAACACTACCTTTTGACAAAATTGATGACTTCAATACACTCAAAAGGCAAAAGAATCGGCGGCAGGGCTTCGATTATGTCGGAACCCCCTCTTTCGAAAGCACTGATTTATAATTAGAGGAACTCCATCGAAATCCCTTTTCCTTTTAAAAAACATGGCATGCCCTTCAGAAGCCATTATAAAACTTCTTATGAAAGAATATGTTTTGACTAAGTTGAAAGCTTAATAAAACAAAGGCAGGCACATTACTTTTTAAAACAAATTAAGGTATCGACTCCATCTGAAGCATGCTTTCGACACCATACCTTCCACCTTTCTCCAATCCACTACGTACCACCTAGACAATACCTTGTGTATTGGTTAGGGCTTGATGGGGTTTTGACGTTGTCGAGGGTGAAAGGTAGGGGCGAAAGGTACCCTTAATAGAGGTGGAGCATGTTTTTCTGGGTTAAATGTCAAATTAAGCAACTTATATCAACTAACCTATCTACGTGCAAACTTCTTATTGGTTGCCTTAACTTTTCCCATGCTTTTCAAAACTAACCGCCTTATTATTTTGGATAAGTATCAAGCTTAGAATTTAACTGATAAAACCTTCATTGCAAATTCAATTAAATCAATTAGATCCTCTTCTCAAAATAATTTAATTTGTATATCAAATCACTTGTAAAAATCACCAAAAATCACAGAAATTTACTTGATCATGTTATATAAGATATCAAAATTTCAAACCCAAATTCTCAATATATTTTTTGAAGTAAATTTATAAACCCAATGTGCTATATTTCATTCAAACATTCATAATAAACTTTCCAAAGCTTGGAAATTATCAAACTTAAAACCCAACTCTAAAATTATGTTTTGCATGACATATAATTTTTCCACGGGATTTAAACATTAATATCACATGATTTTGGTTTAAAACCATATGATCCATCATTTAAACAATCTTGTTCAAATTTAAACAAACCATAATTCAAACAGATCATCATCAAACATCATATATTTAGCAAATAGAGATGGAAATTATATTTCACCTTAATTTTGATAATGAAAGTGGATTGAGATGAGTTTGATTCCCGTCTTTAATTCTTTATCTTTTTCCTTGAATATCTTCTTCTTTTCTTCAATTAATGGTCGGCCTTCTTTCTTTTGCTTACATTTATTATTTGTGAAAAAGTGATAATGAATGTGAATGGCTTTTAGGAGACACACACACACAGATATTTACATACATATAAATATATATATCTATGTATGTATGTATCTATATATAAGGGTGAGAGTCATGGGAGGCCAATATCTGTTATGCCCTTATATATTCTTTAAGCCTATTTTTATTAATAAGCTCAGCCACTTAAATTTATTCAAATCTCAATCTCCTTATCACTTAACATTTACATTATTCTATTTAATTTATCTAATTAAATATCTCGAATAATGTTATTTAAAAATTAGGGCAGTTGCAGTTTATTTTTCTCTTCCTAATCAAATCAAAGAAAGGAATACATTTGTCGGTTGCTCTGGAGATGAATTGACTTAAAGCGGCGACCTTCCCATTCAGACTATGCACTTGTTTAATAGTCTTTAGCGCTTGGATATCTCGAATGGCCTGAATCTTCTCTGGATTATCTTCTATTCCACGAGCATGGATAATAAAGCCTAAGAATTTTCCTGATGCAACACCAAACGAACATTTCAAGGATTGATTTTCATATTGTAATATCGGAGGATATAAAAACATTTTTGCCAAGTCCTTGACATGGTCGCTTGATCGTCATGACTTCACAAGCATATCATCCATATACACTTCCATTGTTTTTCCAATATGATCATTGATCATCCTGTTAACTAAGCACTGATAGGTTTCTCCGGCATTCTTCAATCCAAACGGCATTACTGCGTAATAATACAATCCAACATCCATAATAAAACTTGTGCGCTCCTGATCGGGGATATACTTCAGGATTTGGTTATATCCCGAGTACGCATCCATAAAAGATAACAATTCGTGTCCTCTAGTTGAATTAACTAGCTGGTCAATCCTTGGAAGGGGAAAACTGTCTTTTGGACATGCTTTGTTCAAATCTGAATAACCAATGCATGTTCTCCATTTTTCATTCACCTTCTTCACAAGTACGGGTTTAGATATCCATTCAGGATAGAGGGCATCGCGGATAAACCCGTTGACTTTTAGTTTATCCACCTCCTCTTTAAGAGTGGCACATCCCTCTGGATCCATGCCTTGTCTTTTTTGCTTCACTGGAACATACTTTGGGTCAATAATCAATGATTGGCTTGCAATGGCAGGTGATATTCCACACATGTCAAAGTGAGTCCAAGTGAATATATCTAGATTCGCTCGGAGAAAACTAGGAAGTTCTTTCATCATCGGGGTGCTGAGCCGTGAACCAATCATCATGACTCGTGATGGGTCATCGTGGCTGATCTTGATATCAATCATCAACTCAACCGGTGCAGCTATGGTCTCTTTGCGTTCCTTTTCGTCATCTCTCGGGTCTATATCTCTATAGAACCGAATGTGACACCCAAGCCAAGGCACAGGCACTGGTTATCAATCTTCGGTAGCTTGGATGTGGACAAACGTGTCCACACCCTTTCCTTTTTCTTTGCATTGAGCTTCCCTTAACTCGGCTACATAACAGGCCTGTCCGGTCACCTGATTGCCATGAACAATTCCTACACCATTATCTATCGAAAACTTCAAAGTTAAACACCATAGGGCAAGAGCTGCCCAGAAATCAGCCAGGGCTTGTTGGCCTAAAAAAATATTGTACGGGGAGTCAACATCCAAAATAGTAAACAGTAAGATTCACACTCTCCTTCATTCATCTTCTCCCAATTCAACAGGTAATTCCACGTATCCCCAATAACCTCGATTGCAACACCGTTAAAACCATGAATACTAGCTTCCATTCTCAACTGATCATATGCCTTTTTAAATATTATATTCACCAAGCTTCCACAATCAATTTAAATCGGCAGTGCAGGACCAATCATAGCTGAAATGACCATTGGGTCAATTGTTGGGGCCTCTAGTTGGTCTGCATCCCTTCTTCTAAACACAATATAATCCGCCGTTGTGCATTTTTATTTCGTCGGAGCTCCATCTTTCGCATTCAAATAGCATTCAAAATCTATATGCCTTATCACGCTAGCATAGCACTCCATCTCTTGCCAACTCCTGTCTACAAGGTGCGGTCCTCCAACTATTGTATTTATCACCAGTCTTCCACCGGTCCGTGCAGGCTCCTCAACCCTATACGGAGTTTGTCCTCGATTGGGATTAGATGTCCCATGTCCGCCATCCTTTGGGGTTTTCACAAACTATTACAATTTTTCTCTCGAATTAACTTTTCTATAACATCTTGGAGATGTCTGCATTCATTCGCATTTTGCCCATAACACTCAAGAAATCGATAATATTTCCCATTCTGCTTCTGCTTGTCCGTTGACTCCTTTGGAGGTGGCTTCCTGTATTGCATGGTACTACAAGTGGATAAATAAATATTCTCCAGGGACGTGTTTATCGGTGTGTAGTTGTCATACATTGGAATCCTAAGCTTTAATCTCCTGGAATCCCTCTTCCGTTCTCGATTCCTATCTCCTTTTCCCTTTTGATACCGGCTTATTCTGAACATTCACCTAGATTTTCCCGGAACTATCATCGAACTGCTTTATTGCAGCCATTCGGTCCTATGACGATCTTTTTCCTGGAGGACCTGGCTTCTTCCTTCCTCAGAAACTGAGCTATCTTTGAATAAAAGTGCTCCAACATGGCAGGCGGTTTTTTTAACCAGCCAATCATCAAACTCAGATTCCAAATCAATCCCTCTCGTCGTGGCCATAAGTATAGCATGATCATTTGTGTTATTGATCGTTGTGGCGGTGGTATGAAATCGCTCCAAATAATCCTTCAATGATTCCCCTGGAGCATGGATCATGCTAGAAGGGAGATCACATCTTTAGGACGAGTCGCATGCATTCGGAATTGCTCCACAAACTTGGTGCCAACTCATCAAATCTAAAAATTGATTATGGGGGTAGTCTCGTGAACAACATCATCGCTATTCTAGAAAGGGTTATGGGAAAGCATCTACACTTGGTCGCATCATTGGCTCTCGCAAAATCAATCAGCCATTCTTATCTCATAATATGCCGCCTGGGGTCGGTTTTTCCCTCATAGGCAGGCATTGATGGCATGTTGAACCTTCTCGGATATTACACATGCAGAATATTGTAAGTAAATGGGGTAAGGCCTCTCGAAATTCCCCAAACATCATTAGTCAAGCCTTGGTTCTCTCTCACCAATTGTCTTACCATTGCTGATAATTTCGACGTCCAGATGGGTGGTTCCAAGCGGTGGTTGCGCTCCACCTCACGTGAATAGTCCGGTCGATGTCTACATGCCGTTTCACTCCTTCTTGGTTCACCTTCCTCTTGGTGTGCACCCTAAAGATTTATCTCGTCATCATTCCGACGGGGTACCTAGTCAGCATTTGATCAAACTCCACCATCCAAGCTTCCGAGGATAACTCAAACATGATTCCTAATGTGTAAAGGGGGAATCCCTCCTCTAAAGAAGGGATTGGTACTAATCCCTACTGTTCCCTAGGGAGGGATAGGCACCGATCGGTCTTGGCAGACCATATTAGTATGCCAAGCAGCTCTTCGAAGTTTCTGCATGATCTCCTTCAACCCTGCGACACCTATGCCTGTGGTATTCATCCGATGAGGTTGAACTTTTTGATGTCAAGTAAGGAGTAGGATATCTTCTGGCCTTACCACGCAGCTGCTGAGTAATCTGGTTCATCAGGTTAATATTAGTCTAAATTTGTTGATTTAGTTGTCGACAAATTTCCATCAACTCTCTCATTAGATTATGAAATTCGGCTCTAGTTATAGAATTAGCAGGGTTTCGTACTTCAATCCGATCATCATTCAAATTTTGTAGGCTGATTGCATGGGTCTCCTTGTTGAATGCTAGCAGTCTCATTTCCATCCACATTCTGAGAAGTAGATCTAGTAGTCTCACTATTATCAATCTCCTTATTCAGGGGATTTTCACAATCCAATTGCAACAAAGGGGATCCTAACAAGTTGAGAATCAAGTTCTTGGTGAAAGCACCAAAATGTTTGCAACCAAATTGGTCACAAACACCCAAGAGTATATTTATGTAGAGAAGTAAATGAAAAATGTAAAATTAAAACCAATAAATTGAATAAACTAACAGACAAATCAAAGCAATAATCAAGAACATAGGATTTTATTGTGGTTCGACCTTGTATGCCAATGTCCACTTTGAAGATTATCTTTATTCATTCACTAATAGTTCGATTACAGCAGCAAGAAGTAAGAAATAAACTTGGTTACAATAAAGACTCAAGTAACCAGCAGTGTAAAGATCCTAAGAGTGACCCCCTAGGCCAGTATTTATAGGTGAATGTGGCCACCAATCTCTTTGAAACTTCGGCTACAGGACCTTCTAATCCATATGGGCCTACCAGAGAGGCCGCTTGGCCCAAATCCCAATGAAGAGGAATCAGTACCGATCCCTTCATTGGTCGATTCTTGGGCAGCGATCCCTTTGGTGACTTCTTCATGCTTAAATATATTAGCTCTTCGAATATCATGTTATTTGGACTAGTGGAGCTCATGCTATTGATTGATCTTTGGTTCATCTCCACTAGTAAGATGTTCTCTGTCGAACCCTTCAAATATTTATAGGCCAATCCCTCACTCTTTGGCTATTTGACATGCGATCCCTAGGGTCCATATACCTTGCTCTCAAAATTTCATCTACCTTGGACCTTTATGTCCCAAAATATTGATTGCTGGATGAGAGAACGCACTTAGTTTCTGACATGTGCCAATCCCTCCTTGGTGGACTCAAGTATGCCGACCCCTTACTAATTATCAAGCCATGTCGATCCCTTTTATATGTTATGCCGACCCCTTCCTTATGAATTGAAGTATAACTTTCCAAACCAATAAACCATGTCAATTCGTCTACCTTCATCTATGGCGAGCCCTCCATTGCTTTATCCATGTCGACCCCTCGTCTAACCAACTATATTGATCCCTCTGGTACTACCAATTCATGTTGATCCCTTACTTATCTAAGCTAAAGTCCATATTTCAAGCATCTTGCACTACTTATCTACCAATTACATCCGATTCTGGCTTTATATAACAATATGTACTTTACTTTCGGGTCCAACAACCATTGTTTTGTGATAATCGTTCTTGATAACAGTCGAATATATCTTGTGCAATCAGTTCGATATAGCCGGATCAGGATACCGGGTAATAGTTATTTTTGAAAATATATTTTTTAAAACCCTACTATATATATAAGTATACATATATGGACATATGCAAACACCTAAGGAAACTTTTTAATTCAACAAGTAATAGTATCGTAGGAAGTCATGACTAAGCTTTGAACCTACAAATAGTTGATTATGGATGAAAACAATGGCACTAAGGTCGAGAACCCCCACCACCTAGTATATACCCACCATACTGAATATGCCAATGTGGTTTAGACGGTATTGAAGATCCATAAGGTAACCCCCATTCCCTAACAAGCTGCACCAACGATGCCAGTTGCTCCACCTATTAGGCTAGCATTCCGATCATCAAACTTCCCTAAGCTATGTAAGGATTTTTAGAGTATGGGTGAACAAGTATTCTTAGGCTTGGAGGAATTCGTAGAAACCAAAACCTAGATTGATGATTCTGACCGCATATTCAAGGAATTAGATTTAGAAGATTGATTTAAGAGGAAGTTAGTCGCATGGTACTCGAAAGGGAAGATGCTGAATTGGTGACCATAATGATTGCAGAGAATGCTGATGAAGGCATAACTTGGGTTGAATTCAAGACTTGTTTCGAGTTACGATTCATGCCCAATGCAAAAGCGAATTTACAATTGATGAAGTTCTTCTATTTGAAGCAAAGGGACTCCATATTAAAGGAGGACATTAATAAGTTTACGAAGTTGGCCAAACTTGGAATAAGTCTGATTGACATGTAAGCGAAGAAGGTAATTTAATTTATGAAGCGTCTAAATTATCTCTTGAGGGAGCTGCTCTTAGCTAAAGTTCCCATGGGCGTCACTTATGAGGCATTAGTCGAAACAACCTTGCTTTAGAAAGTTAGTAAAGAAGAAATGGAGATAGAAGGGCAGTTCGATAATCACGATCGAACAAAAGATCTAGAAATATAAGATGACCAAAGGAAAGTTCAAGAAGATAAGTGGGACATGTCGTAAGATGCCACAAGAAGGCACATGTCACTAAGGATTAGAGAGTGAGCTTGATGAGAGAAGAATTCAAAGGGAGGTATAGTAGTTTCAATAAGGAAGGGCATTACAAAAACTGGTGTCCATAGCTAACTAAGGAGGGACAAGTTTTGCAGGCTTACGCATGGAAGCTATACATGTCTCAAGAAAACCTCCTCCTAAGGACAAGGGAAAAGCGACTATAAAAGTTATAAGCATTATTTTCGAGAATACTATTTGTACTTTATTTGTTTCAGGAACATCACGTTCATTCATAGCCAAAAAGATAGTTAAAACCTTATAATTAAAGACCCAAGTTGTCGCTAACCCTATAGTTCTGTTGAATCTGGTTGGCGGTTCAACACATCTTGCTATGATTTGCAAAGGCCTGCTCTTGGATATATGTAATATAGACTTTATACGTAATGCATATGTTCTAGTTTTTGAGGGGTAGGGTCTTATCTTTGGAATGGATCGCTTATCTTACTAGGAGGCTGTCTTAGATTGTGATAGGAGGATTGTGTGGTGTAGAGTTATGGAAGGGAGATATAGATGTTCCATGCATGCCCAAAGGCTCTGCAACATTGAGCTATCTGTATTCTCTGAGGCTATCAGAATATGGTCTCTCATTTGTATGTGTATTTTAGGAATTTCCATATGTTTTTAAGAAGTCTTTGGTCTCCCACCACGAAAAGAAATGGAGTTTAACATTGAGATAGTGAAAAATGCTAAACCAATTGCACCGTCGTTGAGGCATATGATCCCCAAAGAAAGGTGGGAATTAGATAAGAAGATTTCAATGCTTATTACAAAAGAAGTTTATTCAACATAGTTCTTTAAAATGGAAAGCACCAATTGTCTTCGCCACTAGGGTAGATGACTCTTTAACGCTATGCGTCGATTACCGAGAACTCAAGAAGAATTGGTATCCCACACCTAGAATAGATGACTTATTTGACCAACTTGTTAGAGCCAAAATCTTTTCACGGTTGGACTTGACCATTGGATTCCGCCAATTGAGAATAGCCGATGACGGCAAGGAGAAGAATTCTTTTTGCACTTTAGGCGAACTGTATAATTGGCAAATGATGCCTTTAGATCGACAAATTCCCTTGCATACTTTGTAGATTTGATGAGTAGAGTCTTTAAGGGGCAACTGAATAAGTTCATCGTAGTTTTTGTGTAATGTGCACGTAAATGTGCATATTTTTACTTCCATATTTAATCTAATTTAATTAAATAAATGAGCATATAGGGTGTTTTAACATGTTTAAACCAAAATTCAAATTATTTTCAATCATAATTTATTCATTTTCATATAGGTGCGAAATGGTCATTTTTGTGCATATATTAATTTGAGAATTTTTACTTGGACATTTTTATGTTATTTTCTGGGAATTTGGATTCAAATGGAAGAGATTTTCATGGAAAATATGCCTGCACCAGAGGAAACAAAGGAATGAAGATGGAAATAATTCAAACTCATGTATCATGGAGGACCCCACCTACCCACTTAATATGATGTAGAATTAGGATCCAATGCACATGCTAATGAAGATCAAAGCTACATGCACATTTACGTGAGGGATTAATTCATGCTAATGATAACTTGATGGCCACACTTCCTTAAAGGCAATTTAGCTAGTTCCGAAAAATATGATTAGGGTTTTCGAACATGTATAAATACCTCGTATGTTCATGTAATTAATCTCTTAGCCTTCTTTGAGCCACCATTTTAGTTAGTTTAGTTTGAGAAATAAGATATAAGCTCTCTTTCTATTTCATGGATACTTAGGCATTTTATTCTTCTTATGTAATTTTCTTCTTAACGCAATTTTAATTCTTTTTTTATATTCATGCTTTTTCCTTTCATATTAGTAGTATAGATCTTTTTATTTATGCAAGTAGAATAGCTTTTATTTCATTTTAATTTTCCCTCTTTTTACTTAGCTTGCATTTTCTTCTTGTTTTTATTTCATGTTGAATGCTACATTTGTTGAAGTGATAACAAATATGAGAGGCTAAAACCCTTCAATTTAGGGGTAATGAAGCTTTCTTATCATGTAGATTCGACATTTTGATAACTTATGTTCTCTTTTTGTGCTTAATGGAAGTTGCATGTTGATGTAAGTTTATTAATAAATTTGATAGTCTATGATGTTAATCACATACGGGTTATTTTTACTCAATTAAACACAATTTAAATCATCATCTAATTAATTGATTTTGGTAATAGAAGTGGATTTAGAATCAAAATTTGATGGTCTATATTTCTAATCAATAGTTAAAAGACCATGCTTAAAATAGATTTTATTTTTAATTTCATTGTCATTTTCATGAGAGTTAAGAAGTGGTTTAACGAGTGTGTTATAGTTTGATGGTTTATTTTGGACTAATTAAAAGCTCAAATATTCCGTACTTATAATAAACACATCAATTAAATTCGCTAATGACCAAAAAAGGGGGATCACAATTTCATGTTATGTTTATTTATGTGGTCATGAGAGTGGATTTAGCTCTCTATTGTTTTTTCTTCTCATAGTTTTCATTCACTTTTGTAGTAGTTAGTTTTTACATTTTCTCTAGCTCAAAAAAAATTTCAAAATCTTTGATAATTTGATTGAATAGAATTCTAAATTCTAAACAATTCCCTATGGATCAGCCCATACTCGCCACGTACTAACATTGTACGTTGTGCGCTTGCGGTTATTTTTAATTAAAATTTGATCGGCTATTTTCTAAACCGATAGAAAATTGGCCGTCAAACAAGTTTTGGGAGCCGTTGTTGGGAATAGTGTTAATTTTAATTTCTATTCTTTAAATAATTTTTCATTAGATTTTTATTGTGTGTTGTTTTGTGTGTTCATTTGTATTTTAAAAAAATTGTGTGTTTGCGTGATTTATTCTTGCATTTATTTGTGTGAATCTCTTGTTTTCTATTTTCCTTTGCATTTGCACTCTTTAATATATATGTGTGTGTGTATATATATATATATATATATATTATTTATCCTGCCCTTTGGCAAGGACGTGATACCAATAAATTTGACTAATTATAGTTGTTTACTTATTTCAAAAAACAGGTATACTCGAAGCTATGAATGGAATACGGCCGGTCGGGACCCCGGCCCCGATCTGAGTACAATTAGTATGGAATGATTCAAAAAGCTCTAGGAAGTCATATTTCAAATTTCAAGTCAATCGAAGATTGTACGCTCAAGTTATAAGCAAAACAAGCACCCGTGTACTCCATCTAGGATCGATACTAGAAACTGTTCAAATTTGCAAGGATCGATCAATATCTAAAAAACTACAAAGCCAATCAACTTGAAAGTATCAAAAAGTCAATAAAATAGTGTAGCAAGACCACCCAAAAAATTACAAGTCAAAACAATAAAGTTGAAAAATCATTTGTATCCATCATTTTCACATCGATCTAATGGATACGAAAATGTTGCTTTTTGACACGAAATAGGGTATATCTCACTCATTTCGGATCCAAATGACTCCAAACTTTAAGGACATGCCTAGAATACTCTAAGACGTGTGCACAATTGATCTCATGCAAAAATTCAACAGAAAAATATTTTCCATATCGATCATTTTCGTATCGATTGTATGGATACTAAAAGTGCCCATCTCTTTGAGGATCGATAGCTAAACTCACTGGATCGATCTCAAACTTTCAAAAATTGCTCCTAAACCTCTAGGGACCCACTCCAACAAGTTTCATCATCATATGACAAGTGCACCTATCGATACAGAATTGATATGGATCGATACGAGGGCCTCGGCTACTCCATAATTACAATCTTGATCGATCGATAACTCCGCAACCACAACTCAAATGTAATGTGATTTTCACAGCAAGTTGCATAACACAAAAGGAACATCCATGATCAATTATGGCTCAGTTAGAGCCGTTTATGATCGATACGAACTTGCTATGGATCGATCAAGGATCGATTCCAAATGACTCCAGATCGATCATGTGGGCCCATCTAGATTTGAGAAAGAGTATTCTGAGATTCAAAGCAGATATTTCCAGCTCCATACCTATAAATAGCACCTCTATTAAAGCTAAAAGGGACTTTTATGCCACTGCTCTGCTGAAACTCCATTGTAATTCGAGTGTTTTCCATTGTATTGTTGTAACTCAGTTGAGAATCAGCAATAAACATCAAATTCTTCAAAGTGGATGTAGGCTACAACGCCGAACCACTATAAATTCTTGTCATTTTCTATTACTGCTTACATTTATTGGTGTGATTGTTATATTAGCCTTGTTTTCCATTTAACTTCTTCATTCTAATCTCTTCAATTACATCTGAAGAGTGTTATGCCTAATTTTGGTACAAACGGTTTGGTGCTTTCACTGAGAAAACTATGCTTTTCTCCGATTTCGTGGATCCCTTGTCATTGTTGGAGTGCTAAAATCTAAAGAGGATTCCAGTGGTTCCTTCTATTCCATTCAAATTGCTCCAGATCTAAGAAGAACTACGTTCAACATGGTGCACACTACCATACTTTCCAGTTCCAAAAAGCTACGCCTTTGAGCTCTTTAGAAAACTCCAACTCCTGATTTTCATATCCATATTTTTGTATTCAGAAAATATGATGATGTTCTTATCCATGTTTTCATATCCAGTAAATATGATGATTTTCGTATCCATATTTTTATATCCACAAAATATGATGATCTTTGTATCCATGCCTTTGTATCTAGAAAATATGATGATTTTCGTATCCATGCCTTCGTATCTAGAAAATATGATGATTTTCGTATCCATATTTTTATGTCCAGAAAAGAGGACTATTTTCATATCCAAACTTTCGTATCAATGCAGTCGTGCACCTTTTTTATCGATCCAGTTGCACAACTTCCGTATCGATCCTCAGATACCACTTTCGTGTCGATCCAGTTGTGCAACTTTTGTATCAATCCTCAGATACAACATTCGTATCGATCCAGTTGTGTAATTTTCATATCGATCCTCAGACACAACTTTCATATCGATCCAGTTGTGCACCTTTCGTATCGATCCTCAGACACAACTTTTGTATCGATCAAGTTGTGCACCTTTCGTATCGATCCTCAAGTGCGACTTTCGTATCGATCTAGTTATGCACATTTCGTATCGATCCTCAAGCGAAACTTTCGTATCGATCCAGTTGAGCACCTTTCGTATCGATCCTCGGACTCAACTTTCGTATCGATCCAGATGTCCACTTTTTAGATCGTTCAATTTCACCAACATTTGTATCGTTCCCCAAGGACCTGCTATATATCAAACATCCAACTTCCATTAATGAGAACGATATGAATTTTCAAAAAAAAATCAGGCAGTGCCCCTGCATAGTGAATTCAAAACTCGACTTAATGAAGGAACATTCCATCCACTCTCCTGATCGTTCCATGACTGAACGGGACATAGGGGATTAAAACAGAAGATGCTGAATTGCAATCAAGGAATGGGCAAGGAACTACTACTCAAACGATGCTCCCAGAGGCTGGAGAACCAAGCTAATACACCAAGAACTAGAGTTAGTTAATATATCATGCTTCCAAGGTGGATTGCAACTTCCCCCAATTGGCCAACTTTCAAATGACTCAATTAACAACTATGGTATGTAACCACAAGAGGGCTTCCTGATTGCCTCATATGGGTCTCCTATCTTGATGAAAGCTTATGACAATTACAAATCCATGAGCCCACTCTAACTAACCCACCATCCAATCAATGTTACCAACCACTCAAACGTTGGACAATCATGCATACATCATTCACTACTATTACAAGACCCCACAGCTAGAAAATGGACTTGATAATGACAATTGGAGTATCTTTCCTAGTTGAGAGCTATTCATTGAAACCATTCTACATGCAAAATTTCCAATTAAAATTCAACATTCCGACCATGTCAGTGTACAATGGAAATACAACTCCCAACACTACCTCATGAAGTGAGAATGGTGCATGGATTCCACCAAGAGTGATGTACTCCATCAAATGCAGATGTCTTCCCCCAGTCCTCAAAGAAGACTGTCAACCGTGGTTAGACATACCAGTTCTACTTCTCATATTGCTGAAGCAAATAAAGAAGTAGGCAGCCAACGAATTGATCAAAATCCACAGCCAGTTGCTATAAATACTCATAAATTAATTAATCACAAGGGCTTATTTCCATACTTCGATAAGAGAACTGGTTGATGGCCGCCAACAACTACACACACTTATCTAGGCCAATATTGAGATGATGAACCAGATGAGGGATCAACATGGCGAGAAAAGGAGGAAACCTTCTCCATACTCTAAATCAAAAAACTCCTCTTCTTTAGATGGCTACCGTGGATGCTAGTGCCATAAGCCCACTCTGGAAAGGAAAGCTTCGATACTATGTGCAAGCCCCATAAAACGATGGGCAAGGAACACCCGACCCCTATCAGTATAGAACTTTGAAAAATTGAACCACCTGCATTAGACTTCCAACTGAGGAGGGCTGGATCGAAGTGCAATAGCGAGCATACTACGCTGCTTCACTTATTAATGAGATTTAATCCAATCTTTTTGAATTATTTCTATTTCAATTTCATTTATGTTGTAAAATATGACCAACTTGAATTAAACTACTCACAAATGGTGCAGGTACCTAAGTACTCAAAGTTGGGTGCCAAACAACCTCCACAGACTATGATTAGGTCATTGAGGTATCATCTTGGCGAGAATGATTCAACCACTCATCGGCTACTATATGCCCTTGACTTGAGGGCAAGGCATCAAAGCAGAAGAGACCGACAAGGTCTAGATTCCATCACAAATTGGATGCTACCGACCATCCACTCATTAGCCTATGCAGTTTAATTGGTCATCTGAGAAAGACTTGGAGTGATATGTCCCAACTATGCACTCCCCATCTCGTACTTGAAGCTCGCCAACATACATATGATTCTTCAGATAAACTCAGTAAGATCGGAACCGCACCAGGGATGGATGTGACATGACCGTCCATGCATCAAATCATACATTAGACACTTGGGGTTATTTGAGAACACAAGTATAAAGTGGATATGATTTGACCATTCACTTTCCAGCTCGCGTCTATGATTCGACAAAACAATCATGCCTTGAACTGACTTCGTCAAGGCCAAAGCCCCAATTTACAACCATCATGGACTGACTACCAGCTCGCTAATCATTAGGAGCTATCATTTCCACTCTCTTCCCTGACCTAAGCAGAAGAGCGCGAAGTATCAAGGGGATGCAAATCGACTGTCCACTCTCCAATTCTTTCCCCGAACACTAGGAGGCAAATACATGACTCTAAGTGGACGTGGTTCGACCATTCACTCATTCGTCCAAACGCAAAGTTCTCTAGAGCATTATTCTTACTCCTTAAGCTTGGCAGAAGCAAAATCTAAATTAAAGACAATGTAGTATGACCGTCCATGTGTCAGCTTCAATCCCGGATGTGAGGGGTAGTTTGACAGTCCAAGCTTAAATTGGATATGATCCGACCGTCCAGGATCAAGGAGGATGGATCTATCCATCCATGACCTCGCCTCCTTCCAGGCTCGAGGAGGATGGATTTGTCCATCAACGACCTCGCCTCCTTCCAGGCTCGAGGAGGATGGATTTGTCCATCCACGACCTTGCCTCGTTCCAGGCTCGAGGAGAATGGATACGTTCATCCACAACCTCACCTTCGTCCAGGCTCGAGGAGGATGGATCCGTCCATCCACGACCTCGCCTCCTTCCAGACTCGAGAAGGATGGATCCGTCCACCCATGACCTCACCTCCTTCCAAGCTCGAGGAGGATGGATCTTGTCCACCCACGTCCTCGCCTCCTTCAAGGCTAGAGGTGGGTGGACCCATCCACCCATGACTTCGCCTTCTTTTTTCAAGCTTGAAGAAGGTGGATCCGTCCATCCACGACTTCACTTACTAGATCAAGGTGGATGTGATCCGACCATCCACGACCTTGACCAACTCCTTATTCCCTGAGCAGGATTAAGATCCTAATCCTTAAATAGATGTAATCAACCGTCTGTTAAACAACTCCAGATTCTCGGAGTGCGAATTGGAGTATAAACACTAAATGGTTGTGACTGACCACCCATCAACTAACTCTGGTCCCGAGAGCGTAGACTGAGTATAAACACCAAATTAGTGTGACTGACCACCCATCAACTAACTCTGGTACCGAAAGCATGGGCTGGAGTATAAACACTAAATGGGTGTGACTGACCACCCATCAACTAACTCGCGGACTAGAGTATAAACACCAAATGGGTGTGACTGACCACCCATCAACTAACTCCGGTCTTGACAGCGCTGACTGGAGTATAAACACCAAATAGGTGTGACTGACCACCCATCAACTAACTCTAGCCCCAAGAGTGTGGACTGGAGTATAAACACAAAATGGGTGTGACTGACCACCCATCAACCAACTCCAGCCTCAAAGTATGGATTGGAATATAAATACCAGAAGGGATGCGATTCGACAGTCCATCTATCAACTTTGATTCCTCAACAAGTTCTGTAGTATAAAAGTGGATCTGGTTCGACCATCCACTTTCCAACTTTTCCCCTGACTTGGGGGCACACTTATCATGCAAAATCGGATGCAATCCAACCATCCAGCACTAAGCGGGCACAACATGACCATCTTTGCATCTACTCTTATCCCCAATACGGGACCCATAACATAAATTTATAGGGATGCACTCCAACCTACAAGACAAAATTTCTTCCTTAATTCGACAGGAAGATGCGGATTCGCAAAACAGGCCTAGTTGGAAGTCCTGTTCTTAACGGATGTGACTACCCATCCAACCGCAAATGAACGTGACATGATCGTTCATCCGCTAACTCTCGCTTATGATCTGATAGGTTGTGCATGCAACATGGACGGGTGTGACCCAACCACCCGCCAATCAATTCCTTCCTACAATTCAGTGGGAGAAACATCAAATTAAAGTTATTGTAAAGTGACCAACCACACTTCGACTCTGCTAACCCAAGACTGGGGGCAAAGTACAAATCACTGAAAGAAGAGAAAAGTAACTCGCTACATCTCCGGCTTAGCATCCTTTACAACTTAAGGCAACGACTAAAAGGAGGCCTAAATGCCAACCAATCAGAACGACGTCCGAAGTTACAGGCAACAAATTATATCGTACCACCGGATTGACAAGCAATATCGATCTGGACCATTCATACCATACCTTCGATTGACATGCAATGTGATTCGAGCTTATTATATTGTGCTGTTGAATCGTTGCGGTCAATATCGATCCTCATCGATTACAACTCGATATAGCCCAAACGTCCATCGAATACCTTTAACCACCAGAGTATGGATAGAAGAATAAACCATGAATGACTGTGACCTGACCATTCATCCTTCGTCACCCTCCATTGATCAGTCGGGAAGAGCATGAGATCGGATGAGCATAACCTGACTACATTTGAGTTGACTTTATCCCTAGGTCTGACGAGAGAACGTAAATCGAAATGGATGTGGTTGATTGCCCAAGTCCAAATGAATGCAACTCGACCATTCATTCATTGACTCTTACCATGATCCGACTAAAAGAGCGATTCAAAACAAGTGCAACCTAAACTTTTGCACACCGATTCTTGCCCTAGATTTGACAAAGGAAGCTTCAATCCTGCATTGGATCTGACAGGACGATTAATTCTTCATTTTCTGTTAATCGACGGAATTTCTATCGAATTAGAAAACCGTCGAAAAATTAGAAAATTAAAATAACCGCAAGCGCACAGTGTACGAATGTAGCACGCGGCAAATACGGGTTGATCCGCAGGGAATTGATGATTTTAAAATTCTATTCAATCAAATTAAACCAATGTTGAAGAGTATGATTAGCTAGAAATGTAAGAAACTAACAAAAACTAGCAAAAGAAAAATAGATAAAGATATGAGAGTTAAATGAAAATTTAGAGATAAATCCACTCTCTAGATCATATAATTCAACGATTAATGAAATTATGATCTCTTTTTTTGGTCATAAGTGAGTTTAAATGATGTGTTTATCATAAGTATGTCTCATTTGTGCTATTAATTAGCTCAACATAAGCCATCAAACAATAACACAACCTTTAAACCACTTAATAAATTTCATGAAAATGACAACAAAGTTGAAAATGAAATCTATTTTAAGTATGGCCTATTAACTATTAATTAGAAATATAGACCACCAAATTTGAATTTCAAATCACTTTTTAGTGCCGTAATCATATTTTGATGAAGAGGCATTTGTGTTAGTGATTGTTTAAGCATAGCCTATTTGATGTCAACAATATATGCTATCAAATTCAAAACAAAAACGACAAATTAAACCAATTCAAGCATTGTCATTAAGCATAAAAAGAGAGCTATAATTATCAAACTGTTGAAGCTATATGATTAGAGGCTTCATTACCCCTAAGTTGAAGGGATTAAGCTCTCGTATTTGTTATCATATGAATAAATGTAGAAAGCAACATTAAACAAACAAGAGGAAAAGGAGAGCAAAAAGAAAGGAAAAACTAATCTACTTGCATGAAATAAGAGAGATCTACACTACTTGCATAAAAGGAAATGAACATGTAATTAAAAAGAAACAATAATTAACATTGCATAAAATGAAAAGAAAATTACATAAAATAAAAAAATGGCTAAGTAGCCATGAAAAGAGAAAGAGAGCTTTCTTTTACTTTGAGCCTAAACTAATCTTAAGAGAGACTAAGGGAGAGAGGAGGGCTACATGAAACACAAAGGTATTTATACAAGTTAGAAACTCTAATGCATATTTTTAGGGAGTGTCCAAAATTCCCTTGGAGGAAGTGTGGTCACAAAATAATCATTAGCATGTCATAATCCCCCACTTAAATGTACATGTAGCATGTGCAATAGCTCCTAATTGAAAATCAAGGTAAGTGGGTGGGGTCCTCCATGTTATTCACTTTGAATTATTTCCATCTTCATTCTTTTGTATCTTCTTTGTGCATGCATATTCCTTCATGAAACCACTTGTAATTGAGTTTAAATTCCTAAAAAATAACATAGAAATTTCCTATTAAATCAAATTTATATATGCACAAAAATGACTATTTTGCCCTTGAATGAAGATGAATATGTGACATTTTCAAATAATTTGAATTTTGGTTAAAATAAGTTAAAATACCCAATTTGATCGTTTATTCAATTTAAATAGTTAAATATGGTGGCAAAAATATGCACATTTACGTGCACATCAAATACCCCCACACTTATCTTTTTATCCGTCCTCGAATAAAGAAAAACTAAGATAAATACATTTTTGTAGGGAGCACGATTGCATTGAGCGTATGCAACAAGCCGTTAAACCTCTAAGTGTCCCCAGTAGGACGAGTGTTGTCTCGTGAGGGCTTTCAGCGGATACTACCCACAAAATCAAAATGCAGGATGAAAATATTTACAAAATGTAAGATTTATTTACAAAGAGATGAATGCAAATTTTTGAAAATATTTACAAATAAAGGATTTATTTTTAAATTGACACGAATAAGTTAAATATAAGTTTTGATTATTATCTTGAAAATTTATGTCATTTACTCGTCAAAATTTCCAACAAAAATCAAATTATCATAACAAATAGACTATAGTTTAACTTGTTGTTTCGGTTGATAACAAAGTGTAATTATAAAATGGATCCTTAGTTGATTATCAAAGTTTATCAAAGTGGTATTTTCATTTCTTTTCAATAACAAATCAAATCAAATAAGTAAAAATAGTGCTAGGATTTCAATTGCTTGCTCTCTCATTATTTGTGAGAAAAATTACACACCTAGCTCAGGTAAACTGAGGCCAGATACACCACCCATGCACTGCCTTTTGGGCTTATGTGAGGGGAGCACAGAGCATGGCGGGTGCATACACTTTCATACATACCCTATCGACCGTAGGCGGCTTTTATTAAGTCTGTTCTTTTTTTTACATGTGTTCCATACATCATAACCGTGAGGACTTTTAAATGAGTATGAAAGCACATAATCAAAGATTCCAAGTAATTCACCCATGCATAACTATGAGGACTTTTAAATAAGAGTGAATACTTTGGATTTTTTATCTATTTTTTATTTTATTTTTTAAGAGAGAGAGTTTTGCAAAATCGTCTTAGCACCATTTAACTTAGAAGACAAAAAAATGTTATATCTTTACTTTAAATCAACCACCTTTTTTAAAAAAAGTTTTTCAATTAGGATGTATTTCATAATTAACACGTATGAATCTTCCTATATACTAGCTAAACCATTGTTATTTGTAATCAAACTTCATTTTTATTGTTTTAAGATAAACAAACTTTTAAAATTTTCAATTTAATAAGTCAAAACCATATATTTATCATATAGTGTTTCTTTAAAAATAAATAAAAAATTCTTAAATAAAATTGTTTTTTTGTTGTTCTTTTAGGTTTTTTTTGCAAAGAAAAAATAAAAATAAATCATGAAAAACAAAAAACGAAGATGAGTCTCCCCCCACACTTGATTTTGACTGTGTCCCCACAGCCAACTCAAGTGAAAGGAACGTTTATTATTATTTACATAAAAATGAAATGTATTTACACAAGATCAGAAAGTATATCATCAAAAAGTAAATGAAACGGTCTTCCGAAGACCAATTCATTTGTCTCGTCAAGTATGTGAGACACAGCTCAAGCGTAGAAAACCAAACCATAAAAGATTTCGAAGATGAAAGTTGATTTGGAAAAACGAATGTTGTTTTATTGAAAATTGTATGAGTTGTTTTGTTTTCGATGAATTATGGGGTCGACAAAAGAATTAATTGAAGTTCAAGTTTATTTTCACTAATTTGAAATTCAAGCTTATCATTGAAAACATTTTCAGAGTTATTGATTTCAAAATCCAAATGGTGATTTTCATCTTCGCTGTTGGAATTTAACAACTCGTCATCCAAAAGTCCAAAAAATTCATGTTCGTTAAATTTATCTTCCTTTATTGGGTTATCAACAACTTCATTATGTATATAATTTTCAAAATCCAAAATTTTTGTACTCAAATTTTCAAAACCGGAAAAAGGAAGATCGAATTTTAAATTTGGTTCCACACCCTCAAAAGAATTGAAATCCAACATAATTACCGTATTTTCAACAACTTGATTAAGATCGTCATTATTATTTTAAAAAGTTGTTATTTGAAAATCATCGATTTGGGTAAAAGATGGATTATCGTTTGACTTGTCACTCATTGAAATTTGATTTTGTTTCTCATGAAAATTTTCTAATGTTATAATCAACAAATTCATGTGATCATCGTAAATTTCATTCATTTGCTCAACAAAGTCAAATTTGTAATTATTAACTTGAAAATTTTCGATTTGGACTTATTGAGAACAAGAATTGTCAATTTGGATAAACGGTAGATTATTATTTGATTCTTCGCAAGTTGAGATTTGATTATGATTTTCACGAATTTTTTGGTATTTTCCAAGTAATAAATCCCCGTTATCTTTTTCCATTTGGTCAACAAAATCAAATTCATGATTATTAATTTGAAAACTTTCATTTTGAATTTGTTGATAGACAAAGTTTTCAATGGTATCATTATTGAAACTATTCTCATTGCCAAAATTATTTGAAAACTGGTTCACATTTCGTCTTGATTTTGAAATTCATTTTGAAGCTCGAAATTGAATTGGCATGGGTTATACTCGAAATCATTTGAATTTTAAAGTGAATTCAAATTTTTATTATTTTGACTTGAACTTTGATTCGAGTTATTACACAAATATGAATTACACAAATCATTTACACTTTGATTTTGTTGCGTAGAAAGTTCAAGTAAAGATGAATGCTAATTTCAAGATTTGAGGGTTGCTCGTTATTTTGAAAATTTTGTGGTTCAAAATTTGAATCATTTAAACAATAGTTTTTGTTAAATATCTATACGAATTTGGAATGAAATTATATGGATTATATTGATTTTCAAAACTATATTCAAGTGAGTAAGGAAAAGGAAACTCGAACATTTTCAAGAACTTTTTGGCTTTTTTTTAATAAAGGAAAAATATTTACAAATGCAATTTATTTTTCAAAAGGGAAATTGATTTTTTTTTCAAATTTTTTCTTTTTTTTTGAAAAGGTTTTATACTTTTTTTTGGATTTTTGTTTTTCTAATTTTTTGGGGATGTTTTTGAAATTTCAAAGGAAAATGATTTAAAAATTTCAAAGAAAAAGAAGCGGAATATTTACAATTTTTTTTAGTTTTGGATTTTGAATTTTTTTTAAATATGCATGAACTAATACAACTAAATGAATGCAAGGGTTTTAATTACAAATGATTTATCCTATGTTAACCCAAAATTGTATAATCACAAATTGTCTTAGATAAACAAAATAGTTCTCAGCCATGTAACGGGCAGGAGTTATCGGTGCACCACGAATTACCATAGCAATGCAGCCGAAGGTATAAGTACCTTAAGAGGAACAACCGCTATAATATTTACGAATCACCATAATATTTATAAATGGTTATTACTCTGTCGTAGCCTAGATACCAAGAAATTAAATTGTTCAAAGAAGACAACTTGTCAACATACAATTAAGTGTTATCAATGTCTAACCGTTATTATTAATCAAAATTCTAGGATGAAATGCAAAACAGAAATTAAACGTGTATTAACAATGCAACTACGAATGGATTACTTTTTTGATTTTTGGTTTTTGAAATTTTTTTTTAATGCAGGCAAACAACAATGCAATTCAAATAAAACTAGATAGGGGCTAAATGCAGCAGAATTTTTTATAAGCAAACGAGTAGTTTTTTTGGCAAGTAGAGCGGTAGTTATTTTGGCAAGCTAAGTGAAGCAAGCAACTCCTCCAATCTGCTTTGGCAACCTGAAATAAAAAAATGTTTTCATATCTATGAAGAAAGTAAGGAAAATGAAAACAACGCAGAAATGAACATAAAACAAAACCAATGAAACTAAATAAATCGAAAAAAAACAAATTTAAAGCTAACTGGTTTTTTTTAAGAAGTAAAACAAATTAACAGAAAGAAAAAAATAGAACAAATTAAACAAAAAAAGTAAACTAAAATGAAGTAATTAAAAGAGAACTTTTTTTAGAGGAAGTGAAGAATACAAAAACAAGCTTGTTTTTTTTTTAATTAAAGCTAATTAAAACCCGGCCCACTAACCAAATGCATGCAATCAAAATTGAAGCCGACCCCGAATCAAAGGACACGACATTCAACAGTTATCAAATAGAAATCGAAACACGCACTGCTTCAACACTTATCAAGTAGAAATCAATAAATGTAAATGGTAGTCGCAACTGAAAATGATTCAAATAGGGTGGGGATGCGGCGGAGATTCGAAGAATTTGTGGTGGAATTGGGAGAAGTTGCGGTTGATTCAGGGCTGTTCTCGGTTTGGCTATGGGAGATTTCGAAGTGGTCATGAGTTGGGGTTTCTGCGATTGTGGAGGTGAGATTTTGGCGTTCGATGTTCGATGATCGCATTGGTGGTTTTGGTGGAGGTTCGCGGGTGTAGGTGATATGGGTTTGAGCAGAGGAGGGCGCGTGGGTTGTTTTCAGGTCGAGGCGATTTCCGGTTGCTTGTTTGGGTTCTGGGAAAATGTGTCACGTGTTGTTCGAAGTGTGGGTCTTTGTGACTGTTGACCGTTGTAGTTTGGGTTGAAGTGGTTGAAGTGGGGATTTGCTGTTGTTGGTGGAAGAGAAGTTGATTCAGAGGTGAATTCAAGTCAGAGGCGTAGTTGAAGGTGAAGTAACTGCCGTATGCAGGGGATTTCAGGCGCTTGACGAGCGCTAGGATGAAGGCGGAGTTCGTGGAAAGGTAAAGCAGGAGTTTTTTTTCTTCTGGTGGATGGTTTGTTTTGATGAATGGTGGTATAAAAGAATATGGTTGTGTTCGCTTGAAGCAGCAGTAGCAGGGAAGAAAGTGGAGTTTGGATGAATGAAATGAAAGTGTATGCACTGTTGAGTGGTGGTGAGAAGTTGCTGTTGTTGTGGTGGTGATGAGGTTAAGTGAAGTAGAAGTTTTTGTTTGGCAGAGGACAGTTGGACAGTTTGTTGTGAATGTAGGAAGTTAATGAGCAGGGTGGAGATATTTGGTGCTGTGGCTCTTGATGGTCAGGATGTAGCACAGAAGTGGTTGAAGTATTGAATTGTGATTGAAGGTGCTTGTACAAAATGTAACGGAGAGGAGAGTTTTGCACAAAGTTGTAATGTTAAGTGCACAGACACTGTTTGTATCTGCAGTTTTATGAAAACAGAGAGAGAGAGAGGCAGAGAGGAGCAATTGTAAATTCAAAGCTTTATATAAAAAATTAAATTGTAAAAATGATATTGTAAATGCAATTGAATATTATTTTTAAATTGTGGTTTTTTTTAAAGTAGAAATGCTAAAGTGAATGAAACTAGAAAACAAACAAAACAAACACAAGATGCAACAACAATTAAACAACACACAACATTTTTTTTTAATATGCAAACAAACACACAAAATAAACACACAAATAAAATCACATCAAAAATAATCTGAAGAATGGAAAATAAAAAAAAAACAAATCCTCGGCAACGGCGCCAAAAACTTATTAATCGACGAAATTTCTTTCGAATTAGAAAACCGTCGAAAAATTTCAAAATTAAAATAACCGCAAGTGCACGGTGTACGAATGTAGGACGCGGCGAATACGGGTCGATCCGCAGGGAATTGATGATTTTAAAATTCTATTCAATCAAATTAAACCAAAGTTGAAGAGTATGATTAGCTATAAATGTAAGAAACTAACAAAAACTAGCAAAAGAAAAATAGATAAAAATATGAGAGTTAAATGACAATTTAAAGATAAATCCACTCTCTAGATCATATAATTCAACGATTAATGAAATTATAATCTCTTTTTTTGGTCATAAGTGAGTTTAAATGATGTGTTTATCATAAGTATGGTCATTTGTGCTATTAATTAGCTCAACATAAGCCATCAAACTATAATACAACTTTTAAACCACTTAATAAATTTCATGAAAATGACAACAAAGTTGAAAATGAAATCTATTTTAAGTATGACCTATTAACTATTAATTAGAAATATAGACCATCAAATTTGAATTTCAAATCACTTTTTAATGTCATAATCATATTTTGATGAAGAGGCATTTGTGTTAGTGATTGTTTAAGCATAGCCTATTTGGTGTCAACAATATAGGCTATCAAATTCAAAACAAAAACGACAAATTAAACCACTTCAAGCATTGTCATTAAGCACAAAAAGAGAGCTATAATTATCAAAATGTTGAAGTTATATGATTAGAGGCTTCATTACCCCTAAATTGAAGGGATTAAGCTCTCATATTTGTTATCATATGAACAAATGTAGAAAGCAACATTAAACAAACAATAGGAAAAAGAGAGCAAAAAGAAAGGAAAAACTAATCTACTTGCATGAAATAAGAGAGATCTCCACTACTTGCATAAAAGGAAATGAACATGTAATTAAAAAGAAACAATAATTAACATTGCATAAAATGAAAAGAAAATTACATAAAATAAAAATGGCTAAGTAGCCATGAAAAGAGAAAGAGAGCTTTCTTTTATTTTGAGCCTAAACTAATCTAAAGAGAGACTAAGGGAGGGAGGAGGGCTACATGAAACACAAGGGTATTTATACAAGTTAGAAACCCTAATACATATTTTTAGGGAGTGTCCAAAATGTCCTTGGAGGAAATGTGGCCACAAAGTAATCATTAGCATGTCATAATCCCCTACTTAAATGTACATTAAGCTTCTATTGTCTTTTAGTATGTGCATTAGCTCCTAATTGAAAATCAAGGTAAGTGGGTGGGGTCCTCCATGTTCTTCACTTTGAATTGTTTCCATCTTCATTCTTTTGTATCTTCGTTGTGCATGCATATTCCTTCATGAAACCACTTGTAATTGAGTTTAAATTCCTAAAAAATAACATAGAAATTTCCCACTAAATTTTCTCAATTTTATATATGCACAAAAATGACCATTTTACCCTTGGATGAAGATGAATATGTGACAATTTCAAATAATTTGAATTTTGGTTAAAACAAGTTAAAATACCCAATATGATCATTGATTCAATTTAAATAGATTAAATATGGTGGTAAAAATATGCACATTTACGTGTATGGTGGTAAAAATATGCATATTTACATGCACATCAGTTTCTGCCCAGAGTATGGCGATATAAGCAGCGAAGTGAATGCGATTGACCTTCCAGAACTTAGCTCATGTTCGAATGTCGACGAAGCAATGAAGTATTCCGCCTAGAGGAAAGAACTAGAACATAACGTAGGATAGGCATGACTCAGCCTTCCATCGGTTAACTCGATCCCATGGTTCAACGGGATAGAATACGAAATTAAAGCAAACATGATCTACCTTACCACTTATTGAGATATTCCCCAAACTTAGAGGCACGTGTAAGAAATAAGATGAATGTGGTTTGATCGTTCATCAAACAACTCTGGCTCTTATAGTTTGGAGTACAGTATAAACACAGCAAAGGCTTGACTCGACCATTCGCACAATACGTCCATCAACCCAAGACTAGGGGCACGAGTGTGATCATCCAAGAGGTAGATATGACTACTCGATCTTATGACTCATACCTGGTATTTATAACAACTTGAGGTTACGGCCGAGAGCTGGATATGACTACTCGATCTTATGACTTGTGCCTGGTATTTATAAAAACTTGAGGTTATGGCCGAAAGGATGCTTGGAGATAGAATCATCAACCGATGCCCGAACTTATGGGCAACTGATCATAATTATGACCCTTACAACTGACAATGGATCGCGAGTACATTGAATGGAAAGTTCATCGCTTGGAAACACAAGTAGATTCAAAATCATAGTTGAAGCTAGTTATGCAGCACCACATGATACAAGGCTAAACTATACTAAGCCTTTTGATTTAACGTGCCTATAAGGTTGATCATCAACCATTGCAAATAAGCACATGAAGCGCCTACAACCCATCACGAGTATTGAAGATCAGATCATAACGCGACCCAATGACGATGAAAGAGTTAACTGTTTTACTCCAGGTGAACCTTGATGTGTTCACTTAGACTCCATCTCATATATGTGTGTGTGTGGCCTCTCGCCAGCCATTGAGAACCCTGCGTTAAATGTCGACCCGAGGCATGTCCGGTGAATAAAAATGATGCGACGTGGATCCGAAGAGATCTGATGTACTTAAAGAGTAGATAAATCTACACAAAACCAATGGGTTTATCCATGAAATCGTCTACCCAAAATGAGTATCCAATCCTTTACTTATGAGAGAAAAAATTAGAGAGTGGCGGACATACGTCGACCGCTCGGATTTGCACGAGGCATGACAAAGCACAGCTTTCCACTTCCAAGGATCAACCACCAGTGGACTCGACCATCGGACATGAATACTCACTTCCATAGACGCAAACTCCAAATAAATCAGATACTGAAGCATGTCCCAGACCAGGAATACAATAGTTTCGTTACTGACCTGGGCCTATGTTCTATGTTGCAATCCTCGGGTTCAAACTTAAGAACACTGGTGCTAATTACCAAAGGACGGTTAACAGATCATTCAAAAATCAGATCAGCCGATTGATGTAAGTATATGTGGTTAATATGCTCGTGAGATCACAACTATCAAACGACCACATCGATGACTTGGCAGAGATATTCAGTGCTCTCCAAAAAATGTAGGATAAAATTCAATCCTTTGAAATGCTCTTTTAGCATTACATCAGAAATATTCTTGGGTTTCATCCTCAATTCTCGTGGAATTGAGGCTAGTTTCTAGAAAATTCCAACAATTAGAGACGTCCATATACCAAGGGCAACCAAGCAGGTATATAACCTAAGTAGAAAGATTACCGTCCTAAGCTAATTCCACTCTAGGGTCATTTACAAGTGTATTCTCTTCTTCAACCTGACCAAGAGAGGGAAGAGAACTTTTGAACGGGCTAACAACTGTGTTGATGCAATTCCAGCTCTGATAGATCGCTTAGAGAGATCACCCATTTTACCCAACCCGTTGGATCATGAAGATTTATACATCAATTGGGCCGTGTCAATACACAACATAAGCATCGCAATGTTATATGAAGAGAAACGGATCCAAAGGCCAGCATATGTAAGCAAGCTATTGACAAGCTCACCCCATTAACATCTATACTGAACAGCCGTTACGATAGGTCCTATAGCAACCTTAGATGTGTGAAAGGTTACTCAAATGAATTATCGAGCTAAGCCAATTTGATATCATTTATTTCCCTCGGAGAGCTATCCATGGTCAAATATTAGCATACTTCATATCTGAATTCACTGTATTAGACAATTATCCAAAGAGCAGTGGAGAATCATCCAACAGATGGAGAATGTACATAGATGGAACTTCCAATAATCGGTTTTCTAGTGTCAAAGTTGCGTTAATGACTCCTGAGGAACGATCGATCTGCTACGCCCTGAAACTCCACTTCCCTACAACGAATAATGAAGCTAAGTATGAAGACTTGATCGCCATGCTCAAACTTGCAAGAGAACTAGGGGTGACAACTTTACATATCTTATGTGATTTCTGGTTAGTGGTATGCTAAGTCAAGGAAGATTATCCGACTAGGGGCAACATCTTGCTCCTTATCTTAGCTAGGTCCAAGAGCTACTAGCCGACTTCGAGTATTACACCAATACACACATCCTTAGAGAACAAAATGAAAAGTCCGAGTCACCGGCCAAGCTAGCCAGTTCTGGGGATGTGCAACAAATAGACTTTATCCCAGTTGAAATACTTATTATTCCAAGCATTGACAAATGAAGATCGACTAGATCTTAGAGACGGAGCCAGAAAAGGAGTCATGGATGGCTCCTATCAAAGACTATCTACAATGGAGAATTCTTCCTGAACGGTGGAATGAAAACGACAGATCCTCCTCAAAACTTCACGCTGCATCATCCAAGAAGGAGTCATGTATAGAAAAGACTTTATCTATTCCTTTGCTTCGGTGTATCACCCATGACGATATCAAATGAGTCTTGAGTGATGCATATAAAGAACAATGCGGCGCACGCCGGGGGCAAACCCTAACAAAGAAAATACTCTGCTATGGATATTACTGGCCAACTGTCAGTCGAGATGCAGCTGATCAAGCTAGGCAATGCGACGAGTACAAGATGTTTACAAAAATTCCAAGAGTCCCGCCGATGGAAATTACTCAAATGACTAATCCATAGCCGTTTGCTACTTGGGGGAATTGACATCATCGTCTTCTTGTCGATCCTAAAGGTGCTGCAAAATACGCCATCGTAGAAATTGATTACTTCACCAAATAGGCAGATGCAGAACTTTTGACCATGACCAAGACGAAGGAAATAATTAACTTCATTGTCTGAAACGTCATATGTCATTATGACCTTCCACAAACCATTATAACTGGTAATGAAGCCTAATTCGACAATGCTGGATTCGAAAATTTCTACCATCGGCTTCATAGTGAAAAGAGATTTGCGATATTTGCTCGCCCTCAAGCAAATGGATAAGTTGAAGCTATGAACAAAATCATAGTCTATTCTGAGGAGAGGTTTGAAAAAGTCTAGAGGTAAATGAGTGGATGAGCTCCTAATAGATTATGGGCTTGCAAAACCACCCGCGAATCTGCGACTTGCCATACTCCATTCACTCTTACTTATGGCTTCGAAGCCATCATCCATGTAGAACTTGAAGTCCCCTCTCATCGAGTGGCTGATTGCAACCTCTATTTCACAAAAATATAAACAAGAAATTGCAATCGAATTGCAATTAAAGTAGAAGGAATTAGTAACGACTTATGAGCATATAAAACACATTCAAGAGCCAATGGAAAGAACATGTACCTGAACGTGCATGTGTATATTCAAAAAATTCGGCTTCTTGAAATCGACGGAAATTGAATTTTTCATTTGGAGTTATTAAAGAAAAGACTGGATCGGATAACTGAAGCTTACTAGTCATGTAGAACCAGACACAGATGGCCATTGATGGAATACAATCCTGAATTTATACTACTAGAAATCGACAGGAGTCATAACTACTGGGAACTACGACTACCGGCGCAAGGATAATGACTATTCAACGAACTGAATGGGTTCTTTCCCACTGGAGATTGCATATTTTCAAAGCATGTCGTATTCAAACAAGACGTACTTTGGGGGCCAATATTACCCTCCCTTTTGGTAAGGCCGCAATACCAATAAATTTTACTAATGATAGTTGTTTGCTTGTTTCAGAAAACAAGTATACTCGAAGCTATGAATGGAATACGGCCGGCGGGACCCCGGCCCTGATCCGAGTGCAATTAGTATGGAATGATTTACGGAGCTCCAAGAAGTCATATATCAAATTTCAAGTCAATCGGAGTTCGTACGCTCAAGTTATAAGCAAAACAAGCACTCGTGTACTTCATCTATGATCGATACTAGAAACTGTTCAAATTAGCAAGGATCGATCAATATCACAAAATCAACAAAGCCAATCAACTTGAAACTTTCAGAAAGTCAATAAAATAGTGTAGCAAGGCCACCCACAAAATTATAAGTCAAAACAATAAAGTCGAAAAATCCTTCGTATCCATCATTTTCGTATCGATCTGATGGATATGAAAATGTTGCTTTTTGACACGAAACAGGGTATATCTCACTCATTTCGGATCCAAACGACTCGAAACTTTGAGGACGTGCTTAGAATACTCTAAGAAGCTTGCACAATCGATCTCAAGTCAAAAGTCAACAGAAAAATATTTTCCATACGGATCATTTTGTATCGATCGTATGGATACGAAAAACACCCATCTTGTTGAGGATCGATAGCTAAACTCATTGGTTCGATCTCAAACTTTCACACAATGCTCCTAAGCCTCTAGGGACCCACTCCAACTAGTTTCATCATCATATGACAGTGCTCCTATCGATTCGGAGTTGATATGGATCGATACGAGGGCCTCATCTACTCCATAATTGCAATTTTATCGATCAATAACTCCGCAACCACAACTCCAAATGTAATAAGATTTTCGCAGCAAGTTTCCCAACACAAAAGGAACATTCATGATCGATCACAGCTCAATTAGAGCAGTTTATGATCGATACAAACTCACCATGGATCGTCAAGGTTCGATCCCAAATGACTCCAGATCGATCATGTGGGTCCATTTGGACTTGAGAAAGAGTATTATGATATTCTAGGCAGATATTTCCAGCTCCACACCTATAAATAGCACATCCATTGCAACTAAAATGGACTTTTATGCTGTCGCTCTATCGAAACTCTAATGTAATTCGAGTGTTAGCCATTGTACTGTTGAACTCAGTCGAGAATCGGCAATAAACATCAAATCCTTCAAAGTGGACGTAGGCTACAACGCCGATCCACTATAAATTCTTGTCTTTTTCTATTACTGCTTACATTTCTTGGTGTGATTGTTAAATCAGCCGTGTTTCCATTTAATTTCTTCATTCTAATCTCATCAATTACATCCAAAGAGTGTTGTGCTCAATTTTGATACAAACACATATACATATATAAAACACATCACGATTTCATTTCAAAAATTAAAAAAAAAAATTCAATTCTTTTACATATATTTACAAGTGTCCATCCCAACTCCTGACAGTTCTTTTACATATATTTACAGAGAGAGTGAGAGGCTCGTATTCAAACAAGACGTACTTTCTCTCTGAAATCCATCTCCTGACAGTTCCACCTCCATCACAACTAACTGCCACTTTCTTCCACAGTCATAACAACTTTCTCCATCCCCTACCCACTGCTTGCTTGCCTCTGGCCATTCCACTATCTTCACCCACCACACCACACATTACCCACCATTTCTTCAACATACCACACTACTGCTAATCAACTACACTTCCCTACCACCATCACAATGCACACTTACAGTTTCATTTTCCTCCTCCAACCTCTGCCTTGCATCAGCTTCCATCAACCATCATTACCATTTAAACCACCATTCATCACTGCCTCTACCTTATCCACTTCATCAACACCCAGCACTTCATCATCTCTGTTACAAATCAACTGCGTCCACAGTTCACCCAGCATACAACCAGATACTCCATCACATACAAAATCCACTTCTTCATTTTATCACAAAAATCACTGACATACCTCACTACCAGTCCATTGTCATACCAAACAACCAACCCACTTTCATCTCATCAACAACCATCTGCCGTCATCTCCACAAATTCACCATCAGCAACTTCAATTTACTGCCTGAACTCCCACATCAACCACTGCAGAAATAACCACTGTCAATACTTCCAACCGCGTCCTACTCATCACATCACTTCCACAATCGACCATAATACATCACCGCACCAAAATCGCCAATCCAAGTGCACAACCTCCTCTGGCCATACTTCTCGCTGCAACCCAAAAAATCATCACCTGCTTCATCTTCCAAACCACTTCGCAAATCGCTTTCAACTCAACTCGCGACTTCAACTCGTTCGTCTCTTTCAAACCAAAAATCAAGCTCCTTCAACTCGTTCTTCACTACAAATCGCCACCTCGCAAACGGAAGCTTCAATCGCACGATTTAATTTGCGAACCTTATTGTGGAATTTGGGTATGGTGGTGCTTCGCTGAGGATCGGAAATAAAAAAATAATTCTGGCATTTCATTGGGTTTGAACGAAAAAGGGAAAAAAGGGGGTGTCATTCTCGTTTGTTGATTTTAGGGAGAACACGTTTGTTTTTGGTAGGGATAGTGGGCCGAGATTGTTGGGCTAGGTTAATTCATTTTTTATTTTAAACCTTTTTGTTTTCTTTTGTTTAAATATCTTCTTGTTAATAAAAAAACCATTAAAAAAGAAAGAAAAGATACAGGTTTTTTGTTTCATTTATTGTTTTCACTGATTTTTCTTTCATTTTTTTTTTGTTTGGTTTCTTTTGATTTCATTTGTTTTGATTTTGCTTTATTTTAGTTACTCCTTTATATTAAAAAAAAAACTTTATATATTTTGCGTTTAATTTCTTTTCAGGTTGCAGGTGGCAAAAGTGATTGCTAAAAAAAATTGCTTGCTTATTTATATAAAAAATTTGCTAATAATTCTGCACGTTTTGATATCGTGCTTTCATCTCCAGTTTTATTTTAATTGCATTATTGGTTGCTTGCATTTGCATATATATATATATATATATATATATATATATATATATATATATATATATATATATATATATATCTCAAAAAAAATTAAAAAAAAAATTCATTTGTAGTTGCATTGTTAATACATGTTTTAATTTCGGTTTTCCATTTCATCTTAGAATTTTGCTAATAATAACGGTTAGACATCAAATTTAAGGATGTCACGAGCTCAACCAGGGTTTAATTGTATATTGACAAGTAGTCTTCTTTCGACAATTTAATTTTTTTGTGTCTAGGCTATGGTCGAGCAATAACCATTTATAAATATTACGGTGATTCGTAAATAGTATAGTGGTTGTTTCTCTGAAGATACATAAACTTTCAACCGTATTGCTACGGTGATTCGTGATGCACCGATAAATCCTGTATGTTACTTGGCTGAGAACATTCTTGTTGAATTAAGACAAAGTGTCATTATACAATTTTGGGTTAGGAACTACCTAGACAGAAAATTTATAATTAAATCGTTGCATTCATTTAGTTGCATTAGTTCATGCATATTTAAAAATAATTCGAAAACCAAAACTAAAATAAATTGTAAATATTCCTTCACTTAGTTTGTAAATCCATTCTTTTCAAAATTTTCAATTAAAAACAAAAATCCAAAAAAAATTAAGTTAGTTTTTCTTTTAGAAAAACAAAAATCCAGAAAAAGAATTTTTTCAAAAACAAAAAAAAAATTAAAAAACCAAAAAACAAAATAAAAATCAAATTTCCTTTTTTAAATAAATTCTCTTTGGTAAATATTTCTTCTTTTCCTTTATAAAGGAAAAACATTCTTGAAAAATGTCTAAATTTCTCTATTTACAAGAATTTTACAATAGTTGTGAAAATCAATATAATCCATATAATTTCATATCAAATTCTTATGGATATTTTAATAACAATTATTGTACAAACAATTCGGATTTTTAACAATAAAATTTGCAAAATGATGACCAACCCTCAAATCTTGAAAAAAAACATTGAAACGATTTCGTCTTTACTTGAACTCTTTATACAACAAAATCAAAAGATAAATGATTTGTGTAATTCATATTTGTGCAATGATTCAAGTCAAAATTTTCAAAATAATCAAGATTTGAATTCACTTCAAAATTCAAATGATTTTGAGTATAACCCATGCCTATTCAATTTCGAACTTAAAAATGAGTTTCAAAGTCAAAATGAAAATGGAAACAACTTTTCAAATAATTTTGGCAACGGAAATAATCTCGACTACGGTGCGATTAATAATTTTTGTTCGCAATAATTTCAAAACAAAAATTCTCAAGCTAATAATTATAAATTGGATTTTGTTGAGAAAATGAACAAAATTTACAAAGATCACATGGATTTATTGTTTGAAACATATATGAAACAACGTGGCAACATAATCAAATCCCAACATTTGACGAGTAAAATAATAATCCACATTTCACCAAAATTGACGATTTTCAAATAACAAATTTTGAAATTGATTATGACAATCTTAATGAAGTGGTTGAAAATTTGGTAATTGAGTTAGATGTCAATTTTTTGAGAGTGTGAAACCAAATTTAAAATTCGATCTTCCTTTTCCCGATTTAGAAGATTTGAATAAATCAACTTTGGATTTTAAAACTAATATATGAAATGAAGTTTTTGATAATCCAACAAAGAAAGATGAATTTAATGAACACCACTTCTTTGGACCTTTCGAAGGTGAGTTGTCGAATTCTTAAGGGGAAGATTTAAATCACCATTTTGATTATGAAATTAATAATTTTGAAGAAGTATTCAATGACAAGCTTAACTTTCAATTTGGTTTTTTGACTTTCAATTTGGTGAAAATAAACTTGAACTTCAACCAATTGTTTTATCAACCCCAAAAATCATCGAAAATAAAGCAACTCACTCGATTTTCAATAAAACGATATTCATTTTTCCTAATCAACATTCAACTCTGAAATCTTTTATGGTTTTGTTTTTTCGTGACTAAGATGTGTCTCTCATACTTGACGAGACAAATGAATTGGTCTTTGGAAGACCGTTCATTTACTCTTTAACGATATACTTTCTAATATCATGTAAATAATAATCTTTTCATTTTCATGTAAATATAGGTCTTGTTTTTATTTTATTTTCTCATTTCACTTGGGTTGACTGTGGGGATACAGTCAAAATCAAGTGTGAGGGGAGTCTCATCTTCATTTTCGATTTTTCATGGTTTTTTTTGCATTTTCTTTCCAATACTTAAAAAAACTAAAAAAATCCCAAAAAAACTAAAAATAGCATATTGATTTACTTTTAAAGAAACAATATAGGATAAGTATAGGATTTTGGTTAATAAATTGAATTTTTGAAAATTTATTTGTCTCAATAAAAATAAAAATAAAGTTTGTTTACAAGTAACGATGGTTTAAATAGAATATAAGAAGGTTCATTAGGTATTAATTGTGAAGTACATCCTAATTGAAAAATCTTTGTTTGAAAAAACTAGTGGATTTAAAGAAAATGGTAAACGGTTTTTATCTTCTAAGTTTAATGGTGCTAAGATGATTTTGCAAAACTCTCTCTTCAAAAAATAAAAAAATAAAAAAACAAAAGAAAAATATTTGTATATATGTATATATTTTTTATTAACACCTAGAGTCATGTGTTCACACGTAAGTGTGTACACTCGCCATGCTCTGTACCCTTCTGACGTAAGTCCGAAAGGTAGTACATGATCGGTATATCAGGCCTCAATTTATCTGAGTTAGGTGTATGTATATAAAAATTGTTTTATTAATAATTCCTATAGGCAATAAGTGCATACGCTTGTGTGTTTACTCGCCACGCTCTATATTACCCTCACGTAAACCAGCAAGGCAGAGCATGTGTAATATATCTGGCCTCAGTTTTCTGAGTTAGGCATATGTAAATATTGTTGATATCGATAAAATTTTCATAAAAATAGAGAGAGTAAGCAATTGAAATCCAAACACTAATTTTATTTATTTTGTTTGACTTGTTATTCAAAAGAAATGAAAATACCACTTTGATAAACTTTGATTATTAACTAAGGATCCATTTCATGATTCCACTATGTTATCAACCGAAACAACTAGCCAGACTATAGTCGATCTATTATGATAACTTAGTTTTTATTGGACATTTTGACGAGTAAATGACTTAAATTTTCAAGATAATGACCAAAACTTATATTTAAATTATTAATGTCAATTTAAAAGTAAATTATTCATTTGTAAATATTTTCAAAAACTTGCATTCATATCATTGCAAATAAATCATGCATTTAGAAAATTTCATTTTGCATTTGGATTTTGTGGGTAGTATTCGCTGAAAACCCTCACGAGAAATCACTCATCCTACTAGGGACACCAAGAGGTTTAACAGCTTGTTGCATACGCTCAATGCAATTGTGCTCCCTACGAAAACAGAATTATCTTAGTTTTAGTTTATTCAAGGACGAATAAAAAGATAAGTGTGCAGGTCTTTGATGTGAACGTAAATGTGCATATTTTTACTTCCATATTTAATCTAATTTAATTAAATAAGTGAGCATATGGGTGTCTTAAAATGTTTAAACCAAAATTCAAATTATTTTCAATCATCATTTATTCATCTTCATATAGGTGCAAAATGGTTATTTTTGTGCATATATTAATTTGAAAATTGTTACTTGGACATTTTTATGTTATTTTATGGGTATTTGGATTCAAATGGAAGAGATTTACATGGAGAATATTCCTACACAAGACGAAACAAGGGAATGAAGATGAAAATAATTCAAACTCATGTATCATAGAGGACCCCACCTTCCCATTTACTATGATGTATAATTAGGAGCCAATGCACATGCTAATGAAGATCAAAGCTACATGCACATTTAAGTGAGGGATTAATTCATTCTAATGATAACTTGATGGTCACACTTCCTTAAGGGAAATTTAGGTAGTTCCCAAAAATATAGTTAGGATTTTCGAACATGTATAAATACCCCATATGTTCATGTAATTAATCTCTTAACCTCCTTTGAGCCTTCATTTTAGTTAGTTTAGTTTGAGGCTTAAAAATAAAATATAAGCACTCTTTCTATTTCATGGCTACTTAGCCATTTTCTTCTTCTTTTGTAATTCTCTTCTTAATGCAATTTTAATTCTTGCTCTTTTTTTATTTACATGTTTTTTCCTTTCATTCAGTTGTATAGATCTTTTTATTTGTACAAGTAGAATAGCTTTTATTTCATTTTAATTAGCTCTCCTTTTACTTAGTTTGCATTTTCGTCTTGTTTTTATTTCATGTTGAATGCTACATTTGTTGAAGTGATAACAAATATGAGAGGCTAAACCCCTTCTATTTAGAGGCAATGAAGCTCTCTTATCATATAGATTCAATATTTTGATAACCTATGTTCTCTTTTTGTGTTTAATGGAAGTTGCATGTTGATGTAAGTTTATTAATGAATTTGATAGTCTATGATGTTAATCACATATAGGCTATTCTTACTCAAATAAACACAATTTACATCATCATCTAATTAATTGATTTTTGTAATGGAAGTGGATTTAGAATCAAAATTTGATGGTTTATATTTCTAATCAATAGTTAATAGACCATGCTTAAAATATATTTTATTTTTAATTTCATTGTCATTTTCATGAGAGTTAAGAAGTGGTTTAATGAGTGTGTTATAGTTTGAAGGTTTATATTAGGCTAATTAATAGCACAAATATTGCATACTTATGATAACACATCAATTAAATTCACTATGACTAAAAAGAGATATCATATTTCATGTTGTGTTGATTTATGTGATCATGAGAGTGGATTATCTCTAAATTATCTTTTCTTCTCATAGTTTTCATTCACTTTGTAGTTGTTAGTTTTTACATTTTCTCTAGCTCAAAACAATTTTCAAACTCTTTGGTTAATTTGATTGAACAGAATTTTACAATTCCCTATAGATCGACCCGTACTCGCCACACACTAACGTTGTACATCGTGCGCTTGTGGTTATTTTTAATTAAAATTTGATCAGCTATTTTCTAAACCAATAGGAAATTAGCCGACAAACATTGTGGATGGTATTACAGTATTCTCTAAAAGTGAAGGTGAACATTAAAATTATTTAAAGGTGGTACTAGCGACTTTGAGAAGGCATCAACTAAAAGCCAAATTCTCAAAGGGTCGTTTTTGATGGAAGGAAGTAAGGTTTCCTGGTCACATTATCTATAAGAAGGGATTGTTTATTAGTCCTACAAAGGTTACAGCTATTCTGGAATGGAAGATTCGAAAAAATGCTACGAAAGATAAGAATTTTCCCGATTTGGTGGGTTGCTATAGGAAGTTCATCAAGGACTTTGCAAAGATAGCCGTACCATTGACTAGCCTAACTAAGGAAAACTTAGTCTTTACATGGGTGAGGAATGCATGGAAGCTTTTGAGAAGCTGAAGGAGCTATTAATCAGTGCATCTATAGTAATGATCCGAGATGGGTCGAAAACTTTTCACTGTTTATACTGATGCATGTGGCATGGGATTAGGAGCTGCTCTTATGCAAGAAGGTAGTGTGATAGCCCATTCAAGCAGGTAATTGAAGAACCATGAGAAGAGGTGTCTAACTCATGATTTAGAATCAACAGCTATCGTGTTCATCCTGAAAATGTGGAGACGTTATCTCTTGGGATAAAAATTTTAGTTATTTACGGATCATAAGTCTCTTAAATATCTATTTTTCCACAAACATTTAAACCTTAGAAAGAAGAGTGGATGGAGTTCATAACATCGTATGATGATGAGTTTCAGTATACCACCAGAAAAGGAAATATTATTGCTGATGCCCTCAGCCGAAGGCATGCTACTCTAGGTGTTATCTACAAGTGGAGGCAATTAAAGTTTCTCTCAAATTCAATTTACAAGCACCATCAGAATTTACTCTAGGGTATCTGGTAGTAATGGAGGTAAGGCCAACATCAACGAACTGCATCAGTCAAGAGCAGAAGAAGGATACGGCGATAATTGATATTTTAGCTAAGATAAGTAGGGGAGAGTATTTCCCTATCGCGGTAGGTATTCGGTCGATGGAAGAGGATGGCTAAGGAGGGACGGACGCCTATGTTTTCCTATGGTGGAGGATATTCCTGAGAAATTACTAACTGAGTGCCATCAATCAAGGATGACTATTTATCCTAATGGAGATAAGATGTATAAAGACATGAAGCATATTTTCTATTTGTTGGGAATGAAGAGGCAAGCAGCAGAATATGCAGCAAAGTATTTGACATGTCAATGAATCAAACCGCAGCAAGGGAAACTTGGAGGTATGTTATTACCATTGGATACCATTGGAGGTTCCAACTTGGAAGTGGAAACCACTATCAATGGATTTCATAGATGAGTTGCCTAGAAATCGTAAAGGAAATGAAGTTATTTGGGTTATAGTTGATAGGATCACTAAAAGTTCCCACTTTATTCTAGTAAGAAGTAATAGGACCGTGCATCCCTAATTCATATTTACATCAAGGAGATGGTCAGATTACATAGAATTCTGGTCATTGTTGTTAGTAATAGGGAACTTTTATTCACTAGCGAGTTTTGGAGGAGTTTGCATTCAGCTTTAGGGATGAGGCTGAATTTTAACACTGCTTACTCCTTTCGGACCGATGGATAGACAGAAAGGGTGAATAGAATCTTCAAGGATTTATTGAGGTCTTGCATCATGGATTTTTTAGGATATTGGGAGCAACATATACCTTTCACAAAATTCAAATATAATAACAATTATCAAGAAGCGATAGTTATGGCACCCTTTGAAGCTTTATATGAGAGGCCATGATAGTCACGTAGTTATTGGTGGGAGAATACCAACAAAATTCTACTTGAACTAGATTTGATACATGAGACCATAGAGAAGGTTGAAGTAATTAGACGGTGAATGACGACCACTTAGGGCCAATAGAAATTCTACGCCAATAGGCAAAGGAAGGAGCTGGAATTCTCAGTCGGGGATACAATGTTTGTTAAAGTTTCCCATCTTATGAAGGTTATGAAATTTAAGTTGGCACCAAGATTCTTTGGGACTTTCCCGATTTTGTATAAAGTGGAGAGACTTGCGTATCTGGTAGTGCTTCTAACTAAGTTGGTTGGAATCCATAATGTTTTTCATTTATCACATCTATGGAAGTGTATACATAGCATAGCTACAATAGTGGAGCCTGACCAGTAAGCAGATATAGAGACAAATGAGATAGCAACCCATGTTAAATATAAAGCTCACTTGTGTGGGAGGAGAAATGCCTTTCGCATGGGAGGTTGTTTCACTTTCGCGCCTCTTGCACCAAGTCAACCGAAAGGTCTGGCTAGCCTGGAATAGTGGTTGTGGCGGGCCTTCCATCTATTCCCTAGGTTTACTGTTCAGGAACTGCATGTCGGTAGTGATTGACCAGGTTTTCCCTAGTTTCATAAAAAAATAAAAATAAAGCTCACTTAAGAACACAGGTACGAAAGAAGACCCATGAAAGTATTGTAGAAGCTTTGCAAGAATTGAAAAGAAGGCTTTCGCCATGGTTCAAAATCGATATTTGAAGGCATTGGAGTAGTTGTAGAAGAGGTTGGATTGATGTCGCAAGCACCTGATGCTCCTGCAAGTATTAAATTAAATAAGGTCTTTCGAAGGAGTCAAAAATGGGGAAAAGGTAACCTTTCGACTCAGTTAATCCTTTCCAAACATATGGGTCCGCATGCATAAAGAGGGTTTTGAATGTGTTAAGAATGCCTTTTGAATGTATCAAATAACAAGCTTCCGCATATATGTTAGATCCTTCGAACGGTTGGAGAAGATTTTGCTAAAATAACCCTTTTGAAAGCAAAAACTAGCCTTTTGAATTGGTTGAATCCTTCCACAAGTATTAGGGAGGTTTCGCACGTAACCAATATTGCCTCCGCAAACATCAAAGGATGAGGTTTCACACTAACCAAGGAGATGCTTTGAAAAGCTACCTTCCGCAACTATCATTTGACCACTAAGAAGCCTCCTCCATCGTAAATGACCTTTCGCACTAGTCCTTTCGTCACTATTGAGTCCTTCTGAAACCATCCAAATACCCTGCCCCACTCATTCAAGTGGCAACATATCATGATAGTACCAGATCTTAACAACAATGAAGAGGTCTCGAAGGAGATGAAGATGTTAAAGGTGATTCTGCCCCACTCATTCAAGCGGTAGCATATCATGATAGTACCAGATCTTAACAACAATGAAGCGGTCTCAAACGAGATAAAGAATTTAAAAATGCTTCCACTTACATTCAAACAGCAAAGATGTACCATGACTCATTCGCCACTAAGGAATGTGTATCTTTCGATGATGTCGAAAGGCTCTAGAAGTACCCAAAAGCAATATTGGTAAACAGCGGATCAATATTTTCCACTAGCATGCTTTCGAAGAAGACGGGAGAACGAAGGCGAAAGGATGGGTTCGAAAGGTGCAAAAAGAGACTTTTCGACGGCTTCGAATGGATAGAGGTGGAAGGGTCCAACCCGCATTAATAAATATGACCCTAGGGGTCCAAGTTCGGAACCAAATTTTCAAATTCTTGAATTTTTATTGTCAGTTCTTAGTCAAATCAAGTTCTTATAACCCTAGATCAAATTGGAGGGAAATTCCATTACTTGTAATGCAATCTTGAGAAATAAAAATGGAGAGGATGCATGGATCTGATATTGATTTAGAATATGAGGATGATCATTTCGGCCATTAGCATGTCTAATGGCCAATTGCACATGATATACGCTTATCTTCCTAACGCTTATTTGGCATATGGAATGTTATAAAGTTTGTTTGGAGATCTTGATTTCAAAGCAAATTATCATCACATATAAAGTCCATATCATACTAAAGTGATGTGATGATGATAAGTCAATATTATCAAGTCAATTGGACTTACATCATTTATCTAAGATGAGATTCCACAGCATATGGAGTCCACTTTTTATTTGATATATATGCTGTGTTCTGAATCCCTTCAAAGATATAATAACCTTCTTGATTCATTCGAAAGGGGTTTTGAAGGGATTCTCCATGTAATAATTAAATTCAATCCTTTGAGGGACTCCTTCAAAAGGTGCTTCAATACTTCAGGACATCTCATAACTTTCGAAGGAACCTTTTTATGACTACAAAGTTAATACCTTCGAAAGGGTTCCCTTTGAAGGCATAAAAACCCTTTCGTCTCACTCGAAAGGGGTATCGAATGGATTGTTCATTTCTAAAACTTTGTTTAAAGGTGTTAACAAGATTTCTTATTAACATTTTTGGCACTAGAAGAAGGGCTTGAACCTCTTACCTTGATATTTCTTTATAGACTAATTATAGAACTTTTGACTTGTTGTAGGAAAAAAAAATCGAAAACACTTAGTCGAATGGATGAGGAGGCAATATACACAATAGTTTTGGAAGAAAATATTACTCCAACCTTAAACTTGGAAGGACTTGTGCCAGGACAACCATCAACTCCAGGACAACCATCAAATCCAATACAACTAGATGATAATGCAGCTAAGATAAGGCATTTAGAGCAACAACTACTAGAAATGCTAGAGCTTCTGAAAGTAGCCCTATCTCAAAAATCTTCTAAAACTGTTAAACCAATAACAGGAGATGAAGTAGTCTCCCCAAGGAGGAACTTGAGAGCTTATACGTTTGAAGTTAAGAGCAAGATCAACTTAACTTCATCAAAGAATAAGGAACATCATGCAACCAAAGTTGATCATCAAGATAGAATGCGGGTTAAATCTTTGGAGCAATCTGAAAGCTCCACTTTCAAGGAATACAATCCAAATCAGAAAAGCTATCATAATGTTGAAGCTAATCTAAAGGATGTGGCGAAGAAGGCTATTAAAGACATGCTAAACACTAAATGGAAAAGAACTCTAGACGAGCGAGTGAATGAGAATGAATGAGTAGCTCTGTTTACTGATGAAATCATGTCGATAGTAATTACATCTCATATCAAGATTCCAACTATGAAATATCATGGAACTACCGACCCGGATAACTACCTGATGGCTTTTAATAGAAAAATGGATCTATATAATGCTTTTGGGGCAATGAGGTGCAGGTTATTCCCAGTAATACTTCAAGGGGCTGTCACAAAATGGTACCGCCAATATCGAGAGAAGACTATTTACTCATGTAAATAATTTTCCTACGAATTATTTGCTCAATTCTACACATGCAAAGAACCCACAGTTGAATATACTATTTTAGCAAACATCAAACAAAGGCAGGGAGAATCGCTCGGTGACTATCTCAGAAGGTTCAATATAGAAGCGCTGAAGGCCAAAGACATGAACGATAGGGATAAGCTAATTGTAGTGCATTCAGGGTTGATAGAAAATACACCATTTTGGAAAGAGCTCTTCGTTCATGGGTGTAAAGAGTTACAAGACTTCCAATTCCAAGCCGATAAATCCATTCAAATGGACGAATTGTACTATGCCAAGAAGAAAGATAATCCTAAGAAGGAGAGTGGAAGATTCAGATTTGACCGAGGACAGAAAAGTCCGATTGAGAAGGCTCCAACACTATTTCAGTTGCTTTGGACAAGCCATTGCCTTATATCTATGCCACAACTAAAGTAAACTTTAACCTCACAACTTTATTCGAGGCCAGAAACTACCCCGAGCAAAGAAAGGGAATGATTATTGTGCTTATCATAAAGAGAATGGCCATAAGACTGATGAATGTCGGGTGTTAGCAGGAATTATTCAGAAGCAAATCTATAAAGGGCGCCTGCAAGAATTTGTCCAAGACAAACAGAAAGCACTCCGGACTAGCGATGGACCACAAAAGTTCCCTAATAATGATGTGAATATCTTAGAAGATAAAGATCCATTAAACTTGAGTTCACCCTTGAATTGGATTGATGTGACTCATGGGGGACCGCATTCAGCGGGAACTAGTAAAGAAGCCCGAAATAGATATATCAAGGAAGCTAAGAAAGGAATATTTTCCGTCCGGGAAGAGTCCCCGTTTAAAAATCTGCAGCTTAATATGCAAATGTCGAATCTTTTCATCGCCCCACAAGAGCTCAAAATGGAATTCATCATCCCCATAATGACTCCCTTATGCTCACTACTCAAATTGGGCTTTCCGTAGTGTCCAAGGTCTTGGTAGACACTATTAGTGCTGTCAACGTCATCTTCAAGAATGCCTTTGATAAAATGGGCATTCCTGAAGGTAAGCTAGAGCCTAGTCTTGAACCTATTTTTGGGTTCATTAACAAAGGGTCAGCTCCGTTAGGGCAAGTATAGCTGCTAGTATAGATGGGAATATCACCATGCTGTAGAATTTTTGAAATCCTTTTTGTGATCATCAATCAACCATCATATTACAATGCATTTTTTGGCCGCCCTACGATGGATGAAGTGGATGCTTTTGTCTCATCGACACATTTGATGGTGAAATTCTTGACCAAAAGAGGTTGGAGTACTATTCAGCGAGAATAATTTAGCTCCCGTGAAATGTATTTTTCCACTCTTGATCAATATAAAAGGAAGTACTCTGCTTATTATGACTCCTCTACTATTTTTCAGCCTTTAGATGATGGATTTTTACATCCAACATTTGAAGCAAAAATAAGATCTAATAAAATAAATAAACATGTGTTTGGAAGGTACATCTCACCTGGGAGCAAGAGGAAGAGGACTGATGCTAACTCTACAGAAGAAAGCGAAATCGTTACAGAATTAGATTGCTAAGGAGAAATGGAGAGGATAAATCCTACAGAGGACCTTAAGGAGATATGTATAGATCCAACTGATCCAGCCAAGATGGTTAGAGCGGGAAAGGAATTAAAGAACAACTTGAAAGAAGACTTAATTCAAAAGCTAACAAAGACGTATTTGCATGGACTCATTCAGATATGATCGGAATTGACCCATTAGTTATGTATCATGCACTAAATATTGATCCAAATGTTACCGCTGTTCGACAAAAGAAGAGGCAATTTGATAAGGTTCAATCTGATGCCTTGAAAGATGGGGTTAAAAGGCTACTCAAAAATAGATTCATTCGAGAAGTTTTTTATCCAAAATGGCTAGCAAACCCAGTGTTGGTAAAAAAGGAAAATGGCAAATGGAGAACATGTGTCGATTACACTAATCTAAACAAAGCATGCCTGAAAAATTGTTATCCGTTGCCCTGAATAGACTGGTTAATTGATGTAACTAGTGGTCATAAGCTATTGTCTCTCATGGATTCTTATTCAGGGTATAATCAAATACCCATTTTTAAACTAGATGAAGAGCATTCAAGCTTTATTACCGATTAGTGAACTTTCTGTTATAATGCAATGCCTTTTGGGATGAAAAATGTAGGAGCTAATTATCAAAGATTGGTCAATAGAATGTCCAAGGATCAAATAGGACGAAATATGGAAGTGTATATGGATGATATGCTAGCAAGATCTCATGAAGCTAAAAATCTCCTTAAGGATCTTGAAGAAATGTTTGAAGTATTACGAAAGTATCAAATGAGACTAAATCCTAAGAAATGTTCTTTAGGAGTTCATTCCGGGAAGTTCTTAGGTACATTGCTAGCGCACAAGGTATCGAAACCAATCTCAACCAGATCCAAGCTATCAAAGGCATGACAGAGCCCAAAACCAATAAAGATGTAATGAGTTTGAATGGTAAAATTGCAGCCCAAAGCAGATTCATCTCCAAGGCAACCGATAAATGCATCCCCTTTTTCAAAGTGATTAAGAAAAGAAAGAACTTTGAGTAGGGAAAATATTGTAAGAAAGCCTTCCAAGAATTAAAAAATCATTTAGAAAGGCCACTAATATTATCCAGCCCCGAGGATGGAGAAAGCCTATACTTGTATATGGCGGTTTCAGAACATGTGGTTAGTTCGGTGTTGATTAGATAAGAAATTGAAGCTTAACTTCCCGTTTATTATGTAAGCAGATGGTTGAAGGATGCTAAGGTTCAATATCCATTCATCAAAAAGCTAGCTTACTGTTTAATACCGACTGCACGGAGACTCAAAGCATACTTTCAGGCACTTCCAATCAGAGTATTGACTAACTTTCCACTGAAACAAGTTTTCAATAAACCTGAGACTTCAGAGAGGCTAGTAAGATGGGGAATTGAACTTAACCAATATGACATTGAATTTCAGCCACGAACAGCGATTAAAGGGCAGATGTTAGCAGACTTTATCAAGGAATGTACAAACTTCGTTGAGGAACAAATGGAGAAAGAGAGAGACCAAAAGCCAATATGGCAACTATTTATGGATGGGGATCAAATGGCCAGGAAGCCGGAGTATGGTATGTCATAGTCACACCCTATGGGCATCGCCTGCACTATGAAATGAAGCTAGGGTTCTTTGCAATAAATAATGTAGATGAATATGAATCGATAGTGGCAGGACTAACTCAGGCCTTGCAACTTAAAATCCCACGAATTCAAATCTTAGCGACTCTCAACTAATTGTGAATCAGATAAAGTGGATATACCAGACTAAAGATGCTAGACTAGCCTTATATGTTACGAAGGTGCTAAATATGCTTGCCTAATTTGAAGATTTTTCTATACAACAAGTCCCAAGGGAAGATAATCCTCAAGAAGATTTATTAGCAAAGTTGGCTAGCTCAAGAGGAGCTCCAGAAACCGATATCGTACCAGTAAGGTATCAAGCAAATCCCTGTATTAAAGAGGAAATGACCAAACTAGGGAAGGAACTATTGGTATTAACTAGATCCAAATCCATGACGCAAGAAAGAAAAGAAAGAGAAACTAATGAAGAAATTCCCTATGAGGAGTCCAATCGTCAAATGGCGGATAATTGTTATGATAATACTTGGATGATACCTATTGTAGAATATCTTACTAATGGGATATTAGCATCTGACAAAATGGAAGCTAGGAGAATCAATTGACAGGCTCCACCTTCACAATGACGGATGGAATTCTGTATAAGAAAGGTTATGCACTTCCTTATTTAAGATGTCTGAGTCCGAAAGATGGGAAGAAATTATTAGGGGAAGTGCATGAAGGATTTAGCGGAGACAATTCCAATGGGATAACGTTGGATAAGAAGATAACGAGACGAGGTTTCTATTGGCCAGGTCAAGCTATAAGTATGTAAAGAAATGTGAAAGGTGCTAGAAATACTCAAAGATTCCCTGTTTATCACCAAGCCAACTAACCCCGATCTCCATCCCATGACCCTTTGATGTATGGGGAATCGATTTGGTCGGACCATTGCCGATTTCAAAAGGAGGAGAAAAATATATTGTAGTGGCCATTGTTTAATTTACTAAGTGGGTAGAAGCAGAGCCCCTCCCCAAAATCACTTCTGGGAAAGTGCTTAGATTCGTTATTAAAAACATTATTACTAGGTTTGGTATCCCTTGCAAGATTATGCCTTACAACGAAACACAATTTAAAAGTAAAGAATTTTCTCGATTTTCCCATAAGAACGGGATTATCAAAAGCTTTTCTTCCATGGCACATCCAAAGTCTAATGGAGCCATTGAGGCGGAAAATAAGACTATTAAGAATATCCTAAAAAAAGATTAAATAAAGCCAAAAGGAATTAGGTTGAAGAATTACCACTTGTACTTTGGGCCTATCGTACATCCACTAAAACTACAATGGGTCATACTTCTTACTCTCTAAAAAAAGGGTGTGAAGAAATTTTACCATTTGAAATTGAGGTACCCTCACATTGAAGAATGCATATGCATTCGATCCAAACCAAGAAATGAAGAAAGAGTCATTGGATTTAATACATGAGCTAAGAGATGAAGTAACTATTTGGACTGTAGAATATCAAAGAAGAATCTCAAAATACTACAACTCGAAAGTAAATACAAGATCATTTCAAGAGGGAGATTTAGTGATCCGAAGAGTGATGGTAAACACAAGAAATCCTATGGATGGACCGCTAGGAAAAAACTAGGAAGGTCCCCCAAATGTGTGCAAAATAATTCCACTTGGAGCTTACAAGTTATGTCGACCAGTTGGTAATATGATTCCTAGAATATGGAATGTGAAACATTTGAGACCATATTTTTCCATAATGAACGAATAAAGCACCTCTTTCCAAAGAAAATACTACATGGTTGGGAGAGGAATTCTCCTTAAACTTGGAAAGTTCCTTAAACGGTCATAAGCCTTTGTCCGTGCCGAGATGGCAAGGTCAAAGCAACGCTTAGAGGGAGGACAAAATAATCCTTTATCCACACCACGCTATGGTTAGGGTAAAGTATCTATAACCCTTGATAATGCCATGCTATGGCCAAATCAAGGCACCCCCTAAGGGGGGGGGGGGGACGGAGTGAGCCCTTGAACATGCCATGCTATGGCTAGGTCAAGGCATCGATCGACCTTTAGTCTCGCCTATAAGGCTTGGCTGGAGCACCTCCTGGATGATGGAAGAAGTAAGTGTAACATCCCCCACTTGAAGGCCTAAAACTAACGGCAAAGGATGTTGCAGTCATCCATAGTTATTAATCCTTGATCAAATACGGTAATGTTAGTTATAATGATATAACAGAAACACATGGATATGGAAAAAGTTTAAATTTCAAAACAACATTCACATTCCATTCCAAAAACTCTTTCAACACTCTTTACTTAATCCCCCTATGTAACCATGTTCTAAAATATATATTTATTACAACATACTCTAAGAGCGACATAAGAAGATCCTCCCTTTGTAATCAAAGTATATAACAGGCAATTAACAACTTTGCCTTAACAAACATAGCATAGAAGAATCAAACTGAACAAGAACTCAAGATAATTATTATGCCTCATGCATATCTTCGGAAGCTTATTCGTCTAATGAGGTACCTGAAAACCACAACCCTCAGACTACGCAAAATCAATTGAGCACCCGAGAGTTTAAGGGGAAAACATAAACTTCGAGTCAAACATAAAGCCTGGTATGAATAATAATCTACCATCTGAAATCATTTAGATATCTAGTGAGACAATGCCGCTTAGCGAAACGGGTTTCCCCTCACTAATATCCAAAAAACCTTTTTATGAAAACATATATTGTGCTCCTGCAAACCACAATGGTTAAAACATCTCAAAATAATATGATATGATGATACGAAAAATAAGCGAATCAATTCTAAATTATCCATCCTCATTCGTTTTGACTATCTGTCACAATTATAATTTTTTAAGATTACCATTAACCTAATAGTTTTCATGGGCTGACTAATAACTAGTTAAATTATTAAGAACTCCCTGGCCAATTACATAGTTTTCATGGGATCACTACGAACCTACTGGTAACTCCAATATGTTTTCTTTTATCCTAGTTTTTATGGGCTGCCTACGACCCTATTGACTATCTGTCAATATCATACTTTCTTATCCTAGTTTTCATGGGCTGACTAGGAACTTATTGGCACCTGTCAATATCAAATCATAGTTTTCATGGGGTTACTATGAACCTATCTTACTGACATCTTCATTATTACATAGTTTTCGTGGGCTTACTATGAACCTATTGGCCTTTTCCAATATCTTTTCGTATAAGCAGTTTTCATGGGATTATTGTGAACCTATTGGCCTCTGCCAATATCTTAAATTTATATTCACTACTAGGTTAACCTAGTTGGTTATACAGCTCTTCCCCAAGGTATCATTATGGGTTTATTTCAATGTGAATACATACATACATACATATACATACATATATATATATATATATATATATATATATATATATATGAAGAAGAAAACATAATAACTTAGTTAATCCCTTTAACCTATTAAGCCTCCTTCAAAAAATCCATTTCAAAATACTATTTATTTATATGCCATGATTTTTCTTTAAAATGAGACTGGGTTATTTGTTTTGAAAAACAATGCCTTTCGAAACCTTCGAAACCTTGCTTTCTACCTCACTGGATGACCTCCTTCGAAAGCATAAAAATCTCCTTTCAAAACACGAAGCTCCTGCCTTTCGAACAATTAAAAACCTTTCTTTCAAAACCTTTCATATGTATTAAAGTATTAACATTTAACTTTAGAAGCATAGCTTCGAAACCAATGAAAGTACCCCTTTCGAACCCTTCGGAAATATCCCTTCCGAAACCATTGAAATCCCCATTTCGAAACCATAGGGTTTATACTTAAAATATCATTTGAGTCAAAGCGAATCCAAACGAAAGTATCTCTTTTGAAACTATTCATTATTATATGAAAGCATTGGGGAAAACTTGACGGCGGCGGTAACATCCCTTTCGAAAGCTTCAAAACATTTAAGCCAAAGACTAAAGGATAGCTTCGAAACCCCCTTTCGAAGCCATTGCGTTCGAAACCCATGAACCATTTCGAAAGCATTTAGAAAGTAGCTTAATCTGTCTTCGAAACAAACACTACCGTTCAAAAGCATTGATAACTTCAATACACTCGAAAGGCAAAAGAACGGCAGTAGGGCTTCAACTAGGTCAGAATTCCTTCTTTCGAAAGCATTTATTTACAACTAAAGAAACTCATTTGAAAGCCCTTATTTTACAACAAAAAATAACAACCCCTTCGAAAGCTATTAGAAAACTCCTTTCGAAAACATATGTTCGACATAAAAGCTTTAGTAAAACAAAGGCATGTGCTTAACTATTTAAAACAAACTAAGGTATCAACCCCATCGGAGGCATGCTTTCAACGCCATGCCATTTGCCTTTCCTCCAATCCACTATGTACCATCTAGGTGATATCTTGTGTATTGGTTTTGGCTTAGTGGGGTTTCGACTTGATCGAAAGCAAAAGGTAAGAGTCGAAGGTACCTCTAATAGAGGTGAAATCTATTTTTCTAAGTAAAGGCTGGTTAAAGCCACTTAAAACAAGTTATATCTAAATAACCTGCCTACGTGTAAATACGTGATTGGTTGCCTCAACTCTTTACATGCTTTACAAAAATTATCGTCTTTTAATTTTTGGATAAGTATCAAAAGTAATATTTTTACAAATAATCCCTTCCACTGAAAAATACAGTTAAATCATTTAGATTCTCCTCTTTAATAATTTAATCCTTACAATAAGTCACTTAATAAAAATCCCCAAGAATTACAGAAATTCACTTTGATCATGTTATCTAACATATCAAAATTTCAAACCCAAATTCTCAATATAATTTCTGAAATAAATTCCTAAATCTAATTAACCATATTTTCATTCGAAAATTTATAATAATCTTTCCATAGCTTGGAAAATTATCAAAATTAAAACCCAACTCCAAAATCATGTTTTCATAACATATAATTTTTCCATGTCATTCAAACATATATTTCTATCTATTTTGCTCCAAAACCATATAAATTTTAATTTAAACAAACTTATTTAAATTAAAAAAACTTTAATTCAAGCATATCATCATCCAATCGTCATATATATGAATTTAATCATAAATCCAAAACATATATTCACAAAATAGAGATGGAATTGTTAATCACCTTGATTAAGATTAGGAGATCGGATTGAGATTGATTCCCTTTCTTTAAATTCTTAGCTTTTTATTTGAGTCTCTCTTCCTTTTCCTCTCTAATAATGGTCGGCTTCCCCTCTTATTTTGCATTTTCGTGAAAAGGAAAGTGAACATGAATGGCCTAAGTGCTCAATCTATATACATAAAGGTAAAAGTTATGTATGGAAAATACCCATTATACCGTTGTATAGATTAATTATCCTATAAACCTTCTTAAGCCCATTTAATTAATTAAGCATGGCCACTAAATATTTATTCAAATCCCAATTCCGTTATCACTTAAAATTTACATTATTCTATTTAATTTATCTAATTAAATCTTCTGAGTGATGTTATTAAAAATTAGGCGTGTTATAGTAATCCCTTGATCCCACTATGTTACGGCCTAGTCAAGGTACCGAACAAGCCTTCAGTTCCACCTATAAGGCATGGTTGGAGCTCCTCTTAGAGGAAGGTTGGGTAAGCTCTTGGGTCCTGCTTGTGGATAAGCTAACCAATCGCACCGGACAACAATGTACAAAGACGTCCGAGCCGAGAAGTGGCATACCAAACAGTAACAACATACAAAGCCTAAGAGGCGACACATGTCAAAAGAGTCGAGAACTAAAAGAGACAACTCAAAGCAAAACATTCATTGAAGCCCAAAAAGTGATGCAGAACAAAAGGTTTAGATAAGAATTTACTGTTGTTGACTAATTTCTAAAGGATGATTTCTGAGCTTCACTAGTTAATGCCCGAATCTGGGTTTCATGTTCTTTACTCTTAATTTCTAGCTTCACTTATTAATACTTGAATCTGGTTTCAGGTATTTTACTATTAATTTTTGGACTTCACTACTTAATGCCTGAATCTGGGTTCTAGGACTGTTGTTATTGAGACTTCTATTATGGACTTCTAATCTTCTATTAAATTTTGGATCTATCTTGCTAATACCCGAATCAGGTTCACTGGTCTTCTACTATTAACTTTTGGACAGAACTTATGAACACCCGAATCGGGGTTTCAGGACTATTATTATTTCCAGACAAGGATTTCTAAACTCTTATTATTTATCCCCAAATGAAGATTACTGTTTTATATGACTTATTTCCAAAGGATAATTTCTGGACCTTTATTACCAAACAATAGTTATTACCAGAAGATGACTTCTGAACTTCTATTATTAATTCCAGATCTAAACTAGATGCCTGGTCTTCCATTAATATAACAAGAGTTTAACTTTTGGACTTCTTTTATTATAATCAAAGTTGGATGTTGGGATTTCTATTATTATTGACAAACAAGAATTTTTGATCTTCAATCATTCCCAACTGTGGATTTCTCATCACTTAATAACTCCAGATGATGGCTTATTAATTTCCATTGTTTCTAGATTTAGAATTCTGGATTTCTATTATTAGAAATTCTAATATTATCTCCAATAATATTATGAACAAAATATTGAACATATTCTTACATGAATTTCGAACTAACAATAAGGAATGTTGCCTACTTCGTACTTTGCAGGAAAATAAGGTCGTTGAGGATGAAATAGTGCAAAAGAAAACCATTAGATTTTTGTCCTAAAGAACAAAAGCTTCTTTCATACAGGGGAGGGGGCAAAATGTTAACAATAAAGCTCGCTTAAGAATGAAAGTATGTAAGAAGACCCTTGAAAATATTGTAGAAGCTTCGCAATAATTGAAAAGAAAGTTTTCGCCAAGGTTAAAAAGCAACGTTTGGAAGGCACTAGAGTAGCTTTCAAAGAGGTTGGATTGATGCCGCAAGCACCTGATGCTCTTGCAAATATTAAATTAAATAAGGGCTTTCGAAGGAGTTGACAGGGGGCAAAGCTACCCTTTCAACAAAGTTAAGCCTTTCGAAACCATTAGGTCCGCATGCATAAAGGTTTTTTTGAATATGTTAAGAATACTTTTAGAAGGTATCAAATAACAAGCTTCTATACATATATCAGATCCTTTAGACGGTTGGAGAAGATTCTGCTAAAACAACCCTTTTGAAAGCAAAAACTAACCTTTCAAATAGTTGAATCCTTCCACAAGTAATAGGGAGGTTTCACACATTACCAATATTGCCTCTGCAAACATCAAAGAATGAGTTTTTGCACTAAACAAGGAGATGCTTTCGAAAGCTACATTTCGCAACTATCATTTGACCACCAAGAAGTCGCCTCCATCATAAATGACCTTTCGCACTGGACCTTTCTTCACCATTAAACCCTTCTGAAACCATCCAAATAAACTGCCCCACTCATTTAAGCGGCAACCTATCGTAATAGTACCAGAACCTAACAACAATGAAGGGGTCTCGAAGGAGATGAAGAAGTTAAAAGTGCTTCCTCTTACATTCTAACAGCACGAAGATGTACCATGACTCATTCGCCACTAAGGAAAGTGTACCTTTCGATGACGTCGAAAGGCTCTAGAAGTACGTGAAAGCGATATTGGTAAACAACGGATCAATATTTTTGAACAACATGCTTTCGACAAAGACGGGAGAACAAAGGCGAAAGAATGGGTTTGAAAGATGCGAAACGAGACATCTCGATAGCTTCGAAAAGATGGAGGCGGAAGGGTCCAAATCACATTTATAAATACGACCCTAGGGGTCCAGGTTCGGGACCAATTTTTCAAATTCTCGAATTTTTCTTGTCACTTCTTAGCTAAATCAAATTCTCTAACCCTAGATCAAACTGAGGGAAAATACCATTACTTGTAGTTCAATCTTAAGAAATAAAAATAGAGAGGATGCATGGATCCGATATTAATTTTGAATATGAGGATGATCATTTCAGCCATTAGCTTGTCTAATGACCAATTTTGCATATGATATACATTTATCTTCCAAACCCTTTTTTGGCATATGCAATGTTATGGAGTTCACTTGGATGTCTCGATTTTGAAGCAAATTATCATTATGTCTATAGTCCATGGGATACTAAAGTGATATAATGATGATAAGTCAATATTATCAAGTCAATTGGACTTGCATCATTTATCCAAGATGAGATTGCATAGCATATTGAGTCCACTTTTTATTTTGTATATATGTTGTGTTGCGGATCCCTTCGAAGGTATAATGATCTTCTTTACTCATTTGAAATGATTTTCTAAGGGATTCACCGTGTAATCATTAAAATCAATCCTTTGAGTGGACTCCTTTGAAAGATGCTTGAATACTTCACGACATATCATAACTTTTGAAGGAACCCTTTTTATGACTACAAAATTTATACCTTCGAAAGGGTTCCCTTCGAAGGCATATAAAAACCCATTCGTCTCACTCGAAAGGGGTTTCGAAGGGATTTTTCACTTCTATAACTTTGTTTGGAGGTGTTAACAAGATTTCTTATTAACAACCCATGCCATTGCACGCATAGTAGAGCATAGAGTTAGGAAGCTTCATGATAAAGAAATTAGGCTGGTCCAAGTATAAATGGGAGATAAGCCGATATAGCGCACTTGGAAAATACAAGAGAACATGAAGAATTCTCACCCAGAGCTTTTCTCTAGTAAACTTTCTTCTTCTAGATTTAGTATTGTATAACTTTTGGTTGCATCGTGGTTGTTAGATTTGATGATAAGGGATGGTTTCTACACTTTTTCCTATTATTTTTGCGCTCATGTCGAGTTTTTTACATATTTAGGTTGTTCGCATATATGCCTATATATCACGATCCTACATTCACGCTTGGGTTGACATCACCTATAGATATGCTGCGTACAAAATCACATTGCACTTTGGTTGAGTAGATGATTGTGTAGATAACTTAGTTGTACAATATAGTTATAAAGTGCGTGTTACGCTATCTGTCCCTTAGGAATTTTAGAGATGAAATTCTTTTAAGGAGAGAGAATGTAACATCACATAAAATTTGCAAGAAAAGAAGTTAAGAAATATTAATTAATAATAATGCTAAAAATGGAAATTTTGTATAAGTCGGAATTTGGTATGAAACTTGTACCATTGTATTTATGGTGATTTTCTGAACAACTTTCATATATAGAGCTTCGTGATCGGAGTTCTAATGAAGAAGTAATCGATGTTTGAAAATTTTGAATCAAAAATAATTTGAAACAAATTAAGGTAATAAATATTATTAAAACCAACATTAAAACAATTGGTAAATATAATAGCTTAGCGTTAAAGTAATAGTTCCTTCCGATTTGAAAATAGGTGATAAATATTTAAAAACATTAATGTTATACATAGTAGGATCACAACCAATGACCGCCGACATGGTTCGCTATGCCGCTAGCGTTCGACTGATCATCGAATGTTGGCTATGTTTTTCATTGGCTTGAACGGCCCAACTTCAAATATTTTTAAATATTCTCCATTTGTCGGTTTTAGTACATCTAAAATACTATAAATAAGAGGCTAGCCCCCTCATTCTTTTCGTACAAATATCAAGAGATAAACGACACTCTTCCATTCCCTTTCTTAGAAATTATACATACATACATACATACATACATACATACATACATATATACATATTTGTGGTGTGTCATATTCCCTAATCTATAATTTCTAAATCTAATATGCGTAAACAAATTTATTATGTAATAAAAAGGAGACAACTTGGAGAAAGGGAAAGGCTATAACATAAAGCTAATCCAAGCTGGTTCATTGGGAATTCTCTATGAGTGGGAATCTCGATTTTTCATTGACAGTACTGTATAGTTTTATACTTGGATTTATATTATGCCTTAGGAGATTTTGTATGCAAAAATTATCAACATAAACCCTAAAATCTCCCTATAATATATGAATTTATGAATTGGTTGGAATCTTCCTTATTTTATTTTAATGTAATAGATTTTAATTCATCAATATTTATAGTATAAATAATTTGTAATCCTTTTTGTTACAATTTCCCGTTTGTGATAGTAATGGAAAAGAATTTCAAACAATAAAGTAGAAAAAGTGTGCAAATTGGGAAAATGAGATTCTTTTTCTCTTGTCTATAGTTTGCACCGCCTATTTCAATAATTTAAAATAAATATGTTTGCTTTTTCATTTCAATACTATTCATTTAAAATGCTTGAATTGAATACAAAAGATTTAGAATATAATTGGCTTCTCGGAAATGGGAGGAATAGTTCTACTATATTAACGTAAAGTAAATCATATGCTTTGGATTCCTTTTTTATGTACACAAGATTATTCTATTCCTTTTTTTATGTATACAAGATTATTATATGTATCCAATTAATTGATAATGTTGGCTATTGTGTAATTTCTATAATGAATCAACTTGTATAATTAATGCATTTGTTAATAATAAATAATGTAACACTCTAAATTAGAAATAGAAAAATTACCTAAATACGCATAAAGCAACTAAGCATAAATATAATAACAACGTATTCCTTTAAACCTTGAAATTTGCAATTATAAATCGTAACCTACATAACCAACCATTAATAATTAATCTAACAAAAGAGTTAGGACAATGATGGAGTTTATTTCGTAAATAGTGGCGAAATAAGGAGTTCCTCTTATATGGCATTTAATGCATAAAAACAGGTGTGGTATATTATGTATATATATTTTACCTATACGTTGGAATAGTATTGTAGTGTTGGAGAATGGAAATATGGCTAAGTCGAGGTCAGTTACAAGCACATAGAAGTTTGCCCAGCTGATCTAGCTACCATCAGTGTGACATTGGAATCGTTATGATACATCGCCTTTAATAAGTATGCATGGTGGACGAGAGGTTAGTCCCAATTCTATAGGGTAAGGTCTGCCTAACTAATCTGACTACCAACACATGCAAATAACCAGACTAATATGAGATGTCACGGTTCGTTATAGGTCATAGAATGGATATCCCATGATGGGATTTCTTTGGGGTTGGAGGTATTAAATAGTTATGTTAAGGCTTGCCTCTCTCTATTTAAGAAGAATTAAATGGTCAGTAGGTGCATATTATATGCTTAGAATTATCGCTTAAGCATTAGAGGAAATCTCTTAGGAGCGGTCCGCATTAAGGTTGAGGTATTAAATAGCCATGTTAGGGTCCGCCTCTTCCCTATCTAAGAAGTATTAGGTGGCCTAGAAGAGATTTCGTATGATGTCAGTTAAGAAGTACCAGGAGGGGTTCGCCTAGGGTTAGGTATTAAATAGTTGGGAGGCCTGCTCATTTCCCAATTTAAGGGTATTGAGAAGCCCAAGTACTTCTTTCCTTAACATCATCTGGATATGATTGGATGAAAGATGGATTGTTGAACTCGATATATTTTATAGTTGTATGTACCCGCTTTTATAGTCATGAAGTAAGATTTGTAGGGAACTAGCCCATAATCGAAGAAATACATAGAGAAATGCCCATAGTAAGAGATATACATAAAGAAATGCCTATAGTTAGAGGTATACGTGAAGAAATATAACAAATACATATGACATAAAATTTATCTGAATACTTACTTTCCATATACTATTATTGTAAAACTTGAAATTTTCATTCACTAGACATTGTTGTTCTGACGCTCTCTTTATACAACATATAGGTCAAATTTGATGATATGAATAGAAGAGAAGATGGAAAAGACCTAGTGGCAAATTTGGCTATCTATTTATGTTTTTGATGTACCCTAAAAACAATGTATTTAACTTGGTTTATGTGTTTTGATACATCATATTTCTGAGATATTGATATTATGAAATAGGTACTTATTTAATTATTATATTTTATCCCGTCCATTGTGGGATTTTGAAAGTATACATAGATTACTCGATGAATTTTTTTATCTATACCAACCAACTCCAGAATGGACCTAAGTTTTGATGGGATTTTATTGGGTCGAAACTAGACCTGTTTCAAAGAGGTTTGTTATAGTGCTGTTGAAATTTTCCAAGGTTTAGAGTTAGGAATTTTGGTTAGTCTTGCTAATTTCCCATACTCATAGGAATTTAAGGGATGGAATTTTCTTAAGGAGGGATAATGTAATGACCCATAATTAATCGTTTTTTAATGGAACACATATTATACTCGAATTTTCAGGGATGAATGATCGGGTGATGATACACGCGCCATTGAGATTGCAATTCCATCACGAGAAAAATGAGTATAAACTTGGCTATGTTTGAAGTTGATTAGTTCTTAGGGGTGAATAGTGTTTTCAATTAGATGAAATGAATTCGGGCTAAGCCTATTAGCTTGCCCATAAGTTAGCTTATATGTAGCTAACTCTTCATTCATTTTCATTTCGATGTTACTTTTCATTCTCATTTCCTAATCTTTCTCTAATTACCTCCTTAATCCTCGACCCTAATCCACTAAATCATGCTTACATAAATTCTTATAAATCTAGATAAAACATTGCAACTCCTCTCTACCTATTTCTCACGTAACCCATTAAGAAATTAGCTTAAATCAGAGTTTTAAAGAATCTCAAACTTCAAAAGAGAAAAGAATGAGTTTTGGTGGTTTATAGTTGGATTTGGTAAAGAAGAAGGCGATTGAGATGATTCTCCTAATTTATTTAAATGTTATACTTCATATATTTGTTTAGTAATGATTATGATATCATATGCTATGATTTAGAGAACGTATGTGATGATCTAAGCTTATGTTTATGTTAAAAACCAGAATGTATCACCAAATTATTTGTTTCAGACCTTAATTAGTAATTTTATAAAAGTTCGTAAACTTAGAATTAGTTATGAAAGTAACTATATGTTTGTGTGATGCTATGATAAACTAGAGACTAATTAGGTGATATAACGATGTATATATTTCATTACTTGATAAGATTAAATCATTTGAATTGATTTTAGAAAATAGTAAGCTAATTAAATGAGTTAGGAACTCTACACTTATTATAAAAATGATTAGAGGCTTAATAAAGTATAATTAATATTTATAGAAATTATTTAGGAGAAGAAATGATTTTATAAAATAATGGAATATTTTATAAAATGAAGTTAGTAAGCTAACTAAGCATGTAACGACCTACTATTTTGAACGTCCAAATCGATAATCATCCACTCACGTCAGACTTGGATTACTTAAAACAACAGATTGTTAATTTATATTTAGCAGTACTCGGCATAAACAGTAAATAGAATCAATCACGGAATCATAGACACAGAGTAAAATAACAATAAGCAGCGGAATAGATAAATAGTAGTTCATGAAGCTACTACAATAAACAACAGAGTCTGAAACAAAATACAACAGATATCCATTACATATAAGTGTCAATACAAAAGAAAACTGACAAGTCTACACAAAACAACTGGAACAACTGGGATTACTGAAGCTGAATAGATAGAGATAGATTCTCAAACAAAGCTTCGGAGGTGAGTCTCAAATGCTGCGACACTTAGTCTGACCTGAGCATAAAGCAAAACACAAACCACTCGAGTCAGGATTAACGTTTTTATACCAATAAATTCAACTCAAGTGAAATGTCAACTGAAATATAAAATAACTTAAAGAATGTTTGGGATTTCCATCCTTTAAGGATCCGTTAAACTATCTACATACATAGTACAATATGCTACAAAAATAATGTCTATAGTAAAGTAAACTATTAAAATAGCGATAAGGCATTACCCATATCCCCCTTAACACATTTTTATGTATTCACATAGTCTATATAGTATCATAATTCCACTGTAAATTGGAGGGCTATCAGAGGGCACTCCATAGGTACGGTATAAACCAAACTCGTAGAAGGTGCGATAAGGCATGAACAAGGCATACAAGGCAATGCCAAGGTAGGATTCTATCGTTTGCACTATCGGACTGGTGGTAACGTATAGCAGCTACTACCGCCCACCTCGAGACACACTCCCAAATCAAAGGTGCACCCAATCAAATCACAAAGTAAGATAATGGTATCGAAGAAGCATTCTCGATCGGAGGTGCGCCCTTACTTGGTCCGGTATAGCTCCTGTGTTAGCCACATCAAGCTGACTCGGGGGAGTCAGGAATGCGTTAATAACTCATATAGAATCCTCTCCAACCATCCTACTTCGTTTTGGAATCTTCACCACGCACGCAGTTGTTAAAGTGGTTTTCGGTATTGGCAGAGAGTATGACAATATCCGATCCCGGTCTCTTTAACAATCAAATGCTTATTTCAGACCGTGGTTATTTTATTTCAAAACAGTTCATACTTCATATCGAAATATCATATACATTTTAAAGTCATATCACTTTCGAAATCATATGACTTCCAAAATCATATCACATTAAAATCAAGTTCATTTTTGAAATGATTATATCAAAATATTTACATTTCAATCCATTAAATCAAAATCATAATAGTTCCAACTTAAACAGTTTTAAATATTGAAAATATTTTTGTATATTAAAACAATTATAATTGAAATAGTTTGTATATTGAAAATAGGTTATAGATCAAAATAATTTATATATTAAAATAGTTATATATAAATATATATAATAAAAATAGTTTCAAATTAGAATTGCTTCTTTCAATCTCACAAATCAATCCAAATCAACTTTTAGTTCCAAAAGTCAAATTGAAATGATCTCGGTTCAACAATTCCATTAAAGGCTAAAGTTTCAATTCAAATTCTCATTATTATTTTTTTAAATTTATATCGATTTCAAATCCAGGTTTGAATTACCATTTCAAATTCAATAGGCTTCAAGTTTAAATCTTCGAACATTTACAATAACATAACTCGATAATTTCATTTATATTTCAAAAATTCAACTTTAGTTTTATTTAAATATTAAATATTCACTTAATCATTTATAATAACATTTAAATAAAAGCTCAAATTAAAAATTTAAATAAACCAATAAACAAATTTCTAATTTTAATTATATTTAATTCTAAAATTATTCACTTAATCACTTTTAATAGCATTTAAGTAAAATCTCCACTTACATATTTAAATCAAGCTAAATATTCAATTTCAATTTATTTAAATTTGAAAATATTCATTTAATCACCTTTAATCAAAATCAAGTTATAAAATCATATCTTTATATCTCAAACTCAATAAGTTTTAAACCAGTTTTCTTTTACTTCAATACAATTCTTAAACATTAAATTTTTAAATCAATTTCAATTTATCTTCCCAACCTAAATTTATTAAAGTTATAACAAAATCTATTTTTAAAATACAATTTTAAATAAATACTGAAATATAATATATATATAAATTAAATTAAATTTTATTAAATTAAATCTTATTTTATACATACATATTTTTAAAATAATAAAGTTATAAGAAAAATCTTAAAAGTTATATTTTCAAACTAACTTATAAATTTAAAATTTTCAAAACATACAATTTTAAAATCTAAATTTACATATATATAACATAGCATTTATATATTATATCTTAAAAATCAATATTCATTAAACCAGTATATTTCTTTTCAAACTTTGGAAATCATTTTCAAAATGCAGACCAACGGTGTCCGTATATAGCTTTCTACCATATGGTCAAGTGATACAGATATTTATCATTTCAATCCGCAATTTTAATATCTATGGGTATATATCATTTCAACCCGCAATCCTTAAATTCAAAATCAATGAAAATCGCTTGGTTTATCATTTCCACCCATAACGATTTTCCTCTAATCTACAAGATCGTTCAGATATGTGTCATTTCGACCCATTGGGAATTCTAAACTAACACGGAACTTGCAGAGTGAGAACAAATAAGATAATAATATAACATATCAACAACAGGCATATATCATTAGTAACAAATTTAAACATAATATATACAATAGGTTATGGTGTCATATGTCATAGGTAAACAATGGCAGAAAATGACATATCATATTTAACAATTAAAACTTAGCAATTCAAATTTAATAGCATATTTCAATCGTCATTTTATGTGAATTAATTTAACTAAATATAAGAATGTTAATCGTGAGTGGTTGCTCACCTTCGAGGTTAAAGAAATAAGAAGATAACAAGAGCATGCACACGAACTAGCGGGACAGGGATAAGCTAGGAATTGAATCATGAACTCGACAATCGACCAATCCAAACGACAAATTTCAAAGCAAAGCAAGGTAACATGGATTCGACGAACAAGGCTGATAATAAGGAATCGATGAAACAAATCAGAATCAGCTTGATATAACTGAAACAAAATGTATATTATATATATAATTTTAAACTAATATTCAATTTAAAAACACATATTTAAAAACACATATTTAAAATAACATATCTATATATAATATTTTAATTTAAAATCAAAACATATATTGAAAAATATATTGATTTGCAGTTTAATATACATATATATACATATACATATACATATATATATATATATATATATGCAGACACAATATATAATTACAACTAAATGTACTATGCATGTTAATATAAATATATGCAGACACAATATATAAATACAACTAAATGTACTATGTAAGCTAATATATATGCAGACACATTATATAAATACAACAAATGTACTATGTAGGCTAATATATGTGTGTGTGTGTGTGTGTATATATATGTGTGTGTGTGTGTGTGTGTATACACATACACACACATATATGCAGGCACAATATACAACCAAATATTCTTTTAAATTGTACTTCAAAAAAAAAGTATTATACGTTAACATATATTTATATATAATATCTAAACGAATGATATATAGGAACTTATATATAATACCACAGATCTCATTACTTATGTATATATGGGAACAAAAAATATAGGAACATATATATATATATATATAACAAAATAGATCGGACTTAACGGAAAAGACAAAAAATGGTCCAGATTTATTATTGCCGAACATATCAGATGGCTGCAATTCACCCACGTCAGCAAACAAAACACGTTTGCTTAACTCCATTAACTCTCATAATGCTGACACCTGTTAATAAAACAAATGGAATTAAGATAACTATTAAAAATTCAAATCTGTAACCACTTATACTCCATTATAGTTAAACTATCTACCCCACTATCCTCCCAACTATCCTCCCCACGTACTTCTTTCTTTTTTGTTTTACCTTTTCTTTCTTCCTAAAACTAAACGGACAACACCGTGAATGAAATCCAAGATCCATCCATTAGTGATCCCCAATTTTTTAGTCGCTATATACTCCAACAATTTCATTTTTCTTGCTCATGGTGGCTTATGCTTTGCTTGGTTTCGGATCTGATATAATCGTTACAGTAAGCAGGTTAGATCTTCTACCTTTTAATTATTATTGTTTCATATTGATCTTTCTTCGATTTGATTTTTTTTCTATACTTGACTTGCGATATTGATATTGATATTGTTCTTCTCTGTAATTTGACGTGCGATTTTCATTTCGTCTTCTCTAGCAGTTTTATTTCATGGTGGCGTATGCTTTGCTTGGTTTCGGATCTGATGTAATCGTTACAGTAAACAGGTTAGATCTTCTACCTTTTAATTATTATTGTTTCATACTAATCTTTCTTCGATTTTATTTTTTTCTCCATACTTGACTTGCGATATCGATATTGATATTGTTCTTCTCTGTAATTTGACGTGCAATTTTGATTTCGTCTTCTCTAGCAGTTTTATTTCAACAAATTAATATGATTTGCGAATTTTATTCTGCCTTCTATAGGAATGAGAAATGACCCTCATTTCATATCAGGCATATTAAATTCTCCACCGTCTTGAAATTAATTTTTTGATTGCGATAAAACTCATTTTTTGCAGCTTATAATTATTTGTTGGGTGCTTTCAGCACCCACATTTTAACAGCTTACAGATTCTATCACGAATATAATTTATTAGGTATAATCTTGCTGTTTATTTTTTTTAAGTGAATCCATTTGAATTTTGGGTAAATTTTTTGGTTTAAAGGAGTAATCGAGTGATTAACTTAAGCCAGAGACCTTAACAGAAAGTTGTCCGGGTAGTTATATTTAGGAAGCTATGTTTATTTTACTAATTGCTGACTGAGAAAAGAAAATGAAAGAAATGTTTTGCCTCTCTTTCTACTGAGCTGTTTAGAAGTAGCAAATCATCAAGATTATGTTAATTATAACTTATTGCTTTATTTATATTTATTATCTTTACAGAACCAACTGATCCAAAAGAAGTATATAGCCAATGTTACCCAAAAGAAGTATTAATTATGTTGTTTCAACAATTTTTCTTATTATATCTATTACTTACATATTATAGGAATGAAGCTGAAAAGTACTGGTTTTTTCTTTGTTAAGTTTTTATACTGCACCGTTGTCCTCATTCGCCATATAGAAGAAGATTTTAATAGCAAAGCCTCACAAATTAAAGATCGACGAGCATATGTTGTCATGGAAATGAAGATATTTAGGTATAATTAATTCTTAATGTTTTGTCTTTGCCTTTAAGTTTTAATTATGTGGATCTCGCTCCATGCTGAATATTTATTCTATAAGGGTTGAAGTATTTGGAAATTACCATCTTTGGCTATAAAAGTAAATCTCACTACCTATAATCTTCGTTGCTTAAGGTAATTTGTCTTTTCACTCCCTTTTTTGTTATTTTTTTCTTGATTTTCAATCATGATGTTATCTTCGAATTTGTACGGTTAACTTGGATCTTTGAAATTGTAAGAGTATTGTTCTTTATAGGCAATGTTTTTATGATGGGCTTCAAATTCATGTGGGAAGTCCGTCAAATTTTTTTCTTAATGATTAATTCACACCATTTTACATACAAAATCTCCATGTCCTACTGTCCCATTAGCATCTCTTGCATTTTGGCATAAAAAATATCATTCGCATTGGAACTACTTTTTATTTCTATATGTATGTCGGTTTAAATTGGTAGTTGTTACTTTAAATTAATTTTTAATTTATCTATGTGAGTAATTATTAACTTGAAGTGCATGCAATACGTGTTAATATTGCTTTGTTGCACCTAGATGCAGTTCCAATTTAATGTTACTTTCTGTTTTAGTGCATTGGTTGCGCATGTCTCATCAAATATTCTATCAACAGAAATATTTTTTCTTTTCCATACTTTGAACTAATTGATGTTTAGCAAATTGGTAGGTATCTCTTCTTATCTTCAATTCATTAGCCTGATCTACTGTTTTCAATTATAATTTTGTATGCTACCTTATAATAGTTGTTTTTAATAGTGCTGGAGTTTATAAAATCTTTGTGACTATTTAATGGAAATCGCATTATTGACAAGCATTACAAAACATATAACTACTTCATACTTATATGCATACACACACAAAACTTTTGATCCATAAAACATATAACATCCAAGTTTATATACAAATTAAAATTCGCATCCATGCCGATGGGCTCCATACTATATACACACATAAACAAACCATGTGTAGCTTATATAAATTTTTATATATATACAAACAAAATATATATAACTTATATATTATAATAATTATATACTTTTATGTGTACACACATTTAAGAATTCAAATCTTAAATAAACAAATATTTTGTCTTTCAACATATTTTATAAATATACACACTTATGCATAAATAAGAATGTATCGAGAGCAAATAATATGAGGAAGCAGTGTTATAACAATACGGAGCAGCATTATATGCAAGCAGGCCGAAATTAGAAGGGCCAGGCCCAAAATTTTATTTTCTTTCAAATTGCAACTGTCGTCATGTATAAATACAGTATAAGATGTAAACTGATGTATCAATTTTGTTATCCATTTCTATTGAATAAATTTTTCACAAACTCTTTCATGGTATTAGAGCATCACTGCCTAACGACAATCTCTTAAAAAAAAGGAAGAAGAGGGGGAGAAATTCATCAGAATTTATCATCATCACCTGAGTTTCTGATTCGTATCAGAAGTGCAGTACCGTGCCAGCACTGTGTCTGGCTACATCAACACATTCAGATCGAATCTTAATGAAAAACAGCAAGAAATCAATCTACCCAAATCAAGAATCTCATTAAACAGATCACAGCATCAAAAGAAAGTGTCATACAACGGAGATCATCAGATTATCATCCTCTGATCAATAGAGATCATCAGATTATCATCACCTGATCTTATAGTTGCAACATACCTGGTCAAATTCCTCTGTTTCACTGTTAATTGAGATCTTGATCAAGTTATTAACTGTTTCTTGCCAATTCTTCAATTCTGTTTCTCAAACTATCCATCTCTGCACTTTCTTGATACTGGTTTTTCATCATGAGTAATGAATCCAACACTGCATCATCAGAGGACACGAATAACTCTCAGCAAAATCCAACAGCGGCTGAAAACCTCATCAAGACCATCATTAGCCCACAAAGTCAACTTGTAAATGTCTATCTGGACGAAGATAACTATCTATTATGGAGGCTTCAGGTCGAAACTGCAATTCAAGGCTATGGACTTGAAGGTTATATTCTTGGCACCATTCCAATCCCACCAAAATTCATCACTGTCCAGGAAAACAAAGTTGTTAGCAATGAAGAATACACAAAGTATCATAGACAAGACAGACTGATCTGTTCTTGGTTAATGTCATCAATAAACACCAAGTTATTATCTCATGTAATAGGATGCAAGACTGCAAATGAATTATGGACAACAATTGAAAAGGTGTTTAATACACAGTCTGCAGCTAAAGTCATGTACCACAAAAGACAACTTCAAAACATCAAGAAAGACAATCATACTATGAGAGGATATCTGTCAAAGATCAGAAACACATGTGATCTTCTTGAAGCTACAGATCATAAAGTCTTTGATTCAGAGTAAATTCTGACCATACTCAACGGTTTAAGTGTTGAGTATGAATCAGTGGTTGTTGTGATAGCTTCTCAAAAAGTTCTGCCATCTATAGATGATGTACACTCAATCTTGTTAGCACATGAAGCAAGAATTGGCAATAAAAGATCACAAGAATCAGATCTCTCAGTCAATTACACAGCTAATCAAAGAAATAAAGGTCAAAGAAATAGTAAAACAGAACAGGGAAATCAAAGAGGTGGTTACACTAATAGATCAAGAGGAAGAGGGAGATGGCATAACAACAACAATAGGCCAAAATGTCAAATTTGTGAAAAGATAGGACACACAACAGGGAAATGTTACTTCAGGTACTCAAATCAGAACAACAACACTCAAAGAAGCAGTAGTCACAATGTCAATATGGCACAAACCAATGACAGTCAAAATGATAACAGCAACAAGAATCAAAGTTCTAATGACATTGCCAGAGCAGAGCACATTCAGGATGAATCATGGTACCCAGATTCTGGTGCTACAAATCATATCACAAACAATTTTGACAATCTAAATCTTGAATGCAAAGAATACAGAGGTAATCAAACAATTAGCATGGGGGATGGTAAGTGTGTCAAAATTTCTCATACTGTTAACACTTATATTAGAGGTAAAAGACAATTATTTCTACATAATTTACTAAGAGTCCCAAATATCAAAAAGAATCTTATTAGTGTATCTCAGTTTGCTCTTGACAACAATGTGTATTTTGAATTCTATCCCAAGTACTGTTTAGTCAGAGACATACTGACTAAGGATATTCTGTCGTAGGGTGAAACTGAAAAAGGACTTTACAAATTTACATCCACCAACTGCAGCAGTGTTACAAAGGAACGTAATCACTGTAATTTGAGTTCAAAGGAAAAAAGTAGGGATACATTTGATCTATGGCATTATAAACTTGGACATCCAAGTAGTAAAGTTGTAAAGCAAATTCTTGTTGAAAATAAAATAAAGTTTGATGATACATCACTACTCTATATATGTACTTATTGTCAAATGGGCAAAATTCATAAGCTATCTTTCAATCATTCATCAACTGAATACAATAAACCACTAGAATTAGTTGCCACTGATTTGTAGGGTCCTGCACCCATATGCTCAAATTTTGGATTTAAGTACTATATATCATTTGTAGATGCATATTCAAGACACACTTGGATATACTTCTTAAAAACAAAATCTGAGGCATACAATGCAGTCACATACTTTATAACTATGGCTGAAAAACAAACCAATTCACAAGTTAAAATTATTCAGTCTGATGGTGGAACTGAGTATAAATCTCCTAGCAGTTATTTTCAAAAAAGAGGAATTATACACAGAACCACATGTCCTTATACATCTGAGCAAAATGGTCTAGTGGAAAGAAAACACAGACACATTGTTGAATCTGGTCTTACCCTATTGGCTCATGCTTCAATGCCACTAAAATTTTGGCCTGAAGCATTCAATACAGCTGTTTACTTGATAAACAGAATGCCAACAAAGGTTCTTAAGGTAATCCGCCCATTAGAGAAATTATATAGGTATAAACAAGATTACTTTAGTCTAAGAACCTTTGGATGTCCCTGTTTTCCTTACACAAGACCATACAATACAAACAAACTGAACTTTAGATCCAAACCATGTACCTTTCCGGGGTACTCCACAAATCAGAAAGGGTACAAATGTCTAGATGAGAATGAAAAAATTCTAGTGAGTAGACATGTTGTCTTTAATGAGCACGTGTTTCCTTTTAGCAACTCAGAAATGAAAACAAGCAAAGTATACAACCCAAAAACATCCATACCCGACTTACCAGTTTACACCGAGATTGAGCATCATACAAGGGCAAAGGAGGCTACTGAGAATCAAAATACACAGTCCAGAGTATCTATACAACAAAACTTGGATTGGACTGACAATCTCAGTCATGCCAGTCCTTCACCTGCAGAAGCAACAGAAGACAGAGAGCAGAATCAAGAAGACAATCATGAAGAAAGTACTCAAAGGCCATCAAATAATTCTGAAACTAGGGGAATACCTCACAATGATGCTCAAATAAAATCCACACATCCAATGATTACAAGGGCCAAGAGTGGCATCTTCAAGCCAAAAATTTAAACAGCAAACTTGAGAGAATATGAACTTGTTACATACACTCAAGCTGTTAAGGACAAAAAATGGAGAGATACAATGAATGAAGAATACAGTGCTCTTATCAAGAACAGAACATGGGATCTTGTATATCCACCAGACAATAAAAACATTATTGGATGCAAGTGGACATACAAAATCAAGAGAAATCCAGATGGAACCGTAAACAAATACAAGACAAGGCTAGTTGCAAAGGGCTACACTCAGCAATATGGATTTGACTTCAATGAAACATTTTCTTCAGTGGTAAAACCATCCACAGTTAGACTGATTCTCACTATTGCATTGCATAAGAAATGTGACATAAGACAATTGGATGTCAACAATGCATTCCTCAATGGTATTCTACAAGAAGAAATCTATATGGAACAGCCACAGGGGTTCATCAGAAATGAAAACTTATTGTGCAAATTGAATAAGGCCATTTATGGTCTTAAACAGGCTCTAAGAGTCTGGTTTGATAGACTGAAAATATCATTAATAAAACAAGGATATCAGTCTACCAAATCAGACAACTCTCTCTTTATTAAAGTTAATGATTTATCAACAGTGTACATACTAATATATGTTGATGACTTAATTATTACAGGTAAAAATAGAGAAGAGATCAAGCATATCATCACATATTTAGATGAGCAATTTTCTGTAAAAGACCTTGGAAACATCAACTACTTCTTAGGCATAGAAGTCAAAAGAAAGGCAAATTCAGAAATAATACTATGCCAAAAGAAGTATATTTAGGAAATACTAGACATAGCAAAAATGAGTGATGCAAAGGCACAACCAACTCCTATGATAAGCAGGCAACATTATTCTAAAAACAGGGGAGAAGCCATACTTAATATTAAACAGTATAGAAGTGTTGTAAGGGCATTACAATATTCAACTATAACACGACCTGATATTGCTTACAGTGTTAACAAGGTGTCTCGATATCCACTTGACGAGCACTGGAAAGCTGTAAAGAGGATTCTCAAATACTTAAAGGGAACAATGAATTATGGCTTAAATCTTAAAGCATGCAACAACTTGAATATAGTAGGATATGCTGATGCTAACTGGGCATCAGACCCAGATGATCGAAAATCGGTTACGGGCTACTGCATATACATTGGAAATAACCTAATATCATGGTGTTCGAAGAAACAAGAAACCATATCAAGGTCAAGCACCGAAGCCAAATACAGAAGTGTAGCAAGTGCTACTGCAGAAATCATTTGGCTACAGTCCATACTGAATGAGTTAAAGTAGAAATCAGATAACATACTAATTCTATGGTGTGACAACCAAAGTACAGTATACATGTCAGCCAATCCAATACTTCATTCTCGAACCAAGCATATAGAGATAGATCTACACTTCGTTCGAGAACTTGTTCAGAAGGAAAAACTTCAAATAAGACACATACCTGCCACTTACCAACACGCAGATGTTCTCACTAAGGCGCCATCGGCAAAGAACTTCAATAAGTTCGGATCTGACCTGAAGGTTGAAGACGACGAAGTTCAAACAACTTCAACCATCTCAGATTCCAACATCAACTCAAAGGTTCCTGAGAACTCAAGCACAGTGAAAAGAAAGGAAGAAATTTCCTCTGGTTTCACCTGCCGAAGCAAGGGTACCAGATCTCTATCTCTAATCTGAAAAGAAAGAGTGAGGATCTCGCTTTTCCAGTGGAGGTTCATCATCTCGTGTCCAGATCTAAAGAAAAGAAGATAACTTTCTAAAGAAATCACGAGAATTTCTCAATCGCCTCTCTGCAAACCCTAACCCTAGGGTTGCGTTTGAAGGGGGAAATAAGAATGTATCGAGAGCAAATAATATGAGGAAGCAGTGTTATAACAATACGGAGCAGCATTATATGCAAGCAGGCCGAAATGAGAAGGGCCAGGCCCAAAATTTTATTTTCTTTCAAATTGCAACTGTCGTCATGTATAAATACAGTATAAGATGTAAACTGATGTATCAATCTTGTTATTCATTTCTATTGAATAAATTTTTCACAAACTTTTTCACGCATATACGCAGGCTGCAAATAAGGATAGCTTGGCTTGGATCAGGTTGGAGGTGAGGCTGTGCATGCGAGCAGGGAAGGTGGAGGTTGATCTGCTACTTGTTCACGTGGTGGGTTGGGTGTGGAGATGGAACGAAGGTCGCTAGGGGTCGGTGGTGGCTCTCGGGGCTAGTGGAAGGTAGTTCGGATGGCTGCAAGTTGAAGGGGCACAACAACTTAGGTGAGGGAGGGTCTTGCGGTGCTTGGTCTTTCAAGCTCAGCCATGCATAGGCAGTTGTTGTCGAAGAGAGGGAGAGGTGCAGTGAAGAGGGAGGATGAGCACAGAGGAAAAGTGGCGAATGGAAGAGGTAGGGGTTGCGTACGGCTGTTGATGATGTTGCTCGCGCGACTATCAGGAGATGAGCATGCTTTCACGTTTTCTCTTCTTTTCCCCTTTTCTCGTGCGGTAGGATGTTTAAGGCAGAGGGTGTACGTGGTGATGGAAAAGAGTGGGCGAAGGCACGGTTGCTGACATGGGCGGTTGTGAACTGGTGCTGGCGGTTTAGGTTGGGTCGGAGGTTGAAGCGGCTGTGGTTCGTGGAAGAGCAGAGGCTGTGATGCTTGGCAAAATGGAGAGACATGTAAGTATCTCAAGGAACAGCGAAAAAAGTGAAGGCAAATTCAAAAAGTGCATGCTTAAGAAGTAAGGAATATTTATGCATGCTCTCCATTTTATATTATGTTATAATAACTAGTTTAATTATTCTTCCAGAGCAGGAACCAAAACAAAATGAAGGTGAAGTAAGAGAATGATTGAACGCATATAAATCAATCGGTGGAATCACAAAAACTATGCCAACGTAACCAGGTAATTATTAAAAGCTTATTGGTAATATGCGGTGGAAATCGAATGGACACGAATATCGAAAGCTGCAAAATGGCTACCGATGCGGCAAACGGTTTCACAGATTTCGCCATTTATCAGACATCCAAATGCACAAATGAATATACTATAGACATCAGCATAACTGGTACACATAAAGTAGATATACGACCATCTAATTAAAATTCGAATTTTCGTTGTCAAAAATACTGCTAAAACGTCGAAAAATAAGATAAAAGGAACCAGGGCAGCCCAAATTTGCCAAAGCGAAATATGATGTCTCACTCAAAAAATGATTTACATTTTTATTGTGTAAAAATATTCAGATCACAAATATTTAGTTTTTATCATACTAACTAATTTTAAATTGAAATTGAAAATTACACAAAAGAAGTAACTTTTATATTTTCCAATAAAAATTTACCATTTGTCGTGTTTAAATAGACACATTCCAAATATTAAATTTTCACTGCTAAATTTTATCATTTATTTTCAAGCAAAAATTCACTTAATTACATTTTAAAAACCGTTAGAATTTACGGGTCGTTACACTCTCCCCCTTTTCATCCCCGAAAAGGAACAAGATAGGAGATTAGAAGTAACAGAAAGAAAGATAAATTCGAAACATAAAATACCAGATACAACAATTAATTCAAACGATATAAATTTCATTAGTTTTTAAATTGATTTATTTTCAGCAAATTTGGTTTCAATTCATTTTATTCAATTAATAACCATTCATGGTATTCACATTTTGGTCGATTTCAATTCAATTTATTTCTATCAATAGATTGTTTTTAATTTATTAACATTTGTTACAAAAAAATTTCTTTCAAAACAAAATTTATTTTATTTAACTCATTTATTTTATCCATTTGATTTTTCTTAGGTTAATTCCATTTTAATATTCAATTTCAACTATTCTTAAGTTCATATTTATTTATTTAAATAGCACTCTCTATTATTATTCAATTTATTTCAATTAACATTTATTATAACATAAATTAAGTATAGAACATTCATTATAACCACTAAACTTTATTTATAAATTCCCTTAACAAAATTTTGGATATCCTATTACTTACGTTTATATTGGGGGCATTTCACTAAAAGGACAAACTTTGCAGTACAATTAGTTTCTAGGACACACATCCACAGAAATTAATTTCAAGGCCAAAGTCAGTAGAATAATTACTTTCAAGGACAAAGTCAGCAATACAATTACTTTCAAGGACATTATTTCATAGGTTTTTAGGCCTTAGAAACTAATTACTTTGTATTTTGTCCTTAAAAGTAATTATTTCGGTTGTGTGTCCTAGAAACTAATTGCACTTACTAAAGAGGCCCTTGTGGCTAATTTCCACTTTATATTGTATATTATTTAATTACATATTCTTGTTACATTTAAACTTTTGAATATTTCAGGTAAGTTATATATGTTCTAAAAATGCAATTGAGTATTATACCAATAAATTTTATTCAAATCCAACTATTTTAAGTTGTTTAATTTTATTTCTTATTTAGGCACTCCTATTATTCAAGATTTTGGCTTTATTTCAATAATTGAAAACCATCACTAAACAGAAACTTAAGAGTCAAATTTACGGTTTCATTTCCAACCTATTTTGAAATATATATATATATAAATTAAATTATACTTAAGAAATTCAAATCAAATCCATTTTCAAACAAAAGTGTAGCAAAGCTACTAAGTGGTCTCTCCTCTCCAAGACTCGAAAATGAATATTGATGATGCTGCAATCATCACCGAAATTATTTTTGAGCGACTAAAGAGGAGAGTACTGACTTACTCCTTTTAAAAAAAATTGAAAATAATTTCCATTCGAAAATATTTTTGAATAATAATTTTCAATAGTTTGTAAACCAAATTTGAAATGCACCGAATATTTAATTCTCAAATCCGAAATTTTAAATTTTTTTTATTTCCAAATTAAATTTTATAAACCATATTTAAATTTCATTTTCACTTTTGAAAACAATATTGTGTTGGTTTTCTCTATTCAAGTGCTTTGGAATTCTTATCGATAGTGTTGGCCATAAGAGTCGATTGAGACCCCGAATCAAACTTAACAACTCAAACAACATAATATAAAACATTTTAATATCAATTTCAAATACACTCCCTCACAGAATGATTCTAGAATGGGTTTTAAAACAAAGATAAAGATTCAAATTTAGAGGGTCCCTAACCAAAGAGAATTCTGGCTATGAAGATATGCTCGAAAGGAAGATAAGATAATTATATTACAAAAGAGAAAAGATGGATTGACTAATATTAATCGTGGCGATCGCAGCCGGGTCAACCGGAACACAGAAGAGACGAAAATATCATCAATGAAAACAAGGACGACTCACTGAGAACATTGCGGAAAACGAAATTCAGGAGATCGACGAAGAAGGAAAGAGCATTGGTTAATCCAAAGGGCATGACTAACCGTTTAAAGAAACCATTCTCCAGGAGGAAGGACAATAGGTCGAGCTCTAGGAATAAGTTCGGCGTGGAATTCAATTTCCTGCTCATGAGGTGGAGGAGTGGCTTCACCAAACAGCTGGTTAATCTGTGACTATTAGGGAAATCAAGATTACTAGGCTGATCATCAAGCGAAAAAATAATCTGCCTGCAAACATTTGAGGCAAATAGACATTCGATCACAAGAGAATTTCCTGGGTCGTCTACTAGAGAAACGATTTGGGCTCTGCAAGAGATAACATCGTCTAAACCAAGGATGCAAAAATCTCTGGTAAATTGACTTCTGTTATAAAGGAGTTTCACCCCTTAACAAATCATACAAAGGTTTGCGGGACAGCCGAGGGGATGAGTCACACGAAAGGATGAAGTTGCCAATTGAGGTGGCCAGATGTGCTCGAACTTACTTTAGAGATCAATAATAGGATGCTCCAGTACTTAGAAGAAACAAACATAAAAGGTGAAGGAATGGATTCCAGGACAAAGGGAACAATCAGAAATTCAAAAGAAATCCTATTTCAGGAGGATCCTAATGAAGGAATTTCAAGATCGAACGAAGATGATTCTATAATTGATTCTACTCATTCTAGGGTATCACTACCCTATCTCTAATGATTTTTCATTCCATATGCTAAATTTTACCAAACCAGAGCTCCGATACCAGCTGTAACAACTTGATATTTTGAACGTTCAAATCGACAATCATCCACTTATGTCAGACTTGAATTGCTTAAAATAACAGATTGTTAATTTATATTTGGCAAAACTCAGCATAATAAATAAATAAAATCAATCACAGAATCACAAACACGGAATAAAATAACAATAAGCAGTGGAATAGATAAATAGTGGTTCATGAAGCTACTACAATAAACAACATGGTCTGAAACAAAATACAACAGATATCCAATACATATAAGTGTCAATACAAAACAAAACTTACAAGTCTACACAAAACAACTGGAACAACTGGGATTACTAAAACTAAATAGACAGAGATGGATCTTCAAGCAAAGCTCCAGAGGTGAGCCTCAAATGCTGCAACACTCAGTCTGACTCGAGCATAAAGCAAAACACAAAACACTCGAGTCAGGATTAACATTCTTATCCTAATAAATTCATCTCAAGTGAAATTTCAACTCAAATACAAAATAACTTAAAGGATTTTTGGGATTCCCATCCTTTAAGGATCCATTAGACTATCTTCATACATAGAACACTATGCTACATAGATAAGGTCAATAGTAAAGTAAACTATTAAAATAGCGTTAAGGCGTTACCCATATCCCCCTTAACACATTTATATATATTCTTGTAGTCTATATAGTACCGTAATTCCTCCATAAACTGGAGGGCTATCAGAGGGCACTCCATAGGTATGGTACAAACTAAACTCGTAGAAGGCACGATAAGGCATGTCACAAGGCATGCGAGGCAATGCCTGGGTAGGATATTACCGTTTACACTCCCGGATTGGTGGTAATGCATAGAAGCTACTACCGCCCACCTCGAGACACACACCCCAATCAAAAGTGCACCCAATCAAATCACAAAGTAATAGAATGGTGTCGTAGAAGCATGCTCGATCAGAGGTGCGACTCACTTGGCTCGGTAAGGCTCATGTTTTAGCCACATCAACCTGACTCACGGGAGTCAGGGTTGCATTAATACCTCATATAGAATCGTCGCCAACCATCCTACTTCGTTCTGGAATCTACACCACGTGCACAGTTGTTAAAGTGGTTTTTGGGTATTGGCAGAGAGTATGACAATATCCGATCCCGGTATCTTTAACAACCAAACGCTTAGTTCACACCGCGGTCATTTTATTTCAAAATAGTTCATACTTCATATTGAAATATCATATACAATTCAAAGTCAACTTTCAAAATCATATCACTTTAAAATTATGTTCATTTTCAAAATCATTATATCAAAGTATTCACATTTAAATCCACTAAATTTAAATCATAATAGTTCCAAGTTAAACAATTTCAAATATTAAAAATAGTTTTTATATACTAAAATAGTTATAGTTAAAATTGTTTGTATATTTAAAATAGGTTATAGATCAAAATAGTTTATATATTAAAATTGTTATATAAAAAAATATTGAAAATTGTTTCAAATTAGAATTGTTTCTTTCAATTTCACAAAATCAATCCAAACCAACTTTTAGTTCCAAAAGTCAAATTACAACGATCTCAGTTCAACAATTCCAATTAAAGGCTAAAGGTTCAATTCATATTTTCATTAAAACCATTTTTTTTAGTTTATATCAATTTCAAATCCAGGTTTGAACTACTATTTCAAATTCAATAGGCTTTAGAAATTAAATCTTCGAACATTTACAATAACATAATTCGATAAATTTTGTTTATATTTCAAAAATTCAACTTTAATTTTGTTAAAATTTTAAATGTTCACTTAATCATTTATAATAACATTTGAATAAAATCTCAAATTACAAATTTAAATAAAATCAAAAGTTAAATATATAACTTTAATTATGCTTAATTCTAAAATTATTCACTTAACACTTTTAATAACATTTAAATAAAATCTCCACTTACACATTTAAATCAAACTATATATTCAACTTCAATTTATTTAAACATGAACGTATTCATTCAATCACGTTTAATCAAAATCAAGTTATAAAATCATATCTTTAAATCTAAAATTCCATAAGTTTCAAATCAGTTTTTTTATTTATACACAATTCTTAAACGATAAAATTTCAAATCAATTTCAATTTATCTTCCTAACCTTAATTTATTAAAGTTATTACAAAATCTATTTTCAAAATACAATTTTAAATAAATACTTAAATATAATATACAAATATATATTAAACTAAATCTTATTACATATATATATATATATTTAAATAATAAAGTTATAAGAAAATTATTACAAAGTAACTTATAAATTTCAAATTTCCAAAACATATAATTTTAAAATCTAAATTTACATATATGTAAATTAACATTTATATATTATATTTTAAAAAACCAATATTTATGAAACCCATATCTTTCTTTTCAAAACTTTGGAAATCATTTTCAAATTATAGGCCAACGGTGTCCGTATATAATTTTCTACCCTATGGTCAAGTGATATGGATATTTATCATTTCAATTAGCAATTTAAATATCTATGGATATATACCATTTCAACTCGTAATCCCAAAATTCAAAATCATTGAAAATTACTTGGGTTTATCATTTCAACCCATAATGATTTTCCCCTAATCTACAAGATCATTCGAGTATGTATCATTTCAACCCATAGAGAATTCTTAACTAAGAAGGAACTTGCAGAGTAAGAACAAATATGATAATAATATAACATATCAACAACAGGCATATAACATCTGTAACAAATTTAAATATAATATATACAATAGGTTATGGTGTCATACGTTATTGGTAAATAATGGCAGATAATGGCATATCATATTTAACAATTAAAACTTAGTAATTCAAATTTAACAGCATATTTCAATCGTCATTTCATATTGATTAAATTTACTAAATATAAGAATGTTAATCTTGAGTGATTGCTCACCTTTCAAGGTTAGAGAAACAAGAAGATGACATGGACACGCACACGAACTAGCAGGATAGCGACAAGCTAGGAATTGAATCATGAACTCGATAATCGACCAATCCAGATGACAAATTTCAAAGCAAAGCAAGGTGAACACGGATTCGACGAACAAGGCTGATAAAAAGGAATCGATGAAACAAATTAGAATTAGCTTGATATATGTAACATCGCAATATTTTCAACCATTCGCATCCATACATGTCGAACTTGAATTGCTCAAAATGTCAGATTGTTAATATATATTTGGTAATACTCAGCATATACAGCAAATAAAATAATCACAGAATCACAGACACAGAGTAATATAGCAATAAGCAGCGGGAACAAATGAATAGCAGTTCATGAAGCCAATATATATATATATATATATATATATATATATATATATATATCAGAAGTTAAAAAAGATACAACAGAAGTCTCGAATACATAGAATTCTCAATACAATAGTTGAATAACAAAATCTGAATATATCGGCTGAATAGATAGTTGGATCTCCAAGCGAAGCTCCAAACTCCAAAGGTGAGTCTTAAATGCTGTGACACCAAGTCTGACCCGAGCGCAAAGCAAAAACACAAAACACTCGAGTCAGGATTAACATTCTTATATCAATAAATCCAACTCAAGTGAAATATCAATTGAAATACAAGTAACTCAAAAGATGTTGGGGATAACCATCCTCTAAGGATCCGTGGAACTATCTACTATGTAGCAATATACGCTATTATAATAATGCCTGTAGTAAAGTAAACTATTAAAATAGCATTAAGGCACTACCCATATCCCCCTTAACACATTTGATATATTCTCATAGTCTATACAGTACCATAATCTCACCCGTACTAGGCGTTGTCAGAGGGCACTCCAAAGATATGGTACAAAACAAACTCGTAGTGGCCTAGATATGGTAGCCGACACGGCACAACTAGGCAATGCTAGGGTAGATATACTAATTACACTTCCGGTCTGGTGGTAACGCATAGCCGCAGCTACTTCCCACCTAGATCCACACTCCTAAAAATCCAAGGGTGCATCCAATCAAGCACAAAGTAATAGAATGAAATCGAAGAAGTGTGTCCGATCGAAGGAGCTACCTCACTTGGACTGTCGATTTCTTTTGTTTTAGCCACCTTAAGCTAACTCACGAGAGTCGGGTTCACGTATATACCTCAAATAAAATTGTCACCACCATCCTACTTCATTTTGTAATCTCCACCACGTACACAGTTGTTAAAGTGGTTTTCGGTATTGGCAGAGAGTATTACGATTACCGATCCCGGTCTCTTTAACAACCAATCATTATTATAACACCGTGATCATTTCGAAATATCATACTTCAAAACCAAAATATCATATCCATTTCAAAACCATATCAAGACGATATCATTTCTCAATTAAAATAATATTCATTTCCAAAATCATAACACTTTCCAAAATTATAACTCTTTCGAAATTATAACACTTTGAAAATATTATATTTTGAAATTCATAACACTTTGAAAATATAACTTTTGAAATAATAATAACTTGAAATCCATAACACTTTCCTCTTAAACAGTTTAGATATTAATAATAGTATATATATTAAAATAGTTATAAATAGAATAGTTAATATAATAAAATAATTTGTATATAAAATAGTTTTAAATTAAATAGTTTATATTAAAATAATTAGTATATTAAAAATAGTTTTATATTAAAATAGTTAATATTAAAATAATTTATATTAAAAATAGTTTATAGTAAAATAATTTTATATTAAAATAATGTATAAAGTAATATATATATATATAAAGTACTTAAGACGGTAAAATAGTTTCCTGAAGTTCACAAATCGATTTAAATCATTCGAATTCAAAAATTTGATTAAATTAAGTCTTAATCCACAAATTTCAATTTAATTCAACATCTCAATAAACTGTTTTATATCGATTTCAAATATAGATTTGAACTACAAATATCACCATTTCAATTTCAATAGATTTCAAAGCTTTAAATGTTCAAACATTTATAATAACTCAATTTTGATAAATTTGTTTGTATTTCAAATTCAACTTTACTATTATTTAATTTTGAAAGATTCACCGAGTGAATCCAATATCATTTAAATAAAACCTTAAATTACAATTTAAATAACCTAAATGTTACCCGGCACCTTGGCCAGGCTACAAGACGATGGTTGCAGAGGTGATAGTTAGCACCAGACAAGATTCTAACCAAGGAAAGGCTGGAGATATAGTGGGTTTGGTGCATTCGATATGTTTCGGCTTTTCTGTGTGGCTTGGTCAAAGTGGTCCGAATGCGTGGCTCGGTCAAAATGGAGGGACACATCGGTCGACATGGAGTGGATAGGCCAACATGAGCATGACAGAGTAGTTCGAACCCAATGAATCGGTTGTTCACTACTCGGCCTGGAAGAGAAACTCATCGCTCGGCTTAGAGGGGAAATTCGTCGCCCGATCGAGGGAGGATAGCCAAGACAGGTAGGTCAATTGTCGTTCGATGTGGATTTGGTCCTGCCTTAAAAGCGCAAAGTCATTCGTCGCTCGGCTAGGGGAGACATTGTTTCGTTTAGATTGGATAGTTCGGTATTTGCCGTGCCGTTCAGATGCTTCGGCACACGCCGCTCGGTCAAGGAAGTGAAACCATGCATAGGTCTGCAAAGGAGCTTTGTTCAGTCCTGTTTCGGTGCTCTTGGTTCGGTCATGGTTCGGTGCATGCAAGCGGAGTTGGCGGTTAGCAATTCCACTTCAAAGTGAGGTGGTCAGTATGCCATTGCTTCAAGTCACACCGTTACTCACTTCGAGCCCCTAGAATGATTGCTTCGAGCTAATCATTAAGATGCCCTAGTTCGGCATTTACCGATAGGCCGATGATGTTCGGCAAACTTGGCTCGGTCTGGTATGCAGGAGTTGTCAGTAGTGGGCCGAGGTACCTTGTTGTTGGACTTGCGTAGGAAGTCCAGCCTATCTTTGTCTATAAATAGAGAGGCATGGGTGCAGTGAAAGGGACCTTTTTTCGAGAACTCCAGGGATACTTTTTGTACTCATGCCTTTCCTTTTGAAACTTACATTCAAGTTGTTTGTTTATAGATTATATCTTTACTCAAGTAATTGGAAAAGTAATAAAGATCATATTCAAAGTGGATGTAGGAAATCACGTCGAACCACTATAAATTCGATGTTCTCGTTTTTGCTATTCATTTTTGCACTCAACTATGTTATTCCCCCATTTCAATTTATTTTCTTCATTAATCTCTCTACAAATATCTACTCAAGGGTATTAGTGACCAATTTTGGTGCTAACATTTTGGTGCTTTCACCGAGAATAGCATTCTCAGGCTGTTAGGATCTACTCTACGCTATTGGATTGAAGAAATCCCACAAATAAGATCCAAGTTCATTCACAAGAAGTTCATAGATTCTACTCAGAGTTTTGACCAATAACTCTATAATGGGAAGACCATGTCCTAGATCAGCCTCCCACAATGTGGATGTCAACGAGACCGCTATAGTCCAATAAGCAGGACCCAACTTACTCAACAACATCGTCAGAATGCTGGAGGAAGTCCCGCTACCTACTCATCATTTGACAGCTCTGCTTCGCCTGATGAACATCCCAGACATAGACGCCATAGAATTAAAACAGCGCAAATAGAAGTAGTAGATCAATCCAACAGAAATGGTCCAGGTTGAGCCATGGCCCCTCACTTCACCTGGGAAACCACTCAAATTGGAATGGGAAACTTAGGATTTGGAACACGAGTAGAAACTAATCGACTGGCTCACTAAGGACGCAATGACGCAGGTCCCCAGGACACTTGTTTGGAAGATCACCAATCAAGGAGGCACCAGAAAGTATGGTCACGCAGGATGGAGTCCAACTTGCCACCTCCTATCCAGACCTCAGATTTGTCTACCATGGTTAGGCAGCCGATGAGAGAAAATCAGGGCTTATCTAACGAAGATTAAGGCACAACCAGGAGTCATTCTCCGTTCACAGATGCTATCCAACTAGTTGAGTACCCCCAGAAGTTCAACATGCCGACTATTCCAGCCTATGAAGGGAAGACTGATCCCCGACAGCATATAATGAGATACAAATGGATGATGGACTCAGCCAGGGCAAATGATGCGACTGAATATAGATGTTTCTCGATAACCTTATCTAGAATCGCTAGCATATGGTTCACCAGAATTCCTCCACGATCGATCTCCATATTTAATGAGTTAGCGACGAAATTTGTGGAGCAGCTCTTAATCCATACCACTTACCCAAAGGACGTGATGTCTTTATCCAGTGTAATCTAGGCTCCTAGGGAGTCCTTAAGGAATATTTGCAAGGATTTCATGTTGCTACTACCGAAGTTAGCAACCTGACCACCCTATTCTTATGGTTGTGATGCGAGAAGTAGAGCAAGAATCGGAGTTTGTTGATTGGCTGGTATGAAAACCTTCGGCTACCCTGGAATGTTTTTACTCAAAGGTGCACCAGTTTATGAGAAGGGAGGAAGCCAGGTGGATGAGGTGAGGTAGTGCACCAGGGCCTAGCAAGGAGACAGTGCAAAGCAACATTGCAGTAAAACAGGCTGGCGACAAATCTTGAAAAGTCCAGGTCAATGTTCAAAACAAGCCCGAGCAGTCTAAAGGATCCGGAGGAGGAAATTCCAAAAGGGAGAGGGAAGCAGGAAAGTGAAAACCAAGGATCCCGACCCACATCGAATACACTCCTTTGAACACATCTTTGAAGAATATTTATTTGTTAACTTGTAATACCTTCCAGTACCGAAAACCATGCTCAAAAGAATCCCCCAAGGAATAAAAACAAACTAGGAAGTACTAACGGTTTCGCGAGACCTACGGGCACAACACTGAGGAATGTAGACACCTCCATGATGCTATAGAAAAACTGATTCAGCAATAGAAGTTACAACAGTTTGTTAAGAATTCACTGGAAGGCAGACAGGGAACGTCCGACCCCGGTCGCAGGAGGCTTCACGTCACCTTGAGGAACCATCTCGGACTGTGGGTAGACTGATCATAAACACGATAGTCGATGGGCATCATCTAGCAGACAAGAGTTGGCAAGAAATGGAAAGCTATGCTAATTCATTGAAACATGCGGATTTCGAATGCTACTAGAACTTGAAAGACGGGACTCCAGTGAAACAACAACGAATGATGACAGATGATACTGTATTCAGGAGCAGGGATGCCGATCGGGTGGATGCACCCACTATCGACCCGATGGTCATTTCGACCACGATTGGGCCACCGTTTGTGAGAAGGATACTGATTGATTGCAGAAGTTCTGTGAATATTATTTTCAAAAAGGTGTATGACCAGATGAAGATGGAGGCGAAAGATTTAAAACCATTTAAAGCACGTATTCATAGCTTTAATCGTGCGGCTACTGATGCAGTGGGTTTTGTCGAATTAACAGTTGAGTTAGGAGAAGATGAACGTAGGAATGTACGGATCCTACCATTCATTTTTTTGGATGTTGATTCCCGTATAATGTTTTTCTGAGCCGACCGGCCTTAGCAGAGTTTAGGGCGGCTTTGGCCCCATGGTGTTTAACTATGAAGTTTCCGACAGATAAAGGAGTTGGTGTAGTGCATGGGGATCAAGCGATTGGTCGTGCATGTTATGTGGCTAAGCTGAGAAAGGCCCAGCAAAGAGAGAAGCGAAAGGTTGAGGACGACTCTATCTGCATCCACATTGCTCAAAATTGACAAGTAATGCACGAGCCTTGGCTCGGGTAGCAGAGAATCTACAGAGACATAGATCCGAGAGACGATGATGAAGAACCTAAGGAGTCTAAAGCAGCACCGACTGAATTGAAGATTGACATTCCAGTCAGCCATGACGACCCATCACGGGTGTTGAAGATTGGATCAAAACTCACCCCTTCGATGACTGAGGATCTTAATAAATTCCTTCGTGCGAATCTGGATGTTTTCACTTGGACACATTCGGATATGTGCGGGATTTTTCCCGCCATAGCGAGTGATATGTTGAACATAGACCCGAAATACGTGTCGGTGAAGCAAAAAGGAGAGGTATGGACCCGGAGAGATCGGATGCTCTAAGAGAGGAAGTGGAAAAAATCAAAGCCAATGGGTTCGTACACGACTCCCTTTACCCAGAATGGGTCTTTAATCCCCTACCAGCGAGAAAAGCGAAATGGAAGCCTGTGTTGATTATTTAGACCTAAACAAGGCATGCCCTAAGGATAGTTTCCCTTTACCCAGAATTGACCAACTGGTTGAATCAACAGTTGGACACGAATTATTGTCATTTATAGATGTGTATTCGAGATACAATCAAATCCCGATGCACATTCCAGATCAGGAACACGTTAGTTTTGTCACGGAAGTCGGATTGTATTGTTATGTGGTGATGCCTTCCGGATAAAAGAACGCAGAAGCGACTTATCAGCGCTTGGTAAATCGGATGTTTAAAGACCAAATTGGTGGAACAATGGAAGTCTATGTGGATGACATCTTGTGAAGTCACGGTAGTCAAATGAGCACATTCGAGACTTAGCGGAGATGTTTGATATACTTAGATACTACGGAATGAAAATCAATCCACTAAAGTGTTCCTTTGGTGTTGCGTCGGGAAAGTTCTTGGGTTTTATTGTCAATGCACGAGGAATTGAAGCTAACCCAGAAAAGATTCAGGTTATTCGAGACATACGAGCGCGAACTATAAAGCAAGTATAAAGCCTGTATGAAAAAGTCGCCACGTTGAGTTGATTCATATCTAGAGCAACTGACAAGTGCATTCCCTTCTTTGATGTGATAAAGAAAGGGAAGAGAAATTTTGGATGGACGTCGGACTTTGATGATGCGTTCCATGCTCTGACCAGGAGACACCTCCGGTGCTGTCAAAGCCTTTTGATCATGAGGAATTATATGATTACTTGGCCGTATCTCCGCATGCCATCAGTACGGCCTTGGTTCGTGAGGAGGACTGAATTCAAAAGCCAGTGTACTCTGTCAGTAAGCATCTAACAGGAGCAGAGAGAAATTATCCTAAGATGGAGAAGCTAGCCTACTGCTTAGTGATTGATCATGCAAGCTTCGTCCGTATTTTCAGGCACACCCGATCAGTGTTTATACCGATCAACCTCTACAACAGGTGCTCCAAAACGACCAGAAACCTCTAGAAGGTTGTTAAAATGGAACATTGAGTTGAGTCAATTCGATATCACCTACCTTCCATGGAGGGCTATCCAAGCGCAGACGCTAGCAGACTTCATTGCAGAGTTCACCATACCAAACGAGCCAAGTAGCGATGATGTTGTTCCCCCCATTTGATGGAAACTATATACTGAAGGGGCATCCAACGATTGTTGTTCTGGGGCTGGTGTTATTCTTGTAACTTCTGAAAACTGATCAATTTGTTATGCTTTGAAGCTCAATTTTCCAGCTACGAATAATGAAGCCGAGTCTGAAGCATTGATTGCTGGCTTAAAACTTACCATGGAGCTCAAAGTAAAATTGGTTAAAATCTTTTGTGACACACAATTGGTGGTGTGTCAAATGCGAGGAGACTATCAGGTAAAGGGGCAGAGACTTGCCCCATACCTTGCTCGGGTTCAAGAGCTATTGGTAGACCTTGAATATTACGATATTTTTCACATCCCGCGTAAACAAAATGGGGAAGCCGATTCTTAGGCAAAATTTGCAAGTACTGGGGATGCACAATAGATGGGCTTGGTTCTCGTCGAAATTTTACATGGTCCGAATATAAACAAGATGGAAGTAGATTTTGTTTTAGAAACGAAAACTAAGAGGGAGTCGTGGATGACCCCGTTCAAATAATACATGTTACATGAGACTTTGCTTGAGAGAAGGAACGAAAGACGACAATTCATTCGCAAAGCTTCACGGTACATAATGCAGGATGGAATAATGTATCGGAAAGGATTCTCAATTCCCTTACTTCGATGCATTGCCCATAACAAGATAAAGCGGATCTTGGAAGAGGTTCATGAAGGAGAATGTAGCGACCATACTGGGGGCGGACATTAGCGAAAAAGGTCCTCCGCTATAGATATTATTGGCCAACCGTAAATCGGGATGACGTGGACTATGTAAGAAGATGCGACAAATGTCAAAAGTATGCAAAAATCCCGAGAGCTCCCTTGACAGAACTCACACAAATGGTTGGTCCCTGGCCATTTGCAATATGGGGGATCGATATAACGGCTCGTTGCCAATCTCCAGAGGTGGTGCGAAATATGCAATTATTGCAGTCGGTTACTTTACCCAGTGGGCGGAGGTAGAGCCCTTAACTACTATCACCACCAATAAGGTCATTAATTTCATTCTGCGAAACATCATATGCCGTTTTGGCCTCCCACGAACCATCATCACGGATAACAGAACTCAATTTAAAGTAGGGAGTTCAAAGAATTTTGCCGAAAGTATTGCATTGAGAAAAGGTTTGCAGCTGTCGCTCAACCTAAAGCCAATCGACAAGTTGAAGCCGTCAATAAAATAATAATATCAATATTGAAAAAACATTTAGAGAAGGCTAGAGGCAAGTGGGTGGATGAGCTTCCAACAACACTCTGGGCTTACAGAACCACCCAGAAGTCTGCGACTGGCCATACTCCATTCACTTTGGCATACGGCACTGATGTTGTTATACCCATGGAACTTGAAGTTCCTTCTCATCGGGGGACTTATTATGATCCTAAGACGAATCAGGATCTCTTATTGAAATCGCTGGACTTTTCGACGAGAAACACAAAGAAGCTGATTTAAGGGCGGCTGCATATAGACACCGAGTCGCTTGATATTATGATGAATAAATTCGACGGAGAATCATTGATGTGGGTGATCTCGTTGTGAAGTGAGTTTTCTCTATCCCATCACATATGAATCCCACATGGGAAGGACCATACATCATCGAACGAAAGCTTGGAGAAGGAACTTTCAAGCCAGCGATCGTTGATGGATGACGCACCCTAAGCATAGAATAACGAGCATTTGCGCCGTTATTACTCTTAGCCTATTTCTTTTGCATTTTAGAAGCCATTGTTTCCATTATATGTTCTTTTTTTTGGCATGTAATAAGACAATTCAGATGTTCCTATTTGTTATGATCAATAAGGTCTTGAAGCCGTTTTCTTATGAACTGATGATGTTGCGTGTGTGCTATAATTCCATGGCAAAAATTAAATTACATTATTTATGAACGCACACATAAAATTAAAAGTCAATCGATAAAATAAAAATCTCTAAGTCCTCGGAGCCTGGACTAGAGTACTCTGAGTCTCCGTAGTGCGAACTAGAGTATAAACGATTCAAAAATCTCTAAGTCCTCGAAGTGCAGAGTACTCTAAGTCCCCGTAGTGCGGATTGGAGTATAAATGATTCAAAAATCTCTAAGTCCCCAGAGCGCGGACTAGAGTACTCTAAGTCCCCGGAGTGCGGACTAGAGTATAAACGATTCAAAAATCTCTAAGTCCTCAAAGCGTGGACTAGAGTACTCTTAAGTCCCCGGACTAGAGTATTAAAGTGCAGACTAGAGTATAAACGACTCTAAAATCTATAAGTCGTTGGAGAATGAACTGGAGTACTCTGAGTCCTCAGAGTGCGGACTAGAGTATAAATGACTTAAAAATCTCTAAGTCCTTGGAGCGTGGACTAGAGTACTCTAAGTCCCCAGAGTGAAGACTATAGTATAGACGATTCAAAAATCTCTAGGTCCCTAGAGCAAGGACTAGATTACTCTAAGTCCCCGAAGTGCAGACTAGAGTACAAACGAATTAAAATCTCTAAGTCCTCGGAGCGTGGACTAGAGTACTCTGAGTCCCCGTAGTGTGGACTAGAGTATAAACGATTTAAAAATCTCTTAGTTCCAAATGTGGACTAGAGTACTCTGAGTCCCAGAGTGTGGACTAGAGTATAAACGACTTAAAAATCTCTAAGTCCCCGGTGCGTGGACTAGAGTACTCTGAGTTCCCATAGTGTAGGCTAGAGTATAAACGATTCAAAAATCTCTAAGTCCCTAGTGTGCAGACTAGAGTATAAACGAATTAAAAATCTCTAAGTCCCTGGAGCGCGGACTAGAGTACTCTGAGTCCCCGAAGCGTAGACTAGAGTATAAACGACTTAAAAATCTCTAAGTCTCCGGAGCACGAACTAGAGTACTCTAAGTTCCCAGAGTGCGGACTACAATATAATAGATTTACAAATCTCTAAGTCCCAGAAGCGCGGACTAGAGTATTATAAGTCCCTAGAGTGCGGATTAGAATATTTACGATTCAAAAAATCTCTAAGTCATGCGGAAGCGGACCGGAGCTTATGCAACCCACAAGCTTTCAAATTTCGACTACAAGTTAGAAAATAAGCTAAACTGTGAGAATAGTGGAAGACAAAGAAACAAAATTTTATTTACTAATCCAAAATAAAGTTCCATTACAACTTTTCTAGGGTTTGGAGCAAAAGACTATTTACAACGACTATGAAATTAAATAGAAACAACTACATGATCCGAGTTCATTCGGGCTGAGCGAGGCATAACCAGATAACTACCTTTTTGATTTTTTTCTCCTTCTTCGGCTTCTTCGAAGGCTCCTCACCCGAGCATTTTCTCTTGGATGCCTTGCTTTCGAGTGAAGTGGTGCCCGGGGAAGGAGGAGGAAGTTCCAGTGGCATGGTCCCACAGGGAAGAATGACCTTCAAGGGCCTGTTCAGAGGATCATCAAGTTCCACCACTTGAGGCTCATCCTTAATTTTGGCTTTCTTCTTCCCCTCTTCCATGATTTGCTCCTCCATGCTCAGTTTCGAAGTGTGTTCGAAGGGGCCCATGATTTCAACCTCATCACGTTGGGATTCTCAAGTTTGTCCTCATCGAGCGCCTCGATCATTTGAGCATCGGGTCCGAAAGTATTCCTAGTATGAGATACCTCTCCCAATTTCTCTTCCTTCTCCATGGAGACATCACTCCTTGGAGTTGGTTCAAGATCAGAATGACCTACACGAAGTCATAAAAGACAAATGTTAGAATACATTTATTATTCGTCAAAAGCGATGGTCCTTTCAACCCGAGAAAGAAAAATTACATATCAACTTCCGATTGACTCCCAGCTATTTTAGGAGTCTCACCCTTTGGAATAGGGGAAAGAACATGAACATTGAGCTCAGGTTTCTTTGGGTCATAGCCAGCATGCTGCTCGAAAGGATCGAGTGATAAGTAACTAGCCGGATGAGCGAAAGGAGGAACTACAGACTCAGTTCTGGATGGGCCAGCGACGTCGTCCTTCCATTTCGATGAGGAGGAATCCCTTCCATAGAGGATTTTGGATGTAGATAAGTTGGAAGGCTCGTTTCCTCGAAGCACTTCCTTCACAAGAGAATCCTCATCAACCTCTTCAGTGCCCAGCTCCATTCATTTAATTTTTACTAGAGTATCCCATGCTCCGGCTAATGATTCGAGGTAACCCTCGCATAAAAAAGATAGATCTCAATGCATGAGAACTCGAGCATTATATTTATCAATAAGCGGATCAAATAAGCATTTAATTTCTTCCCTGTCGGCTTCAGCAGCTGCCTCAAGGTGAGAATCAATTTCTATCAGTGCCATTCTTTTTCCCTCCTCATAGGATGCATCTTTAACGCTTCAGCTTTGGAAAGTTCGTTGTGGAGCTTCGTCTTTAAGAGGTTGCGACAACTTATCTGCAATATCGCTGCGACACTTCCTGTGCAGCGATTTTTTCTTCTTTCTCTTTAAGCAGCAGCTCCTTTAGTTCTTTGACTCGTCGAGCGGCGATATCCTTTTATTTTTGGATGGAGTCTTTTTCTAAGGCTAGAGCACCACTGCGTTGAAGTACCTCGTCAATTTCCTTTTTGAGTCGCTTCTAGACAACTAACTGCCTTGGCTGTATCTTTGGCGCTTTGCTGGGCAGCTTTAAGTTGAGATTTGTACGAGGAAAGCTCTTCATCCTAGGCTTTAATAATATCTTTATCATGGATGGCTTCAAGTTTCAGGCGATCAATCTCGTGCTGACGTTCCATAGAAACTTCTGAAACTTTTTCTGGCAAATGAACAAAGGCATCGTGTTGGACATAGACATCGTTACTACAGGCGATGGCACTTTGTTTGACATGCCCTGGAATTGGGTGAATGGCGGAAAGAAATTTCAGCCCGTCGAAGCTTATCTTTGGAAATATGGCTTTAAGCTCAGCTAATCTTTCGGCTATCGACGGATCATGTGCATAGATTGGAGGAGTTTGCTTAGCCGGAGTCACCAACTGCTTATGGGGCTCACGAGATTGCTTAGTGTTAGATGAGCCAGAATGTTGATCATGGGGAGCTTCAGAATGAGTACCCTCTGAGAAGATTTCTCCCTATTGTTCTCTGAATGAGGGAGAGGATCATTAGGATACGAAGAGTGGCTATAAGTTTTTCTTGAGGAAGACGATGAATCTCTAGGATGGTAGTCTCCATCGCCACTGCCATCTCTGTCTCGATGTCTACCTGATCCCGAATCCCAACTGGAGTTATGGAACATAGAGGAACCGCGGAGGCGGTCAAAGCCATGTGTGCGCCCCATATCACCTACACATAAACCAAGAAAAAACGAGTTAGCGAGAATCACATGATGGATAAAACTTAAGTGTAGGGTGAGGTGTGAGTGTTCGCGTGTGTGTCATAGTGTTTCTTCCCGATGGACCAGTTTCTTTTACTTTACTTATTAGGGTTTTCCCTCCATGTTGATAAGCCTGATCGCCTCGATCGCCTCTCATGGATGAATTAATTCCTATTTCCCCTGGGTCGTTGAAACCATAGTTCAGTAAGTCATCAGGGATGGTCAAGTCTGATAGACCTTATAACGAACCCTCTGGATGATGGGGAGACGACTCTTTCTCCAGCGGATTAATTGTAACTTTTGAGGTTCCGTCCACCATTTTCTTTTACAGTTTGTAGGCTAATTTATTTTTTCCCTTTGAAGGAGGAGGAGGTTCGTTGATGCTGGGAACATCAGTCACCGGTGCTGAATCGGGAATTATATTCTCATCTGACGGTCCTAGCACCCTGGCCTCTTTGATTTCACCTTCCTCGGAGGTGTTGGGGGCCCCACCAGTAGGGGCACCGAAGGCCCAGCTTGCTCTTTTCTTTTCTCTGTCGTAGATCTATTTATAGTGGCGCCGCTTGGGAGACTAGTTCGACGACCTTCCGCCAACAATCCAAACTTTAAAAGAAATTCATTGCAAATAACGGATGTGATCTCCCGGTCTTCCACGGGAATAGCTTGAACGGCCTCGATGGCCTCAAAATACCAAGTACCTTCGGGACATGGGCTGACACCTGTAAAAGTCGAAAGAAGTTTAGAAAGAATGCACTTTGTACCATAGATAAATATTGGTCCGAAGATGGAACTTACTCCCTTCCAACCATCTTCTCGTAAAGCCAGGGGGCCAGCGTACATAAAACCATTCCTGCTTATATTGGGAGAATTTACTCCATGTCCCCATCAGCATCTAACAGTTGGAGTGTGGCTCAAGGAATATGAATGATGGATTGTCAAACCGTCTTTTGAAGCGATAAATGTAGCGGATATCACCAGGAGTGGGGAGCTTGAATAAGATGCTCATGAAGAGAATACAAGTGCCATAGATAAACGCGTGATTGTTGGGATATAGCTGTGCCGGGTCGTTCCCGATATACTATAACATCTATTGGAGAAAGGATTTGAAAAGTGGCATGCTACCAATCCAGCACATGAATTTATTGCACGCTGTATATCCAGTTGGGGGCAGGTGAGGCAGATCTTTCCCCGATGGAACTAAAACGTCATCGAAAGGGATTCCATGAATTGTACACAACCGAAGAAGACTGGCTTCGTCGATTTTTGAAGCTTGTGAATCAATAGGATTATCCAGAATAACTGCTCCATCTATAACATCAGGATCCAGGCCAATAACTCCAGCTGATGGATCTGGAATACCCTGTGTAGGGGTTGTCGATGGATTCGAAGTTCCTACTACCTTCTGTTGAGAACTTGGCTCAAGCTTGTCAGAAACTATAGTAGAGCTCGATTTTTTGGACATCTTCAACGAGCGTAGAATATGGGTTGATACCTGTTTGAACTATACATGAAAGACAATCAATATCAGATATAACGATGATAATACATCCCCCCGTGTTGTGTGTGAACTAATGCTATGACTTAAATGTGAGTGCCGAAAAGTTAAAAGTTTTAAACACAAGTATGACGTGATAGAGTTTTAAGTGGTTGTCCTTGGAGACCGTCATCGCTGACCATCTCCTGCAGTTTATTATATGATTGACATTAGAAGTTCTGGAATCAAGCATCGGCATCATAAAATGTGAATGCTATTGTTCTCATATGTTAAGTTAAATTTGCATTTAAAATTATTCAAGCTATGCGGAGTAGGTTCAGATTGAGTCCTTGGGCTTATGTGCTTTATCACTTGTTGTTGTCCGATTTGATGTAAATGATTGTGGAAGTAGGTTATTATAGTATGTATTATGTTCAAGTTAATACAATCTTGGTTGCCAATGCCAAACCGCTCTCTAGTCATAGAAAGACCTCACTCGGACTTCTACCGATCTGCTACCCTAGGCTCCTCTTGAGCCATAACCACTGCCCAATACTGACCACCAGCACAAGCCTAGACACCGAACCGAACTACACCATTCAATATCGAACTACTCTCCTCCAAATTACTGACCGACCCACTTACTTCCTATCTCCCACTCTAATTGTTGAACGCCTCACTTGACTTATACTCACTACTCCTACAAACTACTACCGACTCATAACACCTCGAGGGATAACGATTCCCTCTCTCTCTCTCATAACAATGACCTCCTCGTTGAAGCAAAGTCACCAACCACCTACTCCTACACTTCTCCGGCCTCGCTTCCTAAAGTCATCCATGGCTGTTTCCCCTAAGTCAAAGTCTACTCATACGAAAAGCACTTCACTATCAATGCCCGAACACCTACTCGCTGCGTTTCTCTCCTCTAATGCTTACCATGTTAAGCCGAATTCCTATATGGCTCGGCCCTTTAGTTCGAGTTCTAGAGGATAGGGTTTGGGAATTTACAATATTGTATGAAACCTCATCTATGCGATAATTTAAGGGCGAGACTAGTGTTTCTTGAAACTTAGAGTCGAAGATGGCTAGGAAGTGTGTTAGAGAGGATTACGAGAGGAGGGGTATAGCAGTTCAGAAGAGAAATGTAGTCTAGGTTTTTTGGGTAAAACCGATAGAGGGATAATAATGAAGTAAAGATGGGGAGAGAAAGTAAGACTTAAGATTTTTTATGTAGAGGGGGATGTGTGTGACGCCCCACCTCTATACTCACGCTAGCCAAGGACACTATGGAGTAATGCCGTCAACTAGCACGAAGAATAAGGCTACTGAGGAGCGGCCATCCATGTAATTGCTTTAAGCGAGCACCGATACGTCAGATAGTATAACATGCATTTCATTTCAAGAGGAAATCCGACATGCTGATACAAACTCAAAGCTACTACACGGTGGCTATGATATCTTCGAAAACAAATATAGAAACAAACATAACACAGATCAGTCACAGATATCCATATCACAAAGGCGGAAATAGATATGAATATAACACATGAAAGTGTTCACATCAGAGTAGTGGTCAAAAAGATCCACAATAATGCAAAAGAATGGATATAAGTGCTAGATAAAAGAATATGTATACATTAAGGAGTCTCTATCTCGAACGTATAATAACAAAAACTACCAATCTAATGTAGTTAGCCAAAAGTCAGATAATACTCTCAGATGAGGAGTCAGGCAGAAGCACATGTAACATCTTGGTCTGACCCGAGCATTATTTGATAAGAAAATAATAAACGGATCAGTCTAACTATAAATATCAGAAAAAATGATATAGGATAAGAGATATGACAAAAACGTATGATAACCATAAAGCCATACTGTGATAAGTATGTAATTGAAAATCAACCAGAGATTAATCAATATCACAAGAATCTTCTCAATGATCAAAAAGAATGTCATACTCTTTATTTTTATTCACCAAGTCACAAATATTGGCAAACATCACAATGCCAATTGTAAAAGTTGTTGAAAACACAAATTCACCAATGCACAAATATTGATAGAACTTATCAATGTATCACAAAAATTGGTGAAACACAAACTCTAGAGATCATCAATAGAAATCCATAAATCACAAAAAGGGTGAGGCCTATCACAAAACGGGAGCATGATAACTAACCAATACGTGTATCACAAACGAGACGCTATCCCATGGTCACTAACCATAGAGCCCGTGCAACGATGTAATACAATGTCGGTACGACCGAGGAACCTGAAACTTGAATAATTCGGAACAACAACGTAGTACAATTGTACGCTCGATGAACCTGATAAGCCGGAACAACAACGTAGTACAACAGTACGCCCGATGAACCGAACTCCATAAAAGGATATGGGTCTCTAGCCCATAAAAATTGAGTCGAAACTCCAAAGAATACATAGGTCGTTAGCCTATAAAAGAAATGAGACGAAACTCAATAAAACGAGGTACCATCCCCTTCGTGGACAAGAAAACATAGCAAATCACTAGTCTAAATCATAAAAATGACCATCATCGATCATCGAGAAGTGTCAATTACACTAAGCTAGTAAATAGATGAGTTTAACTTCATGTCCCATAACCACTTGGTTAACTTAAGTAGTTACGAACAAATTGTAAATCTCCACTCGAAAGTTGTCATAAGAGTTTCAATCGAATGAGTCTAAGAATTAACCGACAATGTAAACGCAAGCATTTCATACCACTTGTTTTGCAAAGTCATTTAATTGGATTTCTCGAACAAATGAGGTAAATGTTTGTATATACTAATAGATTGGAAAATGGTTTTATAAGGACTTTGAATTAAAAATAGAGTTGAAATCATCTTTGAGAAAGAGTTTGAATATTTGCTACTAGTATAGAAACCTTTGCGCTTTAAAGTGACAAACCATAAAGATGATTGTAAAAACAATCAATCACCAAAATTTCAAGTTCAAAGATGTGAATTAAATCCAAAGAAATCGATTCCAAATCCATCAAAATGAATATACCTAAAAAATCAAAAATAGAAGTCATCAAAGTCGATAGTAAATGATAACAACAAATCGAAAAACCACGAATCGATAAAAATTTGAATTTCAAGCAAAATAGGCTAAATAGGCCAAGTAGGTTGAACATAAGCAGGTCAGTCAACTTGCTCTCTGAGAATAGTCGACTGGCCAATTGCTTGGAAAACTCTCGGGTTCCAGGTTAGTCGAATGAACTCAGAGGGTCAGTCGACTGGTGCATGTTTCCCATTATTTCTTGCCTATACAAATGAATAACAAACACTAGCCAATTCGCGATCGGACGAGCAATGAGCGCTAGGGGTTTATGTCAATCGACAACCCAGCTCTATAGGCTCTTCGATGCATCACCAAAAACATGTTCAAACAACAAAGCTAGGATTTTCAAAGATTTGACTCCAGAAACCCAAAAAAATTGGAATATTCACCAATTCAATCCAAATCAAAAGCATTTCCACATGAATAACTGTTAGGAATGCATACCTAACAGTCGAAGATAGTTATAGACATAGATGTGAGATAAAAATCTCACCTTTTGCACAAAAACAGGGAAGAAGAAGCTATAGAGCAAGGCAAGAACAATCACTCCGCAATTCCAACCCAAGAAGCTTGAATCTAAGCTTAAATGAATTTTTTTTTTCCTAAATTAGGTTTAGGAATTTCTGAAATTGAAGGTAGAATGAGTTGGAGGAGAAGAAGAGGATGCTTACCAATAGCTTCTTTTTGAATTTGGAGTTAGAACTTGGACTTGCAATGGAACTAGGGCTTAGGAATTCTAATTCTTTTTCTCTTCCTCCATTTTTACGAAAGCTTGAAGGTATTAGGAATTGAAGGTGAATGAAGAGAAGTGGGGGTTGAGCTAGAGTTAATAGTTTAGGTAACCCAAAGTCCAAAGTGCAAAGGTCAAATTTTTAGCTAGCTCCAAACATATCAAAGATTATACTCAAAAAGGTTGCAAACGTCATTTTGGACTCAATGGAAGTGGTCTCGAGTCCTAATTCAACCATATGCAAAAAGTAGCTTTTCGGACTTAAATCCGACTAACGATGCTATATTTAAATATACAATCGTAAAATATGCAGGCCGTTACAAACTCTCCTCCTTAAAGAAATTGCGTCCTCACAATACTTAAGAAGAAAGATAAAAAGTAACAACCATAAAAGCATATTAACACAAAAGAAAATTGAAATAAGAAGTTCACCTTAAGGAGCTCAAGAGAGTAAGTCCGGATGTGTTCGCTCGATGAATTCTCCCAATTCCCAAGAACAATCCTTAGGATTTGAGGACCATTGAACCTTCACAAGAGGGACATCTTTATTTCGAAGGCGTTTAACCTCCGATGCAATAATACGAATAGGATGTTGCTCATAAGTCAAATTAGGTGAAACTTTAATTTCTTCAACAATATTGGGCTCAAGAATAGAGTCGAAATCTCGAAGGTATTTCCGTAATTGAGAAACGTGAAACACGTAATGAATAACAGAAAACTGAGCCGGTAATAAAAGGCGATAAGTACGGAACCAATACGTTCGGTGATGGGAAATGGACCGATATATCAAGGTGCTAATTTTCTAGATCGACTGAATCGCACAACATCCTTCATAGGTGAAACATGAATAAACACAAAATCTCTCACAGAAAATTCTAATTTCCTTCTTCAGTTATCGGCATAGGATTTTTGCCTACTTTGAGCTTCTCTCATCCTATGGCGAATAAAGTCAATCTTTTCTATGGAATCACGAATAAAATCTGGAGCTAAAACCAACCTCTCGCCGGCCTCAAGCCAACAAGAAGGAGATCGGCATGGCCTTCCATAGAGTGCCTCAAAAGATGTCATACTAATACTGGATTAGAAGCTATTATTATAGGAAAACTCAACAAGAGAAATATGATCTTCCCAACTTCCACCAAAATCAAGAACACATGCACGAAGAAGATCTTCAAGAGTGTGATTCACACGCTCGGTTTGTCCATCGGACTGAGGATGATAAGCGGTGCTAAAATTAAGCTTCGTTCCCAAAGCTTTTTGAAGACTCTTCCAAAATCCACTAGTAGACAATGGATCACGATTGCTAACAATAGAAGTAGGAACTCCATGTAATCTAACAATTTCTTTAATAAAGTGTTTGCCAAAAAAGGCACGGTCCGATTGGACCGAACAGGATTAAAATGGACGGATTTTGTAAGTCTATCAACTATCACCCATAAGCTATCATGACCCGAACAAGAACGGGGAAGACCGTCAATAAAATCCATGGAAATTTGGTCCCACTTTCAAATTGAAATTTCCAAAGGTTGCAATAACCCACCGGGCCTTAGGTGCTCGACTTTAACTAGTTGGCAAGTCATGCAACGCCTAACAAAGTCAGTAATATCAGATTTCATTCCATCCAAATAATAAAGTTGCTTCATATCCGCATACATTTTGCTATTACGTGGATGAATGGTAAATTTAGAACAATGAGAATCTTCTAAAATATCTTTACGAAGATCACTAATATTTGGCACGATAAGTCTACCAAATTTTCAAATACCGCCACGAGAATCAATATCAAAGTCTTTCAAACCTTCAATATCAATTTGGTCCCTGTGATTTTGGCTAAGAAAAGCCAATTCGGGATCTAGCTTTTGAGCTTCAAGGATGCGGTCTAAAAGAGATGGGTGAGCCTCAAGGCTACATAAAACAAGAGATGCACATAAATTGGATTCACGATCTCGAATCTCACAAGTGGACAAAGTCTCGAGATCATTCCACTCGGATATCATCATAGAAACAACCGCTTGTTGCTTATGGCTAAGTGCATTGGCAACACGATTTCCTTTTCTGGAAGTATAAAGAATATCAAAATCATAAGATGCAAGAAATTAGAGCCAACGTTGTTGACACAAATTAAGTTCCTTTTGAGAAAATAAATACTTCAAATATTTATGATCGGTATAGAGAATAAATTTCTCTCCCAAAAGGTAATGACACCAAATTCGAAGGGCGGAAACAATAGCCACGAGCTCTAAATCATGAGTGGCATATCTAGTCTCGGCAGGTTTCAATTGCCAAGAAGCATAAGCAATAACACGTTCCCTTTGCATAAGAACGGCACCCAAACCAACCTGACTAGCATCGTTATAAACAATGAAATCTTGGTTCCCTTCGAGAATCACAAGAATAGGAGCATCGGAAAGGAGTCCTTTTAATTTCTGAAAAGAAGATTCACATTTTGTCCGACCAAATGTATTTAACTCCCTTCTTTGTCAAGTTAGTAAGAGGCATGACAATTTTAGAAAAGTCCTTTATGAACCGGCGGTATTAACCTGCCAATCCAAGAAAGCTACAAATCTCCGTCACACTCTCCGGTCTCTTCCAATTTTGAATCGCTTCAATCTTCGAAGGATCTACGGAAATTTCGGATTCAGAAATAATGTGACCGAGAAACTTCACTCGATATTGCCAAAAGTGGCATTTAGAAAATTTTGCTTTTAATTGATTTCTCCTAAGAGTTTCCAACACAATCCGAAGATGCTTTTCATGCTCTTCCTCGGTTTTAGAGTACAAAAGAATATCATCAATAAAGATGAGAACAAATCGATCGAGGAGGTCTTTGAAAACTCGATTCATAAGGTCAACGAAATAAGCTGGAGCATTCGTTAAACCAAATGGCATAACAAGCCATTCATACGATCCATAAAGAGTATGGAATGATGTCAAAGGAATGCTATCCTCTGAAATACGAAGCTGATGAAAACCGGTTGCTAAGTCTAATTGTGAAAAGACTCTAGCACCACTAAGTTGGTCGAATAAATCATCAATCCGAGGTAAAGGATATTTATTCTTGATAGTAAGATCATTAAGCTTGCGGTAGTCAACGCAAAGCTTAAGTGTACCACCGGATTTCTTCACAAAAATAGCAGAATCTCCCCAAAAAGAGAAACTAGAATGAATAAATTGCTTCGTCCCCAATTCGGATAATTGTTTGCGCATCTCCTCATTTTCTTTATTGGACATACGATAAGGAGGACAAGTGATAGGTAGAGCTCCAGGAATTAGATTAATTCTGAACTCAATTGCTCGCTTAGGTGGTAATCCTAAAACGGGCTCAAATATGTCGGAAAATTCACGAACAATGTGAATAAGAGAAATGACATCTTCCTCAACATCATTATCGTCATTATGAGGATTTAAAGAATATAAAGATGCTGTGAAGTTGGAATTCGAATCTTCAAGAACAATAGAAATCTGCTTAATAGATTGAGGATGTCGAAGATGAATAGTCCGCTCAGGACATAGGATATAGGCTTCATAACGGTTAAACCAATCATTCCCAAAATCATTCCGAAGCCCAAGTAACGCATGACATGCAAATCGGCTCGGAAAGAAAAATCACACAAAATAATATCGACATCTTTACAAAGCAAACTAAATGTTGCGGATCCACCAACCGGATTCACAATTCTAAAAGTAGTCACTAAAGCAACAATATTTAAAGAAAAAGTATCAACAAGTTCTTTTGATATAAAAGAATGGGACGCACCCGTATCAAAAAGAACTCGAATAGGTTGATCACGAAACATAATAATGCCATCAAGGATAGAATGAAAAATACCTTGACCATGAGAAGTGTTACTAGGAGTTTTCACTACATTTAGCTTTCCCTCCTTCTTGAACTTGAAGATTGGAACATGAAGATAGAAGATCACCCGAACTTTTGCAATAACGACAAAAGAGAGGTTTCAGACATCTATTGGAATAATGGTCCTTGGAACCACAATTGTAGCATTGCCCACTACTAGGGGTAGAAGTCTTTGTGACTGAAGCTGCTTGCTTCCCTTTCTTGTTGGGATTTGGGCCTTTGAACTTAATAGGCCTTCTCTTATTGCTGTTGAAGTTCGGTTTGGCACTAACAACTTCAACATCACCCTCTTTATCTGCCTCATCAAGTCGAAGAGCGATATCAATAAGCTGATCGAAAGCAACTTCCAATTTCAGAAGTAATGGCTTTTTGAGATTCTTATTCAAGCCATAGACAAATCTCTGATTTTTCTTCAATGGGGTATTTGTATACTCGACCCCATATTTAGAGAGGGATTCGAAAGATGCGACGTATTCCATCATAGAAGATTCACCTTGAACAAGGTCAATAAAACGACGGGCCAAAGTCACCTTTTCAGCTTCCGGCACAAACTTTGATTCGAATCTTCCTCAGAATTGCTCCCAAGTAAGATCCGCTTCAATAATTTCAGAAATCAGAAGCTCGTGCCAACCTAATTCTCTTTCTTGGAGCATAATAGAAGCTACCTGGACTCGATGAAGATCAATAAGATTCATGCGAGAAAAGATGCGATCGCATGTTCTAAGCCAAGCTTGGACTTGAATGACGCTTTCGAAACCCATGAATGGATTCCTACCCAAGTTGGTATAGTCGATGCACAAGCGTGCCAACCCGGATTTAGGGTGAGTAGGCTCTGGAATGGGTTCGACAGTTTGAGCGTTCTTTACAAGATCAAGAAGCAGTTGTGCAGACATAAATACTCCATCCTGGGGAGTAGCACTAGATTGACTGACGCTGGGACGACCAGGTCTAACCATTTCTCTTCTTTAAGAAAGAAAGAAAGAAGAAGAAAAAATATTATTCACAAAATGAAGATCAAACAATAGTGATTGATAAAACAAGGCATCACAAAAGAAAATAAGATAAGATGGTACAAAGACTCGAATTAAATCCTAAGGCACGACACCTAAGATGGACTTAGGACGATGATCCTTGTTAAATTATTCTACATTGTTTCGAAGTTTGGCTCTGATACCAAGCTGTGACGCCCCACCTCTATACTCACGCAGGCCAAGGACACTATGGAGTAATGCCGTCAACTAGCACGAAGAATAAGGCTGTTGAGGAGCGACCATCCATGTAATTGCTTTGTGCGAGCACCGATATGTCAGATAGTATAACATGCATTTCATTTCAAGAGAAAATCGGACATGCCGTTACAAACTCAAAGCTACTACACAGTGGCTATGATATCTTCGGAAACAAATATAGAAACAAACATAACACAAATCAGTCATAGATATCCATATCACAAAGGCGGAAGTAGATATGAATATAACATATGAAAGTGTTTGCATCAGAGTAGTGGTCAAAAAGATCCACAATAACACAAAAGAATGGATACAAGTGCTAGACAAAAGAATATGTATATATTAAGGAGTCTCTATCTCGAACGTATAATAACAAAAACTACCAATCTAATGTAGTTAGCCAAAAGTCAGATAATACTCTCAGATGAGGAGTCAGGCAGAAGCACATGTAACATCTTGGTCTGACCCGAGCATTATTTGATAAGAAAATAATAAACGGATCAGTCTAACTATAAATATCAGAAAAAATGATATAGGATAAGAGATATGACAAAAACGTATGATAACCATAAAGCCATACTGTGATAAGTATGTAATTGAAAATCAACCAGAGATTAATCAATATCACAAGAATCTTCTCAATGATCAAAAAGAATGTCATACTCTTTATTTTTATTCACCAAGTCACACATATTGGCAAACATCACAATGCCAATTGTAAAAGTTGTTGAAAACACAAATTCACCAATGCACAAATATTGATAGAATTTGTCAATGTATCACAAAAATTGGTGAAACAAAAACTCTAGAGATCATCAATAGAAATCCAAAAAATAACAAAAAGAGGGAGACCTATCACAAAACGGGAGCATGATAACTCACCAACACGTGTATCACAAACAAGACGCTATCCCATAGTCGCTAACCATAGGGCCGATGTACCAACGTAGTGCAATATCGGTATGTCCGAGGAACCTAAAACTCGAATAATTCGGAACAACAACGTAGTACAATGGTATGCCCGATGAACCTGATAAGCCGGAATAACAACGTAGTACAAAGGTACGCCCGATGAACCGAACTCCATAAAAGGACATGGGTCGCTAGCCCTTAAAAATTGAGTCGAAACTCCAAAGAATACATAGGTCGTTAGCCTACAAAAGAAATGAGACGAAACTCAATAAAATGAGGTACCGTCCCCTTCGTGGACAATAAAACATACAAAATCGCTAGTCTAAATCACAAAAATGACCATCATCGATCATCGAGAAGTTTCAATTACACTAAGCTAGTAAATAGATGAGTTTAGCTTCATATCCCATAACCACTTGCTAAACTTAAGTATTTACGAACAAATTGTAAATCTCCACTCGAAAGTTGTCACAAGAGTTTCAATCGAACGAGTCTAAGAATTAACCGACAATGTAAACGCAAGCATTTCATACCACTTGTTTTGCAAGTCGTTTAATTGGATTTCTCGAACGAATGAGGTAAAGATTTGTATATACTAATAGATTGTAAAATGGTTTTATAAGGACTTCGAATTAAAAATAGAGTTGAAATCATCTTTGATAAAGAGTTTGAATATTTACTACTAGTATAGAAACCATTGTGTTTTAAAGTGACAAACCATAAAGATGATTGTAAAAACAATCAATCACCAAAATTTCACGTTCAAAGATGTGAATTAAATCCAAAGAAATCGATTCCAAATCCATCAAAATGGATATACCCAAAAATTCCAAAATAGAAGTCATCAAAGTCAATAGCAAATGATAACAACAAATCGGAAAACCACGAATTGATAAAAATTTGAATTTCAAGCAAAATAGGATAAATAGGTAAAGTAGGCTGAATACAAGCAGATCAGTCGACTGGCCAATTGCCTGGAAAATTCTCGGGTTCTAGGTCAGTCGACTGGACTCAGAGGGTCAGTCGACTGGTGCTTGTTTCCCAGTATTTCCTGCCTATACAAACGAATAGCAAACACTAGCCAATTCACGATCAGACGACCAATGGGCGCTAGGGGTTTATGTCAATCGACAACCCAGCCCTATAGGTTCTTCGACGCATCACCAAAAACATGTTCAAACAACAAAGCTAGGATTTTCAAAGATTTGACTCCAGAAACCCAAAAAAATTGGAATATTCACCAATTCAATTCAAATCAAAAGCAATTGCACATGAATAAGTGTTAGGAATGCACACCTAACAATCGAAGATAGTTATAGACATAGATGTGAGATAAAAATCTCACCTTTTGCACAAAAACAAGGAAGAAGAAGCTATAGAGTAAGGCAAGAAAAATCACTCCGCAATTCCAACCCAAGAAGCTTGAATCTAAGCTTAAATGAAAAAAAACATTTCATAAGTTAGGTTTAGGAATTTCTGAAATTGAAGGTAGAATGAGTTGAAGGAGAAGAAGAGGATGCTTACCAATAGCTTCACTTTGAATTTGGAGTTAGAACTTGGATTTGCGATGGAACTAGGGCTTAGGAATTCTAATTCTTTTTCTCTTTCCCCATTTTTATGAAAGCTTGAAGGTATTAGGAAATGAAAGTGAATGAAGAGATGTGGGGGTTGAGCTAGAGTTAATAGTTTGGGTAACCCAAACCCAAAGTCCAAAGTGCAAAGGTCAAATTTTTAGCTAGCTCCAAACATATCAAAGTTTATACTCAAAAAGGTTGCAAACGCCATTTTGGACTCAATGGAAGTGGTCTCGGGTCCTAAATCGACCGTATGCAAAATTAGCTTTTTGGACTTAAATTCAACTAATAATGCCATATTTAAATATACAATCGTAAAATATGCTGGTTGTTACAATGTGAATCGGCTTTTTCCTAAAGACCCGGTCACCGTGTCTTATGGGTTCGATAAGGCAACATGCCGAACCATTCAAGATAAGCCGAATGAGTGGGTCGGCCTTCGTATGCTGCTTCTTCTCTTGTAAAAAAAAGAAAGAGAAAGAGAAGAGAGAAAGTAAGAAAATAAAATATAACTAAGTAAAAATATATGTACGTATTTACGTGATGTTGGGAAAGTCTGCCATGATTCAGCCTTCATAAAATTTTGTAAATTTGGCTTTTGAAAAGTTAAGAACGGAATTTAAACGACAGACGTTTAACTTTTTGGATGAGCTAGAATCTGAAAGCGAGGACATGATGATAATTCAAAGCACATCGTGTTGATTCACAGACACGCTTTAGGGGGCAAATATTACCTGGCACATTGGCCTGGTTACAAGACGATAGTTGCAGAGGTAATAGTTAGCACCAGACAAGATTCAAATCAAGGAAAGGCTGGAGATATAGAGGGTCTGGTGCATTCGATATGTTTCGACATTTCTGTCTGGCTCGGTCAAAGTGGTCAGAACGCATGACTCGGTCAAAACGGAGGGAATACATCGCTCGGCACAGAGTGGATCGGCCAACATGAGCATGACAGTTTGTTCGGACCCAGTGGACTGGTTGTTCACAGCTCGGCTTAGAAGAAAAACTCATTGCTCGGCCTAGAGGATAAATTCGTCACACGGTCGAGGGAGGATAGCCAAGACAAGTTGATCAACTGTCGTTCGGTGTGGATTTTGTCTGGCGCTAAAACGTAAATTCATTCGTCGCTCGGCTAGGGGAGACATTGTTTCATTTGTACTGGATAGTTCAGTAATTGTCGTTCGGTCCAGATGCTTCGGCACGCGCCGCTCGGTCAAGGAAGTGAAGCATGCATTGGTCGGCAAAGGAGCTTTGTTCAGTCCTGTTTCGGTGCTCGTGGTTCGGTCATGGTTCGATGCATGCAAACGGAGTTGGTGGTTAGCAATTCCACTTCAAAGTAAGGCGATTAGTATGCCATTGCTTCGAGTCACACTGTTGCTCACTTCGAGCCCTTAGAAGGATTGCTTCGAGCTAATCATTTAGACACCCCGATTCGGCATTACTGCTAGGCCGATCACGTTCGACAAACTTGGCTCGGTTTGGTGTACAGGAGTTGTCGGTAGTGGGCCGAAGCACCTTGTTCTTGGGCTTGCGTAGGAAGTCCAGCCTATCTTCGTCTTTAAATAGAGAGCTAGGGGTGCAGTGAAAGGGGCCCTTTTTCGGGAACTCAAGGAATACTCTGCCATTTTTTATACTCACGCCTTTCCTTTTGAAACTTGCATTCAAGTTGTTTGTTTATAGATTGTATCTGTACTCAAATAATTGGAAAAGTAATAAAGATCGTATTCAAAGTGGACGAGGCAATTACGCCGAACCACTATAAATCGTGTGTTCTCGTTTTTGCTATTCATTTTTGCATTCAACCGTGTTATTCCTCTGTTTTAATTTTTTTCCTTCATTAATCTCTCTACACAAATCTACTCAAGGGTGTTAGTGACCAATTTTGGTGCTAACACTAAATATTCCTTTCAATTTATTTTCCTGAAATGTTCATTTAATTATTTTAAATCAAAATCAAGTTATAAAAATCATATCTTTAAAATCTTAGATCCAATAAGTTTCAAATCAATTTAAATTTATCTTTCCAACCTTAATTTATTAAAATTATATAAAATCTACTTTTAAAATATAATTTTAAATAATACTTTAAACAAATTATAAAATAATTAAATTAACTTTTATTAAATCAAATCTTATTATTTAAATTTATTTTACATTAAATCTTATTTTATATATTTTAAAATGGTAAAATTATAAGTAAATTCTTAAAATTTATAATTTCAAAACTAACTTATAATTATAAAATTTTCAAAACATATAATTTTGGAAATCTAAAATTTAAAACTTTATAAAATCACATTTATATATAATATCCTAAAATCATATTTATTAAAACCATGTATTCCTTTTCAAAACTTTGGAAATCATTTTCAATATATATATATATATAAACCAACGGTGTCTGTATATAATCTTCTATCCCATGGTCAAGTGATACAGATATTTATCATTTCAATCCGTAATTTAAATATCTAGGGGTTTATATCTTTTCAACGCGCAATCCTAAATTTAATGTCATTGAAAATCGCTTGGGTTTATCATTTCAACCCATAACGATTTTCTCCTATTCTAAAAGATCGTTCGGGTACGTATCATTTCAACCCATAGAGAATCCTATACTAACATGGAACATGTAGAATAGTGATGATAATAATATAACATGTCAATAATAGGCATATATCATCAATATAAATAACATATAATAGTGTCATATATCATAAGTGAACAGATACAGATAATATCATATATAGCAATGTAAATAACTAACAGCAATATATTTTAATTGTCGTTTCAATTGAAATCAAATTTAATAAATATAACAACGTTAATCGTGAGTGATTGCCCACCTTTCGAGGCTAGAGATGAACGAGAATGAGATGTGCTATGAATCCGAGCACGAATTTCGACGAAAAAAGGTGATAACGGAAATCGATGAAACAAATCAAACTAGTTTTGATATAAACTGAAAATATATACATTACTATATTATTATTTCCCTAAAACCAACTTTTAAAATATATGTATTAAAAATAAAATCTATATACATAACAGATTATACAAACTTATAATCTAACAATATATATGTACATACATATAACATATATATTACATACAGACCATATATTAACAATATACAAATGCAGACACTACATAATGTGTGCAGGCAAAAATGTATATGCGAAAAACTAAATGTGTATAAACAAATATGCAGACTTGATTTTATATAATATATACACTAACTTAAACGGATCGTATATGAAATAAACTAACATTTATGTACTTTTATATATAGAACTTACATTGTTATTTCACAATAATATATAACTAATAGTAACAACCTGAAACATATTATACACAACACATAATAAAACTACAATTCAACTTATATACATATACTGATATATATTCAAACATTTGCTGACCATATATTAAATATATACTTTGCTGCAGAAATCTTTTTATTTAAAATAAGAATATAAATTGTAAATGAACATAAAGCACCTATATTAATACAACATTTAAAACTATATAAAGACAAAATATACATAATGAAACATAATACAATAAATCATAATACAATAAATCATAAACTTGCATATATATATATATATATATATATATATATATATATATATAAACCCAGATCAAGTAGATAACCAAAAATCTAAAACAACAAGCTATCAATAACGAAGGAGTAATACTTACCTATATAAAACTGATCATATATATAGCTTATTATTATTGTAAACATGAAAAACAAAAATCATAAGGCAAAAGATAGAATAATATATAATACCACTTAATATATATGTTCAAAAATCCAAACATAACACTATACACTTACCTTTAAATGGACCCTCTTATATGATCTATATTGTAAATATAAAACTGGGGGTAAGAAACATAAATTAGAGAACCCAAAGAAAAATACAAATAACTTACAAACAAGATTGAAATATTGTTATCATATATATATACACACACATATATATACAAACATATATACGTACTTCTTATATACGAACGCTTCCAAGTATATTTATACACACACACACACCCAAAATATACGAGGCTGCAGGCACAGGTGGGACTGGGAGTGGAAAAGACTTGCGAGCTAGGGGATACGGCTACTTGGAGGAAGGAAAGGAGGAGTTTTGCTCGGGTGTGTGGTGTGTTGGTGGGTAGGAGGTTGACCGGTGTGCTTGGAGGTCGTGCGCATGGAGCCCGGGTAGTGGCTTGCGGTAGAAAGGGGATTGGAAAGCACACATGCACGGCTTGGAAGGAATGGGCTTGCGTGCTTAAGTGAAGCGAGGGGAAAAATATGGAGGGTGGAAGATCTTGGTGAAATCATGAAAGGAGGGAAGGAGTTAAGGAACTAATAGAGAAAAGAAAGAAATGAAGAGGCAACCGGAAATTATAAATGAAATAGCTAATGAAAAATAGAAAAAGTGGAATCACCAAAAGCCTAGACCAGAAATTCAACAAATAATAAAAGTTACTGGCCAATTAATTTGCACAGTAAAATGAAGGGATAGAGCAATCAAAAGTTAAAATGGGTACCAATATGGTCCAACGGTTACAGATTTCGCCGTCCACCGTACGCCGAAACACCCAAATGATATACCATAGAGATCAGCACGCCGAGACGATCAAAATGGTACACAGATATCAGAGGTACAATCATCCTATCAAAAGTCGATAATCGGTACCGAAATGCTATTAATACGCCGAAAATAAGATAAACAGAGCAATAGGAGTACAAATTTTGATGAAACGAAATATGATGTCTCACTTAGAAGATGATTCACAATTTATTGTATAAAAATATTCAGGTTTGGAAAATATTTTACTATAATCAAATATTAACTGATTTAAATTTAAATAAAATTAAACAAGAAAATAAAATTCCATATTATCGGTTGAAAATTTACCACTTGCTATGTTTATATAGACACATTCTTAATATCAAATTTTTATTTTCAAATTTTACTATTTAGAATTTCACAAAATTTCAGTTAATTATTTTATAAAAACCGTTAAAATTTACGCGTCGTTACACTTTCGCCCACTCAACTCTTTTCGTCTCCAAAAAGGAACGAGGTAGGAGAATAGAATAGCAAGAAAGAAAAAATGATTGAAATACAAAATTAAACAATTAATTTAAAACCATATAAATTTCAGTTTTAAACAAATTAACATTCAACAATTTGGTTTAATTCATTTGATTTCACTTAAGTTAATTTCACTTATAATTCAATCTTAACTATTTTTAAATTCATATTTGTTTATTCATTGTCTTATTATTCAGTTTATCTCAATTAATATTGTCTATAATCACAAATTAAGTGTACAAACATATATTATAACCACTTAAGTTTATTTATAAATTCCTTTAACCATCATTTCATATTGTATATTATTCAATTACATATTCAACTTCTGACAAATTTAGGTAAGTTATATATGTTGGAATGCAATTGAGTATTACACAAGTAAAATTTTCAATTCAATTATTTCAAGTTTTAAATATTTATTCAAGATTTTTAAGAGTTAAATTTCCAATTTTAATTCAAATCATTCAGAGATAAATGTAGACATATATATATATATATATATATATATATATATATTATATCAAATCAAATCTATAACCGTATATCTATATATACATTATAAACCAAGTCATACTTAAGAAATGCAAATCAAATTCATTTTCCAAAACGAAAGTATAGCAAAGCTACTAAGTGGTCTCTCCACTCTAAAACTTGAAGATTGTAACGTCCCGCCTTTTCGCACGGTTTAAATCGACGATAAACCACACACGTTAGACTTAAACTATACAAAAGGACGGATTGTTATGGGGTAAATAAGAAAAAGTAGAGAAAGAAAAAAAATAGAATCTTGCAGCGGAACGATAAAATATAATAATCAAATGTACTGTTCATGAAGCTATTTACAAAATATTTGATTATACTTACACAATATATCAGAGTTACACATACCAGAGAATATTAATAATGCAGCGGAATGCAATAGTGTAGCGGAATAATATAATAGATAATAGTAATAAAATCTTCGTCTTCATCCTCCAGAAGTAAGGTCTTCAAATCCTGAAATGCTCAGGCTGACCCGAGCGAATTGAAAAGACAAAACCCTCGAGTCAGAACTAAAAGATCTTATGCAAGTTAAATCAACTAAAATAAATATGAGTGTAACAGCGTCAGAGATGTTTACGGGGTTTGACATCTCCTATCCAGTGTCTACCGTGAGTGTAGTAACTCAAGAGATGCTCGGGATTCACATCTCCTAAGGATCCGTTAAACTATTTACTATGTAGTAATATTTCGCTATTATAGTAATGTCTACAGTAAAATAAACATACTTTTAAATAGCGTAAAGGAGTGATACAATATTCCTCTTAACACATAATAGTCCCCGTAGTCCATCCAATATCATAGTCCTTCCTGATCGGGAAGCCACCAGAGGATACCACACGGGCTACGAGAGAAAACCAAACTCGTACAAGGCGCGATAGGGTAGGTGACACGACACAACTAGGCAATGCCAGGGTAGATATACCAATTACGCATCCGGGCTGGTGGTAACGCGTAGCGCGCAACTACCGCCCACCTCGAGCCACACCCCCAAATAAAAAAAATCAAAAGTGGCCACGGAACCAATCCAAAAGTCAAAGTATAATATCAAAGAAATGTGTCCGATCAAAGGTGCTACCTCATTGGTCCGAGAATCGCTTCTTTTTTAGCCACCTTATGCTAACTTACGGGAGTCGGGTCCACGTATTTACCTCAAAGGAAACGCCGCCACCATCCTACTTCATTCAGAAATCTCCACCGCGTACATGGTTGTTAAGTGGTTTTCGGGGTTGGCAAAGAGTATGACAACTTCCGACCTCGGTCTGTTCAACAACCAAACATTATTATAACACCGCGGTCAATTTAAAATAATTATACTTCAAAACCAAAATAAATATTTCATTTCAAAACCACTAAAATATGATATCATTTTCGTTTTAAAACCCAAATCAATATGGTATCATTTTTATTTCAAATATATCCTTTTTCTAAAATCAAAGCACTTTCAAATCTATGTACACTAAAAACCCATAGCTTTCAAACATAACTTCAATTACTTAAATGGTTTAAATATTAAATTACTTTATATAATAAAATAGCTTATTTAATTTCATAAATAAATTCCAAATTCAAATTTGAACCTCCAAATAAACCATTTCAAATTTCCATATATGTCAAAGCTTTAAATATTCCACCATTTCAACACTAATTCTTTGATAATTCCATATATATCAAATTCAATTGCTATTATTTAGATTTGAAACTTTTACTTAATAAATCCCATATAATTTAAGTAAAACTTTTAACTTCAAACAACTGGATATTCTTTCAATTTATTTAACTTGATAAATTCATTTATCTCAACTTTATATTCATTTAAATTACTTTAAACCAAATCAAGTTATAAGAATCATATCCATTTAAAATCTCCATTTTTATTTAAATTCCAGATCAAAATTTATTCAAGTACAATTCTTAAATAATTCAATTTAAACCAATTTCTCTCCCAACTTAAATTTCATTTAAGTCAATTAAAAACTCTATATATACAATATCTCAAATAGGTACTAAACCATAGAATATAAAACAATCAAACTCCATTATTAAACTCATTTTTTATTAATCAATTTTATACATAGCTTAAATTCAAGGATTTAACTATATATATATAAAATAATATCTATATAACATCAAAATTTAATATTTATTAAACCGTATATTCCTTTCCAAAACCATAGAAAATCATTTCAAAATATTATATATATAGACCGCGGTGTCTGTATATAATTTTCTACCCTATGGTCAAGTGATACAGATATTTATCATTTCAATCCGTAATTTAAAAATAAAACATGGTTATATATCATTTGAAACCGCAATCCCCGAATGCAATAAAATGCATAACAACTTGTAGTTTATGATGATATAAATAAACATCCATTCATCCATCATAAAATCATACATCCATTCATCAAAATCATCATCCAATTCAAAAAATACATCAATATATAACGAATAAAAAACAACAGGTATCAACTAGCAGTTTATATTCAACAATAATTTAATTAATTGTTTACTGGGAGTTTATACGCAATAAATAAATAAATAACAATTTAACTGGCAGTTTTATATGCAAATAATAACAAATTTAACTGGCAGTTTATATGCAATAAATAAATAAGTAACAATTTAATTAAATTAATTTAATTTAACTGGGATGATGATTGAAAATATGCCAAACAGTTATAAATTAATTTCTAAACACATCATAAATCAATTTAACAAACATAAGAAATTTTAGATGTTGTGAGTGGGTTTAAACACTCACCTTTTGAACTTAAATTGAATTTAAATCCAATTTAAACCCAAAATTTGCACAGTGTCAGAATCCATCCAAACTAGCGCCAAAATATCTGGAATTTCAATACGAACCTACCAGAGAAAACCGCGCACGAATCAGGCCTCGCATGTGAGAGTTATGCGTGTTAGAACGATTGACAAATCAAATTTAAAAAAAAGAACACAACCCAGGTGCCACGTCACTGCCTAATCTCTCCCATCGAAACCTGCACGTGAACACATCGTGCAACCCTAATCGACGGCCACCACTTCCTCAATTTTTGCCGCCATGCCAAGCACCAATAGCAAGATCGAAACCCATCAACCTCCTCCCCATCCACGGCCGGCCCCACCATGCTCGAGCGGCGAACTCCGGCCCTCCAATGGCCACGCGTTGCTGCCTCCCTTTCTTGTCGATTTCTGATGAACCACGTCCATCTAAGGACGACGACCACCAGATCCGTGAGCTGATCGTCACAAGCTTCACAACGACACTATCCGATCGACAAACGGTCGACGATCCACCGTTGGATCGTCAAAAATCCAATACGAACGGCCACGGTTCAATCTCGATTTCTGGGCAAACGGTCACTCAAATTGAAAAATGAGTTTCACCAGAAGATTACGCTCTTCGAGGTTCTTCGAAATATAATTTTTTCAGATTTTTCTGAGGCGTTGAATTTTTTTCTTTTGATTTGATTTGGAATTGGAATTGAATTGGATAAATTAGGTTTTACGGCCATTGAGGAAGAGAAGCACAAAAGTTTCTGTACATATAGAAATGAGGAATAGAGGCTGCTAGGGTTTATAACAGAGTTTATATAGGTATGTCAGAAATTAGAATGAATGGATAAGGTTGGATATACGCGCTAACGACAAAGTGGCCCAAAAACCCCGTTTCGACTCCGGAACAAAATTGGGTCAACTCATATATCAAAATAGGTGTTTTTAAATATTTTAAACGTGATGGAACAAGTTGCAAGTCAAAATTCCATCGTATGAAGAAGTTATGCTAAAATCAGTATTTTCAAATTGATTCCAATTGATTTCACGTCGTTTCACATTCGTACGATCAAATGACAAGTCCGATCGCTATGAAACTTGAAATCCTATAATAATTCACCGTTACGGATCCGATGAAACTAGTTTCATTGAAATCCGAATCAGTGACCAAAATGGCTAATTTTACATTAATTAAATAAATAAAATTTAGTCAATTTAATCAAATTTTCAACTTCAATTCGATAATTGCTAATTCTTATCATTTTTAATTTCCCAATCATTTACAATGATTTTAACCAATTTAAATGTCAAATTAGAGTTGGTAAATTTATAAATTTCGATATTAACCTCAATTCATTAAATTCGAAAAATATAAATTTAATTTCAAAAAATTCCTATTAAATTTACTTTTCATTTTATTATTCGATTCATTATTATCAAACGGATGAGATTAACATTGGATTCAAAATTCATTACATTAATATTCTCATATTTCATCTAAATTCCCATTTTAAATATAAAATCCATTTAATTGCAATTAATCCTTTTATTAAATTTTAAATTCGAATAAATTAATAAAGCTTTATTGCATTTCTATTTTCATCTTTATTTCAATTTCGTAACATTTTATTCCAATTTTATTGTATTTTCCAAATATGTACATTAATTATTATTTATATTCTCCTTTAATTATTTACTTGGTTTTATACTTTAAATTCATTCAAATAAATTAATAAATCTTGATTTACAATCTTTGCATCAACCAATAGTCATATTATAAATGGAATTGTCATTATTTTCAAAAATTACTTAAATTAACGTTAACGTGAAAATTTGTTTATATTTATTGCAATTGATTACGAGTTATAATTTAATATACTTGTCTAAATGGTTAACTTACAATATTTGTTACCCTTTAACGTTTATTTCACTTATAAGCTATTATTAACAACCAAATGTTGAAATTTGATTTAGACCTAATTCAATGCATTAAATGAATGGGTAAATGATTAAAGTTTTACACCATTGCCCCTTTTTTATCTTTATTTGTATTAATGGCTATGTTTCAAATATGAAATCTTATTAATTACACACATAAATTAAGGTTTTAAGACCAAACCTTAGTTCCATTCCTTTTTTCCAATTTATTACTTATGAAAAATTTCCCGTTTTTATTTATTTATTACATACCTACCTTTAGTCCTTGCATTAATTCTCATAAAGATTACATTATTGATATCCAAATTTTGATTTAGTAAACCACTCGTTACAACTTTACTTACATTAACACTATTTCCCTTATATTTGGTTATTATTTCATACGTAGATCACAAGTTTACATTTCTTTATACTATCTTATGAAACAATATACATTTCTAATACTTTATTACATTTATTGGAATTAAATTTCCAAATTTACTAGATATAACAAACTATGACCTTACAGTTATTTCAATTAATCGGGATTGCGCTAAATTAATTATTTATAAACTTACATTAACATAATTGCATTAATTTACATTCGGTTACAAATAAATCAATATATTATTTCACCCATTAATACACTGATTGCATTTGTTTATACTATATTCCATTTAAAACTAAGTCATAACATTTGAATTATTATATTAAATTGGAATGTTCATTCAAGTTCATAAATTATTAACTTGCAATAACGTATTTCCTTAATTTACATCCAATTACTGTTAACCATGTTTTATTACATTAATCAATTCAATACTTACCTCAAATTTCACATATTCACTTTATATCCAGGTATAGACCTTCCCTTCTTCATTTATTAGAAATTTATTCAAAATTACAAATAAATAAGTTTTAATTACCATCGCTATATTTTAATTTAGCATTCATTTCAATATTAATTTATAAAAAAAATATTTCTACTAAATTTTATTACAAACATCTTATTTAATTAACAAATTTATTTATCAAAATTTACGGGTCGTTACAAAGATGAATATCGATGATCCTGCAGTCATCAACAAAATTATTTCCAAGCATAACGGAGGAGAGTACTGATTTAAAACTTTAAAAATTCTTTGGAACGATTTCTATTCGAAAATACCTTTAAAATAATATACCCTAAAAGTTAAAACCAAATTTTATAAAAAACCAAAATTTTAATTCTTAAAATTTTTGATTTAAAGTTATTTCAAATCCAAATAAATTAATAAACCATGTTTATATTTTCATTTATTTATAATGTGACAATAATCAATGGCTTACAGAATAATAAATGAAAATAAAATATTATCATTTCTGCTAACCAATTCATTTAACATTTTAATTTCATAAAAATTTATATTTATAAACAATATAATCATACAAATTGTGTCAGTTTTCTCTGTTTAAGTGTTTCGAAATTCCTACTGATAGCGTTGATCAGACAAATTGATCGAAACCCCAATCAAAATTAACAGTTCAAACAACACAATATATAAAATATTTTATATTAATTACAAATACACTCCCTCATTCGATGATTCTAGAATGGATTCTAGAATAAGGTTAGAGATTCAAATACAAGGGGACCCTAATCATAAGAATTCTAACTAGAAGATAGGCTCGAAACATTGAGAAGATGATTAAAGTTCAAAATAGGAAGATGGATAGACTAATATTAATCATAGACGACCTTAACTAGGTCAACCGTGATTTCAAGAATAAGATTGATGCAGATTTCTAAGTCAAATCGACATCGGAAAACAAGAGATAGAATTCAGGCATAGCAAGAGATAACAACATCTAAACCAACGATGTAGGAATCTCCAGTGAATCGATGCTTATTGTAAAGGAGTTTCGCCCCTTTACAATTTACATAGTGGAGTTATGGAATACTCGAGAATCAAGAAAACACGAATAGGGAGAGACAAGTGTGACGGCCCGCAAATCTGTATCCTTTGAATCAACAATAAATGACATATGCCCAACCCAAAAAGCACAGACTGACAGAAAGTCAAGAGAAAGAAAAGAAGAGAGAAGAAGAGAAGAGTAGAAAGAGAGAAGATAGAACCAACAGAATAATACAGAATCTCACATCGCAGCGGAAAACATATAATATCATATCAATGATCTTTACAAAACAGAAACTGTAGATACATACATCAATCAGAGTTCAACAATCAATCAATAGTTATCAGCTTGGACGGTTATGATATTCTGTCCTCACAATTGCCGATAATATAAATAGCTAAGCACAACGGATAATCAACAATCAAAAACGATATATGTATATGAAATGAAGATCTCCAGCTCTCCTGCTGAAGCTCCATAAGCATCAAAGCTGAACCTGTAAATATACTCGGTCTAACCCGAGCATTGAAAGGGAAGAATGCCCGGATCAGTCTGGTAAACTAGCATGAGAAACATACTCAACTATTAAATTACCAAACTTTTCCTTTATCAAAACAAAAGTATCTCGTAAAACAAGTCCACACATAAACACGGACATGTTTTTATCTTACGATAACTAAAACATTTCATATCAAATCATGTTATATTATACTAGTGTCTAGTATACAAGTAATATTAATCATAGCCGAAATTTTTATATTGATTAAGTTCCAGCATATAGGAAAAATGGGTAATACAATCAAAATGGCAGGTATGTAGTGGAGTTCAGATTTCCATACAAATGACCTGGTGAAGGGACTGCCTTCCGGCAGTACATCTCTTGAAGAATGTACCAAGGACCATCACAAAGGATCCTCTACCAACACAAGACCAACCCTCCTCTATAACTAAGTTGTACCGAATATATCATACTTCGGTCATTACCAACCTTTAACGAGGGCCGTCATAGCATACAAACCACAATAATCAGGTACACGTCGTCATTTCCGATTGATGAGGCCTGAGGTAACGATTACCTTTCACATATCACATATCACATCACTTTGAATGTCACTCGGCCATTACCGTTGACTACTAATTGTCTTCCACAAAAATACAACCCTTAAGCTCATACGTCTCAAGGAGGGTGTTAAGCTAAGAGAAGTTGCTTTCTCCGCCACCATTGATGTACGTTAGTAAAAACCAATGTATGTAATCTTTAGAAATGCAATGTCAGACAAACATCCGTACAAGTTGTCCAGGAACAGGACAAACCGAAGGTACTTACTTTCCTACCACATCCTGTCGGGAAATCCTTAGGATTAGTAGTGAATAGTCCTCGCATTGGATATTTCATAATGAAGAGGCCACTGCTACTGTATGTATGTTGATATTTTAACCCCAAATGATCAGAAAACAGTCTCCCACTATGAAAATCTGGAATATCAATATCATCACAAGCAACCTGCACAATCATCGCATATACGTTGGTCCAAAGTGGTTTTTGGATAAATCAATCCCGATCTCTTCGCACGAAAAAAGCAAAAGCATTTCTCGACCTCACATAGAAACTAACTCTCATAGACTTACCAAGTCTCCAACTTTCAACTTGCTATCCTTTGGGCCAAGAAGGAAGCTTGGTAGATTGGAGTAATACTCCGCACTACACGAATCAACATCCTCAACACAAATGATAAACAAGACTACACAAAGGGCTACGTACTAAGTGTATGACTAAATTGTTCCCACATCAAGTCGAGGAACTAAAATGGTCAAATCTGAGTCGGTTCTTTAACTATCAAAGCAAACAAACAAATATTTAGCACCATATGCAATCACTAGGCCCTTTTAATTAATCTTTTATTAATTAAATCATTTGCCAAATACACTTCAAATTATCTTAAAAAGATATATTCTCAAACCATTTCAATACTGGAAAACATTTCCATATACTTATTTATACAACGTAAGCATATTCACAAATCTCTTTATTTTAATCGCTTAGAAAATACTACATATACTTAAATCACGATTAAGTATATATTTTATTCTTTAAGGAAAACATTCTCTTTAAATACATTTATTTGGGTATAAACGAATATTGCATAAAACATCGTTATGATAACCCAAAATCAATAGGATGGGGGGCCAAAAATAAGATAGATATATAAATCTCATATACTAAAAAAAACTTTTCCATTTGAAAATCATTTACTATAACAATAGTGTAATAGTCCATCATTTTCTATACTTCTTGAAATGTCTATTTCAACAACAAATGTTGAAATCTATGTATTCGATACTTAACACATTTTAAAACATCTCCTAATCGTTTTAATCTACATTTAAAGGATCACTTCCCAAAACATTTATTTCAAAAGACTATTCACTGTCCAAAATTGTGAACATACTCCTTTTACCACATTCATTACTTCTATACATTTATTAAAGATAATCCACTGTCCAAAATCGTGAATATATCTCCTTTGCCAAAATATGGCTATTGCATATTTATTTAAAGGATCACCCACTGTCCAAAATCGTGGATGAAATTCCTTTAATAAACTTCTTTATTTAAATTATCAAATTCAATTGATTTTGGGTTTATAAAACAATGTTTATAAATTTACATTTCTATTTCATAAAAACTTCAATTTATAAATTCCCTTTATTACAAATTCCATTTACATCTCCTTTATATGCCAAATCCAATTTATCAGTAAACTCATTTATAAATCTCTTATTTACAAAAATCCATTCATTTTATAACTTCACAAATTCACAAATCTTATTTACTTATAAGATCCATTTATAACTCATTTTAACACTTACAAAACTCCTTCATAATTCCATCACTTTGATTTATAAAATATCAATTTAAAAATCTTTTATATATATATATCGTTTATAATAATTCAAAAATCTCCATTTAAACTATTTTACAAAGTAGTTAACTCCTTATTTCATAAATCACATTTAGATTTAATTTCACAAAAATCATAATTTTTACAACAATAAAATTATAACATTCACTTATTTAAAATAAATCCATTTACTTAACAGTTCAAAATTTCAATAAAAAATCTGTTTCCAAAATCACTTTAAAAATCCTTTTTAATTTGAAATCTTTACTTTAACATTTTTAAATTACCAAAAATTGGCCCAATGCTGCAACAACACTAAAAACATCAATCACGGTATCCAAACATCATATATCATATGATAATAGAATATAACACAATATCTGTAAATAAAACCAATACTGGTGAGGAATCCAGTTGGATCCCTCCAACCTGTCACTTGCAACAAATATAGAATATGTGTACTGTGTCTGCTTCGAGGCAGATGCACGTACAAAAGGTCATCCGCTCATACACGGGAACGTATAGGGTCTCATCTGCTCCAATAGGCAGGAATATATCCGGATATCAATCAATATATATCGCATATCATCCAAACAATCATCAATCATCATAAATAATATTATTTCTCACTTGTGTAAAAATAACAGTGAGTCAGAAAGAGTGAGTTGTACTCATATTGGTTCCAATAGCAGTTGCAGTGTTTTATTCTGAATAAAATTAAACAGGAGTTTAATTTTACCAGAAATTCAAACTAGCTTCAATCAAATCCTAACCAACTCTAAAATGTGGTGCTCGTCAATACGGACCCAATGAAACTTGTTTCGTCAAATACGGACCTCGTATGAAGAAGTTATACATTTTCAAAGTTTATACGAATTAAAATACATATAAATTTCAATTTCTTTTTATTTTTATTAAACCTTTTCTAATCGTGGCCGTTCATTTTCGAAAATCGAATCCAGGCCATGTCTTTTTTCCTTTCTTCTTCCAGGTTACCATCGTTTGAACCGAACCCATAGCCGATCGTTTTCATCAACGATCGCCCCTCCATACGATGACGAGTCATCGATCCAATGCCTCCACACGAGAGCCTGTCTCCACTCCACCACCGCCCTTGAGCACGGCAAGCTCGATCGAGCCTATGCCTTGGAAATCGTGAATGAATGCCATGACTTCACGATCGAATTGCCGACAATCGGCTCCACCATTTCCGATCACCACCATTGAGATTGAAGATCTCTTCGCCCTCTACAATATTCTAGTTGATAATTTTTTGAAAGGAATGATGGATTATAAGAAAAATGAGGAAGAACATTGGAATATTTCGGTCGTGCACTCTATGGTGGCAGCTGGCCCTAGTTTTGAGTTAGGGTTTTGAAAAACAGAAAAATAGGTGGCCTTTTATAGAAAAATTGGACGACACTATTCATCCGAAAAATTTTCGAACTCGAAACGAAGCATGCCGCTTGGGTTTATAATGTTTTACCACTATTCCAAACTCAATGGAATATATATCGGGATCCAATTCGATCATAATTGGAAGATAGGTTTTCGAAACAACTTATTTAAATTTAAAATTCACTTAAACAAATTTCTACGCGTTTTAGCTTGCCCCGGACAAACCGTAAATCCGATTGACACAAAATTTGAAATCTTACGATAATATAACATTACGGATCCAATGAAACTAGATTCGTCAAAATCCGAGACTGTATGAAAAATGACTATTTTTCACGTCGATTGAATATCAAAATATTCAATTTCTACAAATTAACTTTTAATTCAATTTTAAAAGTTCTCCATCATCATTCTAATTCAAATATAATTTAATTCAACTTTATAAATCATTTTAATTCACATATAATTCAAATTTCAATTATTTCGTCAATTTCATTTAATTATCCATATAAATCAAGATATTCGAAATATAATTTATTCATCTAATAAAATTTACGTGTGAATATTTAAAATTAATTAATTATATGAATTTCAAACGACTGAAATTCTGGGTCGTTAGATTCTCCCCTACTTAAAAGAATTTCGTCCTCGAAATTACTAAGTAAGAAAAAACCATAAAATTTCGTTAATTTTTTTTTCAAAAATAAATCGTTCAAACTAGATATCAAAATCTCTTAAACATTTTAATTTTTCGGAAATCCATTTGTTAAACTTGTTATAAAACTTCTCTAAGTTTTCAATTCCATACATAGCTATTCTTTTCAAAACAAACTAATATCATTTAACTTTTACTCAATATCAAAAATTTTAGTTATCAAAAACTTTCCAAAATTTTATAACGCCTTTAATTTTCAAAAAAATTCACCAGCGTCTCCTTTGCGTGGTTCGATCGTAGCAGGATCACAACATATATATATATATATATATCACAAATATACATCTCATCTTCGAGGATGAGGCATCCCGTAGGGAATTTTTTTTATAAAAATACGATATGTAATCCGAGATATGTACCTTATATATTATTAGCGAGAATATACAGCTAATATAGCGCGAATGCGGGCTCCAAATGCGAAGCATATGCCATTCACACCTACTAAACACTCAACAACAAATGAGAAACATGTATATATGAAAAGTAATATCAATATACAACATATACCAATACAACTGCTATATATGCCAATATAGCAAATGCCATCAATAAGCAACAAATCCAACCATCAAACAACTATCATCCAACTAAAGTCCAACAAACCAATATCTATCCAATCAATCCATAACCAAATCAATATACATTCATTTGTCATTAATATTCATTGAATTGATTTTCAATTTAAATCACATTTGATTCATTAACAGTGGATTTTACTAACATTCATTTATTCAAATTCAATTAGTTTACATTCACTAATTTATATTCAAGTTGGTTCCTTTCAATTCAAATCAAATTCAATTCTATTTAGATTCGCTTACTTCCAATTTGAACTCAATTATTTAGCTTTCAATTTCACTAATTCAACTCCATATAAATTTCTATTTAATCAACTAACAATCATCAAACAGCCAATTATCACCAACATTACCCAATTAATTTAATTTACTTTATTTTATATTCAATATGGTTCAACACTTTTACTTTCAAGTGGTTTAATATTCAATTTAGATTAAATTCTTGTATTCACTATAATCACATTTTTATACAACACATTCCATATTATTATTAATTCACAACTTCTTAACACAAGTTTTATTCAAATTCTTAACATCAACATTTCCAATCCATGTTTATTCCCTAATTCACTTTTACAATTAAAGTTGAATTTAATAATATAACTCAAGTTCATATTCATCACTTTATTAATTTACTTCGATACCAAAATCAACTTCATTCAACATCACTTAAGTTATGTTTCATTTCAACTTCATTTACATTTACTTTCACTATACAACTTAAGTTCATCTCTAATTTATTTCAAATTCTACTTCATTTAACTTTTACTTAAGTCAAATTCCATATCACTATCAAATTTAGATTTTGTTTTGCTTAACAAAATTGTTTAACCGTTTTAACAATTGGTTTTACTAACATTTTCCCATTTTCTAAGTTATATAACTAGATTATCTAAACTTCCAAATTCATATTATATAATCTCTTACACCTTACATTTAATTTTCATTCCAATAACTTATCAAATCCGGTTCAAATCCAATTCAATTTATTTAAATTTCCTTCAGTTAAATTTCAAATCATACATTTATTATGCTAACTCAAATTTATTTCAACTTTACCAAAGTTAAATTTATTATTTCATATTATAAGTTCAAAACTCATTTTACTCATATTTATCAATTTCAACTTGGATTTTAAATTCAAATTTGTTTATCAAAACAAAACTTCAATTTCAATTTACTATTGGTAGCAAATCAATCAACAGAAACTTTAAATGATGCCGATGATGCTGTAGTCATCACCGTTATTATTTCCCAGCAACGGTAGTGAATTCAGTGCTTTATATTCTTTTTAAAAAAAAATCCTTTTTATATTTATAAATCACATTTTATAAATTTTCTTATATAATTTAACTATTTTTCTTCACTTATATAAGATCACTCCAAATTTATTTATCTTATTTAGGTTTATAACAATACAATCTCTTTAACTTTGAAAAAAGACTTTCAAAATCAATGGAATTCAAATTTTCAAATTCTTAGCTTAAATACATTTTTATTTACAATTCATATCTATAAATATATTCATATAGTTTCACTTCTAATATATAAGATTGTTTCACAATTGCAAATCGTATTAATTACAATTCCATACATTATAATTCATTTTCTTATATAATTTATTCTTTTACAGTTGTTATTTTTATTTAGATTATTCAAACAACCTTTTATTAACTTATATATATTTACATTTTCAAACAACCAAACAATCAATTTATATTCACTTTAATATTTCTAAAATATTATTTCCTTTATATGTAAAATATAATCGAGGTAAAATTATTTCAATTACCCAATTTAAAATAATATTATGTCGACTTGCCTCGTTTAAGTGTTTAGAAATCCCTATCGATAACATGGCGTACCACATACCGACCAGAATTCACAAACAGCTCAACGGATAAACAAACACAATATAAAACATCTTATATCACTAACAAATACGCGCTCATATATATAATACACTCAACTCAATCTAGGATGATACTGTCCTTATCTATACCGAGTACACATCAAAGCTTAGGAATATACAACATCTAAGCTTTAATCCTGTTATCCCGCCTTGGGACAAGGCCGTGACACCAAGAGGTTGCCTGGAAATCAAAAGACAATTCGTCCTGAAGATCAGTTACACGCAGACTCACTATGGATATCAATGAATTTTTTTCGAATCCCGATCGAGCTACAACTGACAAGACATGACAAGGAAAGCTATAAAAGCCAAGATTCCGAATTTCAAGTCAATCCGAGTTTGTATGCTCGAGATATGATCGATACAAGTCAAGGAAATTCGACCTCCCTTCGTATTGATCATGTTCGCATCGACTCGAGGAAGCCTTGTTCGTATCTATCACATTATCGATTATTCGTATCCATCAAGCGTGCCCCACTTCATATCAGACTGAGCTCATCCGACATTGCATCCGTCTTCACCGGCTAATTCGTATCCATGGGAAATCGTCGCTTTGTATCGATAATTCCATGTACTTCGTATCGATCTACCTGTCCACGTATTTCGTATCAATTGGCCATTGGTCGATACGAAAAGCGTATAGTGGATCGATACGAGGAGATTATTGAATCAACGATACGAAATAGCATCCTAGGATCGACATGAAGAATGGAGTATATTGGGTCAATATGGACGAGGCATGAAAATTGGAAGGACTTGGTCGATTCAGCACCGAGAGTGGATCGAGCCTAAAAACAAGTGCCGCGTCAATGCACAGACACGTGCCCTGATCGATACGAACAGAGTGATGCGAAGGGGATCGATACGAATTGTACAACCTATCGAAAACATTAAATTGCATCGATCATAACTCGCAATCCTCAAGTCCAAATGCTATGAAATTTTCACGGGAGCTTACGTACAACCTAAAGAATGTTCCTACCAAATTAGACTCGATTGGATAAAATCTTGATCAATACGAAATTCATTCGTGTCGATCACTGACCGAGTCGAAATTACAAGGGATCGATCGCGTGGGCCTAGACACGTGCCACAAGCGGTCTCCCGAGATCCGAGCGAGATATTTGCATCCAACGCCTATAAATAACATCCCATAACCTATAGAAAAAGAGGACTTTTGGATTCTTCAACGTCTAAACTCTGCTGGAATCATCATTGTAATCAAATTCCACTATTATACTCGAATTTCACTACTGTAACCCGCTGTAATCAGCGAGCATTCATCAATAAAGTCATCAATTTCAAAGTGGACGTAGGATGGACTGTCGAACCACTATAAATTCTGTGTTCATTACTGCATTCTTCTTAATTTTTTGAGTGTTCTCCATTTTTAATTCTCTACATACTTATTATATGTGATTGTAAATTGGTGCTTTCATCGAAAATTGAGTGTTTGTAACCAATGTTGGCGCAAACATTTTGGTGCTTTCACTGAGAAACTAGCGCTCAGGGATTCTAAAGCTTGGAGTTCAGATTTGGAAAGCTAGAGGATCATATCTAGAAGAAATCATGGCCAAGCAATCAATGAGAAGACAAAGAACCGAAAGGAGTCGACATAAAGGAAGTCAGGAGGCTTTCTCAGGAGCAAAACAAGCCTCGGTTTTCATCACCAGGGATGAGATGGAAACAATGTTGAAAAGACAAGAGGAGATGATCCAGAATTTGTTCCAACAGGTTGGGCAACTTGGAGCACAAAATCAAGGGAATGCAACCACAAGAGATGTTGGAGATAGAGATCGAGATCCTGGAGCAACCAAATTAAGGATGGAGAGGGACCATCAAGAGCAGCCCCATGGCTAGGTGGCATTCCCACGGAATATGTTGATCCATCCTTAGGCAGGATACTAGACAGAAAGATTCAACATGGCATTAATAGATAAATGGATGCTCGTCCAGGAGAAAGGATTTCGGAATTTCCTCATGAACACAGGGGGCAAACCAGAGACAACGGACAAGGAACAGTGCTTGGCAACAATGACAAACTGGCAGAGATGGTCAGACGAGCCATGAGAGTAGTGAATAGAGATCTGGAAGACCTGAACAGAAGCCCCTTCGCTCCCGCAATCAGAAAGGCTAGGAACCCACAAGAATTCAAGCTACTAACACTGGAGACGTACGAGGGGAGGACGGATCCTGCAGTTCATCTGACACGATACATGAGACATATGGAGGTGTTGGGGGCATTGGAGGAGGTCATGGCCCAGTGTTTCCCATTGTATTGGACAGATATTGCAGTGCTATGGTTTAGACAACTGAAGAGTGGCTCCATTGGAACATGGACCGATCTGACTGAGAAGTTTATGGGGCAATTCAGAGTTCACATTTCAAGACCCAAGAATGTAACGAGTTTTGGCAGAAATAAAGCAAAGAACCGAGGAATGTTTGAGGAGCTTTCTAATGCAACTCAATGCAGCGGCAGCATCGATGGATCGACCAGATCCATCCATGGTTTTGATGGCAGCTGTATCTGGCATAGCCGATGGCACCGAGTTCAAGGATTCATTGACAAGGGATCCCCCTATGGATCTTGAAGAATTTTATCATGAGGCTGAAGCTTTACGATTAGAGGGTGAAAATGCTGAAAGAGAGGTAGGAGAAGGAGTTGATGTTTATGCAGTCAAGGGCGGAAATCCTCCTGAAAAAGATTCAGGAACTGATAAAGGGAAACGGAAGGCCAAGGATAACGATAATGGACCAAAGTGACCATGAAAGGAACTGAGATTCACCTCCTATTCGGGGTTGAATGAAACATTGGAATGGATTTACCAGGACACAAGGGGATAAATTGCTCATCAAAAGCCAATAAGGAAGGATCCGACTAGCAATGAGAGAAGATCAGACAAGTATTTCTTATTCCACGAGCTGAACGGCCATAGCACGAATGATTGCTGGCACTTGAAGGATGAGGTTGAGGGACATATCCAAAAAATTTTGCTATCGCAATATGTTAGAAGGCGAGCAACAGCGGGGGAGCGAGAGAAACCACCCCTTGCATCAAATGAAGGTGGCCCCGGATCAAGGCGTAAGTTTGTCATTAATTGATTGGAATACTGACGAATAAGTAACAAACCCCACTTCGATGTGGTTAAGTCATTTCATATGTAAACGATTACGAGCGATCCTCCGGAATGCTCTAATACAACTATCAATCGTATTAGTGTAGGTGTTTGCACTTTGATGTCTCTGTTTTTTTTTTATTTTCTATTTCCTATTTTCGGATTTGATTTCGTTGAACAGTTCTGTTGAAAGACTCATCTGAATGTAAAGTTGGTTTTAATAATTCTATAACGGCCAAGTCACTTACACATGTACGAGATCGCGAATGGTCCTTAGGCATGCCCTGAAATGGCGATAGACTGCCAAAACAAACGGTCCAGAAATTCACTCGAACATGAAATCTAACAATAATGATACTAAGTCCCCATCGAGCACACACAACTCACTGCGAGCGGCACCCAATCGCGAAAGATCATAATTCGCCTCGAATGGCACCAGATCGCGAACGATCACAATTCGCCTCGAACGGCACCCGATTGCGCACGATCACAATTCGTCGTGAACGGCACCCGACAACGAATGGTCACCATTCGCCGCGAACGACACCCAACCTCGAACGGTCACATACCACCTTGAATGATATACGATTTAGAACGATCGTCATTCACGGTCAGGTAAGACCGTTAATTTCTTTGCAAGTCATTAATAGGATACGAACATCCAGCTTATGGCACTATAAAACACACCTCCCTATCGCAAGGCTTGTTTTGGAGGCAAGTGTTATCCCGCATTCTGACAAGGCCGTGACACCAAGAAGTTGCCTGGAAATCAAAGACAATTCGTCCCGAAGATCAGTTATATGCAGGCTCACAATGGACATCAATGAACTTTTTCCAAATCCGGATCGAGCTACAACTGACAAGACATGACAATAAAAGCTATAAAAGCCAACATTTCGAATTTCAAGTCAACCCGAGTTCGTGTGCTCGAGATATGATCGATACAAGTCAAGGAAATTCGACCTCCCTTCATATCCATCATGTTCGCATCGACCCGAGGAAGTCTTGTTCGTATCCATCGCATTATCGATTGTTCGCATCCATCAAGCGTGCCCCACTTCGTATCGGTACGAACGCATCCCACTTTGAATCCATCATTGCCGGCAAATTCGTATCCATGGAAAATCGTCGCTTTGTATCGATCATTCCATGTACTTCACATCGATATACCCATCTACGTATTTCGTATCGATCGGCCATTGATTGATACGAAAAGCGCATAGTGGATCGATGTTGAAGTCACCCCTTTTCGATCTATACAAGGAGATTATTGAATCACTGATACGAAATAGCATCCTAGGATCGATATGAAGAATGGAGTCCATTGGGTCGATACGGATGAGGCGTGAAAATTGGAAGGACTCGGTCGATCCAGCACCGAGAGTGGATTGAGCCTAAAAACAAGCGCCACGTAAACGTGCAGACACGTGCCCTGATATACGAACAGAGCGATGCGAAGGGGATCAACACGAATTGCACAGCCTACCAAAAACGTTAAATAGCATTGGTCATAACTCGCAATTCACAAGTCCAAATGCTATGAAATTTTCGTAGGAGCTTACGCACAACCTATAGAATGTTCCCACCAAATTTCGACTCGATCGGATTAAATCTTGATCAATACGAAATTCTTTCATATCGATCAAGGATCGAGTCGAAATTACTGGGATCGATCGCGTGGGCCCACACACATGTCAGAAGAGGTCTCCCGAGATCTGAGCGAGATATTTGCATCTTACGCCTATAAATAGCATCCCAGAGCCTATAGAAAAAGGGGACTTTTGCATTCTTCGACATCTAGACTCTGCTGGAATCATCATTGCACTCGAATTCCACTATTGTACTTGAATTTCACTACTGTAATCCGGTGTAATCAGCGAGCATTCATCAATATAGTCAACAATTTCAAAGTGGACGTAGGCCGGATTGCCGAACCACTATAAATTCTATTTTCTTTACTGCTTTCTTCTTAATTTTCTGAGTATTCTCCATTTTTAATTCTCTACATACTTATTATTTGTGATCTGTGATTGTGAATTGGTGCTTTCATCGACAATTGGGTGTTTGTGACCAATTTTAGCACAAATAGATCCCAAATGTGACGGCCCGCAAATCCGTACCCTTTGAATCGACAGTAAACCACACATGCCCAACCCAAAAAGCACAGACTCCCTTTTGCTCTTTAACCAGATAATAGGCAAGGTTAGAGTCTAGGAAAAAACAAACCAAATAATCGAAACGATAATCAACTCTCATTTGCAAAAGTTCAACAAGAGGAACCTTTACACCATCTATCTCAAAATTTCAAAGGAACAAGGAGAATAACCTCAACATTTCTTGACAATGTAGTAAATAATGATGTCCACTTAGCAGGCTCAACCGGACTAGAAGTATGAAGACCAAGTTTGACAAGAAAAAATTGCACTTTTGGTTCAGGAGTAGTATATTGGTATCGGCAATATCACAAACATCATGTGGGCATTCCTTATCTCCACCCATTATACTGCTAGTAGCATTTTCATTTACAAGATCAATTCTATCAATCGAAACAACACCAACATCACAAGCTACTTCAAAATTATTAGCAATAAAATCGAGAAAAATCCTTTTTCAAATTGTTGACCTACATTAGCAGAAGTAGCTGCCTAAAATAAAGATGAAAGAGGGGATACATAACCTGAAATTGGCTATGACCTATGCTTGAGATCGGTGAAGCATTTGTATTAGACATGGACTTCCAATTATCTAATACTGATACCAGAGATTCCAAATGAGAAATAGAATAAGAGCAAGACACTGGAGGAATTAGACGTAACAGCAAAGAAACCAACGGTGAAAACTCGATCGTAGTTGAAGCTAACTGAAACCCAGAGGCAACATGAATAGAGGCGCCGAAAGTATGTCCAAACCTGGTCAGTGATACCACAGCATCGGGCGACACAAGAACTTCACGAGGGCATGACATGGAAGGAAGGAAATGCAAGCAATGGCCATGAAGTTGAAGGAATCAAATGAAGGATAGGAGGGGGGTACGGAGGAGAACGCCACAATCGTCGTAGAACTGGAAGCCATTGTCTTCTTTATTGAATGTAGTTTTACCATTATATATATATATATATATATATATATGTATATATAATTAAAACTTGAAAATATATATATAAACATATTTTATTTGGTTTAATACACATATATATAATTTTCTTTCAAAAATATACGTACATGAAATTTAATGGAATAATATATATATATATAATGAATATAATATCAATTTAAATTCAAATTAAATTTAAAAATTATTTTAAAATATTAATACTTTTGAAAATATGATTTTTATCATAGCCGAAAACAAAAGCGGAGATATGAAAAAAAATTAAAAACATACATATATATATATAGATTTGACAGCAAACAAATATATAAATTTATGATATGATTCCAAACTATTCACATACAACGGTATAAATGAATGCGTATATAAATTAATTTAAATCGGACGTTATTTAAACCGTGGCCTTGATGTATCACTTTGAATGTTGAATCGATGAACCTCTTTGAATCAGATCCATTCCCTTCCAGAAAAGCTTCTAACCTAAGAGATCACCACACCATTAATTTAGTTTGATTTAATTGATTTTGGTTTGAAAATGGAGAGACGAGATGGGCTAAACCTTGCAACCAAGAGGGGTTATGGAGGTTAGAGAGAGTAACCTTTAAAATGAAAGAGGTGTTGATTTATATAAGGAAAGAAAAGGAGAGAAAAGGGGAGAACTAAATCTCACCTTTACCTTTTCTTTATTCACCAATTCAAAACACTTATTTCAAAAATAACACACCCCATCCTACTCCATCACGGTCGGTCATCCTTGGTAGGCTTATGGGCCTACACACACTTTTAACCCAATCGGTTATTGAACATTTTAAATCCAATTTAAATTTACATCGATACATATGTGTGTGTATAACTTTTATATACGCACTATATTCAATACCGATTTAAATAAATAAAATAAATCTTTATAGTTAATAATTCATAAATATAAATTAGTCTATTTTTTTTAAGAAAAACGAGTGGTCCTCATAAGGAGGAGAGCACTCATGTAATTTTATTCTACAGTTAAGAAATTAATTTAATTAATTAATAATAATTATAATTAAATTAAATTATGTGGTATTATTCAACATTACGGTCATGTGACTCATATGTGTAAACTTGGACAATGATTAATATCGAACAATTCGAATATTAATATTCATACATCACCTTAGCTAATGGTGTGATAGCTTAACCAAATTTATCGCAATAGTTTCAGTAAAACCCCATTTAGTTATTTTTAAGCGGTCCTCGGTAGTTGCAATTATTTACACCGATTCTTTTCATCCAAACTATACCACATTAGCGCTTATGCAATTTAGTATTGGTCAAAATTCCAACATCATCCATATTCAACTTGTATAATCCAAACACAAAATCCTTGTTTCAATAATAACAATTATTATTAATTAAACTACTTTGACCAGAGACATTGACTTTGAGTTGACTATAGTTGACCATGATACTAACCCCATATAATTGAAGACCATTTCTCTATTGAACAGTGTTTCACTTCAAATGCTTGAACTCAAACCCAACTATAGTTTCTCCATGGACGTCATACTATGATTTAACTATAACTGAAGTGGAGTATTCACATTGAAGTTCAACAGTATTCTCAAGTTGAGAGAACGGTCCAATATTGCCACTTCGATATTCTCTATTTGAGCTTACTTATATTAACCAATAGAAAGCGATTGAGTGAGTCATTCTATAGTTATTCAGTAATTATCGATATGTAACACCGTGGTGCCCCCCAATAGTCATGATAATACATTGTCCAACATTTAGAGAGCCTAACATACTCTAGTCTTAACGGATGGATTGATATTTAGTCTCGATACGTCGTTACTAGAAATATTTAAAACAATATGTTACTTTTACTATGATAAATTACACATGATTATAACATAATTGTAACAATCACAAAACATATCATATATAGATTTTCTATTAAATATACTTATATTAACTAAACTGAATATTAATCTCAGCTCGCTATTTCATAATGGAATTGTAAAGCGGGTCCCTCGATCACTAATTATATAAATTAGGTCTCTACGCCTCTAACATTACATCCGATAGTTTATAGCATTTGCTAGCTCATTTATTTTAAGTCTTCAAAATGTGATAACTTTTAGTAGATTAATCGAATTTAAGAATCATTTTCACCAATAAATAACAAATTTAATAGACTTTCCAATAATATCCATTGTTGATAAGTAAACATAAAATTTTAAAACCATAATTTTATGTAGCAGTTTTTAACTGCATTTTAGTAATGCGGTTAAAAACTTCATTTATGGAGTGCAATTAAAAATTGCATTTCATAAATGCAACTAGAAACTGCGCTTAACTGTAGTAGTTTTTAGTTGCATTTGTGAAATGCAGTTAAAAACTGCCGCTGTTAATTGCATTCTTTAACTGCATTTACGAAATGCAGTTAAAGAATGCACTTCACAACCACAGTTTTTAACTGCATTTCACAAATGCAGTTTTTTCTACATTTCACAAATGCAGTTGAAAAGCGCAATAATTGTTGTAGGTTTTAACCGCATATGTGAAATGCAGTTAAATATTGCATTACTATAATGCTGTTTTTAACTGCATTTCACATATGCGGTTAAAAAATGCACTTGAATAGTGCATTTTTTAACGCATATGTGAAATGCAGTTAAAAATTGCATTGCTATAATGCTGTTTTAAATGCATTTCACGAATGCAATTAAAAGATGCATTGTAATAATGCAAATCTTTAAAATTTAAATTTGAAATGAATATGTTTTGAAATTTTGATTTTTATTCATAATGCATATCATTAGAACGATAATAAAATTTGGGATTTAGTGCTGAAAATGGTTTGTTAATGCGATATTTTCAGAAAAATTTATTTCGTTTTAAAGATTGATAATTAATTAGTGTGTATTTTAAATAAGAGTGTGAGAATAACGGCCACGTGTAAAGAAATGCATGTGTTAGTGCCAAAATTGTTCACTAACACCCAAGTCTAGATGAAAGCGCCAAATCACGGTTATAGATTACAGATAGAGTGTATGTAGAGAGTATTAATATGAAGAACGGTAAAAAAGAAAGAAATAATAACAAAGGATTTATAGTGGTTCGGCTGAAACTGCGTACGTCCACTCTAGAAATTTCCTTTTTATTGTTATGAGAATCAATTACAATTATAGTCCAAAGTTTTTAAAATGATAACGGTAGAGTAGCCTAAATGAAGAAGAAGAAGAAGAAGGGTAGCAAAGTCCAGATCCCCTTTTTCTGAAGCCCCACATGCTGTATTTATAGACGAAGATAGGCTGGTTCTCTGCGCAGGCCCATGACCAAGGTAACTTGACCCACAAGCGTTAATTCAAGCTGACCGACCCTAAATCCTCTGGATGCTGACTCGGAGTAGACCTCAATCGTGCTCGAAGCAACTTGATCAACTTCCAGCTATGCGACCGACCTACTACGAACGAATCGCTTAGGGCCAACCCACACATTCCAATTCCCTTGGGGCCGAACCCATCCATACCGAACCACTTCATCTCATCTTCCCTGACCAACCTTATGTGATCGACCCACTAAGTATGACCCAACATTGCCAAACCACCTCAACCTAACTATCTTGGCCGATCCATGCATACCTATCCATATATACCGGCCCATATGTACCGATCCACATATACCGACCCACTTTGGCCTGTCTCCCTTGACCGAACAACTTGTGATGACCAACCAAGTCTGACCCACAAAGACATGCCGAACCACTACATTATGTCGAACCACATATGTATACCGACCCCATAATAGAACGCCGACCCAAAGATGTTCTCTCCTCATAGCCGACCCAGCCTAGTCCCTTCCATGCCGATCCGATCAAAGATGCTGACCAGAGTATAATTCGTGCCTAACCCAAGCCACTTCAACCAAACTACCTCCTAACCAGACAAAACCACCTATTGCTGATACAATCAAATTGCACCGATCCCGAACGATCGACCCACATGGCCAAACACCAATGACCGAACGCTCATGATCGACCCATGTTATGTCAAAACCCAGCTTCGTAATCATTATTATCATCCGGTATTGACCATATATCCGTCCAGTTGACTAAAACCGTTGTATTCCAATCTCGACAAACGAGCAGTCGATTTAGTTAAATCCGCATGTCTACGGGCTTGCCAAAAGGCGGGTTAACATTTTCCCCCAAAACATACCTTGCTATTGGAAGGTGTGTTTTGAAAAGCTTCAAATCCCATACCCAAAGTCCATGTTACATTCATTACCAAGCAATTCCATCTAAATCTGATAGTCTACTCCGCGATCATTCCAAGTCGTTATCCAATTCCGAATCCATCCCAAATCCATTAACTGAATCTACGATCTCTCCCGATCATTTTATCTGAGTCCGAGATCTCTCCGGGTCTTGTAGTCCAAATCGAGGACCTTGCCAGGTCCAAATCCTAAACTAAAATCCGAATTCGATAGCCGAGCTTCAATCCATCCATATCCAATAACCAATAACTAAATCCATGACCTCTCCAGGTCGATATCCAAATCCAGGACCGCTCCAGGTACATGCCCAAACCCTTAGCTATTCATAGCCAATATACAAACTCATAACCTCTTCGGATTCTTACCAAGCGCAACCTGCACCAGACGACCTATGTCAAGTAAAACCATGGTGTTCCTTGTTCAGTGTCCCTGATCACTGAGTTGGTCGCTCCAGACCCTTGCCAAGCATTGTCCATACTCAATGACCTAAAATAGTAAACGATAGATAATATGGGGCCTAAGTCCTAGGCTGAATATTGGTCTCTTCGGACCCTTGCCGAGCACAATTCATGCTCGACGACCTTTTAGCCAAAAACCAGACAAAAATTCAATCAAAATCTAATCCGAAATCTAGATTCAAACCAAAAATCCATATCAAAAGTCCAAATCAAAATGCAAACGTCTAATCCAGAATCCAAAAAAAACAAACAAAACTGGGAGTTCAATTCAAACTCCAAAACCAAAACAGAAAAAGCAAGTGTCCAAGCCAAAAATAAAAAATGAATTTTACAAACCAGAGCGTCACGGTTAGTCATCGTCTCAGAGCATGCCAAGGGGTATCTTCGTCCCCATACATGATTAAGCGACTTAGTCGTTAGCCCAAAGTTTGCTACTTAGTCCAAACCATCACAATTACTTGATGACCAACCGACCACCATTCCTGGGACCCGCGCCATTGTCGTCCAAGGTAGGCGGTAGCTACTCCTGTTCCACCGCCGCATTCCAAGTTTCGAGATATTGCCGCAACTGACCATTTCTTACACGCTCCTCGATTATATCCTTTAAATGCCTGTAGGTATTAGTACCATGCTCGTCCAGGTCATGAAAGAGACAGTGCCTTCCCGATGCCCTTTCACGTTCTAACGGTTCCCTCCTTGTCGACCTTCGATAAGGAAGGCGATCTCGAATGTCCAAGTATATCCTTTCCAATGTCTCATTCAGTCCCGTGTAAGTAGAGAATTTTGGTTCTCCCCAGCGCTTCCTCTTCTCTTTATCCTTATCTTTACCTAAGCTCTCACCGGACGGTTCTCCATCCTTAACCATGTTTATTTCCTTTGACCTCATATCCAAACATGCATCCTCTTGTCAAAGAAATCTCTCAGTTTCGTGAAAGAATTCCCTGAGATCCATTGGTGGGTCCCGTATCAACGATACTTTGAAATTTGAATTATCCCCGACTCCTGACACCGCCTCCGTTAGAACCATTGATGGATCCGCCCGATCCACTGAAGAAACTGCAGCATTAAACCAAATTAAGAAAGTCCTGAGTGATTCATTTATCCTCTGCTTTATTGATGTCAGTGTCATCAAATTCTTCGGCCTTTTATGTGTACTCGAAACTGCTTTATGAACGTATCCATCAGTTCTGCCCATGTTCTAATATATCCACCTTCCAGCTGTCTGAACCATATAGTAGCTATATCTGCCAAGTACAGGAGGAAACACTGGGCCACAACCTCCTCTGATTCCCCTAGCACTTCCATATGTCTTATGTACCTCGCCAAGTGGTTAGTGGGATCTGTCTTACCGTTGTATACTTCCAGAGTGGGTAGCTTGAAATCGGGTATATTCCTAGCTATCCAGATGTTACGGTTAAATAGACTTTTGTTGACTCCCTCCAAATCTCTGTTTGTCAGACCTCCGCGAATAGTTCGCTTGATAATGTCATCTAATCTTTTGTTACCTACCAAGGGTTGCCCTCCAACCATATTTCCTAACCGCCCTCCAAGTCCTCTGGGGAATTCTAGTACATACTCTTCATCACGCACTTTAGTATTCCTGTTGGAGCCGGGCTACGCAACGTCATCTGGTATCCCTTCACGGATCGGTCCAGCATTACCTGGTGGTGAGCCCCCGAGTCTAGGTCCATGCAGATTGGTAGTTGTTTGCTGATTATGGGCTGCCCCCTGCCGAACCACTCCATCTACTTGCCGGTTGAGTCCTTTTGATCCAGCTCCATGGATCTGAGCTCCTGCAGTTCCTGCTTGTCCAAATTGTCTGAAAAATTGTTTGCATCATTTTCTCTTGTCTTTTCATCAATTGCTTCTGTATGGAATTCATCATGACCTGCATCTCGTCCCTAGTGATGTAGACTGAGGCCTGATTAGCTCCAGAGGAAACCTCCTGACTTCCCTCTTGCTGACTTCTTTCCATTCGGTGTCTCCTGGTTGATTGCTTTGTCATAGTCTCTAGAATCCAAGTTTCTATGCCTTTAAATCCAAAATACTAGCTTTCCAATCCCTGAGTGCTAGCCTTCTCGGTGGAAGCACCAAAATGTTAGCTTTAAAATTGGTCACTAACACCCAAGTCTAGATGAAAGCACCAAATCACAGTAATAGATCACAGATAGAGTGTATGTAGAGAGTACAAATATGAAGAACAGTAAAAATCAAAAAGTAAGAGGTGATAACAGATGATTTATAGTGGTTCGGCTGACACTGGCCTATGTCCACTCCAGAAATTTCTTTTTTATTAATATGAGAAACAATTACAGTTACAATCCAGAATTTTAGAATGATAACGGAAGAGTAGCCTTAATAAGAAGAAGGGAAGAAGAGTCCAGATCCTTTTTTTTAAGCCCCACATGATGTATTTATAGACGAAGATAGGTTGATTCCCCTACACAAGCCCATGACTAAGGTAGCTCGACCCACATGCGTTAATTCAAGCTGACTAACCCAATCAAGCCGATCCACAACCACTGACGCACACATGCTGACCCTGAATCCCCTGGATGCTGACTCAGAGTAGACCTCAATCGTGCTCGAAGCAACTTGACCAACTTCTAGCTATGCCGACCGACCCACTACGGCCGTACCGCCTAAGGCCGACACACACGTTCCAATTCCCTTGAGTTCGAACCCATCCATACTGCGCCACTTCATCTCATCTTCCCTAAACAACCTTATGTTACTGACCCACTAAGTCTGACTCAACATTACCGAACACCTCAACGTAACTATCTTGGCCGATCCACACATGTCCAATCTATACATATTGGTCCATATATACTGGCACATATGTATTGATCCACTTATACCGACCCACTTTGGCCTGTCTCCCTTGACCGAACAACTCATGACAACCCACCAAGTCTGACCCACATAGACATGCCAAACCACTACATTATGCCGAACCACATATGTACACCGATCCCGGAATAGAATATCGACCCAAAGATGTTCTCTCCTCATAGCCAACCCAGCCTAGTCCCTTCCATGCCGATCTGATCCAAGATGCTGACCCGAGTATAATTCAGTACCGAACCCGAGACACTTCAACCGAACCACCTCCCAACCAGACCGAACCACCTTTTACCGATCCAATCTAATTGCACCAACCCCGAACGACCGACCCACATGACCGAACGCTCATGACCGACCCATGTCATGCCGAAAATCGTCTCCGTAATCATAATTATCATCCATGATTGACCATCTATCCATCCAGTTGACTAAAACCACTGTATTCCAATCTCGACAAATGAGCGGTCAATTTAGTTAAATCCGCCTATCTAAGGGCTTGCCAAAAGGCAGGTTAATAACATGCACATTATAATGAGTATACAATAGAAAATATATATCTTTTATTTCGAATGAGATTTATCATAGAACTAATTATTTACAATAAATAACAGAATTGTCGATATGGCTATTCCCTCTACTAATCTATAGAAATGCATGTGTATGTTTTCCTTTTCCATGCAAGGTCCGATCACGTTGGTTCTTCATTCCATATCACGGTAATTCCCAATTACCGATGCATTTGAGTTAAATCACAAGCTCGTTAGTTATTCGAAGATTAGGATTATTTATACCAATTAAATTGTAATGATGAGTAGCTTATCCTAATCTAAATAAAAATGATCTATTTAAAAAAGAATTAAGAATTCGATAAATAATTTAGTGGCTTAAACTATGACATAATATTTCAACAAAAGACAATATAATGCTTGTCCATTTGAAATTTGACATAATGTGATAAGCTACTCATTCAAAGTGAAACCAAAATTTAACCAACAATTTCATATGGAGGTGGAAAGAGACGACCTTTTTTATTTACCAAAAAGTACCCTACAGCCCTTCCAAAAAGCGATATGAAAATAATGATTGTTTTCCTCTAAATATAGAGCATCAGATTCAGTAGACAACTGCATCAATTAAACATTCGCTGGATGCATGTTGTAATGCAAATTATGCAACAGTGCAAGTCTCTATTTTACAGCAATGTAATTGAATCTAAATAACCTTTATTTTCATGTGAATGTGATAATTTCCTACTGCCAAACCAAATCAACGGCTTGTAGGACCAAATCCCTTAACTTTCATCCAACAATTATACGCTGATCATGGAAGAAAGTAAATATCTCTGTCACCATACTTGATGTTTAATTGATTATATATTTGCCACTATGTAATAAATAAATTGTCGTTTTTGTAAATTAAATATTTTGAAATAGTTCAAGAAATGCGTTTCTTGAGCATTTAACACGTCACCTAATGTAACATCGAAAGGATGCAAATCAAAAATATAAGTAAATAATGATGTTTCAAAACCGTTCAGAAGTATGCAAATCAAAAACATTAATAAGGTACAGCCGATCTTTACCTTAGTGTGTAGTACATATTTGCTACTTCATATTCTACACCTTTATGATTTTCGGTGTTAGACTGTTGTTCCTCAATTTGAATCTACAGCGTCTTTTTTTTGGCTAAGTCGCAGACTATGTCACTCTCTTTAAATTGATTCACGGCTTAGCCGCAAGGTGCAAAGCTATCTATCAACCGTTTCATCCTCAGGATAAAACAGCCTATAAAATTTGGTCAATTTGCTGTTTGAACTACAACTAAATTGTTCTAAATATAGCTCTTTTTAATTTAATTGCTTGTAAAGCTTCTTAAAGAAAAAATGCATAGTATAAAGAAGAAAAAAGAAAAATTGTCTTTATTCACATTTTCTCTTCTGTCTATCTATCATTTAAATATGCATAATGGAAATTGTATGCGTTACTGGAGATGTTAATGGATTTGAATTTTTATCATTCAAAACGAATTTATAATACCATTTAATTTTTCTATGGCTCAATAATAATGGCTTATTATTATATATTACGGTAAGACATTTGCAACAACTCAATTAAAATAATGATTCATAAATATATGACCGTTATACATTTGCAACGGCTCAATTATAATAATGGCTCATAAATATTTATTACCGTTATACATTTGCAATGGCTCAATATAATAAAGGCTTATAAATATATAACCATTGACCTGTTCTAATTTATTTTTTAATTAATTAACTTAAAGTTCCAACAATCCCCCACTCGAACTATTAAAAAAATTCCAAGCAATTTCTTAAAATATAGGATTGTGCATAAACAAAAGATATCTTTTCAATTTGAACCTTTGCATAGTGGGTAAAATTTAGCTTACTAGAGTGATTCGTAGTCGTAAACTCTATTCTTGACATCAAACTACACACAACCTTTCTAAAGTGCTATCAGCTAAGCCCGTGCATTTATGGTCATGCATGTATATTCCTGTTTAGTGAATGCTGTAGGAATCTTGTCCAAAATTCCATAAAAAACGACCACATTTCCACATCCACACAGGTGACTCTATCAAGAGTACTTTTGAAGGTAGGTATTCCATACCATTTAGAGTACAGATCTCATTAAGAGTTTCTATTAACTTATCCTCTGATCACGTTAGGAATACATGTTTCTAAGTGTATAAAACTAGCATGTTCAACTCATATCACTTTACAACTTTTTATTACCATTGAACCTAAATCTTAGGATCTTCAGTCAGTAGGTCGGTTACAATGTTCGTGACTCAACAATCTAAGAGAAATAGTCCCGTTCTTTTGGATGCAGAAAGGACTTTCTCTCTGTCCAGTCCTTTCATCAAAGAATCCATCAAATTCTCATCAGTGCGTACATGATCCACTCTTACAGATCCTAAAGAGATATACTCTCTTATAGTACTGTGCTTTCAATGAATTTGTCGTCCCTTACCGTTTTAATAACGATTCTCAACTTTTGCAATAGCCGCAGTACTATCACAATGGATCAACCCAGTTGGTATCGGTTTTTCCTATAAAGGGATATCATATGGCTGATTTTTTAAGTAATCCGCTTCTTCACTATAGCTAGTGCTATCATTTCTGACTCCATTCTTAGATTTCCAAGAAACAGCTCTTCCTGCAATACTGAAAATATATCCACTAGTAGCTTTGGACTAGTTTGATAAAGTATTCCAATCTGCATCACTATATTCTTCAAGGGTAGTGGAAAATTTTTGATAGTATAATCAAAGGTTCATAGTTCTTTTAAGGTATCTCATGACCCTTTCAATAGCATGCCAATGCTCTATATTAGGTCTGCTAGTAACTTTCACACTTGCACAATAATCCCAGGACAAACGTGTTATCCCGCCTTTTGGCAAGGTCTTGACACCAAGGACTTGACTAGAAACCAAGGACAATCCGTCCCCAAGATCGGCTTTACACCGGTTCCCTATGGACACTGGCAAGTTTGGTCTGTGTCTGAATCGAGCTACAATTGACATGGTGTAATAAATAAAGCTATGAAAGCCAACATTCCAAATTTCAAGTCAATTGGAGTTTTTCTACTCAAGTTATGGATCGATCAAGTTTCATGAGAAGCAAGTCCATTTCGTTTCCATCGGCTTTGTATCCATCTGGTTCACATCCACGGACTCACTTGGCAACCACTCCCTTCGTATCTATCATCCATCAACAAATGTCCATTTCGTATCGATCTCCCTCCATCCATTTCATATCGATCAGCCAATGATCGATATAAAGAGCAACAACCATCGATCGATAAAAAGAAAGCAACTTGAAGCCTCGATACGAAGGCGGCCTCTAAACATCGATACGAAGCGACATCCAAAGCATCTATACGAAAGGAGTTACAGTAGACCGATAAGAAAAAGCATGGTCAACCAAAGGAAGCAATCATCTAGCATGAAACTTGGATCTCTCCTGCACTATTGCTTCACGTCATCTAATCGATATGTAGAGGAATCAATACGAAGACTGATTGATACGAAAGTATCGATACGAACGCTCCAGCCTACCTATAAAACCAACCTTGGATCGATCATAACTCGAAATCTACAAGTCCAAATGCTACCAATTTTTCATAGGAGCTTGCTTACCTCCTCAAGAATGTGTACGATCGATCTCAGCCCAAATGGACATCATTTTGATCAATACGAACAAGATGGGGATCGATCCCAATCGATTCCAAATGTCCCCTGATCGATCTAGTGGGCCCACCCACATGTGAGAAGAAGCATTTTGAGTTCAAAGGCAGATATTTCAGACCGACACCTATAAATAGCACCCCAACGCCAATAGAAAAAGGACTTTTTCGCTCTACTATGTCGTTACTCTACCACAATCCCATTGTAACACGAGTCTTAGATTGTTGCACTTTTGTAATCAGTTATCAATCACCACTAAACAACAAAATATTCAAAGTGGACGTAGGCTACAATGCCGAATCACTATAATTTCTTGTCTTTTTCTATTTCTGCATGCTTTTATTGGTGTGATTGTTAGATTAGTCTCTTTTTCCATTCACTTTAATCTCTTCAATCACATCCGAAGAGTGTTATGCCCAATTTTGGTACAAACAATATGCAATGTTGGGTCTAGTATAACTAGTTGCATACCAAAGACTGCCAATGATGCTCGTATATTTAGACTGTCTTACACATTCACTAGTGTTCTTAAATAGTTTTACACTTGAGTCATATGGTATACTCACAGGTTTACATTCAAATAAATATATTTCTTTAACATCTTCTCAGTATAATAAGATTGATCCAAAGAAATTCCCTTTTCATACTTAGTCATCTTAATACCAAGATTTACATTTGCTTCACCAACATCTTTCATATCAAAATCGGCACATGGTATGGACTTAAGATGATTTACAGCATGAATATTTGAACCAAATATAAGTAAATCATCAACATATAAGCATATGATAGTGCAAATTTTATTTCAAATTTATAATAAATACACTTGTTACTTTCATTTACTTTAAAACCATGTGAAATATTTAGATTGTCAAATTTTCATGTCATTGTTTCGGTGCTTATTTAAGACCATATATCTATTTATCTAATTTATAAACCTTACGCTCTTGAATAGATATAACAAAATCTTCGGTTAGTCCATATAAATCTCTTCCTCTAATTCACCATTCAGAAAAAAGCAGTTTTTAAATCCATTTGGTGAATAAGCAGATCATATAGTGAAGCAAGAGAAATTAATACTCGAGCTGAAGTTTTTTTTGTAACAGGTAAAAAAGCATCAAAGAAGTCAATATTTTCTTTTTTGCCTAAATTTTTAACTACAAGACGAGCCTTATATTTATCAACTATACCATTAGGTAAATCAACTAGATGCCAAGATTTACTAGATTCAAGGCATTCCATTTCATCAATTATAACATCTTGCTAGAAATTTGAATCCAAAGAGGACAAAGCTTCTTTTAGATTAGCAGGGTCCTCTTCAGTGCATAAGCATAATATTCTGAACAAAATCTCTAGCTATCCTAGCTCTTTTACTACGTCTAAGTTCAGATTCACTTTTCATATTATGTTCATTATTTCTGATTATTAGATTATTAGTGGTACAAGTGCCCTCACTAATCCTAAGTTTAAATGGAAATTTATTTTCAAAGAAATCAGCATCATTTGACTCAATAATAAATCAAGCATTCAAATCAAATAATCTATTTGCTTTATTGTTAAGGGAATAACCAAGGAAAACACATTCATATGCTTGACTTGCTAAATTAATTCTTTTACGGTCAGGAACAAAAACATACGCTAAGCAACCCAAGTTTTAAAATAAGACAAGTTGTGTTTATGATTTTTAAAAATCTCAAAAGGTGAAATTTTTGCTTTTAGATTTAGGAATTATGTTTAAGACATTAAAAATAGTTAATAAAAAATTTCCCCACCAGTGAGATGTTGTACCCGAATTTAATAAAATAGCTACTACTAATTCGGTAAGAGTCCTATTTTTTCTTTCAGTTTTACCATTCATTTCAGGTGAATGGGGTATAGTTCTCTCATGAATTATGCCATGTTGTTTATAAAATTCAATGAATAAGTTAGATTTGTACTTTGTTTCTCTATCACTTCGAAATTTTTTAATTTTCTTATTAAACTGATTTTCATTTTCAGTGACAAATAATTTAAACATATATACCGCATCATTTTTATTCTTCATGAGATAAACATTAGTAAATCAGAGAAACCATCATTAAAAGTAATAAAGCAGTGTTTGCCATCCCCAATTAGAGTATCATCAGGCTCACATATATTAGAGTGGACTAAATCTAAAGGCCCTAACTCTCTAAATTCATATTTATGTATGGTCTTAGTAATTTTAGCTTGGCTGCAATATTAACATTTTTCTGAATCATTTATGGAAACTTTAGGGATTAGACCTTGGTTACTCATGTTATAAATTAGTCGCTTATTAACATGACAAAGTCTAGCATGCTAAATATTAAAATCACACAGCATATGAACTTCAACATTCAACTTAAATGTCCCATCTATAGCATATCATTTACTAACAAAAATACCATTTTTAGTGATGATGTACAAGTCAAATCCAATAGTGTGATGACCCATATTTCAGAAGGTCTAAGTCGACAATAATCCATACATATCAAACTCAAACAATTCGAAATGTAGATAATCAATGGTGTTAATTAAGAAAAATAAGAAAAGAAGAAGAAAACAAACACAGAATCTCGTAGCGGAATGACCAAATATATTAATCAAGTATACAGTTCATGAAGTTGTTTATATTATACATTTGATTATAATTTATACAACATTTACCAAAGTTATATATACAACAGAGGCAAATAAAATAATGCAGTAGAACAACATGACGTAGGGAATAATACTAGCAATAATAATATACCAAATCTTCGTCTTCGTCCTCCAGAAAATAATCTTCAATGCGCTAAAAACTCAAGGCTGCCCTGGGCGTAATGAAAAGACAAAACACTCAATTCAGGACTAAAATATCTTTATATGAGTCCAATCAATATCACATATAACAGGAGTGTAATAGCGTCAGAGATGTCTATGGAATTCCACATCTCCTATCTAGTGTATAATGTGCATGCAATAACTTAAAGGAAGTTACAAGATTTTCCATCTCTTAAGGATCCATCAAACATACGCCAAATCCAACCACTTCATTCTGGTGTCTACCCTTGTACATAGCTATTAAAGTGGTTTCAATATTGATAGAGAGTATGCCGATAAGAGGCTCCGTCTCTTTTACAACCAAACGTCGTTTTACACATCGGTTGATACTTTTACATTTCGAAAACAATTCATATTTGATAACAAAATATCATATTCTCTTCAAAATATCATATTTACTTCAAAATATCATATTTAGTTTGATATGTCATTTTCACTGGAAAATATCATTCCACTCCATAATCTCAATTTCATTTTCAAAAACGTTTCGAATTTCAATTTAGGTTATAACTTCATTTTAACCAAATTCGCATTTAAATCCATGACTTAAATATAAATAGTTCTCAATCTGACTAGTTTGAATTTTTAGAAAATAGTTTGAACAGTTTAAAATAATTTAAAAAGTTAAAATAGTTTACTATAAAATAGTTTTAGTATTGAAAATGGTTTATATAGTAAAATGGCTTTGAAAATCAAAATAATTTGAATATTGAAAAAATAGATTTTAAGCAGTTTATATTAAAAAAATTACTTAAAAATAGTTTCAAAGTCAAACTGATTCAATTCCAAATCTTTCAGACTCAATTTCGATTTCAATTCGAATTAGCTTCAATTTCGATTTTAATTCAAATCAATTTTGATTTTGATTTTCATATTAATTCAATTCGATTTCAAATTAAATAATTTCAATTTTAATTCCAATTTGAATTAATCTTAATTCAATTCTCAATTTTTAAACCATTTCAATTTATCAATTTAGAGTTCGATTTCAAAACATTGACTTAAATCATTTAAATCAAATTAACTTCGATGTTCGATCAATGTTCAAATCTTTACAATGATTCAATTTCGAGCCAAATTTAGAAATATCCATTTATATTACTTTACTTGAATTTACTTCCTAGTTCGAATAAAAGTTCAAATCTTTTAAGCATATCAATTTCCATAATTTAAATCATATTCAATTATAACTCTAACTTTTAACTTCAATTCTTTAAACACTTCTGTTAACCAATTTCAAATTTCAACATTCCGAACTCAAGTTCGAAAATAGTCGAATTCCCATATTTTGATTCAATTTAATTTTTATAAAATAAAATCATTTGAATAAGTTCAGTTCAAGGATTTAAAATCATTTAATTTAACCAATCTGGTGTCGGTATATAATTTCTATCCTATGGCCAAGTGATTAGTTATTTAAATTAAATTTCAGGGGTGGATATATATCATTTCAAACCAAAATAAATGTCATAGGTATATATCATTTCAATCTATTTCTTAATTTACTCGAATATGATTCAGATAACAATTCATAGGCTGTCAAATAATTTAAAGGGTGATAAATGGATATCTATAAATAAATAAACATCTAATCATCCAGCATATCATCCAATTGCCATCCATCACAATCAACATGCAAAACAGCCAATAAATCATGACAGCTAACTAATTATTATTAATCGAGAATTTTAATAGAAAAAATTCCCAAATTTAACTATCAACTTAAACTTCTACTAGTTCAAATCATATGTCGATTTAAATGTCGATTAAACTACCTAACAGCGGTCAATAAAATTAAATTACATCATGATTTAAATTTAACTAATATAAAAATATTTTAGTACTTCGTGAGCGTTAAAAACACTCACCTTTTATTTGAAACCAAAAATATTTTAGCTTTAAATAGATGCCAATCCATTTTCATGTCGTAGATGACATCGTTACGATTCCAAGGCAATTTATTTCATCCAAAAAGGGCACCGTATGAAAAAGTTACAATTTCATTAATATAACGATAATTATAAAATTTAATTAACTAAATAATATAATTAACTTAAAAAATATATAATTAAACCATACCCTAATCCTTCATTCCCGCTCTCTCATCTATCTCGCATAGGCCAGATGAACAAGCACAGAATCTGACCTCGAGATGCAAGTCTCCATGGGCCATAGACCGTCGATCAGACGTCACCATGTCGACCGCCTCCACTCCCTTTACCACTGCCAACAGGCCCAAGACCTCCACCGCCGCCGTTGATGATCAAAACCCAATAACGCATGCCTTAATCATCTCGATCTTGGCGAATTCGTGACGCTTCGCGACAATCTAATAATCCAAAACGCAGAGCTCGAGGAGATCTTCACTTTCCTAGTTGAAGCCGATTTGAGATTTTGAGCAGATTGGGAGTAATCGAGGGTAAATGAAGAGAATTTTCGACCATTAATGTTTTCAGAGATGCGGCCGCGTGATTTTATCTGGGGTTGCGAACGAAAATGAAATGAACGGCTTATTATATAAGTTTTCGACCCAATTGACCCATGAAATTTTCGAACTCCAAACTAAGTGTGCTGCCTGGCGTTCTATATGCTATACCCTCATTCCGAACACAGTGGAACTAGTTTTGGGGGCCATTTTCATCATATTCAGAAGATAACATTTCAAAATCAAATTATTTTAATTAAAATTCTACGCGTTTCAAGCTCGCACGGCCAAACGACAAGTCTGATCGCTTCGAAACCTGAAATCTTATAATAATTCATTATTTGCGGATCGGATGTAACTGGTTCCGTCAAAATCCGAGATGGTGGACATAATGGCTATTTTTACACATTAATTAAATATAAAATTTATAAAAAATAATCCGCTCTCATGTCCGCTCTCATGTCCGCTCCTGATGACCCACCTCTTTCCCCTCTTGTCCTCTCAACTGCTCCTACCATACCCGCTTTCTCTGCTGTACCTCCATCTCTAGTGCAGGTAGTACTTTCCTCTGCTCCAACGCTTCCAACGTCCCTCCCTACTGTCCCATCATCTGTCCCTTTTCTCCTCAAAGCCAAAAAGCCACTGTCTAATCCTGTTCCTCCTCCTTTTGCTCAACACCCCATGTCTAATCCTGTAGCACCACCTCCGCCCTCTTCAGATCCTCTCCTTACTACGAATCCTATCCTAGTTTCTTCTCTTCCGCTTTCACTTCCTTACAATCCTCAAACCATAGCTCCTACCCAGCCTTCTGCAGTTCACGCTCCCCCATCACAGCAACTCGTCTCCTCTGGCTTGAGTGAACGGAAATGGACTTCTCTGTTTAAGCGAAAACCAAGAAATGCAGGCAAGTACATACCCGTTGACATGTCTCCAGTTTATGAAGAAGAAGCATTGGTGCCACCCAAAGAAGTTTTAGAGGCTGGTGCAGCTATCTGGAATGACACCGTTGTCGGCTTCTTCCTTGATAAGCCACTGTCGTATACCGCTGTTGTCCAAAAGTTAAAGTTTATTTGGAAGCTTAAAGGCACTGTTAAGGTGAAATCTGATGGTACCATATTTTTATTCAACTTCACTTGTTGTGAAGACAGAGAATCTATTTTGCAGAGTGATCCAATTATTATGAATAACAAACTTTTTATTATTAAACCTTATGATGCCACAGTGAGTAATGTTACTGGTTCAGTCACTGCTGTGCCTGTCTGGGTTCACATGCACAACCTTCCTATTTTTGCTTGGTCCCCTCTAGGTATTAACTGGCTTTGCAGTCACTTGGGTAAAATGCTATGCATGGATGAGATGACTGAAAAACAAGATAGGCTTAGCTATGCGAAGTGCTTGATAGAAATTAGACCGGATAGAGAACTAGTGGAAGAATTTATGGTGAAATTAGTTGAGGGAGGACAACAAAAGATATATGTGCAATATTTATGGCAGCCAGATGTATGTGTGAAGTGCAGGAAATTTGGACACAAAACAATAGATTGTGATAACTTTATTAGTAGTGAGGCTAAAGGAGAAAAGGAAAATGGTAAAGATAAAACCGTAGAAGTAAAGGAAGTGAGAACGGAGAAGGAACAAACTTATAATTATTCAAGACCAGTCAAGAAACAAAATATTAGAATATGGCAACGTGTAGCGAGGAAGAAAATTGGACCGGCGGGAACTGATAAGAATGTGAAACATGCTCAAGTGGAAGGAGTACAGTTAGCAGAAGACAAAGATAGTAAAGAATTACGTGCTAATGATAATGCTGGTGAGCAGGATAGGAAGGTTAGTGAGACTGAGCAAAATGATGAAGATTGTGTTGAACAAGGTCAGGAGGAAAGGAGACAGGATGATAGAGAAGAACAGCAGAGTAAGACTAATATGAATCAGGATGGGTCAATTAATCAGAACGAAATAATTTTTGAAGAAGGTGAATTTGAGGAAAACATTTGTACTTTCAATAAATATGATATACTTAGTAATATAGAGGAAGGTGAAATTATTAGTACAATAGATAGAATCCAAGTGGTTGAGGAAAGTAATGTACAAGAAGCAATAAATGAAAGTAGTAAAGGAGTGCAAAATAGAGACAAAGCAATCCAAAAGGAGCAAATGGAATGTACTAGTGAAACAAACCAACAAGATGTCAGGAGGATTTCAGACCATATGAAGGAAAAGGCAAAAAATGTAATTACTGAAGATGCATCATTTCCTGTTCAAATACCCAGTAGAATGAAACATGATAGTGAAAGTGACCCAGAAGAGTTAAAGAATGAAAAGAAGAATAAAAGAAATATGAAAAACAAAACAGTGCAGAACAATATATCACACAAAAAGCATAATGCATGCATGCACAACAATGCACGTACATCTCTGAACGACCAGAACACCAATTCTACAACTGCTCTTGCCATATCTTCCCCAGTCTACTTCAATTTAAAACCTCCCTCAGCTTTCAAACCACCACCGCCAATAAACACTCCGACCACCTCTCCTCCTCTACCCATTTTGAAAACTCCGCCATCCAAAAATGCCAATTCCGCTCGAGAAGTTACTCCACTTTCTGTTGACATCCCCAACTATTTAAACTCTTCGCAAGCTATGACGAGGAGTATGAAAATTGAAATTATTAATGCGCGTGCTCTCCAATGATGGTTAATATTGGAGTATGGAATATACGAGGAGGTCATCATGTAATCAAGCTTGATCAATGTAGAGACCTTATCTGTGCTCATCAGTTATCCATTATTGCTATGCTAGAAACTAAGCTAAACCATGATCTGACGATCAAAGCGGCTAATTATATCAGGCCTGCTTGGAATTATGTTCATAATCTGGATGAAGCTGAATACGGTAGAATATTGATCCTTTACAACCCCCTTCATGTTCATATCAACCCTATTCTTTCCACTCCACAAATGATACACTGCCATGCTAAATCAGTCTATGATAATACATCATTCTACATTACTTTTGTTTACGCACTTAACTCTGTCTCCGGTAGAGCTAAGTTGTTCGATATTATTCCTGCTCTCCGACAAAACTCTCATCCTTGGCTTTTAACGGGAGACTTCAACTGCTGTTATAAATTATCTGATAGAGACGGTGGTAACCCTCTCTCTTTGAATGAAATCAATCCGCTTGTTTCTACTCTTAATCTTGCGGAAATTATTCCTGTGAAAACTGTTGGTTTGCAGTTCACATGGAACAATAAGAGAAGACATGGAAGGAGAACTTTCTCGCGAATTGATCACTCCTTTTCCAATCTGAATGCTCTTGAAAAATGGCCCTTCCTTTACTGCCTTCTGCCCCCTCCTCTCCTATCTGACCATTCACCACAAATCATCCACCTTCGTGGAGCTGATATGAGAGGGAAATCAAGTTTTAAATTTTTTAACTCTTGGATTAAAGATCCAGACTTTAAAACAATTGTATCTAATGCCTGGAATATAGGTAAGTATGGTAATCCGCTGTTTATTTTGCAGGAGAAAATAAAGGAAGTAAAATGTATACTGAAGCAGTGGTCATTCAAAAACTTTGGCAAAGGTGATAAGTTGAGCATGTCTATTGGTCAGAAACTTGCAGAGGTTCAAAAAGAGATGATGTCCAACGTTGACAATGAAGATCTTTCTGCTGCAGAATATACCTTAAATCAACAATATAGTGAAGCTTTAGTTAATGAAAGTGACATGATCAAACAGAAAAGCAGAATAAAATGGAAAGAAGACGGTGATAGAAATAGTGCGTTCTTCCATGCTAGTCTTAAGAACAAACAGCGCAGAGAGAATATCACTACTATTTTATCTAAAGACGACAACCTTCAGACAACTGTGAATGACGTTCAAGATGCTTTTGTGAATTACTTTTCTTCCATTTATGGCAACGAATGCGACTTCATACCAAAACTTGATGAAATCCCAACTGACATTCTTCCTAGATTAAGTGAAGCTGATTATTCTTTCCTATGCTCTGAAGTAACTACTGAAGAAATCAAAGATGCGATGTTCTCTCTGAACAGCAATTCTTGCGGAGGCCCAGATGGTTTAAATGCCAAATTCTATACTACCTGTTGGTCAATTGTGGCAAATGATGTTTTCAAAGCAATTAAACATTTCTTCAAAAAGGCAAAGCTTTATAGATCATTTAACTACACTAATATTGCACTTGTTCCTAAGGTTCCCAATGCTCACCATGTCAGAGATTTTCGACCCATATCATGTTGCAATACATTTTACAAATGTATTTCCAAAGTTATAGCATCCAGACTCAAAATTGTTCTGCCAAGTGTTATTTCCAAAAACCAAGCAGCATTCTTGCCGGGAAGGTATATTCTTGATAATATACTACTTGCTCATGAGCTGCTTAAGGGGTACTCCCGTAAAACATCTATTCCTAAAGCTATGTTCAAACTTGACATCATGAAGGCGTTTGATATGTTACAATGGGATAGTATCATTCGTATCATGGGGTATATGGATTTCCCTCCACATTTTCTTGCTTGGATATACGAATGCATTTCTACACCAACATTTTCGGTTATTATCAATGGTTCTCCGGCTGGTTTCTTCCGCTGTAGACAAGGCATAAGGCAAGGAGACCCGATTTCGGCGTATATTTTCATTGTTGTCATGGAGCTCCTGACCAGAATGATAGACAGTCTAATTTCGCAAGGTAAGTTTAAGTGCCATCATCTCTGCAGTCAACCTAGTATCTCAACGCTTATGTTTGCTGATGACCTCGTGGTGTTTTGCACGCCTGATATTGATACAATCAACAACTTAATGAACGTTTTATCGCAGTTCTATGAGATGACTGGTTTGAAAATCAACATACACAAATCTGAAATACTTGTAGCTGGGGTGAATAATGATCAATTGCACGTTATTTCTCAAGCTACTGGCTTATATCCTAACCCTAACACTGTTTCTTACCTGGGGATGCCCCTGATAACATCTAGGATAACTACTAATCTTTGCCTACCCTTATATGAAAGAATTACTGCAAGATTATATAGCTGGACGACATTGAAGCTGAGCCAAGCTGGTAGGTTAACTCTTGTGAAGTCAGTAATATTTGCAATGCAAGTGTACTGGGCTAGAACTTATGTTCTTCCCATGAAGCTAATGAAAATGATACGAAGTGCGTTTATGCGCTTTCTATGGACGGGAAGAACTGCAGGCAAATATATTGCGCCTGTCAACTTTAAAATTGTTCAACTGCCGCTCTCTAAAGGTGGATTAGGTATCATCAACTTAAAAGAATGGAACAAAGCGGCGGTGGCTAAACACATCGATACATACTTCAATAGTTATGACAGCAATTGGGCTACTTGGTCTCGCCGGAATGTTATCAAAGGTAGAAGTTTATGGACTATGCGTATGCCGCAGAACTTGAGTTGGACGTGGAGGAGCATATTCAAACTAAAGGGTGACATCTTACCTCTCTTGCAGATGAGTATTAATAATCGATTTACTGTTAGTTTTTGGAATGACCCTTGGCTTGAGAAAGGGTTGATTCTGAAAAGTAGGTTGGCTTATAATGAAATGATTCAAACTGGGATCCATCTTGAAGCAAAAGTCATAGATGTTGTACATAATATACAAAGTTCTGCTGTCTTCTCGTCTAATCAAAGAATACAACAACTATGGAACCAGATAAAAGGAAATGCTACCCTATCTACTTCCAATAAGCAGCTGGTATGGGGTGACAAAGATGCTTCTTTTACTATTAGCAAAGTATATAACTTTCTGACTAAGAACTATCAAAAAACTGACTGGACATGGAGCAAGCGAACATGGCACAAGGATAGCAGTTTTAGAGATAACTTGTTACTTTGGAAAGTGTTGCACCGTGCTATTCATACAAAGGCAAGACTTGTCTGTATTGGGATGGATGTGGATTTGCAGTGTGTCTTCTGCAGTGATGGTGTGGAGACTGTGGAACACTTATTTTTTGAGTGTGAATTCATAAACCATGTTTGGGGTAATATAAAGGACAAGCTGCGTGTGAATGACCCTTCTACAAGCAACAACAACATAGCGGAATGGAGCTCTATTTTAGGGAAGACTGGTCATGCTCACAATCATAAGAGACTGTACCTTGTTGTGTTGAAGTGTTTTATATCACAAGTGTGGAATGAGCGAAATACTAGAGTGTTTGATGCTGAAAGAGCTAAGTCAGGCCCTATGTTCTTGCTTTCAGTTTCTTATGCGATTAGATCTCTGCTGAAAACCCTCTCTTTTGCTATTGAACCTGGTATATCTCTCTCCTTTTAAGTTCTTGTTTGTGTAGTTTTTCCTGTTTCTTCTTTTTTCCTTTTAGTCTCAACTTTATTTTGTAGCGCTTTGTTTCCCTTGTATTCTTTGAGTTCGCTCAATGTCTTTGTTGTAATCTCTTTGGTGCTGCAATAAAGTGGTCGGGGACCATCCAACCCCGTCGGCCTTGCCAAAAAAAAAAAAAAAAAAAAAATATAAAATTTCCATTTTCTATTTACTTGCTTTTAAATTTAGTTTTAAAAGTTCGCTAACTTCAGTAATATTTAAATAAAATTTAAATCAAAGTTTGAAATCATTTTCACTCATAGTGAATTCAGGATTCAATTATTTAAATAATTCTAATATTAAATTTAAAAAGTTAATTATCCAATAAGTTAAATTAATAAATAATTCAACATTTAGTAACAATTCTTTTATTATCATCTAAATAACTCAACATTTATTACTCAACTTAAGCTATTAATTATAAACACATTCAATACATAAAATTTCATTTCAATACTTGTTATTGCCAAAATCTTTGAAATTGGTTATTTCAAAAATTTTATCCAAGTTCATATTCAATAAAGTACATTAATAAATCATTGAATTTTTATTTCTAACCATTTTTGTTCGATAATCATATTAAATTTAATAATTAAAAAATTATGGGTCATTACAAATAGTTTAAGTAAAACCAATTTTATTTAACAAGAAACCAGATACTGAATTTTTCCTCATCTTTGGAGTATTCATCACGTCTTTCAGTAATAAATTCTTTCCAAAGGTAAACTTTAACTCCTCGGTCCTAATTCTAGCAACAGTAATGGTGCGAGAATCTCCCAACATCACTTTCATATCATTAGCGGTATTAAATGTTTTAAACATTTCATGATCATAGCAGACATGGCGAGAAGCACCGATGTCTACCCACCACCCTTTCGATCCACCAACTAGGTTGATCTCAGTAAGCATAGCCACAAGGGCTTCTTCAGTTAGGTTAGCCTGCAGTGCAGGATTTGGCCTGTTCCGACACTTTTTGTGTCATATGGTCTGGTTTTCTATAGTTGTAAGATAAGAACAACTGTCCAGTATCATTCTTTAGGCGGGGTATTATACCGATTCTTCTAATGTCGATTGTTTTGGTTCTGATTAAGTTTGAAATTTTGATTTTTAAAAATTTTGCACTTGGTTTCAGACTCTTGTTTATGGATTTCCTAGTTTTTTGGTAGATACAATAAGCATCTATTCATTTTGGTCCTGTTTTCTGGCCTCCTCTTCAATATGAAGACGAGTAGTCAAACTCTCTAAGGAAAACTCCTAAGTCTTATGCCTGAGATTATTTTTAAAATCTTTTCAACTATTGGGTAATTTATCAATTAGCACAGCAACTTGAAACTATTGACAAAAAGCCATACCTTCGAAAATGATCTCATGCACAATTTATGGAGCCCGTGTGACTATGCCTCCATAGATTTGTTATCCATCATCTGAAACTTCAAATAGCGACTAATAATATATTTTTTGCTACAGCTTCCTCGGTATCATATTTCTTTTGCAGCGCATCCCAAATCTCCTTTACTGAGTTGTCTGAGTTGTAGTAATCGTACAGATCATCACTCAAGCTATTAAGAACATAATTTTTGTAGGGGCAGTCATGTTCAATACAATCCTTCAAGCGTTTTTTGATCATCACTTGCTTCTCCAGGCAGCGTTAGTTTTTTGGTCGTACTCGCTAGCACATGTGCCAACTTTCACGCAGTCAGAAAAAACCTCCATCTTTTGGCGTTATGTTTGAAATGCAAGCCTTTGAATCTGAACGGAATAACAGATACGGTCGAAATCTCAAACATCGAGATGGAGGCAGCAGAGTTGTCAGCGATCGAAGCCATAATCGTCTTCAAATTGTTGTACTTTGATCTGAATTTGCAGTGTCTTTTTTTAATTAATTCACTTAAAGTTCCAACATATACTATTCCAAATTAGATAAAATTATAAAACTATTTATTCTACAATAAAATATCATATCAATAAAAAGATCAATTCAAAAAATTTAATCTATTCAAATTGCCAAGTCGGACATCAACCGTTAAAACACTTATTTAACCATTAATTAAGCATGATTTTGAATATGTAAGGATTACTCAATTTACACTATATTTTTTAAGATGGCATTAAGTTTTTTTTGAAATAATAAAAATAACAAGGCCCAAGGCCCAAATATAATGCCCCGACCAGTGAAAGCAGCCCATATGACCTGTCAACCAACAAATACCCCTCACCTTAGCTGCAACTTTCTCAAACCAAACAGCCGCAAACAAAGAAGCCTTAAAATTCGTATAAACTAAAATGACGGATGACGAACTGCCATCTGTCTCCAGAAATCGAATCATTAATCTTTCAAGGAGGCTTCCATGGCTCCTCCTTGCGCTTGTGAGAAGCTAGAGCATCTGATTACAAATGAAAATCACTAGATATGTGATAATTTCTGGATAAGAGTTTTGCCTTCTTCCAAAGAGCATTAATTTTCTCTTGACTTATGCTTATCTCTCCGAGAATACTACATTTAGAGGAGTAGAACTTTGATTGAGTCCCATTCTCTTTTGATTTTTTGCTTTCACCTTTGCACCAAATAGATAAGTGATACATATGATTATTTGACTTGCTTTTGTAGCAGTTGTCTCCAACTATCTGACTATTAATTTTTAGATGTAAATAATTTTCAATTGACAACGAATAAGCCTACTTGGGAACACTGCTGGCAAAGCGGTAGCTCCATCGATCTGTAAAAGGTAAACAACAAGTATCATTCTTTGTATTTCTAATATAATCAATATTATAATTTACCAGATTTTGTCTAATTTCCTTACATGATATCATCCTATTGACAATGCCAGAATGGCTACCTTGAGGGAGATAGCCTATGGAGTTGTTGTCTAGTCCCAGTACTAACATTTTTGAACTGAAAGCAATAGAGTGAATTCGTCTAATGCCCTTGGTTCTACTATGGGGGAGTATCAACAGTATATTTCCCACTATTTAAGAAATCTTCAAACCTTTCCTCATAATTGTCTAGTTTTCTGCTATTTGAGTTTAATGTTTCAATGAAGTGTTGTTGTTTGTTAAATTTTCTGATGATAATCTGATATTCAAAGTTGATGATTTTCCATAATTGAATGCCACTGTTTTCTTTATTGTGATGAAATATTTGGTTCCTTTCTCTCCAAATATGATATACGATAGTACTCAACATTATAGAAGCTTTACTGTATTCCTTTTATTTAACTTTGAAATTGCTTTAGATGTACTGTATGCCTTCTCTAATGCTTCAAATACATTCGAACCGATTGAATTTTAAAACAAATTGGCTATAAACTATATGTGTTTTGACTATAAATAATCAAAAAACAGATGGCCTGCACTTTCAACATCATTTTTGCAAAGTAAACACTTATTTTCTGCATTTTTAGACCATTTGCACATCTGTCTTTGGTTGGAAGCCTGTTTGAAAGGGAAAAACAAGTGCAGTGAGACATTTGTAGACAATTTTCTTTATTCCATATTACTTTGTGCCAATTAAACTTTGCTTCCTCTCCCATGATAAATTTCCACACTGTTTTGAAAGAGAAATTGCCTTTTATGTTCAATTTCCAAATCCATGTGTCTTTTTGAAGATTTTTATTTATTAGGAATTTTTCAATTGCTGATTTGAATTAAAGTAGCTTGTTGATTGCTTGTTCTCCAACAATCATTTTTGATGATGCTTTGAACTTTTTCATTAGCTCCACCTAAGAAATACCTATTATTCTAAGCAAGCAGACTTAATTAAACCAAAAACTAGTCTGACTTCTATCTTTAAATTTTCTTTCCAACAATTTTTTTACTAATTTCTCTACAGCCAAGAATATTTGTCTAAGTGAAAAAATGATGATTTTTAGTACTTATGGTCCAAATTTTTTTAAAGATATTTTGCTCTCATCCACCTTGCTCATAGAGATTTACCATTATTAAATTTCCAAAATAAATTGAACTTTGCTACTTCTCTTAAGTCTTTGATATTTCTAAGCCCAAGCCACCAACTTTCCTAGGTGTACAAATTTTTTCCCAAGTAATTTTATTGTTTTCCTTTCCAAATAAAGTTGGCACACATTTTCTCAATTTTCTGGATTTCTTTTACTGAAATATTATGAGCTTATATCCAATACATAATAATTGCAATGATGACAGTATGGGTTAGTTCCATTCTGTAACAACCCAAAATTTAAGTTATAATAATTAATTAACGAATTAATTAAATTATAAAATAAGTTTGTGAAATTTTCATGATTGAGCCATGGGAGTTGCACCATTATGTCCGTGATAATTTTAAGGTCAATTTCCATATATAAATTTTCAAAATCCGAGCAAATATGAAGAAGATAAGAAAGAAATAAGAAATCAACGAAAAAGATAAAAAATAACAAGGCATGGGGTCGACCCATGCCCTAGCCAGGTCGACCAATAGGTCAACCCAGGCTTGCTTAAGGTCGACCTTAGGGTCGACCCACAATGTATTAAGGTCGACGCGCCTTATTATTCGGACGTAGAAGAGTCCAGGTGCATGCCGAATGAACTATTTCGCATTTTCCTTCAATCATGTGCGTTCGTGCTTCCATCCGAGGGTCCCTAGTGAGCCTATGACATTGTTGCACCAAATTTAATCTTCAAATCCAACGGTTTGAAATCCTTAAGTCACATTATAAATAAGACCCTAGGTCTAGTTATTTTTGTCATTCATATTTTCTCCTATTTGGGTCCATTGTCAAAGGTTGGACCCTAAATAAAAAAAATTTCTAAGAAGGAAATCTTTCTAATAAAAATATTCTATGCTCTAGAAGTGAATCAAAGAAGACCAAGGACAAGAGCTAAGGACCACAGGTGAGTGTTTTGTAATTATTTTAGATTTTTAAGTAATTTAAAATAATAGGGTTCTCAATAGTTGTAGTTTTTCTGCAATTTCGAGATAGTTTTTATACAAGTTATTTATAGTTAACTTTTAAGTAAATTTCAGAAGTTCTTTTCAGTCTATTTTATTCAGCTATTTTTATTTTGCTATTTTACAGTTATTTACATTTTATTTACATTTGTTTTACGTTAGAATATAGCCTATAAATGTTAGTTTTTTATTCCTTTTACGCAAATAAAATATTAAAAAGAGAAGAATTCGCTAATATGGACTAAAATATTAGAACAATAAATTTATAGAAAACAGATGTGTAATAAGAAGAACTGTAATAAAAAGAAGATAGATTGAAATAGGCAAATTTGAGATATTTGCAAGCATAATTATAACAAGTGATTATAACTAAAAAGAGAAAGCAGAAAAATAACGGAAAAGGCTTATTTTATAACTTAGATGAACTCAATAAGCAAAAGAACAGTTATATCACACAGGTTATAATTAGAAAAGAAAGGGATAATAGAAAAAGCTTATTTTAAAACTTAGATCTTGTTAATAAGCAAATATAGCAAAAAGAATAGAAGTGACTTATTTTAAAACTTAGATCTTGTTAATAAGAAAATATAGCAGAGATAACAGAAGAGGCTTATTTTAAAACTTAAATCTTAATAATAAGCAAATATAGAAGAAATAACGGAAGAGCATATTTTAAAACTTAGATCTGGCTAATAAGCAAATACAACAGAAATAATAGAAGAGACTTATTTTAAAAATTACACTAAGTTAATAAGCAAAGATAGAATTAGGGTCCGTACCAACATCATTCCAGTTCAGTTAGGAACTGTGGTCTCACAACAGGTTAGGTGAGGTTGGGACATGCTCATGCTAATTAGGGTAAATAAGTGGCCAATAGATAGAGGCTCAAATCTGTGTATTTTGGCAAGGGGCGCAAACTAGAATTTTTTTGTTAGGACCAGTGCCGGCCGCATTCCCTTTCAGACTAGGACTGATGGTCTCACAACACTTAGGTGAGGCTGGACAGTACTCCCTTTCAGTCAGGAATTGATGGTCTCACAACACTTAGGTGAGGCTGGCCAGTATTCCCTTTCAAACTAGAATGGATGGTCTCACAACAGAGTAGGTGAGACTGGGCGTGCTTATGTTGATTAGGGGTAAATAAGAGGTCAAAGTAGGGAGTGATAGTTACTGTGTACTGGCGATGACCGAGCGTGCGGCATCGATTAGGGTATATAATTTGCTATTGCATCACAAGCGCTATATAGGTGTCTTTTGCTGTGGGACCAACATGATTGGACCAGCTCGTAGTGGCACAACAGAGATTGAAGGCCGATCAATGGGTAGAATTAGGATTTCAGCCTAATCAAGATAACAGTTGAGATAGGATTAGGGTTTCATCCTAATCACAGCAGTTTAAGAAAAGTGCAAACAATCAATTCAATCAAACAATCAAAGCAAACAGTCAAACAGAATCAGAAATGGTATTTTATTCGAGTTTTATCTTTTCTGTATTTTCCCTTCAAACTAGAACTATTTCTTAATTTATTACCTTTATCTTGTTTAGAAATGCTAATAATTACTTCCACTCACCAGACTTATAGTCTGACCCACTCCTCTATTTCCCCCATTTTCCCCCAATAGGCCAGCAGAGTTGAGTTGATTCAGGTTGCTTGGAGATTCATTCCCAAAGTTTTCTCATTTCAAGATGTATTCTTTTGCTTTTCATATTTTTCATTTGGCTTATGTTGAACTTGCACTTGTGAGAGGGATTACTATTATTATTGTTTCTTTTTTACTCTAATTATATGAGACTGAGATGTATTTAAGTTTTTGAGACTTGTTATGTTTTTAAGACTTATTTTGAGATGAAGTTTAATTTTGAATGATAAATTGTTATTTAAATATTTTTGCTATTTTTACTAATTTGTCTTACGAAAATTAATCTCTGTGATGCTTTAGTTATACCTATAACGTACCATATCTTTTAGTGTGGCCTCTTTGGGTAAAAAAACTTGTTTTAAAAGTAAAATATTTTCAAAAGTAACATATCTTTAAAAGTATCTTCCAGAAAGAAACTCATATCATAGAAATGGTTTTCAAGTATAAGAGAGTTTTTATAAAAATTCGCTCAAAATCTAGTTTAACCTTCTTTCGATTCTTTCGAGCGTAATTCTCTTTTGTTTACATAAAACGGCGGACACCCCCAAATCTTCTAGGGGGTGTTCAAGTCCCTCGCTAGTTCCATTGATATCTCTAAGCTACGGCACCAGAGGTGCTATGGAAAGCGTCCAATGCAGCCCCAGCGGCTGGAGATCCCATTAATCCACCTATAGCCGCCAATTTTTTAAGCTATGCAAGAACTTCGCTAATCTAGAAGGCAGAACGTTTTATGGCATGGAAGATTTCATGGAGGCACGAGTTTGTTTAAGAAAGGAGAGCTTAAGTAGGTTCTTAAATCAGAAAACTCTAAGAAGCAGTGGTGGAAGAATAAAAATGATAAGGACAAAAAGAAATGAGGAGGACCTCAGAAGGGACAAATCAAGAAAGGCGAGAAATGTCATAGTTGTGGATTAATTGGTCATTCATAAAGAATTGTAAGAAGGAAAGTCTCTGTAGAAGGGCCGATCTCTATTTCAGATTTTCCTATTCGGACTCTTTATGACTCTCGAGCATTGCATCCTTTCATTTCTAGTTCCTTGATTGATTGTGTGCACTTAGATATTTCTCTAGTAGTAGGCCCTATAGTTTTTTCAAACCCCTTAAGAGGATCGGGACATTTATCCATGATTTGTAGGGGTTCGAAAATTTTTATACTAGGCATAGAATTTTACTATAATGCCTATGTACTGGGATTTTCCGGATATGGGATGATTTTGGGGATGGACTGGTTATCCACTTATGGTGCGATGTTAGACTGTGAGAGGAGAGTCGTCAGACTAGAGATATATTGCAGGAGGACTCTCGAGGTTTCTTGCGACTCACATGGGTCAGTCATGTTGAGCTTCCTTTATTCACTTGATTCATCACTAGGAGAGTTAGATTCAGTTTCAGTTATTGGAGATTTCCTAGACATTTTTAAGGAGGTTAAAGGACTACCCTTTAAGAGAGAGATCGACTTTATGATCTATCTGAAAGACAATGCTAAGCTAGTGGTATTGTTCGTGAGGCATATGGCTCCTAGGGAGAGGAAGGAGTTAAGTAAGCAGGTTGGTGAGCTATTGGAGAAAGGCTTCGTAAGATGGAGCATGTCTAAGTGGGGTGCGCCAGTCGTCTTTGCTATAAAGGAGGATGGTTACCTTTGACTTTGTGTAGAATATAGAGAGTTGAATAAGCTCACAAAGAAGAACTATTACCCACTTCCTAGGATAGACAATCTTTTCAATCAGTTGGTTGGCTCTTTAGTATTTTCTCATCTTGATTTAGCTACCGGATTTCATCAGCTTAGGGTCATTGATGATAGCATCGATAAGATGGCATTTAGGACACTTGATGAGTGGTTGGTAATGCCGTTTGGGCAGACCAATGCCCCAGCCTATTTTGTAGATTTGATGAGCAGTGTTTTCCGAGATGTCCTAAATAAGATCGTTGTAGTGTTTGTGGATGACATTCCAGTGTTTTGCAAGAGCATGGAAGAGCATGATATTCATCTTGAGGAGGTTTTTCGTACACTTCGTGTTCATCAGTTGAAGGCAAAGTTCTTGAAGTGTCATTTTTGGCGTGAGGAGGTGCGTTTCTTAGGGCAGGTAGTCTCAAGAGTGGGTTTAGCTGTGGATCCCACTAAGATATTAGAAGTAAAGGATTAAGGGCCACTAGAACGCTACCGAAGTTAGAAGCTTCCTAGGTTTGGCTGGCTATTATAGGGATTTTATCAAATAGTTTGCTAAGATTTCAGCACCGCTTACTCGCCTCACTTAGAAGAATACGACATTCATGTGGGACGTAAATTGTAAAGATTCCTTCACGATACTGAAGAGGGCCCTTACTAGTGCACTAGTGCTAGTTTTACCCGACGGAGTTAAGCCTTTTATAGTATACACCGATGCATGTGGGATAGGTAATGGAGCAGTATTATTGCAAGAAGGGAGGGTTGTATGTTATGGAAGTAGACGGTTGAAAACTCATGAGAAGAACTACCCCACCCATGATTTGGAGTTCTAGCATCATATGACTTTGAGACAGCCTACACCCCGGGTAAAGGGAACGTAATTGCAGATGCGTTAAGTTGGAAGAGATCAACTCTTAATCCAATGTTCGTGGAGTGGAAAATCCTAGAGTTTATCACCTTTGATTTTAATCCCTCTACGAACATTACCCTTGGATTATTGGTAACACTTGAGGTTAAGCCTACTCTCGTAGATCAGATTGGCTCAAGGTAGTGAGAGGATCAGAGCTTATGAATTTTTGGACAGGATTAGAAGAGGAGAGGTCTCTAGACAACTCCAACGCTATTCCATTGATAGTAAAGGGTGGCTAAGGAGAGATGGAAGACTTTGTGTTCCAGCATTAGTGATTTGACATGAGTAGTTCTAGAAGAAGCACACCATTCTCGAATGATTATTCATTGGGGTGGTGATAAGATGTATAGGAACATGAAGATAGTGTTTTATTAGAGCGACATGAAGAAGGATGTGGCGGAGTTTGTGGCTAAGTGTCTTGTGTGCCAAAGGGTTAAGGCGGAGCAACAGGGGCCTGGCAGATTGCTTCAACTATTGGATGTACCCAAATGGAAGTGGGATAGTGTTTCGATGGACTTCATAAATGGTTTACCCCAATCTAGGAAGGGAATACCGGTATTTGGGTGATTGTAGATCGTTTGACTAAGAGCGCCCACTTTATTCCGGTTAAGAGTAAGAGAACAACACCTTTTTTAGCATCTATGTAAGTTCGTGAGATAGTCCGACTTCATGGAGTTCCCTCTAGGATAGTGAGCGACAGAAACCCTATCTTTACTAGTGAGTTTTGGAGAAGCATGCAAGAGGCTTTAGGGACACGACTTAGATTGAGTACGGCCTATCACCCCAAGACAGATGGCCAAATGGAGAGTGTTAATTTAGTTCTTGAGGATTTGTTGGGGATGTGCATTCTTGATTTTGGAGGAACTTTGGAGGATCACCTTCCTTTAGTGGAGTTTGCTTATAATAATAGTTTTCATCTAGCATCAGGATGGATCCTTTTGAAGCTCTTAATGGAAGACCTTGCAAGTCGCCTTCGTGTTGGTTGGAGTCTACAGACAAATTGCTACTAGGTCCCGACATTGTTAGAGAGACTTCGGAAAAGATGGATTTGATTAGAATGAGAATGAAGACGACCAAAGATAGACAGAAATCCTATGTAGATAAGAGAAGAAGGAATATTTAGTTTGGGATAGGAGATTTGGTTTTCATTAAGGTGTCTCCGCTAAGAAAGGTAGTGAGGTTCAGATCAAGTGGGAAACTTGCTCCCAGATTCGTAGGACTGTTCCCCATTATGGAAAGGGGAGGTAAGATAGTGTATCGGATAAAGCTACTAGAGAGGCTCATGGGAGTTCATGATGTTTTTCATGTTTCGCACTTGAGAAAGTGCTTACATGATTCAGCAAAGGTAGTGGAACGTAGCCAACTTTAGGAAGTTGAAGTGGAGATAGAGGCATCGGTTCGTCGCATTCCTACCAAGATTCGTTGGTCATGATATCAAGAAGCATAGGAATAAGGATGTAACTTTGGTTAAGTTGCAGAGGGGAGACAACATTGAGAACGCTACGTGGGAGGCTGAGGAGAAAATACGTACCTCTTATCTTTTGATAGTACGTCTAAAATTTCATATTTCCATCTTTAGTTTTGAATAGGTTCTTTCCTTTAGTATCCTTTGGGAGAGTAGATCCTAAGATTTAACCTATGGATGGTAAGACTGGATGTAAACATGTTACTAGAACATGTTGTGTATGTTGGACGCTAGTGGTTGCAAGTGTTTGCTAGTGGGTGCTAATGGACACATATATATACACTAGGCACTATTATCACTTAGAGATCGGCCTAATTAGGTCACTAAAACATATGCATATGGATGTGTGCGTATTTGCATTATTATTTTATTTCATGGTTGCTATAAATGGATGATTATCATACGATTGTTGCATTTTGAAGATGATTGTAGCACGCATATAGAACTATCAGTTGTCATTAGGGAATTTGCATTCATTTGGATACATGGCACGGACATGATTGCATAAAAAGGAGGTCGACTGAATCATTAGACAGCCTAATCTTTTGCATTAGTTAGGGACACTGGCACTACATTATTGCATATAACGTAAGTTGCATTAGAAAGCTCAAGGACAATGGATGTAATGGATGGTGGTTGAATATTTGGTTGTAGAATTTAGATGAAAATATTTATTTCATTCTTCTGTCCTTGGAGATTTCGAGGGCGAAATCCATTAAGGAGGGGAGAATGTAACAACTCAAAATTGAAGCTATAATACTTAATTAACAAATTAATTAAATAATAAAATAAGTTTATAAAATTATCAAATTGAGCCACGAAAGTTGCATCATTGTGTTTATGGTAATTTTTTAGTCAATTTAGATATATAATTTTTCAAAATCCGAGCTAATATGAAGAAGATACAAAAGATATAAGAAATCGATGAAAAAGGAATATATATATATATATATATATATATATATAACAAGGCATGGGATCGACCCATGCCATGGCCAGGTAAACCTATAGGTCGACCCAGGCTTGCTTAAGATCGACCTTAGGGTCGACCCCCAATGTATTAAGGTCGACCCGCCTTATTATTTGGACGCACAAGTGTCCAAGTGCATGTCGAGCGTACTGTTTTGCATTTTCCTTCAATCCTGTGTGTTTGTGCTTCCATCCAAGTGTCCCTAGTGAGCCTATGATCTAGTTGCACTAGATTTAATCTTCAAATCCAACGGTCTAAAATCTCTAAGTCACACTATAAATAAGACCCTAGGCCTAGCTATTTATCTCATTCGGATTTTTTCCTCTTTGGGTTCATTGCCAGAGGATGGACCCTTAGTAGAATTTTTTTTTAAAGAGGAAATCTTTCTGATAAAAATTATTCTACGCTCAAGAAGTGGGTCAAGAAAGAACAAGGACTAGAGCTAAGGACCATAGGTGAGTGTTTTATGGTTATTTTAGATTTTTAAGTAATTTAAAATAATAGGGTTCTCAATAGTTGTATATTTTCTGCAATTTTGAGACAGTTTTTATGCAAGTTATTTATAGTTAACTTTCAAGTAAATTTCAAAAGTTCTTTTTAGTATATTTTATTTAGCTATTTTTATTCAGCTATTTACAGTTATTTATAGTTATTTACATTTTATTTACATCTGTTTTACCATATAATTTAGCCTGCAAATGCTAGTTTCTTTTTATTCTTTTTTACGCAAATAAAATGTTAAAAAGAGAAGAATTCTCTAATATGGACTAAAATATAAGAACGCTAAATTTACAGAAAATAGATGTAAAATAAGAAGAACTGTAATAAAAAGAAGATAGACCGAAATAAGCAAATTTGAGATATTTGCAAGCATAATTATAACAAGTGATTATAACTAAAAAGAGAAAATAAAAGAATAACAGAAGAGGCTTATTTATAACTAAGATTAAGTCAATAAACAAAAGAACAGTTATATCACATAGGTTATAATTAGAAAGGAAAGAGATAACGGAAAAGGTTTATTTTGAAACTAGATCTTGCTAATAATCAATTATAGCAGAAATAACAGAAGTGGCTTATTTTAAAACTTAGATCTTGTTAATAAGAAAATATAGCAGAGATAACAAAAGAGGCTAATTTTAAAACTTAGATCTTGTTAATGAGCAAATATAGCAGAAATAACAAAAGATGCTTATTTTAAAACTAAGATATGGCTAATAAGCAAATACAGCAGAAATAACAGAAGAGGCTTATTTAAAACTTACACTAAATTAATAAGCAAAGATAGAAGTGGGGCCCGTACCAACAACATTCAATTTCAGTCAGGAACTGATGGTATCGCAATAGATTAGGTGAGGCTGGGAAGCGCTTATGCTAATTAGGGTAAATAGGCTCAAATCTGTGGATTTGGGCAAGGGGCGCAAACTAGAATTTGTTTGTTAGGACTAATACCGGCAGCATTCTCTTTCAGGCTCGGACTAATGGTCTCACAATACTTAGGCGAGGTTAGGCAGTACTTCCTTTCAGTCAGGAACTGATGGTCTCACAACACTTAGGTGAGGCTAGGCAGTATTCTCTTTCAAAATAGGACTGATGGTCTCACAACAGTTTATGTGAGGCTAGTCACACTTATGATGACTGGGGTAAATAAGAGGAAAAATATGGAGCGAAAGTTAGTGTGTACATGCGGTGACCGAGCGTGCGGCATCGATTGGGGTAAGTTATTCGCTACTGCGTTCCAAGTGCTAAACATGTGTCTTTTGCTGTTAGACAAATAGGATTGGACCAGCTTACAGTGGCACAACATAGATAGTAGGCCGATCAACAGGTAGATTAGGATTTTAGCCTAATCAAGATAATAGATGAGACAAGATTAGGGTCTCAGCCTAATCACAACAGTTTAAGAAAAGTGCAAACAATCAATTCAATCAAAAAATCAAAGCGAACAGTCAAACAAAATCAGAAACAGTATTTTATCTGAGTTTTATCTTTTCTGTATTTCCCTTCAAGCTAGAACTATTTCTTAGTTTATTATCTTTATCTTTCTTAGAAATACTAGTGCTTACTTTCACTCATTAGTCTGACCCATTCCTCTATTTCCCCCTTTTTTCCATAATAGGCTAGCAAAGTTGGGTTGATTTAAGTTGCTTGGAGATTCATCCCCGAAGATTCCTTATTTCAAGATGTGTTATTCTGTTCATCATTTGGCTTATGATGGACTTGCACTTGTGAGAGGGATTACTATTATTATGGTTGCTTTTGTACTCTGATTATACGAGAGTGAGATGTATTAAAGTTTTTGATACATGTTATGTTTTTATGACTTATTTTGAGATGAAGTTTAAATTTGAATGATAAATTATTATTTAAATGTTTCCTTTATTTTTTACTTATTTGTCTTGTGAATCTTAGTCTTTGTGATGCTTTAGTTATACCTATAACACATCATATCTTTTAGTGTGCCCTTTTGAGGTATACTAAGGGGTGTGGTGTGTTTCACAATCTACCAGCCAGAAACTAAATTTTACGAGACCACCCTTCAACCATGCCTTGTATAATATCATATAGCCTTGTGCAATCTCTGTCATTACTCTGATTCATACTTAGTGGAAGACCCAAATATTTGACTGGAAGACTTCGTTTGCTAAAATTTAAAATGTTTAAAATCTCTTCTTTGCTTGTGCATCCTTTGCTGAAATAGATTTTGCTTTTGCATTCATTAACTTACAGACCATCATATGCATCCAGTTTTTCAAATATTATCACTATTGTTCTAGCACTTTGAGTATCTACATTTGTAAACCATAATAAATCATCAGCATATAAAAGATGTGTAATAGAGGGCTTAACTCTATTTATTGCTTTAATGTTTCCTTTAACTTGTTCTATTTCAATTAAATGGAAAAATATTCCTTAACAATAGTGAATAGATAAGGAGATAGTGGATAACTTTGTTAATTCCCCTATTGCTATGTATAAAACCCTTAAGGAAGCCATTAATTAACACCGAGTACGTAACATTGTCAACACATTCTTTTACAAGAGCACAAAATTTTCCATTAAACCCCATCCATTGCATTATGTTTATTATAAATTGCCTATTAATTTTATCAAAAGCATTGTGTAAATTAATTTTAAACACATAAGATTTTTATTTTTAATACTAAAGTTTTCTAATTTGTTCATGGGCAAGTAAAGTGTTTTCAGCTATAAGTCTACTAGGAATAAAAGCACACTGATTTTCTACAATCAAAAATTTCAAAAATACTTTAATTCTACTACATAATATATTAGAAATACTTTTATATATAAAGTTACAACAAGCAATAGGCCTATAATCTTCTAGGACAACAGGAATATTAACTTTTGGTGCCAAAGTTAGAAACGTATGATTGAAACTTTTTAAAAGCTTTCCAGATTTAAATAAATCAAAAATAATATCATAAATATTATTGTTAATTTCAGCCCAATGAGTTTTATAAAAATTTGCTCCAAATCCATCAGGACCAGGACTTTTATCATTGTTAGCATCATAATATTTTATATTTTTCCAATCTAATTGGGCAAGAAGAATGTCTTGACAATTTTCATTTAATAAGAATTTGGTGTATATAGGCATACTCATTAGTGTTAAATAATTCAGTGAAGTAATTAATGGCTTCCTTCCCTACGTCATTTGTATCATTTAAAACATTTTCTTTTGCATCCATCAGTTTTCCAATATCATTTCTATTTTTCATGTTGGACATTCTAGCATAATTAAATTTACTCGCTTCATCTCCATTAGTTAGCCAGTCTACTTTTGCTTTCTTCTTTAAGTTAACTGATTGCACTTGAAGGGAGGAAATTAACTTATTTTATGGAAAAAAAATTATTGACAACAATAGTGTTTGAGCAATCAATGTCAAGAGCATATGTAATCTATCACATTTAGCTCTTGCCATTTTAGGATTATTTTTAATTGCCTAGCTTTTTAGATATCCTTTAGAAATTTGCAAAAATTTATAGAATTTGTACTGGGCGGTGCCCTAAATTTTTATGGATAAACTGTTTTTTATTACATCTTTATACCGCTCTTCATAAACTTGACCATTCATAAATCTGAATAGGACATTTTTCTTAGTCAAAGTATTTTTAGTAAGAAATATTTGGACTGGGGTATGATACTTGTTGCCTGAGGCAAGGTGAAACACATGTAATTTAGAAAAAAAGCTTATAAAACTTTGATTTATCAATATTCTATCGAGCTTGCAATGAATAATTCTATACTTTTCAGATTTCCACGTGAATCCATTTCCTATAAATTAGCTTCCGCTAAACAGTACCAAGCATGAACTTATTAATCAATTCCAGTTTTTTTGAAAGGAACATGATTTCCCACTTTTCTTCAAATGCTTGGATAGTTGTATTAAAATCTCCCAAAATTAGCCAATGCTTGGATAGTTGTATTAAAATCTCCCAAAATTAGCCATGGGTGAGTACTTTTTTTTATTTAAAAGTTCAAGCTGATTCCAAAGAGAAAATCTCTCATTTTCAAATTAGATGCATAAATAAAAGTGATTTCAATATAAAGTCCCTCTTTATTTATAAATGAACAATGAATGTATTGTAAATTAGAGATTTGACTATTTAAGTTCCATATATTAGCATTCTATAAAATTATTATTTTAACATTGTCCCTTGTTTGATTGTTATTTAAAATATTCCAATTAAAGAGATGTTTAGCATGATGATCAGCAATTTTAAAATTATCTAATTTGTGTTCTAGTTATCCTATGATACTAGGCTTTTCTATGAAAAGAAAATTAGATAAATTTAACTTTCTTCTAGGGGAACCATGCCCTCTAACATTCCATGCAATAATCGACATAGTGATAATAAATTTAAGAAAAATATTTAAAGGATACACAAAGGATATGTTAGTACTTACAGTGATACACTGTAACTGTCATTAACATCCTACATTGCCATCTTTTTGCCTTTTCTTTTACATGTTTTTTTCTTTTTACTTCCAACCGCTCTTCCCATTTTTCATTTTTAATAATGTACTTCTTCCCGAGTTTCATGTCTTCAGCATCCTTAGCTTGCTTTGTATGTAATATCATTTAAACTTTTGATTCTTATTTTCTTTTTCTTACTATTGCTTGTAGCAGCGGAGTAAGACGTCACTAAGTTCACTGCAGTTTGAATGACTTTTTCAAATATAGTTCACTGCAGTTTGAATGACTTTTTCAAATATAGTCTTCCCTGTCTGAGGAGTGAGGGTATTTGGCAACAAAGAGATACTAGTCTTGTCAGGACAAGTTGATAAATCTATATTCTTGAGTGGACAAGAATCAACATTCATATTGTCTAATGTTGTAATTAAGCTTGGGATTTCCTTGGGAAGGGAGATGTCAATGACCTGTGCAGTATTATCCATTAAATACTTTGCTTGAGTAGCAGAATTTTGAAAGTCAGTTTCTGGAAATGCAGAAGGGGATGCATTTGGATGCATTCTCCCTGCATTTTCAAGAACTGCCTGATCTTGCATATTCTGAACGAGATTTGCAACATCCTCCTTGTTGTTAAACTAGTGTTTATCTAATTTTTCTGTGATGTTTATATTTGCACTTTTCCTCATATTTGACTCACCATTATCCCTTATATCGCTCCAAAAACAAAGTTTCTTGATTGTGAACAAGACCCAATACTTTTTTTTGAAATTGGATCTTCTGCATTCACATTTTCAACTGCATTATTTTCTTGCTCTAGAATTGAATCTTCGCTTATTTTTTCCCTCCAAACTTTTTTAGTGACACAGTTTTCGAATATATGTCCAAAACAAACACATGCTTTACATCTTGGAGGGATCCATTTGTATTCAATTTTTTGCACTAAATTATCTCCATCATATATTGTTATGTACGCTTGATTTGGCAACGCATCGGCTTTAGTTTCAACATAAATTCTAGCATAACATAATCTTATTTTCTTTGTTGTTGGTTCATCTAACTTCAAAAGAATACCACCTACACTTGCAAGTGCACTAAAAGCATCCTTGTTCCATAATCTTAATTGAGTTCAGGTAACCTTATCCAAATTGGCATAGTGTCTAATAAATTTCTATCAAGGTTCAATTTTTGATTTCATCTTTTCAATATAATAAGTTTGTCATTGAAGAAATAAGGCCCGCCTTTTAAAAAAATTCACAATCTTCAAAATTCGAAAATCTAGTGATGAGAAACCCATTATTTCGAGTATAAATCTCAAATTTACACGTGGGATTCCAAATGAAAGAGATAAAATCCTTAAAATGATGATAAAGTGGACGATTACTGAAAACTTATGCTATTACTAAAAAGCTCCACTTATTCTCGGTCATTTTTTCAACCTCTTCTTTCATAATGACTTTTTTTTGATATTGATTGGAGCAACAAAATTTAGATCAAAATCAGAAGTTAATCCACCTTTTTTAAGCAGTTCTGCCCATGATGAGGCCTTGTTCCAATTTGCCTGTACAGGTTATGTATGAGTAAAATTGTATTTGCAGCATTTCTTGCTTTAGGCATTGGTTCAAAGCATTTCTTGTTTCAGGCACAAGTCTGAAAGCATTTCTTGATTGGGTAAAATTGCTTCATTGAGGAAATCTTGCTTCAGAATTGAATATGTGAGGAACAGACCTAGTTTGAATTGTTTTGCCACGCCGCAAACCGGATTTTTGATCATTTCGGTTGTTCTTCCTTTGGTTCAGAACCCTTTAAAAATGATCTTCATCATATCAATAAATTTTTGGTTATGCTGTGAACGGAGATTATGATTTGATAAAGGAGGAGAATTAGAAGGAGAAGAAGAAGAGGGGTCCTGTTCTAATCAGGGTTTGCAACAAGGATAGGGTTATTTTAGATGTTCATGGAAGCCATGGCTTTTTCCACTATTTATTTTGTTTATATTTTCATTTGGTACACGTTTATATTATTATGGCAAGAAATAAAGAAGTATAGAAGTCAACCATCAATGCGTTTATAGATGGCATTGAGTTATGTGAGCATGTATTAACAAATTTTCAACAAAGTTTGAAATAAGTTTTGAAAAATAGGAGAGTTATAGATGTAGGTCAGTACAAAATGTTGTGTGCTCCTTAATTCAACTAATTCATACTTTATTTGTGATACACAGGTTCAATCCCTATTCTCTTCTTTTTATTTTGTTTATAGTTCACTAATCTCCTTTATCTCTCCACATTTGAATAGAAATCACGCTTCGCCTTTCATCTCTCTACCAAATTCATCCCTTCACGACCCTAATCTTTCCTAATAATGTGCTTACTACTACAATCTTCCACTTATCATATTAGAAACAAACTTTATCCAAATTTATATATACAGTGCAATAGTTCGCCAGTTTTTCTATCAACCAAGTCGTCATTGTTCCTGCCTATTTTGCATTGTGTTGCCAAGCATTTTGTGATCCTTAACTTAGATTGTTGTCCCTCTCATCACAACCAATTGGATTTTGGTATGTAGTTTTCTCTTCTATTTTGTATTTAATTTCATCATTCTCTTACTAAATGGACGTATTAATTTCTTTGATTTAACATTGTCTAAGCAATCATACTCATTTAAGCCTGATGTTTGATAATCATTAAACTAATGATTTAAATATAAAAACTTAACTAGTGCTATAACATAGATTATAGATTTAATGAATGAGCTATGGTAAAATGAACAGAAATAATCGTACTAGACTGATCGAGATTGCATTTTCTTCCAATTGCCCTATGTATTTGTCATTTTTTTAGTGGCGATTTGGTAGTTTGGGAGACTAAGGCAAGGTTTATTTACTAAGGTAAATTTTTATATATTCATTGATAGCTCAGTAGGGATTGAGAAACACACTTCTAATTCTACGGTCCGGGATGCATTTTACATTACTCAATTCAAAACATGACAATTTTATGCTCTCCTACTAACAAAAGTTCAAATTTGCAGATGAATTCACATGGATGGTCAAAAGAATTCTAACTTTAAGGTTCACAATTATACATTGTTTCATTTTAATTGCCTACATTAAACCCCCACCATAGTTGTTTGGTTAATCTTGAGATCACGAGAGAAATGATTATTTCTCTCTAGATTGGGAATAATATAGACTAACAATAAGAGTGAAGCTAAATACACTTCTACGCCAACTTTATTTTACCCAGATGCTTTGGTCAGAAGTATACCACCGACTAACTTGAATAACGGTGGACGATATACTACTAATCATATGTAATTTTTATTTTTATTCTACATTTTCAATCGGCAATGTATTACGACTGATATTTAGGTAAAATGAAAGAGGCGCTATGGTGTATATAGCACGACTAAAAAATAATGACTCCGTACATATTTCACATGTTTTTAGGCAATGCTAACAAGATCAAATTTGAAGAAAGTCGTAGCCATATTTTGTATTCTACTATTTGAAAAGGAAAAATTGTGGACTTTCAACATCTAAAATAATTCTACTTTTCTAATAATGTCCATAAAAAACAAAATACATATTAATCTTTAAAAAAAATATTGTCACTATAATTATTGTTATATTTATATTATTTCTCCATTTGTTGAAATTAGAACTCTAAATATTTGCTTTTAAATCTTGAATCAATTCACATATGAATTAACATTTGAATGTTTTATTTTACTTAAAATAATTATAATTTGAACTGAGTATAAGTTTCCACGTATATAAGAAACAAGTCATCAATTTTTTAATAATCAAAAGGTTCTATATCAAATAGCTTAGGTTTTTCTTAGTTTTACTAAAAGTCTATAGGACAATTGTGATCACTTCATAGAAGCACTTCCTCTACTTAAGTTAACAGATTTAATCAAATTTTGCAACGTAGAAGATAAATTATGCAAATGTGATCCGATTAAATTGCATTAAATATTATTTAAAATGCATTTGTTAAATTACATTAATCATCAATACAAAAAGGAATATGTTAAATTAATCTGATTAAATTGCGTTAATTAAGTACTCAATTGAAAAACGTGTGTACATAAGTATTTGTATATGTAATAGGAGAGAACAATTGAATTGCATTAATTATGTATATGTATTTGTATATGTAACAGCGAAAGAGACATTAAAACTTTCATAGAGGAGAGTGCAAGTTTATATATATTTCTAGATTTTTTATCTTCGTATTAGATACATTTAGTGTAACATGGTTTCAAATAACTCATGTGGTAATAGCTTGCATGTTATTTAATTATTTTTCTTCACGAATGAGTAGATAAATTCAAAATGGAAAACTGTTATGGGGTAAATAAGAAAAAGCAGAGAAAAAAATAAAATAAACATAGAGTCTCACAGTGGAATGACAAAATATAATAATCATATAAATAGTTCATGAAGTTGTTTTACGATTATAGTTGATTACACTTTACAATAAAATCAGAGTTATACATACAACGGGAATAAATAAATAATGCAGTGGAACTACATGATGTAGTGGGATAAATATAATAAATAATAATAGTATGCAAATCTCCGTCTACGTCTTCCAGAAAAGTAGTATTCGATATACTGAAAAGCTCCCGAGCGAATTGAGAAGTCAAAACACTCGAGTTAGAACTAAAAGATTTTATGTAAGTTAAATCAACATTAAATAAATATGAGTGTGACGGCGTCAGAGAAGTTTACGGGGTTTGACATCTCCTACTTAGTGTCTAACGTGAGTATAGTAACTCAAGAGATGTTCGAGATTTTCATCTCCTAAGGATCCGTTAAACTATCTACAATGTAGTACAATACGCTGTTATAATATGTCTACAGTAAAGTATTGAAATAGCATTAAGGCATTACACATATCCCCCTTAACACATTTTATATATTCTCGTAGTCTATACAGTACCATAAGCTCCACCAAACCGGTGGTTTACTCAGAGGGCACTCCATAGGTATGGTAAAAAACAAACTCGTAGTGGGGACGATAAGGAATGTGACAAGGCATACGAGGCAATGTCTAGGGTAGGATACTACCGTTTTGTAGATCTGGACTGGTGATAACACATAGCAGCTACAACCGCCACCTTGGAACACACTCCCAAATCAAATCGAGGGGTGGCCACCACATCAATCGCAAAGTCATAATATGGTATCGAAGAAGCATGTCCGATCAGAGATGCGAACTCACTTTTCCCGGCACGGCTCCTGTTTTAACCACATCAAGCTGACTCACGGGAGTCAATGCTACATAAATACTTCATACAGAATCGTTCGACAAACCATCCTACTTCATTCTGGAATCTCCACCACGTACACAGTTGTAAAGTGGTTTTCGGTATTGGCAGAGAGTATGACAATATCTGATCTCAGTCTCTTTAACAACCAAATGTTTATTTCACGCCGGATGGTTCTTTTACATTTCAAAAAAATCAATTCATAATTGATATCAAAATATCATATTCTCAAAACCATATCGCTTTCGAAACCATATTCGCTTTCGAAGTCATATCGATAAGATAGGTTACTTAAATCCTCATTGCAAAATCATCATATTTACTCAAATATGTCAATTCACTAGCAAATATCATTTCAAATATCAACTTAAGTTATAACATCATTTAACCAAATTTGCTTTAAAATCAATGATTTAAACGTAAACACTTCCACTTTACACGGTCTGAAATTTAGAAAATAGCTTAGATGGTTATTAATAGTTTAAATAGTTTAGCATGGTTTAAAATACATTCTGAAATAGTTAAACTACTCTAACTAGTTTAGAAATAGATAAAAAAAGTTTAAATGGATTTATGTTAGTTTAAATAGACTTAAAATATTTTAAATAGATTTTAAATAGATTAAATAGATTTAAATATATTAAATAGATTTAAAATAGATTAAAATGGGTTAATTAGTTTAAAATTGGATAAAATAGATTAAATTGGATAAAATAGATTAAAATAAATTAAAATAGTTTAAATTGATTAAAATAGTTTAAAATAGTTTAAAATAGATTAACTTAGTTTAATAGTTTGAAAATCTTAAAATCGGGACTTAAAATAATATATTTTAAACAGTTTATATATTAAAATAATAACTTTGAAATTTATATCAAATTAAACTATTTCTTTCACTTCAACACATCAGGACCATATTCAGTTTCCAAATCAACAACCCCAATTTCAAATCATTCAATTCAGATTCTCAATAAACCATTTAAACTACATCGATTTCAAATATATGTTTGAAATATCAATTTAAGCTACCAATTTCAATAGATTTCAAAGTTACATTTTAAAACGTTCCAATAACTCAATTTCGATAAATTTAAAATCCAACTTTAAAATTTCAATTTAAATCCTTTAAACAATTCATTTAAACTAATTCAAATTTCAACATTTAAAGCTTGAATTTTCAAAAATAATTCAGTTAATATAAATCAAATTTTATTTCAAAATATCGTTTATCTAAATTCAAAATTTAAGGTTTTAAAATCATTTGATTTAACCAATCCGGTGTCCATATATAATTTTCCACCTTATGGTCAAGTGATACGGATATTTATCATTTCAAAAATATTTTATATTTACGGATATATATCATTTCAACCCACAACCCCGAATTAACATTCAAAATCCCTAAAATCGCTTGAGTTTATCATTTCAACCCATAACAATTTTTTCCTAATCTATAGATCATTCGAGTGTGTATCATTTCAACCCATAGTGATTTACTAATAATAAACTAAGGGAACTTGTAGTGTGATAACAACACATAATTTAAACATACATCTAATCATACAAAATATCAATAATTAAACATCCATCACAATCATCATTCAAAACAACCAATAAATAACATCCATTAATTGATTATCATCAACATGTATTAATTGAAAATTTAAAAATTCAATATTAAATTAAAGACGATTTAATGCAATAACAGTCATATTTAACTAAAATGACAATTTAAATATACCAAACATCAACCAATCAATTTCAAATCATATCATAAATTTAAATTAACTAAGATAAGACAATTTAGTAGTTGTGAGTGGGTTAAAACACTCACTTTGGATTTCATATCGATTTGAAATCCAAATAAAGGCCCAAAATCTAACAGTCTCGGAATTTGTCCAAACCAGTTCAAAATGTCCGAAATTTCAATATGATCCCAACGGAGCAAAACCGCATGTAAATCCAATCTCGTACGTAAAAATTATGCACATTAGAACAATACACGATTGAAATTAAAATAAATAAGATAATAATAAATAAGATACACGCCATACCCTCTTCAACGAAACCCTAGCCCAACAGTACTCAAGAACGAACCCTTCTCGACAACAACTGCCGCCAGCTCGATCTCGTGCCGCACGTCTCCAGACATGCCGCGACCACTCCTTGAAGGCTGCCTCCACGTGCGTGAACACTCCCCCTCCCCAACGGCCATATACCACGAGCGATGCCACCTCATCACCGATCGACGCCTCAAGCATATGCTGCCTCGCCTATACACTTAACCCTAGTTGAATTTTTCACGGCAATCTGACCTTCATTTTGCTGAATGAGCCATACCAATATGCTACACTCATCCATCTCCACATGACGGTATCCCCAAATCGACGATCCATCGCCGATCATCAACCATCAAACGAATGGCCATGAACATTTTGGCCAATTTCATACAAACCAAAACCTGACTTAAAAACAAACAATAGATTTGAGTTGCGCTCGTCGAGAGCTTTCCAACGATATATAATATGACATAGTTTGAAAAGTCTTAATTTTCCAATTTGATTTTGATTTACATTTGGATTTGGGAATTAGGTTTTCAGCCATTGAGAAGAGAGGAACTATAGAAATTTCAATATGTACAGGAACAAGAAAATGTCTGCTAGGGTTAGAAAAAAACTATTTATATGGACAAGGCCCGATAAGAATGAGCAATACATTGAATTGATTTAAAATGACAATAACGACCCAAAAAGCCCGTTCCGCTTCCGAAATAAAAGTAGGACACTCCATATATCAAAATAGATATTTTCGATATTTTTAAATTCAATGGAATAGGTTTCAAGTCCTAATTCCATTGTATGAAGAAATTTGCTTTTATAGTCAGCTTATTTCAAATTAATTTCAATAAATTGATTTTCACGTGTTTTGAGCCCACACGATCAAACGACATGTCCGATAACTACGAAACTTGAAATCCTACAATAATTTAACATTACGGATTCGATGAAAATGGTTTCGTTGAAATCCGAGACATTGGCCAAAACGGCTATTTTTAAATTCAAATTTAATAACTAACCATTTTTATCCTTTTTGATTACTAAGCAATTTATAACCTTTTTAAAAAAATTCCATATCGATTCAATATGAAATATTTCACTAATTACAGTGTTCAGTTTCAACTGTAGTAAATTTATTAATTATAATTCAAAATCCAAATAAATTAATTTATTTTTATTTCAATCTTATTATTCAATAAATCATTACCTTATGGATATAGTTAACATTGGTTTACCATTTATTACATCAATATTGTACGGTTATCTTTTAAATTCATATTAACTGCAATATTTAAATGAATAATTGCAATTGATTTTCAATTTTATTTCAACGAATTAAATAGTGAATGATAAATTAACAATTGTTACAACTTATGATTTCAAACACATTTCTATGTTCATTGTCAACAATCGAAACTAATAAATTTACATACTAATTAATTATTCTTCATTAACCAATTTCAATTAATTACATATAATTTCACCGTTTCATACAAAATTTGGTTTATTTACTTGTTACGATTTATAACCAATTTTTATATTTACAATCATTTTAATTAATTGAAATTGCCTTAGAGTAGTTAGCAATTACCTTACATTAACATTGTTACATTTCATTCTAGTAATTATTCTCATTAATAAATCACACATTTTTATTTCTTTCAATATTAAATTACAAAATCTTATTAAATTCACTATTTCAATTATCAAAAAATTAGGGTCGTTACAACTTTTATGACATCGAAATCAAAGCTTTTTTAAGTAAAGAAATATGTAACAAAAGTCACGTGAACATGAAATTATATCTTATCTTATAGTTATTAACTACTATTAATTGTGGAATATATGACAATATATGTTGTTTGGAAATGAGATAAATAAATGTATTTTCTTTAAATGTCTACAAAAATAATAGTCTTACATATACATACTCTATAATCTATGAAGTTGAAATCTGATGAGGCTTTTCTAGTTAGGATCTTAACTGTGGTTTTTTTCACTTTTGAATGAGAACAAAAATCACTAACTCTAGCCTATGAATTTTTTAAGCAAGTTAAATGGGGCAAAAATTGGGTGAAGTCCATTATATACTAAAATTTTGAAATATCAAAGGTTTATGAACGTTCATTGTCTCAATACTTGCACTTTGATGACTTGCACTACTAAGTCGGTATTTGACTTTGGTTTATTTTTTTCCGATTATGTTCGATCTGTTTAAGAGTATTATGTGCTTCAATAATTATCATTTTCTTTCATTTACTCGTTCTACTAAAGGAAGTTCTAATAATAACTTTGATGGTTTTCTTTATCCTAAAAAATTAATCAAACACGCTTCCATTATGTTATACCAAGATAAACAAGATCATTTCCTGTTTTATTTATAGTAATGCATTACAATATGTCTTATAAAATTCATGCAATATTATATTAGATGATGCATTGGGTTGAAAATCCACTTTGTGGTTTGCTTTTCTTGATAACTTTAAGATATTTTTTGATAGATATACCACTTTATGATGTTTTAACATACAAAAAATATATGTTGCTATAGTAGAATACAACTTGAATATGATAATTTTATGATGTTTGTTTCATATCATTGACAAATTTTTCATATTTTCAAATATGGAAAATAAATGTTGTGTTAAGATGGAATACTTCATAATGAAAAGCGTTGTTTGTGTTCTAGCATACGCGTTTCAAACCAAAAAAAGAAACACCAAGGCTGTGGTCATGTTTGTTTAGTTAGTTGTAATTGCACTTGATAATTAAATGTATACACTTCTGTTATATTTCTTAAGCTTTGACTACAAGACTACTAGAACTATAGTATATAGCCACGACAGGTTTCCAACGGCCGCCAACGGGAGTTTCCAACGGCTACCAACGGCTCGTTATTTTTTAGCATGTCGTTGGTATTGGAAACACAGGCGTTTGTGGCCGTTGAAAGCCGTTGGAAATATTCGTGTAAACCTGCAGCGAGGCCGGGAGCTGAATCATTATTCTCTTCCTCTCCAAAAACACTAAAACCCTCCTCCACTCCTCCTCTTTTCTTCCTCCCAGCTTCCCCACGCAACCGGCAGTCACTTCGATGCCATCAATCCACGCCAGCAACCTCTTTCCATCCACATACATCTCAAAAATCAGGTTTTGCCTAAAACCCTGAAATTTTAAGTTTTTCTAATTTTGTGTTGATTTGTTGTTATAGTTGTATGTAACGACCTATTGATTGTTTATTATACCAAATTAAATGCTAATTACAATTATTACCATCCAAATGACCAAACTGTTTGTGTATATATATTATCCACATATATACGTATGTAGATAATTTAGTGTAAATGCGCAGTTGAGTTAGCGTTAGATTAGTTAGAATTGATTTAAACTATTTTGTGTATGTTTTGTAAAATATTAGACAAACATGAATTAGTCCAATATTTTACGAACATGAATTATATCTTTTACAAGATATATTAGCATTAGATAAGTATATAATTTAGTGTATATATACGCATGAATTATATATTTTGTGAAATAGTAAAAATCATATAATTTACAATATATTTTGTAAAATAGTTGCATATAAATAAAATAATGCATAGTATGCTTTATTTTATACATTTAATAAAACGACAACATATAAACAAAATTTAAATCCCTTAATTAATTTTTGGCCCCGTTTGACAAATGTTGTATATGATCGTTGTATGAATATTCGTTTTTATTGCAAAACAGATATTCATATTCATCTGATACAATATCTGTTGGATTTGTCCCTATATTGAACAAGTTACAAACACTATAAAATAGTTACGATTCGTAAATCATATCGTTATAAACGGTTCACAAAATTTTGACGGCATTTCCTTTTCGTTCCTTGTGTACATGCATATGTGTACGATACAAGGAACATGGGGGAAGTGCTGCCGAAATTTTGAAAAATCATTTATAATGATATGATTTAAGAAATGTAATTACTATTGTGTTTGTAATGGGAAGTAGGATGACCGACCATCACAAAAGGTACAAAAAAGTGAACAAAATATCAAGAAATATAACTTCGTATATAAACAAAAATGAATTATAAAAAATAGTAAAATCTAATGTGTTTATCGAATTTGATTAATAATTTTTTTACTATTGATCATAGGATTTACAATAGGAAAAATGGTCAATTATTTTATTGATCGGAGCTGGATGTATCAAAGAAGAGAAATGGGAGGCTCAATAAGTAAACATTTTCCTAACGGGGTAAATGTATTTGTCGAATTCGCTTAAAGTAATGTGATGCCCCACCTCTATACCCACGCTAGCCAAGAACATTACTGTGAATGCTGTCAACTAGCACGGAGAATAAGGCTGTTGAGGAGCGACCATCTGTATAATTGCTTTGTGCGAGTACCGATATACCGGATAAAAATATAACTTTTCATCTCAAGAGGAAATCCGACATACCGACACAAACTCAAAGCTACTACACAGTGGCTATAATATCTTCGGAAACAAATATAGAAATAAACATAACATAAATCAGTCACAGACAATTCATATCATAAAGGCGGAAATATATATGAATATTACACAAAAAAGTATATATCAGAGTAGCGGTCTAAAAAGATCCACAATAATACAAAAGAATAGCAATACGTGCTATACAAAAGAATACAATTATGAGTCTATATCTCAAGTGTATACAACAAAATAAACTACTAATCTAAGTAGTTTGCCAAAAGTCAGAGTAATGATCCAGGATGAGAAGTCAAGCAGAAGCACGTGTAACATCTCGGTCTGACCCGAGTATTATTTAAGAGGAAAATAATAAACGGATCAGTCTAGCTATAAATATCAGGCGAAACGATATAGAATAAGAGATATGACTAACACATAATAATCACAATGCCAAGTTGTGATATATATAAGAAGTTGAAAATCATCAAGGGATTATTCAATGTCACCAAATCTACACAAGAATCAAAGAAATGTCATACTCCTTATTTCTTTCACCAAACCACAAATATTGACGATAATATCAACGTCAATCACAGAAGTCAATGACACACAAATTCACCAATGCACAAATATTGATAAAAATTATCAATGGAAATCACGAAAATTGGTGAAACACAAATTCTAGAAATCATCTCAAGAAATCCAGAAATCACAGAAGGGGGGAGGCCTATCACAAACGGGAGCATAAAGCTCACCAACACGTATATCACAAACGGAACGCTAATTCCATGGTCGCTAACCATCACAAATTGAGCCGAAGCTCCACAAATGGTCCGAAGACCATGGGTTGCTACCCCACCAAATTGAGTCGAAACACCACAAAACGGGGTTTAGTCTCCCTCGCAGACAAAGAGACATCGCACATTGCTAGTCTAAATCACGAAAATCATCGTCATGATCATCGAGAAGTGTCAATTACAGTAAGCTAGTAAATATATGAGCTTAGCTTCATGTCCCATAACCACTAGCTTAACTTAAATATTTACGAACAAATTGTAGATCTCCACTAGAAAATTGTCACAAGAGATTCAATCGAACAAGTCCAAGAAATAACCGGCGAAGTAAACGCAAGCGTTTCATACCACTTGTTTTACCAAGCCGTTTAATTAGATTTCTCATACGAGTGAGGTAAAGGTTTGTATATACTAATAGATTGGAAAACGGTTTTATAAACGAGTTTGGTATTAAAATAGAATTGAAATCGTTTGAGGAAAGAGTTTTGATATTTACTACTAGTATTGAAACTTTATATTTTTAAAGTGACAAAACACGAAAATGATTGTAGAACAATCAACCACCAAAATTCACATTCAAAGACGTGAATAAAAATCCAACGAAACCGATAAAGAATCCATCGAAATGGATATTCAAAAATCCCTAAAAAGGAGTCATCAAAGTCATAATAAATGATAACAACAAATAGGATCATCACGAATCGATTTAAATTGGAAATTCAATCCAAAAATGCAAAATAGACTCAAACAGCAGGTTCAGTCGACTGAACAGAGTTTTCAGTCGGCTGACCCTGTACCTGGAAATTTTCCAGGTTCAGAAAACTTTCTGTTTCCAGGTTCAGTCGACTGTACAGAGTTTTTCAGTCGACTGGATCATGCCTCGAAACTTTCTGTTTCCAGGTTCAGTCGACTGTACAGAGTTTTCAGTCGACTGAATCATGCATGGGCTGTTTTTCAGCCTATTCAAATGAAGGGCAAACTCTTCCAAAATGCAACCGGACGAACATTGGCTCTAAGGGTTTATGCCAATCGGCAACCCGGCCCTATATGCTCCTCGATGCATCACCAAAAGCATGATCAAACATCCATAAAAGGATTTTCACACAAATTTGACTTAAAAACCCAAAAATTGGAATATTTACAAAACCAATCCAAATCAAGAGCAAATGCACATGAATAAGTGTTAGGAATTCATACCCAACAACCAAAGATAATTATAGTCATAGATGTGAGATAAAAATCTCACCTTTGAACTAAATTTATGAAGATGAAGCTTGAAAGCAAAGGGGAATCAACCACTCTTCAAAACCAACTCTAGAAGCTTGAATCTATGATTAAAAGAAGAACATTCCCTAAGTTAGGTTTAGGAAATTTCTGAAATTGAATGGAGAAAGAGTTGGAGAAGAAGAAGAGAAGCTTACCAATGGGTTCTTCTTGAGTTTGGAGCAAGAACTTGAGCTAGCAAGAGGAACTAGGGCTTGGAGTTTCTAATTCCCTTTCCTCTCCACCATTTTCAGTTGGAGCTTGAGTTTGAGGAGTTGGAATGAAGTAATGAAGAAGAGAGGGGGATTGGGACTGAGTTAGTAAGTGGTTAATTGGCTCAGCCCAAACCAAAGCCCTAAATGAAAAAGTGGTAAAAATCAACTTTCTCCAAACATATCGAATCTTATACTCAAAAAGGTCGCAAACGGCATTTTGAACTCAATGGAGGTGGTCTCGAGTCCTAATTCGACCGTATGCAAAAAGTAGGTTTTCGGACTAAAATCCGACGAATGATAAAATATTTAAATAAAATATTTAAATATAAAATCGATAAATATGCGGGTTGTTACAGACTCCCCTCCTTAAAGAAATTGCGTCCTCGCAATAATTAAGAAGGAAATATAAGAAGTAACAACCATAGAAGCATATTAACACAAAAGAAAATTTGAATCATGAAGTTCACCATAAAGAGCACGAAGGAGTAAATCCGAAAGTTTTCGTTCGATGAATTCTCAAGATTTCACATGAGTAATCCTTAGGATTTGAGAACCATTGAACTTCTATCAAAAAGAATATCTTTATATCGAAGGCGCTCAACCTCCGAAGCAATGATGCGAATGGAATGGTGCTCAAAAGTCAAATTTGGTGAAACTTCAATCCCTCAATAATGCCGGGCTCAAGAATAAAAACCGGAAACATAAAAGCATTTCCATAGTTAAAAGACGTGGAAAACGTCAAGAATAGCATAAAGTTGAGCCGGTGCAACGGCGTAGTACAATCACGGTACGCCCGAGAAACTAGAAACTCGAATAATTTGGAACACCGACGTAGTACAAAGACGGTACGTCCAGTGAACCAAAAAGCCAAGTCATGGATGTAGTGTAAACGGTACATCCAATGAAGCAAACAGCAAAGACATCGATGTAGTACAAACGGTACATCCGATGAATCAAAAGCAAAGACATCGATGTAGTACAAACGGTACATCCGATGAATCGAAAGCAAAGACATCGATATAGTACAAACGGTACATCCGATGAATCAAAAATCAAAGACATCGATGTAGTACAAACGGTACATCCGATGTATCCAAACAGCAAAGACATCGATGTAGTACAAACGGTACATCCGAGGAATCAAAAGCAAAGACATCGATGTAGTACAAACGGTACATCCGATGAATCGAAAGCAAAGACATCGATGTAGTACAAACGGTACATCCGATGAATCAAAAATCAAAGACATCGATGTAGTACAAACGGTACATCCGATGTATCCAAACAGCAAAGACATCGATGTAGTACAAACGGTACATACGATGAATCAAAAGCAAAGACATTGATGTAGTACAAACGGTACATCCGATGAATCGAAAGCAAAGACATCAATGTAGTACAAACGGTACATCCGATGAATTAAAAATCAAAGACATCGATGTAGTACAAACGGTACATCCGATGTATCCAAACAGCAAAGACATCGATGTAGTACAAACGGTACATCCGATGAATCAAAAGCAAAGACATCGATGTAGTACAACGGTACATCCGATGAATCAAAAGCAAAGACATCGATGTAGTACAAACGGTACATCCGATGAATCAAAACCCAAAGACGTCGATGTAGTACAATGGTGCATCCGATGAATCAAAAGCAAAGACATCGATGTAGTACAAACGGTACATCTGATGAATCAAAAGCAAAGACATCGATGTAGTACAAACGGTACATCCGATGAATCAAATAGCAAAGACATCGATGTAGTACAACGGTACATCCGATGAATCAAAAGCAAAGACATCGATGTAGTACAACGGTACATCCGATGAATCAAAAGCAAAGACATCGATGTAGTACAAACGGTACATCCGATGAATCAAAAGCAAAGACATCGATGTAGTACAACGGTACATCCGATGAATCAAAACCCAAATAATTCGAAACAATGACGCAATACAAAAACGGTACGTCCAATGAACCGAAGCCCGAATGATTTTCGGAACACCGACGTAGTACAAAAACGGTATGTCCAATGAACCGAACACAATAAAAGGACATCGGACGCTAGTCCTTAAAAGGAATGAGATAAAGCTCAATAAACCAAAGTATACCAAAACGTCCGATGAACTTGATAGAAAAATAATTCCATTCAGACAACATCAAAGAATCAACCACTTGTTGCTTACGACAAAGCGCATTGGCAACACGATTTCCCTTCTCGGGAATAAAAGAATATCAAGATCATAAGATGCTAGAAACTCGAGTCAACATGAAGTTCCTTATGAGAAAATAATTATTCCAAAGATTTATGATCGAGGTAGAGAACAAATTTCTCATCCAAAAATGATGACGCCAAATTCCAAAAGTAAAAACAATAGCCGCGAACACTAGATCATGAGTGGCATATCTAGTCTCGATAAGCTATAATAATTTAGAAGCACAAGTGATAGCACGTTCTCCTTTGCAAGAGAATGGCATTCCAAACCAATAGGTACAAATAGCAAAGTCTTGGTTCCCCTTCAGGAATCACAAGAATAAGAGTATTGAAAGGAAGGGTTCTTTTAAATAATTCTCTTCCCCGAAAAGTTAAAACTTTCAAAATTACATTTTTACTTTTATATAATAATCTTTCTACAAAAATTTACATTTTTACAAGTCAAAATATCGTGTCTGATTGTCACATCAAAGCGTTTAGGAAATTCCTATCGATAACGTTGATCAAGCGCATCGACCAAAATTCTTAAAGCACTCAACGGGCAATACAATCACAAAGTCATCTTTTCTAGGATAAATAAATCTCTTAAAAAGTTTTAAGAATATTCTTTGCTCGTTTTAAGAGCAAAATCAAATTGCACTTATAATTAAATCTTATGAAAAAGATTTGCAAATTTTTAAATTTCTATTTCCATCCAAAATCCATAAATAAGAATGGTCTCATCGAAATTTTCATACAATATTGGATTTATAAAACGGATGAAACAAGCTGGACAAATTGAATGACATAATAATTCATTCATAGGAATCATAACAAGTGCGGAATGCGATAAGTGAAATGCTAACTTCCGCAACTTGTAGCAAATGAAAACGGTGGTAAAGTCGAACTAAAAAGACCTTAGCACTACACAAAAGATTACTTAGGTGATAATCCTAAGACAAGTCAAATATACCGGAAAATTCTCAAACTATTTAGATGAGAGAAATAACACTTTCCTCACCATAAGGACTTTAAAGAATAAAATGATGCCATCAAGATGGAATCAAAATCACAAAGAAAAATAGAAATCTGCTTAACAGATTGAAAATGTCGAAGATGAATAATTCACTCGGAACAAAGGATATGGCCTCATAATAATTAAGCCAATCCGTACAAAAGTAAATTCCGAAGCCAAAGTAAATATCGGCTCGGAAAGAAAAGTCACATAAAACAATCTCGACATCTAAACAAAAGCAAATTGAGTGTTGCGGATCTACCATTCGGATTCACAATCCTCAAAGAAGTCATCAAGCCCAAAATATTCAAAGAAAAAGAATCGACAAGTTCTTTTGATATAAAAATAATGAGATGAAACTCATATCAAAAAGAACTCGAATAAGAAGATCACAAAATAAATGTAATCAAGAATTAAATGAGAAATACCTTGACCAAGAGAAGAGTTACTAGGAACTTGCAGCCTTCCTTCTCTCTTGCTTGGAAGCTTAGGACACGAAGATAAAAGATGGCCCGAACCTTTGCAATAGCGACAAAAGAGGGGTTTCGGACACTCCCTTGCATAATGGTCCGTGGAACCACAATTGTAGCAATGACCACGACTAGAGGTAGGAGTCTTTGCTACCGGAATTTGTTGCTTCCCTTTCTTATTAGAATTGGGGCCTTTGAACTTAATTGGCCTCTTCGAGTTATTATTGAAGTTCTGTTGGGCACGCACAACTTCAACATCACCTTCATTATCGGCCTCTTCAAGACGAAGAGCGATATCAATAAGCTGATCAAATGAACCTCAAGTTTCAGAAGTAATGGCTTTTTAAGATTCTTATTCAAGCCATAGACAAATCTCTGGTTTTTCTTCAATGGGGCATTGATGTATTCAACCCCATATTTGGAAAGTGACTCGAAGGATGCGACGTAATCAGTCACAGAGGATTGACCTCGAACAAGGTCAGTAAAACGCCGTGCTAAAGTTACTTTTTCAGCCTCCGGCACAAACTTTAGTTCGAATCGTTCCCGAAATCGTTCCCAAGTAAGATCCGCTTCAACGATTTTAGAAATTAAAAGCTCATACCAATCTAACGCTCTTCCTTGGAGCATGCTAGAAGCCACTTGGACTCGATGAAGGTCAATAAGATTCATGCGAGAAAAGATGCGATCGCATGATTTGAGCCAATCTTGAATTTCTATAACACTCTCGGATCCCGTGAATGGCCTTCCACCCAAATCGGTATAGTCTCGGCACAAGCGTGCAAAACCGGATCTAGGATGAGTAGGCTCCTGATTGGGACCCGCTGTTTGAGCGTTCTTGACAAGATCTAAAAGCTGCTGGGCAGACATAAAAACTCCATCCTGGGGAGTAGCACTAGATTGACCGGCGCTGGAGCGGCCTGGTCTAACCATTTCTCTTCTTTAAGAAAGAAAGAAAGAAGAGGAAAAAGTTATTCTCAAAATAAATATCAAGCAATCTTGATAGATAAAACAAGAAATCATAAAAGAAAATAGGATAGGACGGTACGAAGACCCGAATAAAATCCTAAAGCACGACTCCTAAGATGGACTTAGGACGATGATCCTTGTTATAATATTCCATATTGTTCCGAAGTTTGGCTCTGATACCAAGCTGTGACGCCCCACCTCTATGCCCACGCTAGCCAAGAACATTACTGTGAATGCTGTCAACTAGCACGGAGAATAAGGCTGTTGAGGAGCGACCATCTGTATAATTGCTTTATGCGAGTACCGATATACCGGATAAAAATATAACTTTTCATCTCAAGAGGAAATCCGACATACCGACACAAACTCAAAGCTACTACACAGTGGTTATAATATCTTCGGAAACAAATATAGAAATAAACATAACATAAATCAGTCACAGACAATTCATATCACAAAGGCGGAAATAGATATGAATATTACACATAAAAGTGTATATCAGAGTAGCGGTCTAAAAAGATCCACAATAATACAAAAGAATAGCAATACGTGCTATACAAAAGAATACAACTATGAGTCTATATCTCAAGTGTATACAACAAAATAAACTACTAATCTAAGTAGTTTGCCAAAAGTCAGAGTAATGATCCAGGATAAGAAGTCAAGCAGAAGCACCTGTAACATCTCGGTCTGACCCGAGTATTATTTAAGAGGAATATAATAAACGGATCAGTCTAGCTATAAATATCAGGCGAAACGATATAGAATAAGAGATATGACTAAACACATAATAATCACAATGCCAAGCTGTGATATATATAAGCCGTTGAAAATTATCAAGGGATTATTCAATGTCACCAAATCTACACAAGAATCAAAGAAATGTCATACTCCTTATTTCTTTCACCAAACCACAAATACTGACGATAATATCAACGTCAATCACAGAAGTCAATGACACACAAATTCACCAATGCACAAATATTGATAAAACTTATCAATGGAAATCATGAAAATTGGTGAAACACAAATTCTAGAAATCATCTCAAGAAATCCAGAAATCACAGAAGGGGGGGAGGCCTATCACAAACGGGAGCATAAAGCTCACCAACACGTATATCACAAACGGAACGCTAATTCCATGGTCGCTAACCATCACAAATTGAGCCGAAGCTCCACAAATGGTCCGAAGACCATGGGTTGTTACCCTACCAAATTGAGTCGAAACTCCACAAAACGGGGTTTAGTCTCCCTCGCAGACAAAGAGACATCGCACATTGCTAGTCTAAATCACAAAAATGATCGTCATGATCATCGAGAAGTGTCAATTACAATAAGCTAGTAAATATATGAGCTTAGCTTCATGTCCCATAACCACTAGCTTAACTTAAATATTTACGAACAAATTGTAGATCTCCACTAGAAAATTATCACAAGAGATTAAATCGAACAAGTCCAAGAATTAACCGGCGAAGTAAACGCAAGCGTTTCATACCACTTGTTTTACCAAGCCGTTTAATTAGATTTCTCATACGAGTGAGGTAAAGGTTTGTATATACTAATAGATTGGAAAACGGTTTTATAAACGAATTTGGTATTAAAATAGAATTGAAATCGTTTGAGGAAAGAGTTTTGATATTTACTACTAGTATTGAAACCTTTATATTTTTAAAGTGACAAAACACGAAAATGATTGTAGAACAATCAACCACCAAAATTCACATTCAAAGACGTGAATAAAAATCCAACGAAACCGATAAAGAATCCATCGAAATGGATATTCAAAAATCCCTAAAAAGGAGTCATCAAAGTCATAATAAATGATAACAACAAATAGGATCATCACGAATCGATTTAAATTGGAAATTCAATCCAAAAATGCAAAATAGACTCAAACAGCAGGTTCAGTCGACTGAACAGAGTTTTCAGTCGACTGACCCTGTACCTGGAAATTTTTCAGGTTCAGGAAACTTTCTGTTTCCAGGTTCAGTCGACTGTACAGAGTTTTTCAGTCGACTGAATCATGGCTCGAAACTTTCTGTTTCCAGGTTCAGTCGACTGTACAGAGTTTTCAGTCGACTGAATCATGCCTGGGCTGTTTTTCAGCCTATTCAAATGAAGGGCAAACTCTTCCAAAATGCAACCGGACGAACATTGGCTCTAAGGGTTTATGCCAATCGGCAACCCGACCCTATATGCTCCTCGATGCATCACCAAAAGCATGATCAAACATCCATAAAAGGATTTTCACACAAATTTGACTTAAAAACCCAAAAATTGGAATATTCACAAAACCAATCCAAATCAAGAGCAAATGCACATGAATAAGTGTTAGGAATTCATACCCAACAACCAAAGATAATTATAGTCATAGATGTGAGATAAAAATCTCACCTTTGAACTAAATTTATGAAGATGAAGCTTGAAAGCAAAGGGGAATCAACCACTCTTCAAAACCAACTCTAGAAGCTTGAATCTAAGCTTAAAAGAAGAACATTCCCTAAGTTAGGTTTAGAAAATTTCTGAAATTGAATGGAGAAAGAGTTGGAGAAGAAGAAGAGAAGCTTACCAATGGGTTCTTCTTGAATTTGGAGCAAGAACTTGAGCTAGCAAGAGGAACTAGGGCTTGGAGTTTCTAATTCCCTTTCCTCTCCACCATTTTCAGTTGGAGCTTGAGTTTGAGGAGTTGGAATGAAGTAATGAAGAGGAGAGGGGGATTGGGACTGAGTTAGTAAGTGGTTAATTGGCTCAGCCCAAACCAAAGCCCTAAATGAAAAAGTGGTAAAAATCAACTTTCTCCAAACATATCGAAGCTTATACTCAAAAAGGTCGCAAATGGCATTTTGAACTCAATGGAGGTGGTCTCGAGTCCTAATTCAACCGTATGCAAAAAGTAGGTTTTCGGACTAAAATCTGACGAATGATAAAATATTTAAATAAAATATTTAAATATAAAATCGATAAATATGCGGGTTGTTACAAGTAATATTGGAAACGACGTAGAAATTCATTGTCCATGTAGTGGGTGCAAATTGTTGAAGTATTTAGTATCGAATATGGTTAGGATTCATTTGCGACAGTATGGTTTCGTAACCAATTATTTGGTGTGGGATCGTCATGGAGAGATTATAACACATAACGAAGAACAGTCAGTAGAGGTCATTAGTGATGAAGTTAGTACGACAAATCTCATAGAACATATGGTTGAAGATGCAGCACGATCAATGTTCCCTACTGTTGAAATTAATAACGACGATGTTAACGTCGAAGAGGAACCAAATGTTGGAGCGAAAAAATATATGATTTACTGGATGCTGCTAAGAAACCTTTTTGGATGGATGTACTAGCGGCACTCAATTATCAGCAACTACAGAGTACATTGCAATGAAATTAAAGTACAACCTCACAGAAGCCGGATTTACGGCTATTGTACAAGCTGCTAAATGCCATATGCCATCAGATGATTTAATGTGCGAAAATTATTATGAAGTGAAAAAACTTATGTCCCCTTTCGGTTTGCCGTATTAAAAAATTGATACATGTCTAAATGGTTGCATGTTGTTTTGGAAAGATGATGTCAGTCTTCAGAATTGTAAAATATATAATCAAGAAAGATACAAACCAAGGAAAAAAGGGAAAAGAAGTTTCATACAAGCGTATGCATTATTTACCTATAACTCGTAGACTTCAAAGGTTATATGCATCATCTGTAACAGCGCATCATATGAGATGGCACAGTGTGAGAACACCTGAAGAAGGTACGTTAACACACCCATCTGATGGAGAAGCATGGAAGTATTTTGATAAGAAATATCCTGATTTCGCACCGGAGAGCCGTAACGTAATACTAGGTTTGTGTACTGACTGATTTTCACCTTTTCTCAGTTTGGTTCTAAATATTCATCTCGGTCTATAATCATTACACCTTACAATCTACGTCCGTGGATGTGTATAAAAATTTCATATATGTTTCTCACAATTATCGTCTCTGGCCCTGATGATCTGACATGGGGTATCGATGTTTACTTACCACCACTAATCGAAGAGTTGAAAACATTATGGCATAAAGGAGTTGAAACATAAGACGTATCAAAAAAAATTGAACGTTCGCTTTTTTGTTATGGACTATTAGCGATTTTCCTACATATGCAATGCTTTCAAGTTGGAGTACGGCATGTCGTTTTGCTTGTCCTTACTGTATGGAAGAAACATGAGTATTTTCTTTATGGCATGGGAAGAAAATTTCATGGTTTGATTGTCATCGACGTTTTCTCCATATTAATCATACTTTTAGAAGGGACAAAAAAAACTTCATAGCTAATAGACATGAGACTTTACAGCCACCATTGATTTGGTCAAGTGAAGATATATATGAACTTGAAAAGATTATCCAAAGATACATGAAACCGAGCAGCAAACTGAAATCCAAGGTAAATTGACGTTTCATAATTGGTGCAAACAGAGTATATTCTGGGAGTTTCCTTATTGGAAAAATCTCTTAATCCGTCATAACATTGACGTGATACATAACGAGAAAAACATATTTGATAATGTGTTTGATACACTTTTGAATGTTAAGGGCAAGATTAAGGACGATACGAAATCAAGACGTTATATACAAAAAAATATTTAATCGTCCTGAGCTTCATATGAAGCCAAATGACACTAAAAAAACCCAAAGCATGTTATGAACTAGATAACAACCAAGTTAAAGTATTGTTAAAATGGGTGGAAGGATTACGATTTCTTGATGGAATTTTGTCTAATCTTCGTAGATGTGTCGACTATAAGAACGGAAGACTTAGTGGGATGAAAAGCCATGATTGTCATGTAATGATGCAAAATTTGTTACCCATCACTTTCAAAGAATTATCGCCCGTAAAAATTTGGAAGGTTATAACAGAACTTAGTTTATTTTATAAGGAGCTTTGTTCAACTACGGTAAAAGTTGACCCTCTTCATAAACTTGAGGTAGAAATACCTATACTTCTCTGCAAACAAGAGAAAATATTTCCTCCAGGTTTTTTCAATGTAATGGGGCATTTACCTATTCATCTTCCATTTGAAGCACGTCTTCGAGGTCCTGTGAAATATGGATGGATGTATCCATTCGAGAGGTATGTTATTAATACTGAGCATGTAAATGTTAATTCAACTATAAATAAAAATCAATATTGATATGAAATTTATTAGGTACTTAAATCATTTAAAGAAAAAAGTGAGACAAAAAGCTCGAGTTGAAGGTTCGATTTGCAAATCATATATCAAAGAAGAAGCATTGTTCTTTTTCTCTAATTATTTCAATGATCATGTTAATTTATAATTTCAAAGTGTTGCGCGTAATGATGAGGCTGTCGAAAAAGATTTTTCTTCTGAAGCAATGTTATCTATTTTTAAACAACATGGTCGACATGTTGGAAAATGTTAGAAGTATGGTTAGATGATAGAGATTCCCATTTAGCACACACATATATTCTTCTTAATTGTCCAGAAGTTGCACCATTTATTAGGTAATTATCAGATTACAAGTTTTGATAAATTTAATTTAATACTACATGTGTAAATTAATAATAAAGCAATATATTATGTTTTTGTTTGCAGTGTTTATGAATCACAAAATCCAAACGACGATTTAAGCAAAAATTTCGCTACTTGGTTTTCGAACTACGTTTGTGATCCTACAAATAATGTGGTCGATGAAAGATTAAAACATTTGACGTTGGAACCGAAAAGGAAAGTTAAAATGTATCCAATATTTTTCGTTAATAGATATAAATTCAACACCAAAGAATACGGTGCTGAAAAATTAACAAACAATATCGGTGTACTTGTTAAAGGCAATGATGATCCTAATAATCATATACATGATTTTTATGGCGTGTTAATCCAGATTTTGCTATTGACATATTTTATAAGACCCGCAGTGGAAGGATTTTTGTTTAGATGCAACTGGTTCAGCAATGTTCTAGGTTCTGACATTAACGTGCATCCAAATTATAATCTTATAGAAATAAAACATACCTCCTATTATCAGCAGTACGATCCTTTTGTACTAGCCAAACAAGCCTTGCAAGTTTATTACGCCCCTTATCCATCTCTAAAAGGAGATAAGCGGATTGGTCTGCGGTTTTTAAAACCAAGGCGAGATTTACATTCGATAGAAAGAATATTTTAGAAGAACAAGCCTAACAAGCAGATATCGAGTAAAATATTGAAATCACAATTACAGACAATCAAACTGATTTTGGACGATTAAATGATGAAACAGATGTATTAGTCGAAGCATTTGAGAGTGTAGAGGAAAACGATATAGAATACGAGACCGAGTCTGAATCAGAAAACGACGAGGACTGAGTAATATCTGGTAATTTTTACAATTATTCACGCATACGCATCACATATCATCATTATCCAGTACCAATTAAAAATGACTTTATTACATGCACCACATATCATCAACATTTTATCTATGTATATAATTAAAAATGAAATTTTCAATAGGTATTATGTCAGGCTCCAGACGTCGTAGCTCTTCTCGCTTGGCCGACGAGAGTAGTGATGAGCCTCCGGCTCGAGCACTTATATATTTGCAGCCGAAGGCTGATGGAGCGTAAGTATCAAAATCAAAATGATAACAATATAAATTTGTTCATACATACATACATACATATATATATATATATATATATATATATATATACTTGTCTAAAGCTTTTTTTTATTTAACACAGGGGATTTGATTTGGAGCCTTTAGGAGTTGTGCTTGGCATTTCCAAGCAATCATATATGAGCAGGATGACAGATTGCTGACCTAAGTGGAGTAAGATCTCTGACCAATTTAGGGAGGCCATCTGGTAGGATTTTCTGATGAGTTTATACCACTTTACTATATGAATACGTATATATGAACAATTAGTAATATTTTCTCTTTGTACAGGAGCAAGTGGACTTGGCGGAGCCCGATGTCACCATGGTTTAGCGCCACTGGAATTCGATGGTCGCCAAAAATTACAGGGAGGTAATGTTGCTCTTAAAAATTCGAGGAAGAAACCGAACTGGATGGGCGCTTCCGTATGGGATTCTTGGATGAGTTGGTGGAAGACCGACGAGTTCAAGGTAAATACCAAATATATAGTTAATTATTTCGCAACTAGTAAATATAATATTCAATTTAAATTGCAGGTGGAGTCGGAGAGGAACTCCGCCAATAGAAGTAGGAATCTTGTAACGCATTGTGGCGGATCCAAGTCTTTTCAGCATCACCGTGAGCATTTGGTAAATTTATCAATTACGAATCTAAACCGTTATTACATTTTGTATATTAATCAGTTTAGAAATAAGCTACGAAAAAATAAAATATATAAATTATTTATTGCAAGAAAGATCGCTTGGACGTCCCGTGTCTATGATGGAGGTATTTACCCACACCCACGCATCAAGACAAGTAGACAATGCTGGTAATATTACATATCAGTGTGATGCTGATGATAAGGTGACAGCTGCATATGTATGCATATTTTAAATCATATTTTATTAATATCGATAAGTTTAAATCCTATTCTATTATTTTTAACCTGTAATTATTTTTTATTTTAGGCAAAGTTTCAGGAGGCACGGGCAGAGCTGCTTTTAGAATCGGATCGCGATGAGTTGACGGTAGAGGAGCAAGATAATATTTTCAACGTTATCATGGATCCAACGCAGTGGAATAGGCGCTATGGCTATGGAAATCTCATAAACTTGCAATATTATACTTAATAAATTAACCTATAGATACACTATACATATGATGATTTCTACCTGAGTTAGATCTAACATATACGTGATTTACCATCCTCCACCATTATCATTTAATAGAATATGCATTTTCTTGTGGTATATGCATTGCTTAAGATCACGTCATTTACATTTATATATTTTAAATATGCATTACTTAAGAAAATGATTACAATACAAATGTGAACATCTCACATTCTATTTGCAGGTTCGGGCAGCTCAAAAGGCATGTGACAAAGCATAAATAAAAGAGCTTAGAACCGTGGTTGAGCAGCTGCAAGAGCAGTACCGTCTTCGCGCTATACAAATGGAGCAGCTGAATCAACGTTTAGCGGAGTACGCGCATAGGCATGGTTCCTTCCCTTCGTCGTCTGGTGCTACCGGAGGTGAGGATGATGCTTGAGAGGTATTGCGATTATTGTCTTTGTAGTTGGTTATTGTATATATTGACTTTGAGGTGGTGAAGATTGTGTTTGATGCTTATTGTGTATATATTGACTTTGAGGTGGCGAGGTTTAACTGTTTGCATTGTATATTTTGACTTGAATATGTATTGAAGTTGGTGTTGGTGAACGTTTTGTTGTTTATGTACATATTGACTTGGAGTTTGGTTTGAAAATGTAATGTTTGATGTTAATTTTTGGTTGTTTATATTGTTTGTGGTATAATGTGTTGGATATGTGATATATATGTGAAATGCAGTGGAAATGAATACATATTGATTATGTGTGGCTGGAAGATGAATGACTCGCTATTATAAAAAAAAATTCACCCAGATTAGCAACGGCTACCAACGGCTACAAATGGCTGTTTGGTCATTTTATTGTCACAGCTTCAAACGGCCTCCATCGGCTAATTGTCATTGCTAGCCGTTGGAAATGTCGTTGTAATAGTCCTATAGCTTCCGTTGGAAGCCAACGCTATTCCAACGGCTTTTCCAACGGCTACCAACGGCCGTCAACGATTGGGAGCCGTTGAAATAGTATGTCCCTCTTGTAGTGCAAGTGCCACAAGGGTTTCGGGTAAAATAATTTAGCATACCGAAGTTTAAGTGGATATGTACTAATTTATATATTAGTTTACCTGTTGATAATTAAGATCGCTCAGGCAACTCATACGAATCCAGCTACTATAAACCATGCTAAACTTACGCTGAAGTAACTAATTTTTCTTTCTATGAACAAAAATCATACCAGTCCTTGTCTACGTTGGTAAAGCATTATAATTTACTTGAATATTTTGGTAAATTATTTGTATTTATAAGTAGGAAAAAAGAGGAAAACTAAGTAACTAAAAGAAAAAATGATGAAGAAAAACTAATGATCATTTTTTACACTAAACGTTAGATCTTTTACTATTACCTTCTCTGTAAAGCCACAACCTGAAATAAATTCCTTCTCTTATGACTAGACTGATCTTCAAATTTGAATCGATGATGAACTAATTGGATACTTTCCTAACAATTGTCTATTGGCTCCATCCATAAAACTGAGTTACTATATTTAGTCCTTTAAAATTCTTATCTCTATTAAATATGTCTCTAAAACCCCTCCATCGAACTGAACATCTTGCATTTCGCAGAAAGCAGAGTTTTTGCCCATTGAATTATCATTTCTTGATACTTATGCATATATACTTTATATACATTTTTAGAATTTCGCTTCTTTTTGAGAGTATTATAATACATGAATATGGTTACAGAATGCAATTTCTTGGTAAACATATATGGTTGTTAATCGAAATTCTTACTACAGACGGACAATTAGCTTTTTTTTCTGGATAGGCACACATATTTGAAAGTTAACTTCATCAAATTAGTAGGAGTAACACTTTATTTTACATTAAAGGCCCGGGCTTTGGTCTAAACATGGATTTGTAGGCAAGGATAAGATTATGCTTTTTGGACTTGTTCTATTTGTTGCATTTTTACAATTTATTTGTAAAATTTAGCAAGTCCAGTTAATTGATAACATAAACCCCCATTACATTACGCATTCATTTCATGTAGATTAGTTGTAGCATAAATAGGACCGTATCCATGTTCTATTATCCACATTATTATTTTGCATTTAAGGGATCATTTGGTAGTATTATGTTGTGGTTTAATGTACCAACAATTATTGTTGATTAGTTTTTGACTAAAATCTAGTGATGTTCATCGCATTTGTTTAAGAACAATAAAATGAAATGGAAATTTTGTTGGAAAATCTATGATATATGATGGTGCCATAATTTTTATTGTGCTTTCTAAAAGATACTTAAATCAAGCAATGGTACATCCGTATTTATATATGTAAAAAATTGAAAATTAATCATCACTACATCCATCATTATTGGATTTACATATTTCTATGAGTAAATCAACCTACCCAACTGTAACGTCCTACTTTTATGTCCATATTACCCCTGAATATTATAGTTAATATTAGCGAGTGATACGAAGAATAAGATTGGTTAGGAGCGACAGTCTGTAATATTGCTTTGGACGAGTATCAATACATCGAATATATGACTATTTTTTTTCCTTTTCCTTACAAGAAGAGATTCGACGTATACAATACAGGTGCAAAACAATTACAACCTGGATTAAGATAATTTATAACAATATCTCACATAAAATACAAAGAATCACAAATCGCAATGGAAATATAATACACTAATAATCTCTTTAAAGTGTTAGTCTACAAAAATAAACACTAAACTTACATATATAATATACTCGTGAATAAACAATGATAGATCCAAAAGTATACTTAACAACTTAAGCCAACCCTACATCAAAATATACAACAAGTATACATATACAACTAGCATCTTAAAGTGAAACTCTATCATATAGGCAACACTGCATATATCTACTCTAGCTAGCCCTCATCCAAAGTCACCGATTCTCCGCACTTGTCAAATCTCGGTCTGACCCAAGTATTATAAGAATAGTAAACTAGTCGGACTATCTCTAAATATCCAAAATGTAACGATTCGATATTTTCAACCATTCGCATCCACACATGTCGGAATTGAGTAATTCAAAATACCAGATTGTTAATTTTAATTTGGCGAAACTCAGAATATACAGTAAATAAATCATAAATCATAGAAACAGAGTAATATAATAATGCAGCGGAAGCAAAGAGATAGTAATTCATGAAGCTACTATATATACACATCAGAGTGAAACGAGCTACAACAGAAGTAACAAGACACAACAGAAGTCTCAATATGATAATCAAGTATAAATCAGAATACATCGCTGGAACCAACCGGATAACTGGAATCAACCGATAACTGAAAACGAAACAGATAGCTGGATCTTCAAGCAAAGCTCCAACTCCGAAGTTGAGTCTCAAATGCTGTATCACTCAGTCTGACCTAGCGTAAAGAAAAACACAAAACACTCGAGTCAGGACATACATACTTATACAATGTAAACCAACTCAAGTGAACTGTAATATAAATGTACAAGTAACTTAAAGGATGCTTGGGACCGACCATCCTCTAAGCATCCATTAAACTATTTACTATCTAGTAATATATGCTATTATAATAATGTCTACAGTAAAATAAACTTACTTGAAAATAGCGTTAAGGAGTTACCCAATATCCCCCTTAACACATAAATAGTCCCAGTAATCTATCAAGTATCATAGTCCCTCCTGATCGGGAATCCACCAGAGGATACTCTACAAGCTACGAAACAAAACCAAAGTCGAATCAGGCACGCTAGGGTAGGTGATACGGCACAACGAAGTAATGTCAGGATAGATATACCAATTACGCATCCGGACTGGTCGTAACGCGTAGCAGCCACTACCGCCTACCTAGAGCCACACTTCCAAAATCAATGGTGTGCACCATATCAATCACAAAGTAATAGAATGACATACGAAGAACCGTGTCCGATAAGAGGAGCTACCTCATTGTCCCGGAATCGCTCCTGTTTTAGCCACCTTATGCCAACTCACGGGAGTCGAGTCCACATACATACCTCAATAGAACGTCCTCATTATCCTACTTCATTCTAGAATCTCCACCGCGTACACGGTTGTTATAGTGGTGGTCGGTATCGACGGAGAGTATGCCCATATCCGATCCCAGTCTCTTTAACAACCAAACGTTATTATAACCCATGGATATTTATTTCAAAATAGTTTATACTTTAAAACCAAATATCATATCTATTTCAAAACCAAACCAATAATATCTCATTTCAATAAAACCCAAATCAATAATATATCATTTCCATTTAAAACCAAATCAAAATATATCATTTCCATTTCAAAACCAAATCAAAAATATATCATTTCCATATCAGAAAACAAAGTAATAATATATCATTTAAATAAAACCCAAATTTCCAAATCATTGAATATTTCCTTCAATTTATTAAACTTTAAATATTCCTTTAAATCATCTTCAACCAAACCACTTTATAAAGTCATATTCTTAAATCTTCAATTTCAATAAGTTTCAAATTAATATATTTAAAGACAATTCTTAATTAAATACAATTTCAAATAATTTCATTTCCAAAGTCATAGTACTTTCAAAGTTATAACAACTCTGAAACCAAACACTTTGAAATCATAATACTTTGAAACCATGATACTTTGAAATCATAACAATTTAGAAATGTTATCATTTGGAAACCATACTACTTAAAATCATAACACATTGGAAATGTTATTCTTTTGAAAATCATAATACTTAGAAAATCATAACACCTTTAAGATGATCTTCATTTAAACCATTTAAATTCAATGTCAAATAATATTCATTTCAAAGTTGTAACATTTCTAAGTTCATTCATTCAATTATAAAATTTCCAAACCATTGTAAATTTCAGCTAAAACGGCACTTATAAAATGTCACGGTAGATATAGTAATATTTCAAAAACATTGTCATGTTCAGAAACAGCAGCACTTATAAAGTGCTACAGTATGTATTTTAGTATTTCAAAACAGCTCAATTTCAGAAACAGCAGCACTTATAAAGTGCTACAGTAGGTATTAGTTTTTCATAACAGTTAAATTTCAAAAACAGCAGCACTTATAAAAACGCTATAATAGATATAGTGGTATTTTCAAAAATAGTTCAAATTCAAAAACAGTAGCACTAATAAAGTACTGTAATAGGTATTTAGTTATTTCAGAACATAGTTAAACTTCAGAAATGATAGCACTTAGCAAATGCTATCTTAAAACCACAGCATTTTGAAAATGCTACCAATAATAATTCCAGATTTATTATAACATTTCAGAAACATTAAAACTTTAATTTTATCCATTTTTAACTTATAAAACCATATTTTCCGCTTCAGAAAATATTCATTTGGAAATCATTTAATTGATGATTAAATAAAATAAATTTTCCATAAATAAAATATCCAAATTAAACTATAATACCCTTATTAAGTCAAAAGTACATTATTTCACTTAACTTTTTATTTTTAACAAATACCTTAACACTTTATTTTAAAATACCCATTTCATAAATAAAATATTCTTTAATAATTCAAACTTTATATTTCTATTTGAAAAGTCATATTTAAGTTACATTTTACATATTTTCTTGTACCTTTAACTTATAGAAAATCACAACAAAACTTATTATACAAAACATGTCCATTTCATAAACAAAATTTGATTACAATTACTAGGTTAGATTTGAAATTCCACATCAAATCAAATTTGATTATTAAGTTATTTATCATAAATAGAATCTCTAAATTCAACTCAAAACCAATAAATTGACTTATCAAATCTTAACCCATAGGAAAACAATATCTCTTTATATTTTAAATTATTAAATCAACTTTTAAGTTAAAATTTCATATATCTTCAAACTCAAAAATCTAAATAATTTTTAGGAAAATATTGTTTAAAATTTAACCATGGGTCTATATAATGTTTTCTAACCTAGGGCAAGTGACCTTGCTTTCATCAACAAGTGGGCTCGGCCATGGTCACAATTGGCTAGACCATCATCATGTGGCTCGGCCATGATGGGTTTTATGCAAGTATGCTCGGCTATGGTAGGCAAAAGTCATGGCTATGGGCGTGGAATGTGAAGAGATGCAAGTTACAAGTAAAGGAAGGCAAAGAGGCATGCAATTGAAAGGTCACAAGCTCACCTGGGCTCGGCCATGGTGTGGTCTTCGTCATGAGGCACGGCAAGAGAGTGTTTTGGTCACGGCTAGGAGTGGAGATGGTGTGGAGTTGGGTGAAGGATGAGTCAATAAGGAGAAGGTGATGAAATATGTATGGTCGGCTTTGGTTTGCATCAAGTTTTGGTGATGTATGGCATCAAGGTGGTCTCAACCTTGGTTTGATGGAGATGAGGAGGTGATGTGGTTGGTCATGGGGGTGTGGAGGAGATGGTGAGGTCGGCTAGAGGCTTGATGCACGGTGGAGGCCGAGCAACATGAGGCAAAACAGAAGAGAAAAAGGCAAATGAAAAGGAGGAAGACTTGAAAAGTAAATTGTGTATTTCTCTTGAACGCAAATGAAAAAAATGAGGGGATGAGAATGTTTTGTGCGTGTTTTTCAAGATGAAATGCATGGCTAAGGACAATAAAGTGGACGACTAAAGAAAGTGAATGGCAAGGCAAATGGGAAGGCAAGGGAAAAGGCAACAAACAAAAACAAGTAACTTAAGTCTTTTGGAATTTCCTATGCCCAAAAATCAAAATAAACAAATCAAAATTCAATAAATAAAATCAAAGACTTAAAAAAAAATAGAAAAACAAACATAGGAAATACAAATAAAATACAAAATCATTGCGTGTGAAACACTGTATTTTATCAATTTTTAAAAGCATAAAACAGAATTTGATAAAACGAAAAGCAGAACGAATATCAGAATTATATTTTGCTTCAAAGAAAAAGATTAAAAAGTTAAAAATTCAAATTTAAAAATTTAAACTGAAATTCAAAGTTTCACCAAAATTGACCCAAAATATAAAATTTGCAGAAAATGTTTATTTTATTGTATTTGAAAAATAAATTACAAACAAATTCCAAATTTATTTTGGAAAATTCTAAAAATTCACTTTAAAATGGTTTAAAATCAAAATTTTCAAATAAAACTTTTACTTAAAATATTTACCAAATTATGGGTTGTTACACTGCCCCCCACTCAAAAAATTTCGTCCTCGAAAAGGAACGAGGTACGAAAAACATGGAAAACAAGACAAAATGAGATAGGATTGAGACAATAGGAAAAGAAGATTAAAATTATACCTGATAACTGTTGTTATAGGTAAATTCAACACGATAGAGATGACTTTCCCAAGATTCCCATAATCTAAACACAAACACGAAAAAGATCCTCTAGAATCTGATTCACTCTTTCCATTTTACCATCAGTCTGTGGATTGTAAGCAGTGCTCAAATTCAAATAGTACCAACGGTTCGTTTGAAAAGTTTCTAAAACAGACTAGCATAAGCAATAGCCTTCCCATTCTGCAGCAGGATAGGGAGAAATTCTATTACCAAAAACAATCTGTCCGAGAAATTGGACTTCATCCTTCTAGAAATGGCATTTCGAAAATTTAGCTTTCAACTGATGACCCTAAGAGTCTCCAGAATAAAGCTCAAATGGTATTCATGCTCCTCCCTAGACTTGGAGAAGACACGGATATCATCAACGAAGAATGCTAGGAATTAGTCAAACCAAAAGAGCATGACTAACCATTCACAGAAACCATTCTCGGTACGGAAAGTAGTCTTGGGATTACTTTCCTTGGCAATTCTGAGCCGGTGAAAACTCTGTGGCAAGATCAAGCTAAGAAAAACAGTAGCTCCAGGAATAAGAGCAATTTGGAATTCAGTTTCTTGCCTAGGAGGTAGGAGAATAGGAACAACCCGAATGGAAGATAGATTAGAAAACAAAATAATATAATAAATTTAAAACCATGAAAATTTTCAACTTAAATTGATAATTTATTTCATTCATTTGATTTCACTTAAGTTAAATAAATCTTAACTATTTCTAATCTCATTATCTTATCATCCAATCATCTTAAATTAACAATTTCTAAAATCAAGAAGTTGAAAGTCATTTATTATACTATAATTTGTTCAGTCAATTTAATTCTTCTCTGTTCTAATTTATTATTAAATTATTCCACTTAATATATCCAATCACATACATTAAGTGCATTTACTCGTATTATAACAACTCCAATTTATGTATAAATTCCTTTAACACCATTTTACATTGTAAATTATTTAATTACATTGTTAACTTTTAAATAATTAAGGTAAGTTATATTGGAAATGCAATTTGAATATTATACAAATAAAACTTTCTAATTCAATTATTTCAACTTAAATATTTATTCAAAAATTTGGCTTCACTTTATAATTGAAATTATCCTTTAAGATAAAATTTAAGAATTAAATTCCCGATCATCTTCAAACTATTTTAGAGATACATAAATATATGTACAAAATATATCAAATCAAACTTTGAAATAATATACTAATATATATATATATATATTATAAATCAAGTCATATTTTAGAAATCCAATCAATTTAATTCTCCAAAGCAAGACTGTAGCAAAACTAAAGAATTGTCTCTTCACTTCGAAACTCGAAAATGAATGTTGATGATGCTGCAGTCATCACCGAAATTATTTTCCAGCGACAAAGAAAAGAGCACTGATTTACAAATTAAAAATTCTTTGAAACAATTTCTACTTGGAATACTTTAAATAATACACCCTTTAAAAACTTTAAACACAAAGTTTGAAACTGTCGGAAATTAAACTCTTAGTTTCTTGTTTTAAATTCACTTAAATTTCTAAATTAATTTATGACCATGTTTCATAATTCAATTATTTATATATGAAACAAAAGCTAATGGTTACAAGCTATATATACAAAGTCAAATATTATTTCTCAACATCCAATTCAATTAACTATCAAAATTCAGAAAATTATACTTATATACATACACAATACACTTATACAAAATTTATTTCATTTACTAAATTTGAAAACTATATTGTGTCGGTTTGCTTTGTTCAAGTATTTTGGAGATCCTATCGATAGCGTTGCTCAAAAGAATCGATTGAAAACCCAAATCAACATCAACAACTCAAACCACACAATATATAAAACATTTGAAATACAGATTTACAAATACACTATATAGGAATAGATTTTCAAAGCAAGGATAAAGATTCAAATTTGATTAACTCAAATCAAAGAAAATTTTGATTTGAGGATAAGTTGGAACAAAAGATAAGATGGTTAACTAACCGAATAAAGAATGGATAAGCCTATATAAATCGTAGGCAACCTTAACCGGGTCAACCGCGACTTCAAGGATTAGATCGATGCAAAATTTTAAGGCAACTCTACATCAGATTTCAAGAGATAGAATTCCGGATAACAAGAGATATTGCATCTAACCGAGGATATAAGGAAATCTCCGGTAGATCAATGCCTATTGTAAAGGAGTTTCCCCGTTTTTGCAAATCCATTTGAGATTGGCGAGACGGCTGGCTCATTATAAAGCTCATTCGAAGTGGAGTTATGAAATACTCAAGAATCAAAAGAAGACAAAGAGTGAGGGACAAGAATGGATTTCGGAACCGAGGGAATGTTCCAAAATTCAAAGGAAATATAGTCAAAGAGAAAGAGATTCAAGCTCGAGCGAAAGTGATTCTGTAAACAAATTTACCATATATGCAAAGTTTTCCTAGAGCCAAAGCTCTGATACCACATGTGACAACCCGATAATTTCAACCATTCGCATCCACACACGTCAGACTTGAATAATTCAAAATACCAGATTGTTAATTTTAATTTGGCAAAACTCAGAATATACAGTAAATAAATCACAAATCATAGGCACAGAGTAATATAATAATGTAGCGGAAGCAAAGAGGTAGTAGTTCATGAAGCTACTATATATATACATCAGAGCGAAACGAGCTACATTAGAAGTAACAAGACACAATAGAAGTCTCAATAGGATAATAAAGTATAAATCAGAATACATCACTGAATCAACCGGATAACTGAAATTAACTGGATAACTGAAAATGAAACAGATAACTGGATCTTTAAGCTAAGCTCCAAATCTAAAAGTGAGTCTCAAATGCTAGATCACTCAGTCTGACCCGAGCGTAAAGCAAAACACAAAACACTCGAGTCAGGACATACATACTTATACAATGTAAACCAACTCAAGTGAACTGTAATATAAATGTACAAGTAACTTAAAGGATGCTTGGGGACGACCATCCTCTAAGGATCCGTTAAACTATTTACTATTTAGTAATATATGCTATTATAATAATGTCTACAGTAAAATAAACTTACTTGAAAATAGCGTTAAGGAGTTACCCAATATCCCCCTTAACACATAAATAGTCCTAGTAATCTATCAAGTATCATATTCCCTCATATCGGGAATCCACCAGAGGACACTCCACAGGCTACGGCACAAAACCAAAGTCGTATAAGGCACGCTAGAGTAGGTGACACGGCACAACGAGGCAATGCCAGGGTAGATATACCAATTACGCATCCGGACTGGTGGTAACTCGTAGCAGCCACTACCGCCCACCTCGAGCCACACCACCAAAATCAAAGGTGCACATCATATTAATCACAAAGTAATAGAATGACATACGAAGAAGTGTGTCCGATAAGAGGAGCTACCTCATTGGCCCATAATCGCTCCTGTTTTAGCCACCTTATGCTTCAATAAGAAGTGTGTCAGATAAGATAGCATTTGCCAAGTGTGTCCGATAAGATAGCATTTGTTAAGTGTGTTCGATAAGAAGTGTGTCCAATAAGATAGCATTTGCTAAGTGCTGTAATAAGTAGTTATTTCAGAACATAGTTAAACTTCAGAAATGATAGAACATAACAAATGCTATCTTAAAACCACATCATTTCGAAAATGCTACCAATAATAATTCAAGATTTGTTATAATATTTCAAAAACATTAAAACTTCAATTTTAGCCATTTTTAACTTATAAAAACATATTTTTTTCGCTTCCGAAAATATTCATCTGGAAATCATTTAATTGATGATTAAATAAAATAAAATTTCCATAAATAAAATATCCAAATTAAACTATAATATCCTTATTAAGTCAAAAGTACACTATTTCACTTAACTTTTTATTTTTAACAAATAACTTAACACCTTATTTTAAAATACCCATTTCATAAATAAAATATTCTTTTAATAAGTCAACTTTATATTTCCATTTGAAAACCAATTTCCAATCATCAGGATAAGTCATATTTAAGTTACATTTTATATATTTTGCTTATACCTTTAACTTATAGAAAATCACCGCAAAACTTATTATACAAAACATATCCATTTCATAAATAAAATTTGATTACAATTACTATGTTAGATTTAAAATTCCACATCAAATCAAATTTGATTATTAAGTTATTTATCATAAATAAAATCTCTGAATTCAACTCAAAACCAATAAATTAACTTATAAAATCTTAACTCTAGGAAACCAATATCTCTTTATATTTTAAATCATTAAATCAACTTTTAAGTTAAAATTTCATATATCTTCAAACTCAAAACTCTTAATAATTTTTAGGAAAATATTGTTTAAAATTTAACCATGGGTCTGTATAATATTTTCTAACATAGGACAAGTAACACGGATATGTATCGTTTCAGCCCGCAATTTAAAAAGAAAAATCAGGGTTCTATCATTTCAAACCCACAATCCCAAGTCAAATAAAATAAAACAAAAATCGCTTGAGCCTATCATTTCAGCTCATAACGATTTTTCCTTATTCTAATGTCCGTTCGGGTATGTATCATTTCAACCCTTAGCGAATCTATTTTATCAGGAAACTTGCAGTGTGAGAAACAGTAAATGAAATAAACGGTATAAAAAGGCTTATCATATCAAGCGATGTAACCGGTATGAAATCAGGTTATAACATCATAAAATCATATCACAGGCATGTATGAACATTTCATCATGACATATCAATTATTACACATCCACTTGTCATCGTTTCACAATTATATAAGTATGAATGTCAAGAGTGAATAACTCACCTTCTTAAAGCTAGAATTGAAAATTCAAAGTACAAATCCAAACTCCGCGAAGCACGAAAAGGCTCGAGTAGATTTTGAGTGGATGAAGAGTCAAGATCCAAATCTTGTACATAACCAAATACACAAACTAAGTATATAATTTTCAACACAAAGATTAGAATTTAAAACAATGGAAAAACATAAGAATTAAGATGACATAACGTTGCTTTCATCAACAAGTGGGCTCGGCCATGGTCACAATAGGTTAGACCATCATCATATGGCTCGTCCATAATGGGTTTTATGCAAGTATGCTCGGCTATGGTAGGCAATAGTCATGGCTATGGGTGTGGAATGTGAAGAGATGAAAGTTACAAGTGAAGGAAGGCAAAGAGGCATACAACTGGAAGGTCACAAGCTCACGTAGGCTAGGCCATGGTGTGGTCTTCATCACGAGGCACGGCATGAGAGTGTTTTGGTCACGGCTAGGAGTGGAGATGGTGTGGAGTTGGGAGAAGGCCAAGGCAATAAGGAGAAGGTGATGAAATATGTGTGGTCGGCTATGGTTTGCATTAAGTTTTGGTGATGTATAGCATCATGGTGGTCTCAGCCTTGGTTTGGTGGAGATGAGGAGGTGATGTGGTTGGGCATGGTGGTGTGGAGGAGATGGTGAGGTCGGCTAGATGCAAGATGCAAGGTGGAGGCCGAGCAACATGAGGCAAAACAAAAGATTAAAAAGCAAATGAAAAGGAGGACGACTTAAAAAGAAAATTGTGTATTTCCTCTTGAACGCAGATGAAAAAAAATTAGGAGATGAGAAATATTTTATGCATGAGTTTCAAGATGAAATGCACGGCCAAAGGCAATAAAGTGGGCGGCTAAAGAAAGTGAATGGCAAGGCAAATGGAAAAGCAGGGGAAAAGGAAAAGGCAACAAACAAAAACAAGTAACATAAGTCTTTTGAAATTTCCTAAGCCCAAAAATCAAAATAAACAAATCAAAATTCAATAAATAAAATCAAAGACTAAACAAAAATAAAATAGAAAAAAACATAGGAAATAAAAATAAAATATAGAAAATCATTGTGTGTAAAACACTGTATTTTATCAATTTTTAAAAAGTATAAAACAGAATTTGATAACACGAAAAGCCGAACGAATATCAGAATTATATTCTGCTTCAAAGAAAAAGATTAAAATTTAAAAATTTAAACTGAAAGTCAAAGTTTGACCAAAGTTGACCCAAAATATAAAATTTTCAGCAAATGTTTATTTTATCGTATTTGAAAAATAAGTTGCAAACAAATTCCAAACTTACATTGAAAAATTCTAAAAATTCACTTTTAAATGATTTAAAATCAAAGTTTTTAAATAGAATTTTTATTAAAAATATTTACCAAATTATGGATTGTTACACAAAAGGTGAGATCATACTGATAAGTATGCATAACATTAAAGATATAGATATTACAATAATATAAGAAACTAAACAGTTAAGTACCACAGTAGTAAGTCATAGCAAGAAATTCCAAAATCTAGAGATAGCTATAAGGGAGTAAATAGAATCACATCTCATATTTCATCAAATTAAGAAACCAAATATATCCCTAATATGCAAAACAGAATTATGGTGAAATCCTAAATCAAGACTCAAATCTCAAAGATTAGCGATAAGAAAATACCCTAAATATCATCAATAATATTCCATAATGAAGTGGCCAAATATATGAAAATAACCATAGATATAGCAAGTAGCACTTTCAAATCAAATATCACCAAATCCTAGACTCGAATATTAGCCCATCATAGGCTAAATATAAATATGATCAAATCCTAAATTGGTGAACCAAAACTCAAAGTTCGAAATCAATAATAAAATGGCGCCACACAAAATGGCAAGTACAAGGCTATAACTAATGATCAATCATATCGCCAAAGACGAGCATAAAGGCTATGTTTGACGACCATAAAAGATCGCCTCTGCAAAGACGAACTTAAAATCTACCCCTGACGACCACAAAGGATCGCCTCCCAAAGACAAGCTAGAAAGCTACGCCTGACGACCACGAAGGATCGCCTTCCCAAAGGTGAGCACGAAGGCTACATGTAACGATTTGCCTTTCTCATACCTAAAGATCACACTTAATACATCTTTTGGTATTCGTGTGTCGATCATTTAAGTATCCGAAAGATAGGTTAATAGGGGTGAAAGAAAGAAAAAGAAAGAATAGAATCTCACAAAACATGATGAGTAATATACAATACGAATAAGTCTTTACAAAAAGAAATCATCTTTATTATGAACAACATCAGAGTATGCCAACTATTATCAGCTTGGACAGTTATAACAACATGTCCTTGCAATTGCTGATAAATACTGACGAGAACAAAACAAAATAGAACAGCAGAAGTATATAAGATACGTGAATATGTTTAGGAAAATACAACTCGTCAACTGAAGGCTCCAAAGAATACAGTTAAATCTAGAAAATATGCTTGAGCTGACCTGAGCATTATAGAAAACAACGCCTGGGTTAGTCCGGTAAAAACTAGCATGCAAACTCAAATCACAAGGAATTAATTTATTATAACTTGTAAAATCTTTTAAAAGCAAAGATATCTCGTAAGACCATGCCACACAAAAACAGGATGGGTTTTTACCTTATGATAACCAAAACACTTTTATATAAAATAAAGTGATATTATAATAATGTCTATAGGTTCAAAGTAAATATATAAAATAACTGAAATGCTTACATTTCATATTCCAACATATTCGGTCACAATTAAAAACGTATGGCACTTATCGGAGAATGAATTCCATACAATGACTAGGCTACTAGGGTACCTCCCATCACGGTGCATCTCTAGATAAAATACACCGAGAGCCTTACATGAACTCCCTATGATTCAAGACCATATCTACCCCCTTACTGAATAGTGCCGAATATGTCGCCACCTTAGTTGGGATCAACAACCTAAATGGGCCCCGAGCAAACATGATCTATAATATCGATCTAGACTGGATGATGACCATACCCTAATGGCAGCGAACCACATAGCCTTGAAGTATCTTTCATGTTTTAGTCATTCCCGATTGATGAGGCTTGAGGTTACAATTACCTTTTATATAGTAAACATCTTATAATGCTAACACTGCCTTCTAGGCAGCAATGTAGTGCCAGCATTCATCCATACAAGTTCGTTCTAGGTCTGAATGAAACTGAATGCACTGCCTCTACTACATCCATTTTGAAAGCACTCTCAGGATTAGTAGGAAGTAGCCCTTGCACTTCAAAAGCTCCATCTTCAATCATCTTCACGATGTCTTCATTTCGAAATGCTTGGGTTGGATCAAAGTGGTTTTCAGATAATTTATACTTATCTAATCCAGGTCTCTTCAAAACAACATTCGATAGTTTCGGTACACTCAACCCTGGTTCTTTAGGAAATAATCAGACAATACGTAGGAGCAGGAATCACCCCCTAACCGTTTTAGTGGACAGATCTCCCTATCATTTGTCCTAACAGAACAAAATGAGATCTATACACACAGTACAACATCATCGATAACTATGCCATATAACTCACGTGTTTCTCCTAAATATTTCCGGGGTTATATTCTGGTCCATATTTGATAGTCAGCTATTTAACTATCAAATAACAAACAACAAAAAATTTAGCGATTTAATTACCCATGCCAACCACTAAGCCTTAAACTAAATCTTTCATTTATTAAATCTATTTTCAAAAGTGCTTATCAAGACATTCATATACTTATCCCATTGACATAAGTATATTCACAAAACATTTGTGAAAGATTTCCCATTTCCAAATTATATCAAAGGATCAAACAAATTGTTATTTAAATTAGAGATAAAGATAACCTCAAAAAGTATTCCTTCGATGTTAAGTGTGGAACGAATGTCCATACCATCGAAATTAAGAAGCTCTGTTAAAAGAAATCCAATCTCAATTCTTTTATAAATTTCCTTCTGTAAATCCTCTTAATAAATCTCTTCTATTTATTAATGTCCTTTACATAAATTTCAAACCCATTTGCAAAACTCTTTATAAATCACCAAGTTAAATTTACAAAACTCTTTTATAAATATCAAAACCATTTATATATCTCTTTATAAATCACCAAAATTATTTATAAAACTTCCTTTATTGTAACGACCCAAAATTTTGGTTATTTGAAATTGAAGTATTCAATTGGTTTTAAATATCTCAAAGTTAATTATATAGATTTAATAACTTGAATTCCCAATATAACGATTTTTGGATAATTTAATTGTTGAATTTAATAATTGAAAATCATTTAAATAATTTAAATCTTGGATTTTTATTTGGATAAATATGATTTAAAGGCTTATTTAATTTCTATAAATAAAAATAGATAATAAATTTTTTAAAGTGGATTTAAAAGTGATTTACTCGATTTTGAAAATATTTAATTTTAATCAACGAGTAAAAATCGCTTTCCGAGAAGCTGTCTCAAAATCCGAGAAAACTAGTTCCATTGGATCCATAATTGTAACAACCCGTATATTTGTACCATTTAAATTGAGAATATTACACACATGTCAACTTAAATAATACAAAACATGAATTATTGATGGAGTAAATGAGAATCATCACAGAATCGCAGAAACATAACATCATAGAATAGTGCAGCGGAAATACAACATAGTCATAAGAGTAGTTCATGAAGCTACCCATAAATACAAAAATGTCTCAAATAAAAGAAATAGAACAACATAGAAGTCCAATAGTCCAAATAGAAAGAACAATACTGATAAGATAAGATAGTGATAGTCTTCGGTCTTTAGCTCCAAGTAGAACAGCAACAGCAATCCTCAGTCTGATCCGAGCATAAGCATAAACAAACACTCGAATCGGGACATATATTCTTATACAAATAATATGGTTCAAATTCAAAATAACAATAACTCAAAGATGAATGGAATAACATCTTTCAGGATCCATTAAAACTATTTATACATAATAGTGTACGATACACAGATAATGCCTACAGTAAGGTAAAATATCAAAATAGTGTTAAGGCGTTACCATTGTCCCCCTTAACACATTTTATATAGCATTATAGTCTATACAGCACTGTAAACTGCACCATAAACTAGTGGGATATCAGGGAGTACTCCATAGGTATAATACAAAACAAAATCATAGTGGTCACGTATATGGGAACAAGTATGACAAGGCACATGAGGCAATACCTAAGGTAGTGAAACTACCGTTTGCCTGATCCGAACTGGTGAGAAAGCATCGCCACAACGATCGCAACACCGCGAAACAACACTCCAAATTCAAGGGTGTGTACCAATCAATAACAAAGTAATGAGTAGTTTACGAAGAAGTATGTTCACTCGAGGTAGCTAACCCCATTTGGCCCGGCACGGCTCATGCTTTAGTCATTTCCAATTTGACACAAGTGTCAAGGCTATCCATTATCGTTCACTTTCTTCAGTCATCGCGTACGTCAATCCAACCACTTCATTCTGGATCACTCTCCGCGTATAGTTATTAAAGTGGTTTTCAGTTTAGACAGTGAGTATGTCCTTAACCGATTCCGGTTCCTTTAATAACCTTCGTAATTATTTCACCAATTGGTCGTTTAATATATTTCAAAACCGAATCAATTTCAATTATAATTCGTAAATCAACATTTCGTTAGTCTTTCTAAATCAAATTCCAAAATTTACGTTTCATAAATTCACAATTTCATTTCAAAATTTCTATAATTCAATTTCAAAGTTCAGTTTTAAAACAATTCAAATATTCATTTAATTTCGTATATAAGTTCATTCCATAATCATTTAACTTAATTTAACATTCAAATCGATTTAAACTCAATTATCGATTTCATTCGATATTCATTAATTTATCATAAAACAATTTCAATTAAATTTCCAATTCATTATCTTACTTTTTTAAATTCGACTTATTATATCAAGCTTACAAATTTATTTTAAATTAAATTTGTCGAATCCAATTCTTTAAATTACAAGTCCTTCATTTGTTCCAATAGGACACATTCTATTTCTTATTAAAGAAATTCATTTCATTTATTATTTACTGAGTTACAAATTTCAAAACTCAATTAAAGAACTTAGTTTCACTTATTCAAAAATTCAAGTTTACTTCATAAAGAATATTCAATTTAGTTTGATCATTAAATAATTCAATCTTATTCAATTATCAAATAATTTCAAATCTTAATTATTACTACTTCCAAAACTTAATTATTAATATTTTCAAAACTTAATTATTAAAAATTTCAAAACTTAATTATTAAAAATTTCAAAACTTAATTATTAATCAATTAAAATTAAACAATGTTCTTCATCAATTACTACGTTAATATTTGTTTCAAATTTCAAATATTCACATTTACATTCATTTGAATTTTAAATTCCAAATTTATTCAAAACCTTGTCATTAGTCAAATAAAACTTTATTTTATTTAAATCAAAACATTGACCAATCGGGTTTAATTTAATTTTCTATCCTAAATCAAAGTTATTTGGGTATTTATCATTTCAACTCGATTCCATTTCAATTTAAAAATCAAAGCATACAAAGGGAACTTGCAGTGTGATAACTGAGATGGTGTCAAAGTAAATAAACAAGCAATAACATCCATACATAACAATTCAACAATTATTCAAATAATCCCGAAATAATCATATTAATTTACATTTGTTATTTATGCAAATTAATATAATTATTCCTAGAATCTACACTATCATTTCATGTAGATTAAAGATTATTACATTACAGTTTTTCACTTGTCATTCAATATAAATTTCAATTTTTAAGACTACAACAATTAATCCAATATACGTTCAAAGGTTCAAACTGTAGTTTATCAAATTCTACGTGTCAATTAACTTAACAATTAAAAGGGATCATATTTCTAATCAATATTCAACATATAAAGGGGTCAAGTTTAACAAATCAAAATTCAACATATATAATCCATTTTAAATTGTTAACTATCCTATATCAAATTCAATTTGCATATTATTTATCACTTTAACAATAACAAATAACATCCAATTCAACATCACATAGCAATCATTCATCAATCCAAACTTGCATAAGAATATAGTCGTGAAAATTAATACACCTTTCGTGGATAAAGAAATTTGACGGCGAAGCACAAAGAAGCACGAATAAAGTCGGTACAATGCGAACAACGGACACTGTAATATCGACAAAAGAAAACGATATTAATACAATGAACATTTGTATCTAATTTATAAATTTATATAGATACACTTACCGATGACGGAGAAAACGAAAGCTGAAAATCGATGCTGCTGCAAAAGGCTTAACCGGTTGCTTCTGCACACAATAAGCAAAGAAAAGTAGTTACTATTTCAGCAACCAAAATATATACAGTATATATATATATTTCTCAGCACTGTTTCGAAACAACAGTTTTCCCACTTTCCACAAATCGATACTGTTCATCTCCAACTTTCAAAACAAACTTCTTCTTTTTTCCTTTTTTCTTTTAAAAAAAACACAGTTCACGAACGCACTGCCAAATATACATGCACACATTGTACACGTTCTGTACACTCACGACATGCACACGCTAGGCCTAGAATTTTGGGGGGTGGCGCGGCGAGGTAGGGACGTGCGGCCGATGAACAGTGAAGGCGAGGGTCGGTTCAGGCGCGTGGTGGTTCGGGTTTGGATCAGGAGTGGGTTTGGCAATAGGGAGGAGGAGTGAACGGAGTAGGCGACTGAGGCGGTGGGGTCCAGGCGTGGTGGTGTTTAGTGGCATTAGGGGGAGCGGAGGTTGTGGTGTGTACTGGAGGTTTCGGTGACTGGACGTGAGAGGAAGGGTCGGCCAAATATTTTGGGTGCTTCATTCATTTTTTTTATATTTGTAGTAGAAAATAAAGAGTAAGGAAGAATAGAGGTGAGGAGAAGAGGGTGAAGTGTTTCTTGCCTGAGAAGTTTGTGAATTGAAGTGAACAGTGGGATGAGAATTGAAGTGAAGTGTTCCTTTAACCTTTAGAATTCAGTACAGTAAATAATTTTTTTTTGAGCTTCCAAACATCACGTTCATTCCCCAGTTTTTTTTGACCGAATTCCCAAACGTCCACACTTATTCCCAAGCCAACTCCTAACTTCCAACTACCATCTTAAATGCCTCGGCTGAGATAAATTTTGTTCTTTTTTTTTTTAAATTCAAGTGGATATGGGTAAAAGAATTTTGGGCTGAGATTGTTTAACCGGTCCTTCTGGAACGTTCAAATTAACGCGACGATTTCCGTCGGACTTCAATTGTCATGAATAAATATACCGTTTTGATCAGTGTGACGAGGCGCTTCCAACGGTACACGGATACTTGCGATACGATAGTTTTATAAAAATTCGATTTTACGCCGCTTAAATTGTTCATTTTGCAAAATAATTTAAACGGAACAGGCGATGACAGTTTTTGATGAAACGAATTACATTATCTTGATCAAAATAATTTTTACAACATATATGTGTAAAATATTTGGATTTGGAAGATAAATTTTACGCAGCTTTATATAAACTGATATGCAGTAAAATGCGAATGAAATTTACTGTAATATTTTGTGACGAAACTTTTTCTATATTCATATCTAACTGGACGCATCTTATAAATAAAGTTTGGACGTTAATTGAGATCGTTTATTAAAATTTTAAATTTTCTATAATAAAACAATGGATTTAAAATTTTAAATTGGGCCAGAAATTCAGGATCGTTACAATCTCCCCCACTCAAAACATTTCGTCCTCGAAAAGGAACAAGACGAGTGAAATAGGAATGAAATAAGTAGAAAAGTCAAGATAGATTTTGAGAAATTAGAATTATACCTTAAATTAGTAATTTGGGGTTTGAATCCCGAATACTATCCTCAGTTTCTCATGTACAATCTCACTCATCTACGCTCCACTGTACTTTGACAAGATTTACCGACTTCCTTCTAAGTCGCTTTGTCTCACGATCGACTATCCGAAGTGGCTTCCGCTCAATAGTCAAGTCAAGCTCAATAACTATCTCTTCCAACTAAGCACTGGGGATGGTCATAGATGGATCGTGCACAACTTTGCGAAGATGTGAGACGTGAAACACGTTGTGTTCACCGACGAACTTCTCGGGTAATGCAATTCTATAGGCCAATGTTCCGACTCTTTCCATAATCTCAAACGGACCAACAAATCTCGGAGCTAGCTTCTCTTTCCTTTCAAATCGAACAATATTCTTCAAAGGCGACACTTTCAGAAACACTTTGTCACCGATGCTGAATTCAAGGTCTCTTCTCCTTTTGTCAGCGTAGCTCTTCTGTCTATCATGTGCCGTCTTTATCTTCTTTCTGATTTCTTCAACTTTTTCAGAAGCATCCATAATTATTTCTGGACCAAGCACTAATCGATCACCCGACTCAATCCAACAAGCTGGCGATTTGCACGGCCGTCTATAAAAGGCTTCGAACGGTGCCATACCAATGCTTGCCTGATTTATTAAAGATAATTAATTCAAATTCAAATATACTTATTCAAATTTGGAATTCAAATTCTTTACCTGGTAACTATTATTATAAGTGAATTCAACCAAGTGAAGATGGTCTTTCCAGGATCCACCAAAGTCAATAATACAAGCTCGGAGAAGGTCTTCCAAAATCTGATTCACCCTCTCGGTTTGGCCATCTATCTGAGGGTGGTAAGCTGTGCTCAGATTCAGTTTGGTGTCCAAAATATCCTGAAATGTTTCCAGAATTTACTGATGAAAATAGGATCTCGATCGCATACTATACTTGATGGTACACCATGAAGTTTAACAACTTCTCTCATGTATATCTCGGCCAAACTCGAAGTTGTACGAGTGGATTTGACTGGAATAAAGTGAGCAGATTTCGTCAGTCTATCGACAATCACCCAAATGCTTTCGTTACCCTTTCTGTTCCTTGGCAGCCCATCAATAAAGTCCATAGAAATCTGTTCCCACTTCCAACCTGGAATCTCTAGTGGTTGAAGCAAACCAGTTGTCTTTCTGTGGTCAGCTTTAACTTGTTGGCAAGTTGTGCATCTGCTAACATATGTAGAAATATCGCGCTCCATCCCACTCCACCAATATAACTTTTCATATTCTGGTACATTTCAGTAACACCGGGATGAAATGACAGCGACGGTTTATGGTTTTCTTTCAGCATTTCCTACCTATGACCATCAACATTAAAAACACAATGCGATTATCAATTCTCAAGACTCCGTTACTCTCAACATATGCACCCAATTTATTGTCTGCATTTCCAACTCTTCCGAGAACTATTTCTTTGATGCGATAAAGAAAAGTGTCTTTGTATTTCTTGGCTATAATACGATCCATAAGAGCTAGGGAGACGGAAAGCTGGAATAACATTCCTTCAACAAGATTACAACATGCCATTGCTTGATTTATGCTCAGAGCAACGACTACGGCATTTGCTATCCTCGGAGTGTAATTAATATCAAGATCATATGCAGCTAAGAATTCGAGCCATCGGACTTGTCTCTGATTCAAATCCTTTTGCGAGAAAATATATCTCAATGACTTATGGTCAGTGAATAACTCGAATTTGGTTCCCAATAGATAGTGCCTCCATAGCTTAAAAGCAAATACAACCGCAAGAAGCTCTAAATCGTGAGTTGCATAATTTGCTTCATGGGTCTTTAACTGACGACCCGCATAGGCAATAACCTTTCCTTTCTGCATTAAAACTGCTCCTAATCCATCACGGCAGACATCAGTATAGACGGTCAATCCTTCGCTACCGTCAATAACTGTAAGAATTGTGGCAGATGTCAATCTTCGCTTCATCTCATTGAAACCGCTTCGTACTTTTCACTCCAAATGAATTTCACATTCTTTCTGGTCAGTGCGGTAAGTGGGGCAGCGATACGAGCGAAGTTTTCTATAAATCTGCGGTAATAGCCGGCCAAGCCCAAGATACTGCGGATATCTGTAGGAGTTTTGGGAGTCTCCCAGTCCTGCAAATTCCAAGGATTCGAATTTAGATGTTGATAAGTTCTTTAGATAGAATTGTCCAGTAAGAATAGAACTTACATTGATTACGGCGATCTTAGCTGGATCGATTGAAATCCCATTCTCCGAAACAATATGGCCAAGAAAACGAACTTCATCTCTCCAAAAGTGGCATTTCGAAAACTTGGCTTTAAGCTGATGTCTGCAAAGAATTTCAAGAACAAAAGCCAAATGTGACCTATTCTCTTTCGCATATTTAGAGAAGACGAGAATATCGTCAATGAAAACAAGAACGAACTTGTTAAGAACATCCCGAAAAACTCTGTTCATCAAGTCGACGAAATAGGATGGAGCATTAGTGAGACCGAACGACATAACTAGCCATTCATAGAAACCATTTTCAGTGCGGAATGCTGTTTTAGGAATACTATCCTCAGTGATTCTGAGTTGGTGAAAGCCGGTAGCCAAATCAAGTTTGGAGAAAACTTTAGCTTCATGAGGCTGGTCGAATAGATTGTTGATGCGGGGCATTGGATATCTGTTCTTGTGTGTGAGCTTATTTAGCTCTCTATAGTCAACACACATTCTGAGAGAGCCATCAGATTTTGTGACAAATACAACTGCGGTGCCCCATTCTGAATGACTGCGCCGAATCAAGCCTTTAGAAAATAAATCTTCAATTTGAACATTCAACTCTGCCTTTTCTTTTGGAGCCATTCTCCTGGGAGGGAGAACTACTGGTCGTGCACCAGGAATAAGGTCAATGCGGAATTTGATTTCCCGCGGAGGTGGTAGAGAATTGACTTCTCCAAACATATCAGAAAATAATTAAACAACAGGAGTGGAGCAAAGTTCACTTGGATGAGAGTTCAGAGAAAATGTAAAACTCCCAGCACATTCTTGAGGCGATTTGCCTTTAATAACTAAAGGTAAGCTCTTGTGGTCGATACGAGAGACGGTTCAAGCTTTGCATGAGATAACGGCTTCGAACTTTCATAGCCAATCAATACCTAATAGGATATCGAATGCTTCGAATCCAAGTACAAAGAAATCTCAAGTAAAACGATGCATGCCATACATAAGTGTGACATATTTGCAAACCCTTTTGAGGTTAGCGGGCCCTCCAATAGGGTTAGATACACATAAGAAGGTAGATGCAAGAATAGGTTCCAATCCAAGTTTATTACATAAATCAATAGATACGAAACTATGTGTTGCTCCGGTGTCAAAAAGAACTCTAATAGGTGAAGAATGCAACATAAAAGTACTCTGTAAAGTACCTTGATTATCTGGAACTTCTGGGGCAGGTGTGGAAATAGCAAAAACTCCAGATGGGGTGCCTCTCTTCTGTGTTGGGCAGTCTTTGTTAAAGTGTTCTGGCTGTAAGCAAATGTGACAAACATCTCTCTTGGCCATCTGAGCCGGTGGCGGAATAGCTGCACCCTTTGGGGATGGGCAACTACTGGCATAGTGACCTTTCTGGTTGCAGTTAAAGCAGGTGATAGATGAGATGTCTATGGGCTTCTTTTGAGAATAGCCAAGACCGGATTTCTTCTGCCAGTTCTTCTTCTGTTGCTCAAATTTTGGCTTCCTCTTCCCAGTCTGACTAGAGGACGGCTGAGTAGCTGGAGCCTTAGTGACTGATGTTCCCTTTGGCGTTCCCTCATATCGAAGAGCAAAATCCATCAACTCGGTGAACGTTCCATGGACATGAGCGGTGAGGAGCTCGTAATACTCAGGGCGTGCGCCATGTATGAACTTCTCATTCTTAAGCAGAGGTGTGTCGATCAAACCAGGTCCGAACTTAGATAGTTCGTTGAATTTCCTTTCATACTCGGTGAAGGTCATGTTGCCCTGCTTGAGATCCATAAAAGACCGATAGAGTTGGGCCTTCCCAGCAGCTGGCATCCACTGAGCCATGAAGGAATCCCTATTTACAAGCGATATGAAAACGAGTCAAAATTTGACGAGATAAAAGGAATTTTATTCAGATGAAATTTAGATAGACTACTACCTAAACTGGGCCCAAGTGATGGTTTCCTCATCAGTACGAGAAGTGACTGACTCCCACCAATCCTGTGCAGCATCCTGAAGCTGCCAAGCAGCCAACTTACGCTTCTGAGCGTCAGTAATCTCCAAGCCAGTAAAGATCCTATCCAAACTCTTTAGCCATTGCCGTGCTTCGATGATACTCTCGGAGCCAGTGAATTTGACTCCGCCAAGCTGGGTGTATTCCCTGCTAAGAGTTGAGAATTTGACCGCTGGAGCTGGGGCACGTGGTTCGGGAGCGTTTCCCCTACCCCTGCCTCTAGCATTTCTTCTGGTAGCCATCCTGGAATACCAAAAGTGATTTTAGAATCAAAGACATAGATTTTATGGAACTTAAAGAAATTCAAATCGAATGAATTCAATAAGAAGAGTGGAATCGAAGGATATGGATTCTAAAATGATTCTCCTCATTCTAGGGTATGTTTACCCTATCTCTAATGAGCTTTAAACTCCACAGGCTAAGGTTTTCGGGAACCAAAGCTCTGATACCAATTGAACAACCCGTATATTTGTACCATTTAAATTGACAATATTCCACACATGTCAATTTAAATAATACAAAAAACGAATTATTAATGGAGTATATATAAAAATGAGAATCATCACAGAATCACAGAAATATAACATCATAGAATAGTGCAACGGAAATACAATATAGTCATAAGAATAGTTCATAAAGCTACCCATAAATACAACAATGTCTCAAATAAAAAAAATAGAACAACATAGAAGTCCAATAGTCCAAATAGAAAGAACAATACTGATAAGATAAGATAGTGATAGTCTTCGGTCTTCAGCTCCAAGTAGAACAGCAACAATAATCCTCGGTCTGATCCGAACATAAGCATAAGCAAACACTCGAATCAGGACATATATTCTTATACAGATAATAAGGTTCAAATTCAAAATAACAATAACTCAAAGATGAATGGAATAACATCTTTCAGGATCCGTTAAAACTATTTATACATAATAGTGTACGATACATAGATAATGCCTAAAAGTAAGGTAAAATATCAAAATAGTGTTAAGGTGTTACTATTGTCCCCTTTAACACATTTCATATAGCATTATAGTCTATACAGCACTGTAAACTCCACCGTAAACTAGTGGGATATCAGGAAGAACTCCATAGGTATAATACAAAACAAAATCGTAGTGGTCGCGTATATGGGAATACAAGTATGACAAGGCACATGAGGCAATACCCAAGGTAGTGAAACTATCGTTTGCCTGATCTGGACTGGTGAGAACGCAACGCCGCAACGATCGCAATACCGCGAAACAATACTCCAAATTCAAGGGTGCGCACCGATCAATAACAAAGTAATGAGTAGTTTACGAAGAAGTGTGTTCGCTCGAGGTAGCTAACCCCATTTGGCCCGGCATGGCTCCTGTTTTAGTCATTTCAATTTTTGACACAAGTGTCAAGGCTATCCATTATCGTTAACTTTCTTCCGTCATCGCGTACGTCAATCCAACCACTTCATTCTGGATCACTCTCCGCGTATAGTTAATAAAGTGGTTTTCGGTTTAGACAGTGAGTATGTCCTTAACCAATATCGGTTCCTTTAATAACCTTCGTAATTATTTCAACGATTGGTCGTTTAATATATTTCAAAACCAAATCAATTTCAATTTCAATTATAATTCGTAAATCAACATTTCGTTAGTCTTTCTAAATCAAATTCCAAAATTTACGTTTCATAAATTCACAATTTCATTTCAAAATTTCTATAATTCAATTTCAAAGTTCAGTTTTAAAACAATTCAAATATTCATTTAATTTCGTATATAAGTTCATTCCATAATCATTTAACTTAATTTAACGTTCAAATCGATTTAAACTCAATTATCGATTTCATTCGATATTCATTAATTTATCATAGAACAATTTCAATTAAATTTCCATTTCATTACCTTACTTTCTTAAATTCAACTTATTATATCAAGCTTACAAATTTTGTTTAAGTAAAATTTGTCGAATCCAATTTTTTAAATTACAAGTCTTTCATTTGTTCCAATAAGACTCATTCTATTTCTTATTAAAGAAATTCATTTCATTTACTATTTACTTAGTTACAAATTTCAAAACTCAGTTAAAGAACTTAGTTTCACTTATTCAAAAATTCAATTTTACTTCATAAAGAATATTCAATTTAGTTTAATCATTAAACAATTCAATCTTATTCAATTATCAAATAATTTCAAATCTTAATTATTACTACTTCCAAAACTTAATTATTAATAATTTCTAAACTTAATTATTAAAAATTTCAAAACTTAATTATTAAAAATTTCAAAACTTAATTATTAATCGATTAAAATTAAACAATGTTCTTCGTCAATTACTACGTTAATATTTGTTTCAAATTTCAAATATTCACATTTACATTCATTCGAATTTAAATTCCAATTTTATTCAAAACCTTATCATTATTCAAATAAAACTTTATTTTATTTAAATCAAAACATTGACCAATCGGGTTTAATTTAATTTTCTATCCTAAATCAAAGTTATTTGGGTATTTATCATTTCAACCCGATTCCATTTCAATTCAAAAATCAAAGCATACAAAGGGAACTTGCAGTGTGATAACTGGGATGGTGTCAAAGTAAATAAATAAGCAATAACATCCATACATAACAATCCAACAATTATTCAAATAATCTCGAAATAATCGTATTAATTTACATTTGTTATTTATGCAAATTAATATAATTATTCCTAGAATCTGCACTATCATTTCATGTAGATTAAAGATTATTACATTACGGTTTTTCACTTGCCATTCAATTTAAATTTCAATTTTTAATACTACAACAATTAATCTAATATACGTTCAAAGATTCAAACTGTAATTTATCAAATTCTACGTGTCAATTAACTTAACAATTAAAAGGGGTCATATTTCTAATCAATATTCAACATATAAAGGGGTCAAGTTTAATAAATCAAAATTCGACATATATAATCCATTTTAAATTGTTAACTATCCTATATCAAATTCAATTTGCATATTATTTATCACTTTAACAATAACAAATAAAATTCAATTCAACATCACATAGCAATCATTCATCAATCCAAACTTGCATAAGAATATAGTCGTGAAAATTAATTCACTTTTCGTGGATAAAGAAATTTGACGGCGAAGCAAAAAGAAGCACGAATAGAGTCGGTACAATGTGAACAATGGACACTGTAATATCGACAAAAGAAAACGATATTAATACAATGAACGTTTGTATATAATTTATAAATTTATATAGATGCACTTACCGATGACGGAGAAAAGAACGAAATCTGAAAATCGATGCTGCTGCAAAAGGCTTAACCGGTTGCTTCTGCACACAATAAGCAAAGAAAAGTGGTTACTATTTCAGCAACCAAAATATGCACAGTATATATATATATATATATATATATATATATATATATATATATTTCTCAACATTGTTTGGAAACAACAGTTTTCCCACTTTCCACAAATCGATACAATTCATTTCCATCTTTCAAAACAAACACCTTTTTTTCTTTTTCTTTTAAAAACACGGTTCACGAACGCACTGCCAAATATACATGCACACATTGTACACGTTCTGTACACTCACGACACGCACACGCTAGGCCAAGAATTTTAGGGGGTGGCTTGGCGAGGTAGGGACGTGCGGCCGATGAACAGTGAAGGCGAGGGTCGATTCAGGTGCGTGGTGGTTCGGGTTTGGATCCGGAGTGGGTTTGGCAATAGGAAGGAGGAGTGAACGGAGTAGACGACTGAGGCGGTAGGGTCCAGGCATGGTCGTGTTTACTGATATTGGGCGGAGTGGAGGTTGTGGAGTGTACTGGAGGTTTCGGTGACTGGACGTGAGAGGAAGGGTTGGCCAAACATTTTGGGTGCTTCATTCATTTTTTTTTAATATTTGCAGTGGAAAATAAAGAGTAAGGAAGAATAGAGGTGAGGAGAAGAGGGTAAAGTGTTTCTTACCTAAGAAGTTTGTGAATTGAAGTGAATAGTGGGATGAGAATTGAAATCAAGTGTTTCTTTAACCTTTAGAATTCAGCACAGTAAATAAAAAAAAATTGAGTTTCCAAATGTCACATTCATTCCCTAGTTTTTTTTACCGAATTCCCAAACGTCCACACTTATTCCCAAGCCAACTCCTATCTTCCAACTACCATCTTAAATGCCTCAGCTGAGATAAATTTTGTTTTTTTGTTTTTTTAAATTCATGTGGATATGGGTAAAAGAATTTTGGGCTGAGATTGTTTAACCGGTCCTTCTGGAACAATCAAATTAACGCGACGATTTCCGTCGGACTTCGATTATCACGAATAAATATATCGTTTTGATTAGTGCGACAAGACACTTCCAACGGTACACAGATAATTGCGATACGACAGTTTTATAAAAAATCGATTTTACGCCGCTTAAATTGTTCGTTTTGCAAAACAATTTAAACGGAACAGGCGATGATAGTTTTTGACGAAACGAATAACAGTATCTTGATCAGAATAATTTTTACAACATAACTATGTAAAATATTTGGATTTGAAAGATAAATTTTACGCAGCTTTATATAAACTGATATACAGTAAAACGCGAACGAAATTCACTGTAATATTTTGCGACGAAACTTTTTCTATATTCAAATCTAACTGGACGCATCTTATAAATAAAGTTTGGATGTTAATTGAGATTGTTTATAAAAAATTTAAAATTTCTATAATAAAACGATGGATTTAAAATTTTATATTGGGCCGGAAATTCAGGGTCGTTACAATAATAGCGTATTATTACAAGATTTTAAATTTCATGGTGACCAGATGCATCATTTGGTCGTACGGGATAAAAACGTATTGAAATTTATATCGAAAATTTATTATAATAATTAGGTTCAAAACACTATCTTCTCCATACAATCAAATTAGGCCTCGAAACTTGTTTCTTTATGATCAGAATATAGGTACAACATGCCGCCTCGATTGGTGTTTGAAATAAATATCTACAAATTTTGGAATTTTAAATATATATTTTTTCTCCATTTCACATCAGCCTACCCTATTCTTCATCCATCCACCACAAGCCACCCTATCATGTACGAGCTACTTTCTTCCTTCACGCATAAATCGCGTCCCTCTCTCTCATCTTTGTTCAAATGCAGGTTATAGAAAAAAAAGAATGTTCATTCCTATTCAAATAGGGACCTGAGTCCTATTACCTTGAAATGCCCTTATCTCCTTAATCAAGCATCGCGACCAAAAAATAAAATAAAAGCACGCAGTTGGATTTGAACGGTGGAAGCAGGTAGGACGACGTCAATGACAACAAGCTCGGGCAAGGAGCGACGCCTTGATTTAGTAATTTGCACGATGGTGAACTGAGGCACTAGCTTGGGTTCGTTTGCAGTCTTGATTTCATCGTCATTGATGGAGGCACGTAGGAGGCTAGAGGGGCAGTGAAGGTGGAGGCGCACGGTTCAGGGCGAGCGCCAGCGTCGTTTATGGCGCATAGAAATGGAGGCGCAATTTATTATTTAAAAAAAATGGATCGTGTGAAATGGCTGCAACCTGGAGGAAGAAGGAGGAAAGTGGAGTAGGGGTTAAGTTGGTTAGTGATTAATTAGTTAATCAAATTATCATTTTATTTAATAATCTTATAAAAGCGATAAATTACTCGTTTTAGGTCAGATTGGAACAAAACATGTTGCCTTAGGATCGTATCATCGAATACTATGAGATGGAATTGGGTTGGTGGAGATTTAAGCTTGTTGGATTTTATCCAGGATTCGGATGTCATTCGAATTCAAATGGAAAGTTTTGGCGCCTTTTAAATTAATGTGAGTAAATCTCACTCATGTTGGACAGCTAGTTTTATTTTAAATAGTTAAAAATTATTTATTGGTTGGTTGGATGAATTGATAAATTATTGTTATCAGTTGGAAATAATATTATATATATTATTATATATATTAGTAGTTGGATATATTTCCCACCGATTGGAGTGGAGGAGACACTATGCACCGCGCATAACAGCGGATAACCCTATATTGCCACGATATCCCACCTCAAAGCGGGATTGGATTGGTATTTTATGTTATATAACATCAGTGGCTGTAGGGAAACAGGTTGGAGGGATCCAACTGGATTCCACAAAAATGTTAATTTCAATTTCATACACATTGATATATGATGTGTTTTGAATAGTTTGTGATAGATTATGATGTGATTTGAATTTATTGGATGCTATAGTAGCGTTGGCCTTAATTTTGGTATTATAAATACCATAAATAATATCTTTGAATTTAAAAGGGAAATTCAAAGGCAATTTTGGAAATGCAAATATTTATATAAGAGATTTTGGGATTATTTAAAAGAGAATTGAATTGGATAAAATAAATAAATTGATTATAGGTATTTATTTAGCTATTTATAAAATGCTTTCAAATAGAGAATTTTAAATTGGGAGTTTTTAAACAATGGATTTTAAATAAGATTCTTAAAAATATGAAATGGGAATCGAAATCGGAATATGATTGGTTTGGAATATAGTTTGGATAGGTTAAGAAATAGTTTTATAAATGAAATTTAATTTAGAAATCGATTTACAAATGGGTTTTAGTGATATGAAACTGTTGTAAACTGGAAATGAGATTATGATGTTTATAAACAATGTTTATAAACTAAGTGAAATGATTGTCATTTGATAAACGGAAAACATAAATTAACGATGAGAATTTATAATGAGATAGGGTAATGGTTTGAAAAGAAATGATAGATTCTATTTTTGTAATGTGAAAAAGGTTATGACATTGGGGATGTGGTCGATGTGTTACAAATCGAGGGAGATTTATAAATTGGAATTCATTATATTGGAATTTAAAAAAATAAAAAAAATTATATATATTTTTGTCAAGAAGTTAGGTTTGTTTTAAAAAGACGATTTTTAATTATTAGATTAGGCAATTTAAAACTGTTGTTAGCATGGAAATATTTCAGAAAGTTAATATTTTAATTATTTAAATTTGTTGAAATAAATTCTAAGTTTTATAAACAAGTTTTTGTAAATCAATTAGAAATTTACAAACGAACTGGAATTATTTATTGACGGTTATTTTAAAAGTGCTTTGATATTTTAAATAATTATTTAACCATGGGTTTTGAAATTTATTATTATATATAGTTTAAAAGTAAGTGATGCAATTTATTTATATATGCTCTTGAGATTTGTGAACTGGGTTTTGTTTAATGGATGTGACTTTATAAGTGAAAAATCTGATAATGGGAATCAAGAAATTAATAAATTTGGGAAAAGGGAATTTCTAAATATTGTTTGGATACGAAAACTTCGAAAATGAATCTGATATCATTAAATGAGTTATAAATAGGCATAATCGATAATTTTTGGAAATGGTAAAGGGAATTAATAAAATTTCGGAGATTTATGAGATAAGTATGGAACGTTTCCCAAGTATGGAATTTTGAATTTTTTTTTTGGGAAATAGACTTATAATATTTTTCCTAAGTATTGAAATTAAAGGTTGTGGAAATATTTTAGCGACGAAATGATTTATACAAAAATATTTTTCTAAGTAATGAATTATAAGTTGGGTTTAGAAATATTTCTAAGTGTTGATATGATTTGAGAATATCCCGTTATAAATATAAGTATCCGGAAATGTTTTCAAATATTAAAATATAGGAAGGGATTATATATATATTAAAAAATATTTTGAAATAAAAGTTGGAAGATTTATAATATTGGCCTAGTGCTACTTATGTGTATAATTTGATAGTCAGATAACCGACTTTCAAATCTGGCCAAATTCATTGATCGTTTCGAAGAGACTGGTATTGGATTTAATCATCCATAAACCACTTTGATCCGATTTGAGCATTGCGAATTGTGATATCATGAAGATAATGAAGACGGTGATCTTTGAAGAGATTGGTTTGTTCAGGCCTAGAATAACTTGTATGGATGAAAGCTATCATTGCATTGTTGCCTGGAAGGCGTGTTAGCATTACAAGTGGGATTGCTATTCAAAAAGGTAAACGTAGCCTCAAGCCTCATCAACCAGGAAATGACTAAAATAGGGCATGCAGCAGGGCCAAGTGGGTCGCTCTCATTAGGTTATGCCATTATCTTTCTTGATTGCCTCGTATTATTACGGATTTGGTTATGCATGAGAGATCTCGATTAAGGTTGAAAGACCGGGATGATGACATTTTCGGTACCAATGGTCAAGTGCTAGGCCGGTTCTGTGTGGCAGGGTACAAGATGTTCTTGTCAGACCCGGGTTCATTGATCTAGAGATGCACTCATCGGAGGTAGTTCCTTACCTGGTCAAACTATGGAATCCATTCTCCAATACGTGCCTTACGGTTTTGATTGTAGAGCATAGTGTGTTGGAAATTAATTAATGTATCAATATCGGCTATTTTAATAAGTATTTTTACTTAGACACTATTATAATATCACAGGATTTTTATATAAAAATGCTTTGGTTATCGTTAGGTAAAAACCCATCATGTTTATGTATGGCATGGTCTTATGACATACCTTTGTTTTCAAAAGGATTTTTGAAAATAATTAAATTCAAATTGAGTATGTTTTCTCATGCTGGTTTTCCAAAATGACTCGAATGTTATTTATTATAATGCTCGGGTCAGACCGAGCATATTATAGATTATTTTGGATGCTTGGAGCTTCAGGAGATGAGGTGGAAGCCCAGAGATGTATTTAAGTAGATAGTTATATTTTCTGTTGTATTCATTGGTGCATTATCAGCGATTATGAGGACAGGCTGCAATAATTGTCCAGGCTGAAATAGGTTAGCATACCCTGATTGATATTTGTACATACATATATTACAGATTTGTTTTGTGTAAAGTTTTATGGTATATTATAAATCATTCATTCTGGTATGAGATTCTATGTTGTTTAGTTTTCTTCTTATCTTTCTTTCTTCTCTTTCCCTTAACAATCATTTTTCAGCAATCGAATTTCCAACATCTAATATAGTGGACGTACTAGTGTCGATTTTTTAGGGTCGAAAATCCCTGTCGCTATGTGTGGTATAAGAGTTGAAGGTTAAGCGAGAATCTTGGCTTTGGTGGGGTAACTCATTTGAGATAGGGTTAATAGCACCCTAAAATGAGTTTGAGTATATATGTATATAAGCGTGTATTTGTTGGTGATATAATTTTTAATTTATTTTGTTAGTTTGTCTATTGAATGGCTTAAGGATTCTGGTCAATACGAGTAATTAACGTCATTGATAGGGATCTCTAAATACTTGAACAGAGAAACTCACCATGGTATTATTTTAAATTGGATAAACGAAATAATTTTACCCTGATTATTTTATATATAAAGGAACGATTTTACATACTATTATTATACGGTGTGCTTGGATGTTAGAGAATGATAATATTTGATTATCATTTGTTGATTTTGGGTTCTGATAGAGTGGTTGATATTTTAATGTAAGCAAGATTTAAAGTTAAGAAATAATTTCACATAACAAGATGGAATTATGTAAATATGATTTTTAAATGTGACTTATAAATTGAAAGAAAAAGGGAATTTTAGAAGTATATTACAAATATGATTTATAAAAAGGAGTTAAAAACTAGGAATTTAATTTCCGTTGTTTTGGGAATTGATTTTCAAAGTTTGGAAATTAATAATAGCATTATTTAGAAAATGTTATTGAATGGAAATATTTTTTTAAAAGGATTTTAAAGTAAATAAAAGCATTGTACTCACTTCGGTCACTGGAAAATAATTGCGGTGATGACTGCAGCATCAACGGCGTATATTTTCGAGTTTCCAAGAGAGGATTTGCTACCATTAGAGTTTTGTTTCAGTAAAATGATTTTATTTTTGAGTCCAAAAGAATGATTTGATATAATAAGGGATTTCGTGTCTATATATATGTGTGTGTGTGTGTGTGTAATTTCAAAAATGATTTGAAATACTTTAGAACGAGGTGTTTAAAGTCTGGGATTTTCTTTTAAATGTTTCATTGAGCATATGAGAAAATAAGTTTGATAACTGATAAAATTTGAAGATTTGTAGGTTATGGAAATGCTTTAATTTTTTGAATAAGAGTACGAGGAAAGTAAATTTGGAATTGAACTATGGAAATAAACTTAATGTAAGTTAAGTATAAAGTGAATTCTGAAATTTTAGCCTAAGATAGGCTGGATGAAGTAATTATTGGAAATGGAACTTATTGATATTTGAAATAAATCAATGAATTGAACTAATTAAATTAATTTGTTAATTGAATATGGTTTGGAGTGTGGATGGGTAAAATTGAATGTTGAAATTTGAAATGAAACTGAATTTGTTTAAAATGGATATAGACTGAAGTTGTATAGAATGTTTAAAAATGAACTTAAGTAAAAAAAAATCTATGGAGTGATGTTTGAGTGATAATAGTACTAGGGAATATAATATGTAAAGAAGTGAATGTAAGTAAATAAGAGAATGTTAATTAAGCAATGTGAATAGTGATGGTGAATAAGTGAATGTGCATAAACAGGAATTGGGTGTAGATAAAAATCAACTGAAATAAATATGTAAGTTATATGTATATTATTTTATTCGCATAACGATTTGATCCAGATTCAAGCACATAATTCGAGATAATTTATATCGATCTAGGTTAGGATTTTTCATTTGATTTTGGACGGCGAACATTGGATATGGATTTTTGGTTGATTATGGAATTCTCTATCTTAGTATACGTATATGCAAGGAGAATAAAGGTTTCTAATCAAGGAACCGGATCTGAGTCCGCACTAGAGTGGTCGTATGAATGATACTAGTTTGAAAGTGAAATTGTGTGATCGAGAAAGCGATCAGATTGGATATTGTGTACGGATGACATGTGTACATTGTAGGTTTTAATAAAGCAAATATTAGGAATTGAAAATGCAGAATAATATGAATTTGAATTATGTGACTGAATATCATTAGTAAATAAGATGTAGGTATATAAAAGCAGGGCTAATTTAATGCCTTTGGTTTCATAAGTAAAATTGGATGGCCCGACAAAAAGGTACATGTTTAAAATTGTTGTTTGATTTGATGGTTTTATGATTAAGCCACTTGGCTTTTGTTTTCTTTTGCTGATTTAGGCCCATAATGGCGATTTGTAGTTGTTTTGATCTAGCCGCGCAAGGGAGATGCTGGCAAAATTTTTTGGAAATTTAAAGAGTTAAAATTTTGAAGAAAATTTTATAACTAAAAATTGATTTTTGGATAATAACTTGAAATGATTGAACAGAAAATATTAGTTGGAATCTATGAATGAATCCAGAAACTTAGTCAAATTAGTAACAAGGTTTTAACAAATTGATTTTGGAAAGTTACATGCTTAAATGGATTTGGTAAGTTATTTCAACTAATTGGTTTTGAGAAAGTTAATGGGTTTTGGGCCATTCTTCTTACTCTGGAAATTTTGAGGATGAAATTCTTTTAAGGTGGGAAGAATATGACGACCCAGATTTTTTATTTATTTGAAATTGGAGTTTTGATTGGTTTTAAATATTTGAAAGTTAATTCTATAGATTTAATAACTTAAATTTCAAATATAACAATTTATTGGATAATTTAATTGTTGAATTTAATAATTGAAAATCGTTTAAATAATTTAAATCTTGGATTTTCGTTTGCATAATAATGATTTAAAGGCTTATTTAATTTCTATTAATAAAAATGAAGATAATAAAAATTTTAACTTGGATTTAAAAATGATTTACTCTTTTTTGAAAATATCTCGTTTTAATTAACGAGTAAAAATAGCTTTCCGGGGCAGATTCTCGGAATCTGACGAAACTAGTTCCTTTGGATTCATAATAGCGTACTATTACAGGATTTCAAATTTCATAGCAATCAGTTGCTTCGTTTGGTCGTACGGGATAGAAACGCGTTACAATTTATATTGGAAATTTATTATAATAATTGGGTTCAAAAAGCTACTTCTCCATACGATCAAATTAGGCCTCGGAAGTTGTTCTGTAGCGATTGGAATAGGGGTATAATATTAGAAATGCTTGGCAGTACACCTCAATCGGGTTTCGAAGATATTTTGGAATTTTAAATATATATATTTTTATCTCCATTTCACATCAGCGCCGCCCCCTCCCCCATTCTTCATCCAGCCACCACAAGCCACCCTATCATATATGAACTACTTTCTTCCTTCACATATAAATCACGTCCCTCTCTCTTTTCTTTGCTCAAACGCAGGTTACAGGAAAAAAAGAATGCTCATTCCTATACGAATAAGGACCTGAGACCTATTACCTCGACATGCCCTAATCTCCTTAATCAAATATCGTAACCTAAAAATAAAATAAAAGCCCGCACTTGGATTCGAACATTGGAAGCAGGAAGGGCGACGTCAACGACAACGAGGTAGGGCAAGGAGCGATGCCTTGATTTTGGTAATTTGCACGATGGTGAACTGAGGTGCTGGCATGAGTTCGTTCACTCTCTTCGGTTCGTTCACTATCTTGGGTTCGTCGTTATTGATCGAGGCACGTGGTAGGCTGGAGAGGCAGCGAAGGTGGAGGTGCACAGTTTAGGGCGAGCGCCGGCATCGTCTTTGGTGCTTGGAAATGGTGGCACGATCGATTTTTTTTTTAAAAGGTCACTGAAAAGGCTGCAGCCTGGAGGAAGAAGGAGTAATGTGGAGTAGGCGTTAAGTTGGTTAGTGATTAGTTAGTTAATTAAATTATCATTTTATTAATAATCTTATAAAAGCGATAATTTACTCGTTTTAGGTCAGATTGGAACAAAACAAGTTTCCTTAGGATCGTATCATCGAATACTATGAGATGGAATTGGATTGGTGGAGATTTAAGCTTGTTGGATTTTACCCTGGTTTTGGATGTCATTCGAATTCAAATGGAAAGTTTTGGCGACTTCTAAAATAAATGTGAGTAAATCTCACCCATGTTGGACAACCAGTTTTATTTTAAATAGTTAAAAATTATTTATTGGCTGGTTGGATGAATTAAATTATTGTTATCAGTTGGATAGTATATTATATATATTAGTATATATATTAGTAGTTGGATATATTTCCTACCGATTGGAGTGGAGTAGACACTATGCACCTCGCATAATAGCGGATGACCCTATATTGCCACGATATCCCATCTCGAAGCGGGTTGGATTGGTATGTTATGTTATATAACATCTATGGCTGTAGGGAAATAGGTTGAAGGGATCCAATTGGATTCCACAAAATTGTTAATTTTAATTTCATACACAGTGATATATGATGTGTTTTGAATAGTTTGTGATAGATTATGATGTGATTTGAATTTATTGGATGTTATAGTAGCGCTGGCCTTAATTTAGGTATTATAAATACCATAAATAATATCTTTGAATTTAAAAAGGAAATTCAAAGGCAATTTTGGAAATGCAAATATTTATATATGAGATTTTGGGATTATTTAAAAGAGAATTGAATTGGATAAAATAAATAAATTGATTGTAGATATTTATTTAGCTATTTCATAAAATGCTTTCAAATAGGGATTTTTAAATTGGGAGTTTTTAAACAATGGATTTTAAATAAGATTCGTAAAAATATAAAATGGGAATCGAAATTGGAATTTGATTGGTTTGAAATATAGTTTGGATAGGTCAAGAAATTGTTTTATAAATGAAATTTAATTTAGAAATCAATTTACAAATGGATTTAAGTGATATGAAAGTGTTGTAAACTGGAAATGAGATTATGATGTTAATAAACAATGTTTATAAACTAAGTGATATGATTATCATTTGATAAATGGAAAATATAAATTCAGGATGAGAATTTATAATGAGATAGGGTAATTGGTTTGAAAAGAAATGGTAGATTCTATTTTTATAATGTGAAAAAGATTATGAAATTGGGGAAGTTGTCGATGTGTTACAAATTGAGGGAGATTTATAAGTTGGAATTGGTTATATTGGAATTAAAAAAATTAAAAAAAAAAGTATACATATTTTTATCGAGAAGTTAGGTTTATTTTAAAAAGATGATTTTTAATTATTAGATTAGGTAATTTAAAACTATTGTTAGCATGGAAATATTTTAGAAAGTTAGTTATTTAAATATTTAAATTTGTATAAATAAATTCTAAGTTTTATAAACAAGTTTTGTAATTCGATTAGAAATTTACAAATGAATGTGATTTAATTATTGACAGTTATTTTAAAATTTCTTTGATATTTTAAATAATTATTTAACATGGTTTTTTGAAATTTATTATTATGAATATAATTTAAAAGTAAGTGATTGTAATTTATTAGTGATTAATTAGTTGGTTAAATTATCGTTTTGTTCAATAATCTTATAAAAGTGATAATTTATTCGTTTTAGGTCGAATTCAAACAAATTGAGTTGGCTTAGGATTGTATCGTCGAATACTATGAGATGGAAATTGGTTGGTGGAGATTTAAGCATGTTGAATTTTACCCTGTACTTGGATATCATTCAAATTCAAACAGAACGTTTTGGCGACTTCTAAAATAATCGTGGGTAAATCTCACTCATGTTAAGTTTTATTTTAAATCGATAAAAATTATTTATTAGCTGGTTGGATTAATTGATAAATTATTGTTATCAGTTGGATGTTATATTATACTCATTAGTACACTATGCGCCACGTATAATAGCAGATGACCTATATTACCGCGATATCCCGCCTCGAAGCGAGATTTGTATTTTATGTTATATAGCATTTGTGGTTGCAGGGAAAAGGTTAGAGGGATCCAACTGAATTCTTCAAATTTGTTATTTTTAGTTCATATATAGTGATATATGATGTGTTTGAATAACTTGTGATAGATTATGATGTGATTTGGCCTTAATTTTGGTATTATAAATATCATAAATAATATTTTTTAATTTAAAAAGGAAATTCAAATGCAATTTTGGAAATGCAAATATTTTTATATGACATTTTAGGATTATTTAAAAGGGAATTGAATTGGATAAAATATATAAATTGACTTAAATATTTCTTTAGCTATTTCATAAAATGATTTCAAATAGAGAATTTTAAATTGGGTATTTCAAACAATGGATTTTAAATAAGATTCTTAAAAAATATGAAATGGGAATTGAAATCGGAATTTGATTGGTTTTGGAATATAGTTCGGATTGTTTAAGAAATAGTTTTATAAGTGGTTTAATTTGAAATCGATTTATAAGTGGATTTAAGTGATACGAAATTGTTGTAAACAAGAAATGAGATTATGAAGTTTATAAATAATGGTTATAATTAAGTGAAATGATTATCATTCGATAAATGGAAAGTATAAATTCACGATGAGGATTCATTATGAGATTGGGTAATCGGTTTAAGAAGAAATGGTAGATTCTAGTTTTAAAATGTGAAGAAGGTTATGAAATTTGGGATGCGGTCGATGTGTTACAAATTGAGAGGGATTTATAAATTGGAATTGGTTATATTTGAATTTTAATATATATATATATATATCGAGAAGTTAGTTGTTTAAATAATATATATTGGAATTTAAAATCGTTTTTAGCATGGAAATATTTTTGAAAGTTAGCTATTTAAGTATTTAAATTTATTGAAATAAATTCTAAGTTTTATAAACAGGTTTTTGTAAATCGATTAGAAATTTTATAAATGAATTGGAATTAGTTATTGACTGTTATTTTAAAAGTGCTTTGATATTTTACATAATTATTTAATCATGTTTTTTTTGAAATTTATTATTATATATGTAGTTTAAAAGTAAGTGACTGTAATTTATTTATAAATGCTCTCGAGATTTTTGAACCGTGTTTTATTTAATGGATGTGATTTTATAAGTGAAATTCTGATAATGGGAATCAGGAACATAAGAAATTTGAGAGAAGGGAATTTCCAAATATTATTTAGATACGAGAACTTTGAAAATGAATCTGAATTCACTAAAAGAGTTATAAATTGTTGGACGAATTATAAATAGGCATAATCGATATATTTTGGGAAATGGTAAAGGGAATTAATAAAATTCTGGAGATTTATGAAATAGTTACGGAATATTTCCTAAGTATGGAATTTAGAAATGGATTTTAGGAAATAGACATAATATTTTTCCTAAGTATTAAAACTAAAGGTTTTGGAAATATTTTAGCGACGAAATGATCTGTAAAGAAATACTTTTCTAAGTAATGAATTATAAGTTGGGCCTGGAAATATTTCTAAGTATTGATATGATTGGAGAATATCCCATTATGGATATGTATTCGAAAGTGTTTTCAAATATTGAAATATAGGAAGGGATTGAATATATATATATATATATATATATGTGTATGTATGTATGTATGTATGTATATGTATGTATATATATATATATATATATATATATATATATATATATATATATATTTGTAAAGATATTTTGAAATAAATGTTGAAAGATTTATAATATGGGCCTAGTGACTGCTTATGTATGCAATATGATAGTTAGATAACCGATTATCAAATCTTGCCAAATTCGTTGATCGTTTCGAAGAGACCGGGATCAGATTTAATCATCCAAAAACCACTTAAATTTGATTTAAGTGTTTTGAATTGTGATATCATGAAGATAATGAAGACGATGATCTTTGAGGAGATTGGTTTGTTCAGACCCAGAACAACTTGTATGGATGAATGCTATCATTACATTGCTTCCTGGAAGGCAGTGTTAGCATTCCAAGTGGGATTGCTATTCAAAAAGTTAAACGTAGCCTTAAGCCTCATCAACTGGGAAATGAATAAAACAGGGCATGCAGCAGGGCTAAGTTGGTCGCTCCCATTAAGATATGTCAACATCTTTCTAGATTACCTTATATTATTATGGATTTGGTTGTGCATGAGAGATCTTGATTAAGGTCGGAAGGTCGGGATGATGACATATTCGGTTCTAGTAGTCAAGCGCTAAGTCGGTGCTGTGTGGAAGGGTACAAGATGTTCTTGTCAGACCAGGGCGCATTGACCAAGAGATGCACTCATCGAAGGTAGTTTCTTACCTGGTCATAGTATGGAATCCATTCACCAATACGTGCCTTACGGTTTTGATTGTTGCCTAATATGATAGAATTTAATTAATGTAACAATTTCGGCTATTTTAATAAGTATTTGTACTTAGACACTATTATAACATCACAGGATTATAATATAAAAATGTTGTGGTTATCTTAAGGTAAAAACCCATCTTGTTTATGTGTATTGTGGTCTTACAAGATACCTTTGTTTTCAAAAGGATTTTTGAAAATAATTAAATTCAAATTGAGTGTGTTTTCTCACGCTGATTTTCCGGACTGACTTGAGTGTTATGTTATTATAATTCTCCAGTCAAACCGAGCATATTACAGGTTATTTTGGAGGCTTGGAGCTTAAGGAGACGAGTTGGTAGCCCAGAGATGTATTTACATAGATGGTTATATTTTCCACTATATTCATTGTTGTGTTATCAACAATTGTGAGGACAGACTATTATAACCGTCTAGGCTGAAGTAGGTTAGCATACTCTGATTGATGTTTGCAAATACACATATTAAAAATTTGTTTTGTGTAAAGATTTATGGTATATTATAGATTGTTCGTTCCGCTATGAGATTCTATATTTTTTTAGTTTCCTTCTTATCTTTCTTTCTTTTCTTTCCCCAAACAATCAGTTTTTCGACATTCGAATTTTCATTATCTAATACAATAGACGTATTAGTGTCGATATTCGAGGGTCGAAAATCCCGGTCCCTACATTTATAGATATACAAAATCATTTATAAAACTTTCTTATAAATATTCCTTATCTAAAACAAAACTCCTTTAATAAACTCATTTAATAAAGTCCTTTTGATAAACAAACGATTATTTAAAACACCTTTACTATAATCATTTCTTAACTTGAAAACATTGTTAAAAGAATGATTGGCCTTAAAAATAAGAACGAAGCTTAGTGAACGCAGTGATTCTCATTTAACTGAGTTTATTTTTCAATTTATAACATGGGTATTTACATAACAAGCAGATATATATAAGGGAATCAACCGACAACAATCAAATTAACATATAGTAAGATGTCCAAGTTACTATAATAGCAAATGGAGATTTGTTCTGCTAAACACATGTCTAAGTTAATATAATAGCAGAATGAGTTTTTAGTCTACTTAAATAACATTCCACATAATCTACTTGGTAAATTTTGGCAGAACTGTGATTTATTCTACCAAGCAGTTGTCCAATATAACTTAATTAGCAGAATGGTGTTTTATTCTGCTAAAAAGATGTCAAATACAAGTTAATTAACAGAATGGTGATTTATTCAGCTAAACCGATGCCGAATAAAAGTTAATTAACAGAACTGTGATTTATTCTGTTAGACAGATGCCATTGGGTTTACTTAAGGATGGTCGAAAAAGAAATCTCTTGGATTAAAACCTTCCTTTAAAAGGAAGCCGCTTCTTGAAAATAAAACCGATCTTCAGAATTAAAGTGGTTTAAAACTTTATAACTTCTATTTAAAAATTAAATAACATTTGAACTCTTTACTTAATAATAGTTAAACTTTTAATTAATAATTAGGTATCAAAGAAATGATTAAATAGTAATTATCTTTTACATAAATATTCAAATAATAGTTAAACTTTAAATAAATAATTACACCATAATTAATCTTTAATTAATTAGTAAATAATAATTTCAAACCTTCACAAATAAATAAATAAATCTTAACTAAGTCTTAACTAATCTTACTTAGTTAGAAATTAAATTTTTACACCCTGTTAAAAATAAATTAATAATTAATAGTTAATATTAAATAAATAAATAATAATTAATCCCTAATTATTTATTAATAATAATTAACTGATTATAATTAACATAATTGATTAAAACTTAGGTATTAGTTACCTTTATTAACTAATGATTAAGTATTAATTATCTTAATTAATTAATTAATCATTAAAATAATAAATAATTAAATAATTAATTTTAATTACTTAATTAAAGATTTGAAAACACTTTACAAAAGGAATACTTAAGAAAAACACTTTTTAGATTCTCCAAACTGGTTCGTTTTACGAACTGCGCTTATAGCGACTATCGCTATATGACCCGAAATTTCAAACTAGATATTTATGCCAAATAACTGTCAAAACTTTATCTTTATAGTTCTAATTTAGTTTTATAAAATTTTAATAAAGTTTTGAATCAAAAAAAATATAGTTTCAAATCTTTATTAAATCCTTTTAGAAACACCTAAGTAAAACAAATTTAAAGTAAGGGATTTGATGCTGAAACATACAACAAGCTAAATGGCTAAACTTTCTTTAGCCTACAACATTTCGTGCATTATTACAAGCATATATATAGGCCATGACATCATAACATAAGAAATGTCCTAACTTGCAAACTTTTACTAACTTTTTACTTCACTTATACAATTTTAAATAACCATAACAAACAACCACATAAATATTCACACAACCCACATCAACTTCATCCAAACAAGTATCGTATTTATCAACCAAGACAAACAATATTTAAAGTTGAAAACTTTAGATAAAAGAGTAAGCTTTGCTCACCAAAAGCTAACTGATTTAAACCGAGCTTCCCCTATGATTTGCAAATGACCTAGATCCATGATTTTTTCTCAGTAAAATGGAATTTTGATGGCCTTAAGGGCCAAGGAAGGTTCGTCCATAGGATGGTGGGGTGAAAGTGGTTTTATTTTGGAGGAGAAGGTTGTAGGAGGAGAAATAAGGGTTTAAACTAGTTTTTTTTAAGGATTTAAAGGAAAAGTATTGATTTTTTTAAACTTTGGAAAATAAAAGAGAGGCCATTAAAGAGCTTAATAAAGATGACGAGGGTTTTGTAAAGTAAGAAATGAAAATGTAAAATGAGAAGGAAAAATGAGAGAATTGCTTCTATATAAAATACATTTAGTAAATTACCAAAATAGCCTTATGTACCTTGCCCTCCATTCCTTAAGTGCCACCTCATTATGTTTCCCTTCCCCTCATGTTTCATGCTTATGGACTTGTCTCGCCTTTTCTCTTGTTTCCCCAGCATGCATTTAATGCTATGACGACCCGGAATTTTAGCCATATGATATTGGGATAATTAATTAATTTAAATCATTGGAATATTAATTTTTATAAGAAAATAGATGAATTTTTTGATATTTAAAATATCTGAATCTATAGATTGATCAAACAATGTATATAAAATTTTTAAAATGTAAATTTCTGAATAAGGAATATATATATATATATATACATATATATACATATACATACATACATACATACGTATACATATATATACATATACATACATACATACATACGTGTGTATATATATATATATATATATATATATATATATATATATTTATTTGTGTGTGTGTAAACTCCACCATTTCAAAACTTATGATGAAAAATAATATATAAGTATGTATATAGGTGTGTGTGTGTGTGTATACGCATACATGTATAAACTTCATAATGGTAAATTTCAAATCTTTATATATGGGTATATGTTATAAAAATAATGCATATGGGGATATAAATATCATATATATGAAAACATATGTATATCTCGAAAGATATATGTATCTGTGAATATGAAAAAATATATAAGTCTATATACATGTGTATATATGTTTATAAAAGTATTGTATATGTAAATATGTAAGTACGTGAATGTGTATATGGTAAACACGTGCATACGATATATATATGTGTGTGTGTGTATGTATCTGTGTGTATATACACAAGAAGCACCATGATGGCAAACATCAACTCAAGCCACAAAAACATCAAATTCAAGCATATTATAAAATCTAATCAACATAACAAATCAAATCACACAGAAAATCAAATCAAAAAGAAAAAATAAAATAAGAAAATAAAAATAGATGGAAGGTGAAGGTTGTACCTGTGCACGGCTACCATATGCTTGCCCTGTACACTTCTGCCTCTATATATAAACAAATAGCCTCCTTTGTTCATTTTTCCACCTAAAAAAAGATTAATCTGCCATTAAAAAATTAAAGAAAGAAGATTAGTTGTCAAAGCTTGAAGAAAAAGGTAAGCATCAGTTGTTCATCTCTTTTAAAAACTGTGAGTAAACATTTTAGATTGTTTACTGGATATAACATATATAGGTATATAATTGGGAATTTCGGTGAAATCTTCAATTTATGTCATGTATATATGCATCTGTTACATAAGCTTAAGTAAGAATTTATGGAATCAATCAAGGCAGTTTCATCTTAAACTCGAGAACCCTATATATCTTCTCCCGAACTCCTCTGTCATGCTTTATTTTTGTTTAAATAGTTAAACCTCTAGCTTCAAAAATCAATTGCTCATCTTCCAATCAGTTTTAACATGTGATTCCAAAAAAAGTTATTTTTTTTAAGTATAGATTATTTTAAAATTGATTTCATGCAATTTTATCAAGTAGAGAGAGAGGAATCACCATATCACAATGAATAGGTCAAGAATAACCGAGATTCGACTATGTAATTTTATAAATAGATCATACAGTTGTGTTAGTGATTGAAAAATATGATTTTTGGGATTGGTATGAGAAATTTTTATGTTGTAAGCTCAAAGAAATAGAGAGATGATCGGTTTTGGGAGAAAGGTGAAATTCCAGTGACGGGATCGATTTCGTGGCAAACGGTTAGGTGTGGAGGTGGCTCAAGTGGCCGCGCATACGAGAGAAATAGTACGATGATTTTTAGAATTATGTAGAGGCGATATGAAGCAGAAGTAGGGTTTAAGGAGGTTTTCGTTTGGACTTGGGTTCGTGGCCAACGGCAAAGTGGAGAGGATGAAAGGGAGGTGCGCGTAGGGAGGGATCGATGGAGGGGATAATGGCGTGTCTTTCGGTGAATTTCGGTGGTGAACAATGGAATAAGGTGGTGAAGCAAGGTGGTTTTGTGGCTTTGGTTTCGTTCCAGGTGTCGAGTTGAAGTTCGAAATATGGACGAGAGGTTGGGCAAGGGTTTCAGGGGATGGGTCGTGACGTGGGGTCGTGGATGAACTCGCGTAGGTGGTTGGCGGCAAGAACAATGGCCAGTGCTTCGTCTATACGTGCATGTTTATGTGCATGGTTTCATGCACGAGTAGGAGAGGAAAAGAAACAGAGAGAAGAGAAAGAAAACTGGAAGAAGAAGGGAATTGGGTAGGAGTATTGGGCCGGGTTTAGTTCTTTTGGGCTGGGTTCACGATTTAAAGTAAAATTGGATAAATTAATATATTTAATTATCTTCTAAAATTTAAAACAATATTTCTCTTACATTTTAAACCTGATCAAAACTTAAGATTTTTGCATTGGAATCCTATCGCAGAATATTTTCATGTGAACTAATATCATCGAGTTTTCCACAAATGTAAAAAATTAATGATTTATAATAATTTAATGGAGTGAATAAGTAATCTCTTTTTAATTAATTATATGTTAATTAACAAGTAATTATTAAAGGACTACTAGTTTTAATTAACTAAGATTAAATTATTTTATTAAATTTCTTTGATTACAAATAAATATGAATTTCAGAGTAACTCGACTCAGTTAAGTCAAACTAATCCAGTCAGATGGAAAACTGATTTAATATAAATTTTTGATTGAGTTATGATCTATATTGACTGATATGGTTCTTATATATGATTTACTTCAATTAGCTATTGTCGATGCCATTAAGTAGGCAAACAAATTAAAGTGGACTGAAACGATGACACGTTTATTTGAAGTGAATTGACTGGAACTGCTCGCTATTTCAATTTCGGAAAATGGAATGATTACAAGCGAATTATTTTCGATGGAATGGTCTTGATAAAGTAAACATATAAAATGAATTTCCATATTCAAATAACAACACCCTGATTGTGAAATTGTTATTTAAACGATTTGGACCTTAAAATTTTTATTACTCGGATTCGATGAGGCCGAGATCAGATATCTACATTATCCGGAACCACTTTGATCCAATAACCACTACTAATCTTTACGGTTTTGATTACTGAGTCTAATATTCTGAATTTTAATTAATGTAACAAATTTTGGCTATTTTAATATGCATTTATACTTAGACACTATTATAATATCACCTGATTTTCTGCAAAAGTGTTTCGGTTATCGTAAGATAAAAACCCATCATGTTTATGTGCGATGTGGTCTTACGAGTTACCTTTGTTTTTAGAAGGATTTTGATAACTTAAGTAGTTCAAATTAAGTGTGTTTACTTACGCTGGTTTCTAGCCTGACATGGGTGTAACTTTATTGTCATGCTCGGGTCAGACCAAGTATTATAGATTCAAGTTATGATGCTTTGGAGCTCACGATATAAGTTGGATGGCAGAGACGTATTACACACACTTGATTTTTCTGTTGTGTAATGTAGACAGTATATTTAGCACTTTTGAGGACAAGTAATTGTAACTGTCCAGATTTCTATGTTGATGGTTATACCTTGATAATTTGTATGTATTTTAACTGATACAGATTCTTTTGTATAAAAATCTATTATCATATATTATATGTTGTTCTGCTGCGATTGTGAGATCAATGTTGTTGTTTCTATTTCTTTATCTTTTTCTTCTTAAACCCTAACGATTTGGTAATTTCGGCACTCGATTGCTCGGCACTCTATCAGCGAACGTATTAGTGCCTATTTTCGAGGGTCGAAAATCGGTCGGTCGTTACAACTGCTCTAAGTATATTATGTTTCCTAATAGTGTGATATATTACGAGTTATTTTTAAATTCTTAGGAAAATGTCACACCATCTTATTATATTATCTTAATTATATATATATGTGTGTGTGTGTATTTCAAAACATATCCTAATTATTTTGTAAATGTATGTAAATGTATTTATCTAGAGTTTACAACGTGTTATCCCACCTTTTGTAAAGGACGTGATACCAAGAAATTGATTGGAAATCGAAGATAGATCACCTCAAAGAACGACTATGTACAGGTTCACTATGGATGCTGGTAAATTTTGTCCGAGTCCGGATCGAGCTACAATCGATATGGCACGATGAACGAAGCTATGAAAGCCAAAGTTCCAAATCTCTAGTCAATCCGAGTTCTTATATCCAAAATATGATCGATGCAAACCAAGGAAATCAATTCGTTCACATCCATCTGGGACTGCACTCTTCATATCCATCCATCCTCGGATTGTTGCGCATCCACCGTCTTTGGAAGGTTCACGTCGATCAACCAACGCCCAATTCGTACTCATGAAAACTATACTTCATATCAATCCATTATTGTACTACATTCGTATCGATCGGCGGTGACACGGAAGTCCATTCCGCATCGATCTAGCTTTCAAAATCATACATCGTATCGATTAGCCACAGGTCAATACGAAGTTGTCATCTCCAATCGATACGGAATGATTACTTTGCGACCAATATGAAGAGATCGTTAATCTATTGATACGAACAAGGCCATGCTTGATCGATACGAATAAGGTCGAGCCGAGTCGATACGAGCGCGGCGCATCCATAGGAAAGACTCAATCATTCGGCATGAAATGTGGAACGATCCTAAAAGCAAGCGGCGCGACATCTGACATTACCTGTAGGACTACGATACGAATAGCATCGATACGATTTCGACAGCCTTCGCAAAACCCAAACTTGCATCGATTGTAACTCGAAATCTACAATTCTAAATGCCACCAAATTTTCATAGGAGCTTGGGTATATCCTCAAGAATGTTCATGATCGATCTCGACTCGATTGGACAAAATATTAATCGATACGAAGTTCGTTCGTATCGATCACGGATCAAGGGCAGACGGCATGGGATCGATCGTGTGGGCCCACCCACATGAGAGAAGAGGTCTTTCGAGATCTAAGCGAGATATTTGCAGCCTACACCTATAAATAGCAGACCAGGACCTACTAGAAAGTTACTTTTGGCTCCTCTATGTCCAGACTCTGTCGAAATCACTGTTGTACTCGAGTTTCACTATTGTAATTCGTTGTAACCAGCAAGCAAAAGTTAATAAAAGTCGATCATTCCATAGTGGATGTAGGCCATATGCCAAACCACTCTAAATCTCTTTGTTTCTCTGCTGTTTTTCTGATTATTATTTGGAGTGTTTGTTAGATTATCCTCTTTTTTCATTTATTTTCTTCATTTCATCTCATCAAACACTTCTAAAGAGTGTTGTGTCCAATTTTGATACAAACACTTTGGTGTGTTCACTGAGAGAACCCATTTTTTTCCCCCGCTCATTGGATCTACTATTGATATCGAATTGCATAAATCTAAGAAGAAGATCCACATTTCAAGCTTAAAGTTCTTCCATCCTATTCAGATTTGCATCAAGTATAGGAAATAATTGTGTTACCCCCAATGGTTAACACTAGGACTATTTCAACTACCGCTGATTCGAAAGGACGGGACATGCAGAATCCCGTATAGCTGCCTCCTGCCGATCAAAATGCTGAAGGGAGCGTCAGATCTGTAGGGCCCTATCACCTGGGAAGAGTTTTGGCTGCTTATGCAAGAACTGACTCAGAGCCGCCAACAGCTCACTCAGCAACTCCGTGCTAATGCAGAACTGACCAACCAACTGAACCGTCAAAGACGAAAGAGATCCAGGAGGGATCAGGCTTACTATTCATGTACTGAGAGTTCAGCCTCTTCAGATTACCATCATAGATCCACACATCCACGGCTGGACGGAAGTTATACTCAAGCCACTGAAAATCAGCATACATTAAATATTGGGCAACCAAGGGTTGGTTCGTCAACCACCTATCAGACAGGACCCTCCTCCCGAGGAGATACTCTTCCTCACCATGTCATAGTCAACTGCACTACCACCACTGCCACTGAATTGGGAGTTGATGCCCAAAACCAGGCAGATCCAAAACATCGCCAATATGAACATACTCCCGCACCATATGTTCCAGAGAACTTAGAACCAAGGAGGCGAGATATGGACCGTCGACCACGACCGGCACAACCTCGCATTGTGGAACTGGCTACACCTTGGCCCAGCATGCTCAAAATGTCTAGATGTTGGACATCCCGATGATTATCCATCAAATGATCCAAGAGAGTCAAGGTCTCACCAATGACGACTGGGGAATCTTCCGGAATCATACTCTTTTTACTGATGAGATACTCTATGCCGAACCACCTCGATGATTCAGGATGCCGACTTTACCCGTATATGAAGGGAGCTCTGATCTAATCAACATGTCTTAAATTATGAGTGGTTAATGAATGTTGCATGAGCTGATGATGCAGTTAAGTGCCAAAGCTTCCCGATCTCTCTAAGGGGTATAGCGACTATATGGTTCACCTGTTTACCATCTCGATCTATCTCATTGTTTGATCAGTCGGCGACAAAGTTTTTTGAGCAGTTCCACATGCATGTAATGAGGCCGAAGGATGTTAACACCTTATCTAGTGTCACTAAAGCTCCTAGAGAGACACTCAGATGTTATTTGGAGAGATTTCATGCTGCATGTGCTAAGATTAGCAATCCCAATGATAACTCTATTCTGATGGCATTGACTAAGGAGATTGATCCCGATTCTGAGTTTGACAACTGGTTGGCCGGAAAACCCCCTGCGTTATTGGACCATTTCTATTCCAAGGAAGTCTAATTCTTGAGAAAGGAGGACGCGAAATAGTCTAGGAAAAAGGATGACCCAGGGCCTAGTATGGAAGGGATTCAGAGAAATGTTACTGTTAAAAAAACCAGGAAGAGTTTCGGAAAAAGTGCAATTGAACATATAGAATAAACAAAGTTAACAGAAAGGCAATGGAAATCAAAACAGGAAAAGGGATCAGAATCGCAGTCCACGACATAGAGCTCCTATTTTTGATTATTGTACTCCTTTGAAAACGTCGCTGGAGAATGTTTATCTATAGACCTGCAATGCTATTCAGTATAAGAAACTTGCTCCGAAACAGTCATCGAAGAAACAGATTCAGACGGGGAAGTTTTGAAGATTCCACGAAAGTTATAGCCACAACACGAACGAGTGCCATCATTTGCATGGACATCATTAAGAAGTTGATACGTGAGAGAAAATTGGAGCAGTTTGTGCGAGCACCACGGTCAGGAGGTGCGGGCCCATCAAATCAGTTCCGTGTACCGAATCAGGTGAGGCCGGAGGAAACCGCTCGTACCGGACGATGGTTGGTGATAAATACTATTAGTGGCGGTCCTCATCCAGCAAACTGAAGCTGGAAGAAATGGAGTCATATGCCAGTTCTGTTAGGCATGCGAGCTTCGAGTGTTGTAGTAGTTTGGAAGATGGGGCTCCAGACAAGCAACAGACGACGATGACTGACAACATCGTCTTTCGAGACAGAGACACCGACAGGGTTGAAGCCCCAACCATTGATCCACTTGTCATATCAGCTCAAGTAGGTCCTGCTTGGATGAAGAGGATCGTAGTGGACAGCGGAAGTTCTATGAAAATATTGTCTAAGCGAGCCTACGACCAGATGAAAATGGAAACAAAGATTTGAAGCCTTGTTGGTCTCGCATTCATGACTTCAATGAGAGTGCAACTATAACCACTGGAGTGGTGGAACTGCCAGTGGAGTTGGGAATCAGAGAACGCCAGAGAGTCCGGATGTAACAATTCGTTGTGTTGGATATAGACTCGCCATACAATGCTTCCTTGGGTCAGCCGACCCTTGCTGAATTCAGGGCTGCAATTGCCCCTAGGTATTTAACCCTAAAGTTCCCTACTAACTACGAATTCGGAGTCGTTCAGGTACACCAGGCTGCCGGACGAGCCTGTTATGTTGCTGAGCTGCGAGAGGCGAAGCGAAAGGAAAAGAAAAGGATGTAGAGGAATCTCTATGCGTCCACTTCATTGAGAATTGACAATTGACGCCTGGGCCTAGGCACGGGACCACAACCAATTCCCAAGGGATCTTGACCCGAGAGATACCGAAAGTGAAGTTGAAAGTAAAGACAGTCAAGCTTCTCCGGTCGGGCTGACGATCAATTTCCCGATCGATGATAATGACGATTCTAAAATGATAAAGATTGGATCTCAGTTAAGCCAACAAATGCTGGAGGAATTGATTGAATTTCTCCGGACAAACCTTGATGTGTTTTCCTGGACATATTCTGACATGTGTGGAATCTCCCCGGACATCACAAGCCATACATTGAACATTGACCTGCGGCACGTTGTGGTCAAACAAAAAAGGCATGGTATGGATCTAAAGAGATCTGCCGCCCTTAAGGAAGAGGTAGATAATCTTAAATCGAACGGATTTATTTGAGATGCTTAACCTGGAATGGGTATCCAATCATGTACTTGTCTGGAAGCCAAACAAAAAATGGAGAACATGTGTTGACTACTCATACTTTAATAAAGCTTATCCCAAAGACAATTTTCAACTTCCTCGAATCGATCAGCTCGTAGATTCAACGGTTGGACATGAACTCTTATCCTTCATGGATGAATTTCTGGCTACAAGCAGATATCCATGCACTTACATGACCGGGAGCATACCAGCTTCGTAACTGATCTAGGAGTTTACTACTACAAGGTCATGCCTTTGGGATTCAAGAACGCCAGGGCAACATACCAACAATTAGTTAATCGAATGTTTGCTAACCACAATGGAAAAACCATGGAGGTATATGTGGACGACATGCTAGTGAAGTCAAAATTATCCACCGATCATATCAGAGACCTGGAGTCAATGTTTAACATCCTCCGATAATATAGGATGAAGCTCAACCCATTGGAATGTCACTTTGGGGTCGCATTCGAAAGATTCTTTGGGTTTATCGTCAACGCTGGAGGAATCGAAGCAAATCCTAAAAAGATATGGGCAATCAAAAATCTTGAGACTCCAAGAACCATAAGGAAAGTGTAGAGCCTCAATGGGAAAGTAGCAGCGCCGAGCAGGTTCATTTCAAAATCCACTGACAAATGCATTCCCTTCTTCGATCTGAGCGGAAAAGGGAAACAGAATTTTGAATGTACTACCGAATGTGAGGGTGCATTCCGAGCACAGGTTCAAGACCTCTCCACATCTCCTATCATGTCAAATCCTATTGATCATGAGAAATTGTCGTTTACTTGGCTGTGTTAGAAAACTCAATCAGTGTTGCCCTAATTCGGAAGGAAGACTGAATACAAAAGCTGGTGTACTACATTAGCAAACGACTGACCGGAGCTGAGGGAAGTTATCCGAAGCTAGAGAAGTTGGCTTATTGTCTTGTTATTGCCTCAAGGAAGCTCCGTCCATATTTCATAGCTGAATTTACTATCCCAAACGACTTGCTCGAAACCAGTGAATATCCCAAGTATATCTGGAAGCTACATACTGATGGTGCATCAAATGACCGTTGCTTAGGTGCTGGAGTTGTACTTGAAACTCCCGAAGGTCGATCTATATGCTATGCTATAAACTTTGATTTTCGTGCGACCAACAAAGAAGCTGAATATGAGGCCCTGCTTGCCGGATTTAGACTTACCAGAGATTTTAAAATCATTTCCGTGGAATTTTATTGTGATTCGCAATTGGTCATGTGTCAAATTCGGAGGGATACCAGGCCAAGGACCGAAGACTAGCTGCTTACCTTGCTCGAGTTCAGGAAATATTGAATCAGTTCGATTATTATGCCATCTACTGCATACCCTGAGAGTGCAATCAGAAAGCCGATTCGTTAGCAATGTTAGCCAGTACAGGTGAAGCACAACAAATGGGACTCGTTCCTGTGGAAACATTATCTTCCCCGGGCATCGATCAAATGGAGACAGATTGGGTATTTGAAGTTGTTCCTGATAAGGAGTCATAGATGACTCTGTTTAGAAATTATCTCGAGCGTAGGATCCAACCAGAGCGTAGGAATAAAAAGAGGCAAATTTTTCGAAAATCTTCGCGGTTCACTATTCAGAATGGAGTCATGTATAGAAGAGGATACTCTGTTCCTTTACTCTGGTGTATCGCTCGCGACGAAATCAAACAAGTATTGCATGATGTGCACGAAGGAGAATGTAGCGATCACACCGGGTGGCGATCACACCGAGTTGCAAGCTCTTGCCAAGAAAGTGCTCCGATATGGATACTATTGGTCGACTATAAATCGCGATGCAACGAGCTACGCCAAAAAATGTGACAGATGTTAGAAGCATTCTCGAATTCCTAGAGCCCCACCTATCGAGATAACTCATATGGTCAATCCATGACCATTTACAGTATCGAGCATTGATATTATTGGTTCTCTACCTCTGGCTAAAGTTGGTGCGAAGTACGCCAACATCGCAGTTGATTACTTTACCAAGTGGGCGGAAGCTGAACCTCTTGCTACAATCACAACAAAGAAAATGATCAACTTTGTAGTATGCAACATTATCTGTCGATTTGGTCTCTCACATACCATCATTACTGATAATGGAACCCAATTCGACAGTGTTGAATTTAAGAATTTCTGCCGGCGATTTCACATCCAGAAGAAATTCTCCGCAGTTACACACCCTCAAGCGAATGGACAGGTTAAAGCTGTTAATAAAGTTATAAAGTCTATTCTAAAGAAACGACAGGAAAAGGCCAGGGCAAGTGGGTTGATTAACTTCCTATGGCTCTATGGGTATACCGAATAACCCACAAGTCTATGACCGGACACACTCCATTCTCTCTTTCCTACGGCTCAGAAGCCATTATTCCAGTCGAGATGGAAGTACCGAAGTCGAGTCGCCCGATTATACAATGCCAAGGTCCGACCCTGAACCTTTGAACTCAATGATCTCATCCTCAAAAGAATCTACCCGGTTCCTACGCATATGAAACCAACATGGAAAGGGCCGTATGTCATCAAACGAAAGCTCGAAGATGACACATTAAATTATCGACCTGCTCAGTCAAGTGCCTAGAATAGAGAAAGCCTTCATCACTACTACACATGACAGACTTTAATTATTCAGTTTACTTTTCATTAGCAATTTGTTTATGCATTTCAAAATTTGAATTTGTAATAAGGCCACTAATTGTGCCGTATTTTCTTATTTCAGCAATAGAATGCAACCTCTTTGAGCCAGAGCTGTGATTTTTGAAATGCGTCATACAACTATCACTATGCACGGAGAGCTAAATTCCACCCGATGGCGGGTTTATTCAAATAGGGAGTAACCGTGATACGACCGGTTACTCGCTAAGTGAAACCCGAGCTCAGGGGCAAGTCATCACACTGAAGCCAAAAAAGGATTGATACACAACAATCCTTTAACTAACTCCAAATTCCCAAAGTGCGAGTTGGAGTGTAAACTTAAAAATACGGTCTCAAAGAGGGTGGATTCGTCCACCTAATGACTTCGCCCATATCTTGACTAAGTTTGAGGAGAATGGATCCATCTAACGACCTCGCTTGTTAACTCAGGGTGGATGTAAACCGACCATCCGCAATCTTGATAGATTCGTCGTTCCTAAAGTGTGAACAAAATCCAAAAGCCTAAAAGATGTGACTGACCATCTGTCGGCCAACTCCATATTCCCGAAGTGCAAACTAGAGTATAAACATCAACTAACTCCAGATTCCTAGAGTGCAAACCGGAGTATTGACATCAACCAACTCCAGATTATTGGTGTGCGAAATGGAGTACAAACATCAACTGACTATGGATTCTCGGTGTGTGAATCAGAATATCGATAAAAATTGACTCTAAGTCCCTAGAGCGTGGATGGAAGTATAAACACCAACTAACTTCAAAATCCCCAGAGTGCGGATTGGAGTTTAAACATAAACATCCTTAACATAACTCTGAGTGTTAAGAGTGCAGTCAGAGTATAAACATAAATCGGGTGTGACTGACCACCCACAAATCAATCTAAAGTCCCCAGAGTATGGACGCAGTTATAAATATTAAATAGGCATAAATGATTGCCCGTGAAAATAACTTGAGTCCCCGAAACGTGGATGTATCACTAAAACTTAAGCAGGCATAATCGACCACCGACGAATAAGTGTAATCCCTAGAGTATGGATATGATCACCAATTGGTGAGCCAGTGTGGTTCAATTCCCTGAATTCACCATGCTTCCATTTTATTTCATAAAGATTAAGATCAATGTGTTAAAGGCAAACATCGATTGCTGACTGATTTTTCCAATGTATCCTCGAATCTGGAGGCAAAACTTAAGTACCAACCATTGATTGAGACAGTGCAATATCGAAATTCGACTTAACACACAATCGTGACATGCAGTGGCCCCGAAACTTAGCGGCAAAACACAGGCTGGATTTGGAGACTAAAATTTCATGAGTACAATGAATTAAAGTTCGAGTGCTGAAACAATTAAGCAATTTAACATAAGTTGTACAGAAGATGAAATAAAATTTAATTTCAGCCATTCTTTCGAAGAAAAAAAGGTTAAGTACAAAACTTACCAAAAGTCCTACTAGCAAGGGCCGAACCTGCATCTATACATGGCCTAAAAAAGAAAGCAAAAGTAGATTCCTATCTATCTACTAAAAATGAGCCGAAGAGACATGTCTATTCTTTCTTCTTTCTTGGTTTATTCTTCGGCATTGACCCGCTGGATTCGCCACTTGGCTTTCTCTTCGAACCTTTGCTTTTCGACGATCGATCTCCAGCGGGGGCATTACGTCAACTTCTTCCTCCGAAATCAATCGAATAGAAATGCTCCCTGAAGGCAGAGTCAGAGGAATAGGATCAATGTTGGCAGGCGGAGGGGGTACACATGTCCCCACAACCGTTCCTCCCGGAGAGACCATCCGCAAAGGGGCAGGACCAGGGCCCGCCATTCCACCTCCAAAACTACTAGCCTGTGCAGCCGATTCCATCTCGGCATTAATCTCGGCTATACTTCCTCTTCATGAGTTGTTTACACATCGCTGGGAACACTAGCGGTTAGGCCTGAGGAACCGACCGCAGGTGTCACTCCACCCATAACAAATGGCAAGTCGGCAAAGGGATCACTGTGATGATCGAGAAGCTCCTCCATCATCTGTTCTTCGAAAGTAAGTGTGCTCCCTTTCCCTATCCATACGCGGTAGCCGTCATCGTGGTTGCTTCAGTTGTGATGGCCTCCTGCACTTGGTGTTACTCTTGAGTTGCAAGAGGCACGATCGATGTAGTTCCAATCACTGAATAGAAACAAAAGAAGAACTGTTAATAATTACTTCAAGTAACGCTTCCAATTTTGATCAAGCATAGGAGATGTTCATAGTACCTTCCTTAGTTTGACACACAGCTGGTGGGGCAACTTCAGATACTTGATCTTAGGCTGGAGACAACTACGGTTGATCCGGATTATAAGCAGGAATGGATCGAGAATCAACTGCAGATGTGGATTCAGGCTGAGTTGGCATGAGAGTTTCAGAATTATATCATGATGCTCGACACCTGAACCTTCTCTGACCTCCGAGTGCTAAGCGTCGAGTTTCTCCTTTTCATATGAAATCGTCGTATCGTGGAGAAATTTTTGTTCGTCTATGCTGAACACCCAGTTCTCGAGCTCGAACTCATCAATTGATTCCGCTTGGTGAGCAACCTTTTCATCTTCTACTAATCAGCTCCAAGCATTGTACAGGCGTGTTGGATAATTGTCAAGCCAGGTCAAGTTTCTATGTTTTAAGACGTTAGCATTATAAATGATGAGAAGATCTTCAATATCAGCCTCTACCCTAGACTCTGCCATTTTAACTTCATCCCCAACCTTGGCCTCAACTTCCCGAATTTTAGGTGACGCTGCATCCCTTTTACACCGAGCACCACAGCTTGCTCGCACGCTTTGCAGGCTGCTTTATTCTCATCTCTTTCTTTAATGGTTTTAGAAAATTTGGCCTTAAGCTCGTTGAATTCTTTCAGAGCAGCGTCCCATTCAGCTGTAACTACGGTGTTCTGATGGCCTATCTCCTCCACCAAAGCGAAATGCATTTGTCATATTCTTTCCTTAGATTGAGTAGCCTCATCAGCTTTCTTGGTGGCCTCTATCTCTGATTTTCAAGAAGATTCAGCTTCATCATTGAGAACTTGGATAATACGGTCCATTTGGGCGAGGTCGGTTTCTAACTTCTCAATTATTTTCGCTCGCTCAAAAGCCACCGCCGACGCTTTATCCGCAGCTTTCATCCATTTCTTGCATTGGGTATAAATATCATGGATGTAGTCATTCATCGTTTGTTCCGCCTCAAATGGAATTTTCTTTAAGTGGGGGGGGGGGGGAGATAAAACCGTCAAAGTAAATGTTTGGAAAATCTTTTCTCAACTGGCAATTCTGATTGCCCCTTCCCAGTGGGATCGGTAATGGCTTATTCAACGACAGGGGGAGTTTCGGCCTCAGTTCTATGGCATTGTGAATCAGGCCTAGGGCCTTGAGAAGATGGTTTTTGACATGGAGGCTCTAATGGTTGTTTTCCACGGCCGGAGGGTTGTGTTGGGGCTCGAGGAGGTGGAGAGCATGATCGGAATCGATGTATATCTTCTCTATCTCAGTCCCTCTCCCTCTCATGGCGTTCTTAGCTGGAATAACTACGATCATGGTCTCTATCTGCCCCCCCCCCCCCCCCGACGGGACTCAAAATACGAGCTCGATGACTGGCATGTGGAAAGGAGACTTCCAAGCAGAGAATCTCGCCTAGTCATTGTATCTGTAGAATAAAAGAAAAACAGAGTTAGTGATCTCTAGATATGAACAACTTAAGACTGGACATAGTGTAGTGTCGTGAAGTGTATATGTGTATGCAACCCCACGATCAACCGAAAATGTCGGCCAAACTTGTGGGAAGAGAATCGCTTAAATTTAGAGCACTTTGAAGCTCCTCCAATCCGATGTCGTGTTGAAGTGACACATAGTCCGGAATCGGATTATCGGCAAGTCCTTCAAATGGATTCTCTATTTGTAAGGGAAGAGCCTCCTAAATTCTAACACCGAAGGCTGGCAGGTACACGACTACGGATTTCCATCTCGTAGATTTATGACGTTTATGTGCTACTGCCTTGCCTTTTCTTCTTCCCTCTAAACCCTTAAAACTATCAGAAGGCCTGGCTATGGGTTCATCATCAGCGGGCGTATTTTCTTCATCGCCCACTTTGGCTATTACAACCCCTGACACTTTACGCTTCACCCGCCTCGTTGGAGCTGCCCTAAGAGTTCCCTCTAGTCTTATGCTTTGCTTTTGACCGATTAGCCAAACAATCCTTAAGTTCTATCTGTTAGCACCGAGTCTGTATCTCTCATTTTGCTCGGCTCTTCCTGAAGAATCCGTACTATCTCCTTAAAATGAGCACCTTCAGGTCGTGGAATTGCATTTGTGAAGGAAAGAAAATATTAGACTCGGCGTCGGTTACAACAAACTTGTACACTGCTAGAGAAATTGTGTCACTTACGTCTAACCAACCACAAACTGGCAAACCCCGGAGGGCATCGGACATAGAACCACTCCATCTTGAAATATCTTAGCCTAGTCCAAGACCCCGTCACCACCTGACAGTTCCTAACTGCTTCCAAAATGGTGAATGAAGGATTGTCCCCCTGACTCTTGACATTAAATAAATATCTGACTGCTTCCGGGGTTGGGGATCGAAAGAGATGTTCCATGAAAATGGTGAACAAAATGTTCAGCACTGCATATCCATTCGGATGTAATTGTGACGGGGCGATTCCAGAGAAAGCTAGCACCTCTCAAATGTACCGATTGAATGGGGGAAGTGTCCCCATTGTGCACGAATGTCTATTAAGGCAGTAAACCCTTCCGAGGGAGAAAGTGGTCTATCATTTGATCCTGGTTATAAGACGTCATCCAATGGCAAACCATGCCTTAGGCATATCCTCCCCAACATATCTTCGGAGACAATGGATGGCAAAGAATCTTGTGGATTCACAATAAAAGTTTCCTCTGGAAGCTCTTCTGGGGCTTGACCCATTACTTCGGCTGCAATGGCCGACACCATATTATCGAAGACAATGGGCTTTGAGTTTCCTGTTGCTGAGAACTTGCAGATTCCATAACTAATCAACTCACCAAAAACCATCGTTAGATGATAATAATCCCGTGTGTTTCCAGTGTGAAGTGCATGAATGTGTTATATAGTGCAGTGCAGTGCTACGTAATACTTAAGAAATTCTACAAAAATTTAAGGAATGTTCAAACGACACGACTTTGAGATTCAACTGGTGTGACCGTTATCGCTGACCGACACAACCATGCCAACCTGACTTTGGAGAATGATCCATTTAAAATTCATTATGTTTGTCAAATTACGGTTCCATCGACGAGCTTCGAGGATAGTCAAATATGCAATTTAACAGTTAAGTCCAGATATGCAAGGGAAAAGCTCATCGGGGTCAAATGTTCGAATGTGGGGAAGATTTTGTATCCATCAAGGTCAAGACAGGGATCGATCACCAGAGGCTCCATTCATATCAACCGTAAAGAAAAGGGTTTCGTATCGATTACGCAGGAGTCTAGCCTCTATCGATCAACAAACCCCTCGTCTTCGTATTGATCAATATGACCGCTACTTCGTATCGATCACACCGTTAGTTTTTCGTATCGATCGCTCCAAGTCGATACGAACTCCCCCCATCTCCTTTTGATATGAAGTCGCTCCCTTTTTCGATACAAATCTCTGTTGTTTTTGATCGATACGAACTTCAATTACTCCCAGATCGATACGATCACTCCTCATCAATCGACACGAATGTTGCCTTCGCATCCTTCTGCAACCCTTCTTCTCCAATCGACCTAGAGGTCATTTCCTCCTTCCCACTACTTTAATCCGGCCTTCAAACCACCGGAATCGGCCAAGAATACGAGTGGAATTGCATGAGAATTAGAGTCTCGTCATTTGGAGTTGATTCTAATTGATTAGTTACCTATTTGGGAGAGTTAGTTCAAGGAATTAATGGATTAAATGACTCGGAGACGAAGGCAAGTCCTTTTCCTCTTTTGTTCTGATCGATACGAAGGCGGTGTGTAGCAATGAAAGTAAGTGGAATTTTACTAAGTCTGAAACGTATTTATATGGGCTCAAACTCAAGGGGAAAAAGGTGATTCGTCTCCCAGTAAAATGGACCGGTCAGAATGGTCAAGGCCAGAACGATATGAAGGGCATTGAGCAAACATGCCTGGAATGATTCCCTCTATCGATATGAAGAGTTTTCTTCATATCCATCCAACCCGGATCAACTCGAAGTATGGCGGTTCGTACCCATTGGTAACCCATCGATACGAAAGACGCAGCGAAGGCTCATTTGAATTACTCAACACCATCAATACAAAGTTTCTCTCATATCCATTCACTGCCTATTTGAGATGAAGCAATTCGTATCCATCCTGCCATCGATATGAAGCATGAAGCCGAGGCTTGTTTGAACCACTCGGACCTATCAGAGATTCATCGATACGAAGTGGGAACTTCGTATCCATCGCTTTGAAGCTCCCAAATATCCATAACTATCGATAGAAATATTTTAAAACGACAACTAATTCGTATTGATCATGATGGATGCGAAGATGATTTTCCAACTTATCAAATCAATCCAGGAGAGGATCGATATGAGAGGATATTCTAAAACTACCATCAAGCGTCGTTACAACTCGAATTTCACATCGATCCAAGAGAGGATCGATACGAAACTCAATCCGAACAAAAGCTATAAAAAAATCTTAACATTGACTCGTAATCACACAAACGTTAACGGGAGTCAGCTTAACATACATGCATGTATGATAGACTAACATCCAACTTTTAAAATTCATAGGAATTGGATGCTCTTCTGGTGACAATTACAACAACGAACAACAGATAACTATCATATAACACTCAGTTATAACAGTACACGGTATAACAATTGACTGTCAACAGTTCAATATTTATATTTCTAAAGATCAATCAAAAGTTACAACTTTCGATGAGAAGACAACAACCGTTCAAGCGAGTCAAATAAAACTGTACAGAATAGAGATTGCTACTTTTCATCATGTTCTCACAAGACGTACTGTGGGGGGAAATGTTATCCCGCCTTTTGGCAAGGCCGTGACACCAAGGAACTGATTGGAAATCAAAGACGGGTCACCCCGAAGAACGGTTATGTACAAGTTCGCTATGGATGCTGGTAAATTCTGTCTGAGTCTGGATCGAGCTACAATTGATATGGCATGACTACAAAAGATATGGAAGCCGACATTCCAAATCTCAAGTCAATCCGAGTTCGTATGCCCAAGATATGATCGATGCAAGCCAAGGAAATCATTTCGTTTGCATCCATCTGAGACTGCACTCTTCGTATCCATCTATCCTCGGATTGTTGGGCATCCATCGTCTTTGGCTTATTTGCATCGATAAACCAATGCCCAATTCGTACCCATCAAAACTGTACTTCGTGATCCATTATTATACTACATTCGTATCGATCGGTGGTGACACGGAAGTCCATTCCGCATCGATCTAGTTTTCAAAATCATACTTCGTATTGATCGGCCACAGGTCGATACGAAGTCGTCATCTCCCATTGATACGAAATTGATTACTCTGTGATCGATACGAAGAGATCATTAATCTATCGATACGACCAAGGCCAAGCTTGATCGGTGCGAACAAGGCCGAGCCGAGTCGATACGAGCGAGGCGCATCCATAGGAAAGACTCTATCGTTCGGTATAAAATGTGGAACGATCCTAAAAGCAAGTGGCACATCATCAAACATCATGTGCAAGACTACCGATACAAAACTATCGATACGAACAACATCGATTCGATTTCGACAACCCTTGAAAAACCCAAACTTGCATCGATCGTAACTTAAAATCTACAATTCCAAATGCCACTTAATTTTCACAGGAGCTTGCGTACATCCTCAAAAATGTTCATGATCGATCTCGACTCGATTGGTGAAAATATTGACTAATACGAAGTTCATTAGTATCGATCACGGATCGAGTGCAAATGGCGTGGGATAGATCGTGTGGGCCCACCCACATGAGAGAAGAGGTCTCCCGAGATTCGAGCGAGATATTTGCAGCCTATGCCTATAAATAGCAGCCCAGGACCTATTGGAAAGGGACTTTTGGCTCTTCTATGTCCAAACTCTGTTGAAATCACTGTTGTACTCGAGTTTCACTGTTGTAATTCGTTGTAACCAACAAGCAAAAGTTAATAAAAGTCCATCATTCTATTGTGGACATAGGCCATATGACGAACCACTCTAAATCTCTATGTTTCTCTGTTGTTTTTCTGTTATTTTTCTAATTATTGTTTGGAGTGTTTGTTAGATAATCCTCTTTTTTCCAATTATTTCCTTTATTTCATCTCTTCTTACACTTCCGAAGAGTATTGTTCCTAATTTTGGTCCAATCCTATAACTTTTAGCCAATGAAAATTCGAAAAACGAATTATGGTCACATGTTTAATTTTTCTTCGGACTATATATTTTTGTACACAAATTTGGAAAACTATTTCACCATCATTATTTATTACTTAAAAGAGTTTTATTTCAATTATAAAATCTATTATTTGATTATTTAAAATTAATTAAATATTCAAAAATTAAGGTGGTAAAATTCTAGGTCATTATGTTACGCCATCCCCAAAAGTGTCATTGATACTCAATCAGTAACCAAGTGGATTTCAGCAAGGCATCTTATACCATCCAATCAAATTTGATGTTTACTAATAGATAGTAAACTCCACTGGATAAGTGTAATGTACTCTCAATTAATTAAATGAGTGTCGTTTAACCACTTTACAATACTTAAATATTTACAAAAAGATTGTAAATCCCACTTGACTGAAATATTCAATCGAACGAGTCTAATAATTAGTTGATAAAGTAATACATATATATGTTTCATACCACATGTATTGCTAAATCTTTTAATTGAATTCCTCATTCAAGTGAAAGCAGAAATTGCAAGAAAGCAATAATCTCAAAAGTCACACAAGGAAAACCAAAACTGCATATAAATAGCCAAAGGTTAAGCACAATAAAAGCCATTATAGTTTATAGTTTTGAAAGTAAATAAAATACTTTTTATCATATAAAAAATGATTTCTAAAATATTTTCTCTATTTACTTACTTCCGAACTTCTCCTTTTAAAACTACTAACTCATGTATTATTCAACTATATATATATTTATTTATCGCTTGAGTACATAAACTATAAATCCGAATGGATAACAAAATGTATTTATGTATACATATAGTTTTTCCAAAATCTCCTTAAAAATCTGTATAATTCTACACCTATAATCCAAAAGCCACAAAAATGAGTACATATTTATTTATGAAAATATAAATACTCATCTTCCAAAACCATCGATATACAAACATTTGCTCAGAAACAACATAGGTTTATATTTCAAAACCATACTTTTAAATTATAAACTATTTCTATTAACTGTATTTAATATATAATTACTTACTGAAATCATTTATACAAATAATTTGATTAATTTGAAATCATTGGTAAATTGTTATAGACTTTCTATTATAAATTACTTTTATTCAAACCATATATATATTAAATACATACATACATATATATATAACTTCAAAATCATTAATTAAAGGAATCACCAAATTGGAGAATCAAAGCTTAGATAATTAGAAAGTAAGTCACCCAAAAGTTATCAAAACGATATATGGTTATAAAAAAATCCATAAAATTTTTTACACTTACTTTTGATTGAAATTAGATAAAGATAAATTTATAATTCTAAACCGGTTATAGTTCAACCATAGCTTGTTTTAAAACTACACACACACGCACACACACGCATATATATTTGTGTGTATAATAAGCAACATTGAAACAAGATTATTGAGTCTTAGAAATCGATATTGAAAACCCTAAGAAACTGGTATCAAAACAACATAAGAGATATAAAATCAAGGAAAAGAACCAAATTCCAGAAACTCGGAGTTATCGGAAGCTTTAAAATGATCTAAGTATTGCAAACAATCGAAGCAATAATAGGAAAGAAAATCAAGAACTAGCTCACAGAATAGAGCAGCTTCCTAGAGCATAAAGTGCTCCAGTAAGCCCGACCAGTCGGTTGAACTTAGGGTCAGTCGGCTGGACGCAAGACCTGAAGCTATATGCTCCAGAAATGACTCGATTAGTCGACGACAACTCTGGTTTCAATCGACTGGACGCGAGTACCTAGAGCTGTAATCTCTAGGTATCATTCCTAATCAATGCAGGTAGATTTTCCAGCGATTTAACTCGATTCCGACAACAATATATAACTTATAATGACCTTATACTTGCATGCAATAACCAATAGCATCATATAAAAGCAATTCAAAGCAAGTAAAGATGATTTCAATCATGAACATCAAGCATCTCAGTTGTTATTAAGTCGTAGTATGCATTTATTGCAATTTCAAACATAAAGCCATCCAAATCTGATATTAGCAAGCATCAAGCATCTAGAACTAAACTTAGAGAGTTGTGAGGTTAGACTCACCTTTCCTCTTCATCAATAAACTAAAGGATTCCAAATTTCTCAAAAGCTAGCCCTAAAACTCAATTTATTTAAATAACACAATAATTCAAAGCTTAACCTAAAACTGAAATTGATTGCGCAAATGAATAAAGTAGGGTTACAGAATCATTACCTTGATTTTTCTGGATTTTCTAAGAATTTATTCCTATTTTAATTTATTACTTTTCCTCTATGTTAAGAGGAAATTCGATTCTTCTTTCTATTAGTTTTCTCTTTTCTGTAATGAACATATAGTATACTGAAGAGGATGATTTTCTTCTTAGCTATACTAAAATTGGCTTGGGTTTGAAATTAAACCCATCATGAGAAATAAAGAATTTTCTATCTTCTTTTATATATTTAACAAAGCCACTTTCTTATTATTTCTAAAGCTATGATTACTATTCAACTGCTTAAAAATAATGCTCAACATTTAGATAAGAGGATTTCTTAAGTAATTAATAAAATGAACACTATTTTGGACTTTAGTTTTAATTTGCAACCCAAAAAGAATTAAATAACCACTTTTATTTTATTACTTACTAATAGTTTCAAAAATCAAAGGGTTAAGTATTTAAATCATAATCAAATGAATAAAATGACTACTTAAATTATGTTAACAATGAACAATGTTTTTATAAAGAAGTCATACTAATCTCAAAGTTTTCTTTTATTTAAGAAGATTCAAACTAGATAAATATTTTTATCCAAACATTGATTCCAATTAACTTTAAATAAAACTCTAAAATTATAATTTCTCTAATATTCTATAATTTTAGAATTCACCCTAATTAAATTAAATCTCAATAATATTTTCAAGTGATTTCAATCCTTTGAAAATACTAATATTTATCAATTCCACAATGATTTAGAATTAACCATTCTAAAACAAGTTATTCTTTACAAAAGAATACAAAATTCCACAATGATTTAAATTCTTCAATTATAATATATTTTTTTATAACTCAAAAATCCAGTTTGTTACAGACTTCCCTTCTTAAAGAAATTGAATCCTCACAATTTTAATTCAGAGAAATGTCTATATATATATTTCCAAAATTTCATCTTTTAGTTCCTTCTTCATTCTTAAAATTTTAACCAAACACCACTAGAATCAAAAATTATTTTTACTGAACATGTCAATAAGACATAAATTTGACTTAACATATCAATTTACAAAATTTCATATAATTTCACTTTATTTTCCAATTGGAATATAAGTTCGTACAAATGTTTCACATCCTTTGAAATAAGATAATACCTTTTTATTGTTTGAAATACAAAATATTCAAGGTATTTATGAGATATTCTACTTAATTAATTTCTTAGGACAGGGACGTGAAATAACTCAGAGACTTCCTTTATCAACTATACTAATACCTCACAATTTACTACTTTAATTTTTCCAATACCTCATAAATCTAGAACCCTTGTTCACAAAAGGTTTTTAAATTTCCCACTTGAATTTAAAACATGAAAAAATTATTTTCTAAAAGATTCAAATTCTCTTTTATTTAGCAATAAAAGATTTAAGCTTATTAAACATCTTATGTTCAATTTTAAATTCTAAATTCTAATATTTCAAAGATTGAGAAATCAAATTCTAAATTAAATCTCCAATTCAAGTCATTGTTTATTTTATCTAAGTGGAAAGAAATTATTTCTTCAAGAATTAATTTCCATAAAAGAAAATTTCAAATATTCAATGAATACTCGACTTTTAATTCCTTCTGATTCAAATTCTTATTTTTTTTGAATACATAAACTAGGAAACTAACTTCTAATAAAAACTTACATATATAACCAAACCAAAAAAAATCCTCTTTTCTTCACAAAATATTTATTTTATCAAACCTCAGTTTGAATGCTTAGTTTAAGTCATATCCTTATAAGAAAATTCATATTCATTAATAGCAATTATCTTTTCATGGCTTTACAAAAGAATTTCTATAACTCACTATTATTATTTTGCAAGGCTAATTAAGATTGAATGTGACAAACCGGAATTTTTGGATATTTGAATTTGGAATATTTAATTGATTTTAAATATTCAAAAGTTAATCTTCAACTTGAATTTCAAATATCACTATTTGGTTGACAAATAAATTATTGAGTTAAACAATTGGAAATCGGGTAAAATATGAATTCTGGGATTTCGAGTCTGTTAAAAATAATTTGTAGGTTTATAAAATTTATATTGATAATGCTGGAGAAAATAGAACTTTTAAAAGTTGAATTTAAAACTGTTTTGTTTAGTTTTAAAAATATATAGTTTAAACTGAATTTAAAAATAGCCTTTCGAGGGACAGTCTCAGAATTCGACGAAACCTATTCCATTAGATCCGTAATAATGTATTATTATCGGATTTCAATTTCGTAGTGTTTGGAGTGATTTTTTGGTCATACGGTAGATAAATGTGTTAAAATTTATATAGAAAATTTAATATAATAACTGGGTCCAAAAAGCTATTTTCTCCATACGATCAATTAGGACTCGAAACCTTTTCAATTTCGCTCGGAATAGGGGTTTAACATTATAAACACCTAGCGGCACTCCCCGTTAGGAGGTCGAGATTTTAAATTGCGTTATCAAGACAATTTAAATTTAAATATAATATATGTTTACCCCTTCAAAACACCGTGACAACATCCAACACGTACCCTCCCTGATGTTACAGGCGTCCATTCTTGTCCCCTGTATATTTTATAAGATTTGAAAAAAATCGAACTCGGTTAATAAAATAAAATAAAATAAAATAAAATAAAATGATGAAAATGAAAATAATCTCAAGTAATGGCCGCTCGTTTCTTTAGATTCCCAGGTTTAATCATAATCAAATCAAACTTTAAAAAAATGGCCATTCTTCCTCTTTAATTCAAATCGAACAGAGGAATCAAAATAAGGAACACGGCCTTCTTTTTTCTCCTCTTGTTTTCAATTCGAAGTCCACAATCGCGATCCTGTTCCTCCTCCACTAATCAAATCGCACCTTTCCTTTTCAATTAATTTGCGACCTAGTGGCAGGCAGAGGAGTAGCGCGGCACTGATAAGAAGAGGTGAGGGACGCATATGCGCGTGCATATGCATGGACTTAGGGAGCGCGACGTCGACAACTTCAAGCAAGGTTAGGTTTTGTTCAGATGAAGTTCGTGCATGCTAAAGAGGAGGGAAAAACTCACCAGTGCGAAACTCGAGTAGGGTGGGCATAGTTGCATGACGCTGAAATCACCGTGGTTCGTCAAAGGGCTGCGATGTTCGCGGGAGCAGCCGATGTTACCATGCTTATCGTCGATGGCAAAGGATGGGTCCGGTAGGCAGTTCGTCTGCAAATTTTGGGTTGGAGGTATTTTCCACATATTATATATATATATATATATATATATATATTCTGTAAGAAAGAAAAATATAATGTTGAAATAAATACATATATGTATAGTATATCAGAAATTATTTTACAGTAAGGGTATATGTGGATAAATAGAAATACATATAGATAAGGCTTGGAAATATAGGCATTTTAAAATGTTGTGGAATTTATATAAAAATTAGATTTTTAATTTTAATATATATAGGTTGTTTTATATATGTAGTTCAAAAGGAATAAAAATGAAATAAAAATACATATGTACATATTTCCACTTGCTAGCTAATTTTAAATTATGGAGATTGATTTGTTTAATAAAACTTATTTAATTATTTTAGTTACTAAAAGATTTTTATAAAAAGAAATTAGTTTAAAATAAAACTATTAGTTTAAAATAAATCATTGGTTAAATAAATTTATCAAATGGAAATTTAATTGTTTGATTGGCTCGAATATTAATAAAATCATGTAATATCTGTACAAGGTCTAAAATCGTGGAGAATCGAGCCTGTGTGGATCGGATTGCGAATTAAAAATCAAAGGTGAGTTAATCTCACTCGTCTGGATTATTATTTAAATTTAAATAGTTAAATTTAAATTTTTGGTTGAATGATTGAACTGGTTGGATGTGGTGTATCATATATGGTAGTGTGTGCGTATATATATATATTGGAGTGATTGATTTCCCGCATTATATAGCGGATGAGACCCAATGCGCCCCGCATAATAGCGGATGACCCATATACCGCGATATCCCACCTTGAAGTGGGATTGGTATTTTTATATTGTGCTAACATATTGGATGTAGGGAAACAGGTTGGAGGGATCCAACTTGATTCCTCAAAAAAATTAGATTGTTTTAATATTCTATGATCTGTTTATTTAATAATCTGAGATAGATTATATTGGTAATTGAAAATATTGGATGCTATGGTTTGATTGAATATATTTGGGTATACTGAGTTATCAAAAAAAGGATAGGTTGGATTTTTGAAAGGAAAATAAAAGAGAGAATTTTTGAGTAAAATAATTATAGAAATTTGGACAAATTAAAGAATAAATTGAAAAAAAATAAAAGTTGATCTTTAAATTCTAATAAGTAAATTCTGAGTATGGAAAAGAAGATTTTTGAATAAATGGGAATAAATGAAATTTCTTAAACTTAAGTAATATTATTTGAAGGAATAAAAGATTTATTTTTCAAATCAAGATCTAAATGGTTGAGGAAAAATAATAAAAGAAGAATTTTGAAATAAATATGAAATTGGTAGTTTCAATTTGAATAAGATTTTAAACCTTAGTAAATAAGTTAAATCTGAAATTAATGGGTTTTGAAATAGAATTGAGTAAGTAAAGGAATTTATTTTAAAATGGAGTAAAATTTTGGAAATCGATTTGGAAATTTAGTTAATGTTTGAAACTTTATTTTAAAAGGAAGACGAGACTATGGAATTTATAAACTGGGTTTATAAAGTGAAATAAGATATCAGTGGATATTTGGAAGTATAAATTCATGATGGGAATTTAAAAGGAATGGGTAATTTGTTTTAAAAATAAATAGTGGTTTATTTTTAATAGGTGTGAAAGAAAAGTGTATTTCCCTAAAAAGCCAAGTACTTTTCAAAGCAGATTTTTAAGTATAAGTTAAAAGCTTTAAAGTTGTTTAAAGGAATGTTTTTAAGAAATTACTATTTAAGTTGTTAAAATTCTAAAGGTAAATGTTTATTAAAATTAGTTATAGTAGTAATTATTTTAAAAGGTTAATTAGTATTATTTTAAAAAAGTTAATTATTAATATTTATATTTTATAAAGTAGTTTTATTTTGAATACTTCTAAAGTATATATTTTTGAATAAAGTGTTTAAGTAGTTTAATTTAAATGTTTTAAAGTATATTTTAGAATAAAGTGATTTAAATTATTTTAAAATCTAAAGTATTTAGACTTGGTGATTTTAAGTGGAAATAAACAATATTTGGAATTTATTCCACAAGTTGAAATGATTTGAAAATGTTTTCAAAAAGGTTGAAATGTAGAAAGGTATCTTGCGAGGATATTTTGAATAATAAATAATTTGGAAAATTATTAATGCCTGATGGTTGTTTGTGAATGTTATATGATTGTTAAATAAACGACTATCAATATTGGCCAATGCGCTGATCGTTTCGATGAGACCAGGATCGGGATTTATTTTCCCGAAAACCACTTTGATCCGGTTTGAACGTTTTCGTGAGTAAGACAAGAGCTTGGAATCAAAGATGGAGCAGTGAAGTGCAAGGGCTAATCGCTACTAATTCTGTGTGTGATTCCAAAATTGATGTAGTGGAGTAGTGCCTTCGGTTCCGTCCGGACCCGGAACGGACTTGTATGGACGAATGCTTTCAGAATATCATCAGGAGGACGATGAGCATTCTAAATGAATGTGTGCTAAAAAGGTAACGCTTAACCTCGAGCCTCATCAACCGAGAATGGCTAAAACAGGGGAGGTGCACACAAGGCTAAGTGGCTAGCAACCAATTAGAGTAAGGTCACCCCTGTTTAGAGGTCCCTTTTATTCGGCGGTGTGGGCGGTTGTTGATCCCAACTGTGGGGTGAACTTATTCAGACTATCCAGTAAGGGATAGATCTGGTCTTGTGATGCAGGGGATCATAGTGGATCCTCGGCATGGTGATCTAGAACATGTACTGTGACGGGCGGTACCTCAGTAGCCCTGCCATTGTATGGATTCCAATCTCCAATAAGCGCCTGTACGGTTTTGATTGTGCCTAACTATGCTAAAACCTGAGATGCAAGCATTTCAGCTAGATTCTATTTTACTTTCTATAGACACTATTATAATATCAGACGAATTTGATAAAAATGTTTTGGTTATCGTAAGGCAAAAACCCGACATGTTTATTTGTAGCGTGGTCTTACGAGATACCTTCGATTTTCAAAGGATTTAAAAAAATTAATAATCCAATTGAGAGTGTTTTATCACGCTGGTTTTCCAGACTGACTCGGGTGTTATTTAACTATAATGTTCGGGACAGACCAAGTATTATAGAGTACAGATTCTGGATGGACGGCTATGGATCTCAGGAGATCGGTTGGATTGCAAGACATAGCACACGTACTTAATGTATATTCCGCTGTGTTGTAGCTGAGTAGTCAGTATTGGAAAGACAAGTTGTTATAACTGACCTAAATTGTGTTGTTGGTTTGTAATCTACTCTAGTAATGTAATGTATAAACAGATATAGTTCTAATGTTTTTAAAGATCAGTCATTTATTTATTATATATTATTCCGCCGCGATTGTGAGATTCTGATAATGTTTTCTATTTCTTCTTCTACCTCTTTCTTCTATAACCCTAATGATTTGGTTTTCCAGCATTCGAATTTCGGGCATCGAAACATCGGGTCGTTACATTGAAATACTTCTTATTCGCTAAAATTAGAGTTTTCAAAATCCAACACTTTATTTTTAAACATAGCCACAAAGTTCAATATTTTGAATATACCCAATTTATGATGAAATGAATTTCTAACCCCTATTATTCTATTTTCATGATTTGATTTATCATCATCTTTATTTTTTAATTAAACTCCAAATTTGAATTTCAAAATTTAATATTTCGATTCGGATAAATCTTCTCTCCAAAATTAATTTTCTAACTTTATATACCTCAAATGATATGCTAGCTTCTTATGGTATTTATTTATATCAATTCCTATTCTTTTTTTAAATTATCTCTTAGAGTTCAAATTATCAGAATAAAAATTCTTTTTTCTCTTCCAATTAGTTCCTTACTTTGAAATTTCAAAGTTTATTTACACAATACTTTACACTTTTCATTTTAACTTCTTATGAATTAGGGCTCATATATAACTATGTAACTTTCACTCAAATCATAATGGGATATACACAACAAATTAAAAGCATCACTCACAATTCATCTTAGTATATATAAACCTAGACAAATTTATATACATGAAACTATATAAGGAGGTTGCATTGACATCTATTTATAGTGAATCGCTTTGTCAAATGGCTGCGATGTTAACCGTGCTATCAACATTGCATCACCACTGACCTCTTGCTATTGATAAGGCTCGGTGGCAGCACACTTCATCTAAAATTATTGCATGTAATGCATTTTTATAATTTTTATAATAATTTTCTAAACCTCGAAAATCCCAAATACATATACATATAGTAAATCTTCTTCTTAATTTATTTCCCAAAAATATCTTTTCACAAAATATTCCATTTTCTCAAATAATATTACTCAATTCTAAATGATTAACTTAATATTATTATCAAAATTCCAAATAATACCATATGGCTAATAATATTTATTTTTAAGATATTATTTTTTCTTCAAGATACTTGATTTTAAAATTATCACATTTATGTGTGTGTGTATACATACGTGTATACATACTTTTTTCAAAAATATCTTTTCATTTCCAAAATTCCTTATATATGCATATAAATATATTTTCCAAAATATTTATCCCATTTCAAAAGATTACTTAATTCACTTGAAACTTTATTTCCTTCTCAAATATTATTTTCTATACATTCACACTTATTTATAATACTTTAAATATTATAACTCAACATATTATGTCTAACGGTATCGTCAAAGTGTTTAGGAAATCCCTGTCGATAACGTTGACTAGGCACATTGACCAGAATTTTTAAAGCATTCAAAGGACAGTTTAACACAAAACAAATTTCCCAAAATTTCTTTTTCAATCTCTAAATTTTCATACAAATGAAAATATACTAATAGCAAATTTCAATAATACTACCATTCATCCATGCATACATCATGTAATTATCCAATTCCATATCTATCTTAGAATTAATAATTATACTCATCAATTCATACATCATTTTATATGAAGTAAAGTTTTCTACATCCTTTGAGGTAACTACACTATTGAAAATACCGCAAAGTCTTATAATTTATATCAAGTAGGCTTCTAAATTTTAAATGAACATTTCTACTCTATACTAATTTTAATATTTTCTTGTAATTCCAACAATCAAATATCCATCATCAAATCAAAAATCTATGTAAACAACTAATAATTATTCTCAGCGGAAATGATCCATCAACTTCCACTATGCAACTATGATCACTAACAGATCAGGAAACCTCTATGTAACTCTAAACTTTAAAACCATTTTATAACAGTAATTTGTAAAGTAATTCAAAAATTTTACAAATGCATCCCATGATTATTCCTAATAATCATTTATACTCATATCCTAAATAGAAAACAAATCCTAAATTCTACCTGACACACCCAAGGGATGAGACTCTAAGTCTGTTTAGGCTTTGTGTTTTCTTATATTCTATATTGTTCTAAATCCCTCCTCTAATACCAAGCTGTGACACCCCACCTTTATGCCCATATTACCCAAGAATATTACAAGTAATATTGTCGAGTAGTATGAAGAATAAGGCAGATTAGAAGCGACTATTCGCAACTTGGGCAAGTATCCATACGTCGAATTATTTGACTATTTTTTCGTTTTCCTTACAAGAAGTGATTCTACATATATAATACAGGCGTAAACAATAATACAGTGGCTTAATATAATCCAGAACAATATCCCACATAATATTCAGCATGGAATCACAAATCGCAACGGAAATATAATACATCAATTATCTCTTTAAAGTGCAAGTCTACAAAAATAAATGCTAGACTTACATATACAAATATATTCATGCATAAACTGTGATAGATCCAAAAGTATACTTAACAACTTAAGCCAACACTACATCAAAGTATACAACAATTATACATATACAACTAGCATCTCAAAGTGATACTCTATCATGTAGGCAACACTGTATATATATCTACTCTAGCTAGCCCTCATCCAAAGTCATTGAGTCCCTGTACCTGTCAAATCTTGATCCGAACCAAGTATTATAAGAATAATAAATGGGTCACGCTATCTCAAAAATTTCAAAAGGTGAGATCATACTAATAGGCATGCATAACATCAAAGATACAAATATTCGAATAGTATAAAAAATTAAATAGTTCAAATACCATAACAGTAAGTCATAGCAAGTGATCCTAAAATCTAGAGATAACCATAAGGAAGTAAACAGCATCATATTTCATATTTCAACAACTTATGGAACATAAATATAGCACTTCATAGGCAGAATAGAATTATGGTGAAATCCCAGATCAAGTCTTAAATATCGAAGATTATCCATAAGGAAGTAACCCAAATATCACCAATAATATTTCTCAAGAAAGTGCCTAAATATTTGAAAATAACCATAATATAGCAAGTACCACTTTCAAATCAAATATCACCAATTCCCAGAACTCAAATATTAGCCCACCATAGGCTAAATATAAATATGGTGAAATCCTAAACAGGTGAACCAAAACTCAAAGTTTGGAATCAGTAACAAAATGGCGCCACACAAAAAGCCAAGCACAAGGCTATACCTAACGATCGATCATATCCCTAAATACGAGCATAAAGGCTACGTCTAACGACCATGAAAGATGGTCTCCCCGAATACGAGCTTGAAAGCTACATCTACAAACCACGAAGGATCGCCCCACAAAGACGAGCTAGAAAGCTACGCGTAACGACTACGAAGAATCGTCTCCCCAAAGATGAGCACAAAGGCTACACCATCCCCAAAAGTGCCACCTACTCTTTATTAGTAACCAAATGTATTTTTCCTAGGCATCCCATACCATCCGGTGAAATTCAATGTTTACTAATAGATTGTAAACTCCACTGGACAAGTGTAATGTAATCACAATTAGTAATTAAATGAGTATCACCAAATGATCCATAACCACTTTATGATACTTAAATATTTACTAAAAGATTGCAAATCCACTTGACTAAAATATTCAATCGAGCGAGTCCAATAATTGACCGATAAAGAAAGACATATGTTTCATACCACATGTATTGTTAAGTCATTGAATTAGATTCCTCATTCAAGCGAAAACAGAAATTACAAGAAAGTAATAATCTTAATAGTCACACAATAAATTCCAAAACTGCATATGAATAGCCAAAGGCTAAGCACAATAAAAGACGATGGAGTTTATAGTTTTGAAAGTAAAGAATATATTTTTATCATATAGAAAAGGATTTCTAAAATACTTTCCCTATAACTTTCAAACTTCTGCTTTTAAAATCCATAAAATCACGTGTTATTCAACTATATATATATATCGCTTGAGTACATAAACTATAATCTAAATGGATAACAAAATGTATTTATATATATAGTTATTCCAAAATCTCATCAAAAAGATATATAGTCCTATAACTATAATCCAAAAGCCACATAAATTAATACATATTTATTTATGAAAATATAAATACTCATCTTCCAAAACCATATCGATATACAAACAATTTTTTTGAAACAACATAGGTTTGTATTTCAAAACCATACTTTTAAATTATAAACTATTTCTATTAATTGAATTTAACATATAATTATTTATTATAATCATTTATACAAGTAATTAGATTAATTTGGAAACAAGTTTGAGATTGGTAAGTTATAATAAACTTTCTATTGTAAATTACTTTTATTCAAACCATATATATTAAATATATATATATATAACTTCAAAATCATTGGATCACCAAATCAAAGAATCAAAGCTTAGAAAATTAGAAAGCAAGTCACCCGAAAAGTTATTAAAACTATACATGGTTGTACAAAAATCCATAAAAGAGTTTACACTTACTTTCGATTGATACTAGACGAAACTAAATTTATAATTCTAAACCGATTATACATCAACCATAGCTTGTTTTACAACTATGTGTATATGAAATAAGCGATATTAGAACATGATTATTCAATCTCAGAAATCGATATTGAAAACCCCAAGAAACCAGTATAAAAACAACATAAGAAATATACAATCAAGGAGAAGAACCAAATTCCATAAACTCGGAGTTAGTGGAAGCACTAAAATTATTCGAGTATTGCAAATAATCAAAACAAAAATATGCAAGCAAATCTAGAATTACGAGTAGCTACCTTGAGCTTACAGTGCTATCAGAAGCTTGACTAGTTGACTAAACCTTGGATCAGTCGGTTGGACGCAATACCTGGAGCCATATGCTCTAGGAATGACTCGATCAGTCGACTGGACGTGAGTACTAGGAACCGTAAGCTATAGGTCTCGTTCCCAATAAATGCAGGTAAACTTTTTGATAATATAACTCGATTACAGCAACAATATATGACTTATAGTGACCATATACATGCATGCCATAGCCAATTGCATCATACAGAAGCAATTTAAAGCAATTAAAGATGGTTTCAGTCATAAGTAGCAAGCATCTCAATTGGTTTTAAATGGTAGTTTACATTAATTGCATTTTGAAACAAAAAGCCATCAAAATTTGATATTAGCAAGCGTCAAGCATCTGAAACTTAACTTAGAGAGTTGTGAGGTTTAACTCACCTTTCCTCCTCAATTTAACAGTCAATAAACTACAGCAGTCCCAATTTATCAAAAGCAAGCCCTAAAGCTCAATTTATACAAGGAGAACACAATAGTTCAAATCTTAATCCAAAACTGAAATTAACTGCTCAGAAGAATGAAATATGGTTACAAAATCATTACCTTGATTTTTCTGGATTTTCTAAGAGTTTATTCCTATTTTAATTTATTGCTTTGTCTATAGGTTAAGAGAAAATTTGATTCTTCTTTTCATTAATTTTTTCTTTCCTGTAATGAATGTACAGTATACTGAACAGGAAAATTTTCTCCTTAGCTAATACTAAAATGGGCTTGGTTTGAAATTAAACCCATCGAGAGAAATAAGGAATTTTCAATCTTCTTTTATATATTTAACAAAGCCCTTTTCTTATTATTTCTAAAGCTATGATTACTACTCAAATGCTTAAAACCAAAGCTCAACATTTAAATAAGAGGATTTCTTAAGCACTTACAAAATAAGCACTATTTTAGGCTTTTGTTTTAATTTGCAACCCAAAAGGAATTAAATAGCCACTTTTATTTAATTTCTTAGTAATAGCTTCATAAATCAAATGTTTAAGTATTTAAACCATAGGCAAATGAATAAAACGACTTCTTAAATTATTTTAACAATGAACAATGTTTTTATAAAGAAGTCTTACTAATATCAAATTCTTTTTTTATTTAAGATGATTCAAACTAGACAAATATTCTTTTCAAACTTTAGTTCCAATCATCTTTAAATAAAACTCTAAAATTCTAATTTCTTCAATACTCTATAATTTTAGAATTCACCATAATTAAATAAAATCTCAATAGTATTTTCAAGTGATTTCAACTCTTCAAAAATACTGATATTTCTCAATTCCCCGATGATTTAGAATTAATCATTCTAAAAAAATTATTCTTTATAAAAGAATATAAAATTCTAGATTAATGATTTAAATTCTCCAATTTAAATCATTATTTATTTTATTTTATTAACTCAAAAATCCAGGTTGTTACAGAATCATAAATGCTTTTTTTCATTGATTACAATTTTTTACAATCAAATAGTTCAATTCTAGGTACTAAAACGTACTGTTGTGATTGGTATAAAAAAATTTAACTTAAACAAGTTTTATGTTAATTTGAAGCTGTTGATAGCTTATTTTAAAGTCGACGGTAGAAATCTTCATGTTAATTTTGAAGTTGAAACTTGAATCCATATTCTTACAAATCATATCCCAGTTTTTAAATTATTTTTGTGTACCACATTATATCATATTACAACTTCGTAATAAAATTGGTGAAGAGAACTTACGGGGAGCAGTGAAAATTATTTATCCGCATAATAAATTTTAACTAAAACTAAAATTTAAAAGTAAGCCTCTAACCGAACAACTAAAAATAGTTCACCACTAGATAAAATTGCAGTTTTTTTAAATTACAATCTTCAATAGTAATATTTAAAATTTTTAATGGGTTTCAATGTACAATATAATCAATTTTACAATTATAAAATGAATTTCAAACTTAAGATTTGAAAAAATAATAAATACAGGACAAACTAAAATTTAGAATCAATGTTCGAAATTAAAAAAACCAAGTTCAAACTACATATATGTCACTTAAGACGCCTTAATAGGTTGCAAAAGGCAAAATTCTAAAAAAATTAGGGTTTGAATGCATTTTTAAAGAAGTTGATGTAAAGTTTATTTTTAACGTAAGCTCCTATAAGAAACCCGAATGCTTAGAAATGAGCATCAATCATGTCCAAGAAGGACCTTTGATATTTAGTTGTATTTTGTGAGCAAATCATAATTTCAATTTGGTGTTGGGGAGCTAGGAGCTTGTATTTGTTGAAATTTTCAGCACCCCCTCGCATCTCCACTATGCATGCACTTCATTTTGCGTAGAAGAGAAAAACCATTGAACAAATCTCTTTTTAGTGCCAATGTCATGATTGGATATCCATATATCCCCTTGGAGCATTTATATTTTCATGGCAACATTTATTGTAATAAAAGAAATCTCTTGTTATTACATCCTACCAATCTCATATATGTGCACATCTCGTTTAGGATATTTTATGACGCGGGACTTCATCATAATTTAATCTATGCATCCATTCTAATAAAATATGAGCTACATCTAACAGATCTTTAATATGGCAAGCATTCTCAATTCAATTTGAAGTTATATAAATTCCTTACAACACTTAGATAAGGTCGCTTATACCTTCGAGCAGTTCAAATCAGGTTGCTACCACCTTTCAGCAATTTCACCAAGCTGTTCACAAAAAGTCTTTTTTCCACGGTTGGAGCAGGCCATGTTCTAACATATAACTCCACCTTAATGAGAATCCTAACTCAAGCCATATATTAGAGCATACTAAGATCAATGCTACATCATATTGGTCCCCTCGAACCACCGGCTCTGATACCATTTTGAAATTTTGGCATCCTCTCGCATCTTTACTATATGCGCACTTTATTTATCATAGAAGAAGCAAAATCATTGAATGAAGCACTTTTTGGTGTCAGCGTCGTGAATGGATATCCATATATCCCCTTGGAGCATATATATTTTCCTGATGACATTTATTGTAACGAAAGGAATCTCTTATTGTTACATTCCACCAATCTCATATATATTCTCATCTTCTTTAGAATACCTTGCGATGATAGACATCAAAATCTAATACACTCACTCTAATACAATGCAAGCCACACCTAATAGATCTTCACCTTGACCTCTGAAATGATTTTTTTTTCAATACCAGCATCATGATTGCATATGCCTGCATTCCATTGAAGCACATATATTTTCATGGCGATATTTATTGTAACAAAAGGAATCTCATATTGTTATATGTTAATTCCATATATATACCTATCTCCTTTAAGATGTCTTCTGATGCAAGACTTTATCATAATACAATCTAGAACACACTTTAATTCAATGCGAGTCACACCTAACAGTATTGAGTGCATGATTCAAAAGCTTCTAAAGATTCTCATAACACTTAAAGAAGAGCTGCAAGTTTTTTGACGTTGCATAATTACTTCTTTCGTTATTGCATGCGAATCCAATATGTTGCATAAGACGCATTTATTTTCGAAAACGACTAATTTAGAAAACGAAATTAACATACAAAATAGAAAACTTTTTCTTTATTTTTCGTGTTTTGAAACATAACAGAAGTACGAGAAAAAATCCATTCTTCTGTCACCCTTCCATCCCCTCCGTCGTCCCTCCATTTTCCTTCAATCCTCTCCGTCATCGCTTCAGCAATCTCATGTTTGACATACAAATTTGAAAACAGAAAACACAAATTTCGTTTTTAAATGAAACGCTACTTTATTGTATAGTTTGATTCAATCCATTAATAAAGTCAATACAATTTTACTCATTCCTTGATAAGCATGCACCTTGCATGTTCCAAAACCATCCAGGTATTAGTTTTAGTAGTGGATGACTTTTGAGTGATTGTCCATTGTATATTTTAGTTTTAGTTTAAATGGTTATAAATAGAGGCTTAAATATGGAAATTTGTGTACATATGTACATATATACATATACACATATATATAGGAAGAAACCATGTGCAACGTGGATTCGCCGTACACACACAAATAACAAACAATGAATGTTTGATCTATTTGAAATTTGGATCCATCATGTACGAAAACTTATCTCAAAATTATATTTGTACTTACATCATTAAAATTATTTTTAATAACTTTTAGTTAGTTCTTTTTCAAAAATTAAATCTGCATTTTGATCGTAAGTTTCTATAAATGTTTTTTTTTTAGGAATTGTATATGTTTTCTGTTTTTACTACAAATATTTACATTTCAAGTAACTGCAAATATCTGTAGTTTGGCTAAAACTGAAAATAAAAATTGTTTGTTGGGACATGTATTAAGATGGCTTCATATTCTTTTTCCTTTTTTCTATTAGAAAGATATATAAAAACAAGGAAAATCAAACCGTTTACGAAATGAGAAACTATTAAATAATAGTAAAGCAGAAGAATTTATAGCTCAATTATTAATTCTAAGAATTTACTCCTCTCTTCTTAACTCTCTAAATATTTTATTTTTATATCCTTACAATTTATTGTTATTAAAATTATTACGATGTTTCTACTAGTTTTATCTTCTGTCGCTAAAATTTATTACTAATTTTAACGATTATTTACAGATTTCGTCCAAGTTTTTTTTGTTATTTTGGATTTAAGTCCATCTATATTAAATTTAGTTAGGTGATCTTAAATTTAAGCTTTTTAAATAAATACAATTAATGAATATTCGTTATTGATCTAATAATATTTTTAAAATGACAATTCAATATGTATACCGCATTCACATTGACAAAAATGGTAAAACTAACTTTTCATTTCAGTTCAAGTAGTTTTAAAGTTCCACAATTATATACAAACTATTACGACGTTCTACTAGTATTATCTCCTATCAATTTACATTTGAATGCTAACATTCAATAATTCTTATAATTATTTACGGATTTCTCCAAAGTTTTCTAATATTATTTTACATTCAAGCCCATTAGCGAAATTAAGCCTGAACTAACATAACCAAGAAAGCTTCTCTCCTCTTAGAAACAAAACATGCAAAGAAGAAGAACAAGTAATTAACAGACAACCCAAAAACAAAATAGGAATTTAATGAATTCTCTCTGATTTGAAGTAGATTACCTGTTTGAAATTAGCTTTTAATTGATTAAAATAGCAAATCCATGAAGAAATTAGGGGATTGAAGGTCATAGATTGAAAAGGGGTTTTTTCTTTTATTTCTGGTTTTTTTTTTGCATTAAGAAGAAAAGAATGTACGTACTATTTCTAAGAGGAGAGAAGCTTTCTCACTTATGTTAGTTCAGGCTTAATTTTGCTAATGGGCTTGGACCTAAACTAAAGAAAATAAATAAGCCTAAAAAAATTAGTTCACCACTAAAACAGTTATATACACTTATGTAACAATTAAAACAACACATATATCTTCAAGTTTTTAACACGATAAATTATGTAAACACTCTTTCATGTTAAATAAAATATTTTATACTTAATAAAATAAAACTTTAGTTTTAAAAATATTTTTATTATTAAAAACCCTTATTTTTACATATATACACAAATTACACAATTAAATGCATGAATCCTTAATTCTTTAACTCCAATAATTTTACAAAAATTATTTACTTGCATAGAAAAAAAATAACAAACCATTTTAAACTTATATTTATAACCAAAACACATTTTCAAACTAAATTTCACCTTTTTATTTAAATAAACAACCATTAAAAATAAATACTACCTTTAAAAATTATTAAAAGAAGTAATTAGCAATAATTAATAAAATTATTGCATTTTCTCCAAATAAAAACCATTTTCCATTCATTATTAACTCAAAACAAAATAAAATAAAGTTTCAAACTTTATTTTCTTATTTTATTTCAAAAATTCATTGTTTATTCCAAATAAAAAATTCAATTTTATTTTAATTCACGATGTTAAATCATAACTACCGTTATAATTTAATATTTACAGGTAATCTTCAAAACCAGGGTTGTTACAGACTCCCCTAACAAAATTGCGTCCTCGCAATTTCTAGAGAAGAGTTTGTATTCAACTCATTTATTTCATCAATCAAAAGAATGATAGACAAGCTGGAGTTTAAAAAATGTCCTCTCAACTTAGAAAGATAGAAGACTAAGATAAAATTGCTCGATTAATTCTATGGTTTCCTAGTGGAACTATTGGGATTTGCGAACCATTGGATTCCTCTGAGAAATACGTCCCTATTTCGAAGGCGTTTCACCTTCGAAACAAAACATGGATATGACGTTATGCAATAGATAAATCTTGTGAGATCGATTCCTAAAAAGCTTCACGAAAGAGTCGGAATTTAGTCGCAACTTTATCCCGAACTCCAACCCACAAGGGGATAGTCTATATGACTTTCCGTATAACACTATGAAGGGAGACATACTGATATTAAATTGACAACTACTACGGAAGGAAAACCAATAGAAGTAGATGGTTTTCCCCCCAATACCACCAAACTCATACGACTGCATAAATGCAAGTCATAAAATAATTGCATAAAGACAAGATAAGACCCAAGGAATAGATTTCTAAACTGTCGCTCACTAATCAAATATTCTTAAAGTTTTTCAATCCATATTCTTCAAGATTTAAAATTCTAAAATTTCAACACTAGGAACTTTCCAAAGATTCTTAATTAGATTTTAAATTTAAATTCATGACACTTCATTGGAGTAAATAAAGTTTAAGTTGTTTATTCTTCAATTCTTCCATAAATTTTAATTGGTAGCATATATTTTCACATATGTTTCACAAATTTTCTAAGTGTTGGAAATTTTCGAAAAAATCGACGGAGTCTCCTTTGTACGTAGGGACCTATATGATATTATAAAAATGATTTAAATAAGATACATCAACCATTAGTCGGAAACACAAAATATATAACATTTAACTCTTAAAATTAATCCGAAAACATACCTTTCCCTTTTAGCGTTTTAAAGCGGTTTTGCACAAACTTATATAATTTCTACAGGTAGCTGAAGCTTTCTATTGCCAAAAGCCTTCATCTTGCTTCTGTTTTGGTAAAATTTATCTATGTTAATCTCCATGAATTGCAAGGTGAGTTTAAAACCCATAATTTCCAGCTTTGATTGAGATTTTAAAGTAAGAAATCTCAATTTTATTTGTTGCGTGTTCATTTATGAATCATTATCAGTAAATTAGACATATCTCTTTCGTTTTAAATCAAAGATTGATTTTCTTTGATGTTATGGAAAGCTTCAAAAGAGTGAGATAAATTTAATGTTAAACACTTTTGAAAATTTTGAGATAGAGGGTCTAAAAATCCAATTCAAACTCGTTGCTCTGTCATTGTTAAACTGTGACCTTTTGTGTTAAATATCGTTGGTAATTTGAGGATATCTTTTTCGTTTAGTGTTCGAATTTGACGATTCTTGATGATCCTGAAAGCTTAGATTATCTGATACAACTTTTACGTTTTTAATTTTGTTAAATACTGAGGTTTACATGTTCGAAAGTTCATTCTATCGTCGCTGTCCCGAAACTAAAAGACAGCGGTAGTGAACTTCAGAGCTGAAACTTATTTTAGTCATTACTATTTCATTTTTTATCGTAATTCGATAATTTTTGATGTTTTGGAAAGCTAAGGAAATATTCTACAACTTTTTTGTTTTATTTTTCTCAAATTCTGAGCTTAAAAGGGGCGAATTGGTTAATCAAGCAGCAGGCCCAAGTTCTTTAGCAAAATTTTGGCAGTTTCCATTGAATTGTTTTTGGATTCGATGATTTTGAGCATTGTTTTAAGATGATTCAAAAAGGATAACTCCTACAAATGGGAAATTTGACATTAACGTCGATTCGTGCTTTGAATTGACTATTTCATTTGGATTTTTGTCATATGTTAATTTCATCGAACTTTCGTTGATTTTTGTTGTTTCTGTGCACTTGTTTTCTAAACCGTTTTTCGACGATTTTTATAATAAAATAGCTTTCGAAATAAATATTTTACAATATTTATAATTATTTTAAAGCTATTAAAATTATATATTCTCTATAAAAAGGGGAATTTCAAAAGAATGTTTTACAAATGGTTTTCAAAAAATGTTTTAAAAAAATGTTTTCACAAACAAATTATTTTCTATATAAAATACACGTTTTTGCACTATTCGAATGAATGAGAAGGAGAATCAAACGACTAGGTTAAATACATTGTATGGGACACATGCGTTTATCTTTTTGGTTAATTCCTGACCTGTTCGTCTAATCGTTTTGACCTTCGGGTCGTATTTACCAATGAGATGAGATAAACTTTTTACTGCTTCGAGTGTGAAATTTACTAGCGGTTGGTAAACCGTTTAGTGCGAACGTGTGGCATGGGATGTACGTTCATATTTTTCGGGTTCCTATCTAAGAGTTTGTGATGCATTTATCTAAGATACGTATTTGCCAGTACTGAACCTTCGGGTCATTTGTCCTTGGGGACGTTTGTCTAAGAGACGTTTGTCATTACGACATATTTGTCCTTCGGGATGTTGTCCTTCGGGATGTTTGTCTAAGAGATGTATTTATTATTCCCTCGGGATGTTTTTCTAAGAGACGTGGCGTCTTACATTTGTGAGAACAGTACTTTGCGGGCTTCGGCCATAAGCATGTGCTATATCTTTGAGATGATTTCATTGATGTTTGTGATTTCCCTAATGTATCGCCCTTTTTCAGAATTGGTCCTTTGAGCCATTCGCTATATATTTGTGGTGATTACCTTTCAGGAATTTTAACTCTTGGGAGTTCTATTTTTGAGATTTGAGTTACCTACACTGGCGTTATATGAGGTTTGCCTTTTGGAATTTGCTGGAGATTTTATTCTCCTCTTTGGAGATATATTTGCCTTATGGCGTGTTTGAGATGGGATCTCTTTATGCATCTTTTGGGTTTGCCAAGATGGCGGGTTTAGGTTTTTCTCTAAACCATATTTGATGTTTTATGAATGTCGATGATATGAGGCTCGCTACTTTTAGCGTTTTATGGGTTATTTTACCTCTTTTGAGATTATATGTTTGTGTAGTGACACCATATTATCACTTTATGTAATCATACACTTTAATTTTCCCTTCTCACTTGAGAATATTATCACATTATCCTTATGCTCTTATTATTTCTTATCTTTGTAAACTGATTTGTTTAGCTAGACTGGCCCGTGCATTTTATACTTAGGTCAGACCGAGATGTTTCAAGTTAGGTACATTTGGGCTTAGCCTATTCTGCTTCCGCGTGGACTATTCTTCTTGCTTTTTTGTTATAGCTTTTTGTGTATTCCTTTTAGGTTGCTACTCTGATATGCATATTCTTTTGACTCGCTTGTATATTGTGGTTGCTATACCACTTGACATGTATCATTTTGTATACTCTGTGATGTATCTGTGTGTGTGTGATGATCTACTGTTCTATGATGTGTTTTGCATTTGAGTTGTTGTATTTTATTCCGATAGATCCTATAGCCACCTATGGCTTTGTATTAAGTATTTATTGGACATGTAGATCCGCTTGAGATAGAAAAAAATGGCATTGTCGATGTATCTAATAGATATTTAAGACAATGCTATAGATGGTCACTCTTATCCAGCCCTATTCTCTACATTAGTAGACAGTATTACCCAGTAATACTCTTTGTTAATGTGGGTCTCGGGCTGGGGCATCACAGAATTCATCCACACATATTGCATGAGCGAACATGTCCAAACGTCATCAAAGCACGATTGAACATAACTGTAAAAATGTTGTTGATGCTTGGAACACATTATCGACGCGTTTTCTTCACACATCTTTAGTGCATGATCGAACATGTTTGAACATCTTCCAAGCATGACTAAACAATATCATGGAAAATCATGCAAGTTTGCACATCTTTCATGCATGAAAAATATGTCCAAAATAACTTTCGAGCATGTCCCTACAACATCCATGCACCTTCAAATATCCTCGAAGCATGACCAACACATTTGTGTAGATTGTCAAAAGAGTCCACAACAGTCATCTTTAAATTTTGCTTAATCCATATCTATTAAATGGAAATTAGGGAAGATTAAAGAAGATCATTTTGTAAATTATCTATCTAAAAAATAATACACAAAAAAATGGAATAGCATAAGTTGCAAATACTTTATTAAGAAACAAATATGTTGATACAAAATAATTATATATATTATTATTATTTGGAAGTTGCAAAAGATATATAATTAACATATGAGAATTTAATTTGGATTGCAACTGGTTTTGTTGAGGAGAAAGGTAAGCAAGTAGACAATTCTCCTCTTAATTAGAATAGTCATATGTGCTTCCACGGGTAAGCGAGTATAGCTACTGTCGCTTAAAGGTGACTTTCCTTTGCAATTCTCTTACAAAATTACTCGGTCGAAATATATTTTGTTGTTGTAAACAAATAAAATATGTTATAAAGTAATAAGAGCAGAAGCCATTAGAGAAAGAGGCAGGAGACATTTTATTCGTTTTAGAGATAAGTAATTCATTTACATTATATAGCCTCCTTTATATAATGGCTTTGGATATTGGGATTGAACTTATCCCATGATGTAGGACTAAATAAAACAACATAAAAGCATATTCACTTAATAATTTACATATATTTTAACGCCCTTCCTTGAATATGTGTCTTCAAAAACTTTTAAATGCGTTAACAACTTAAAATTGTCCCATTTCAAATGTGTATGATGATTGCTCCCCCTCATTATTATCTTGCTTGCATATATCAATTCAGTCGGTATAGATATTCTCTGTTAATTCATTAAAAACCTATGTTAGGATTACCTAATGGAAAAAATTTTGAACGAGGAAAAATGGTGCAACTTGTAAAATCATATTGAAAATGATATTCTTTCTAAAGGTTTGATACTTCGGGATCAAAACAATGCCTCATTAAAAAATTACTAAGAAAAACCCAGTGAGAAAAATCTTAATGAAGGAAAAAGAGTACAATAGCATATTTTAATATCTCATTTCATCAAATAAAGTTTGATACTTTTGGATTATGATAATGACTTGTAAGGACCCACTTTTCTGTATAGTCTAAGCCAACAATATACCCCACATGTCAACTCAAATTGAACAAAAAGCTGATTGTTAGAGGTGAAGAAGAAGAAAAATATAAGAAATAGAAACAACATATAGAATCTCATAATCGCAGCGGAACAATATATAATAGATAATAATATATGTTTACACAAAAAGAACTATATATGTTATTACACATATAATCATCACAGTACAACAATCAACAAATCAATCTGGACAGTTATAATAACTGGTCCTCACAAATGCTGAATATACAGCCTACACACAGTGGAATATAATCAAGTACGTGAGATACGCCTGAGAATCCTCCAGCTTGTCTCCTAAATTTCATAGCATCCTAACCTAAATCTGCAATACTCGGTATGACCTGAGCATTATAACATCCGAGTCAGTTTGGAAAATCACCTTGAGAAAAGACACTTAATTTGAATTATTATTGTTATCAAAATTCTTTGAAAACAAAGGTATCTCGTCAGACCACGCCACACATAAATACGATGGGTTTTTACCTTAGATTACCAAAACACTTTTATAGAAAATTCGGTGATATTATAATAGTGTCTAAGTACAAATACATATTAAAATAGCTGAAATTGTTACATTAATTAAATTCTAGCATACCAGGCTCTACAATCAAAACCGTAAATGCACGTATTGGAGGATGGATTCCATACTATTGTAACGACCCATAAAATTTTGATAATTATATTTGTTAATTAATGAATCTGGATATTTAATATTGGAAGAAATAAAAAGTTGTAAGGTAATAATGTTAATGCAAGTTGATAAATAATTAGTGCAATCCCAATTAATTGAAATAATTGTAAGGTTATAATTGATTATATTTAGTAAATTGAAAATAAATTTCAATAAATGTAATTAAATATTATGTTAATGTAAATTAAGATAATATTTGAAAATAATGGCAATTCCATTTATAGTATGACAATTGGTTGATTTAAAGAATGGAAATCAAGATTTATTAATTTATTTGGATCTAAATTATAGTAATTGGGTTTATTTCAAATAAATGGAATTAAATATTTAGATATTGCGTTAATGGGAAATTAAGATGAAATATGAAGATTCCAATGTAATAAATCATGAACCAATGTTAGTTGCATCCTTATTGTGATAAGCGATGTGAATAACAAGGTTTAAAAATTTAATAAACGGATATTGGAGTTTTAATTTAAAACCTCTGAATTTAATGAAATCGAAAATAACACTGGGATTGATGAGTAAATCAACTTTAATTTGACATCTAAATTTTTTTAAGTTATTGTAAATAATTAAGAAATCTAAAATGATAGAAATTGGGATTTATTAACTTTGAATTGAAGATTTGATTTAATTAATTTAATATTAATTTATTTAATTAACTGGAAAATAACCATTTTGGACACTGACTTGGATATCAATAAAACCAGTTTCACTGGATCCATAACAGTGAATTATTGTAGGATTTCAAGTTTCGTAGCGATCGGACTTGTCGTTTGATCGTACGAACTCGAAACGCCTAGAAATCAATTTAATTGAAATCTATTGAAATCAATTTGAAATAACATGATTTTAGCATAACTTCTTCATACGATGGAATTTGGACTTGAAACCTATTCCATTGCATTTAAAATATCTAAAAACATCTATTTTGATATATGGGTTGACCCAATTTCGTTCCAGAGTCAGAATGGGCTTTTCGGGTCGTTATCGTTCAATTTTTCCAAACCAAATCGAGCCCATCTGTTCTATTTTGTTCTGCCTATATATACATACACACACAGTTATAAACCCTAGCCTACTTCTTACTCCTCATTTCTATACGTACAGAAATTTCTATTGCTCCTCTTCCTCAATAGCTGAAAACCCTAATTCCCAAATCCGATTGCAATCCAAAAAAAAATTAACTTCAGAAATCAAACTCCACAAACTATATCGAATTATACATCAATTCGAAGCTCTCGACGAGCGCAAGTCAATTCCGCAGTTAGTTTTTCAATTTGAGCTTCTGTGTGGCTAGAAATTTTTGTTTTATTTTCGGCCATCAACGTCTGGGATTGCCGTTTGACGGTGGATCTTCAATTTGGAGACGATCAGGTGATGCTGCGGTGTAGAGCATGATGAATGGATCCAATCTATGCGGTTGCTTTGTCGGGATGTGGCCGGAGTTTGCCATGGTTAGGGGGTTTTTGACAGCGGCTGTGGCTTTGGAAGGGGGTGTCAGAGTGGGCCGCTCAGCCTGGGGAGGTGCGGCTCGTAGAGGCGATGGCGACGGTGGCCTTTGATCATCGTAAAGGAAGTTATAGGTGGCAGAAATTTTGCTCAAAGGATCGGGGGCTAGGGTTTTTCTCAGAGTCGAGCTATCTGATGGTCGCGTGGGAGATTTGGGAACGTGGCGACGTGGCTTCGCGTGAGTAGTTCGTTTTCTTATTTATTTATTTATTTATTTTAACTTATGATTCCAATCTTCTAACGTATATAAGTTTTACATGGGAGGCCGAATTTATGCGCGGGTTTTTGCAATGGGGTCATTTTAAAATTTCTGACATTTTGGCGTAGGTTTGGACGCATTCTGAGACTGTTCAAATTTTGGGTTTAAATTTGATTTAAATTCAATTTAAATTCAAAGGTGAGTGTTTTAACTCACTCAGAACTTCTAAAATTTCTTATGTATGTTAAATTAATTTTTGATGTGATTAAAAATTCATTTATGACTGTTTGGCATATTTTTAATCATCATCTCAGTTAAATTGAATTTATTGAGTTAAATTGTTATTTAACTTATTATTGCATATAAACTGCCAGTTCATTTGTTATTTAATTTATTATATAAACTGCCAGTTAAATTGTTATCTGATTTATTATTGAATATAAACTGCCTGTAAATACTTGTTATTTATTATATGTTCTATATTGATGTTATTAATTAAATTGGATGATGATTGTGATAAATGTTTGATGATTGATATTGGATGAATGGATGTTGTATTTTATGTTGTTATAAACTGCAAGTTGTTATGGATTTTATTTCATTCGGGATTGCGGTTTGAAATAATATATAACCGTATTTATATTTTAAATTACGGATTGAAATGATAAATATCTGTATCACTTGACCATAGGATAGAAAATTAAATACTGACACCATGGTCTATATATAAAAATATTTTGAAGTGATTGCTATGGTTTTGGAAAGAAATATATGGGTTTATATAAATATTGATTTTTGATATTATATAGATATCATTTTTTATAAATAGTTAAATTCTTAAATTTAAGCTATGTATAATTTTGTTCATTATATAATAAGAGTAATAATAAAGTTTGATTTTATTAAAATATAATATGGGTAAGTATTTATTTAAATTATATTTTAATATATATATATAGAGAGAGTTTATAATGATATTGATAAATTAAGGTTGAGAAGATGGATTTGAAATTGGTTTAAAATTGTTTTTAATTAAGAATGTTATTTAATTAAAGCAATCTGGAACTTATTGAATTTGAGATTTTAAAGGGCATGATTTTATAACTTGATGATGGTTTAAGGTGATTAACGAATATTTCAAGTTTGAGTTTTATTTAAATAATATTAAAATTATTAAATAAATATTTCAAAACTAAATAATAGTAAATTGAATTAAGATATATATGAAATTATCAGATTTAGTTTGAAATTATAGAATATTTAAAGCCTTGAAATATATCTAAATTGAAATGTTTTATCGAATTGAAGTGTTTCGAAGTTATGAATTTCAAAGTATTATGGTTTCAAAGTGTTTTGTTTCAGAGTATTACAACTTTGAAATAACATGATTGTTGAAATGAATTTATTTGAAATTGCATTTAATCAAGATTTGTCTTTAAATATATATTGATTTGGAACTTATTGAAATTAAAGATGTAAGAATCTGACTTTATAATAATGTTTTGATTTAAGAGGATGTAAAGAGGGAATATCTCAAGTTTAGAGGAAATGGAGGAAATATTCAGTAATTTGGAAGTTTGGATTTATTTAAAGGACATAATATAAATATGGTTTTTGAAATGGAAACGATATCATATTTTATTGCTTTGAAATGGAAATGACATTGTATTTTGTTTTGAAATGGCAATGATATTTTGGTTTTGAAGTATAAACTATTTTTAAATGACCACGGTGTTATAATAACGATTGGTTGACAAAGAGACCGGGATCGAATATGGGCACACTCTCTGTCGATACCAAAAACCACATTGACAACCATGTACGCAGTGGAGATTCCAGAATGAAGTAGGATGGTGGTGACATTCTATTGAAGTATATATGTGGACTTGACTCCCGTGAGTTGGCATAAGGTGGCTAAAACAGGAGCGATTCTCGAGCCAAGGTGGTAGCCCCTCTTATCGGACACACTCCTTCGATATTATATTATGATTTTGAGATTGATTTGGTGGCCACTTTTGATTTTTGATTTGGGGGTGTGGCTCGAGGTGGACGGTAGTAGCTGCTACGCGTTACCACAAGCCCGAATGCATAATTGGTATATCTACCCTGGCATTGCCTTATTGTGTCGTGTCACCTACCCTGTTGCGCTTTGTACGAGTTTGGTTTTCTCCCGTAGCCCGTGTGGTATCCTCTAGTGGCTTCCCGATCAGGAGGAACCATGATACTGGATGGAGTACTGGGAATATTACGTGGTAAGGGCTATATGGGTAACCCCTTAACGCTATTTAAAAGTAAGTTTATTTTACTATAGACATTATTATAATAGCGAAATATTACTACATAGTAAATAGTTTAACGGATCCTTAGGAGATGTGAATCTCGAGCATCTCTTAAGTTACTGCACTCACGTTAGACATTGGATAGGAGATGTCTAATCTCGTAAACATACATCTCTGACGACGTTCCACTCATATTATTTACAGTCGATTTAACTTACATAATGTGACGCCCCACCTCTATACCCACGCTAGCCAAGAACACTCCGGAGAAGTACTGTCAACTAGCACGGAGAATAAGGCTGTTGAGGAACGACCATCCATGTAATTGCTTATCACACGGTGGCTATAAATAATCTTCGGAAACAAACATAGAAATAATCATATCACAAATCAGTCACAGATATCCATATCACAAAGGCGGAAGAAGATATGAATATATAACTAACACATGAAAGTGTACATCAGAGTAGTGGTCAATAAGATCCACGATAATACAAAAGAATAGCAACACGTGCTATACAAAAGAATACAACTATGAGTCTATATCTCAAGTGTATACAACAAAAACTGCTAATCTAAACAGTTAGCCAAAAGTCAGAGTGATGAATCCCTGGGAAGAAGTCAAGCAGAAGCACCTGTAACATCTCGGTCTGATCCGAGTATTATTTAAGAAAATAATAAACGGATCAGTCTAGCTATAAATATCAGATGACATGATATAACATAAAAGATATGGCATAAACATAAACATCCATAACGACATACCACTATAAGTATGTAAATAATGATCAACAGAAGATCAATCAATAAGAGATAATCAATATCACAAGAATCTTCTCAAAGATTCGAAGGGGGCATCATACCCTAAACTTGTACTCATAACAAGTCAATGACATAAATTCCAGAAATCAACACGAAAAATCCAGAAATCATAAAGAGGGAAAGAGGCCTATCACATGACGGTCCGAAGACCATGGGGAGCTACCCCACATGTGTGAGTGGAATCACACAGAATGAGGTCAAGACTAACCAAAAAGCAGAAAGGTATGTGTGAATGGAATCACACAAGTGGTGTCTAGTCTAACCTTGCAATGAAAGAGACATCGCGCAATTGCTAGTCTAATTCATAAAGCGATCATCAAGATCAACGAGAAGTGTCAATTACACTAAGCTAGTAAATATAGAAGTTTAGCTTCATGTCCCATAACCACTTGCTTAACTTAAATATTTACGAACAAACTGTAAATCTTCACTAATAAAATTGTCATAAGAGGTTCAATCGAACAAGTCCAAGAATTAACCGACGAAGTGAACGCAAGCGTTTCATACCACTTGTTTTACTAAGTCGTTTAATTAGATTTCTCATCCGAGTGAGGTAAAGGCTTGTGTATACTAATAGATTGGAAAACGGCTTAAGAAAAGAGCTTTGTTATTAAAAATAGAGTTGAAATTGTTTGTTAAAAGAGTTTTGATATTTACTACTAGTATTGAAACCTTTATATTATAAAGTGACAAAACACATAAGCAAGTGTAGAAACAATCAGTCACAAAGATCGCATACGGAGATGCGAATAAAATCCAAGGAAATCAGCTCAATATTTTTCAGATAAGATCCCCTACGGAGGGGGGGTCCGGGGGGGGTGGCAACCCCTCAAGGTGGGGGTGCGGGGGCAACGCCACCGCTTACGGGGTTCGACCTGCCCGGTCAGGTCGCGGGGGTCCAGGGGGCAGCGCCCCCGGCGGGGTGCGGGGCCGCGCCCCGTCCAAAACGGTACGACCTAAGTGAAGACAAGCGGCCTACGACCTAAAGCAAAATGAGGTCTAACGACCTAAGGGTTCACGCGGCCTAACACAATGGCCGAGCGACCTAACTGGAGTTAAGGGAGGCAAGCGACTTAAGGTCCAACGACCTACGACTCAAGCAAGCCGAGCGACCTAGTGTGGAGGGGTCGAGCGACTTAAGGAAGGCGAACGACCTAAGGTCTAACGACCTACGACTTAACAGAGTCGAGTGACCTAAGGTCTAACGACCTACGACTTAACAGAGTCGAGCGACCTAAGGTAAATGGTCCAACGACCTAACTCGAACGACTTATCTGGAGCTTAGGTCGGAGACGACCTACGAGATAAACCAGGCCGACTTAGTGGACGAGCGACCTAAGGTAAATGGTCCAACGACCTAACTCGAACGACTTATCAGGAGCTTAGGTCGGAGACGACCTACGAGATAAAGCAGGCCGACTTAACGTTTGCCTGGAGATTATAGGTCGGAAACGACCTAAGACTTAAAGCTTAACTCGCGAGCGACCTACGGCTTAAGGCCTAACTCGTGAGCGACCTACGACTTAAGGCTTAACTCGCGAGCGACCTAACTCCGAAGTGCCAATACTTCCAGAATGACCTAAAGCCCTGCGACCTATGGTACTAACTCGCGAGCGACCTAACGACTTAACTCATGAGCGACCTAATTCCGAAGTGTCAATTCTCCCAGAACGACCTAAAGTTAACTCGTGAACGACTCACGACCCATGGACGAACGACTTAACTCCGAACGACCTAAAAATGGCCAGAACGACCTAGGGGTTAACTCGTACGCGACCTACGACCTAAGATCCACACGACCTAACTCCGAGCGAGCTAAAAACGGCCAGAACGACCTAAATGCAGAAATTTCTCCCAAACACCAAAAATCGGAGTTTTTCGCCAATCCAATCCAAACCAAAAGCAAATATGCATGCTAAAGTGATAGGGAATCATTCCCAACAGTCCAATATAGTTATAGACTAGAATTGTGAGATAAAAATCTCACCTTTGCACTAAAATTTTATGAAGATGAAGCTTGAAAGCAAGGAGAAGCAATCCAAAGCTTGAATCCAATATCTTCTACTTGAATTTGGAGTAGAATGATGGAGTTGCAATTGAATTTGAGCTTGGAGTTTTAATTTCCCATTCTCTTCACCATTAATGCTAAAGCTTGAGTTAGTTAGGAAATTAATGAAGAGTGAGGAGAAGAGGGTTGGAACTTGGGCTTAATAGGCTAAACTAACCCAAAGTCCAAAGCGGGAAAAGTTAGTGAAATTTCACTAACTCCAAACCTATCGATGTTTATACTTAAAAAGTTGTAAACGACATTTCGAACTCAATGGAAGTGGTCTCGAGTCCTAATTTGACCGTTTGCAAAAAGTAGTTTTTCGGACCAAAATCCGATTAACGATTTAATATTTAAATAAAAATATTTAAATGTAAACTCGATAAATATGCGGGTTGTTACAGACTCCCCTCCTTAAAGAAATTGCGTCCTCGCAATATATATATAAGGTGGAAATAAAAAGTAACAACCATAAAAGCATATTAACACAAGAGAAATTTGAAATAAGAAGTTCACCTCAAAGGGCAGGAGTAAGCAAGTCCGGATGTGTACGCTCGATGAATTCTCTGGATTCCCAAGAACAATCCTTAGGATTTGAGGACCATTGAACCTTTACAAGTGGAACATCTTTATTTCGAAGTCGTTTAACCTCAGAAGCTATAATTCGAATAGGATGCTGCTCATAAGTTAAATTCGGCGAAACTTCAATTTCTTCCACAACAGCAGGCTCAAGAATAGAATCGGAATCCTGAAGGCATTTCCGTAATTGAGAAACGTGAAATACATCATGTATAGCAGAAAACTGAGCCGGCAATGCAAGGCGATAAGCCATGGAACCAATACGTTCAGTGATAGGAAATGACCCAATATATCGAGGCGCTAACTTCCCCGATCAACTGAAACGTACAACACCCTTCATAGGTGAAACACGAATAAAAACAGGATCCCCAACAGAAAATTCTAATTTCCTTCTTCGATTATCGGCATAGGATTTTTGTCTACTCTGGGCTTCTTTCATCCTATGTCGAATAAGTTCAATCTTTTCCGTGGAATCACGAATAAAGTCTGGACCTAAAACCAGCTTCTCACCGGCCTCAAGCCAACAAGAAGGAGATCGGCATGGCCTTCCGTAGAGTGCCTCGAAAGGTGCCATACCAATACTAGATTGGAAGCTATTATTATAGGAAAATTCAACAAGTGAAATATGATCTTCCCAACTTCCACCAAAATCAAGCACACAAGCACGAAGAAGATCTTCAAGAGTTTGATTCACACGCTCGGTTTGTCCATCGGACTGGGGGTGATAAGCGGTGCTAAAATTAAGCTTCGTTCCTAAAGCTTTTTGAAGACTCTTCCAAAATCCACTAGTAAACAATGGATCACGATCGCTAACAATAGAAGTAGGAACTCCATGCAATTTTACAATTTCCTTGACAAATAGTTTGGCCAAAAGAGGAACGGTTCGGTTAGACCGAACCGGAATAAAATGGGCGGATTTAGTAAGTCTATCAACAATCACCCATAAGCTATCATGACCCGAACGAGAACGGGGAAGGCCATCTATAAAGTCCATGGAAATTTGATCCCACTTCCAAATTGGAATTTCTAAAGGTTGCAATAACCCACCAGGCCTTTGATGTTCGGCCTTGACAAGTTGGCAAGCCATGCAACACTTAACAAAGTTAGCAATATCAGATTTCATTCCCTCCCAATAATAAAGTCGCTTCATATCAGCATACATTTTACTACTACCGGGATGAATGGTGAATTTAGAACAATGGGAATCTTCTAAAATATCTTTACGAAGATCTCCAATATTTGGTACGATAAGTCTACCAAATTTTCGAATGCCGCCACGAGAATCAATATCATAGTCTTTCAAACCTTCAATATCAATTTTATCCTTAACATTTTTGCCAAGAAGAGCCAATTCAGAATCTAGCCCTTGAGCTTCAAGAATGCGGTCTAAAAGAGAAGGATGAGCCTCAAGGCTACATAAAACAAGCGATGAGCATAAATCGGATACGCGCTCTCGAATCTCACAAGTGGATAAGATCTCGAGATCGTTCCATTCGGATATCATCATAGAAACAACTGCTTGTTGCTTACGGCTAAGAGCATCGGCGACACGATTACCCTTACCGGGGGTATAAAGAATATCAAGATCATAAGGTGCAAGGAACTCGAGCCAACGCTGTTGACGTAAATTAAGTTCTTTTTGAGAAAATAAATATTTCAAAGACTTATGATCCGTGTAAAGAATAAATTTCTCTCCCAATAGATAATGACGCCACATTCGAAGGGCGAAAACAATAGCCGCGAGCTCTAGATCATGTGTGGCATATCTAGTCTCGGCCGGCTTCAATTGCCTAGAAGCATAAGCAACAACACGTTCTTTTTGCATAAGAACGGCACCCAAACCAACGTGACTAGCATCGGTATAAACAACAAAATCTTGATTCCCCTCGGGAATAACAAGAATAGGAGCATCGGAAAGGAGTTCTTTCAATTTCTGAAAAGAGGCTTCACATTTGTCCAACCAAATGTATTTAACTCCCTTCTTAGTCAAGCCAGTAAGAGGCACGGCAATCTTAGAAAAGTCTTTAACAAAACGACGGTAATAGCCCGCCAATCCGAGAAAACTACGAATCTCTGTCACACTCTCCGGTCTCTTCCAATCTTGAATCGCTTCAATCTTTGAAGGATCCACAGATATCCCGGATTCGGAAATAATATGACCGAGAAACTTCACACGAGATTGCCAAAAGTGGCATTTAGAAAATTTTGCCTTTAATTGATTACTCCTGAGTGTTTCCAATACAATCCGAAGATGTTTCTCATGTTCCTCCTCGGTTTTTGAATACACAAGAATATCATCAATGAATATGAGAACAAACCGATCGAGGAAATCTTTGAAAACTCGATTCATGAGGTCAACGAAATAAGCTGGAGCATTCGTTAACCCAAATGGCATAACAAGCCATTCATAAGATCCATATCGAGTACGGAATGATGTCAACGGAATGCTATCCTCAGCGATACGAAGCTGATGGAAACCGGTAGCCAAGTCCAATTGTGAAAAGACCTTAGCACCACTAAGCTGATCGAATAGATCATCAATCCGAGGTAAAGGATATTTATTTTTAATAGTAAGATCGTTAAGCTTGCGATAATCAACGCAGAGCCTCAGAGTACCATCGGATTTCTTTACGAAAATAGCCGAAGCTCCCCAAGGCGAGGAACTAGAGCGAATAAATTGCCTCGTCTCCAACTCAGATAATTGTTTACGCATCTCCTCATTTTCCTTATTGGACATGCGATAAGGAGGACGAGTAATAGGTTGAGCTCCAGAAACAAGATTAATTCTGAACTCAATTGCTCATTTAGGTGGTAAACCTAAAACGGGCTCGAATATGTCGGAAAATTCACGAACAACATGAATACAAGAAATAATATCATCTTCATCATCATCATCGTTATCACGAGGATTTAAAGAATATAAAGATGCCACCAAACATGATTCTGAATCTTTAAGATTAACAGAAATATGTTTAACAGATTGTGGATGTCGGAGATGAATAGTCCGCTCAGGACATAGGATATGGGCTTGATAACGGTTAAGCCAATCCATTCCCAAAATTATTCCAAAGCCTAAGTAACGCATGACATGCAAATCGGCTAGGAAAGAAAAATCACATAAAATAATCTCCACATCTTTACAAAGCAAACTAAGAGTTGCGGATCCACCAACAGGATTCGCAATTTTTAAAGAAGTCATCAATGCAGTAACACTTAAGGAAAAAGTGTCTACCAGTTCCTTTGATATAAAGGAATGGGATGCACCCGTATCAAAGAGAACTCTAATAGGTTGATCATGAAATAAAATAATACCATCAAGAATGGAATGAGAAATACCTTGGCCACGAGATGTGTTGCCAGGGGCTTGAGCCACATTTAACTTTCCCTCATTCCTGCTTTTACGTTTGAGGCATTGATGTATAAAGTGATCTGGGCTCTTACAATAGCGACAAGATTTGGGCTTAGAGCACTTATTCGCATAATGATCCCCAGACCCACAGTTGAAGCAACTCGCACCACTAGGAGAAGGATACTTTTCCACAGGGGTTGCCTGCTTACCCTTTTTGTTGGGATAAGGACCCTTGAATTTGTTTGGCCTCTTCTTGTTGTTGAAGTTTGGTTTAGCGCCTTCCACTTCAACATCACTCTCTCTATCAGCCTCTTCAAGACGAAGAGCGATATCGACGAGTTGATCAAATGCGACTTTTAGTTTCAGGAGCAGTGGCTTCTTAAGACTCTTATTTAAGCCATAAACGAACCTCTGGTTCTTCTTCAATGAGGTGTTGATGTATTCAACCCCATATTTGGAAAGCGACTCGAAGGCTGCGACGTAATCAGTCACAGAGGATTGACCTTGAACAAGGTCTATAAAACGTCGAGCCAAGCTTACTTTCCCAGCTTCTGGTACAAACTTTAACTCGAAGCGTCCCTGAAATTGCTCCCAGGTGAGATCCGCTTCATTAATTTCTGAAATAAGGAGTTCGTACCAGTCCAATGCTCTCTCTTGGAGCATGCTGGAAGCCACCTGAACGCGGTGGAGATCGATAAGATTCATGCGAGAAAAGATTCGATCGCATGATTTTAACCAAGCCTGGACCTCGATGATATTTTCCGAACCTTTGAAGGGCTTCCCACCCAAGTTGGTGTAATCGCTGCACAAGCGTGCAAATCCCGACTTTGGGTGAGTAGGTTCCGGGTTAGCTCCAGCTGCTTGAGCATTAGTTACTAAATCAAGAAGCTATTGAGCAGTCATAAAAACTCCATCCGAAGGAGCAGCACCAGATGATCCAGTTCTGGGACGGCCTGGTCTAGACATTCTCTTCCTTAAAGAAAGAAAGAAGAGAAGGAAGAAGGTTATTTACCAATGAACATCAAGCAATCTTGATAGATAAAACAAGGAATCATAAAGGAAATAGGATGAGTCGGTACGAAGACTCAAATTAATCCTATGGTATGACTCCTAAGATAGACCTAGGACGATGATCCTTGTTAAGTTATTCTACATTGTTCCGAAGTTGGGCTCTGATACCAAGCTGTGACGCCCCACCTCTATACCCACGCTAGCCAAGAACACTCCGGAGAAGTACTGTCAACTAGCACGGAGAATAAGGCTGTTGAGGAGCGACCATCCATGTAATTGCTTATCACACGGTGGCTATAAATAATCTTCGGAAACAAACATAGAAATAATCATATCACAAATCAGTCACAGATATCCATATCACAAAGGCGGAAGAAGATATGAATATATAACTAACACATGAAAGTGTACATCAGAGTAGTGGTCAATAAGATCCACGATAATACAAAAGAATAGCAACACGTGCTATACAAAAGAATACAACTATGAGTCTATATCTCAAGTGTATACAACAAAAACTGCTAATCTAAACAGTTAGCCAAAAGTCAGAGTGATGAATCCCTGGGAAGAAGTCAAGCAGAAGCACCTGTAACATCTCGGTCTGATCCGAGTATTATTTAAGAAAATAATAAACGGATCAGTCTAGCTATAAATATCAGATGACATGATATAACATAAAAGATATGGCATAAACATAAACATCCATAACGACATACCACTATAAGTATGTAAATAATGATCAACAGAAGATCAATCAATAAGAGATAATCAATATCACAAGAATCTTCTCAAAGATTCGAAGGGGGCATCATACCCTAAACTTGTACTCATAACAAGTCAATGACATAAATTCCAGAAATCAACACGAGAAATCCAGAAATCATAAAAAGGGAAAGAGGCCTATCACATGACAGTCCGAAGACCATGGGGAGCTACCCCACATGTGTGAGTGGAATCACACAGAATGAGGTCAAGACTAACCAAAAAGCAGAAAGGTATGTGTGAATGGAATCACACAAGTGGTGTCTAGTCTAACCTTGCAATGAAAGAGACATCGCGCAATTGCTAGTCTAATTCATAAAGCGATCATCAAGATCAACGAGAAGTGTCAATTACACTAAGCTAGTAAATATAGAAGTTTAGCTTCATGTCCCATAACCACTTGCTTAACTTAAATATTTACGAACAAACTGTAAATCTTCACTAATAAAATTGTCATAAGAGGTTCAATCGAACAAGTTCAAGAATTAACCGACGAAGTGAACGCAAGCGTTTCATACCACTTGTTTTACTAAGTCGTTTAATTAGATTTCTCATCCGAGTGAGGTAAAGGCTTGTGTATACTAATAGATTGGAAAACGGCTTAAGAAAAGAGCTTTGTTATTAAAAATAGAGTTGAAATTGTTTGTTAAAAGAGTTTTGATATTTACTACTAGTATTGAAACCTTTATATTATAAAGTGACAAAACACATAAGCAAGTGTAGAAACAATCAGTCACAAAGATCGCATACGGAGATGCGAATAAAATCCAAGGAAATCAGCTCAATATTTTTCAGATAAGATCCCCTACGGAGGGGGGGTCCGGGGGGGGTGGCAACCCCCAAGGTGGGGGTGCGGGGGCAACGCCACCGCTTACGGGGTTCGACCTGCCCGGTCAGGTCGCGGGGGTCTAGGGGGCAGCGCCCCCGGAGGGGTGCGGGGCAGCGCCCCGTCCAAAACGATACGACCTAAGTGAAGACAAGCGGCCTACGACCTAAAGCAAAATGAGGTCTAACGACCTAAGGGTTCACGCGGCCTAACACAATGGCCGAGCGACCTAACTGGAGTTAAGGGAGGCAAGCGACTTAAGGTCCAACGACCTACGACTCAAGCAAGCCGAGCGACCTAGTGTGGAGGGGTCGAGCGACTTAAGGAAGGCGAACGACCTAAGGTCTAACGACCTACGACTTAACAGAGTCGAGCGACCTAAGGTCTAACGACCTACGACTTAACAGAGTCGAGCGACCTAAGGTAAATGGTCCAACGACCTAACTCGAACGACTTATCTGGAGCTTAGGTCGGAGACGACCTACGAGATAAACCAGGCCGACTTAGTGGACGAGCGACCTAAGGTAAATGGTCCAACGACCTAACTCGAACGACTTATCAGGAGCTTAGGTCGGATACGACCTACGAGATAAAGCAGGCCGACTTAACGTTTGCCTGGAGATTATAGGTCGGAAATGACCTAAGACTTAAAGCTTAACTCGCGAGCGACCTACGGCTTAAGGCCTAACTCGTGAGCGACCTACGACTTAAGGCTTAACTCGCGAGCGACCTAACTCCGAAGTGCCAATACTTCCAGAATGACCTAAAGCCCTGCGACCTATGGTACTAACTCGCGAGCGACCTAACGACTTAACTCGTGAGCGACCTAATTCCGAAGTGCCAATTCTCCCAGAACGACCTAAAGTTAACTCGTGAACGACTCACGATCCATGGACGAACGACTTAACTCCGAACGACCTAAAAATGGCCAGAACGACCTAGGGGTTAACTCGTACGCGACCTACGACCTAAGGTCCACACGACCTAACTCCGAGCGAGCTAAAAACGGCCAGAACGACCTAAATGCAGAAATTTCTCCCAAACACCAAAAATCGGAGTTTTTCGCCAATCCAATCCAAACCAAAAGCAAATATGCATGCTAAAGTGATAGGGAATCATTCCCAACAGTCCAATATAGTTATAGACTAGAATTGTGAGATAAAAATCTCACCTTTGCACTAAAATTTTATGAAGATGAAGCTTGAAAGCAAGGAGAAGCAATCCAAAGCTTGAATCCAATATCTTCTACTTGAATTTGGAGTTGAATGATGGAGTTGCAATTGAATTTGAGCTTGGAGTTTTAATTTCCCATTCTCTTCACCATTAATGCTAAAGCTTGAGTTAGTTAGGAAATTTATGAAGAGTGAGGAGAAGAGGGTTGGAACTTGGGCTTAATAGGCTAAACTAACCCAAAGTCCAAAGCGGGAAAAGTTAGTGAAATTTCACTAACTCCAAACCTATCGATGTTTATACTTAAAAAGTTGTAAACGACATTTCGAACTCAATGGAAGTGGTCTCGAGTCCTAATTTGACCGTTTGCAAAAGGTAGTTTTTCGGACCAAAATCCGATTAACGATTTAATATTTAAATAAAAATATTTAAATGTAAACTCGATAAATATGCGGGTTGTTACACATAAGATCTTTTAGTTCTGACTCGAGTGTTTTGTCTTTTCAATCCGCTCGGGTCAGTCTGAGCATTTCAGGATTCGAAGAATTTATTTCTAGACGACGAAGACGAAGATTGCATTACTATTACTAATTATATTATTCCACTACATTCATACTATTCCGCTGCATTATTTATTATTCTCTGGTATGTGTAACTCTGATATGCGTTGCATAAGTATAATCAAATGTTTTGTAAAATAGCTTCATAAACTGTTATTTGATTATTATATTTTGTCATTCCGCTGTGAGATTCCTTTTTGTTTTATTTCTTTCTTTCTTTTTCTTATTCACCCCAATAACAATCCGCTCTTTTGTATGGTTTGAGTTGGCACGTGTGTCTGCTTAAACGTACAAAAAGGCGGGATGTTACATCTGGTATCAGAGCGAGGTTTAGCGATAAACCTTAGCTTTGTGGGGTCTGACTCTTTATTCATCGGGTAGTAATACCCTATGATGAGTCACTGAGAGTATATATATAAGAGTGCATATTTGTAAGTGTTATAAAAAAAAGTTTTATATTGTGTTAATTTGTTCCATTTTGTATTTATAAATTCTGGTTGGTGTATAGGACGCTATGATGTCAATAGGAATTTCTAAACACTTAATAGGACAGACTAACACAATATTTGTTTTGAATATAGGTGAATGAAGTAATTTTGCCTATTATATTTTCTATATATATAATAAATTTTTATTAAGGTTATATTTTGTTGTAATATATTGATTGTTAGGTAGTGAAATTTTAGATATTAGTTGAAAATAAGATTGAAATAAAATAAATGAATAATCGAAAACTTAGAACTTGAGTTTCGTGGTTTTGAAACATTCTTTCGAATAATTTTAGGATATGATAATATTGTTAGAAGGATTTTCTGATATAAATATTTCAGTATAAAATGAAAGAATTGTTTTAAAGAAACTTTGGAAAGAAATAAGTTATGTACTCCCCTCTCTGTCGTTGGAAAATAATTTCGGTGATGAGTGCACGCATCTTCGACATTCATTTTCAAGTTTCGAAGTGGGAAGGCCACTGTAGTAGTTTTACCGCAGATTTATTTTGATAAACAAATATAAAATTTAAATTGTTTTAAATATAATTAGATATATAAAGTGTAAGTATATACATTTATCTATTATTTTAAAATGATTTGAAATTAAACCCGGCACTTAGTTCTTAAGTTTCTGTTAATTAATAGTTTCAATTATTGTAGTAAAGTGGAATGTAACTAATTAATAATTGGAACCTCTAATAAAAGTAAGAGATTAAATGCTAAGTTATAAATGAAATTACAAGAAGTTGAAATTAATAACCCATAAAACAAAAGATATGATTATTGAACATTAAATTAATTTATTAGAAATAAGAAAACTTGTATAACTTTCAATTACATCCTTAAAAGCATATATATAAACTTACCAAATATTAAAAGTCCTAATGCTTATAATAAATTGTAATAGAATATTATATGAGTAACACTTAGATAATGAAAGTGTTCAATAAAATTTGCTTTATAAATAAGAAATTTGACATGAAAATAGTTATAAATTTGAGTCAAAATTTTAATACTACTAATTAAATGAAATAGGAAATGAGTAATGTAAGTAAAGATTTTGAACTTAAGCTAATGTTGAAACCATTTATTATTAAAGTAAATAAATGAAATTGAGAAATGAATAAATGTAATGCAAATAAGTGAAATAAACACCGAATCAATGGATGAAAATGAAAATTTGCAATAAATAAATGTAAATTAAAAAGATAAATCATTATATGAAGAAAAAGGAAATCAAACAACAAATGTATGAAATGAAATTAATAAGAATGAACTTGATCTATTATTTGAAATTGTTGTTTGTTTGGTTTATGGTTGTTTTGGGGCAAGGATACTTTAAAATTGTGTGGATGCACGAATAATCTATTTAGTTTCATCTAAGACTGTTGAGTAAAGGGTGCACTTAGTAGTTTTTTCACTCTATACAATTTAAAATTTTTGAAACCCGAACATCTATTTGTTTTGTTTTGCTTGAATGATTGATTTGTGTTGACTTTATGTGATTGTTGTATGCTTTGTTGCAAGTGATTGTTGTTTATGTTGATTTGTTTGTTAGCGGTTGAAACAACATTAAATATTTCATTTTATATAATTGTTAACCATTTGGATTATATAAGTGAAATACAGGTTATGGAAGCAATTGCTACTGCTTTTGGTTTCATAATTAAGCGTTTGTTTGCCCGACAAATAGGTACGTTCTCGGATTATGGTTTATAGCGTTATCATATTATTTTTCACGTTGTTGGGATATATTATTTTGAGATATTGGGATATATATTGTTATATTTGATATTATATTTTCTCCCGAGCCTCTCCGTACAAAGGAGACTCTGTTGAAATTTTCCGTAAATTTTGGACTTAGAAATTTTTTGAAAAATGTTTCCAAACTTTATTAATTTAAGTATAAAACGATTTAATGGTTATAAATTGACATATGTTATTTAAATGATAAAAAAAATTTAAATTTATTTGTTTATAAAATTGATATTTTTAATAAGATGTATTGACTACTTAAGTCTTTCTTTTCCCATTCTTTTCCCTTTTGGGGAAGAAAAGTTTTGAGTGGGGGAGAGTGTAACGACGCGTAAAAATTCAATAATTCAATTTGTTAATTTAATGAATCTGGTTATTTAATATTAGAAGAAATAAAAAGTTGTAAGGTAATAATGTTAATGCAAGTTGATAAATAATTAGTGCAATCCCAATTAATTGAAACAATTGTAATGTTATAATTGATTGTATTTAGTAAATTAGAAATAAATTTCAATAAATGTAATTAAATATTATGTTAATATAAATTAAGATAATATTTGAAAATAATGGCAATTCCATTTATAATATGACAATTGGTTGATTTAAAGAATGGAAATCAAGATTTATTAATTCATTTGGATTTAAATTATAGTAATAGGGTTTATTGCAAATAAATAGAATTAAATATTTAGATATTACGTTAATGGGAAATTAAGATGAAATATGAAGATTCCAATGTAATAAATCATGAACCAGTGTTAGTTGCATCCTTATTATGATAAATGATATGAATAACAAGGTTTAAAAATTTAATAAACGGGTTTTGGAGTTTTAATTTAAAATTTCTGAATTTAATGAAATTGAAAATAACACTGGGATTGATGAGTAATTCAACTTTAATTTGACATCTAAATTTGTTTAAGTTATTGTAAATAATTAAGAAATCTAAAATGATAGAAATTGGGATTCATTAACTTTGAATTGAAGATATGATTTAATTAATTTAATATTAATTTATTTAATTAAGTGGGAAATAACCATTTTGGCCACTGACTCGGATTTTGATGAAACTAGTTTCATCGGATCCGTAACGATGAATTATTATAGGATTTCAAGTTTCGTAGCGATCGGACTTGCCATTTGATCGTACGGACTTGAAACGCCTAAAAATCAATTTAATTAAAAGTTATTGATATCAATTTGAAATAACTTGATTTTAGCATAACTTCTTCATACGATGGAATTTGGACTTGAAATCTATTCATTGCATTTCAAATATCTAAAAACATCTATTTTGATATATGGGTTGACCCAATTTCGTTCCGGAGTCAGAACGGGCTTTTCGGGTCGTTATTATTCAATTTTTCCAAACCTAATCGAGCGCATCTATTCTATTTTGTTTTGCCTATGTATATCCAGTTATAAACCCTAGCCTACTTCCTAATCCTCATTTCTGTACGTACAGAAATTTCTGTTGTTTCTCTTTCTCAATGGCAGAAAACCCTAATTTCTAAATCCGATTGCAATCCAAAAATTAACTTCAGAAATTAAACTCCACAAACTATATCGAATTATACGTCAATTCGAAGCTCTCGACGAGCGCAAGTCAATTCCGCAGTTAGTTTTTCAACTTGAGCTTCTGCGTGGCCAGAAATTATTGTTTTATTCTTGGCCGTCCATGTTTGGGATTGCCGTTTGACGGTGGATCTTCAATTTAGAGACGATCTGGTGATGCTGCATCGTAGAGCATGATGTGTGGAGCTGATCTATGCGGTTGCTTTGTCGGGATGTGGCTGGTGTTTGCCATGGTTGGGGGGTTTCGGCAGAGGCTGCGGCTTTGGAAGGGGGCGCCGGAGTGGGCCGCTCGGCCTGGAGAGGTGCGGCCGGTAGAGGCGACGACGACGATGGCCTCTGATCGTCGTGAAGCCAGTTGTAGGCGGAGGAAATTTTGCTCAAAGGATAAGTGGCTAGGGTTTATCTCAGAGTCAAGCTATCTGATGGTCGCGTGGGAGATTTGGGAACATGGTGACGTGGCTTCGCGTGAGTTGTTCGTTTTCTTATTTATTTGTTTATTTTATTTTCACTTATGATTCCGATCTTCTACCGTATATAACTTTTACATACGGGGTCGAATTTACGCGCCGGTTTTTGCATTGGGGTCGTATTATAATTTCTGACATTATGGCACTGGTTTGGACGGATTCTAAGACTGTTAAAATTTTGGGTTTAACTTAGACTTAAATTCAATTTAAATTCAAAGGTGGGTGTTTTAACCCACTCACAACTTCTAAAATTTCTTATGTGTGTTAAATTAATTTTTGATGTGATTAGAAATTTATTTATGACTGTTTGGCATATTTTTAATTATCATCTTAGTTAAATTGAATTTATTGAGTTAAATTGTTATTTAACCTATTACTGCATATAAACTGCTAGTTCAGTTGTTATTTAATTTATTATTGCATATAAACTACCAGTTGAATTGTTATTTAATTTATTATTGAATATAAACTGCCAGTAAATACCTGTTATTTATTATATGTTCTATTTGATGTTATTAATTAAATTGGATGATGATTGTGATAAATGTTTGATGATTGATATTGGATGAATGGATGTTGTATTTTATACTGGTATAAACTGCAAGTTATTTTGGATTTTATTTGATTCGGGATTGCGGTTTGAAATGATATATAACCATATTTATATTTTCAATTACGGATTGAACTGATAAATATCCATATCACTTGACCATAGGATAGAAAATTATATACAGACACCGTGGTCTATATATAAAGTATTTTGAAGTGATTTCTATGGTTTTGGAAAGAAATATAAGGGTTTATATAAATATTGATTTTTGATATTATATAAATATTATTTTTCATATATAGTTACATTCTTAAATTTATGTTATGTATAATTTTGTTCATTATATAATGAGAGTAATAATAAAGTTTGGTTTTATTAAAATATAATATGCGTAAGTATTTATTTAAATTATATTTTAATATATATATATATATATATATACAGTTTATAATGATATTGATAAATTAAGATTGAGAAGATGGATTTGAAATTTAAAATTGTTACTAATTAAGAATGTTATTTAATTAAAGCAATCTGAAACTTATTGAATTTGAGAATTTAAAGGGCATGATTTTATAACTTGATGATGGCTTAAGGTAATTAACGAATATTTCAAGTTTAAGTTTTATTTAAATAATATTAAAATTTATTAAATAAATATTTCAAAACTAAATAATAGTAAATTGAATTAAGATATATATGAAATTATCAGATTTAGCTTGAAATTATGGAATATTTAAAGCCTTGAAATATATCTAAATTGAAATGTTTTATCGAAATTGAAGTGTTTCGAAGTTATGAATTTCAAAGTATTATGGTTTCAATGTGTTTTGTTTCGGAGTGTTATAACTTCGAAATAACATGATTATTGAAATGCATTTATTTGAAATTGCATTTAATCAAGATTTGTCTTCAAATATATATTGATTTGGAACTTATTGAAATTAAAGATGTAAGAATCTGACTTTATAATAAGATTCTGGTTTAAGAGGATGTAAAGAGGGAATATCTCAAGTTTAGAGGATTTGGAGGAAATATTCAGTAATTTGGAAGTTTGGATTTATTTAAAGGATATAATATAAATGTGGTTTTTGAAATGATATCATATTTTATTGGTTTGAAATGGAAATGACATCGTATTTGGTTTTGAAATGGCAATGATATTTTGGTTTTGAAGTATAAACTATTTTTAAATGACTGCGGTGTTATAATAACGATTGGTTGGCAAAGAGACCGGGATCGAATATGGGCATACTCTCTGTCGATACCGAAAACCACTTTGACAACTGTGTACGCAGTGGAGATTCCAGAATGAAGTAGGATGGTGGCGACGTTCTATTGAGGTATATACGTAGACCCGACTCCCGTGAGTTGGCATAAGGTGGTTAAAATAGGAGTGATCCTCGGGCCAAGGAGGTAGCCCCTCTTATCGGACACACTCCTTCGATATTATATTATGATTTTGAGATTATTTGGTGGCCACTTTTGATTTTTGATTTGGAGGTGTGGCTCGAGGTGGACGGTAGTAGCCGCTACGCGCTACCACCAGCCCAGATGCGTAAGAGGTACATCTACCCTTGCATTGTCTTGTTTTGCCGTGTCACCTACCCCATCGCGCATTGTACGAGCTTTGTTTTCTCCCGTAGCCCGTGTGGTATCCTCTGGTGGCTTCCCGATCAGGAGGAACCATGATACTGTATGGACTACTGGGACTATTACGTGGTAAGGGCTATATGGGTAACCCCTTAAAGCTATTTAAAAGTAAGTTTATTTTACTATAGGCATTGTTATAATAGTGAAATATTACTACGTTGTAAATAGCTTAACGAATTCTTAGGAGATGTGAATCCCGAGCATCTCTTAAGTTACTGCACTCACGTTAGACATTGGATAGGAGATGTCAATTCTCGTAAACATCTTTGACGTCATTCCACTCATATTATTTACAGTCGGTTTAACTTACATAAGATCTTTTAGTTTTGACTCAAGTGTTTTGTCTATTCAATCCGCTAGGGTCAGTCTGAGCATTTCAGGATTCGAATTCTTTATTTCTGGAGGACGAAGACGAAGATTGTATTACTATTACTTATTATACTATTCCATTACATTCATACTGTTCCGCTGCATTATTTATTATTCTCTGGTATGTGTACTCTGATATGTGTTGTTTAAGTATAATCAAACATTTTGTAAAACATCTTCATGAACTGTTATTTGAGATTCTGTATTGTTTTATTTCTTTCTTCCTTTTTCTTATTCACCCGAATAACAATCTGCTCTTTTGTATGGTTTGAGTTGGCACGTGTGTCTGCTTAAACGTACAAAAAGGCGGGATGTTACATCTATGACCAATTAAGGATCTACCTCCGATGAGTACATCTCTCGATCAGTGCATCCGGGTCTAACAAGAACATCTTGTATCTTGCCACACAGAACCGGCCTACCATTTGACTACTAGTATCGAATATGTCATCATCCTGGTCTTCCGACCTTAACTCGAGATCTTTCATGCACAACCAAATCCATAGATATGTAGACGTAGGGGATCTAGAAAGATGATGACATACCCTAATGGGAGCGACCCACTCAGCCTTACTACATGCCCTATTTTAGTTATTTCTTGGTTGATGAGGTTTGAGGCTACGTTTACCTTTCTGAATAGCGATCCCACTTCGAATTCTAATTCTGCCTTCCAAACAAGAATGCAATGATAGCATTCATCCATATAAGTTGTTCTAGGTATGAACAAACCAATCTCTTCAAAGATCACCATCTTCATTATTCTCAAGATTTCACAATTCATAATGCTCAAATCAAATCGAAGTGGTTTTCGAATAATTAAATATAATCCCGGTCTCTTTGAAACGATCAATGAATTTGGCCAGATTTGATAGTCGATTATTTAACTATCAAATTTACACACACAAGCAGTCACTAGGCCCATATTTAAATCTTTCAAAAACATTTAATTCAAAATATCTTTACAAAGATATATATTCAAATCTCTTCCAGTATTTCAATATTTGAAAATGTTCAAATACTTGTATCCATACAGGATATTTCTAACACTTAGAAATATTTCCCATTTCAATTTGTGATCCATTAGCTAGAAAAATATTTCTATACAAATCATTTCATAGTTAAAATATTTCCAAAACCATTGATTTCAATACTTAGGAAAATATTATGAGTCTATTTCCTAAAATCATTTCTAATGCCCATACTTAGAGAATATTTCGTACTTATCTCATAAATCTCCGGAATTTTATTAATTTTTTTTTAATCCATGATTTTTTCAATTATACTTATCTATAATCCAATTAACAATTTATAACTCCTTTAATGAATTCAGATTCATTTTAAGTTCCCGAGTCCAATTATTTTGGAAATTCCCCTAAATTTCTAGAAATCCCATTTTAACATGTCACTTATACAATCTCATTCATTCAATAAAATTCAGTTTACAATCTCGAGAGTATTTATAAATAAATTCCAATTACTTACTTTTAAATTTATGTATATATAATAATAATAAATTTCAAGAACATGATTAAATAATTATTCAAAATATTAAAGAAAATTTTAAAATATTAAAGCAAATTTTAAAATAACATCAATAACTAATTCCATTTCGATTATAAAATTTCTAATCGATTTACAAAACTTGTTTATAAAACTTATAATTCATTTCAACAAATATAAATATTTAAGTATCTAACTTACTAAGATATTTCAATGCTAAACAGTTTTAAATTACATAATTTAATAATTAAAATCCTCTTTAAAACAAACCTAACTCCTCAATAAAAATATTATTTATTTGTCTAAAATTTCAATACAACCAATTCCAATTTATAAATCTCTCTCGATTTGTACACATCGACCACATTCCCAATTTCATAACCTTTTTCACATTTCGAAAATAGAATATACCATTTCCTTTTAAACTGATTACCCTATATCATTATAAATTCTCACCGTAAACTTATATTTCCCATTTATCGAATGAAAATCATTTCACGTTATTAAACATTATTTATAAACTTCATAATCTCATTTCCAGTTTACAATGGTTTTATATCACTTCAATCCATTTATAAATCGATTTCTAATTAGAATTCCGTTTATAAATCAATTTTCTTAAATAATCCAAACTATATTCCAAAACTATTCAAAACTCAATTTTTATTTCTGTTTCGTATTTTAAAATCTTATTTAAAATCCATTGTTTAAAAATTCTCAATTTAAAATTCTCTATTTGAAATCATTTTACGAAATAGCTAAATAAAATCAAAAATCCAATCATTATTTTATCCTATTCAATTTCCTTTTAAATAATCCCAGAATTAAATAAAATTATTTTCGTTTCCCAAAATAACCTTTGAATTCCCTTTTTAAATCCAAAAATATAATTTAGGGTATTTATAATACCAAAATCAAGGCCAGTGCTACTATATCATCCATTAAATCAAATCACACAACAATCCATAATAGATTATTCAATCACCTCATATATCACTATATATGAAACAATCAATATATTTTTGAGGAATCCAGTTGAATCCCTCCAACATGTTTCTCTGCAACTACAGACATTATTTAACATAAAATACCAAACCCGCTTCGAGGTGGGATATCGCGGTAATGTAGGGTCATCCGCTATTATGCGGGACGCATAGTGTCTCATCCGCTCCAATAGACGGAAAATAGATTCAACTACTAACATACACGCTAATATAAATATATAATATAACATCCAATAAACAATAATTTATAAATTCATCTAATCAACTAATAATTTATTTTTAACTATTTTATATCAAAACCAGTAATCCAAATGAGTGAGATTTACTCACATTTATTCTTTGTTGTCGCTGAAGCATTCCGGATTCCATCTGAATTCAAATTACATTCGAGTTCAGTGTAAAATTCAACAAGCTCCTTTTGTTGTCAAACCAACTCATACCGAAGATAATGTCAAAATGAGTGCAATGCAACTCGTCTCGTTCGAATCCGATCTAAAACGAATAAGTTACATCATTTATAAGATTACATTATTATTATTATTATTATTATTATTATTATCTTTACTAATTACAACCATTTATATAAATTAACTTCATTTAAAATATAATTGCCGCTTATTCCCTCTTCTTCGTTCGATAAATCAACCAGGCCGCCTCCCTAAAAATGCCACCGCAGCCACCGCAGCCACCATAGACCGTCGCCCCCTAGTCGAAGCCTGCCTACATCGAGACGAACCCAACGCCCTAAGTCACGTTACCCAAAACACCGCCACCATCTCAAACGAAACCAAAACATGTTCATCGATGATGCCTGATTGCCGCCGCCGTAGGCGACATTGCAACGCCAAACTCCGACCGAGGGTAGCCATGCTCCTTCCCTCCATTTCCCTTTCCCAACCCCTTGCCTAAAAGTCCATTAATTTCCCGCAGTCACCAAAAACTTTTTCCGTTCATCCCCCTCCTGTCGCCGCCTCACTTCAAACCAACGGATCTCCACCATTGAAAATGTTCATCTCAACGCCGCCTACAACTTCCTTGCTGAACACTTCAACCATCGATGTCTCTAGTGGTCCAAGAGAATAGTTTCATTGGATGAAGCTTCGTTTATAAACGAACATGAACAAAATTCTCTTTTCTCTATGCATAAAAACGAAGGAGGGAACGCGTTTTAAACAAAAGAGGGTAGGTTCGAATCATAGGCTAGGGTGTTAGGGTGGCTGATGGTAAGTTTTGTGGCTAAGGTGAAATTGAAAATAATATATATGTATGTATGTATGTATGTCGGTGTATGTGTGTGTATGTATGTATGTACGTATGTGTGTGTGTGTGTGTATGTGTGTGTATATATAATTCCAAAATATTTAGATATTTATTCCGAGCCCTGATCAAGGCATGCCACCTGGCATTCCTAATGTTATACACTTATTCCAAACGTAATGTAACAAGTTTCGAGAACTAATTCGATTGTATGGAGAAGATTGTTTTTTGAACCCAATTATTTCATTAAATTTTCGATATTAATTCAACACGTTTCTATCCCATACGACCAAACGATAACTCCAAACGCGATGAAATTTTAAATCCGATAGTAATACACTATTACGGATCCAATGGAACTTGTTTCATCAAATTCTAAGACTGTGCCAAGGAAGGCTATTTTTATATGTTATTTAAACAAGTTATTTTTAAAATCGAGAAAATCACTTTTAATTCCAATTTTAAAGCTTTATTACCTTTACTGTTATTAATAGAAATTTAATAAGCCTTTAAATCATTTTTATCCATTTAAAAATCCAACATTTTAAATTATTTAACGATTTTCAATTATTAAATTTAAAAATTAAATTATCGTTATATTTGAAATTCAAGTTATTGAATCTATAAAATTAACTTTTAAATATTTAAAATCAATTAAATATTAAAATATCAAATCACTAAAATTTTGGATCGTTACATTCTCCCCCTTAAAAGAATTTCGTCCTCGAAATTGCTAATTATAGGAAAAATGCCCAAATCCTTTTCTTTTCTAAAACGAATTAGTTGGAATAACTTCCCAAAATCAATTACTTTTAATAAATTTCCAAATTCATCCATAGACTCCATCTAATATTATCCATTCAATCATTTCAAATTATAATTCAAAAATCACTTTTTAGTTATTAAAAAATTCCTTCAAAAGTTTTAACTTTTTAAATTTTCGAAAAATTTCACCAACATCTCCTTTGCACAGCTAGATCAAAACAACTACAAATCGCCACTATGGGCCCAAATCAGCAAAAGAAATCAAAAGCCAAGTGGCTTAATCATAAAACCATAAAATCAAACAACAAATTTAAACATGTACCTTTTTGTCGGGCAATCCAATTTTCTTATGAAATCAAAAGTATCAAATTAGCTCTTGTTTTTAAATACCTCCATCTTATTTACCAAGGATATCCAAACATATAATGCAAAATTATTTTATTTTGTATCTTTCCAATTCTCAATATTTGTTTTACTTAAGCCCGTATGATGTACATATATCATCCATACACATATTTTAATCTGATCGCTTACTCGATCACCTAACCTCACTTCCGAAATGGTGTCGTTCACACAACTCCCTAGTGCGGACTCAGATCTGGTTTCTTGATCAGAAACCGTTATTCTCCTTGCATAGCCATATACTATGATAGTGAATCCCAAAATCAACCAAAAATCCATATCCAGTGTTCTCCGTTAAAAATCGAGTGAAAAATTCCAATTCTGATCGATATAAATTATCTCGAAATTCTATGCTCGAATCTGGATCAAACCGTTATACGAATAAAGTAATATACGTACAACTTACGTATTAATTTCAATTGATTTATTAGCTACACCAAATTCCTTTTATTCACGTTCATTTCATTTACACTTATTTACAATCACTATTCACATTGCTTAATCCACATTTCCTTATTTACATAGTATATTCCTTAATACTATTATCACTTAAACATCATTCCATAGAATTTATTTACTTAATTTCATTGTAAAGTTTTCTATACAACTTGAGTATATATCCATTTTAATCAAATTCAATTTCAATTTCCAATTTCCACATTGAATTTTATCCATCACATCCCAAACCACATTCAATCAACTAATTAATTCAATTAGTTCCATCATTAGTTTATTTCAAACCTAAATTTTATTTCAAACTCAATCAATTCCATTTCCAAAAATTATTTCATTTAGCTTAGATTGAATTCCTTCCCACAATTCACTTTCTTCAACTTAAGTTAAGTTTCCTTTCAAAATTTACTTTCCACAACATTCATATCAACAATTAAAACAGTGTTTTCTCTTATTAATTCATGAAATTCATAAGTCATAAAACTTATTTTTCCTATATCTTTATTAAATACTTAATGAAAATTCTAGGAGTTTAAACACCTAGTTCTCAATTATTTCAAATCAATTAGGAATCGTGTGTGTATGTATATATATGTATATACACACAATCCCTAATATATCAATTCATTCATTTGAATTTTCAAAATCAAAACTATCTTTACTAAAACAAAACTCCATTGGTAGCAATTCCTCTCTTGGAAACTTGAAAATGAACGTCGATGGTGCTGCAGTCATCACCGAAATTATTTTCCAACGACCAAAGTGAGTTTAGTTCTTTCTATCTCCTTTAAAATTCTTTTAAAAATATTTCCATTCAAAAACATTTTTCAAATAATGCTATTATTGTTTTCCCAAGCTTTGAAAAATATTCCAAACCAACGAGAGTTATATTCCCAAATTTCCAGCATTTAAATCCTTTATAAATAATTTTTATAAACCATATTTATATATACACTTTAGGAATCTCATTTCGTTTCAATTTATAAATTACATTTACAAATCATATTTACATAATTCCATTTTGTTATATGAAATTATTTCTTAACCTTTGATCTTATTTTCATTATAATACCAACCCTTATTCGATCACAACAACAAAAAATAAACGATAATAGTTTAACGTTATCATTTTCTAACAACCAAGCGCACCATATACAACTATAATAATTTGTGAAAAATTATTCCTTTGCATATAAAAATAATCAAGATGAAATTATCTCATTTACCCAATTTCAAAACAATACCTTGTCGAGTTGCTTTGTTCAAGTGTTTAGATATTCCTATCAATAGTGTTAATTACTCGTATTGACCAGAATCCATAATCCACTCAAAAGATCACCCACACAATATAAAACATTTTTACATCACTAACAAATATGCGCTCACACACACTAAAATTCATTCTAGGGTGCTACTGACCCTATCTCTAATGAGTTACCCCATCAAGGCCAAGGTTCTCGCTTAACCATTAGCTCCGATACCATGTTGTAATGACCCACTTTTCTATACAGTCTAAGCTGACAATAAATCGCACATGTCAACTCAAATTGAACAAAAAGGTGGATTGTTAGTGGTGAAGAAGAAAGCTTAAAGAAACAGAAACAACATATAGAATCTCACAATCGCAGCGGAACAATATATAATAGATAATAGCATATCCTTATGCAAAAAGAACTATAACTATTATTATACATGTCATCATCAGAGTACAACAATCGACAAATCAATCTGGATAGTTATAATAACTAGTCCTCACAAATGCTGAATATACAGCCTACACACACTGTGGAATATAATCAAGTACGTGGGATACGCCTGAGAATCCTCTAGCTCGTCTTCTGAGCTTCATAGCATCCAAACCTAAATCTACGATACTCGGTCTGACCCAAGCATTATAACATCCGAGTCGGACTAGAAAACTAGCATTAGAAAACACACTCAATTTGAATTATTACTATTATCAAAATCCTTTGAAAACAAAGGTATCTCGTAAGACCATGCCATACATAAATACGACGTGTTTTTACCTTACGATAACCAAAACACTTTTAGAAAATCAGGTGATATTGTAATAGTGTATAAGTACAAATACTTATTAAAATAACCCAAATTGTTACATTGATTAAATTCCAGCATACTAGGCACTACAATCAAAACCTTTAAGGCGCGTATTGGAGAATGGATTCCATACTATGACCAGGTAAGGAACTACCTCCGATGAGTACATCTCTAGATCAATGCACCAGGATCTGACAAGAACATCTTATACTCTTCCATATAGAACCGGCCTCGCACTTGAATACTAGTACCGAATATGTCATCATCCCGGTCTTTCGACCTTAATCGAGACCTCTCATGCACAACCAAATCCATAAATATGTAGATATAGGGTATCTAGAAAGATGATAAAATATCCTAATGGGAGAGACCCACTTAGCCTTGCTGCATGCCCTATTTTAGTCATTCCGGTTGATGAGGCTTGTGGCTACGTTTACCTTTTTGAATAGCAATCCCACTTGAAATGCTAACACTTCCTTTAAGGCAATAATGCAATGATAGCATTCATCCATACAAGTTGTTCTAAGTCTGAACAAACCAATCTCTACCCGTATTTCAATATTTGAAAACGATTTCAAATACTTATATCCATAACAGGATATTTCTAACACTTAGAAATATTTCCCATTTCAATTTGTGATCCACTACTTAGAAAAATATTTCTATAAAAATCATTTCGTAGTTAAAATGTTTCCAAAACCATTTCTTCAATACTTAGGAAAATATTATAAGTCTTTTTCCCAAAATCATTTCTAATGTCCAAACTTAGAGAATATTCCTACTTATCTCATAAATCTCCAAAATTCTATTAATTCCCTTTTTTTAATCCAAATTTTTTCAATTATATTTATTTATAATCCAACTAACCATCTATAACTCCTTTAATGAATTCAGATTCATTTGAAGTTCGTAAGTCCAATTATTTTGGAAATTCCCCTAAATTTTCAAAAATCCCATTTAAAATTTCACTTATACAATCTCATTCATTTAATAAAATTCGGTTTACATTCTCGAGAGTATTTATAAATAAATTCCAAATACTTACTTTTAAATTATATGTATATATAATAATAATAAATTTCAAGAACATGGTTAAATAATTATTTAAAATATTAAAGCATTTTTTAAAATAACGCCAATAACTTATTCCAATTCATTTATAAAATTTCTAATCGACTTACAAAACTTGTTTATAAAACTTAGAACTCATTCAACAAATTTAAATATTTAAATAACTAACTTTCTAAGATATTTCAATGCTAAACAGTTGAAATTACATAGTTTAATAATTAAAATCGCCTTTTTAAAACAAACCTAACTCCTCAATAAAAATATATTTTTTATTTAAAATTTCAATATAACCAATTCTAATTTATAAATCTCTCTTTATTTATACAAATCGACCACATTCCTAATTTCATAACCTTTTTCACATTCCAAAAATAAAATCTACCATTTCCTTTTAAATCAATTACTCTATCTCATTATAAATTCCCACCATGAATTCATATTTCCCATTTATCAAATGAAAATCATTTCCCTTTATTTATAAACATTGTTTATAAACTTCATAATCTCATTTTCAGTTTACAACGGTTTCATATCACTTAAATCCATTTATAGGTCGATTTCTAATTAAAATTCCATTTATAAATCTATTTTCTTAAATAATCCAAACTATATTCCAAAACTATTCAAAACTCGATTTCTATTTCCATTTCGTATTTTAAAAATTTTACTTAAAATCCATTGTTTAAAAATTCTCATTTTAAAATTCTCTATTTGAAATCATTTTACGAAATAGCTAAATAAATATCAAAAATTCAATCATTTATTTTATCCAATTCAATTTCATTTTAAATAATCCCAGAATTAAATAAAATTATTTTCATTTCCCAAAATTGCCTTTGAATTCCCTTTTTAAATTCAAAAATATTATTTAGGGTATATATAATACCAAAATCAAGGCCAGTGCTACATAGCATCCAATAAATCAAATCACACAACAATCCATAACAGATTATTCAATCACATCATATATCACTATATATGAAACAATCAATATATTTTTGAGGAATCCAGTTGGATCCCTCCAGCCTGTTTCCCTACAATCATATATGTTATATAACATAAAATACCAATCCCGCTTCGAGGAGGGATATCACGGTAATATAGGGTCATTCGCTATTATGCCGGGCACATAGTGCCGCATCTGCTTCAATAGGCGGGAAATATATCCAACTACTAATATATATACTAATATATATAATATAACATCCAACAAATAATAATTTATCGATTCATCCAATCACCAACAATTAATTTTTAACTATTTTATATTAAAACCAGTAATCCAAATGAGTGAGATTTACTCATATTTATCCTTTACTGTCGTCAAAGCATTGCGGATTCCATCTGAATTCAAACTACGTTCAAGTTCAGCGTAAAATTCAACAAAATCCCTTTGTTTTCAAACCAACTCATTATCAAAGATAACGTCCAAACAAGTGCAACACAACTCGTCTCCTTCGAATTCGATCTCAAACGAATAAGTTACGACATTTATATGGTTACATAATATTATTATTATTATTATCATTACTAATAACAACCATTTATATAAATTAACCTCATTAAAATATAGTTGCCGCTTAATCCCTCTTCTTCATTCAATAACTCACCAAGGCCGCCACCTACAAAACGCCACTGCGACCACCATAGACCACCAAAGACCGCCGCACCCTCACCGAAGCCTGCCCACAGCGAGATGAACCTAACGCCCTAAGCCACGTCACCCAAAACACTGCCACCATCTCAAACGAACCCGAAACAGGTTCGCTGATGACGCCTGATTGTCGCCCCCACGACGACGTTGCAATGCCAAACTCCTACCGTGGGCAGCCCTGCTCCTTCCCTCCATTTCCCCTTCACAACACCTCGCCTAAAAGTCCATCAAATCGCCGTGGTCAACCAAAACATTTTTTTCGTTCATCCACCTCCTGTCGCCGCCTCACTTCAAACCAACAGATCTCCACTGTTGAAAACGTTCATCTCGACTCCGCCTACAACTTCCTTGTTGAACACTTCGACCATCGATGTCTCTAGTGGTCCAAGAGAATACGTTCCATTGGATGAAGCTTCGTTTATAAACAAAAATGAACGAAATTCTCTTTTCTTTTCTACGTACAAAACCGAAGGAGGGAACGCATTTTAAACAGAAGAGGGTAGGTTCGAATCATAGGCTAGTGTGTTAGGGTGGCAGATGGTAATTTTTGTGGCTGAGGTGAAATTGAAAATAATATATATATATATATATATATATATATAATTCCAAAATATCTAGATATTTATTCCAAGCCCTGATCTAGGCGTGTCGTCTGGTGTTTCTAATGTTATACCCCTATTCCAAATGCAATGAAACAAGTTTCGAGAACTGATTCGATTGTATGGAGAAGATAGCTTATTGAATCCAATTATTTTATTAAATTTTCGATATTAATTTCAACACGTTTATATCCCGTACGACCAAATGGTAACTCCAAACGCTAAAAAATTTGGAATCTGATAATAGTCTACTATTACGAATCTAATGGAACTAATTTCGTCGAATTCCAGGATTATGCCTGGGAAGGCTATTTTTATATGTTAATTTAAATGAGTTGTTTTTAAAATGGAGTAAATCACTTTTAAATCCAATTTAAAAGCTTTATTACCTTTACTCTTATTAACAGAAATCTAATAAGCCTTTAAATCATTTTTATCCAAATAAAAATCCAACATTTTAAATTATTAAAAGATTTTCAACTATTAAATTCTATAGTTAATTTATCAAATAAATAATTATATTTGAAATTCAAGTTATTAAATTTACAAAATTAACTTTTGAATATTTGAAATCAATTAAATATTCAAATTTCAAATCATTAAAATTCTGGGTCGTTACATGACTCGTTAAAACCTTGCTAAGAAAAACCCTATTAGAAAAATCTTAGTGAAGGAAAAAAGTGCAATATGGTATGACATATTTCAATAATTTATTGCATCAATGCGAGTTCGATTCTTCTAGATCAGTGTAATGCCTCGTTAAAACCTTATTAAGAAAAACCTATTAGGAAATATCTTAGTGAAGGAAAACGAGTACATTATGATATATTCTGTATGCTCCCTTTGATTTTATATTTTTTTCTTCATGTTTGAATATATGCCATGATGATTCAGTTCAGTTACAAATATTTTTGTAATATAGCTTAGGCAAGCATTAAGAAAATTAAAGTCCAAAGACAATAATTCTACTTTCTCACCTATAGAGTTCGTCATTTATAAATAGTTTCATTTGATATAATCGAATTTTCAAAGATCGTTTCTTCCAAATATGATTTTCATTTTATGCATTTTGTATGCCACTTATATGAAAAACACCATATGCGCTCTCATTTTTGTGCATTAAATTAGTTTTGCATATTGTAACTACATCTTTGATGGATATTGAAAGTTTCATTACAACAATACTTAAAAATAGGAAATAATCTGCTCATCATGAATTATATCAAAATTTTCATTACAACAATACTTAAAAGAAGTTGTAGTCTACGCTCCTTATTTTTTACATTATTCATAACCATCAAATTCATTTAGATTCTTAAGGAATTTATATACTTTCATCGTTCGGTATGATTTAAACAATATTTACCTTCAGGATTTTTAAGTGTTTCAAACATTTTCACTACTTTGTGGACTACTGGTCAACATTTGTCAATTAGGAAAGGATTCATGACGGCCAATCATGTTTTCCACTAATTCAAGATTTATAAACATAAGTGTTTTATTGTTTATAAATTTATCATCGATGATTATTTCTTGTCGGTTTTAGACATGATTTATTGAGATCTCTTTATTTATCATATTTTAGGTACCTAAACCACTTCTAGGGTTATTTGGCAATCATGTCATGGATCTCTTCCAGAGCAACCTTAAGTGTTTCTTCAAGAACATCCACCTTCTTTATTTGGCATCTTTATTACTTAATCCAAAAGTATTTTAAACGGACTTTTGTACCACACTTCAGATGTGGTCTACACTTTTTGATCCTTCAAGGATTTAGATCTATGCTGGACAAAGTTTAATAAGGATATTATTGATAATTTATTCAAGTTACTTACTATTTTGCATCATTGTATATAACAAATATTTAATATCGATAATCAAAACAAACTTATATCTGTTTTATCATCCCCCTCATCGTTGATGAACATTGTCACATTTAATAATAATCTTCTTTGGATTCTCATTTTGATCCACTATGATATTGCTACTAGCAAATATACCATCTATATTAATTATAGAAGGATAATTTCTTTATCGGTTGACAAGATGCATTCAATTGATATTGCTTATTAGAGTTTGTTCTCATTCATTGATCTAGCCAATTGGCGGAATTTTAGATCATTTGAATACATACATACGGACTTTAGGTCATTCAACATTTATGTTGATTGAATTTTAAATCATTGAATCATATATATGCATAATTTTTAAGATGAGCTCATAACAAACTTCATGTTGTTACTTGAATATCTATATCTATATATATACACACACACACACACATGCATCCATGTATTACATATATATTATAAATTTGCATACTCTTTCTCATTTGAGTTAGTGATTTTTAGAACAAACTATTAAAAGGATCCAAACCTCAATTTTGGAATCATATTGAACTTTTGGTTCAAATAAATTGTGTACACAACATCAAGTCGTTTAGTTTTATTCCTTGATTATATCTCTAATATTACTTTTGAACAGTAATTATGATTATTTATTAGAGAATATATACGTAGTTATAATTATATATAAACATCTCTTCTAGAAAGTACAATAAAAGAGATATATTTACAACATAAATAAGAGTATCTTCTGGACCCTTGAAATGTTGTAAAAATAAAAAATTATATTGGTTACGCATACAGGTTTGTTCAAGACCGTATTTGTATGGCTTTAGTGAAAATTATGATATGACATATAGATTATCTCTTTAGGAGAATATCTAAAGATATTTCTTCAAGAATAGATATGCATATGACGTTTAATTCATAGTAAGTTTTGGAAAGTAATAGATCAAATATCACTATTTACTCTTGAATTTATCTGATGGAACTATGGGTCCATAATAATAGGTAACTAGTTTTTGTAAATGTATTTTATACCCATTACTACTGGTTCTATTTTGATTTACAATTTTTTTTTGTTATTGATTGCCACATCACTCTTTGAAGTGCTATATCATATTTGAAAATATTTTGATAGGCAATTCTAACAAGTAAACTCAATAAGTACTATCACAGAACAATACTAATTTTAATAAGTAAACTAATGTATGGTATAATCAAGGAAATATATGTGGACTAACACGTGATGCAGCTATCATGCGACCATAATGCGATAAAACTACAACGAATAATTCAAACCTGTATCATCTTTATATATTATAAACTCTTATTTAGACACATTAATTCTATGGTTAGACATGCAATGGTATTAAGGTTTTACAACTTAACACCCATACATGCATAGATTTAATGGTATATTTGACAAAAAATATGCTCTTTGAAAACCATATATATATAATCGATCACTACATTGAAACGCAGGTGAATTTCATCATTAAACTGGTACAAATTGCACAAGCAGTCGGTTTATCATAAATGATTTTAAACAAGAACAACAATAATAATGGGATTCACTTCATTAACATTAAATGGGCAAAAAACTTACAAGAGCACACAAAACCATAAGGTAAGTGACAGTAATATATATTATAAAATAAAGATCTGACATGGTCACTATGGTGTGCAAATGTTTGAGTGTGACTAGGACATATATAGTGGTTACCAGGGTAGAATAATAAACATAAACTAGTCTGCCAAAGTTAGACGCATCACTTTGTTTAGTATCTTTTGACGTCAGTGGATCTATATTTTTCTCCAAAATGTATGTTTAAGCATCTGCTAGTGTCAGATTAAACTGAAGTCATGCAAATTAAATTGTTCTACAAATTATAAACAATTAGGCTTCTCAAGATGAAAACATAAACTACCAGTTAGTATAATTGAAACCCACTGTTAACCATAGCTTCCACAAACACATTATGAAATATAATTCATTAGCAGTAGACTATATTTTCTTTTTATTAATATTCTGCATATTCAGTCGGCTCATGGTTGTTCTTACTGTAAACTAATTTGGAGAGCTTAGGCTCACGAACTCTAACATGATAGTTTCCTTGTAGTTTTGAAATCAGCCAAAGATTCGGATTTTGATACATTGGTTTAAAGAATATTAAATATGATAAATGAATATTTTAGCAGTTTATGATTTTAAAGTAGCTCACTATTGTTAAATTACATCACTTGGCCATTAGACTAGCAGCTGAAGCATATAGTATTAGGAAAATACATAAACTTTAGTGATATGAAGTACACCAACTTAGTTTTCAACTTAGCACTCTATATTATAAGTAACAAAACTATATAAAATCATTTTCTGCAGAACTGTTTTCTTCCTATAGAAATAATCACTAGCAGCAATTTTTCAACTCTTTTAAATCATGCTCAATCATATTGTAACTGATGTATTCGGTCTAAATTTTCAACCGTCCCTTTGTTTTCTACTAATCGAGTGCTTTTAACCAGTTAGAGCATTCATAATTTGATTGCATAATTTTAATCTTATCAGATCTATCAATGTTGAACATTAATCAAATTGGGTCATAGATAAGTTATTATACCGATTAAAGAATGGGCTTGAATTAAATAAGTAAGAATTTACGCTATTCATTTGAAGATTTCAGAGCTAAGAAAAATAAATAAGAAATGTTTCTTTTTTTCTTAAATAAAATAAAATAAAATAATGGATATGCAAACTTCTAGGAGGGAAATGTTTCTTTATCCTTTGTTTATCGGTTGAATTTCCAGTTAAGTTACCAAAGTCATCGCAATGTGGTTTTAACTTAAATTTAAGCATAAATACCTTGTCCATTTTTAAAGACTCTAAAACATATGAATATTTCATTCGACAACAAGAATATGGTGAACATACATGTCAATTTACTTTTATACATTTCTATTTCTAGTTTGATCCGTAAAGCATTCGAAAAATAATTATTTTTATATGTGATTAACTTTAGAGTGAATATCCTATACATTCTTAATGTAAACATAACATTTCATACCTCTGAACAAGACACACAAGATGGAGAAAAGAACACTCCAGTTCAGTATATGGATCCAACCCAAAATTAGTTATAAAAGTACGAATAGATCTCATCATTTCTCATGTAATACAAGTTATACATATTGGTGGATTGGAGGGAAGTATACAAATATTCAATAAATTTAAAAGAACAAAAAGGCCTAGTACCCTAAATAAAATAATGTGTAAAAATCTAATAATATATTTTTTGGCAAAGCCAGCCTGCTTGAAAGTGGATCATGTCACTATGAATATAATTATAGAACGGGTGTTATGTGCATGCACAGAACAACTAAAATCTGGTTTTACAGTGGCCAGACCACTTAGTACAAGTGCATAAGGAAAAAAGAAAATAGGAGCTAAACAAAAGGTCTAAACTACTCGAAAGTGCACAAGCCCCCATGTCGTTATTTGTATCAACATCAATACCTGGACCAATAACATGCTGAACAGTAGAAAAGAACCTAGCCAGGTTCGGATCATATGTCCTCGAGAGAGGAGTGTAGAGATAAATCCGGTCTCATGAAGGATCTAAGAACTGCCACCAGTTCCTAGCTACATCAATACCACTGGTCGATAGAGAAATACCATCACCCTCAACATGATACACTAACCTCCTACTCTCTCAAGACCACCTAAGAACATGTGATAATTATGCATCTGTGGGTCCTATCCCATTTCTATCAGCTCGTGAATCCAAGAACTCTCTTCAAATTCCCAAATAACAACCTCATCGTTGGTAATGTTAACTGCATGTGAATCAATATATATCTCCATAGCCGGAGAAGCAGATACACCATGATCATAGACAGGTGGAGCACTAACCTTGGGAACCCATATCATTTTCGGCCTAGGGAGGGGAATTTTTCTAGAAGGAGATAGAGGATCAATCCTAGAACACTTTTCCACAAGATGATCAAATGATTGGCAATTAGTACAAATGTCAGGTTTCCAGCTGTAGTTAACTTTTATTTCCACCTCATGACCTTCTATAATTTTAACTCTCAATATCGGCGGAAATGGTTTTTCCAAGGTAATTTCAATCAAAGCCCTATCATATAATAAGTTCTTGCGCACAATGGTATTTGCATCAAAGCTTTTGAAATTCCCAATAAGGCTGACAAGCTAGTTCAAACCAATCATAGGTTGAAGGACAGATGAGATATTGGAGAAAGTGGCCCAAACTGAAATAGATATAACTGCTCTCTAGCATTGTCTATACTAAGGCTCCAAGGAGTCACAATAAAAGGTATTCCCTCGATAATGAGGGGCCTAGCATCAAGGGCTATAAGTCTGTCTTCCTTATTGTCAAATTTAAAATAGAAAAAGAAATTTAAGAACTGAACATAAAGCGAACTTTTCAGCTTCCATGCACGCCTACAATGCTCTCGAACCAGTGAGTAAGATGAAGCGACATCTAGGAAATATCCTACTAAGTGTTCAGACCAATGGCTTTTCGCTTCCCTAAGCACGACAGTGGGAATAATGTTTATACCATCACTGACCTAAGTATAGAAAACCTACGGTGAGTATGCTTCGACGTTACGAGGAAATATCTTAAACAAAGATGACCACAAAGGCGACAACCATATTATCAGCATCTTCATGAGAGCAACCAGGACGCTCATTGTTAACATGCACAAGACGGGTATCTGGTATAGGTGAAGGAGCAGAATCTGAATTTAGCATAGGAGCATTTTCACACCCAATCAGTTCAGGTATATGGTTGTTCACAACATTGTTCAAATTAGTGGCAATAGCAGTGCCTACACAAGCCAAAGATTTATCAAGAAGCAAAGAATCCATGCCTTCAGCTACCATAGAGCCCACGGCAATAACAAGTGAAGTGATAATAAGTTTAGAACCGGAGGAAATCAAAAAAAATTCTCAATCCCAATATCATTGCCTACCCAATCACTACCAGATTTCACCAAGTTCGAGATAGCCGTGGGAGTAGGAGCTACAGAGGAGATACCTGACGGGGGGCCGCATCCATTGAAGAAGAAGCAAGGACCGAAGTGAGATTCGACAGTGGGTTTTGAGAGCTTACATCTTTCACAAAAGCTGACAGAGAAGAAGCCTGGAACTCGAAGGCTACTGCTGAAGGGGAACCATTAGGCAACGGACACGATCCAAGCAAAGAGAGAGAGCATCCAGATCTCGTAGTCGAAGCAGATCCAGAGGAGGCAAGTCTCGACTTATCCTTCCTATTCTTTGCCATCAAAGAGCAACAGCGAAGGAGAAAAAAGAACGAGAGAAGATTAGGGGATTAGAGAAAATCGCCGTAGATGATGGTAGAGGATCGCCATTGTTGATAGATATAAAACTATTCTTTTACTATTATTGTTGTAGTACTAGTATAACTGCACAACGGTGGAGAAAACGACCGTTCGATTGTATAAATTTGATAAGAAATATACATTAAAAATTTTTGTTAATATTACTTAAACATTAAGTGATAATATGTTGGAAAAGAATAAATTGAGATTTGAATCTGAAAATATGAATTCCAAATTTAAATATTAATCAAAGCATTCAAAATTGTCGATTTGAAATTGAAATTTTAGAATTTGAAAATCATAATAGATTTGAATTTGGAATTTTTGATGCGCGAAATAAAAGGAGGAAGTTTAGGGAAACCGCGATGAGACAAGATCCACGTTTTTAGGGAAACCGCGATGAGACAAGATCCACGTTTTTTTGGCTTCAGAAAAATTGATTTTGGCCGGTGACAATAAGCAAACCTCCCTAACGGTCGGTTTGATTAGCGAGGAAAATAAACCGTGAGGTTCAATTTCTTTATCAGTCGAGCTATATTGGTTTGCTATTTTCTACAGGTCATCTAACCTAACATATTTGCTAAATGTTTGATTTTGTTTAAGTAGATTCTTAGGCTTCCAAATTATTTAGCCTCAGACCTTGATTAAGCCAGCTCTGCCAAAGTTGAAAATTCATTTGATAAAAATGCAAGAAGTTTGATATTAATACTAAACCAATTTATTTGTGCAGCCAATAATTATTAGCAAAATAATACATGACATGTGCAGTATTTGTAAATAAGTGTACATAACATGTAACTAGATGTATTAATCTAAGAAATATATCATATGAATCAATCATTATACCATATTAAGGCTATGGAATGAAAAGAAAATCAACAGTATATAAAATATTATAATTTATAAAATTAGATCTATAATAAAATGAAATCAGAAAAATTAGATCATTAGAATGAGATTAGAATGAGATCTGAAATATAAGATCTATGATAGAAGGAGATCTGAAAAGATGAGATCAATAAAACAAGATCTGAAAATTTGCTTACCATTGGGAGATCGTGTTGATAACGTGTTGTAAATAAATAAGAATATGTTATAAAGTAATAGGAGCAGAAGTCATTAGAGAAAGAGGCCTCCATTATATAAAGGCCTTGGATCTTAGGATTAAACTTATAGATGTGAGACTAAAAAAAACAACATAAAAGCATATTCATTTTATGATTTACGTATATTGTAACATTTGTTTGTTTTATTTTGATACATCCAAACTTTACTTTAAATAATAACATATTCGACCAGCCAAAATTACACACATTAGGTACCACAGTTTATTTTTTTATTATAAAGTTTCCTCTTTAGCCCTTCTCTAATCATAAAATTTTAAATTATCCATAAAAAAATGGCTTGGAAAGCAACGCCAATTTCACTCGCAACAGGGTTATCGTTAGCCGCATTGTCCGCCATTGTAGATTTCTCCCGCCAGCGTGTCGGCGCTATTAAACACCGCCTTTTGTCGTTCCTCGATATCAAAGACCCCACAGACCCTAATCCGGTACGTGGCATGCATACGTTTGACGTCGTCGTGGACCCTGCTAGAGATCTGTGGTTTCGTATTTTCGTTCCCGTGGATTCTGAAGCTGCTGCTGTGAAGATTCCGGTTGTCGTGTTTTTTCATGGAGGTGCCTTTGTGTTTCTGTCTACTGCTCTCTGCACTTATGATACTTATTGTAGGAGATCCGTGACGAGGTTTAATGCTGTTATCGTTTCTGTTGAATATCGTCAATCGCTCGAGTGCAAGTTGGTTATTAATCACCAAGAAATTAAACTTTATTTTTCTATGTATTAACTTTTACAATTGACAATTCAAATACATTTGTTATAACTGAAATATTACAATGATGTATTTTCGAGCAGTTTAAGAACCAATCCAGTTTACTTGGGTTTTAAAAACAAATAGATTGATCACTAAATCAATTCCTCAAACTCAATTGAACCCAAATTGAATTCAATAGGATTCCTTCTTCTTCCATTTTCTATCTTCATCCCAGATCTGAATCTAATCAATGGCTCAAGATGATGATTCACAATTGAGAGGAAGCACAACTAATGTAGCAAATGCAGCAGTCAATTCAACATCAAAAACACTTGAAGAATCACTAAAGTCAACCATTAACCCCCAAACTCAACTGATTACCATAACCCTAGATGAGAACAATTTCCTCTTATGGAAATTTCAAATCGAAATGGCGATCAAGGGTTATGGACTACAAAAATTCATAGATCCAACAAACATTAGTCCTACACAACTCATACTTAATCCAGAATGGAAATTAGTCTCAAACAATCGACCTAAATGTCAAATATGTAGTAGACTTGGCCACACTGTTGTTCGATGCTACTTCAGGTTTGAGGCAAACTACAATGGCAGTCAACAAGTGTCGCCCAACCAAGGAACATCCAGACCTGGTCTATATAATGTCAATCTAAGTCAGGGTCAGGGAGATACTAGGCTCAATTCAAGGAACTTCAATCATCAAGGTGAGAATCACAATGCTTTAGCTGAGGATGCTGACATACAGAATGAAGCATGGTTTCCAGACTCGGGAGCTACTCATCATGTGACCAATAATCTTCAGAATTTGAACTTAGGAGGACCAGCATACAGAGGTAAAAAACTCATTTATATGGGAAATGGTACACCCCTTGCTATTACTCATGTTGGTCACATACAATTTGTTACTGCTAATAAAAACAAGACATTATTACTAAGGAATTTACTGAGAGTTCCTCATATCAAAAAGAACTTGATTAGTGTCTCTCAATTTGCACATGATAATCAAGTCTTTTTTGAGTTTCACCCACATATATGCTTGATCAAAGATAACTTGGATGGGGACATTCTATCGCAGGGGGAAGTGCATAATGGTCTCTACAAGTTTAATCTTGAAGCTGAAAAGAAAGTTGACAATAATATGATGTGTTGTAATAATGTAGAAGATGATAAAGAAACTGAATATGATGTATGGCATAGAAAACTTGGTCATCCAAATATAAGTGTAATGAAAGTTGTATTGAATAAAGAGAATTTGTTGCATTTAAACAATGTGAGAACTCACTTTTGCAGTCAGTGTCAACTAGGCAAGAACCATAGGTTACCATTCAATCAATCACAAACTGTATACAATCATCCACTGGAACTGATTGAATGTGACCTATGGGGTCCTGCACCCTTAAATTTAGATTATGGATATAAATATTACATTGCTTTTGTGGATGCATATACGAGACACACATGGATTTACTTCCTGAAGCTCAAATCCGAGGCAACAGAAGCAGTAAAACAATTCATCATACAAGTGGAAAGGCAGTTGGAAAGAAAACTCGAAGTCTTTCAAACTGATGGGGGATCAGAGTTCAAACCACTCAAGGATTTTTTCAATGAAAAGGGGATAGTTCATAGATATATTTGTGCTCACACTTCACAACAGAATGGGACTGTAGAGAGGAAGCATAGGCACATAGTAGAGATGGGCTTAACACTCTTGGGACAAGGATCTCTTCCATTGAAGTTTTGGCCTGAAGCCTTCTCCACTGCAGTATACCTAATTAATTGTCTCCCTACCAAAGTACTTAAGGACAGCAGTCCATTTGAAATGTTACATCGAACAAAACCTGATTATCAGAGGTTGAAAGTATTTGGTTGCTTGTGCTTTCCTCCATTAAGACCATACAACTCTCATAAGCTAGATTTCAGATCTAGTGCATGTACATTCCTAGGATATGGAACAGTTCAAAAAGGTTACAGATGCCTAACACAAGAAGGAAAGATCATAATATCAAGACACGTAATGTTTGATGAAAGTACATTTCCATTTGCAAAAAGCAAGATAAAATGTACAAAGAAAGTAACTAATGTACAGAGATCCATACGACCCATACCACTGCATGAAATGGCAGAGAAACAGCACTATGTAACTGAAGAATGTGACACTCATGTTCAATGTGATACTCATATACAATCGGAATCAGACATCACACCACACACTCATGATACAGAAGAGGAAGGAAACAGAGATATAAATGACACATATCAGTGGCCTATACGAGATGACACTTCAGACAGTGCCAGTCAATCACGTGAAGAACCATTAACTAGAGAGGAAGTACAGCAACATGGGCATCATATGATTACAAGGGGGAAAAGTGGCATATTTAAGCCCAAAATATACACCATTCAAGGAGTGGTACATGAACCCGTGAGCTATGATCAGGCAGTAAAGCATGCAAAGTGGAGAGGAGCTATGGAAGAGGAATACAAAGCACTAATAAACAAAAATACATGGAACTTAGTAACTCTACCAAGGAACAAGACTGTAATAGGGTGTTGATGGACTTACAAGCTGAAGTACCATGCAGATGGCACCATAGCCAAACATAAAGCTCGACTAGTTGCCAAAGGGTACACACAGAAACCAGGATTTGACTTCAGAGAAACATTTTCTCCAGTAATAAAGCCTGCAACAATCAAAGTGATGCTCTCCATTGCCTTATACAACAAGTGGTCAGTCAAGCAGCTGGATGTTCATAATGCTTTCTTGAATGGGGAGCTTGAGGAGGACGTGTACATGGAACAACCCAAGGGGTTTGAAGATGTTAACAGACATCAAATGGTGTGTAAGTTGAATAAGGCAATATATGGCCTAAAACAAGCCCCCAGAGTATGGTTCGAAAAGCTTAAAGGAACACTGATGAAGTTAGGCTTTAATTCCACAAAATCTGACAGTTCATTGTTTGTTAGAAAAAGAAGCACCAGTGTTAAATACATTCTTGTATATGTGGACGATTTTATCTTGACAGGAGTGATATTGATGAGCTAAGAAAACTTACAAGTATCTTAATGATCAATTCAGACTGAAAGAACTGGGTGATCTTAATCTCTTTCTTGGAATTGAGGTAAAAAGAATAGAAGATAGTGGGCTTCACCTCAATCAAACAAATTACATTCAGAATGTACTAAGAAGAGCAGGGATGGACAAGTCCAAAGCATCAACCACACCCATGAGTACAAATCTACAGCTGACCAAACATTCTGGAGACCCCATAGAAGATCCCTATCATTACAGAAGTATAGTAGGCGCCTTACAATACATTACCATCACAAGACCAGAGATATCCTTCAGTGTGAACAAGATTTGCCAATTTATGCAAAGTCCAATGAGTGAACACTGGAAAACTGTGAAAAGAGTGCTTAGATACTTAGCAAGAACAGTGAACTACGGATTGAAGCTTTACTCTCCTGAAACACTGAAAATTAGTGCATTCGCTGATGCTGATTGGGTAGCAGATAGGGATGATAGGATTTCAGTCAGTGGATATTGTGTGTATGTTGGAAAGAACATTGTGTCTTGGTGTTCAAAAAAACAGACAACGGTGTCAAGATCATCAACGGAGGCTGAGTATCGAAGTGTAGCAGCAGTGGTGTCTGAAATAATGTGGCTTAAATCTCTTCTTTCTGAAGTAATCGACAGTGTACCTAGACCAACAACAGTGTGGTGTGACAATTCTAGCACGGTTCTTCTAACAGCAAATCCTATTCTTCACTCGAGGACTAAACACATTGAGTTGGATCTTTATTTCGTGAGAGAACAAGTAGCCAAAGGTGATATTTGCATCGATCACATTCCAGCGTTTTATCAAAAGGCGGACATATTGACCAAGTCACTATCGTCAACTCGATTTCTGAAACTAAGAAAAGAACTGAATGTAGAAGAAGCACCAGCAAGGACAGAGGTAGCAGAAAAAGAGAGAGAGAGAGAGAGTTTGAATTGAATGAGAGTGTTAGTGATATTAGCAGCTTGTAATATTTGTATTTGTTGGTTCTATTTTCTGTTCTTAGGCTTCAGTGCACTGTGCACTAACCTAGGCATGTATAAATATTGTAGATGTAGACTCAACTATTATGATGATCGAATCATTCTATTTCCCTCTTCAATTCAAATCTAAACATTTTCACGTGCTGATAACGTGTTGTAAATAAATAAGAATATGTTATAACGTAATAGGAGCAGAAGCCATTAGAGAAAGATGCAGGAGACATTTTATTCATTTTAGAAATAAGTAATTTATTTACATTACACAGCCTCCGTTATATAAAGGCTTTGGATCTTAGGATTAAACTTATACGATGATGTGAGACTGGACAAAACAACATAAAAGCATATTCATTTGTTTTGTTTTGATACATTTAAATTTTACTTTAAATTATAACATATTCGACCAGCCAAAATTACACACATTAGGTACCACAGTTTATTTTTTTTATAAACTTTCCTCTTTAGCCCTTCTCTAATCATAAAATTTTAAATTATCCATAATAAAATGGCTTGGAAAGCAGCGCCAATTTCACTCGCAACAGGGTTATCGTTAGCCGCATTGTCCGCCAATGTAGATTTCTCCCGCCAGCTTGTCGGCACTATTAAACACCGCATTTTGTCGTTCCTCGATATCAAAGACCCCGCAGACCCTAATCCGGTAGGTGGCATGCATACGTTTGACGTCGTCGCGGACCCTGCTAGAGATCTGTGGTTTTGGATTTTCGTTCTCGTGGATTCTGAAGCTGCTGCTGTGAAGATTCCGGTTGTCGTGTATTATCATGCAGGCGCTTTAGTGTTTCTGTCTACTGCTCTCTGCACTTATGATACTAATTGTAGGAGATTCGTGAAGAGGTTTAATGCTGTTATCGTTTCTGTTGAATATCGTCAATCGCTCAAGCACAAGTTGGTTATTAATCACCAAGAAATTAAACTTTATTTTTCTATGTAGTAACTTTTAGAATTGACAATTCAAATACATTTGCTTATAACTGAAATATTACAGTGATGTATTTTCGAGCAGTTTAAGAACCAATCCAGTTTACTTGGGTTTTTAAAAACAAATAGATTGATCGATGAGTCAAACAGCTGATGATTAGTTCCAAAACTTTTCTACATGAATTGTATAAACGTTACGTGTTAATTGACTAAATCACAGGTGGCCTGCATGTACGTTGATGGATGGAGATGAAAGCAAAAAAAAAACGAAAGAGTTCAATGGATCAGTGGATCTGAAGAATGTGTTTTTAATGGGCGATAGTTCGGGTGCAAATATCGCACATCATGTAGCAAAAATGTACGCCGAAGAAAGTGGTTGGAAGAAGGTGAAATTAGCTGGAACGGTCATGATCCAACCTTATTTTGGAGGTGAAGAGAGAACAGATTCAGGGTTGAGGTAACTAATTAGCTCTCCTACATTTCAACCATCAGAATCAACTAAAGAGCTAAACTCATTTTCGATTGTATCTCCATTTTTTCTTTGTTTTTTTACCAGTTTATTCAAGAATCAGTACTTGTTGGCTGCTACCTTGGAACCACCACAAAGAATGTCCATTACATCCCACCATTACTGTCAACAAAATTTCAATCAAAAAACAACAAACGATGATCAGTACCTGAATGGTCCAAAAAAAATGGAGAATCAGTACTTGAATTTCAATCAAAGAATTAGTACCTAAAAATAACGATAAAAGGATTACACATAAAAGTCAAAAAAAAAAAATTCAAAGAAGACAATAGAGAAGTGAAACCGGAAGCGTTATTTCAGTAAAGCATAATTTGAAACATTTATGTTTTTATGACTCCATGTGTTTTGAAAGGTACATTTTTATAACTACAAATATTAAAACATGTTGCATTGTAACTCCTAAATGGTATAATCCATCCGCAATCAACACTGACAGTGATAATTTAATATTGCAGCAAGGATTCAATGAATCACTACGCAAATTGAATTAAATAAAAAAAACCACATACAAATCCAATAATTTTATATGTTGTCAGAAACAAATAGCAAAATAATAGTTTAATTTGCAGAATCCATAAGGTATTCAAAAAAGAAGATCATGCTTAAACGATACATATAATTATACTTGAAATTCAGAAAGACTATACATATCCATACATATTCATACGTATAAACGATACACATAATTAAATAAATCAAACAGCAAACATGCATTACATAAACACATTGAACAAAATGCAATAATAATTCATACAAATCCATTGCCCAAAGAACATAATATACAAATCGGTCACTTTGCATTCAAAAGAAACTAAAAGAAGTAGGCTACAATATTCAATTCAAAAAATATAGACTAAACCTCATCTTTTCATACAAAATAATGGAACTTTCTTTAAGTCGTTCAAAGAAAAATATTTCTTCTTGCATTTTTGTATCATTTTCTTCAATCAAATTGTCGTAATTAAGTTTATCTAAAAACGCACTTCCAATTGATATCATTGCAAGTTCATTCAGTCTTTCTTTTGACATAGTAGATCGAATATAGTTTTTAATCAATCTCAACTTTGAAAAACTTCGCTCAACGGAAGCAACTGTAGCAGGAATAGTTAACAAAATCCGATAAGCAACCCATGCACATTGGAAACCACCATCTTCCACATAAGATCTTATAAAATCAAGAATGTCAATTGATTTAGCTATTCCCTTTGGTAACATAGTTTGCAAAGCTCTAAGATCTTGAAATAAATTTTTTCCAGATATACTATATTGTTCGTGTATTTCAAGTAGTTTTCCAAATGAATGCAATGCTCCATTAACTTCTCTCTGCCAAGATTTACAAACTTTCCATTTAACAAAAATCTAAAAATGTTGTCATAAAGTTCAATTTGTTCGAATCAATCTTTGATTGATGTTAAAACTTGGTCGATGATATGAATGAAGTATGTGACTCTAAAAATCTTTTTTGGTGATTGACTTACTTCATTATTAGTTATAATATCCTCATTAAAAAAAATTCTATGAACAACTCTTTTCACCTCAAATTTTTGTTCAATACCAACATCCATAGCAAGTTCATTAGCCTCTTTTACCTTTTTTTCAAACCCATGTTCTCTAAAGTTTTGGAAGAATTCAATAAGTTCTTTTAATCTTGTAATTGTATCTTTTAAATTCATATCTTCATGTTGAAGTGCTTTGCTCACTTGATTCACTTTACTTAATAACTTGTACCAAATACAAAGACTTATCAAGAACTCAGAATTCTTTAAAACATTAACACATAAGTCTTTAGCTTCCGCCATCACCATATCCTCTTTAGAACTATTACCAGTTTCAACTAAAGAATCTCTTAGCATTGACGGTTGAAATCTAATAGCTTATATACTTTCAACATGACTTTCCCATCGAGTAGCCGATAACTTTTTTTGTGCTAAACCTTTTACATATCTTTTTAAAACATCCCATCGATGAGTAGATCCCGAAAATAATGTATAAATTTTTTGTAAGAATGAAAAAAAAAATCTTGCTTTAAAAAAAGATTTAGTCATGTCACGTAATGCAAGGTTTTAAACTATGACAACGGCATGGCATATAAAATGCTTGAGGATTTATATCAAGAAGTCTTTTGTACACCTTGATGTTTACCTTTCATATTAGATTCATTGTCATAACCTTGGCCTCTTACGTCATCAATGTTAAGTTTAATTTCATGTAAAACATTTTCAAGTTGTTCAAAAAGGCCAAGCCCCGACGTTTCATCAACCCTATAAATCCAACAAAAAACTCTTCCACCTTCACCTCATTAATATCTTCAATATCCACAGATCATATAATGATTGACATTTGTTCTTTATGACTTAAATCCGGTGTGCAATCAAGAAAAACCAAAATGTATTTGGCTTTTAAGATCTTGGTTATTATTTTCACTTTGATCTCATTTGATAATAGAAGTGTTATCTCATTTTGAATCTTATGACTAAGATAATGATGTTGAATTTCTCATCTACCACATGTCGAAGATGATCTGGTATAATTGGATCAAATTTAGCAAGGAACTCAACATGTTGGCAAAATAGTCTATTATTCTTCTCGTATATCTTCTCTTTGCTTCCTTGAAATGGCAAACTATTCTTACAAAGTATTTTCACAACTTTAATAATTCGAATCAATATCATCTTCCAATAGATTTTCTCCTTTTCAATTTGAGCTTCCATTTTTTTATCCATGGTTGCTTTTAGTTTTAGCCTCTTTTGTAAATCAACTGTAACATCCCTATCTAGAGGCCCAAAGTTAAGCGTTACAGATGCTGCAGTAATCTATAGTATTAACTTCCAACGACTAAATTTGGCTATGTAAATGGTATCAATAATATTAGAAACACTTGAATATGAAACAATTCACAGATTTCAAAATAGAATTTTCCATTACATTTCAAAACATAGGTTCCATATTCAGATTACATAATCCCATAACGTTTTCCAAGTAATGTTAAAATATACTTATTACAAAATACGCCAAGAGCGACATATGAAGATACCACATTGGATGATTAGAGTCATATAGTCATAATTGACTTAATACAGCGGAAATAAAATGACAAAACAAAGATCTACAACTCCTAATAGCTATCCGTTAGCTTCATGCTCGTCTCTGGTAGCTTTACTCGTCATCCTACTAAAACCTGTAAAACCTCAACCCTCGGCCTACTCAAAGCAATTTTGTACACCCAAGAGATTAAGGGGAAAAACATAAACTTTGAGTCGGACATAAAGCCTGGTGTAAATAATACTATGCATCCCGGTTATTTGACATTAAGTGAGACCACGCTGCTTAGCGGTATGGGTTTCTCTTCACTAATATCCTTTTAAAACATATCTTTTGCAAACCTTTATCCTGCAATCAAAACAAGTTAAAACTGTAAAGCATCATTGTATTATATAAACATACATATCAGGTAACAAATGGAATATCTGTCCGAACACTATAGTTTTGTTCGGCTTACTATTAACCTTTAGTTGATTCGGGCCTACCGTACAATATAACAAAATAATCTAACATCTGTTAGACACCTCTTCTGGACGATCTATCATTAACTATCTGTTAAATTATTCTCTTTTGGATGGTCTGTCCCTAACTTAACATCACTCAGGGTCACCTGATCCTAATGGTTTTGCGAGCTCAGAATAACCTATCTGTATACAAATATATATTCCCTTCTGTGCATAATCATAATTTTAGTCATACCTGTGACATGTGCAGTTAATGCGCTCGGTAGATTCATAGCGGTGGAGATGCAAAAAGTCATAGCGGGGATACAGCGAGGATATAGCGGGATATAGCGGATGGCTCTAAAATAGCATATAAAACTTCTATTTAATGTTTTTACAAATATATAAATGGTAAATAAATGAAAAAATATCATTCAATTGAATTATAATTAATACATAAATAGTTTTAAATAAAAACATGCGCGGATATGCTTTAAATAAACGTAAAATTGTAATATAACATAACTGAATTTAGTAGAATATTAGAGTGTTTTCATTTCTGAAAATACATTAAAAATTAAATCAAATAAATTAGTTTCATAATTTTTATAATGTATAAATGCAATTTTTCAATTCATTTTATTAAAGAAGATATAGCGGAAATGGCGGAATATAGCGGGAATAACGGGATATAGCGGAAATAGCGGGGCTTAAAGCGGAAAGGCTATATTTTGGGGCTACATGGAAAAATCGAAGTGGTAGAAACCCGCTATGAGATATAGAGGGGTTATAGCGGGATAAAAGCGGGGAATTAACTACACAGCCTGTGACAAGCCCTACACATTGGAATTTTGGACTAAATTAGCAAGGGCCAATAACTAATGTATAGGGCACGACTCTATACCAATCTCATCTGGTATTCTGATATCTGAGTCATTTTCACTTAGGGATACCTTTCTATATTTTTCCTTGAAAACTTTTTCATCTAAAATTGATTTAAAACCTTTTAAACCAAACTTAAACAAGGAAACCATTTATATTCTATATTTTACTCAAAATCACATTGTCATGCTATGTATACTTTACTCAAATCTTTGTTGATGAAAACCTTTAAACATTTGAAAGCACCCCTTTCAATCCTATTGAAAGTACCCTTTCGAAACCATGTAAAACCATTTCTTTCGTTTAGGCTGAAAGGAAAAATCTTCCTTTCGAAATCATTCATATAACTTTTTAAAACCATTGAAATTCTTTTTCCTTCGAAAGCTAAAACCTTAGGCATCCCTTTTTAAAACTAATAAACATTGCATTTCAAAACCATAGGAACAACCTTTCCTTTAAACGTATTCAAAATCATTGAAAAAACATTCCTTTAGACCTATTGAAACCATCAGAAAACATTACCTTTTGACTCCTTCGAAACCCTTGTGGAACCACCCCTTTGAAACCATTTTTAAAACTTTTTGAAAGCACCAAACCTTTAGAAACACAAACCTTTCGAAATGCACTTGGGTTCAATTTAAAACATGTGAAAAAACACATTTCAAAACCATTTAGGTCGAAACCATTCTCTTTCGAAACCATTGGGTTGTTCTTTAGAAATCACTAAGGGTCACAAGCAACAGGGTCGAAAGCTTACTCTTTCAAAATCTAAAATTAATTAGGCAAGTGATGGTGTCGAAACCACCCCTTCTGAAAGCGTTGGAGAAGTAGCTGGGTTTTTATAAAACAAAACAATCCCCTTTGAAACCACTGTTTCGAAAGGTAGAAAGCGGCAACAAAGGCTTCGACATTGTCGGAAGCTATTATTTCAAAACAAAGGTGCAACTATTCCAAAATCAACCTTTAAAACCATTGACTTAGGCTAAAGCACTAAGTCAAAAGCTATTACTTAGAACAAAGACGCAAACTTAAAACCTTTCTTTAAATCAAATGACCTAGTCAGAAGCCAACTAAGTCGAAAGCTTCTTAGTCGAAAGCAAGCAGGCGCTTTTTTCATTTAAATCAAAAAGGTGCTTCAACCCTTTCGGAACCCTTGGTTTCGACTCTTACCTTGCGCTTTTGTCCAATTCACTGTGTACCAAAATGTTGATATTTTGTGCATTGGTTTGAGGAAGGAGGCGGAGGGTCTTACTCGGAAGTTACCTGGGCGGAACCAAATTAGGCGAAACATGTTTTTGGCATAATATTTTGATTTTAAACCTTTTTCAGTAAACTTTTTAACTACCATGACTTATTTGTCAAACTCTTATTGGTTGCTAAGTTTTCTTTTCTAAAAGTACTATCATAATTTCAGAATTAATTAATTTAAATCATTTGCAAAATGCCTCTTCTCCTTAATTAAATATATAAAACATGTAAGTCTTGTACCTTAAATAATTTTATATATTCACCAATACACTTTGGAAAATTCTAGAAAAATTCCAGAAAATCCAATTAAATATGTTTTCTAACATATATAAATTTCAGACCCAGATAATTATTTATTTTGCGTAAATAATTTATAACCCAACAACTCATTTTCTTCACTAAAAAATTAATATAAAATCCACGTTAATTCATAAAATTGTGAAAATTTAAACCCATCTCTAAAATAACATTTTTGGTCTATATCTAAAATCGCAAGGCATTTGGATATCATTAAATAGGGTTTTCACATCAAAACATATCATCAAATCTATATGAACAAGCATAAATCATCAACATATATATATATATATATATATATATATATATATATATATATATATATTCATTTTGCTCTTCAAAATCATGGCTAAATCATACAAGATAAATTCGAGTTTCATCTTAAAACTGAAAAAATATAGAAAAGTGAGATGTAGTCATTATTCACCTTAGCTTTGTGATTAAGATGTGAGATTTGATCTTGATTAATTGATTTGATTCTTCTCTTGAATCCTAGCTTTACCTTTTCTTGAGGTTGCTAATGGTGGTCGGCCTTAGTATGATTATTTTCGTTTGTGATAAAACAAAGTGAGAGTGTGTTCGTTTTCCTAAGGGTTTAGGGTCTTATTTTGCCCTCACTTATTTCCTAAGACCTTAATTCCATTTTACTTCTTTTATCTATTCATTTATATGGCACGGCTACCCCCCTTAATTTAATAACAAATCTCAATCCATTAATCAACATATTATTTCGTTTTATTTAAGTAATTAAATATACTAAATAATATCAATAAAAATATAGGACGCTACAATCTTCCCTCTTCAAAGAATTTCATCCTCGAAATTACGATAAGGAACACAATAAACAATCAAAGGTAAAACATACGATCAAACAAATCAGGATAAGTGTCTCTAATCCTACTCTCAGTCTCCCAAGTATAGTCTCTAGCATCGTCGCTCCATTGGACCTTTACCAATCTGACTGTCTTGTTCCTTAAATTCTTCACATATCTCGCGACTATCTAGATAAGCTTCTTAATTATAGTCATGTCTGGTTCCACTACTAAATCCTATAACACAGTCGGTGCTATAGTAGTGTTTGGATCCCTAACACAGTTTCTTAGATGAGATACATGGAAAACATCGTGGACACCTGCCAAACTGCTCAGTAACTTAACCCTATATGCTAGTTTCCCGATCCTTTCTAAAATAGGAAATGGTCCTACGAACCTGGGTACTAACTTTCCTGTCTTCCCGAACTTGATAATACCTTTCATCGGCGATACTTTGACGAAAACTTAATCTCCAACAGAGAACTCTAAATCTTTCTGTCTTCTATCTGCATAGCTCTTCTGCGTAGATTGAGCTTCCTTCATTCTCGCCCTTATCAACTCAATCTTCTCTACGGCATCTCTAACCAAATCTGGACCAAGTACTAGTCTATTGTAACAACCCGCATATTTAATGATTTTATATTTAAATGTTTTATTTAAACATAGCGTCGTTAGTCGGATTTAGGTCCGAAATGTCACTTTTCGCAAATGGCCGAATTGGAACCCGAAACCACCTCCATTGGTTCCAAAATGGCATTTGCGATCTTTTTGAGTGTAAGCTTCAATATGTTTGGAGTTTGTGAATTTTTGCAACTTTTCTATTTGGGTTTTGGGTTTGGGTTCAGCCCATTTGTTAGTATAAACCAACTCAGCCCTTCTCCCTTCCATTCACACATTTTCATTTCTTAAGCTTAAGAAAAAATGAAAATGGGGAAAGAGAATGGGAAATAGAAACTCCAAGCCCTAGTTTCCTCTTGTAATTTGATTTCTTGCTCCAATATCAAAGAGAAGACATAGGTAAGCTCCTCTTCATCTTCTCTATCTCTTTCTCTCTTCAATCTCAGAAAATTCCTAAACCTAAACTTAGGAAATATGTGTTTTATTCTTAGATTGAAGCTTGTAGAGTTAAAGTGAAGAGTGGCTAATCTCCTTCTTGTGTTTGAGCTCCTTCTTTTTTATTTTTGGGTTAAAGGTGAGTTTTGAACTCACATCTACTTCTCTTGGTTTCATTAATGTTGGGTATGGATTCCTAACACTTGTTCATATGTTTTTGCTTTCGATTTGGATTGTTTTGGTGTAATTGCCAAATTATGATTTTTGAATCCAAGTCTATGTAAAACCTTATATGGTTGATGTTTATGTTGTTCGGAGTGTTTTGGGGTGTTGTTAAGGTTGGGTAGTCGTTTGACGTAAGCCCATAATCAACACGCATCCGATCGCTTTCGATTTGTTTGGCCATAGTTGGCCTAGGTTCAGGAAATGCCTGGCCATCTGGTTTCAGACGTCTGAAATGCCCATTTCAGACGTCTAAATATTGTTCTTGGGGGGAAATTTATTCCCAGATTCAGACGTCTGAATTTATAATCCAGACGTCTGAATTGGCTAAATTTCGACCAGAAAGGAAATAGGCAAAATATTGCCCATTTTAGACGTCTGGATGTTAGGATTCAGACGTCTGAATTCTGTTTTGGGAAACAAATTGATTTCCAGATTCAGACGTCTGAATCCCTTCTTTCAGACATCTGAATATGCTGTTTTTGGCCAATTTGCCTTATTCGTTTAATTTTTCAAATTTGATCGATGCATATTGATTCCAATTAGTTGTTTATGCATATTTGACCTTGATAATTTCTTTTTGAATTCATTCACGGGTTTTCATAAATTATTTCTTCAAATTGTATTAAAAGTTTGCTTCTCCGATTTATAAATTCTATTTAAACCACACGTACAATTTCACACTTCGAGCGAAGTGGAAGGGTGATTAAATGGTTGGGCAAAACACGGACCATGAATCTGTGCGTTTATCTTTCCGATTAATCCCCGACCTATTCAATTGATCGTTTTAACCTTTGGGTTTGGTTTACCGATGATATGAGGTAAACTTTGTACTGCTTTGAGTGTGAAAGTGACTGACGGATAGTAAACCGTTTAGTGCGAACGAGTGGTTATGGGACATACGTTAACACTTTTTGGATTCCTTTTCGAGAGTTTTGACACATTCCGCCAGTTAGTGGTGTCCAGTACTGGGTCTTCGACCTTCACCACTACGGCTTGTCGCCTTATAGTATCGCTTCCGATGTTGGTCTTTATGAGCCGCATGGGTGATATTGGGTTTGTGCCTTCGGGTTTGTCACCCTATAGTATTGCTTTCTATGTTGGTCGTTATGAGCCGCATGGGTGATATTGGGTATGGAGTCTTCGGGCTCACGGATCCTTGTTTATACAGTACTGAGCTCGAGCAATTTTCTAATGTTTCATTGATATGTATATTCCCTTGGTATCGCCTTTCGGTGTTGGTCTTTTTGAGCCGCATGATGTGTAGCGATTACCTTGTGGAACTTGTATACCTTATGGGTAATTGTTATTTGCCTTTTTGGCTTGATTTAGGATATTTGTATCCTTTGTTTCTAGATGTTGCCGATGATATGAGGCTTGTTATCATATGATTCATCTTTTGTTAGATGATTGTGTTATCTCCTTTGGAGATATCAATTATGCTTTGTAACCTTGCAGGTTTATTGTTGTTCAGTTTATCTAACTGATTTGTTTAGCTAGACTGACCCGTGTATTTTATACTCGGGTCAGACCGAGATGTTTCAGGTTAGGTGCCTTTGGACTTAGCCTATTTTGCTTCCGCATGGACTACTCCGCTAGCTTCTTTTTGTCATAGCTTTTTGTGTAGTCCTATTTTGTTGTAACTCTGATATGTATTCTTGTGAACTCGTCTGTATATTATGGTTTGCTATACCACTTGACATGTATTATTTTGTATACTCTGCTATGTATCAGTATATGTGTATATGATGGTTTACTGTTCTGTGATGTAAATTGCATTTGAGTTGTTATATTCTGTTCTGATAGATCCTCTAGCCACCTATGGTTTTGTTTTAAGTATTCATTGGATATGTCGATCTGCTTGGTAAGGCAATTGTTGATGTATTCAATAGATAATTAAAGCAAGGCTATAGATGGTCGCTCCTAAACAGCCGTATTCTCCGTATTAGCAGACGGTATTATCTATTAATACTCTTTGCAAGCGTGGGTATAGAGGTGGGGCGTCACAGCGTGGTATCAGAGCTGAGGTTCAGAACAAAATATGATAAACACAGAATAGATGCACATATTACGGTACATCAAAGTGTATAAGTGATACAAATCTTTGAATCATCGTGTCTTTCTATTCCTTCTATCATCAAAGGTTAGATAGAATGTGGGGAATACGTCTAGGAATGCATTTTATTCCGTAGTATTCCATCTTGAATTATCTACCTTGTGATTAATCTTGTTCTTATCTTAACTTTCAGCTTATGGCTGGAAGAGACGTAGGACGACGCTCGGATGCTGGGCAGTCCAGTAGCTCGCATCCGAACGACGTTTATATGTCTACCGATCAGTTTTTGGTGTGGTTTAGGAGCACACAACCTCCGTCTCCTACTCGAACATCTCCTCCATGCAAGTCCACCTTCGCACGTTTGTGCAGTGATTTTTCTCATCTTAGAGGGAAGCCATTTAAAGGCTCCGAGATTGTTCTTGAGGTCCAAGCTTGGGTTCGCTTGTACGAGCATGTTCTCTCTCGCATGGATCCTTCTGACCATGATAGAGTTCTGGTAACTTCTAGCTTATTGCAAAAGCGTGCCCTTGATTGGTACGAGCTTCTTTTAGCTGAATTTGATGAGTCTGCTCTTTCTTGGACTCAGTTTCGGAAACAATTCGAACTCAGGTTCGTTCCTGAATTTGAGAAAGCTTTGTTGTCCCGGCGCTTTCTTGAATTGAAGCAAGGGGAGTCTTCCGTTTCTGAATATGTTGCATCTTTCGAGGCCTTATCAAAATATGGTCTTGAATTCATTAGTACCTAGTATAGGAAGAATTTGAAGTTTGTATCTGGTCTTAAGAAATGTCTTAAGAAGTCTTTAATGCTTTAGCTTAAGCTTTCTTTTGAGGAGTTGGTTGATTCGGCACTTCATCTCGAAGCCTTCGAGAAGGAGTGTGATTGTGGGAATGATGTTGAGGTTCGCAAGAACGCCAACAAGAGGCAGTTTCCATTCGATAAGCAGAAATTTTTCCCTTCTAAGAAGAAAAAGCCCGTCGAATCTAATTCTCGGTCTCAGTCTGCTGGAACACCTTCCACTCGGAAGTGTTTCAATTGTGGTTCCCCTGATCATATGATTCGAGCTTGCCCTATGCCTCTCTTCTGCCACTATTGCAAGAAGGAAGACCATCGCATTTTCACTTGTCCTATTGTTCCGAATAATCCTCTATCTGGCAAGCTAAAGATAACAGATGCTTCTAGAGGTTCTTCTCGGAGAAAAGGTACATCTCCATCTGTTTAGGAATGTTCTATTTTATTTCTTGACTATTGTATTCGAGTTCTCTTCGATATGGGGCTTCGCATTTTTTTCGTATCGAAGAAGCTCTTCGATGATTTATCTTTGGATGTTTCTTCTTTGGTTACTTCTTTGAAAATTGCGAATTCGAATTGGTGGATCTGCAACGCTCAATTTGCTTGTATTAATGTCGAGATTATTTTATGTGATTTTTCTTTCCGAGCCAATTTGCATGTTATGCGTTACTTAGGCTTCGGAATTGATATTTTTGAAAGGATTATCCCGAGTGGACCATTCATCCTCAACATTTTCAATCTGTTAAACAGATTTCTATTTTCTTTGTGATTTCGATTCCATTTGATCTCATCATTTTATTCTTTAAGTCCTCATGATGAGGAAAGTGTTGTTTCTCTCATTTTTGTAGTTTGGGAATTTTCTGGTATTTCTAGTTTTGTCTTAGGATTATCACCTAAGCAATCTTTTGTTGTAGTGTTAAGGTGTTTTTAGCTCGACCTTACCACCGGTTTTCATTTGATTACGAGTTACGGAAGTTAGCATTCCACTTACCGCTCTCCACACTCGTTGTAATTCTTATGAATGATTTGTTGTGTCATTCAGTTTTTCCAGCTCATTTCATCCATTTTATGGATCGAGTATTCTACGAATATCTCGATGATTCCATTTTTGTATTTGTTGATTTTGGATGAAATTAGCAATTTAAAATTTTGCAAATCTTTTTCATAAGATATTTATAAGTAGGATTTTTGTTCTTGAAACGAATAAAGAGTATTCATAAAGTTTTTAAGAGCCATTTTCATTATATAGAAGATGATTTTGTGATTGTATTGCCCATTGAGTGCTTTAAGAATTCTGGTCGATGCGCTTGATCAACGTTATCGATAGGAATCTCCTAAACGCTTTGATGAGACAATTTGACACAATAAATTGACTTATAAAAGGTAAATTTTTAAAATATTTATTTCCTCACAAGGTACTTAATTTGTATCAACAACGTTGGCTCAAATTTCTTGCATCTTATAATTTTAATATCCAGTATACCCCTGGAAACGGTAATCGTGTTGCTGACGCGCTTAGTCGCAAACATTCGGTTGTTATTTCTATGATGCTTGCCGAATGGGATATTCTTGAGACTTTATCTTTTAGTGAAATTCGTGATCGAGCTTCATCTTCTGATACTCCTATTCTATTATTTTGTTCGGGAGCTCAACCAGTTTTATTGGAAGGTATTGCCGATGCCCAGCGGCGTGATCCTGATTTGTTGCATCTTATTCAGCTTTGTGAGTCTGGATCCTGTGATGAGGTGTTGCGGGATTTCAGCATTGATTCGCATAGGTGTCTTCGTAAGAAGAACCGTCTTTTGTGCCTCCTGATTTTGCACTTAGGCATGACATTCTTGATGATTGTCACCGTTCTAAGTATACCATTCATCCTGGTAGTAGTAAGATGTATGCCGATATGCGCCGTCTTTATTATTGGGAGGGAATGAAACGCGATGTGACGAGTTATGTGAGTAATTGCGTAACTTGTCAGCGTTTTAAGGCCGAACATCAGCGTCCTTCTGGTCTTCTTCAGCCTCTGAAGATTCCACTGTGGAAATGGGATCAGATTTCTATGGATTTCATTGACGGCCTACCTCGTTCGAGATTGGGCCATTCTAGCATTTGGGTTATTGTTGATCGCCTCACTAAGTCTGCTCATTTTGTCCCTATTAAGTCTAATAGGACTGCTTCGCATTTGGCTAAGTTGTATGTCAAGGAAATCGTGAGACTTTACGGTGTTCCTAGTTCTATTGTGAGTGACCGTGATTCTTTATTCACGAGTCATTTTTGGCAGAGTCTTCAGCAAGCTTTGGGAACAAAGCTTAATTTTTGTACAGCTTATCATCCGCAGTCTGACAGACAGACTGAACGGGTGAATCGTATCTTGGAAGATCTTCTCTGTATTTGTAATTTTGATTTTGATGGTTGTTAGGAGGATCACCTACCTCTTGTAGAGTCCTCCTACAATAATAGTTTTCAGTCTAGTGTCGGTATGGTTCCTTTCGAAGCTTTATACGGAAGACCATGTCGATCACCTTCTTGTTGGTTGGAATCTAGAGAGAAGCTTATTCTTGGTCCAGATTTTGTTTGTGATTCTTCCGAGAAGATTAATCTTATCCAGTTGAGAATGAAAGAGGCACAGAGTCGCCAGAAATCCTACGCTGACAACCGTAGGAAGCCTCTCGAGTTCTCAATTGGTGATCTTGTTTTTATTCGTGTTTCTCCTTTGAAAGGGGTTATGCGTTTCAGTACGACTGGGAAATTGGCTCCTCGCTTTATAGGACCGTTTTCTATTACTGAACGTATTGGCCCTGTGACTTATAGAGTTTCATTTCCAGCTCATTTATCTGGCATTCATGACTTGTTTCATGTCTCGCAACTTCGAAAGTGTCTTCGGGAATCGGATTTTGTTTTTGATTCTCCTGATTTGCTTGAGCTTGAGGTCTCACCGGACTTATCTATTATACAGCAACCTATTCGTGTACTTGACACGGAGGTGCGACACCTTCGGAACAAGGACGTGCCGCTCGTTAAAGTTCAATGGTCCGCTAACCCCAATGACTATACTTGGGAAACCAGAGAGTTTATTGAACGATCCTATCCGGGTTTTCTATCTTTCCTTAGAAACGGTGAGTATATCTTTTCATCTCGAGCTTATATTCTTTTCTTTTGATTGTTGTTTGTATGTAGTTGTTACAAATATCGTCTTTGGGAATTGCGGGGACGCAATTTTGTAAGGAGGGAAGATCTGTAACAACCCGCATATTTAATGATTTTATATTTAAATGTTTTATTTAAATATAGCGTCGTTAGTCGGATTTAGGTCCGAAATGTCACTTTCCGCAAATGGCCGAATTGGAACCCGAAACCACCTCCATTGGTTCCAAAATGGCGTTTGCGATCTTTTTGAGTGTAAGCTTCAATATGTTTGGAGTTTGTGAATTTTTGCAACTTTTCTATTTGGGTTTTGGGTTTGGGTTCAGCCCATTTGTTAGTATAAACCAACTCAGCCCTTCTCTCCTTCCATTCACACATTTTCATTTCTTAAGCTTAAGCAAAACTGAAAATGGGGGAAGAGAATGGGAAACAGAAACTCCAAGCCCTAGTTTCCTCTTGTAATTTGATTTCTTGCTCCAATATCAAAGAGAAGACATAGGTAAGCTCCTCTTCATCTTCTCTATCTCTTTCTCTCTTCAATCTCAGAAAATTCCTAAACCTAAACTTAGGAAATATGTGTTTTATTCTTAGATTGAAGCTTGTAGAGTTAAAGTGAAGAGTGGCTAATCTCCTTCTTGTGTTTGAGCTCCTTCTTCTTTATTTTTGGGTTAAAGGTGAGTTTTGAACTCACATCTACTTCTCTTGGTTTCATTAATGTTGGGTATGGATTCCTAACACTTGTTCATATGTTTTTGCTTTCGATTTGGATTGTTTTGGTGTAATTGCCAAATTATGATTTTTGAATCCAAGTCTATGTAAAACCTTATATGGTTGATGTTTATGTTGTTCGGAGTGTTTTGGGGTGTTGTTAAGGTTGGGTAGTCATTTGACGTAAGCCCATAATCAACACGCATCCGATCGCTTTCGATTTGTTTGGCCATAGTTGGCCTAGGTTCAGGAAATGCCTGGCCATCTGGTTTCAGACGTCTGAAATGCCCATTTCAGACGTCTAAATATTGTTCTTGGGGGGAAATTTATTCCCAGATTCAGACGTCTGAATTTATAATTCAGACGTCTGAATTGGCTAAATTTCGACCAGAAAGGAAATAGGCAAAATATTGCCCATTTTAGACGTCTGGATGTTAGGATTCAGACGTTTGAATTCTGTTTTGGGAAACAAATTGATTTCCAGATTCAGACGTCCGAATCCCATCTTTCAAACATCTGAATATGCTGTTTTTGGCCAATTTGCCTTATTCGTTTAATTTTTCAAATTTGATCGATGCATATTGATTCCAATTAGTTATTTATGCATATTTGACCTTCGGGTTTGTGCCTTCGGGTTTGTCACCCTATAGTATCGCTTTCTATGTTGGTCGTTATGAGCCGCATGGGTGATATTGGGTATGGAGTCTTCGGGCTCACGGATCCTTGTTTATACAGTACTGAGCTCGAGCAATTTTCTGATGTTTCATTGATATGTATATTCCCTTGGTATCGCCCTTCGGTGTTGGTCTTTTTGAGCCGCATGATGTGTAGCGATTATCTTGTGGAACTTGTATACCTTATGGGTAATTGTTATTTGCCTTTTTGGCTTGATTTAGGATATTTGTATCCTTTGTTTCTAGATGTTGCCGATGATATGAGGCTTGTTATCATATGATTCATCTTTTGTTAGATGATTGTGTTATCTCCTTTGGAGATATCTATTATGCTTTGTAACCTTGCAGGTTTATTGTTGTTCAGTTTATCTAACTGATTTGTTTAGCTAGACTGACCCGTGTATTTTATACTCGGGTCAGACCGAGATGTTTCGGGTTAGGTGCCTTTGGACTTAGCCTATTTTGCTTCCGCATGGACTACTCCGCTAGCTTCTTTTTGTCATAGCTTTTTGTGTAGTCCTATTTTGTTGTAACTCTGATATGTATTCTTGTGAACTCGTCTGTATATTATGGTTTGCTATACCACTTGACATGTATTATTTTGTATACTCTGCTATGTATCAGTATATGTGTATATGATGGTTTACTGTTCTGTGATGTAAATTGCATTTGAGTTGTTATATTCTGTTCTGATAGATCCTCTAGCCACCTATGGTTTTGTTTTAAGTATTCATTGGATATGTCGATCTGCTTAGTAAGGCAATTGTCGATGTATTCAATAGATAATTAAAGCAAGGCTATAGATGGTCGCTCCTAAACAGCCTTATTCTCCGTGTTAGCAGACGGTATTATCTATTAATACGCTTTGCTAGCGTGGGTATAGAGGTGGGGAGTCACATCTATCCCCGGTCTCTAACCAACAAACTGGATATTTATATGGTCTTCCCTATAAAGCCTCAAATGGTGTCATCCTAATGCTAGTCTGATAACTATTGTTACATACAAACTCAACTGGATGAAGATAGTCTTCCCATGATCCTCAAAAATCCAATACACAAGCTCTTAACAAGTCCTTCAAGATCTTGTCAACTCTTTTAGTTTGCCCATCAGTATGTGGATGGTGAGCGGTACTCATCTTGAGCTTGGTTTCTAAAACATCATGTGGACTCCTCCATAACTCACTAGTGAATAAAAAATCTCTATCACTAACAACACTACTAGGAATTCCACGCAGTCTAACCACATTCTTCATGAACAACTTCGCCAAGATAGGTGTCGTCCTAGTTGACTTAACTGAAATGAAATAGACACCCTTGGTCAATTTGTCCACTATGATCCATATACTTTCATTCCCTCTATTAGATCTCGGCAACCCCGTTTATGAAATTCATCGAAATATAATCTCACTTCCATTTTGGAATATCCAATGGCTGAAGTAATCCACTTGGCTTCTGATGTTCGGCTTTCACTTGCTGGCAATTCAAAGACTGTTTCACCCATAAGTCAACATCACTCTTTATTTCTTTCCAAAAGAAACTTCTCTTCATTGTTCCTCCTGGATGAATAGTGAACTTCGAATGATGGCATTCCTCCAAAGCTTCTTTCCTTATGTCTCCCACATTTGGAATACATAATCTACCCTTCTTTCTCAACCACTCATTATGGTCAAGACCGAAATCCTTCAATCCATCATTCTCTGTTCCATCCCTTAATTTCCTGATCATTTCAGCTAATACTAGATCCTCTTCCTGTTTAGAAGAAATATTCTCAATCAATACCGGTCGGACTTCTAAACAAGATAACATAGCAGATCTCCCACTAGACCTAGCCTCGGATCTCCACTGCACTTTGCAATATACTAATGCTTCCAAATCTTTCCACTCAGCTATCATTGCTAATACTGTATTTCGATGTTTCCTGCTAAGTGCATCTGCTACCTTATTGTCTTTCCCTGTTGTGTACTCTATTCCAAAATCATAAGCAGCTAAAAAATCTAACCACCTTTGCTGTCTCAAGTTCGAGAAAACATGTACTTCAACGACTTATGATCCGTATAAAGCTCAAACCTTTCTCCCAAAAGGTAATGTCTCCATACCTTCAATGCAAAAATAACTGCAGCTAACTCCAAGTCATGAGTCGGGTATCTAACCTCATGTGGTCTAAGCTGCCTAGAAGGATAGGCAATAACCTTACTTCTCTGCATCAGCACGACTCCTAATCTAGTTGCACATGCATCTATGTAAACTACCAAATCTTGATTCCACTCCATAATAGCTAATATAGGTGCATGGGTCAATAAGTGTTTCAAGCTCTAGAACGCTTCCTTACACTTATCGATCCACACAAACTACACCTTCTTTCACATTAGCTTGGTCATCGATGTTGCTATCCGCGAAAAATCATTTATGAACCTCCTATAATATCTAGCCAATCCAAGAAAACTTCTTATCTCGGCCACTGTTTCTGACCTCTTCCAACTATTCACTGCTTCAATCTTAGTTGAATCTACTGCCAATCCTCTCTCTGAAACTACATGACCAAGAAACTTCATCTACTTTTTCCAGAAATGACACTTCGAAAACTTCACCTTCAGGTAATGTTCTCTCAAAGTCTCAAGAACCACTCTTAGATGAACTTCATGCTCTTTATCATCCTCATAATATATCAAAATATCATCTATGAACACCAACATGAATCTATCCTAGTGCTCTTTGTAAATTCAGTTCATCAAGTCTACAAAGAATGTCGGCGCATCAGTTAGTTCGAATGGCATAACTAATCATTCATATGATCCATATCTAGTCCTAAACGTCGTCAAAATTATACTATCTTCTACCACCCTAAGCTAATGGAAACCTGTAGCCAAATCCAACTAAGAAAATACCTTGGCTCCACTCAACTGATCAAACAAATCGTCAATTCTTGGCAATGGATATCGATTCTTTATCGTATTCTCATTCAGCATACGATAATCGATACATCAATTTAACAATCCGCCTTCTTAGCAAGCACTGTAGCTACTCCCCAATGTAAGCTACTCGGTCTAATAAAACTCTAGCCTTCCAAATCCACCAATTGCATGTTCAACTCCTTCATTTCTGTAGGGGTCATCCTGCTTGGCAGCCTACTCACCGATTCTGCTCCAGGCACCAAATCAATCTGAAACTCAATGGCTCATTTCGGTGACAATCCAACTACCGGCTCGAAGACATCCGCGAATTCTATGACCATGAAGATGCGATTCAACTCATCCTCTAACTCCATAACACCCAACAGAGCATTCACCTCACAACTAGGATCTTTTATGGTATAAACTATCCGATCACTGCAATCAGGATGTCTAAGCGATATTTTCCTATCATGACAAAATATCATAGCATCATACTCACTTAACCAATCCATACCCAATATAATACCAAACCCTAAAAAATCAAATACATGCAAACTGCAAACAAAGGTGTAACCTAGCAAGTCAAACTCTAAGTGGTCACACTTCGTCCCAACTGTCGCATACCCTCCTATCGAATTTGCAACTCTTAAGGAAGTAACTAAATATGTGGGTTCTAGGTTAAGATTATCTACCAAACATTGAGATATAAAAGAATGTGATGCATTGGTATCAAACAAAATGCTAACAGACATACCGTGAATCTGAAGCGTACCTCCCAATACTTCTTTTCCTTTCTCCTGCACTATCGGCTTCGAAATAGCAGGATCCAATGCAAATACTGGGCCTTTTGTCCTTTAGCTGGCTCTTAGCACTGGTTCTTGTAGTGCCCAATTTGATCATAATTGAAGCACCTAACTCCTTTCTTCTCAGCAGCCTTCTTTCGTTTACCTATCCGGCACTCATGAGCATAATGGTCCTTCTTATCACACTTGTAATAGACCACCTTAGAATTTCTCTTCTTCGCTGCTCCTCCCTTCTAAGCATTCTCCTTGTGGAAAAACTTTCTTTTTTGGCCCTGTCCAACTTGGACCTCATTCTCCTTCTTCTTCTCCAAACAAGAAAGCATCTCTTCTTGTCTCAATGCCATCTTCACTACCAGATGACATGGATCTTTGATATGTGGCAAAGTAGCCTCACCAATTCTGGCTTCAAACCTCTAATAAACTTTTCATTCCTTTTTATCACTGTATCAACAGTGGCATACCCATATCTAACCAATTCTTCAAACCTGCTAGCATACTCTAGAACAGACATTTCTCCTTGTTCCAACTCAGCAAACTTCCTAATCAAGACAGAATATGCCATTACTGACATGAAACTTTCCTAGAACCTTCTCCTAAACTTAGCCCACGTCATCTCCTCTTCGTTTATCCCAGTTGTCACACTATTCCACCAAAACAAAGCTGCCCCTTGAAGCTGTCTCTAGACAAATTTCCTCTTCTGCTCGTCATTGAGCCCTAAATCAACAAAAATCCTCTCACATTGTAGTAGCCAGTTTTCTACCTCGATGGCATCCTCAGTCCCAATAAACGGCTTCCCTCCTAGCCTAGCATAGTCTCTACTCAAGTTAGCATGGTGGTTGACTTTTGGAGCTTCTTGAACTCCTCCCGTAGCATTTCCTCCAATAACTCCAGCCAAAATTCCAGTTTGCATCATGTTTACGAAAAATGGATACGTGGCTACCATATCCACTTGTAGGAACCCAGCACTAACATTCTCAGCCTGACCTTGACTTCTTCTAGCATTTGGTCGGAAGTTTCCATTTGTGGTGGTGCTATATCCTCCTAGATTAGCTCTGACCCTTCTTCCGTCCATATCTATATTCAAGCCTTGTGAGATACAAAAGAATATAATAATGAAGATAGGAGACTAGAGATAAAGCATATACTTATATATAGCAAATACAAGTACGTTACTATAGCGTTATCCCATACCTCAATCTTAACTCTAATTCCTAGGGATTATGTTTTCAAAAATCATTTTTAGATAAAGCATTTTATAAACCTATGCTCTGATACCAAGTTGTAACATCCCCTATCTAGAGGCCCAAAGCTAAATGCTACAGATGTTGCAGTCATCTATAATATTAACTTCCGACGACTAAATACAACTATGTTAATGGTATCTATATCAGAAGCACTTGAATATGAAACAAATCATAGATTTCAAAAAAAAATTCCATTACGTTTCAAAACAAATGTTTCATATTCAGGTTACATAATCCCATAACGTTTCCCAAGCAATGATAAAATATACTTATTACAAAATATGTCAAGATCGACATATGAAGAAACCCCCTTGGATGATCAGATTCATATAGTCGTAATTGACTTAATACATACACAGCAGAAAGAAATAAAAAAACAAAGATCTGGAACTCCTAATAGCTATCCGTTATCCTCCTGCTCAGCTTAGGTAGCTTTATTGGTCATCCTACTAAAACCTGTAAAGCCTCAACCCTCAGCCTACTCAAATCAATTTTGAGCACCCGAGAGATTAAGCAGAAAAACATAAACTTCGAGTCAAATATAAAGTCTGGTGTGAATAATACCATACATCTCGGTTATTTGATATTAAGTGAGACCACACCGCTTAGCGAAACAGGTGTCTCCTCACTAATATCCTTTTGAAACATATCTTTTGCAAACTTTTATCCTGTAAGCAAAACTGGTTAAAACTGTAAAGCATCATTGTATTATATAAACATACATATCAGGTAACAAGTGGATTGTCTATCCGAACACTATAGCTTTGTTTGGCTTACTATTAACCTTTAGCAGACTCGGGCCTACCAGACAATATAACAAAATAATCTAACATATGTTAGAGAACTCTTCTAGACGGTCTACACTTAACTATCTGTTAAATTCTTCTCTTTTGGACGGTCTGTCGCTAACTTAACATCTCCCAAGGTCACTTGATTCTAATGTCTTTATGAGCTCACAAATAACCTATCTGTATACAAATATATATTCTCTTCTGTGCGTAATCATAATTTTAGTCTTACATGTGACAAAGCCTTACACACTGGAATTTGAACTAAATTAGCTGGGGCCAATAGCTAATGTATAGAGCACGACCCTAAACCAATCACATCTGGTATTCTAATATCTGAGTCATTTTTACTTAGGGATATCTTCCCAGAATTTTCCTTGAAAACCTTTTCATCTGAAATTGATTAAAAACGTTTTAAACCAAACTTAAACAAGGAAAACATTTATACTCTATGCTTTACTCAAAATCACCTTGCCATGCTATATGTACTTTACTCAAATCTTTGTTGATGAAAACCTTTACCTCTTTCGATCCTATTGAAAGTACCTCTTTCGAAACCATGTAAAACCCTTTCTTTCATTTAGGCCGAAAGGTAAATTCTTCGATTCGAAACCATTGAAATACTTTTTCCTTCGAAAGCTAAAACCTTAGACATCCCTCTTTAAAACTAATAAACATTGCTTGGAAAAACGTTTCTTTTAAACATATTCAAAACCATTGGAAAAACCTTTTCTTTAGACCTTTCGAAACCATCAAAAAACATTACCTTTCGACTCCTTAGAAATCCTTGGGAAACCACCCCTTCAAAACCATTTTTAAAACCTTTTGAAAGCATCAAACCTTTAGAAACTTAAACCTTTCAAAATCACTTGGGTTCAATTTAAAACATGTGGAAAAACACCTTTCAAAACCATTTAGGTCGAAAATATTCTCTTTCGTGACCATTGGATTGTTCTTTAAAAATCACTAAGGGTCACAAGCAACAGCGTCAAAAGCTTACTCTTTCGAAAGTTATAACTAAGTAGGCTAGTGATGGTGTCGAAACCACCCATTCGAAAGCATTGGAAAAGCGATAAGGTTTTTATTAAACAAAACAATCCCCTTCGAAAGCCCTATCTCGAAAGATAGAAAGCGGCAGCAAAGGCTTCGACATAGTCGAAGGCTTTTATTTATAAACAAAGTTGCAACTATTTTGAAACCAACCTTTAAAACCATTGACTTAGTCGAAAGCATTAATTCGAAAGCTATTACTTAGAACAAAGGTGCAACCTTAAAACCTTTCTTTAAATAAATTGACTTAGTCGGAAGCCAACTAAGTGGAAAGCAAGCAGGCGCTTTTCTCATTTAAAATAAAAAAAGTGCTTCGATCCTTTTGGAACCCCTTGATTTCGACTCTTACCTTCCGCCTTTGTCCAATTCACTATGTACCAAAATGTTGATACTATGTGCATTGGTTTGATGAAGGAGGAGGAGGGTGTTAATCGGAACTAGCTGGGCGGAACCAAATTAGGCGAAATATGCTTTTGGCACGAAATTTTGATTTTAAACCTTTTTAAGTAAACTATAACTATCCTGCCTTATTTGTCAAACTCTTATTGGTTGCTAATTTTTCTTTTTTAAATGTACTGCCATAATTTCAGAATTTAAATCATTTGCGACCCTTCTCCTTAATTAAATATATAAAACATTTAAGTCTCATGCCTCAAATAATTTTATATATTCATCAAAACACTTTGGAAAATTCGACAAAAATTCTAGAAAATCCAATTAAATATTTTTTCTAAAATATATAAATTTCAGGCCCAAATAATTATTTATCTTGCCATAAATAATTTATAACCCAACAAATAATTTTCTTCACTAGAAAATTAATATAAAATCCACATTAATTATAGAAAATATGAAAATTAAAAGCCATCTCCAAAATAACATTTCTGTTCTATATCTAAATCGCAAGGCATTTAGACGTCATTAAATAGGATTTTCATATCAAAACATATCATCAAATCTATATGAACAAGCATAAATCATCAACATGTATATATAAACATTTTTCTTTTCAAAATCATGGCTAAATCATGCAAGATAAATTCGGATTTCATCTTAAAACGAAAAACATATAGAAAAGTGAGATGTTGTCATTATTCACCTTAGCTTTGTGATTATGATAAGAGATTTGATCTTGATTAATTGATTTGATTCTTCTCTTGAATCACAGCTTTACCTTCTTTTGAGATTGTTAATGGTGGTCGGCCTTAGTATGATTATTTTCATTTGTGATAAAATGAAGTGAGGGTGTGTTCATTTCCTAAGGGTCTAGGATATAAGTTTAATCATTTTTCTGTTTTGCCCTCTTATTTCCCAGCATTTTAATTCCATTTTACTTCTTTTATCTATTCATTAATATGGCACGACCATCCCCTTAATTTAATCACAAATCTCAATCCATTAATCACTATATTATTTTATTTTATTTAACTAATTAAATATCCTAAATAATGTCGCTAAATATATGGGGTGTTACATCAACCTATTTCACAACATTTTCGCAATGGTCCGGATTAGTTTCATTCTCTCTAAGTTTGTGTGGAAGATTATGCCAATCATCTATTTCATCTTCTGATAATTTGCTTGCCTTTAGTTTATTTTTAAATAACTTGCAATAAAAACAATATACTTTATGCAATGCATTTGAGTATATTAGCCATTTCATTTCATGTTCTTCGTCGTTTGGAAAATGACGAATGTAATGCTTGGATGAGAAACTTCTACTTTTTCCAAACTTTATTACGCTTGGAAGCTTGTCATTTTTTTAAAAATTGATTGGACCCATTTGAACAATCATTATTCTTTTAGTATCACTCATGAGCCCCCATAAACCCAAATCATGATCAACATCAACGTCTTTGTTCAAATCAAACACACTTTCTTCCTTTTTGCTACTTACTTCATCTACATCAATGTCGTTGCCCAAATCTACATCTGCATCAACATGATTATCATTGCTTGTTTCTTCATCAACAATTTCAATCACATTAATAACTTCATTAGTATGCACTTCGTGATCTACACGGTCCTCAATGACATTATCAACATTTTCGTCAATAGCTTCGCTTGTTTCTTTAACTTGACTTGAACCAATTGATTGTTGTGCTTTTGCATTGAATAGTTTAGAAATTGAGCCCACTGATGATGTACATATTGCATCTTAACATTGTTTACCCTTCTATTGTAAGATCCGGAGTTTTGCTTCCTATTTCTCACTCATTTCTTATCGCCTTCCTTTTTGTCATATTATCCACTATCTAACAATATTATCAACTAAACTAATTAACATATAAATTAATAAACAATAAATATTCCAATAGGCTACATGACTTAAATATCAATAGCCATTCCATGATTATTTCTCAAACTGCCTCATTTTCCTTGTAACTATTTTACCTTACTTGGCCTAGATTAAATCACCCAATTCAAATTATTAATAGCCATATCTATACATTCCATGATTAATTCACCCAAATTAAAAACAACTAAATAGACCTAATAAAATTCATTCATCAATTTAAAAACAACTAAAAATAAAAATAAAAATTACCTTATTTTCCAGGAAGAAGAAGGGAGCAGCCGAGAAAGTGAGCAGCAACATTGCAACCGCAAATGGAGATTAGAGTAGAGTAGCAGTTACGGAGTTTGAGCGGAAGCCTTGAAAGACGGATCGCCGAAGCAGCGAAGCCTTAAATTTGTTGCGATGGAAATAGATTAAGAGGTTCGAGAGGGAGCCTGGAAGAGAATCGCTGCTAAGTTAATGCGATAGTTTTCTTTTTTGCCTTAGGCCTTGGGTTTGCCCAAGCCTATGGGATTGGTGGGCTTCCCCCCAGGCCGGCTCTGCAGAGGAGGTATGTTGATGTGTTAAGGTAAGAATGGGAATGAACATACACTGGTTGAGTATGAGGATTCAGCTCATGCTTTTTATGTCCTGTCTGGAGTTGAAGCCGGTTTGTTGGTAGATGAATTAAAAATTTCATTGAAAGGGATGTTAGCATTTAGAGGTACCACGTGGTATATTGTTGTTTTATGTTTCTATCATGTTATTTACGATTGTTGCTGAATAGCTGAGGTTTACTTAAAATAATAATTTTAGTGTCGATGGATGGTGGTCGATTGCAAATATGTTTTGAACTTGCTTTTTTTTCTTTTTTCTAGTAAATCATTATGAAGATATTTAAGTTGTGTTTGCGAGGAAAGGAAAAGGAATTTGAGTGAACGAAAAATACATTTGGGGCTACGAACGAGGTATTTGAGCAGGGTATTTGAAAGAAGTGTTTAAGTTGTAATTTAATTGATTTGTAGTTCATTAATTATTTGTTTTGTTATTATTTTTAATTTATTAATTATTATTTTTATTGTGTAATATGAATTTAATAATTATAAGTAATAAAAAATAAATTATGCGATTTTTCATTAAAACAAACTACTGCATGTTACATCAAAATATATGAAGAAAAAAAATTAAACTTAAAACTGCAAGTCACAGCAACTGCGGAATAGAGTCAAGTGGTACATCATAAATATTTGCACCTCATCAACCGACAATGTTTCCACCACATTCAAGTTTGTGTAATCTTCACGAAAAATCTGAATAATCTCTCACGCTAAACATGTGTAATTGAAAAAGTATAGAAAAACAACGTCGTACGGTGTTGTTAAAATGGTCTGTCTGAATGAACAACCATCCAATGACAGGCTTGCTCGAGCTGTCATGCTCGGCCTGTCTGTCTGCGTTTGAACTAAACGGGTGTAGTCTCACCAACCACCCAATGGGAGTACAGGTCTACATCGGTAGCAGTAAAAGGCTTAGCTGATGGAGTAAGAGGTATCAAATATTTGCAAGTGACATTTCCTATGCAGCTTTCAAATAGCTCAACCAGCACTCTGAATTTGATGGAGGGATTTTTTCTGAACTCTTATATCTTCTAGGAGTAGTGTTTCACCTCTCTTCAGAACCGTCCAAATTATCTTTCTCTTGCTCTCATATATCTTCTTCTATCTAAAGAAGTCTTTCCCACTCAGTCCAAGTGCGCATGAGGTTGTCTCATTTGTTCTTCATTTGGATGTGGTCCCAGTCCAGATTCAACTTGTCGTTAAATGCAGCCGCTACAGATGAATAAAACCCACTGATCGAACTTTTTATGTTCGGTAGAAAATCAACGCAAAGATCTAGAATACCTCACCTGTTTTTGTTGTCCATAAAACAATGGGCTAGAAGAGGCAGAAGCGGTAGCAAAACCAGAATGGTGCCACATACTGAAAATTGGAAACTGGAAAAAGTAGAAAAAAATCCCAGAAAAATATATGTTATAGATAGAGAAAAAAATAAGCATAATAGCGGAGAAAAATATCTGAAATATGAACGAACGGATCGAAAAAAAATTGAAAAGGGGGAGGAAGTGGTGGCTGGTGTTGGTGCTCGTTGGAGGAAGGGGGAGGGGCTGATTTATAGAAGGTGTTGGAGCCGAAAAGAATCGACCGTTGGATGGAAAATATACGACGTCTTGAACAGGTCGGACGCGAAGGTATTCTGCTCAACGTTTCAGTTTCTGAACTTGAGACATTAAGGCATCGGACGCGTCAAAAACGTTAACGTGCTTAATTTTTGCGAACGGTACCTAGACTAGTTGAGTAAAGGCTTATCCTTCTCTAGTAATAATTGTACGACGCCTATTAATTACAAACTAAATGCTATATTAGTAATAATTAATCATCGATTGCAATAATTGGTAAAATAAAATTACAAACCATCATTCCTTTTTCGCCTATACAAGAAAAAAAGAAAAAGGAAACATTTTTCTTTTATGAAACTTTCTTTTCCTGTATCCCATGAAATATCTCTTTCGCTCCCATCGCTTAACAAAGAAGGGCACCTAAGTTTGATTGTATTAATTCCTTTGAGTTACGTTTACGGATATCATTTATTGCCTGGGCCGGACTTTACTAATAGACTGCCATGAAAGTTACATGGAACCGACAGCAGGGGCCGGGTAGCGTGAAATGAATAATTGACACCGTTATCATTATGTACCTATATAAAAATACATACGTAGAGAATATGCGTTTGAGTCATGAATCACAAGCTCATTTAGTTATTCGAATTTTAGGATTATTTATACTAATTAAACTGTGATGACAAGTATGTTATGCTGGTCTGAATCAAAATGATCTATTTAAACAAGAATTTATGTCATCGATATAATTCAATGGCTTAAATTATGATGTGAATCCTTCTCCTTACGTATATGAAGAATATATTACGTATTTGATATGCCGGTACCAAATAAAATAGTGAAAATGCGTGGAGAGGCCTTACATATAGTATTTATTTAAAATTTAGGTAATACTATTTATTCTATTAAAAAAGGCACCGGGGTTTTTAGGCTTAAGAAAAAAATTGGAAAAAAAATTAGTTTCAAAGACAAGAAGTTTGTTTTTTAGACTCGAAAACACTTTTTAGTGTAAATCATAGAATGATAGTTGTAACTATCATTTTCAGTTTACACTAAAAAGTGTTTTTCAGACTAAAAAACAAACTTGTTGTCTTTAAGAATAATTTTTTTGCAACTTCTTCCTTGTGCCTATTTACCTGTTTCGGGGAAATATTGTCAAGAACAAAAAATTTCGGCATTTTACCCTTAAGGACAAACCTTTGGTATTTTAGCCTTAAGGACAACTTTTTTTAGGTATCAGTTTTTAGTTATTGAAAGCAGTTTTTAAATATCAGTTTGCAGTTATCGGTAGCAGTTTTTAGTTCGGTAGTTGTTTTGAAAGAATATTTGTCCTTGATAATAATTTTGAAAGAATGTTTGTCCTTATGAGTAATTTTTAGGAGAATGTTTGTCTTTGTGGTCAAAATATTGAGGTCGCGTTCTTGAAGCTAAAAAAAATAGAAATTTTTATCCTTAAAATTAATTCCCCGTATCTTTCATTAAAAAATATTTTATTGGATCAGTTAGAAGTAACATTGATTATTTAAATAACATCCGCCTCCATTCATTCAAGAAACATTGACTAAGCCACTTACTTAACATTTAAGAAACAATTGAACATCACGTTATAATAATGTCATTTAAACAAAATTTTAATGTATCAGTTTGAAAACGCCACATTATTGTATCGGTTTTTTCAAACGATACAATATTGCATCAGTTTTAAAATATTAAACTTTTATAAGTTTTTAAACAAAGTTATTCTATATCAATTCAACACTTATGCGTTACTAAATCATATTTAAATTATCTATTATACCACTAGTAAGTTCTTAAAACAAAATTTTAATGTATCAGTTTAGAAACAATATAATACCGTATCGGTTTTAAAAATGATACATTGTTGTGTAAATTTGAAAGAAAACGATACAGTAATGTGTCAGCTTTAAAATATTGACTTTAGAAGCTTTTTAAACAAAGTTGTTTTGTATCAATTGAACGCTTATATGTTACCATATCATATTCAAATTATTTATATATTTTAATCCTATTATTAGTTCTTGAAATAAAATTGATTCTTTGAAAATGATTTATTTTAATCATGGTATTTTGCATAACTAATTATTTATGCTATTATAATATCTACAACATTTCATTCTTCAAATGTTATATTTTACAATTTAATAATGTTCTTGAAACAAAATTTTAATGTATCAATCTTTAAAATGATATGGTATTGTATAGTTTTGAAAACGATATATTATTATATCAGTTTGAAAATGCTACATTGTATTTGTTTTTTCGTATCAGGTTTAAAATATTAGACTTTTAGAAGTTTTTAAACAAAGTTGATTTATATCAATTCAACACTTATACATTATTATATCGTATTTAAATTATTTATTATTGCACTGTAGTATTCTTGGAACAAAATTTTAATGTATCAATTTTGAAAACGATATAGTATATTGTATCAGTTTTGAAAACGATACATTATTGTATCGGTTTGGAAAAATGATATAATATTGTGTCAGTTTTAAATATTAGATTTTTAGAAGTTTTTTGTACCAGTTCAACAATAATTCATTCTTCAAGTGTTATTTTGACAATGTAGCAATGTTCCTAAAAAAATATTAATGTATCAGTTTTTAAAATGATATAGTACTGTATAAGTAAAATTATATATTATTGTATCAGTTTGAAAATGTTACATTATCGCATCAACTTTTTCAAACGATACAGTAATGTATCGGTTTTAAAATACAAGACTTTTAGAAGTTTTTTAGACAAAGTTGTTTTATATTAATTTAACACTTACGGTATATGTTATTGTATCATATTTAGATTATTTATTATTACTATTTAGTAATGTTCTTGAACAAAATTTTAATGTATCAGTTTATAAAATGATATATTACTGTATCAGCTTTGAAAACGATATATTATTATATCAGTTTGAAAATGGTACATTATTTTATCAGTTTTGAAAATGATACAATATTGTATCTGTTTTAAAATATTAGACTATTTTGAAGTTTTTTAGACAAAGTTGTTTTATATTAATTCAACATTGATACGTTACTGTATCTTATTTAGATTATTCGTTATTACGCTGTAGTAATGTTTTTGAGTCAAAATTTTACTGCATCGGTTTTTACAACGATATAGTACTGTATTAGCTTTAAAAACGATATATTATTGTATCAGCCTGAAAATAGTACATTATCGTACCGGTTTTTCCAAATGATAAAAGTTTTAAAAAAAAAGTTATTTTATATCAACTCAACGCTTATACACTACTGTATCATATTTAACTTATATATCATTACATAGGAGTAATGTTCTTGACCCAAAATTTTAATGTAACGGTTTTTTTAAACTATATGGTACTACGTCAATTATGAAAATGATACATTGTTGTATCAGTTTACAAAATGATACATTACTTAATCAGCTTTGAAAACGACTAGAATGTTTTTAAACAAAGTTGTTTTATGTCAATTCATTCTATATACATTACTATATCATATTTAAATTATTTATATATTTTAATCGCATTATTAGTCTTTAAAATGAAATTGATCTTCTGAAAATGATTTTTTTATCATGGTATTTTAAATTATTAGTTATTTATGTTATTGTAGTATTTACAATATTTTGGTAAATTAAAGTGCGTGAGTTTTTATTGTTTTGTGTCAGTTTTTAGAAACGAGAAGGACATACACTTACTATTTTGTAGAGAAGGATAGAGTTCGTTACGAGTTTCTAGCGATATTCAATATATATTTTAGGACATATCTAATTTAATTTGAGAATCTATTGAAAGTTATTATAGCTTATTTGGTTAGAGTACTTGTCTTCTAAACTCGTGATTTGATTTCGAGTCCTGCTCCATGCGATTTTTTGAAAACTTGATTTTTCATTTAAATTATAAATGTATGTGTGTACACCATTTTGATGAGATTTTAACATTTGTGACTCTAGATACGACACTCTATGACTAATAATTCTTTATTTGTCACATTCGTCTTGTCTTTATCGTAAATATCTCTTCTTATATCTTCATATTTATTTTTTTCATCCTTTTTGTATTTTGCTTCTTCATTTTGAACGTATTTGTTTGTCTCTTTTTAATGCTCATGTATCTGTAAATTGGCTTAGAGATTTTTTGACATAATTGTATAGTTGTTGTCATTAAAATCCAACAAATGAGGTTTCAAACATTTCTTCCATGTATGTTTAGTTAAAGTAAAAGGATATTGTGGTAAATTTATATTAACCAGCGCCTAAATTATGGTAAGTGCACGCTTTTATCGATCTAAACCTATTGCTTTGGGCTAATTTAGATCTTAAAAGATCAATGCATGCATTCCGTGTATTTCTACTTGTTTGAATATTATATATGAATTCACATATAACTTTTTTTTTCTTTGCTATGTAAGAGTTTGTTAAAATAAGCCTTTGTCAAAATCAATAGTATTGTAAGGGTATTTGCAAAAATAAATTTGTCAGAATAAACATGTTCCTATCTGCCAATCAACTAAAATCAATATAAGAAATTATATTATTTTTCAGAAAAGTATGCACCACATACTCAATTTTCCATCATTGTATGGTTGTGTTACTTATAAATTAAGACTTAAAAATTAATCAAACCAACCGTTAGGAAGGTTTTCTTACTGCCACTGGCCAAAATCAATTTTTCTGAAGCCAAAAAAACGTGGATCTTGTTCAATCGCGGTTTCTCTAAAAACGTGGATCTTGTCTCATCGCGGTTTCCCTAAAAACGTGGATATTGTCTCATCGCGGTTTTCCTAAACTTCCTCCTTTTATTTCGCGCATCAAAGATTCCAAATTCAAATCTATTATGATTTTCAAATTCTAAAATTTCAATTTCAAATCGACAATTTTGAATGCTTTAATTAATATTTAAATTTGAAATTCATATTTTCAGATTCAAATCTCAATTTATTATTTTCCAACATATTACTTAATGTTTATGTAATATTAACAAAAATTTTAAATGTATATTTCTTATCAAATTTATACAATGGAACGGTCGGTTTCTCCATCGTTGTGCGGTTATACTAGTTAGATTAATTAATAGGTATCTTTACCGTCTAAAAACCGGAATAAAGTACGGAGATATACTTGTGCAATCAGCTATCACATACCAATTTGTTGGCACCGTTCTCAACAAACCCTATATAATGCTTGTCTATTTGAAATTTGACGTAATGTGATAGCTACGCGCTCTTAGATGAAACCAAAATTAGGCCAACAATTTTACATAGAGGTGGAAAGAAAAGTCCGGTTTTTTAATATAAGCACCCTACGGCCTTCCTAAAAACGGTATAAAAATAAGGATTTTTTTTTTTCAATACCAAGCACATCGGATTCAGTGGATGTGTGCATCAATTTAGCCTTCTTGGGATGCGTGTTGTGCTGTGTTTCGACGCAAATTATGCAACAGTGCGAGTCAGTTTAAGAGCAGTGTAGCTGAATCTACGGAACCTTCGTTTTCATCTGCGAGTGATAATTTCCTACTGCCCAACTAAATCAACGGTCTGTAGGACCCAATCCCTTTACTTCATTTGACAATTATGTCCTCATCTTTCGTCAAATAAATATCTCCGTGACCAAACTTACTATTTATTTGATCATACATATTATGGCTATGGGGTACATTAAAAATTTGTCGTTTTTGTAGATTCGATATTTTGAAATAATTCAGGAAATGCATTTGTTTAACATGTCACGCTTCACCTTTACCTACTGTAACATTAAAAGGATTCAAATCAGGAATATAAATAAATAGTGATGTTAAAACGCAGACAAAGAAAAAGGATGTCTAAATGGGTAAATAGAGTCGGAATTTGGACTTGTCCCTCGCTTTCAAGTTTGATTGAAAAACCATTTTTAAAGGCATATTTTAAATTACAACCTTACGGTAGTTTTCAAAAACTATTTTTTTTAGAAAAAAATTGCATGCACTTAATAGTAGGTTCCTTTGAACAAAAACTAATTGATTTTTACTTTTTTGATTTTTCTTTGCAAAAATTGTTAATATTGCAATTATTTACTGGAAATATTTCCAGTATATATTTGTAATTTAAGAAACTGCAAATATTCACAGTTTAAACTAAATATGCAGTTTTAATCATAAATATTCACGAGCTTAGAAAATAAAAATATTTGTATTTTGACTGAAACTAAAAACAGAATTGTTTTTCATAATATATATTTTAAGTGACACTGGAAATAGGACTGTTTTTTTCTTCTTTAAAGTTTGTCCTCCTTGATTTCCTCGTGGAAAATAGACACAAGTAACTTTGAAAAAAAAAATAAGCTGAAAGATAATAAGTTTCAATTTTGTTCCAAAAGACAAACTTCGAAAAAAAAATTAGGCTGAAAAACAATGCTAATTATAGCTAGTTATAACCAGCATTGTCCTTCGCTCTATTTTTTTATTTTTTTGTCCTTCGGTCAAAAAATTAAACGTGGAGTTTTTCAGTCTAATTTGTTCAAAGTTTATCACTCTCCTTAATTTTCTGTATGTATTTAGTGGAGACAATTGTTTTATTCTAAAATTTAACAATGACGTTTTTCGAAAGTTCCCTAAATCAAAAGCTCCTAAGTGGAAAATAATTTTAAGTTGAAACTTAGAGGAAATTTGTATGTCAAGTCCCTTCCTTATAATTTTACCATATAAAGCGCCATTCCTTATAAACCTCATATAAATTACGTGCCTAGTCGTGGTTTTCTTTTACAATCAACCGATATTCTTACGTTCGTGTTAATATTTCACATCTTCTTTGATTTTGATATTTAAAATGCAATAACATTTTATAGAAATATTGTATCAATGGACCATTTTCATTATAATATCATAAATTTTATCATCTTTTAAATGATATGTCTTATGCATATGTAAATATCTAATGGTTGGATTTGTGACTTTTTCATCTTGATTAATAGTTGGTTTGAAAACACAATCTTTTGGTCCGACGGTGAAGTTCCAAAATTGCCCTTTATATACAAGTTCATTAAAAAACTTAACAAAATTAAAATTTAAAAAAGGTAACGAAAAATAATATTTAAAATGAATGACAAGCACAATTGTCCAAGTGGTTAAGTGACTTAGTTTTGGTGCGAGATGTCACAAGTTCGAAACTTGCGTAGCGTGATTCGAACGTTTGTTGACACGTGATATGTTGTCCGAATATAAATAGCGATGTTGTTTTAAACACTTGTCTGCACACACAAAGAAAAGGATGTCTTAATGAGTATTAAATAGAGTTGGAATTTGGACTTGTCTCTCACTTTCAAGTTTGATGAAAAAAAAACCATTCTTAAAAGCATGTTTTAAATTACAATCTTACAATAGTTTTTTTTTTTAAAATTACATGCACTTAATCATATGTTTCTTTGAACAAAAATAATTGATTTTTATCTTGCTGATTTTTCTTTGCGAAATTGTTAATATTTACGGTACTTACTGCAAATATTTACAGTATATATTTATAGTTCAAGAAACTATAATTATCTGTAGTTTAAACTAAATATGTAGTTTCAATTGCAAATATTCACGGGTTTAGAAAATAAAAATATTTGTGTTTTGGTTGAAACTAAAACTAGGACTGTTTTCCATAGAATATGTTCTGTGAGAAACTAACAATATAACCATATTTCCTAAGTACCGTTAATTTATAAAGTGTATTAATATTATATAAAATTATCAAATACAACTAGAATTATTACTTCATTACATAAATGCAGTTAAATTAATTTAAAAAATACTGTTACGTTATAATTACAGTTTCTTCAAGCATTTAAATTTTGCCACATTTTCTTAATGCAGTTAAAATATAACCGTATAAAATTTAATAAAATTATCAAATGCAATCATTATTGCATTTTCATTTGCATAAAAAGTTATTTTTTGAATGAGGTTAATAAAAACAAAATATGCATTTAAATTAAACTGCATTTTCACAGTTAATTTACAACTTCATATATGAACCATTTTAATTTAAATAAAGGATTTTCATTTTAATTGTATTTTTTTAATGCAGTTGAATTATAACTGCACTATAGCTGAATAAAGTTAGCCAAAATTGTCAATGCATCACATAAATTCAGTTAAATTAATACAAAATATGATGCTGACATATAATTATATTTTATTAAAGCATTTGAATGGAACTGCATTTTCTTAATGCGGTTAAATTTTGGAGTGCGTTTGGAACGAATAAAATTATCAAATACACTCAAAATTATTGCTGCATCACATAAATGCAGTTAAAAAAATTCAAATGTAATTATTACTGCATAATTTAAAAACAATTTTTTTAATTAGGTTAGAAGATAACTTAAAATACTAAAAGTAATATAAAGTGATCAACTAGATCAAACCAATCTCAAGAATCAAGTCAAGTTTTAAAATGCATAACTTGAAGCCGCATTCGAAATTGTATTCAATGCAAAATAAAAACATAATAATCAGTGTAGGTTTTTTTTAAGCAACATGGAAATCTGTTGCCAAATTAATAATCTTTATTAATAGTTAACTTGAAAGAGCAATTTTTTGGTCCGACCGCAAAGTTCCAAATATTCCCTTTATATACAATTCTTTAAAAAAAATTCCATCAATTGATTAAAAAAAATAGCATCTGCATATCTATTTTTAAACTCAGTGCATCTATTAATTGATCTTAAAAAATAGAATCGACATATCTGATCCTAAATTCATGCATATAACACCACACTTTTATTATACGTGATATTATTAGCAACTGCATACTATAGTGAGTAGCGTTAAGAAGCTCAACTTTTCATTATATGTTAGATTCAAAACAGGTTGAAATAGAGAGTTTATTATTATATTTTTTGTTCCTAAATTTAAGTGAACGCGTGATATTTGTCTGGTATCAACGTCAATTTACAAAAACGTCTCTCTATAGATATTAACAAATGTTAATATCAATCGTAGCTATGTATTTATGAAAATCATTTTTTGAATATGTTAAGCATATATAATTTGTAAAAAAATCAATTTCTCCGCGAAGGGTGTACTACTATCATGCGCGAAGCGCGTGCCGTAACACTCGTTTCTATAATAGTTTCATTTTAACAGTTAGGATAATGCAGCTAATCTAAATTTCAGAAACATCGCATGATTACGCATTATTTTATCCACTTAAAAGTTTTATGAAATACAATTGCTATTGATTTAAGGTATGTTCGAATTTTAAATTTTTTAGCGTCTTGATTTTCTCTCCTTTTTCTTGCTTTTATCATGTGTTTACCTATAAAGTAAAAATATCCTCGGTATCGCTTTTACTTTAATTTCTGTGTATTTCTTTTATTTGAAAAATAGTTTAGCGGCAAAATTAATTGACGATAACGCGCATTTGGGAATGAATAACGAAGAAAATCTCATTCAATCTGAAGACTAAAGTAACATTTTAAAATCTAGATTAAATTGGGTTACTTCATTTAGGGATTTGTAATATTGATGAATTTGGGGGAATGTTCAATTTAGGTTTGTTATAGATAAATGAAATGCCAAATGATTTGATCCCTCACTCTAATTCAATTCATTTTCAACTTTAATTTTTGATGTCCTATCAACTTTTTTCCAGATTTTTTTTATTTGAGTAGTTCAATGTCGTGTACTTATTAATGAATGCAGATGACCTTCTAGCAACCCGATTATAGGAAGAATTGCAAAAGAGTTGAAATTGCACCAATTGAGCTATTTGCTAATAACAAATCTAAATCTAAATCTAAAAGAGAACAGCTCAATCTTCCTGAAATTCCATTTTCTTAGTGCAGTTAAAACCAATCATGTAAAAAATATGTCATTCAAAATAAATGCAATCACATAAATGCAGTTAAGCAAATATGTGACATAAAATATTACATAAATGCATTTAAAGTTGTTATGTAAAAAAGAAAAATAGCGTTTAGGACAAAATTTCTCAATATTTTGGTCTTAAGGATCGGCCTTAAATTTTTTAGCGTGAAGGATAATTTTTCGATTTAATTCGAAAGCGGGACAAGAAATTAGTCACCAGGACAAACACACAAATGAGTCTGGAGCGAGTCGAGCTTAAAGGGCATTATCGGTGAGGGCGGTTGCTGCGACGGCATTAGCTGCGAGGATGGTTGGCTCGGTGGTGGATGGCAATGGCTAGGGTTTTGAAGTAGCTTGATTTAAAGTCATCTGATGAGGAAAATTGATGACTCTGGTGGCAGGACGCCATGGCGAAGTGGTGTTTTAGAAGAAATAATAATTCGAGAAAGAAGAAGAGCAAGCCACGGAATAATTAGGGAAGAAGAAGCGGTATCAGTTGTAATGTATCAGTTTTCTAGTTTGTAGTTATCATTTTCTAAAATATTTATTATTTTTGAGTTTATGCTTTAAATACGATGATGAACTGATTTTCTACAAGGATAATTGTTATGATTGAAATGCTTGTTCAAGAATAAACTGTAAATTTAGATAATGGTGATGTAATTTGATAAATTTGAAAACCTAGGAGACTATGATGTAAAGCCCCTGAATTTTAATTAACATTATTAGGGATATTTAATTGGATAAATTAAATATAATAATGTGCATGATTAGGAAGATGCGATTAATAAATCAAATGGTCGTGTCTTAATGAATGAACTAAAATAATACTTAACTAAATTTAGAATGAGGAATTTTCCCAAGGGGTAAACTTGGAAATGGAACTGCATTCTTAGTATAAATCTCTTCCTCCAGCTTAATAAAGTTTCAATTTCTCATTCATTAACTCCTTACTTAGTTTTGGACGGCCATTAAAAGTTTCAGGAAGAGCATAAATTGAAGAAAAAGCTAAGAAAAAACTAGGAAATGATCTCATTCTCCAATCAACTAATCAAGGAGAATAATCATATTTATCATCTCATTTTTCTCTTTTTGGATCGGCTATGGGTTATACCAAATTCACGTTTTGTGTCTTGGTTAGGATATAATCATTTAAACCTTTGTTTGGATAAGGCATGGATGTTTTAAATGTTAATGGATTAATTAACACGTTTTTTATTATTTTTGGTTAAATTCCAAGTGGTTTTGATCTTTATATGCTTTGAAATTTTAATATGTTGAAGAGAACGTATTAATTGATTTTCTGGAATTTTTCTAGAATTTTTCATGATGTTTTAATAGTAATATAAAATTATTTAAGATATGAGAATTAAATGTTTTGTAAATATAAAGGAGAAATGAGCCTTTTCAATTTATTTAAATTTCCAAATAAGGAAAGTAGGTAGTAATTTTGAATATAAAATTCTAGCAACCAATCAGATTTAGACAAACAAGGTAGGTGGGGTACAAAAGAACCGTTTTAAAGTACAATTTTCACTATTTCAACTCTTTCGGCAAGAGCTCCCGCCTTCATTCCAAACCTTTCGACAAGGTCGAAAGGTATCAAATCTTTCGACTAGGTTAAAAATCAATGCACATGGTATCAGGCGGCTGGTACGTAGTGAATTTAAAGGGGTCGAAAGGTTTAGAGACGAAAGGTTAGAGTTTTCGAAGGAGATGAAACTTTGTGTTGGTTTTAAAGAAAATATGCCCGCTAGCTTTCGAAAAAGTGCTTTCAACATTGTCAAATGGTTTAAAAGAAAATGGTTTTGATTGGTTTGCTTTCTTGTTTTAAATAAAACCTTTCGACAAAGTCGAAAGGTTAGCTTTCGACAGGGTCGGAAGCATAGTTGCCGTTTCCAAACCTTTCGATCAAGATGGAGTCAAATGTTATCTTTTGTTTTATAAAAACTTGCTGCATCTCTCCATTGATTTCGAAGGGTTGGTTCCAACACCAACACTTCACTGTTTTGAATGGTTTCGAAGGGTTTTGATTTCGAAAGATTTTGAATTCGAAAGGTTTTGACTTCGAAAGGTTTTGGTTTTGAAAGGTTCTGACTTCGAAAGGTTTGATTTCGAAAGGTTTCGAAGGGGTTACCTTCAGTGATTTCGAAATGTTTCGAGTTTCAATGATTTCGAAAGGTTTTGAGTTTCATTGCTTTCGAAAAGTTTATAAATGGTTTTATAGAGGAGATACCCAACGCTTTCGACAAAGTCGAAAGGTGGAGCCGTTTGACTAGGTCGAAAAGAAACCTTCCGATAAGGTCGAAAGGTAGGACCTTTCGACAAGGTCAAAAGGTATGATTTTGTGATGCTTTCAAAAGGAAGGCTTCTAGAGGGACTAACTTTGGATGTTTATTTGCTTTCGAATGTGGCTTCATTCGAAAGGGTTTAAAGGGCCGTTTTAGCCAATTTTCCTTAAGTAAAATTTTGCTAATTTGAAGGGATTACTTCGAAGGGTTATAACATAAAATACTTATCTTTATTTGTATATATAAGGGGATCCTTATATAAATTGGATGTAAATAAACCTTGGGGACATCGGGGTGGGTTTAATGTTTTCGATGCATAGTTTGAGGTTACAAACAGAAATATGCTTTCAAAAATATACATTGGGGCTATCGATGTGTTTTTATTTAATTTAATCTAATTGAGGCTACCAGTGGAAAGAGGTTAAATATGTGGTATACCTGGAGAAAATAAATAATCATGGGGATCACGAATTTTTGTACATAATCTAGGGATCATGATATTTTAATTGGCTAAGTGTTGGGTTCTTGGTTACCTAGGAAAACCATGGAATATGCGGTGGATAGCCCATATCAAATTTCTAAAGCAAAGAATGTTTTGCCAGAGTTGGATAGTATCGGGATTTGGCACCCAAGGGTTCATAGTCATCTTAAAAAAACTATGGAGTGTGCGCTGAATTGCCCACACCAACTTTTATAAAACAATGTACGATGGATTGTCTGCATTTATTTTGATGAATTAGGGATGGATGTTACTATTAAAGTTTTGACGGATAGTCATTTTAAAGATTTTAGAGGGGAACTCTAATAAATTGCTTTTAGATGAGGTATCTAATAAATAAGTGAATGGGGTATCCTATGATTTGTTGTTTTATTTCATATGTTAAGACTAATTATTTTGGGTGCAGGGGGATAGTAAATGATTTGCATGTTTTTTTGGATACTGGTGAAGGAAAAACCCATTCCGCTAAGAGGCGTGGTATCACTAGCTTTCTATTTATGATAAAAGATGATAGGGGATTATTCATACCAGATTTATTGTCTAACTCGAAATTTATGTTTCTCCATAAACTCTCGGATACTCAAAATTGATTTGAGTAGTCTAAGAGTGGGAGACTTTTAGGTTTTTGGACGAATAAGCTTCCGAAGACGTGTAGGAGGAGGTGTTAGCTATATAGGAGCTATTTTGCGTTTTTCGCAGTGATGTACTAAGAATTGTAAAGTTCATATTTATTAGTTATCTGATCATCATAAGGAAACATCTTCATATATCGCTCTTATCGTATTTTGTACATGTATATGTGATCTGAACGTGGTTAACGTCTGAGATTATGTAATTAAATCTTAATTTGCATGAAATGGGAAATTCTGTTTATTGAAAATTTAAAATTTTACATATTCATCTGTTTTGGTGTATCATTATTAACTATGCCGTATTCGGTCATCAAGAAATAACAACTACGGATAACTGCAGCATTAGTAGCGGTTAGTTTTGGGCCTCGAAAGGCGAGATGTTAAAAAGTTAGTATCAAAGCATGGTTTATGTACTTAAAAGGAATTTAAACCTTAAAAGACTTTAAAGCATAATCTAATGAATCTAAAATATAGTTGGGCTTAGGTAAGCATTATAGTAACGTATATGTATTTTATTATAAATACCTAAGAATGTATTCCCCACTTTCTTAGACCGTTCTTCTGTATCTTACAAAGATTGGAATGTAGGCAGTAAGGAAGTAAGATATGGATGTAGGAAACGGAAGAGTGAATCAAGGTGGAAGATGCACCACAACCAGTGGAAATGTTCGACCCAATATTAGAAGCAATCAGGGTCGATAGACTAATACAAACCCAGATGCAAATGCTAATGTTGGTGTTGAGATTCTGCCAGTTGATATGGGGATCATGTATCGCTTTTTCGTGAATATGATGCAAGTTGGAGCAGCCGTGGGAGTGGTGTAAGGAATGTTGAAGGACCTAGTCCGGTGGCCCAGTTGGCAATAACTATGCCAAGCTAAGCATATGTTACGCTAGTCTTGGAGGGAAGCCTTTTCTGGGAACCGAGGATGTAGTAGGAGTGGAGAACTGGCTATTCATAGTAAAATGATATTTTTAGATCTCGCCTTAATGGATATGCAGAAGAGAAGACATGCGTCAAGTCAATTATAGGGAGCAACATTGTTCTGGTGGAACGGAGTTACCGTAGGAGAGCCAGAGGAAGACCTGACTTGGGCTGGATTTTGCAGGAGGTTCAAAGAAAGATTTCTATCTGAGGTTGCTAAGTCAGCATTGCTAAGGAAATTTGCAAATTTAGTTCATGGGGATAAATCGGTGATTGGGTATGCTATGGAATTTGATGAGCTATCCCGTTACAGATATGCTATTATAGATACGGTCATTTGGAGGAATGATAAGTTTATCAGGGGGTTGAGTCCTGAGATTGCCAGAGCAACCATGCCAAACCTCCGGGATCCATGTCTTATTGTTGTCGAGATGACTATTCGAAATGAAGATATGTTTTCTACTTTTGGAAAAGGGAAACAAGCCAAGGTTCAGAATTTTTCAAGGTAAGAAGCGAAAGTTCTTCAAGAAGAAATGTGCCCAGTCGGGGTAGCAGCTAAGAAGAGAAAGGCTAATATTGTTTGTTACAAATGTGACAAGAAGGGGCATTATCCTAATGAGTGTCGCTCGGGTGATGGAAGGGCAGTTGCAGTGAGGCCGAATGTGAAGTGCTACAACTATGGCCAGATGGGGCATTACAAGGACAAGTATCCCGAAGCTGCTTAGGCTGGTAAGGGAAAGGTTTTTGTATTGGAACCATCATCCTCTAGACCAACGGCTGCTGAGAAAGGAAAAGTTGTGATGGAAGGTATGCCTATGATTTATAGTACTCCGATTAGCATGCTATTTGATTCCGGTGCATCGTACTCATTTATATCTCAGTATTGGGTAGATTGTTTATGTCTAGAACCATTATACCTTATTACTCCTTTAAGGGTTGTGAACCCTATAGGAGCGTATGCAACTCTGGAAATGAGATATGACCAGTTAGAACTTGATTTGTTAGGTCATATGTTTACATGCAGTTTATATGTTTTTGATTTCGTAGGTTTTGGGATCATATTGGGTATGGGTTGGTTATAGAAATATGATGCTAGGATATTTTTCCAAGAGAGGGAAATATCATTGAAGCACTATAATAGCCGTAACCATGTTATTTACTCAGTAATGAGTTTGGTTGGAAATGCATATGTGTTATTGGGTGCCATGCGAATGGAAGCAGAGTTGATGCAGGTTTATGTTGCAAGAGAGTCTGCAGATGTGTTTGAATCAGTTTCAGACTTGCCGTCGAAACGAGCAATCGAGTTTTGGATAAATCTCGTACCGGGTGCTGAACCCGTAAGTAGACCACCTAGTAGGATGTCACCAACCGAGATAAGGGAATTGAATGTGCAACTAGTGGAATTGGACGGAAAGAATTTCATCCGGCCAAGCAGTTCGCTTTGGAGAACGATCGCGGTATTCATGAAGAAGTTAGATGGGTCGTTAAGGATGTGTATTGACTATCATATGTTGAATGAGAGGACAATCAAGAATCAGTATCCTTTGTGGAGAATCGACAATTTATTCGATTAGTTGAGTGGAGCCAAAGTGTTTTCCCAACTGGATTTGGCGACAGGTTTCCATCAGCTAAGAGTGGCAGAGGACAATATTCCTTTGATGGCATTTAGGACCAGAAATTGGTCTTATGAATGGTTGGTTATACCCTTCGAGCTTACTAATGCGCCAAATTTCTTTGTGGATTTGATGAACCGGATTTTCCGAGAGTACTTGGATAGGTTCATGTTGGTTTTTATTAATGACATTTTGGTATATTCTAAAAATGAGAAGGATCATGCAGATCATTTTAGAATAATGTTAGAGACGCTAAGGCAACATCAGTTGAAAGCGAAGTTCTCAAAGTGTCATTTCTAGAAGAGGGAAGTGAAGTTCCTTGGTCATGTAGTTTCCAAGGAAGGTTTAGCAGTTGATCCGGATAAGATCACAGCGGTTAACAATTGGAAGAGATCAAAGTTGATAAATGAGATTAGAAGTTTTCATGGACATGCAGGATGCTATCGAAGGTTCATTATGAATTTCTTGCGGATAGCGGCATCCTTTAATAGGCTAACCAGGAAGAACGTGAAGTTTTTTTGGTCTAACAAATGTAAGGAGGCATTCCTTACGTTGAAACATTTGTTAACCAATGCGCCTGTGTTAGTAGTTCCTAATAGGAATCAGGGATTGGTAGTTTACACCGATGCATGTGGTATTTGGTTAGGTGCTATGCTAATGCAGAATGGAAAGGTTATTGCCTATGCTTCTAGACAGCTTAAACCGCATGAAGTGAGATACCCTACTTATGATTTAGATTTGGCAGCGGTAATCTTCGCATTGAAGGTGTGGAGACATTATCTTTTGGGAGAAAGGCGTGAGCTATTTATGGATCATAAGTCTCTACGATATTTATTCTCTCAAAAAGAGCTGAACATGAGACATCATAGATGGCTGGAGTTTGTTGCAGCTGATGATTTTAACATTGAGTATACACTGGTAAAAGGAAATAAGGTGACATATGCGCTTAGCAGGAAACATCAGAATGTGATGTTAGCTATATTGGCGGAATGGAAAGACATGGAAGCACTGGCTGCTTGTAGTGCGCAATTGAGATCGACTGCTGGATCTAGTCGGAATATTGCCATGATGTCATGTTTGGAAGTTCAACTGGTTCTGATTGAACAGATTGCTTCTACGTAGAAAGATGATACAGTGTTAGCCAAAAGGATTAGAAGGTTCGAAGAAGGAACCAAGATTGATGATTTAAAGGGTTTTATTCTTGACTACAGGGGTTGGTTGAGAAAGAAGGAACGATTATGTGTTCTGGATATTGAAAACCTTAGAAATGAAGTTCTTAGAGAATGTCATCGATCGAAGTTTACGATTCATCCTCGAGGACCAAGATGTATGAGGATAGGAGGAGAAGTTTCTTCTGAGAAGGAATGAAGAGGAACGTTGGCTTATGGGTAAAATAGGTTTGACATGTTAGCAAGTAAAAGCCGAACATCAGAAGCCTAGTGGTTTGCTTCAGCCTTTGGATGTTCCAGTTTAGAAGTGGGACTCGATATCCATGGATTTTATTGACGCGTTGTGTAACAACCCGCATATTTTATGATTTATATATTTAAATGTTTTATTTAAATATAGCATCGTTAGTTGAATTTAAAGTCCAAAATGTGACTTTTTGTAAACAATCAAATCCAGACTCGAGACCACTTTCATTGAGTTCAAAATGATGCTTACAACTTGTTTGAGTACAAACATCGATATGTTTGAAGTTGATTAGGATTTTGGTATTTTCATTTGGGCTTTGGGTTTGGTTCTAGCCCACCATCCCAACAAGATAACCCAAAAACCTCTACCAAAAACCCTAACTCCTCTCCGCTTCATTCATTTCATTCACAATTTCCTAACACTTAAGCTAAAGAAAAAAAAGGGGAAAAAGATACGAAATTAAAATTCCTAAACCGTAGATTCTTAAAAAATTCAAATTCAAGTTCCAAAAATCAAGGAGAAGCTTAGGGAAGCATGCTCTTCATCTTCTCCATCTCAATTGATCTTCAATTTTTGATTTTTCCTATAACCTAACTTAGGGAAAACTTTGCACCTGATCATAGGTTGAAGGTTCTTGAAGTGAAAATGAAGAGAGATTGATCTTGTTCTTTTAGAGCTTCTCATTCCTTGTTTTTGAATTCAAAGGTTAGTTCTTGAACTCACATTTATGTCTATAGCTTTCATTATTGTTAGGTATGAATTCCTAACATCTATTTCGTGTTCAATTTTTTTTGGAATTGAATTAGTTTGGTGATTTTTTCAATTTTGGTTATTTTGAAAAATCTTTGAAAGTCCAATTACGGATGTTTGGACATGTTGTTTGGAGTGTATTAAAGAGCCTATATGGTTGGGTTGTCGCCGGGCATAAATCCCTAGCCACCGTCGCTCATTCGATCACTTTCGTGTTGATTTTGCCATCAATGGCCTAGGCAAATTTTACCCTGAGCTTCAGCTCAGACGTTTAGAAAAACACTCGGATGTCTGGTCATAGGAATAAAAATTCCAGACTTACAGCTAAAACGTCTGAGGTTATTCCCAAACATTTGGCCGATCAGGAAGAAAATTTCCAGACCTTCAGCTTAGACGTCTGGAAAAACCACCAGACGCCTGCCGCTGTTAAATTCAACCAATCTGACTATTTTTATATGGGTTTTCATTTTTATCAATTTTTATTGATCCGGTTCATTGTTGTCACTTTTATCGACTTTGATGTCTTCTTTTCTGGATTTTTGAGAATATCCATTTGATTGATTTGATATCGATTTTTATGGTTTTAATTCACGTCGTTGAATGTGGATTTTAGTGATAAATATCCGAGTAGTAAATACTATTAGTAGTAAATACTAGTAGTGAATGTGGATTTGTCACTTTAAAATATAAAGGTTTTTATACTAGTAGTAAATACTAAAAATCTTTCACAAAAATGATTTCAACGTTAGTTTTAATACAAAGCTCATTTTAAAAACTGTTTTCCAATCTATTAGTATATACAAGCCTTTATCTCATTCGTACGAGAATTCTAATTAAACGACTTAACAAAACAAGTGGTATTAAACGCTTGCGTTTACTTCGTCGGTTAATTCTTGGACTTGTTCGATTGAAATCTCGTGACAGTTTTCGAGTGGAAATCTACAATCTGTTTGTAAATATTAAAGTTAAGCCAGTGGTTATGGTAGATGAAGCCTAACTCACATATTTTCTAGCTTAGTGTAATTTATACTTATTGATCAATGATGATCATTTTGTGATTTAGACTAGTGATGTGCGATATCTCTTTGTCTGCGTGGAAGACTGAACACCGTATGTGGAGCTTCGGCTCAAATTGGTGGGGGTAGCAACCCATGGTCTTTAGGCCGTTCGTGGAGCATCGACTCAAATTTGATGGTCAGCGACCATGGAATAGCGTTATGTTTGTGATACACATGTTGGTGAGTTTTCATTCTCCCGTTTGTGATAGACCTCCCTCTTTGTGTTTTTTGGATTTCTAATTATTGATTTCTAGAATTTACGTTTCACCAATTTTTGTGATTTGCATTCATATGTTTTGTCAATACTTGAGGTTTGGTGAATAAGCTAAATAATATGATATTCTTTTGGATATTTGAGGAGATTTGAGATGTTTTATGATTTTCATTGTTATCAAATATATACTTTTCACAGTATGACATTACTGTTATCACATATTTTTGTCGTATCTCTTATCCTCTCTCATCTTATATGATATTTATAACTAGACTGATCCATTTATTATTTTTCTTCTTAAATAATACCCGGGTCAGACCGAGGTGTTTCAGGTGTTTCCACTTGACTTCTTAGCAGGAACTAGCTTTTGACTTTTGGCTAACTACTTTAGCTTAGTAGTTTTTATTTTATTTTTATACATTCAAGATAGAGACTCATTGATGTATACATATTATTTTATCTAGCACTTGTACCTATTCTTTTGTAATATAGTGGATCTTGTATGACCACTACTATGAGGTGCACTTCTATGTGATATACTCATATTTGTTTCCGCCTTAATGATATGAATATCCATGACTGATTTCTATTATGCTTATTTTATATTTGTTTCTGAAGACCATATAGCCACTGTGTAGTAGCTTTGAGTTTGTATTTGATATGTCATATTTTCTCTTGAAATGAAATACATGTCATGCTATCTGACATATCGGAACTCGCATAAAGCAATTACACAGATGGTCGCTCCTCAATAGCCTTATTCTTCATGCTAGTCGACGACATTACCCTGTAGTGTCCTTGGCTAGTGTGAGTATAGAGGTGCGGCGTCACAGCTTTGTATCATAGCCAAACTTTGAAACAATGCAGAATAATCTAGCAAGGATATTATCCTAAGTCTCTCTTAGGAATCGTGCCTTAGGATTTAATCCGAGGCTTAAGACCGGTTCTATCCTATTTCCTTTTATAATGCCTTGTTTTATCAATAAAGTTCGTTTGATATTCATTCTAAGAATAACCTTTTCCCCTTCTTTCTTTCTTTCTTTCTTAAAGAAGAGAAATGGTTGGACCTGGCCATCCCAACACCGGTCAATCCAGTGCTACTCCTCAAGACGGCTGTAAAGAATGCCCAAGCTGCCGGACACATTCCTGAGGCTACTCATCCTAAATCCGAATTTGCATGATTATGCAGTGATTATACCAATTTGGATGGAAGGCCATTCAAGGGTTCCGAAAGCGTTATAGAAGTCCAAGCTTGGCTTAGAACATGCGACCACATCTTTTCTTGCATGAATCTTGTGGATCTACCTCGAATCCAAGTGGCTTCTAGCATGCTCCAGGAGAGAGCATTAGATTGGTATGAACTTTTGATTTTGGAAATTGTTGAAGCGGAACTTACTTGGGAGCAATTCCGGGAAAGGTTCGTGTTAAAGTTTGCACCGGAAGCTAAAAAAGTAACTTTAGCCCAACGCTTTATTGATCTTGTTCAAGGTGAATCTTCTATGACAGATTATGTTGCATCTTTTGAATCCCTCTCTAAATATGGGATCGAGTATATCAGTACCCAATTGAAGAAAAATTTTAGGTTTATCTATGGGTTGAATAAGAACCTCAAAAAGGCATTACTTCTGAAGCTAGAAGTTTCTTTCGATCATCTTATAGATATCGCTCTTTAACTTGAAGATGTCGATAAAGAAAGTGATGTTGAAGTTGTGGGTTCCAAACAGAACTTCCACAACAACAAGAAGAGGCAACTCGACAGTAAGTTCAAAGGCCCTAATCCCAACAAAAAAGGGAAGCAAGCAACTTCGGTAGCAAAGACTCCTACCTCTAATCATGGAGAATGCATAACTGTGGATCTAAGGACACTATGCCAAAAAGTGTCCGAAGTCCCTTACTTGTCGCTATTGCAAAAGTTCGGGTCATCCAATATCTTCATGTCCCAAACTTCAAAGCAAGAAAGAGGAAAAGCTGAATGTTGTGCAAGCCCCTAGTAACACTTCTCATGGTCAAGGTATTTCTCATTCTGTCCTTGATGGCTATTATGTTTCGTGATCATCCTATTCGAGTTCATTTTGATACGGGTGCATCTCACTCTTTTATATCAAAAAAACTTGTTGATACTTTTTCTTTGAATGTTATGGACTTGATGACTTCACTGAGAATTGCGAATCTGGTTAGTGGATCCGCAACACTCCATTTATTTTGTAAATATGTCGAAATTATTTTATGTGATTATGCTTTCCGAGCTGATTTGCATGTTATGCGCTACTTAGGTTTCAGAATGATTTTGGAAATGGATTGGCTTAACCGTTATGAAGCCCGTCTGAGAGGACTATCCATCCTCGACGTCCCCAATATGGCAGACAGATTTCTATTGTTCTTAAAGATTCAGACTTCAATTCGGCAGCATCCTTATATTCTCTAAATCCACATGATGACGATAATGATGATGGAGAAGATGTCATTTCCCTCATTCATATTGTTCGTGAATTTCCCGATATATTTGAGACCGTTTTAGGATTACCCCCTAAGCGAGCAATTGAGTTCATAATTAATCTAATCCCAAAAGATCTACCTGTCACTCGTCCTCCTTATCATATGTCCAATAAAAAAATGAGGACATGCATAAACAATTATCCGAATTGGAAGCATATTTTTTATTCGTTCTAGTTCCTCTCCTTGTGGAGCTTCGACTATCTTTGTGAAGAAATCTGATGATGCATTAAGGCTTTGCATTGACTATCGCAAGCTTAATGATCTCACCATCAAGAATAAATATCCTTTGCCTCGGATTGATGATCTATTCGATCAACTAAGCAGTGCTAGAGTCTTTTCACAGTTAGACTTAGCAACCGGTTTTCATCAGTTTCATATTGCATATGATAGCATTCCTTTGACATCGTTCCGTCCTTGTTATGAATCTTATGAATGGCTTATTGTGCTATTTGGTTTAACGAATGCTTCAGCTTATTTCGTTGACCTTATGAATCGAGTTTTCAAAGACTTCCTCGATTGATTTGTTCTCATCTTTATATATGGTATTCTTGTTTATTCTAAAACCGAGGAAGAGCATAAAAAACACCTTCGGATTGTGTTGGATACTCTTAGGAGCAATCAATTGAAAGAAATTTTTTCTAAGTGCCACTTTTGGCAATCCCATGTGAAAATTTTAAGACATATTATTTCTGAATCTGGAATTTCCATGGATCCTTAAAAGATTGACGCAATCCAAAATTAGAAGAGATCGGAGAGTGTGACGGAAATTCATAGCTTTCTTGGATTGGCGGGCTATTACTGTCGATTCATAAAAGACTTTTCTAAAATTTTCGTACCTCGTACTACTTTGACAAAGAATGGAGTTAAATACATTTGGTCAGACAAATTTGAAGCCGCTTTTTGGAAATTAAAAGAATTCCTTTTCGATGCTTCTATTCTTGTGATTCCCGAAGTGAACCAAGACTTTATTGTTTATATCGATGCTAGTCGTGTTGGTTTGGGAACCATTCTCTTGCAAAAGGAATGAATTATCGCTTTTGCTTCTAGGTAGTTAAAGCCTGCTGAGACTAGATATGCCACTCGTGATTTAGATCTCCCAGCCATTATTTTCGCCCTTAGAATTTGGCGTCATTATCTTTTGGAAGAGAAATTTGTTCCCTACAGCAATTATAAGTCTTTGAAGTATTTATTTTCTCAAGAGGAATTTAATTTGCGTCAACAACGTTGGTTTGAATTCCTTGCATCTTATGATCTTGATATTCTTTATACTCCCGGAAAGGGAAATCGTGTTGCCAATGCCATTAGTCGTAAGCAACAAGCCGTTGTTTCTCTGATGATATCGAAATGGAATGATCTCGAGACTTTTTCCACTTGTAAGATTCGAGATCGTGACCCCAATTGATGTTCATCTCTTGTTTTATGTAGCATTGTGGCTCATCCTTCTCAATTAGACCGAATTTTTGAAGCTCAAAAGCATGATCCCGGATTGGCTTTTCTTAGCCAAAGTTGTAGGGATAGAAATATTCATGGTTTTAAAGACTTTGAAAACGATGTTCGTGGAGGTATTTGAAAATTTGGTAGAATTATTGTGTCAAATATTAGTGATCTCCGTAAAGAAATTTTAGAAGATTCTCATCGTTTTAAATTTACCATTCATTCCAGTAATAGTAAAATGTATGCGGACATGAAGCAACTTTATTATTGGGATGGAATGAAATCGGATATTGCTAATTTTATTAAGCGTTGCATGACTTGTCAACTTGTAAAGGCCGAGCATCAAAGGCCCAGTGGGTTATTGCAACCTTTGGACATTCTAGTTTGGAAGTAGGATCAAGTCTCCATGGTCTTTTTTGACAGTCTTCCACATTCTCATTCGGGTCATGATAGTCTATGGGTGATTGTAGATAGACTTACAAAATCCACCCATTTTATTCCTGTTCGGTCCAATCAGATCGTACCTCTTTGGGTTAAACTCTATGTTAAAGAAATTGTTAAATTGCATGGAGTTCCTACTTCTATTATTAGTGATCGTGATCCATTATTTACTAGTGGATTTTGGAAGGGTCTTCAAAAAGCTTTGGGAACGAAGCTTAATTTTAGCACCGCTTATCATCCACAGTCCGATTGACAAACTATCAAACTCTTGAATATCTTCTTCACGCATGTGTTCTTGATTTTGGTGGAAGTAGGGAAGTTCATATTTCTCTTACTGAGTTTTCTTACAATAATAGCTTCCTAACTAGTATTGGTATGGCACCTTTCAAGGCACTCTACGGAAGGCCATGGCGATCTCCTTCATGTTGGCTTGAAGCCGGTGAGAAGCTGGTTTTAGGTCAAGATTTTATTCGTGCTTTCACAGAAAAGATTGACCTCATTCGTCATAGGATGAGATGAGCTCAAAGTAGACAAAAATCCTATGCTAATAACCAAAGGAGGAAATTAGAATTTTCTGTGGAAGATTTGATGGTTATTCATATTTCACCTATGAAGGGTGTTATGCGTTTTAATCGTTCGGGAAATTAGCACCTCGATATATTGGCCCATTTCCCATCACCGAACGCATTGGTTCCGTGGCTTATTGCCTTTTATTACCGGCTCAATTTTCAGTTATTCACGACGTATTCCACGTTTCTCAACTACGGAAATGCCTTAGGGATCCCGATTCTATTCTTGAGTCCGGTGTTATTGAAGAAATTGAGGTTTCACCTAATTTGACTTATGGGCAACATCATATTCGCATCATTGCTACGGAGGTTAAATGCCATCATAATAAAGATGTTCCGCTTATGAAAGTTCAATGGTCCTCAAATCCTAAGGACTGTTCTTGGGAATCCAGAGAATTCATCGAGCGAACACATCCGGATTTAATCTCTCGTGCTCCTTAAGGTGAATTTTCCACTTTAAAATTTTCTTTTGTGTTGTTATGCTTTAGAGTGGTTGCTCTTAGTTTTCTTCTTAAGTATTGCGATGACACAATTTATTTAAGGAAGGGAGTCTGTAACAACCCACATATTTTACGATTTATATATTTAAATGTTTTATTTAAATATAGTATCATTAGTTGAATTTAAAGTACGAAATATGACTTTTTGTAAACAGTCGAATTTAGACTCGAGACCACTTTCATTGAGTTCAAAATGATGTTTACAACTTGTTTGAGTATAAACATCAATATATTTGGAGTTGATTAGGATTTTGGTATTTTCATTTGGGCTTTGGATTTAGTTCTAGCCCACTAACCCAACAAGATAACCCAAACTCCTCTACCAAATACCCTTACTCCTATCCTTTTCATTCACTCCACTCATAATTTTCTAACACTTAAGCTAAAGAAAAAATGGGGGAAAAGATATGAAATTCAAATTCCTAAGCCGTATATTCTTAGGAAATTCAAATTCAAGTTCCAAAAATCAAGGAGAAGCTTAGGGAAGCATGTTCTTCATCTTCTCCATCTCAATTGCTCTTTAATTCTTGATTTTTGCTATAACTTAACTTAGGAAAAACTTTGCACTTGATCATAGACTGAAGTTTCGTGAAGTGAAATTGAAGAGAGATTGATCTTGATTTGTTTTAGAGCATCTCATTCCTTGCTTTTGAATTCAAAGGAGAGTTCTTAAACTCACATCTATGTCTATAGCTTTCATTATTGTTAGGTATGAATTTCTAACATCTATTTCATGTTCAATTGCTTTTGAATTGAATTGGTTTGGTGAATTTTTCACTTTTGGGTATTTTGAAGTCAAAATCTATGAAAGTCCTGTCATGGATGTTTGGACATGTTGACTGGATTGTATTGAATGTTGCATATGCAAGTATATGATTTTTGTTTGATGATAATAAATATATATATATACACACACATTTAAATGTATTTGTTAATGTACTATTTTATTTTTCACATAATTAAATAAATATTGGCTGAATAAAATAAATAACACAGTATTTGAATTCAAACAGATATTTTATTCAAACAAATATTTATTACAATTTTGAATAGTATAAATTTAAGCTCTCACTATATATATATAAAATTTTGATTACATTACAATTATCATTTACATAAGCAGCTCACTACATATCACTCGTTCACTCAAAATTGATCTTCAACTTCATTCCAGATTGAATCCAGCATCTGAGCAATCTGCAAAATAAACACCGACGCAGTAAAATTGAAAAGAAAATATTTTGCAGTGTAAAATAAAATGTGATTTTAAAAATATTATTTGCCTCAGTTATTTGGGTTGTTCATCATCATTTAATTATGAATTCATCAAACATGAACAGTTTGTGACATGCAAAGTGTATCACTGTATATGCCACAAGACCGTGCACACTAATATACACTTGATAAATTTACAGGGACATGTGAGCGCAAGGTCAAGCCCAAATTAAAAGCTGGTTTCAACTCAAGTGCAATACAAATAAAGTCACGACACAAGCATAAAGTCAAACCCGAGCTATAAGTTGGATTCAATACAGGTGCAGTTCGAACATACAAGTTTAATAAAATGGTCAGGAGCAAGCCAGTCAAAGTGTACACATGAACCACAATAGTTTGAGTCAAGACAGCGACTCAATTGTATCAGACATGACTCAAGTGCAACCAGACTAAATGAAAACAAAGCAGCCTGACCTTAAAGCATCATTGAAATATATATGCTACTCTTTTATTTTGTCTGGCAACAATGGAAGCAGTTCAAAGCGTCAAATGTACACACCAATATGGCAAGGCTACATAGTGCAAAGGAGATTACAGTGATGCAATATACAAAGGTATAAATCCAGACCAGTATTCAAAATGTTCGGCTACGAAATAAAGACAAATTCCAAAATCATCAACACAGTGCAGCACAACCAAACTGCCCAGGGTCAAAGACATACATATATACTATCAACATGAACCGGCTCGCAAATCATACTCAAGTACACGGCATGGACAGTAGCAAACTCGAACAAGTGATGCATCAGTGAAATAGTGGATAGAGCTCAATGTAACTCATCACATAATCAAATGGCCGAATTCAAGTTGCACATGAATGCGATGAACTGGTTCAAGCAAACCAACATATATATACAATTGTACTCAAAATACTAGAGTCCATCATTGCAACCTGAACCAGACACAAGAATATACAGCTTGACACACTGCACTAGACCAGAGCATTAACCAAACAACGAAAATAGCAAATGCAAGTGAAGCCAGCAGACTACATGAATAAGCACATGAATGTACAGATGCACATCAAACACGAAATACAGTGACAATATGGTTGTATCAAAGACTCATACGAGGACATATATGTGGAGTGGAAACAAGAGGCAGCAGACAAACAAGTACATATTCAAGTGCAGTGAAGACCAACAGCAAGTGTCGGCCAGACAAAAATAGAGTGAAATGCAACAGACTTACATAGACCAGGCACCAAGTATACATGAATCGAAGCATGTGCAAAGTAGCAGCAAGCATGCATAAACAAGACCAAGTCGTAAACAATATATGCAATGACATCATACATGAAATCCAAAGCTAACACACACGCAGATATATATATATATATATATATATATATATGTATGTATGATGCAAATGCACAAGTACAGGCAGAAACAGAATCAAGCAGGAACTTTCAAAGTGGCCGAAGTCAAATTGCAATAAAATCCAATGCCAAAGAAATGAACAAGTCAAGCAGTTTTACAAGTTTCAAATCAGAATTCAAAATCGTGGTTGTCAAGAAATCAAAGCAATGCCAAAGTCACAGAGAAATCAATACCGTGATAGCCAAGGAAATGGAACAGTTCAAAATCGAAGCCGTGAGAATCAAGCAATTAGTTACACGAATTTGAACAAGTCAAAAATAAATCATAGCATTCGATCAAAATCAAACGACCGAGCAGATTATCAGACGAACGAAATTTTAAGGATTCAAATCATATATAAACCATAACATCATCGGCTACAAAAAAAGTTCGAGTTCAAGCAATATCAAAGAGCATACAATCAATTAGGAACTCGAATTAAAGTCGAGTATAATATAAATCGAAAAAGAGACACACGTACCAATTCAAGCATCATTCAAACTCAACTTAATTTAAAGGAGCTGTACGAAAATCAGAAGACAAGTGATCGTCAAAGCAAGTACGAGAATCATTTCGATTGATCAACAGAAAGCGATGCCTTCAAATTTCACAAAGCCCTAATTTCAGAACGAACGAGCAACGAAAATAAGAGATAGGCCATTATCGCAAATAAAAGAGAAAGCCGGCCGACGGAATAAAAGAAAAAGGGAATATTAGCTTTATATTTTGGCCGGCCTTTTTATTTGTTTTGGATTTATAATTATATAAGGCCTTTAGTTTAAAAATTAGGGTTTTGTTTTTAAATTCGTATTTTCCTTTTAAACTCTTGTGATTTCTAGTCGTATGACTAGGGGACGGACTGCGGTGGTGTAGTTCGAGAATTCACAACTTAGTGGCTGAGCTGTGGCAGGGTTTTGAGCGTAGAGTTAGGTTAGTTGATAGCGGGTGTCGTGAGTTTACGTGTGTAAGCGTCTGACTACTTAATTTCTAGTAGAAACCTTGAGGGCAGCACGTATGTAGGGTTTTGTCGAAGTTGGGTAAATCTGTGTGTTATATTTTCCGCTTTTATTATTCTGCTATTATCTGTGCTGCTTTACTCTGCTGTAACCGTGTTTCAATTATTTTATATAAAGTTCCGCAATAATTTTTAAAATTAATACTATCACCCTATTCATCCCTTCTAGGGTGAAATCGATACTATAAGTGGTATCAGACCTAGGAACAAAAGCCATTTTTGTTTTAAAAAGTTCTATTTTTCAAAGACCAATTTTTTTTACAAATTTGAACTTTTAAAATGGCTTATGTTAATAATGTTTTTATTGTGGGCCGGTCCAATATTATTCCTCTTGTTTTTGATGGAACAGATTTTCTGAATTGGAAATTAAAAATGGAATTTTATTTAAAATATGTTAATGTTAAATGTTGGAATATTATTGAAAATAGGTGTGATAGAATAGATGAGAAAAATACTTTGATTTTTTTTTAAAATCCATTGCCACTAACAATCATGGACTTAAAAAACAAATAGATCACAAAAAACTTTTCTCGTGTAGGTGAAGTATCGGCTACAATAGTGTTACTTGGATTCTGGTTGTTCCAAGCACACAACGGACGACAAAGCAAAGACTCCTTAGCCTAGTACAAAGGTGGCAGAATCACAATGGGCAACGACAAAAATTATCGGCAAAGGTAAAACAGGTAACGGTATATTTATTTTGAACGATTTATTAAATGTGAAAATCCGCACCGAAATCTGATTTCAATCAGCCAGTTATGTGATAATAAAATAAATAATGATTTTGAATCTGACTTATTCTTATTTGACTTGTTCTTATTTTTGATTCTAATTTGTGCAAAAATGTTAAGAAATCATCAACTATTTCATATAGATTTGTATGGACTAGTGATGTTTTATTAGTTGATAATTACTCATGATACATGTGGATATATTTGACATGACATTATATTTTGTTTTTTCTTGGTGTCAATTCAAATTCGACGGAATTTCATTTGAAAGCTGTTGAAATGATTTTAAGATATTGTGTTGCATACTTCACGGTCTGCCCTATGACTTTCAACAAATGATAATTTGAGTGAAAGAAAAATTCAGACGCAGATTACACTGGTAATCTAGTTGATAGAAAAATTACTAGTGGAACGTGATTTATGTTGAGACATTCAGTAATTGCATCGTTCTTTCAAAGAAAATATCAGCATATTTTTCATTTCAAATAATTTTCAATTAGCAGACATTTTTTCTTTTATAAAACCCCTTCCAGAAAATAGTTTTTGTTGACCATATTTTAGATTAGTCATTTTAGAAAATTTGATTCTATAATTATTTTTGAAATTGATCTTAAATTACTACATTAACTAATCTGACTTCCTATTGATTATCGAAAAGATAAATAGTGATTGAAAAAATGATGAGTGTTGATATTAATCATATATTATAACTTGAGATGGTATAATTAAATTTCTTTCGAAATTTAAATAAGAGTTATTAAAACTTTTTGTTGGTAAAAATTTCATGACCATCTCTATTGTTATCACATTTCCATCGACCATCACCCATCAAAATCCAATATAGTATGTCAATATGTGGTGTTTTAAACATGAATCATTTGTTTTTTCATTTTATTATATTTTTTTAGAAATAAAAACATCCAAAGTATTCACTTTCATTTAAAAGTCCCCACGGTTATGCATGGATGAATTACTTGGAATTTTTGATTATGTGCTTCCATGTTCATTTAAAAATCCTCACGGTTATGCATGTATGAAATGCATATCAAAATTGATTAATTAAATAGACAAGTTGATTCTAATCCCATTTTAAAGTCCTCACGGTTATGCGTGGTTAGAAGATACTTGAATTCATTTACTTAAAAAAAAAATTGGAATACTACCAATGTCATTTAAAAGTCCTAACGGTTATGCATGGTTAGTATTCAAATTCCTAATATAAATATACCACAAATAGACATAACTATATGGTTTTATTGATGACGTTATCCTTATCATTCTAAAGTGGAATATTCGCCTAACAGAGTGCTTATGATTATTTTTTTGATTTTCTATTGAAATTTAATATTTATATTCGATAGATTTTTAATGATGTATTAATGTCTATCACTTTGTCTCTATTTTTCTAATACTACTACTCTTTTGCTGATAACAAAAGGGGGAGAGAAAACTTAAGATTTTGGCAAATAAGGGTCAAATATTTTCTATATTGCAACTAGGCTCATTTGAATATTTATTTTCATGCATATATGAAGGGGGAGCTTTGTGTAGAGAAGAGCATTCAAATAGGGGGAGCAAATTGAATAATCAAATACATTTACTAAATTCAAAATCTTAAATATATGTTTGTTATCATCAATAAGGGAGATTGTTGAATATGCAAGTATATGATTTTTGTTTGATGATAATAAACATATATATATATATATTCATTTAAATGTAATTGTTAATGTGCTATTTTATTTTTCACATAATTAAATAAATATTTGCTGAATAAAATAAGTAACACAATATTTAAATTCAAACAGATATTTTATTCAAACAAATGTTTATTACAATTTTGAATAGTACAAATTTAAGCTCTCACTGTATATATATACAATTTTGATTACATTACAATTATCATTTACATCAGCACCTCGGTACATATCACTCGTTCACTCAAAATTGATCTTCAACTTCATTTCAGGTTGAATCCAGCATCTGCAAAATAAACACTAACGCAGTAAAATTGAAAAGAAAATATTTTGCAGTGTAAAATAAAATGTGATTTTGAACATATTATTTGCCTCAGTCATTTGGGTTGTTCGCCATCATTTAATTCTGAATTCATCAAACACAAATAGTTTGTGACATGCACAGTGTATCAATGTACATGCCACAAGGCCGTGCACACTGATGTACACTTGATAAAATTACAGGGACATGTGAGCACATGGTCAAACCCAAATTAAAAGCCGGGTTTAACTCAAGTGCAATACAAATAAAGTTGCGACACGAGCATAATGGCAAACCCGAGCTATAAGCTAGATTCAACACAGGTGCAGTCCGAATATACAAGTTTAATAAAATGGTCAGGAGCAAACCAGTCAAAGTGTACACATGAACCATAATAGATTGATTCAAGACAGCGACTCAGTTGTATCAGACATGACTCAAGTGCAATCAGACTAAATGAAAACAAAGCAACCTGACCATAAAGCATCATTGAAATATAAATGCTACTCTTTTATTTTGTATGGAAACAATGGAAGCAGTTCAAAGCATCAAATGTACAGACCAGTACAGCGAGGCAACATAGTGCAAAGGAGACTACAGTGATGCAATATACAAAGGAATAAATCCAGGGCAGATTTCAAAATGTTCAGCTACAAAATGAAGACAAAATCCACAACCATCAACATGGTGCAGCACAACCAAACTGCCCAGGGTCAAAGACATACATATACACTATCAATATGAACCGGTTCGTAAATCAGACTCAAGTACACGGCATGGACAGTAGCAAAATCGAACAAGTGATGCATTAGTGAAATAGTGGATAGAGCTCAATGCAACTCATCATATAATCAAATGGCCGAATTCAAGTTGCACATGAATACGATGAACTAGTTCGACCAAACCAACATTTTCACAAATGTACTACAAATACTAGAGTCCATCACTGCAACCTGAACCAGACACAAGAATGTACAACATGACACACTGCACTAGACCAGAGCATTAACCAAACAATGAAAATAGCAAATGCAAGTGAAGCCACCAGACTACATGAATAAGCACATGAATACACAGATGCACATCAAACACAACATACAGTGACACTATGGTTGCTATGAAGACTCAAAGCGACTCAACGAATATATACATGCTTGAACATATATGTGGAGTGGAACCAAGAGGCAGCAGACAAACAAGTACATATTCAAGTGCAGTGAAGACCAACAACAAGTGTCGACCAGACAACAATAGAGTGAAATGCAATAGACTTACATAGACTAGGCACCAAATATACATGAATCGAAGCATGTGCCAAGCAGCAGCAAGCATGAAAAAACAAGACTAAGTCGTAAACAATATATGCAATGAAAACATACATGAAATCCAAAAATAACACACACACACACACACATGGATATACACACACACACACACACATATACATATATACATATATATACACATATACATACATATATATATAGATATAGATACATACATATATATATATATACACATATACATATATATAGACACACACACACACACACACACACACACACATATATACAAATACACACAGACACATACATATACATACATATACACACACACATATACATACATACATACACACACATATACATACATACATATATATATGATGCAAACGCACAATCGAAGCATGTGCAAAGCAGCAGCAAGCATGCAAAAACAAGACCAAGTTGTAAACAATATATGCAATGAAAACATACATGAAATCCAAAAATAACACACACACACACACACACACACACACACACACACACATATGATGCAAATGCACAAGTTCCTGCAGAAACAGAATCAAGCAGGAATTTTCAAAGTGGCCGAAGTCAAAATGGAATAAAATCCAATGCCAAAGAATCGAACGAGAAGCATTTTTACAAGTTTCAAATCAGAATTCAAAACCGTGGTTGTCAAAAAATCAAAGCAATGCCGAAGTCCCAGAGAAATCAATACCATGATAGCTAAGGAAATCGAACAGTTCAAAATTGAAGCCGTGAGAACCAAGCAATCAGTTATACGAAATTGAACAAGTCAAAAATAAATCATAGCATTCGATCAAAATCAAAGGCCAAGCAGATTATCAAACGAATGAAATTTTAGGGATTCAAATCATATATAAACCATTACATCATTGGCTACAAAAAGCATTCGAGTTCAAGAAATATCAAAGAGAATAAAATCAACTAGGAACTTGAATCAAAGTCGAGTATAATATAAATCGAAAAAGAGACACACGTACCAATTCAAGCATCATTCAAACTCGACTTAATTTAAAGGAGCTGTACGCAAATCAAAAGACAAATGATCGTCAAAGCAAGCACGAGAATCATTTCGATCGATCAACAGAAAACATCTCCTTCGAATTTCACAAAGCCCTAATTTCAGAACGAACGAGCATCGAAAATAAGAGGCAACCATTATTTCAAATAAAAGAGAAAGCCGGTCGAAGGAATAAAAGAAAAAGGGAATAATAGCTTTAATATTTCGGTCGGCCTTTTTATTTGTTTTGGGCTTATTATTATATAAGGCCTTTAGTTTAAAAATTAGGGTTTTGTTTTTAAATTATTTTTAAATTTTTATTTCCCTTTTAAACTCTTGCGATTTATAGTCGTGTGACTAGAGGACGAACTGCGGTTGTGTATTCGAGAATTCGCAACTCAGTGGCTGAGTTGTGGTAGGGTTTTGAGCATAGAGTTAGGTTAGTCGATAGCGGGTGTCGCGAGTTTACGTATGTAAGCGTCTGACTACTTAATTTCTAGTAGAAACCTTGAAGGCATCACGTAGGTAGGGTTTTGCCGAAGTTGGGTAAACTGTGGTTATATTTTCTGCTTTTATTATTCTGCTATTATCTGTGCTGCTTTTACTCTGCTATATCCGTGTTGCAATTATTTTATATAAAATTCCGCAATAATTTTTATAATTAATAGTATCACCCTATTCGCCCACCCTCTAGGGTGAAATCGATCCTATATTGAAGTGCCTATATGGTTGGGTTGTCACTTGGCATAAATCCCTAGCCACCGTCGCTCATTCGAGCGCTTTCGTGTTGATTTGGCCATCAATAGCCTAGGCAAATTTTCCCCTGAGCCTCAGCTTAGACGTCTAGAAAAATACCCAGACATCTGAGTCATAGGAATAAAAATTCCAGACTTACAGCTCAGACGCCTGAGGTTATTTCCAAATGCCTGGATGATCTGGAAGAAAATTTTCAAGCCTTCAGCTTAGACGTCTGGCAAAACCACCAGACATCTGGGAAAACCACCAGACATCTAGCGTTTTTAAATTCGGCCAATTGACTATTTTTATGTGGGTTTCCATTTTATAAATTTTTGTTAATCCGGTTCGTTGCTGTCACTTATTATCGACTTTGATGACTTCTTTTCTGGAATTTTGGGAATATCCATTTGATGGATTTGATATCGATTTTTATGGTTTCAATTCACGTCGTTGAATGTAGATTTTGGTGATAGGTTGTTTTTACAATCATTTTTGTGATTTGTCACTTTAAAATATAAAGGTTTTTATACTAGTAGTAAATACTCAAACTCTTTCACAGAAATGATTTCAACGTTACTTTTAATACAAAGCTCGTTTTAAAACTATTTTCTAATCTATTAGTATATAAAAACTTTTGCCTCATTCATATAAGAAATCTAATTAAACGACTCAGCAAAATAAGTGATATGAAAGCTTGTGTTTACTTCATCATTTAATTCTTGGGCTTGTTCGGTTGAAATCCCGTGACAATTTTTGAGTGGAAATCTACAATCTGTTCGTAAATATTTAAGTTAAGCCAATGGTTATGGGACATGAAGCCTAACTCATATATTTACTAGCGTTATGTAATTTACATTTATTGATCAACGATGATCATTTTGTGATTTAGACTAACGACGTGCGATGTCTCTTTGTCTGCATGGGGAATTGAACCCCGTTTGTGGAGCTTCGGCTCAAATTGGTGGGGTAGTGACCCATGGTCCTCGGGCCATTCGTGGAGTTTCGGCTCAAATTTGATGGTTAGCGACCATGGAATAGCGTTCTGTTTGTGATACACGTGTTGGTGAGTTTTCATGCTTCGGTTTGTGATTGACATCCTCCTTTGTGTTTTCTGAATTTCTAATTATTGATTTCTAGAATTTGTATTTCACCAATTTTTGTGATTTGCATTGATATGTTTTGTCAATATTTGAGGTTTGGTAAATAAGCTAACGAATATGATATTCTTTTTGGATATTTGAGGAGATTTGAGATATTTATGATTTTCATTGTTATCAAATATATAGTTGTCACAGTATGACATTATTGTTATCATATATTTTTGTCATATCTCTTATCCTCTCTTATCTTATATGATATTTATAGTTAGACTGATCCGTTTATTATTTTTCTTCTTAAATAATACTCGGGTCAGAGCTGGGTGTTTCAGGTGCTTCTAGTTGACTTCTTAGCAGGAACTAGCTTCTAACTTTTGGCTAACTACTTTAGCTTAGTATTTTTTTTTGTTTTTATACATTCGAGATAGATACTCCTTGATGTATACATATTCTTTTGTCTAGACCTTGTACCCATTCTTTAGTGATGTAGTAGATCTTGCATGACCACTACTTTGATGTACACTTTTATGTGATATATTCATATTTGTTTTCGCCTTAGTGATATGAACATCTGTGACTGATTTGTGTTATGCTTATTTTATATTTGTTTTCGAAAACCACATAGCAAATGTGTAGTAGCCTTGAGTTTGTATTTGATATGTCAGATTTCCTCTCGAAATGAAATGCATGTCATACTATCTGACATAAAGAAACTCGCATAAAGCAACTACACAGATGGTCGCTCCTCAACAACCTTATCATTTGTGCTAGTCAACAGCATTACCCTGTAGTGTCCTTGGCTTGTGTGTGTATAGAGGTGGGGCATCACAGGTTGCCAAGGTCAAACTGGGGTAATGAAAGTATATGGATCATAGTGGATAGATTGACAAGAGTGCCTATTTCATTCCGGTAAGGTCCTGTTTTGGATAAGTTGTTCAGGAAGAACATCGTTAGACTGCATGGAATTCCTAGTATTATCGTCAATGATAGAGATGCTTTGTTTACTAGCGAGTTCTAGAAGAGCCTGTAGAGTGTGTTAGGCATGAAGCTCAAGATGAGTACCTTGTATCACTCTCTGTCGGATGGGTAGATAGAGAGAGTTAACAAGGTACCAGAAGATCTGTTGAGAGCTTATGTGCTGAATTTTGGTGGTTCTTAGGAAGATCACTTGCACTTAGTGGAGTTTTCCTATAATAATAGTTATCATACTACTATAGGAACGGTGCCTTTTGAAGCTTTGTTTGAAAGGCCATGCAAATCACCAATATGTTGGTTGGAGATCGAAGACAGATTGGTCCTTGGTCCAGATTTGGTGAGAAGTACGACAGAAAAGATCGAGTTGGTACGGGAAAAAATGAAGGATGCTACGTCTAGGCAGAAGAGTTACACAGACAAAAAGCGTAAGGACCTAGAGTTCTGACTTGGAGTTTAGAGTTTTCATCAAGGTATCGTCGATGAAAGGTGTGGCTCGATTCGGGAAGACCAGAAAGCTAGCACCGAGATCTGTTAGACCATTTCCTATATCAGAGAGGATTGGGAGACTCGCATACAGAGTAGATTTACCAAGCAGTTTGGTTGGAGTCCACAATGTGTTCATGTTTCATAACTTAGGAAGTATGTTCATGATCCAGAAACTATTATCACTCCGATGGTGCTGGAGAACTTAGTGGTGGAACAGATATAACTTTTATAAGGCAACCAGTTCGTGTTATGACAAAAGATGAAGATGCTAAGGAATAAGACAGTCAGGTTGGCGAAAGTTCAATGGAGCGACAATGTAAATGACTGTACTTAGGAGACAGTCAGGTGGTATGTTCTATATACCGACTTTCCTTATTACCTTGTATGTAATGCCCTTGAATTTTAATTAACATTATTCAAGATATTTATTTGGATAAATTGGATAGAATAATATGCATAATTAGGGAGATGGGACTAATAAATTAAATGGTCGTGTCTTAATGAATGAACTAAAATAAGACTTAACGAAATTTAGAAGGAGGAATTTTCCTAAGGGGTAAACTTGGAAATGGGGCTACATTTCTTAGTATAACTCTTCCTCCACCTTAATAAATTTTCACTTTCTCATTTATCAACTTTTTACCTACTTCCGGCCGGCCATTAAAAGTTCCAAAAAGAGCACAAATTGAAGAAAAAGCTAAGGAATTAAAGCTAGGAAATTATATCATTTTCCAATCAACTAATCAAGGTAAATAATCATGTTTATCATCTCAATTTTCTCTATTTTGATCGAATATGGATTATACCTGATTCATGTTTGTGTCTTGGTTAAGTTATAACCATTTAAATCTTTGTTTAGATAAGACATAGGTTTTTTAAACATTAATGGATCAATTAACTCGTTTTTATTTGGTTTTGCTTAAATTTCGGCTGGTTTTGATCTTCATATGCTTTGAAATTTTAGTATGTTAAAGAGAACGCATTAATTGATTTTTTAGAATTTTTCCATAATTTCTCATGATGTTTTAATAGTTATATAAAATTATTTAAGGTACGTGACTTAAATGTTTTATATGATTATAAAGGAGAAAGGTTTTTTTTTCAAATTTATTTAAACTTTCAAATAAGGAAAGTCGGTAGCAATTTTGAATATAAAATTCTAGCAACCAATCAGATTTAGAAAACAAGGCAGGTGGGGTACAAAAGAACCGTTTTAAAGTACAATTTTCACTATTTCAACTCTTTTGGCAAGAGCTTCCGCCTTCATTCCAAACCTTCCGACAAGGTCTAAAGGTATCAAACCTTTCCACTAGGTCAAAAATCAATGCACATAGTATCAGGCGACTGATACAGAGTGAATTGAAAGGGGTCGAAAGGTTTAGGGACAAAAGATTAGAGCTTTCGAAGAAAATGAAACTTTTGTTTTGGTTTTAAAAAAAATACACCTGCAAGCTTTTGACAAAGAACTTTCGACATTGTCAAATAGTTTAAAAGAAAAAGGTTTCGATTGGTTTGCTTTCTTTTTTTAAATGAAACCTTTTGACAAAGTCGAAGGGTTGGCTTTTGAAAGGGTCGGAAGCGTAGTTGCCGCTTTCAAATCTTTCGACCCAGATGAAGTAAAATGTTTTCTTTTTTTATTATAAAAACTTACCGTCTCTCTCTCTCTATTGATTTTGAAGGGTTGGTTCCAACGCCAACACTTCACTATTTTGAATGGTTTTGATTTTAAAAGGTTTTGGTTTCGAAAGGTTTTGACTTCTCAAAAAGTTTTGACTTCGAAAGGTTTTGGTTTCGAAAGGTTTTGACTTCAAAAGGTTTGATTTCGAAAGGTTTCAAAGGGGTTACCTTCAATGATTTCGAAAGGTTTTGAGTTTCAATGATTTCGAAAGGATTTGAGTTTCATCGCTTTCGAAAAGTTAATAAATGGTTTTATAGAGGAGATACCCCAGGCTTTCGACAAAGTTGAAAGGTGGAACCTTTCGACTAGGTCGAAAAGAAACATTTCGACAAGATCTAAAGGTAGGACCTTCCGACAAGGTCGAAAGGTATGATTTTGTGATACTTTTAAAATGATTTTTTTTTGCTAATTTGAAGGGTTTACTTTGAAGGGTTATAGCATAAAATACTTATCTTTGTTTGAATACACTACACCATTATAAGCTATTAACAACGGGTAAAACCCGTTGTTAAGGAAAGAAGCAACGGGTAAAAACCGTCTTCAAAAGAGGAGTGGTTGAATTACGCGACGGGAAAAAACCGTTGCTTTATGTGCAAAAGGCAACGGGTAAAAATCGTTACAAATGAAGGAAAGGCAACGGGTAGTAACCGTTGCAAACTTGAACAAAGACAACGGTTAAAAACCGTTGCAAACAGAGACAAACGTTGGTCATAAAGCAACGGGTTTTAACCGTTGTTTTATTTTCAATAGGCAACGGGTGTAAACCGTTGCTTACTGTACATTAAGCAACGGTTACAAACCGTTGCTTAATGGGCAAAATATCAACGGACATAAACCGTTGCGTTCTGCCAAGTAAACAACGGTTAAAAACCGTTGCTTTATGACCAACGTCACACATAAAGCAACGGTTAACACCCGTTGCACATAATGTTTGCTCCTGCTCCGTAACTCACTACTGCGTTACACGCATATCTCAGTATACATACCAGAATATCAATATATATCAAAATATGCCAGAATATCAAAATATTGGTACACAAGCACTATAAACATATTGCACATATACCATACATATAAAATTATCAAACTTATAATTACGCTCATTGTTTTGCAAACAGAATGCTGCCGTGCCGGAATATCATACTTAGTACACTGCATTGTTTATTATCACTACAGTACAAAGATTTCATTAATTACACTACATTGTTTTGCAAGCTAAAAAGTCTTTCACCTGAGAAGAAAATAAAATCAAAAGGGCAAAGCATTCCAGTTTTCAGACTTCAATGTTCAACCTGGTTCATGCGCAACTCGAAGATTTAATTCAGAGGCAGTTCAACTTCATAAATCTGGAAAGAATATTCCAGTTCAAAAACAAACAGCATCTACCTGATTCAAAAAGTCTGAAACAAATTAAAACAAAGTAGAACCCAAGCAAAGAGAAAATCAAATAATGCAAAGCAATTCAAAGCAAACAACGGTTAGGATAAAGCAAATTTGATCAAGCCTCAATTTCCAGATTTTGAAATCTTTTTCAGGTTCTCTTTCATCTCTGTCAAAGTATCCAGGTGAGCAAACCACCCTTATAAATTCTTAAAACTTGATATATCTATTTTTCATGTGATAAGTCTTGAATGTAAATTGTGAAAGGTGCGTGCATGCTTGTATTTACGTATGCATGACTGTGTGTACGACTGTGTACAGGCAACATGCATGACCGTGTGTACGATTGTGTACTGGTAATCACTTTACATGGCGAGGAGGCTATACATGTTTTATGGGATAGGATTGAAGATATGGCAGTAAATACAAAGGTTCTGAATGTATCAGTCGAGGAAATAAGGGTTTGGAATCTTGTTCAGTTACTCCATTTTGTATATTGTGATGTAGTGATACAAATAAATGTGCAGGAAACTTTGATGGATTGTAGAGTCTTGGAAAGTTGTTTGAATATTGATGTAAGTATTGGTACTGGTTGTAGTTATGTTAATATTTCTGATGAGGGTGTTGATGCCTTGTTGTGTGATATCGATAACATGCACATGATCAGAGATGTAAACATGCATAGTGATAAATCCTTTGTTTTTACTTTGAAATCTTTGAAACTACCTAAAATTCATATATATGTGACAATTAGCCAAAATTTACTGTTATCTATATGCGGATTTTGGTGTTTGCTGCTGGTAGCAGCAGTTTGCAATATGAAGGCAGTAGTGTTTGTATGTGATGGATAGTGGGTGGATGGAAGAGTGATTGAAGATGAATGATCAGTGTATGATCAGTGAATGATCAGGCAGGGAGGTCAAAGGTCAGAGGTCAAAGGCAGTGGAGAGTAGGGGGATGTTTGATATGCTGATGTGTTTGTAGTGGCTATCTTGTTGAATGCATTGTGAGCAGAAAAGTAGGTTAGAAGATGATATATTGGTGTTGAACTGCAGTGTGCAACAGTGCAAGAAGGCATTGGGTATGTAGTTTGACAGAAGTGGATAGAAGATGATATGAGCGCATAAAACTGAAGTGGATATGAGGTGTTAAAATGTAGAAGGCAGTGGCAGGAGAAAGTATCAGTGATGTTGTAGTTTTGTGGTGGTCTGTAGAAGAATGGTGAAGACAGGTATGAAACTGTGAAGACTAGTGATGCAACGGAGTTGTAATGGAGTTGTAATGAATGGTGGTGAACGAGTGGTTTGATGAGCAGTGAAGTATGGTTATTGTTAATGGTCAGGTGGAAATTTTGATGAGGAGGAAGGTGGTTTGAATGGCCGAGAACCGTGGTTGACAATGGATGTGGTGTGTGACAGATGTCTGTTTGTATGATTTTGAAGAGGGTGTTGATGGTGTGAATTAGATGACAGTAGAGGCAGTGAATGGTATGAAGTTTATGCAGAGATGGTCAGAGATAGGAAGTGGACAGTTTTGCATGGTGGTTGATGGAGGAATGGTTTCAGGGAGTGGAATGGTTTCAGTTAGAGTGAAGTGGGAGGAAAGTATGAAGTTTGTATTGTATTTTGGTGACAGGCTTGTGTTGAGGCAGGAATTTCATGTTGAACTGTGTGCAGGGGGAGGGGATATGTTGGCAGTTGTTAGCAGTTTTGGTGACAGGATGAGGAGTTTGGAGTTATGGTAGTATGGTGAAGTAGTTTGCGGGTAGTGTGGTAGAAGCACTGGCAGGTTGCTGTTGAACTGCATAGCTTAGTTTCGAGTGAAGTTTGATGATGAAGTTTGTCGAGGCTAGAGGAGTGCAGAGATGTGACTGTGATATGGTGTGTTGGTGTTTGGGAAGGGGCAGAGTGATGAAATTAGGTGGTTGAGGACAGTGAGTCGATGTATGATCGCTGTAGAAGTTTGACAGAGGAGAGTTTGAAGTGGCTGTCAATGAAAGTGGCAAGCGGTAAGATGTATTGTTGATGGCACGGAGTGGTAACTGCACAGTTAGATGAAGAAGCAGTCAAAACTGTTGTCTTTCAAATTGATGACAACAGTTCAAATTGTAAACAAGACAGACCAAGACAAAATACACATGCATTTGCATATGCAAATTTCATATACAGCAAACAAAAGAAAATCAGCAATATATGCAAAGAACAAGTCAGAAATATCAATACCTCCGACTAAAGATATCGTAACAAACCCTTTTGATGGCTCACATAATCTCCGACTCCAACATCCTCAAAGGTCTCGGTAAATTGTCGACATATTTTGGCGGTTAGCTCATCCGGCAATAAAATTTTGTCCAACAACACTTTTTCATAGGTGGGTGGTACTGGTTTTCCATGAATTACTAATGCTGTGGAATCTCGGCATATAGTGCCTGTTATATAAGCATTTCTGGAGTGAATATATGGAATCACATTTACAGAACACACGCAAGAATAAAAGTTTTAAATCTTGGAACCATTTGCCTTTAGAAATTATACATGCAATATATATCAAGCATGCAACAATTTCCACACAAAAATCAAAGTAAAACACACGTATAAAGCATGTAATTATACAAACTTGTTTTATTTCTTGACTAACAGCCTCACTATTGTTCAGCTATGTTAAATGAAAAATGTAAAATGCAAGAAAATGCAGCGCACTCTCCCGTTCACGAAGTTAAGCATTCACTGACTTTGCAACATATTATTTTCTTCAAATTTTAATAAAATAGTACCTGTTGCAATTACTTCGTCGTCGAAGTTCAGGATTTCACATCTTTGGTCGATTAACGGATTGTTCGGAGTGGCAAACTGAGAAGATGCGATTTCACTGCCTACTCGACGATTATCTTGGGCTATGCTGAGAAGACGCTCCAGTTTATCATCCATATTGTCCAGCTTCATCAATTTTTGCTCCACATTTTGCAGTCGCTGCTCATATACTCCTTGGGCCTGTTTGAGCCGTTTGCATGGAATGACAGCACTCTTAACTTGGCTAGGAGCTATATTGGTCCCAATACTTCGGCTCCTGCCCTTTACATCTTTACCAAACACTGATATAAAGACGGCTTCATCACCACCACTCGTCGTTTCCTTTACTTTTTCAATTTTTTCCTAAAAAGTAAATACATATATATATATGTGAATAATGAAAATTTAATTTAGAGGCGTTGTTATTTGTTTAACTTACAAAGTAGGAAGATGTCGCATCTGACGTGCTGCCATCTTTTTTCTTATGCGTTTTCTCCCATACTTAAAGACGTGATACTTCTGTTCCCGGACTACTTGAATCGACCTGCATACAAAGACCTAAAATTATATTTGGAACTAATGGTATATGCAATGTGATGCACCAATTCAATGACACATACCATTTCTTGTGTAATCATAGCGTGACTCTTACGTCCCGAATGATGAGCATATTCGAGCATCGATCTATTTTGTTTGCCTCGCTTCCTTTTTTCTTTCGCCTCGGGTTTTGATTCGTTTCTTATGAACTCATCCCAATCATCTTGAGCAATTTTCGGTGGACAATTTCTCATTCTATCTTCGTCAGTGATGAAATGGTCATAATGATTCTTGCGCAAATCATTCTTGTGTCTCCTAAAAGCCTCGGACATTTTTTTCATAATAAGGTCCTTTGATAGAGGATCGAGCTCATAATATTTCTGCATAACAAAAAATGCATGTAAACCATTTTTTATTTATGTATTGAAAGCATTATAAATGAATTTAAGCCATCAAAGTTCATGCAGTTTACGTTTCAAAGTATATGGATTTTTACATTTCAATAAATTTATCATACATTTCATTGTAAATTCTACTTTAACTTCAAATACCTACATTTAAAATTATCATAATTATTCACAAAATTTACCTCACTTTCCTTCTAATATTTTACTTCTCACCCTATATGTATCATTTAATTTTGCGATTTAAATTTAAACTAATTAGATAAATCTAACTAACTAATATTCGTTAATTCGTTTACTAATTTATAAAAATATCAATATGTACACCATATTCATATTAACAAAATTTTAAAAAAATGATTAATGTAAAGATACCTCCAATTGATTCCACACGTCTTCCTTGTAATTTGGCGGAACTTTTTTCCAACTTGGATATGAGATTGGCACATGATTTCTTACTAGTTTACCAATCTTCGTAGCGACCTTTGAACCATTTTTTCCAACTGGAGAACCGTAGTTGTCCATATCAACTTTCTCCCGTTTTAAAGTGGATGATTGTGAAGTTGTATTATTTGACGGTGGTGTGGCATCTTGTGACATTACGTCCTGCAAAGTTTAAACTCCTAAAATAATCCCAAGAACATTATGACGTACATTTCTTCCCCTTCCGGCCCATCCCTGTGATGCCCGATTGCTGTCGGCCAGATTATTGCACGGACTTCCCTTCACAACAAGATCAAACGCCTTATATGTCTAAATAAAATTTGCTCCAAGCGATCACTGTTAAGCTGCTGTACATCTGATATATAAACCAACGTCCCCTTATTGATTTGTCTGATCCCACCAACTTCTCACCACATTACGATTTTTGTCAGTCCGACTGACAATAATCGTAATGTGATGAGAAACTGGTGGGATCAGACAAATCAGAAAGGGACGTTGTTTACTATATCAGATGTACAGCAGCTTACCAGTAATCGCTTGGAGCAATTTTATTAAGTCATATAATGCGTTTGATCTTGTTGTGGAGGGGAGTCCGTGCAATAATCTGGCTAACAGCAATCGGGCATCCTAGGGATGTGCGGGAAGGGGAACATTCACTTTTATGCGGCAATGATAAAGTCTTCCTGCATCACCAGAATTTTAAACTTAAGCAATATCAAAAATACTGACTGAAATAAAGGATGCAAATACAAAAATATATTACCTTAGCACCGCTGAACTAAAGGGTGCAAATATAATATCTTGAACTGCCTGTCTACCTACAAACACAAAGAAAGAAAGAATAGTCAAGCTGATCATATGTATGTATGTGTACATGTGTGTATGTATGTGATCATATGCAAGTACCTACAGCTACAAACACAAAATGAACTCTTGCAATATATCCATCCTTATTTTGTTAAGGTACAATAACTGCTTTGAAATACAAACACAAAATATAATGCATCTATTACTATCATATAACACACCATTCTACATTTTACACCATTTTAAATAAATATTTTGTTAAGGTACAATAACTGCTCTGAAATACAAAGTTAACATATGCATTTGCTAAGATCTTCTAATTTTTCATTATCTTCAAAAGCTGATTGATAAACGGTGGGAAACTCAGTGTCATCCACATTTATGGTCAACCGTTTTGGTGTATGCAAAACCACAAACCATCCACTATTTTGTAAATCTTTTGAGTAGAACACTTGACTCGCTTCCGATGCAAGAATAAATGGCTCATCATTCACGCTATCTTTATTCTTTAATTTTCCCAAGTTAACTGTGATCAAGCTTGAAACAGAATCTATTTTACAACCATTGATCTTATCTTCGACCTTTACCCAATCACAATAAAAAACTGTTTGTTTGAAGTCAATGTAATCCAACTCAATTATCTGTTGAATGACTCCGTAATAAGTTGTTTCTGCTTCCTTAAAATTTTTATCCTTCCCACTCGCTCTAAATTGTGTAATTGCTCTCATGCATACACCACTATCCTGTGTTAGCTTTCGCTCTTCATAACTCTTCGGAGAAAATAAAAACCCATTCACTTAGTACTTCATATAACTACGGGCATCAAACTTCGGCCCGTTAACTAACCGCCAAAGAGTTGAGTCAACATCGACGGTCTTCAACAACTACAACAAACACAATAAGTAAAAAAACATTGTCAAGGAGGTGTATGGTCAACTTGAAAATACGTTAAATATTTAATACATATACCTCCTCACGTAACCAAAAAGTGAACTTTTTAATAGTTTCCCCAGATGTACCCCCGCCTCGAGTTTGAGATTTGGTGCTTTGAACATAGGAGTTATAGCTCCTACGAAAAAAACACAATAAATACTATATATATGAATTGATTTACAATAATAAGAATTCAGAACAAATTCATGAATTTACTTCTTCCATTCATCCAATCCGTCATACTTATCAAGGACCCATTTACGCACTTGTTGAAATTGCACTTGAGTTAACGTTATATCTTTACCATTATCTAGTGCTATTTCATCAGCAAACTCATCATCCTCGTCTAAAAACGCTTCACGGGTATGTTTATGAGTGCCAGCACCTCCTTTTGGCATATACTCCATGCAGTAAAGACTAGCTTCTTGTATAATATATCCTTCTGCAATACACCCTTCAATATATCTTTTGTTGCGCACATATCCTTTATATGTTTTCATCAACCTATGAAGATGAATAACTGTAAAATGTAGACATCAATAGCTATTTAAATCGAATAATTATGTACATAATTAAAATTAGTAATTTACCGTTCAAATGGGTACATCCACCTATATCTAACAGGACCAGAAATCAATGCTTCATCGGCTAAATGAACCATAAGATGAATACTGATATCAAAAAATGCAGGCGGAAAATGTTTTTCAATAACACACATTGCTTCTACCAAACTAGCCTTTGCTTTTAGAAGATGTCCCCTGTTGATCACCTTTGAGCACAAAATGTTATGAAAGAGACTAATGTGGTGAATAGCATTCCGTAGATCCTTATGTTGCGGAAAACAATGCTGAAGCAATACTGGAAGTAAATTTTCCATTATGACGTGGTAATCATGTGACTTCATATTTTTTAGTTCAGGAGGGTTGATGCTCACATTATTATGGAAGTTCGAAGAGAATTTGCTTGGCACTTTCAAATTTTTCAAAACGGTGCAAAACCTTATCTTTTCTTCTTTTCTCAAAGTGAAAGTCCCATTTGGTATGGTTACTTTACTTGTTTCAGGATCTTCTATCACCCACAACTTTTGTTTTATACCCATGATTTTCAAATCCTTCCGTGCATTGATCCCATCTTTTGACATGTCTTTATGGTTCATAATTGTGTTGATCAAATGTTTCGTGACATTCATCTCCGTATGCATAACATCAATATTATGTCGGGTCAAATTTGTTTTCCAATATGGCAAATCAAAGAATTTCGACCTCCTATACCATGCAGGAACTTCTTCATCGATTGTCTTTTTCCGTTTTCGACCAATTTCCAGTATGTTTTTACCAACTTTCATTTTTATATTCGCTACCTTTTTTTCAACTTGATAACCAGTCAGTGGTTTTGGAGGACGCTTAAGTTCTTGCTCGTTGTTGAAATTTGTCTTATCGTATCGAAACTTGTGTCCGGACGGAAGAAATCTACGATGTCCCATGTAACAAATCTTCTTACTTTCAGGGAGATAAATAGATGTAGTTTCTTCTCCACAAATAGGACATGCAAAGTAGCCGTGAGTTGTACATCCCGATAAAGTCCCAAGAGCGGGATGATCATGGATTTCCCACAACACTCTAGCTCTCATTATGAACTCAGATTTCTTAAATGAATCAAATGTAACGACTCCTTCCCATAACTGCTTTAACTCGTCTATCAAAGGTTCTAAATAAACATCAATATCCTTCCCCGGTTGTTTTGGCCCAGAAATCAACAGTGTTAACATTGAGAACTCTCTTTTCATGCACAAAGACGGAGGAAGGTTATATGGTACTACAATTACTGGCCAACAGCTGTAAGGGTTAGCTAAAGAAGCATTCGGACAGAAACCATCTGTTGCTATTCCAAGCGTGATATTTCGTGGTTCAGTGGCAAACGAAGGATCAAAAGAATCTATAGTTTTCCATTGAGAAGTATCACGCGGATGACGCATTACGGTTGTACCGGACTTGGCACGACCATGCCAGGTCATCGCTTCTGCTATCCATGGTACAGTATACAGTCTTCTCAATCTAGAAATTAAAGGAAAATGTCTTAAGGTCTTTCGAGGTACTGTGGTAGCTTTTCTCTCTTCGTCGAATGATGTCTTATATCTTGGTGCGTTGCAATTTGTACATGAAACTTTGTTCGCATTATCTTTCCAGTACAAGATGCAGTCATTAATGCATGCATCATAAGTTATGTAATTCATCCCAACTTGCTTAATGATCTTCTTCACGTCGGGGTACTTTGACGGTAGCGTGTTACCTTCGGGGACTAACTCCTTTATGAATTCGAGTAGGGCAGTCACACCATTGTCTGAAAAGCCGTATTGGGTCTTCAGGCTATTCAGTTTGACAATGGCATACAACTTTGTAATCTCTTTTGGATAAGAAGGATACAATGGCTCTCCTGCAGTTGCACTATCAAAAAATGATTTATCCGTAAACTCCTCACCAATATTAGCACTATCATGCAACTGACTTGTAGGTTGAAAGTGATGGAATCTATCTGCATCATCGATCAAATCCTCCATCCTAATATGTTCGGACTCATCAGTATTTGTGGCATGACTAACCGGTTGTTGTTTTGGCTTCTCCGGTATTCTTTCCCCGTGAAAACACCACACGGTATATGATTGAACAAAACCATATCTAAGCAAATGAAAATGAATGTCATTTAATTTGAATGTATCTTCATTTTTGCACCGTGTGCAAGGGCACGAATACTTTTCCTTATTGCCACCGTTTTCAGCAACAAATTTAACGAAATTTCTCACACCTTCCACATATTCTGTATTTCTTCGATTAGATTGATTCATCCATTGTTTGTCTATACTAAAAGACATACTGAAAGAAAATAACAAAAGCTAATAAGAAATCATGGGTAACAATATCTTATGGCTTTCCACCAAGTTCAACTCTGATATTAACTAAACAGATGTCTATTCTTCTGATTTCACTTGAAATTTAACATTAGCGTCAAACTGTTTCCAAAAAATTTGCCATTACAACGGCGCCATTTTGTAGCACCAGAGTAATGTCTATGCATTACCCCTCTCCTGATACTTGGCTTGCGCCATTAACAACAATTTTATCCACTTACTAAATATGGTCTCATATTTAGTAAAACAAAATTCATTGCATCAACTTATACCCTAGCAGTCACTATAAGCAGCTATGTCTAACTAGCATGCAGTGCAGTACAGTACAATACATTGCAATTTGTAAAATCACATATTAAACTATAACATAACAAAGTACCAACTTTTTATACAAAAGTTGCCACATTAAGTGGGCTGCACTACTTATAGTATCAAATAGTTTACAAAACAGTGTATTTAATTTTGAACGAAATGTATCAAGTTTACAAACTAGTGTATCTCGTTAAGTGTACAGGCAAATCATATTGGGTTCTGCCTAAATGTTTGCGGGTAGACATACACACACTGCAGGAAAAAGTACATCAATGTAAATATCAGTTCCTAAATAATTATTAGTTTGTTAGCTTCAGCTTTCAAATTTCAATTCCTAAACGATTATTTACAGAAAACTAGTTGTTTGTAACTAAATACTAATAAGTTATTAGCTTCAGATGTTTTCAAGGTTAATGAAATCGAAAGCAGTAAAAGGGCGACTCAATTTTTGAAAATTAGACAACTCAAAACAAGAAATTCGCATACTTAATTAGCAGTGGCAGTATAGAGACTGTAGCAGGACTTCAAATCAGCAGTAGAAAATATCGCGTAGGGGGCAAGCAAGAGCCGACGATGGCTGATGGCTATAAAATAAAGTAAATAAATTAATCTTTTTTACCTTAATGAAATTTATTTACCTTTTTAGCAAAACAAAATCGAAACACGACAAATTAAGCAAAAGAAATTCGCATACTTAATTAGCAGTGGCAGTATAGAGACTGTAGCAGGACTTCAAATCAGCAGTAGAAAATATCGCGTAGGAGGCAAGCAAGACGCGACGATGGCTGATGGAATAGCCGAGTATGCAGCGATGATTATTTAGAAAGCGTTGATTTTTGAAACCCTAGTTTTTTGGGTTCGAGCATCGCCGACATGGAGATTGCTATTGAGCTGTAACTTTGAAGTAAAACAGATTTTTGGTGCTGCCCGGTTCAGTTGGTTGCCCCATCCCATGGGCTTGCCCCTGGGCCGGCCCTAGCTAAAAGATTTACAACGGTTAATAACCGTTGCTACTTAACCACGGTTCAAAACCGTTGTTAATTGTAACGAAGCGCGCCAAAAAAGTATGGCGTGAAAGGATGAAATTCACCGCGCCCATTTGTCTCCAAAGAAGCTACGGTTAATAACCGTTCCCAATTAGCAACGATTAAAACCCGTTGCTAATTTAACCAAGACAGTTACTAACCGTTGCTAAATGGCAACGGTTATTAACCATTGCTAATTGAGCGGATGGTTAGTGGAAAATCACAGTATTTGGTGTAGTGATATGTAAGGGGGATCCTTGCATAAATTGGATGTAGATAAAGCTTGGGGATGCCGGGTGGGTTTAATGTTTCGATACATGGCTTGGGGTTACAACATAAATACGCTTTCGAAAATATACATTAATGCTATCAATGTGTTTTTATTTAATTTAACCTAATTGAAGCTACCAATGGGAATATGTTAAACATGTGGTATACCTGTGGAAAATAAATAATCACGGGGATCATGAATTTTTATATATAACCATGGGGATCATGATATTTTAATCGGCCAAGTGTAAGGTTCTTGGTTAACCTACGAAAACCATGGAATGTTCGGTGGATAGCCCACATCAAATTTCTAAAGTAAAGAATGTTTTACCAGTGGTGGTTAGTCTCGAGATTTGGCACCCAAGGGTTCATAGTCAAACTAGGAAAACTATGGAGTGTGCGATGGATAGCCGACACCAACTTTTATAAAACAATGTACGATGTATAATATGCATTTATTTTGATGAATTTGGGACGGATAGTCCTATTAAAGTTTTGACGGATAGCCATTTTAAAGATTTTAGAGGGGAACTCTAATAAATTGCTTTTAGATGTGACATATAATAAATTGATGGATGAGATATCCAATATATATGATTTATGGTTTTATTTCATATTATGTTAAGACTAATCATTTCGGATGCAGGGGAATAGTAAATGATTTGCATGTTTTGTTTTGGATACTAGCGAGGGAAAACCCCGTTCCGCTAAGCGGCGTGGTCTCATTAGCTATCTATTTATAATAAGAGATGATAGAGGACGATTCATTCAAGGCTTATTGTCTGACTCGAAGTTTGTATTTCTTCACAAACTCTCGGGTACTCAAAACTAATTTGAGTTGTCTGAGAGTGGGAGACTTTAAGGTTTTTGGACAAATAAGCTTCTAAAGACATGCATGAGGCAGTGTTAGCTATATAAGAGCTATTTTTTGTTTTCTGCTATGATGTACTAAGAAATGTAAAGTTCATATTTATTAGTTCTCTATTCATCATAAGGGGACATCTTCATAAGTCGCTCTTATCGTATCTTGTACATGTATATGTGATCTGAACGTGGTTTAACGTTTGAGATTATGTAATTAAATCTTAAATTGTAATTTGCATGAAATGAGAAATTCTGTTTATTGGAAGTTTAATTTTTTTTATATTCATGTGTTTCAGTATATCAATATTAACTATGCCGCATTCGATCGTCAAGAAACAACAACTACGGATGACTGCAGCATTGGTAGCGGTTAGTTTTGGGTCTCAGAAGGCGGGATGTTACATATTAGTGGTTTATTTGAGTATCAGCTGTTAGTATCAGTTTTAATTGTCGGTACCAGTTTTTAGGCAGCAATTTTTAGTTACGCATAATAGTTTTTAGGTATTAGTTTTTTAATTAAGAGTTATCGGTGGCATGTGATGACGGAGGGTGGTGTTGGGTGCGGCGGCGAGGCTGGTGGTGTAGGGGTAGCAGTGGGTGATAGTGAGACAAGTGGTGGTTAATAATTTTCGCGGTTTGTCTTATGACTAATTTTAAAAGAATATTCATGCTTATCATTAATTTGAGAGAATATTTGTTTTTGTGGCTAAAATATTGAGGTTGTGTTATTGAGGTTAAAAAGTTACAAATTTTTTCCTTTATACAAAACCCTTATGTAAAGTTATGATTTTCAAAATTTTACTTTTTTGTATCAATAATAGATATCGTTGGAAAATTTACTGAAATTTATGATTTAAAGCTGAAAACAATTTTTAAGCCTGATCTATCTAGAAAAAATTATCACATTTTGAGTATTGTAGATTTTGAATACTGTAGTTAAATGAGTTGGTAGCTACTGTTGGTATGCTGCCGTGGGATAAGATATAATGTACAAAAAATTAATCACAATGATCTTCTTTACATTTCTATCAAGACATATGAGTTGGTAGCTACTGTTGGTATGCTGCCATGGAATTCGTTCAGCAACAAACATATAAGTAAACCGTCATACATTTTTTTTGAAAGGAAGTAAACAGGGCCCAGCCTAAATACAAAATAAAGTAACAAAGCAATCGGTTAACCAACGCGATACCACTCACACCAAAACAAATATAAACCCTAGCGTCGACACAAACATTATCACCAAAATAAGCAAACGAAAATAAAAATAGTGACCGATTACAGTCTATACTTCGCCACCTCCATTCTTCACTCCACTGCTTTTGCCTCTCTCCCAATACGAGAGGCCTTCATTAAGCTTGCCTCTCATACCATCAATCTCTTCGGTAGCGAAAATACAGGTCTGATGAAGATAATTTCTGGTGAGATCAACAGATCTGTTGTCAGAGCGACTCAGATCTGTTGATTTATCCCTCTGAAAAGCATCGCGCACTTGATTAGTGGTCTTTGGGGCTCTGTTAGACATATTATCATGATTGGAGACCGAATTAGCTCTGTTGTCGGCACTAGTAGGGATAAGCTCATCGGAAATCTGATTACTCGTCCTAATATTCTTTGGATGGGTTAGGATTTGTTCCAGATGCTTACTGCCAGCTTCGATAATCCAACCATCAGCTAAATTGGCAAATATGGTTTGATCTTTCACTTTTTTCTTAGATTTATGAAGCAGGATCTTACAGTCTGTTTCAATTCTAAGCCATAACTGCTCTTTACTGCTGCTAGCTTTATTATGAACACGAGTATTTCTTTCTCTCCAAATATGATAAACTGTAGTAGTAATATATATGTGAGCATGATCTCTTTCGAATGATTTCCCTTTGAACTTATTATTAATCAGCTGAATAATTTGCTTGAGCTCCACTATATTGTTGATTTTAATATCGAGTTTAGCTTTAATATGTTTCCATATAAACTGTGAATAGCTGCAAACAAAAAATAAATGATTAGAACTCTCATTATCTAGACTGCATAAGGAACAAAGTGAACTTGAGTTATTGCCCCATTTATTTATTCTGTCCCAAATTGGCAATTTATTATGAAAGGCAAAAAAGTACAGTAAGCCATCTTGGGGTTGTTCACACTATTCCAAATACAGTTATACCAATCAACTTTGGTGACTTTATGTCTAATGGCTTTCCATGTATTTTTAAAAGAAAATTTCCCTTTATTATCTGCTTTCCATGTCCAGTAATCACAGTCTGCATTACTATCAATGATAATCTTACAAATTTCATCTCTGTGAGGGTAAGTAATTGGGTGGATTTGAGGTTGCCATTGATTGTCTATAATAATAGAAGACACTGTTGCATTAGAATCCCCAAAAATAACTAAATTACTCTAACCTATTTTTATTGACAAAAGAGTCATTTTTAAACCATGGATCAAACCATAAGCTGGTTTTATTACCTGATTTAAAATTTCTTTCCAAAAGAAACTTACCAATATCTCTGCAATTTAAAATATGTTTCCAAGTATTGGACTGATTGCTGTTTGGAGTAATATTCCAGAAATTACCTTTTCTGAGATACTTAGCCTTCATCCATCTGGCTCATAATGAATCTGCACTAAGAAATCTCCATAACAATTTTAAATGACAAGTAAGACTAAGATCCTTCATATTTCTAATGCCAAACCCACCTTCATCCTTAGGTTTGCAAACTGTATTCCAATTAATTTTGTGGTATTTACCTCTCCACAAAAAAATTTGCACATCTGCTATCTAATTTTTTTATAGAAGCAGCAGGAATATGAAAAGTTTGTAACCAGTATATAATAATAGCATAAACAACAGTTTTGATTAGTTCAACTCTTCCTGCAATAGAAAGAAGTTTACTAGACCAAGTTTCCATTCTATCTTGAATTTTGTCCAATAAAATAGCACAGTCAGAATCCTTTAATTGATTTACAGATAAGGGTAAACCAAGATATTTAATAGGAAGATTACCTTCAGAAATTTTTAGAACATCTAGAACATCATTTTTATAGCTGCTGAACTTACTGAAATATGGTTTAATTTTATCTATGTTTATTTGCAAACCTGCATATTTGTTCAGATTGTCCAAAACACTTTTAATGGAAATTGCATTTTCCTGTTGGCCTTAATAAAAACCATCAGATCATCAGCATATATAGGGTGACTAATACAAGGTTGGACCCTATTTATAGGATTAATATTCCCTTTAATAGTTTCTATTTCAATTAAAACAGAAAATATTCCATAACCATTGTAAATAAGTAAGGAGACAAGGGGTCACCTTGTCTAATACCCCTATTACTTTTGATAACCTACCAGTTTACCTTGAATAAGTATAGAAAATGTAGGGGTATCAATACATTCCATAATTAGATCACAGAATTTACTTGGAAAACCCATACACTTCATAATATGAAAAATAAACCACCTATTAACTTTATCATATGCTTTTTGTAAATCAATCTTTAAACACACATTGTCACCTTTTTTGTATTGAAATTCCTCACCATCTCGTGGGCTAACATGGAATTTTTAGAAATTAGCCTACCAGGAACAAAAGCACTCTGATTTTCAGAGATGATGAAAGGCAGAAAGTTTTTAATTCTGTTGCTTAATATGGTAGAAATGATTTTGTATATGAAGTCACAACATGAAATTGGTCTATAGTCTCCAATATTAGAAGGATTTTTCTTTTTAGGAATAAGAGTGATGAAAGTATGATTAATGCTTTTAAGTATTTTTCCTTTAACCATAAATTCATTAATGACTTCATAAATTTGATTCCATTGATTTTTATAAAACTTTGCATTAAATCCATCTGGGCCTGGACTTTTGTTATCGCCTGCTTTAAAAATAATATGTTTTATCTCCTCTATAGAAACAGGAGCAAGTAAAAAATCTGAAGCATTGTCTTTCAAAATGTTTTTACAGATAATATGAGGAAATTCTTTTACAATAAATTCATTAAAGTAAAGGTTTTCAAAATACTCAACAGCTTCATTAGCAATTTTGGAATAAGCGTTTGAAATATTACCAGAAAAATCTATGACATTGCCAATATTATTAATATGCTTTCTATTACTCATTTTAGCATAAAATTTTTTTGTACAGTCATCCCCAAGAGTTAACCAATCTACCTTGGCCTTTTGTTTGGCATTAACAGTATTTTTATAGATTTCATTAGATAGATTTTTCTGATTATTAAAAAAAGTTCGAACAACTTTCAAATTACTCGGATTATCATCCACTTGATTTTGTAAAATTTTACCCTTCTTTCTAAAAAAGTCCAGACTATTATTATTCTCACTTTTATTTTTATTCCAAATTTTGACATTAGATTTTATATTTTTCAGAAGCATACTAAACTGAAATTGTTTAGTGCCACTACAAGAAAAGTTTAAACTATTTTCCATCAAATTATTAAAATTCTTTTCCAAAACCCAGCTGTTTTTAAATCTAAAGGGGGCAGCTTTCTTATTTAAATTAACATTGTTAGAAAAGTTCATAAGAGGGGTATGATCACTAGAGTTTTGTTCAAGGGTTGAACATATAAAATCTGAAAAATTATTTGAAAATTCCTTGTTGATTAAAATTCTATCCAATTTACAATGAATGTTCTTAGCCAAACCAGCTTTCCAAGTACACTTATTTCGACCAATATTTGGTTCCATAAGACCAGTGTTTAAGAGAAAATTATTAACTTTATCAAATTTGCTATGAGGGATTTTGTTTCCTCCAAATTTCTCAGAAGCATGAAACACAGTATTGAAATCTCTCCAAATAATCCAAGGAAAATTGTATTTTGAGTTCATAAATGTCAGTTTATGCCATAGGTCATTTCTTTCAATTTCAAAGTTACTCCCATAAACACTAGTAATTTGAATCAAAAAACCACCTATATTTTTAAATTGACAATCTATAAACTGTTTATCTTTATTTATATTTAAGTTTATCCAAATATTTGAATCCCAAATTACAATGATTCTACCTTTACAATTACAATCATTATTATTTGTAGATTTCCAATTACTAGATAACTTTAAACAAAATTTCTCATAACTTTCATCATTCAACTTGTTTTCTAGGAGAGCAATAATGGTAGGTTTGTAAATATTAATCATATATAAAATATCAGATTGCTTAGCAGGGGAATTCATACCCCTGACATTCCAAACAAACACAGACATAATAATAATATTAAGAGAAAATTCAGATGGTACCTGACACAGAGGAACTCTTACCTCTTCTCTTATTATCAGCACTCTTGGCTTTTAACCTTGTAGATATCTTATCCCATTCTGGATTAATAGAGATGTATTTTTGTTTGAAGGCTTTCTTCTCTTTACTTCCCTTTAATTTACCAGTAGCCTTTGGTTTTGGAATGTGTAGATTAGAAATATCAAACTGGTCTGTAGCTTCTATCATATCTAATTCATTATCTTCCTTATGTTCTGTTACAGGAACCTTAATCAGAGAAATATCGAAATTAGCTGTGCGAGGCAATGTAGAGTCAACGAGCTCTGCTATTGCAGCCTGATTCGGAGGAGAGACCTTCTTGCGAGGCAATGTTGAGTTGATGTCTACCCTGTCCTCAATATTTGCAGTAATTTCCGAAGGAGACTCCTCTAGTATTGGATTATTACTGATTTGGCTGTTATCTTTATGCAAGATTTTATGTATTTTTGTACCATCAATCTCTGTAACTAAACATGGCTCTGAGATAGGAGGGGTTTCAGAGCTACAGACCTTTACATTAACATTCCCCTCCACTGCATACTGGTTCAGAACATTTGAGATATTACTAGATTCTTTATACTGATGAACTTCCATTGCCGTGATCTGATCTTCTTGATCAGTGGGCACCACGGTATTATTTTCTTGATCGGAAATGATACATTCTTGATTGATCCGATCATTGTCTTTCTGACTTCTTGATTGATTTATTGAATCTTTATTAAAATTTGGCTCTTGAATAACGCCCGAGCTATCTTCTTGAAGATTACCTCTTTTTTGATTACTAGTTTTGGGTATCCACATTTGTTTTGGATTACACTTCTCTCTGGTGTGACCAAAGCATTTACAGATATTGCACTTCGGTGGAACCCATTCATATTCCACTCTTTGTGAGATGTTTTCACCATTATACAGAGTGATATTGATCTCCCCTGAAAGTTCATCAGTCGCAGAAACTTCCACAAGAAGGCGAGCGTAATTCAATCTCGTCTTTAAGGTAGTAGCTGCGTCCATTTTAATGGGTTTTCCTATAATACTGGCCATGACACTAAAAGCTTCTCTGTCCCACAGTTTTAGATTAACACAGGGTAATCTTACCCAAATGGGCATAGATGTTAACAAATCTCTGTCCATTTTCAAAGAATCAGACCACTTTCTCACTATGATGAGTTTGCCATTATAGAAATATGGTCCATTCTTCAATACTGAAGAGTAATATAGAGAATCTTTGAATTTGACAAGAAAGAATCCATTCTCTCTTGTAAAAACTTCAAAATCACCCATCGGCTTCCAGACTCTTTGGATATAAGATTTAAAAAACATATAGTATGGTTTGGTGCCCACAACATACACAAGAACAGAGTTGTTCCATATTTCGGTTGCCTTTTTACATACCTCTTCCTTTACGAGACCATACTTTTTGTTGTTAATCTTGATTGGTGCAATGTGCTCTAGATTGCAATCTTCATCATTGGGTTCTTGAGGCTGATCAGCAACAATATCTGCCCAGGATTTGCGGCTTTGTTCGATATTCAGTGAGATGACTATCGGTTTTTCATTGGGGGCAAACTTTGTACGTTCTTTGTATAATTGTTGGTCGTAAGCTGATCATCTCTGTCTTTCCTACTGTCCCTATAAAAACCTGATAGCAACTCCTGTGTTTTCTTGGCCTGTTTCCTCTTCTGCTGTTTAGATTGGACCAATATAGAACCATCATTATCAACATTGGTAACCCCTGATGGCTTTCTGATGTGAGATGCCCCAGGTGGTCTAATTAGAGAAGGTTGGAAGAGATTGAAGGAAGAAAGATGAGGGTGATGATTTTCCCCATGGTTGAAAAAAAACCCTAGATTTCAATTTGCCAGTATTATTTTTTTTTTTATAAAAAAACCGTCATACATGATATCAATCAAACAGTGACAATGTGATTAATATACTAATTTAAACTTTTGATTTAGCATATAAAAACAAGGATTCGTCTTTATTTTCCCTTGTTTATTTAAGCTAAATATCACATTCTTTCTTTTTCTCTGTTTTTTATTGAAAAAATGAATAAAACAGAGAAAAATCAAACGTTTACAAAATTACTCAGTCGAATCAGAATATTGTGTTTGTTTTATTTGACACATCCAAATTTCACTTCAAATAATAACATATTCTAGAACCAAAGTAGACGTAAAACACCGAAAGTCTGAAACATACAATTTAACAAGCCAAAGCGACACACATACAAATCGTGCCTTCTTTATTAGGTGCGGTAGTTTTTTTTTCGTCCCTTTCTCCGCTACATTATAAAGTTCCTCTTTAGTGCCTTCTCCAATCATAAAATTTTAAACTATCCACAATAAAATGGCAAGGAAATCTGCGCCAGTGTCACTGGCAACAAGGTTAACGTTAGCCGCATTGTCCGCCGCCACAGACTTCTCCCGCCGTCGCGACGGCACTATCAACCGCCGTCTTTTGTCCTTCCTCGACCCAAAAACTTCAGCAAACCCTAATCCGGTACGTGGCGTGCGTACGTTCGACGTCGTCGTGGACCCTGCTAGAGATCTGTGGTTTCGGATTTTCGTTCCCGTGGATTCTGAAGCTGCTGCTGTGAAGATTCCGGTTGTCGTGTTTTTTCATGGAGGCGGTTTCGCGTTTCTTTCTGCTGCTTCCCGTGCTTATGATATTGTTTGTAGGAGATTTGCGAAGAGGTTTAATGCTGTCATCGTTTCTGTTGATTACCGTCGATCGCCCGAACACAAGTAGGTCATTAATCACCTTGAAATCAAAATTAATTTTTGTATATAGTAATATTTTAAAATTCAAACACATCTGCTTATCTTATAACTGAAAGATTATAGTGATGTATTTTCAAGCAGTTTAAGGACCAAATCAGTTTACTTGTGTTTAGAAAACAAATAGATCGATGATTCAAATAGCTGATGATTAGTTCCAACAATTTTCTACATGAGTTGTATAAATGTTACGTGTTAATTGACTGAAACATAGGTGGCCTGCACCGTACGTTGATGGAGTTGATGTGCTGAGGTGGATGGACGGAGATGAAGGTGAAAAAATGAAAGAGTTCAACGGAGTAGCGGATCTGAAGAATGTGTTTTTAATGGGAGATAGTGCGGGTGCAAATATCGCACATCATGTGGCAAAAATGTGTGCAGAAGAAAGTGGTTGGAAGAAGGTGAAATTAGCTGGAATGATCTTGATCCAACCTTATTTTGGTGGCGAAGAGAGAACTGATTCAGAGTTGAGGTAATTAATTAGCTCACCCACATTTCAATAATTAGAATCAACCAACGAGCTAAACTCATTTCATATCTGGATTTACTTGATTATAAAATGTACTTAGCTTAATCTAATTGAAGAGGTTACTCGTACGTGCTAATTGATTTGCATCAATACCGTATGAAATCAACAACCAACTCATTTTAGGTCAATTTGAGCATAGCTATCCTAAAACAAAAATGATAATCTTATCAATTTAAAAGTTTGTATGCCAGTTTACCTTTATTTATAAAAATTTACGAACTTGTAATAGTAAATGTGGCCATGTTCAAGCTTTTAACTAAACAAAGAGTCTGAGATACATGTGCAACTATTTGTTGAATCATAATTCAGTGCGAGATTCTACTTTTAGAAATTTGCACCATTTAAGATTCTAGAAATAGGCTGTTGTGTGTTATGGAGTTCTATTCTAGGCAAATATCATGGAGAAGTCATATACTCTAAGTAACTTTAAAACTAATATGTTTGAATGACTACGAAAGGTTGGTGAATGCCCCATTAGTATCAATAGAAAGAACAGACTGGCTATGGAAGGCATTTTTACCAGAAGGAGCAGGCAGAGATCATGAATCATGCAACGTGTTGGGACCTCGAGATAGGGCAGAGTTGGGAGAATCATTTCCAAAGGAGACGATGGTGGTCGTGGGCGGGTGGGACCCGCTTCAAGACTGGCAGAGGAGGTATGCTGATGGGTTAAGGAAGAAAGGAAAGGAAGCGACTCTGGTTGAGTACGAGGATTCGGTTCATGCTTTTTATGTGCTCCCCGGAGTTAAGGAGGCCAGTTTGTTGATAGATGAGATCAAGAAGTTTATTGAAAGGAATGTTAGTATCTAAAGGTAGCACTTGCTATATTGTTGTTTCATGTTTCTGTCATGGTATTTAAGATTTCTGTTGAATAGACGAGGTTCACTTGAATAATCTTTCAGTCTTGGTGGAGGCAAATTCTACTCCAACCCCGATTTTCACTTAGTAGCCCCTTATTTTTTTGAAAAAATCTTTTAAACCCCTAAAAATATTCAGTAATCTCCAACTTCTTCCACAATTACCCCTTACGTGATTTCTTCCTTACGTGGTTACCACGCACTGACAATACGAGTTTAGATAGAAAACCACGTAGAGGTAAGACGAGATTAGATAGAAAACCACGTAGAGGTAGCGCGTGGTTCAGTATATTACAACGTAAAGCGCCAACGTGGTTACCTTACAATCCACGTTTGGCAACCACTTTGTTAAGGGTATTTTTGTCTTTAGGAAATTATTTTCTCGAAGGGAGCTACTAAGTAAAAACATGAGTTGGAATAGAATTTGCCCTTGGTGGATGGCGGCCAATTGTAAATTCCATGCGAACTTATCTTCTTTTATTTATTTATTTATTTTTTATTTTTTTGTTTTTTTGTTTTGGTAAATCATTGGGCAAAAATATCTAGACCGGTTGAGTACAGTTTTATCCTCTACTTTATTATGTTCTAAGCAGTGCCACAAAACAAATGATTCTATTTGCATAGGAGTTCTCCCCTTCCGCAATTAGAAAATTTACCTAAAATCCAAAACTCCACTTTCACCTAATGCACCACCCCCACACACTCCCATCTTTCTCTTTTTACTGATTTTATTCCTAAATCCCTAATTGATCCATCCATTTAGAAAAAGAGTGGTGCTAAATGCATCAGGTTCAGTGCTTATGGCACCACGGTCGGCGATATTTCGCCGACTAGGATTGCACAAAGTATGGGTTGGATCAGATTGGATCAAATACTTCATCCAACCCGTATAAGCCTGAGTTAAAAATAGTTCAATTCGTTCCCGATCCCATATGAAGTTGTATATGAGTTGAGTTGAAGTATGGGTTGAGTCGGGCATAATAGGGTTGGGTTGCATAAACATAATACAAAAAATAACGATTTGAAGAAAAAAATCAAAATAAAGTACTAAAATATTCGCATCAAAATAGCAAATTTTAGGCAACATAATACGTTAAATACAACAAATTCAGTACAACGCATATTTTATTAGAATTTCATTATATAAGGTATAACATAGAATTGATTCATTACATATTGGAGTAAGAGTTTCATTTCAAAATATATTAAGTTGGTCCTATAATACTCCTCAAGATTTCTTAATCAATCTTGCATGTTTTAATAGCTCTATTTTACTTGGATTGACATTGAATATGATTTTTTTTAGTATATTTATTCTAACATGCATATACTTTATTATAGATTTTGACTGTTCTAATTTTACATCGCTGATATTGAATAAGGTTTTATGCAAGGTTGGGTTGGGCTAAAATATGGTTGGGTTGAATAAAATGTCATACCTGACCCGTATCCAGCATGTGTTACAAACTGTAAACCATATCCGACCCGAACTAGGTTGGGTTGGATCAGATTGGTGGGTTGGGTCGAAGTGTAAAAAAAGTAATTTTTTTTCCTGGTATTGGTTAGCACACGGGCTGGTACAATAGAATATGTATTCATGAAATTTTAAATCTTATCATTTTTTCCGTTCAACATAAAATCTCCGGTACTTATCGACTTTGCATCTCTAATCTCAAATTGTACTCATGAAATACCATCTTTGTTTATCTTGAGCAAAACGAGTTTGCTTTTATTTTATTTGAATTTTGTATAATGCGGGTAGTTTGCCTTGAGGCAAGACCCCATATAGGTTATGGAATTCCATATCATCTTAATTTGTACTTAAGGCTTCATAAAGTCATAGACTGATAAAAAATCACATCTTAATTATTTTGTAAGTATGAGTTTGTTCGGCTTACGTTAATAATGTAGCACACAGTAAACTTGCAATATTAGTTTTATACTAGTTTATATGGTATTCTAGAAATTTTCACGAATACATATTCTATCATACCAATGAACAAAAAGTGCTTGTTTTGAAACATGCAACATTTTTGGAAAAGAAATTTTATCTCAAGAATTAGCGATAATAAGATAGATTTGAATTAAAATCACACATAAACTTGATATTCTGATAGTAACTGAACACAGGTATAGACATGGAACCTATTAGAAATCCAACAGGGAATATCATGCGTCAAAGAAATATTATGGATTTCTAATTGATGGGAAGAAAGAGAATTGCATTGTCCATGACGATGATACTTTCACATACCAACAACCCTTGAAGCGTAACGACCCGGAATTTTGGCAATATTATTATAATAAGTATTTAATCCAATTTAAATAAAATACAAGCTTTTCATTTTATAAACCGATAAGATCTTTGGATATTTATCAGTTATATATGTGTTGTGAAGAGAATTTTGATTTGAAAATTTAAAATAGAATCTTTCAAAAATGTTTAAAATAAAATCTGTCTTATCCAATTAAATTAAAGGTTCTATATTATTAATATTTGATATATATATATATATATATATATATATATATATATATATAAATGTAGTCTTGATAATAATGTTTAAATTTAAGCAATCCTATCAATATTAAATATGAATATAAGATATAAATATAAATATACATGCAAATACAATGTTATAATTCAAATATTTGAAAATTAAATTACAAACAAAAAATAAAATTGAGAAGTTAAGTTAGCAACAACTTATATGGAAATAGAAATATAAGATAAATAACAAATTTTATAATAAGTGCAAAGGCAAAAACAAAATCTTTGAAAAAATAAATACATAAGCCAAAACAATAATTATAGTAACTTTACATAAACATATAAGAAAGGTTTAGAAAGATATTACTGTATAATATATGCATATGTACAATGCAAAGAAGACAAACTATTCATAACATACAAAATATCTTTGTACACAAATACAAATATCAAAAACCATAATTATGTGTAAACTAATATGAAGACATATGCATTTAATTAGCACAACATTTTGTCAATTCGATTGCAAGAAAATCTTTCAGCCGAAATAAGCAAATATCACTTCAATTTACAGTAATTAAAACACAAAATCTAATATGATCCAAACAAGTAAAGCTGAACCAGTTATAACCTATACTGTTCAAACCTATTTCCCATATATAAACTATTCATAACATACAAAATATCTTTGTACACAAATACAAATATCAAAAACCATAATTATGTGTAAACTAATATGAAGACATATGCATTTAATTAGCACAACATTTTGTCAATTCGATTGCAAGAAATTCTTTCAACCGAAATAACCAAATATCACTTCAATTTACAGTAATTAAAACACAAAATCTAATATGATCCAAACAAGTGAAGCTAAACCAGTTATAACCTATACCGTTCAAACCTATTTCCTATATATAAACTATTCATAACATACAAAATATCTTTGTACACAAATACAAATATCAAAAACCATAATTATGTGTAAACTAATATGAAGACATATGCATTTAATTAGCACAACATTTTGTCAATTCGATTGCAAGAAAATCTTTCAGCCGAAATAAGCAAATATCACTTCAATTTACAGTAATTAAAACACAAAATCTAATATGATCCAAACAAGTAAAGCTGAACCAGTTATAACCTATACTGTTCAAACCTATTTCCTATATATAAACATCATCTTGTTTTTAGTTCGTTCACATAACTTAGCAAACCTGAGAAGCTAACCTAAAAGAAAGAAAAAGAAAAATAAGCATATGTATTTACAAACTCAAGCAAATTCAATCAAGGCAGAAAAGATTTTCAGGAATTCAAAACTGTAGCTTTTCAACAACACTTGCTTTTTGTTTCAACCCTATTTCAAAGGTGAGTAAAAATACTATCTTGAAGTTTAAATCCTGATGATTGATTCATGGAAAATCTTGTGCTTGCTATCTATTGTATATATGAAGTTCTGTGATGTTTGCTGTTTACTGGAGTCTGTACTTTGTCATGTTCTTCAATATTTCAAGCTACTGAGCAAAGAAAGCAGATAAAATTTTAAATACTTCTTTATATAAATATTTAAACTTAGGAATTTAAGCTAAATAGACTTGTTTAAACCGGAATCGTGGCCTGGAAGGATGTTTGAAGGTGGACAGTGTAACTTAAACACTGTATATTCAATTTTACAGTAGAAGGGAGATCAATGTGTAAAATTCAAATATTTTAATTTGTTAATTTGATTTCATATCTTAAACAAACATACAACGTTAATATTTTTAAAATAAAAACGATGATTTTTAGATCAATATACAAGGTGTAGTTCGTATATGAACTAAAAATGCATTCTTGTCAATTTCTGCCAGTTTAACAAATCGTAAATGTTGAAATTTGTTGTATAGCTAGCTTGAGGATTCTCGAATATAGGAAAAATGCTAGAAATTTTTTCTAATGCAAGATTTGTTGAGTCGAATCGAAAATAGGGTTTTGGGTTCGAGTTTTTTTGTGTTCTGTAAATTCGTGATTTCGCCACCGTGGATTGATCGAGTGGTTCGAGTTTCTAGGAGATGGTCGAGGAGGGTATAGCCGTGGTGTGGTCGAAGCGTTGTTGTCACTAGTGGTCGGCGTTAGTAGGTCGAGGCGTTTTCTCTTGGGATGTTCGAGTTGCAGTTCGAACAAATGAGTGTATTTTGATTTCGAACTTATCGTGTTGAATTGAGTCTTGCTATCGAACGTGAGGTCGATTTATGGTTTGCAGGAGGCAACGTGGGTCGTCGGAGGGATGGCGAACCACCATGCACGTGCACGGTGGCGTGTGAGTGTCAGCGACTTCGAATGGGGGTCGTCGCTGTTGGTATCAGAGCGCTAGGGTGAGCGAATACCTAGGCTCTTGAGTGATTTCTTTCTTGAGAGAGGGTATTTGTATTTTCATGTAATTATATACCTATCTAAATTGTTGAGTTACCTGTCCAGGTGGCCAACATGAGTTCTGAAAGAAGAGGCAGAGGTAGGGGCAGTACCTCTACTGATAATGGACGAAGTCAAACTGCTAGTGAGGCTGTAATCCAGTACCGCCTCAGGTTAGTTTTGCGGCTTTATGCAATGACTTCATCAACCTTGGAGGCCAACCATTTAAAGGGTCAGAATCGATAATTGAAGTTCAAGCCTGGCTACGCTCTTGCGAGCGCTTCTTTAAGAGTATGAAGTTGTCTGATGAACGGAAAAGGGAAATGGCATCGTGGCAATTGCAGGGAGGCGCAACAGCCTGGTGGGATGCAACAGTAGCAAATATCTCTGGGGAAGACATTTCATGGGACAGATTTAAAGAGTTATTTGAGGAGAAGTTTATGCCAACAGCAGGGAAAACTCGTTTGCATCAGGATTTTCTGAATTTGAAGCAGGGACCCATGTCTACTTCTGAGTATGTGACCAAATTCAATGAACTTTCTTGCTATGGACCAGGGCTCATTGATACTCCACTCGAAAAGAATGAAATGTTTGTGCAAGATTGAGGCCAGAATTTCATGAAAAGATGACGGTGCTTTTGAAAGGATCTTTTGTCGATTTGATTGACATGGCTTTGAGATAGGAGAATTTGATGAACAAGAAATCAGTGGCTCCAGTAGCAGCGTTAAGAGGGAATTTCGCTAATCCGAATAAGAGGAAGTTCAATCCCAACTGGAGGAACCCGAACAAGAAGAAGCCTGGAAGTAACAATGGACCTCGCAAATGCTATATATGTCAACAAGGAGGTCACTTGGCGAATAAGTGTCCTAGGAAGGGATTCCAGCAGCAGTAGCAGCAATCGCATCATGGTGGACCGGATTCAGCTTTAGTTCAGAGATCTCTATGCTTTAATTGTCACCAACCAGTTCATATGATCAAGGATTGTCCGTTACTTCATAAAGCACAACAGAATAAGGTATTTGCTTTGGAGGGTGCACCATCTACTTCATCTAAAGGCAATGGAGTATTGGAAGGTACATTACTTTTAGATGACAAGTATATTAAAGTTTTGTTTGATTCGGGTGCTTCTTTGAGTTTTATTTCTCTGGAATCCATAGAGAAGTTCTTTCTTACCCCTAGCATTGTAGACTGTCCCATCTTGGTATCTAATCCTATAGGAGGAGTAACCAAATTAGATACGATCTGTAAGGACTTGAAGATTTCTTATCTATCCCATAGTTTTTCTTTTTCTTGTGACCCTTATGTGTTAAATTTTAAGGGATTTGACCTTATATTGGGTATGGATTGGCTTGATAAGTATAGAGCAGTCTTAAATTGTGATGAGAGAACAGTTTCGTTGGAAACTGTTTTGGATAGAATTGCCAGAGCGTCGTGTGATAATTCTGGAATTCATTTGAGTAGTCTTTTGCATGGAATTGAGACTTCTCAAGAGAAGGTTGAAGATATTGATGTGGTCCAAGATTTTTCTGATGTATTTGAGGAAGTTAAGTGTCTGCTTCCACATCGAGAAATAGAGTTTCGTATTGATTTGATTCCAGAAGCAGTGCCGACGATTCATCCTAGTAGGAGAATGCCTCCTAAGGAGAGGGAAGAGTTAATTAAGCAGACTCAGGATCTTTTGGAGAAGGGGTTGATTAGGCCCAGTTTTCTTTTTGGGGCTCTGCTGCGGCGTTTGTTACTAAATCAAATGGATTGCTAAGGTTCTGTGTTGATTATAGAGAATTGAACAAAGTGACCATTCGGAATAAATATCCTCTTCCTCGTATTGATGATCTCTTTGACCAGTTGCATGGAGCTTCTATCTTTTCTCAATTGGATTTAGCTTCAGGTTTCCATCAGTTAAGGGTAGCTGAGGACAGTATTCCATTGACTGCATTTAGGGGACCAAATTGTTTCGATGAGTGGTTGGTTATGCCTTTCGGGTTAACCAACGCTTCTGCCTACTTTGTTGACCTGATGAACCGAGTCTTTCGTGATGTATTGAATAAGTTCGTTCTGGTATTCATTGATGATATCTTGGTCTACTCTAAATCTGAAGAAGAGCACAGACAACATTTGAGAATTTTATTGGAGACACTGAGGAAGCATGTGTTGAAGGCAAAGTTTTCCAAGTGCCATTTTTGGAAATTGAAAGTCAAATTTTTTGGGCACATTGTTTCTGGTGAAGGTATCTCTGTAGATCCAGCGAAGGTTGAAACTATTCTGGAGTGGAAGCAGCTAGAGACACAGACTGAAATTCGTAGTTTTCTGGGATTGGCTGGCTACTATAGAAAGTTTATCAAGGATTATTCCAAGATTTCTTCACATCTGACCAAGCTGATAAGGAAATGAGCTAAATTCAAATGGACACCCCAGTGTGAAGAAGCTTTTCAGGAATTGAAGACGAGGCTAACCAGTGCACCAGTGCTTGCTATTCCAGATGGAAAGAGCAAATTTGAAGTTTATACTGATGCTTGTATAGTTGGACAGGGAGCAGTTCTGATGCAGAATGGAAGGCTAATTGCGTATGCTAGTCGGTAATTGAAGTCACATGAGAAGAACTACGCTACGCACGATTTAGAACCGTTGCCATTGTTTTTGCTTTGAAGATTTGGAGACATTATCTTTTGGGAGAGAAGTTCGAGTTATTCACGAATCACAAATCGTTGAAATATCTTTTCTCTCAAAAGGATCTTAATCTGAGGCAGCAGCGGTGGGTCGAATTTCTGGCATCCTATGATTTAGATATTCTATATACTCCGGGAAAGGCCAATGTTGTAGCTGATGCTCTTAGCAGGAATGCAGTCCTGTCTCTTCTGGAAGCTGTTCCATCTCTTATTGAAAGGATTTCAAGTAAGCAAGCATCTGATAAAATGTTGAGAAGAATTATCAAAAGAGTTAGGAAAGGTCAGTGTCCCAGTTTTGAAATTGATGGCCAAGGAACATTAAGGATTAACGGGAGGATTTGTGTTTCGAATGATAGGGATCTGAGACAGAAGGTGTTGTCTGAGAGTCATCGTTCCAGATTGAATATTCACTTGGGAATATCAAAGATGTATAAAGATTTGAGAAGAGTTTTCTGGTAGCCAAATATGAAGAAAGATGTAGCTAGGTTCGTTAATAGTTGTGCCATCTGCCAACAAGTTAAAGGAGATCAACAGAAGTCAGCCGGATTATTGCAGCCTTTGGAAATTCCAAATTGGAAGCGGGAGATGATTTCAATGGATTTCATCGACGGTTTGCCTAGAACCAAGAAAGGAAATGAAGGAATATGGGTTATTGTTGATCGTTTAACTAAGAGCGCCCATTTTATACCGGTTAAGGCAACTCGTACTGTAGCTTCTCTGGCAGAGATTTTCTTGAGGGAGATAGTCAGATTGCATGGTGTTCCAGTCAGTATAGTAAGTGATCGTGACCCTATTTTCACCATCAAATTCTGGGAAGCTCTGCAATCAGCAATGGGAACAAGTTTGAGATTGAGTACAGCCTATCATCCTCAGACAGACGGATAGACGGAGAGGCTTAATCGTATTCTTGAGGATATGTTGCGAGCTTGTGTTTTAGATTTTGGAGGATCGTGGGAAGACCATCTTCATCTAGTGGAATTCTCTTATAATAATAGTTATCAGACAAATATTAAGATGGCTCCTTATGAAGCTTTATATGGAAAATCGTGTAGATCCCCATCTTGTTGGATAGAATCAAAAGATCGTCTTGTGCTCGGACCCAATCTAATTCGCGAAGCTTCTACGAAAGTTGAGCTTATCAAGAAAAGGATGAAAGCTGCTCAGGATCGTCAGAAGAAATATGCGGATAAACGGTGGAGACTGTTGGAATTTGAGATCGGAGATTTAGTCTTTGTCAAAGTTTCCCCGATCAAAGGTGCTGTTAGATTCGGAAAGACGGGAAAACTTGCTCCGAGATATATTGGACCATTCCGAGTGCTAGAAAGAATTGGAGCTGTAGCTTTTAGAATTGAATTACCAGAATGGATGTTTGGAATTCATAATGTATTTCATGTATCCCATCTAAGAAAGTTTGTTCATGACCCATCACTGGTCGTAGAACCAGTAGTCCAGGAAGATTTGGAAGTAGAACCCAACTTGACGGTGGTTAGGAATCCTGTTCGGATTGTAGATCAAGACGAGAAGCAACTCAGGAGCAAAGTAGTGAAGCTTGTCAAAGTGTAGTGGAGTGAGGATCCCAAAGATTGTGCATGGATAACTCTAGATAGCCTTAGGAAAGCCTATCCGGATTTGTGTCCGGATAACTAGTGATGTTTGCTAGGATAGGCTGTTTGATTGTTTGTTATTGTATGGGTGATATGTATGTTTGGATTGTTAATAAAAAAGTTTTTGAATTAACGTTTGTTTTAAATTTTGGGGACGAAATTCTTTTAAGGGGGGAGGAATGTAACGACCCGGAATTTTGACAATATTATTATAATAAGTATTTAATCCAATTTAAATGAAATACAAGCTTTTCATTTTATAAACTGATAAGATCTTTGGATATTTATCAGTTATATATGTGTTGTGAAGGAAATTTTGATTTGAAAATTTAAAATAGAATCTTTCAAAAATGTTTAAAATAAAATCTGTCTTATCCAATTAAATTAAAGGTTCTATATTATTAATATTTGATATAATATATATACAAATGTAGTCTTGATAACAATGTTTAAATTTAAGCAATCCTATCAATATTAAATATGAACATAAGATTTAAATATAAATACAAATACAAATACAATGTTATAAATCAAATATATGAAAATTAAATTACAAACAGAAAATAAAATTGAGAAGTTAAGTTAGCAACAACTTATATGGAAATAGAAATATAAGATAAAAAACAAATTTTATATTAAGTGCAAAGGCAAAATCTTTGACAAAATAAATACATAAGCCAAACAATAATTATAATAACTTTACATAAACATATAAGAAAGGTTTAGAAAAATATTACTGTATAATATATGCATATGTACAATGCAAAGAAGACAAACTATTCACAACATACAAAATATCTTTGTACACAAATACAAATATCAGAAACCATAATTATGTGTAAACTAATATGAATACATATGCATTTAATTAGCAAACATTTTGTCAATTTGATTGCAAGAAAATCTTTCAGCCGAAATAAGCAAATATCACTTCAATTTACAGTAATTAAAACACAAAATCTAATATGATCCAAACAAGTAAAGCTGAACAGTTATAACCTATACTGTTCAAACCTATTTCCTATATATAAACGTCATCTTATTTTAGTTCGTTCACATAACTTAGCAAACTTGAGAAGCTAACATGAAAGAAAGAAAAAGAAAAATAAACATTTGTATTTACAAACTCAAGCAAATTCAATCAAGGCAGAAAAGATTTTCAGGAATTCAAAACTGTAGCTTTTCAACAACACTTGCTTTCTGTTTCAACCCTATTTCAAAGGTGAGTAAACATACTATCTTGAAGTTTAAATCTTGAAGATTGATTCATGGAAAATCTTGTGCTTGCTATCTATTGTAAATATGAAGTTCTGTAATGTTTGCTGTTTACTGGACGCTGTCATGTTCTTCAATATTTCAAGCTATTGAGCAAAGAAAGCAGATAAAAGTTTAAATACTTCTTCATATAAATATTTAGACTTAGGAATTTAAGCTAAATAAACTTGTTTAAACTGGAATCATGGCCTGGAAGGATGTTTGAAGGTGGACAGTGTAACTTAAACACAGTATATTCAATTTTACAATAGAAGGGAGATCAATGTGTAAAATTCAAATATTTTAATTTGTTAATTTGATTTCATATCTTAAATAAACATACAAAATTAAAAATTTTAAAATAAAAACGATGATTTTTGATCAATATACAAGGTGCAGTTCATAGTTGAACTAAAAATGCATTCTTGTCAATTTCTGTCAGTTTAACAAATCATAAATGTTGAAATTTGTTGTATAGCTAGCTTGAGGATTCTCGAATATAGGAAAAATGCTAGAAAATTTTTCTAATGCAAGATTTTTTGAGTCGAATCGAAAATAGGGTTTTGGGTTCGAGTTTTTTTTTGTGTTCAGTAAATTCGTGATTTCGCCACCGTGGATTGATCAAGTAGTTCGAGTTTCTAGGAGATGGTCGAGGAGGGTATGGCCGTGGTGTGGTCGAAGCGTCGTTGTCACTAGCGGTCGGCGTTAGTAGGTCGAGGTGTTTTCTCTTGGGATGTTCGAGTTGCAGTTCGAACAAATGAGTGTATTTTGATTTCAAACTTTTCGTGTTGAATTGAGTCTTGCTATCGAATGTGAGGTCGATTTGTGTTTGCGGGAGGCAACGTGGGTTGCTTGAGCGACGGAGAACCACCGTGCACGTGCACGGTGGCGTGTGAATGTCAGCGACTTCGAATGGGGGTCGTCATATGAAGAGAAAAGACTATCCCATGTAGCTCGATGCAATGAAATCTCAAATGGATTTCATGTACAAGAACCAAGTTTGGAATTTGAAAATTGATTCCGAAGGGGTAAGACATATCAGTTGCAAATGGATCTTTAAGAAAAAAGTCTGTATGGATTTAAAGGTCAAGATCCATAAATCAAGGTGGGTGGTGAAAGGTTTTCCACCAAATTCAAGGTGGTGATTATGGTAAAACATTTTCTCGAATCATCGTTCGTAACTTGTCACTACTTATTATGACTATGAAATATGGCAAATGGACGTTAAATAATGTTTCTAATTAGTTATTTAGGAGAGACTGTCTATATGGTAGGGTAAGATGGTTTTAAAATCAGTGAGAGCACCGACAAGGCATTTTGACTCTTAAGATCAATTTATAGTCCTAAGAAAGCATCAAAGAGTTGGAATAAATTTTTGACAAGGTAATTAAATAGTTTGGTTTCAATCAAGACTCAGAGGAAGGGTGCATATATAGGAAAGAACATAATGGTGTCGTTACATTTCTAGTTTTATACATTGACGATTTAATACTGATTGGTAACGATGTACTAATGTTACAATAGGTGAATGTTTGTTTATTTCAATAACTTTTCGATGAAAGATTTGGGAGAGACATCGTTTATACTATGTATAATACTGCACTAGGAAAGTTTGTATGGAAAATTCCAAGCTTGGAAATGTTCCAAGGTGGCATGGAATTATTCTTTCTAAGAAGGACTACTGATCTATGGATGAGGAGAGAAAGCTTATGAGTATGATTCCTTAGGCTTAGGTAATATTATCAACCACGTATGTTATGGTATGTAGTCGATCAGATGTCACTTTTATGCTAGGTATTATTAATCGATATTGGAGGAACCCGGTCTGTTTCACAGTGGGTGAAAGGATAGATATAAAAATAATAATCTAATTTGATCTTAGTGGGCCAATGAAATCTAATGTTTAATAACAGATCCGCTCTAGTTGTTTAAAGTAAAAACCATATTTTGCTTCATAATATTCTATTTTAATTAATTATTATATTAATTAATTTAATATATATTTGAATATTTAATATATTTATCCGTAACATGACATGGTAACAAAATGATACTGTGTGTGCGTGTGTATACACATATTATGGATATTGGGATATATATATTCTAATGTACAGATATAGATTATATTTACATATGACAAGTTCGTATGCATATCACAAATATGAATGTCTAACTATATACATATGTTTGATTCTATACAATTAAAGTCCCGCTAAAGCTTTGTTAATGCCCTTCTAAAGCACTTAAGTACTTCGATCGCTACATTAGCTATTAAATAGAAGATTCACTTAAAGCCTCGTAGTTTTATTCTACGCTCGCTAAATCAGGAGTTTTTAGCACTCACTTAGCAACTTTAACATAAAATGTCAATTTGACTGGTTATAAGTCTAATTTCAAGTCTTAAGTTATCAACATAAAATAGAACTCTATTATATTCATTAAGTCTGAATAACATAGATCATTGTACTTCGGTTTTTTACATAAGCATGAACAACGTTTTTTCTAAACAAAGGATAAGGGAATGGGAATAAAACCGTTGGAATCGAACCAACCCACAGCGGAAGAAACCGGTGAATTTCAATTTTTTCTACCATTTTAGATGTTTACTGGGCTTATGAAGTCTAATTCATTTAGATCTTCTCTAAATTTCTTTTAAATAACATCATCGTCTTATTTAATTTTATTAATAAAGTTTTGGTCTACATTATTTTATGCTATGTAATTAATATTGTATTACACACACACACACACGTGTATCATATACACATATGTGTGTGTGGATGTTTAACATAACAATCCGTATAAGATTTGACATGCTCATGTATAAGTGCTGGGATTTACACCACAACAGATACGTTAGCCTCTTTACTATACAAATATATCATCCAAATGTATGCTTATGGGCTTAATTTATATATATATATATAATATTACATAATATGTGTGTGTGTATATATATAGATAATTTGGGAAAATTTTACATACATAAGCATATGTAAGAAATTTATGATGTATATGTACATATACATGTATGCATATATATGAATGTAAATAAATGCAAAATCATTTTAAAAAGAATTTAAAATTTTATGTATTAATTTTATTATAGATTCTGAATTTTTTTTTTCAAAATAAATGTATGAAGTATATAGTTAATATAAATATAAATATAAATGATTTGTTAATAATATATATAAGTTTATACATAAATGAAATGTATAAATATATAAAACTTATATTTATATATTTACATATATCCACCAATATTCACAGCAATTTTTTAATAATATTTATTAAAATTAAATTTTCTTGGAAATAAATATAATAAAAATATTTCCAAGCTTAAAATTTTGTATATCAATATTTTATAAAATTCCTAACAATATTTCTTAACATTTAAATATATCCATGTATATATATGTATTATAATTTAAAATCAATTTTAAACTTAATTATTGATTGCCGCATATATATATATATATATATATATATATATATGTGTGTGTGTGTGTGTGTGTGTGTGTGTGTAATTAATTAAAAAATGATTTTTTTAATGTGTCGAAAGCTTGTTCGATAGGGAATTAATTTTATAAAATTTAAAATATATGTTATATGATATATTTGTTGATGCTATAGATTTATGATATTTATTTGATTTAAATACTATTTAAATATAATACATGCATACATATATGTATGTATGTATGCATTTGTATGTATATATATGTATGTATAAAATAAATTTATGCCAAAAAGATTTCAGGTAAAAACTAATTATATAATTTTAAAACATAATTTATATTATATAATATATGTAATATTTAAATTTATATAATTTATGTGATTTAAGTAAATTATTTTAATTATAAACTAATTTTTTTTAATTATGTCGTGGGTATTATGGTGTGTGTGTCATAAATTATTTTTATAAAAAATATAAATACTTAAATATACAACCATCATAAATGTGACGATATATCGATATATTAGATTCATCACCTACCGATCTAAACATCATATGATATAAAATATAACATTAATTTTCATTTGTAAATTAGAGACACACCTTCACCAAAGCCGATTGACTACGCTCTGAAACAAAGATATGAGCTTCTTTGAATCCTATTCCAATCTTGATAGTGCTAGCTTCAAGTTCTTGACCACCATCTATTGAATAGCTTTTATTTTATTTTGTTTAAGCTTGAAACTGGATGGCAGCAAAGGGGACTATTGGTGGCTCTAAAAATTATTTTTAGAACGAGGGTTAGAGTGTTTATATAGTGGAGAAAGTAGAGAGCAAATCTAGGATCTAGATCCTTAATTTTCTACTACTAATTCTCCGCATTTTTACCACATCAAAACCACCTCCTATGCCATTATATGGCTGAACTCATCATGATCAAATCATGGCCGAAAATGCAGTACCCCATATGGGCTTCAAACTCACTTCGAGCCCAAACAATACTTATTGTATTTAAATCCAATTTAAATGCGTGTTGATTTCGTACATCGATTAATATATAAATATATTTATTGATATTGTTTAGCAAGTCAGATAGATTTTGAATATTTAATATGTCATAAGTATTAATTAACTCTAATTAATTTATAACAATTACAAATTAATTAATTCATTTGGTCAATGGAGTAAACGTTTCGGTTGTGTGACTTTTTAGCAGTAAATATGGTCAGCGATTATGTCGAACTATTCAAATATTAACGCTCGCACGTTACTTGGTAGGTGGTGTGACATTTTGATCATATTTATCACTTACCTAGTTTTGATAAAATCCAATTTTGCTCTATTAAGTTTTTCCTGATTATGATAATTATTTACATCAATTCTCTTTGTCAAAAATGCATCACTTTGGACTTATGGAATTTGGTAAAGGTCAAAATTCCAGTATCATCCATATTCAACTCTAAACACAAAGTCATTAGTTTAATAATAACAATTGTTATTAACCGACCTGCTCTGCTCTGGTCAAAGACTTTGATTTTGAATTGACTTCAGTTGACAATGATGCTAACCATATATAACCGAGGAGAAGAATACTCACTTGAACCATGTTTCACTTCCAATGCTTCCACTTGACCTAAATATAACCGTTCGATGGACATCGTGCCATGAATTAACTATAATCAAAACGGAGTTTCCACATTGAAGATCAATAGTATTCTCAAGTCAAGGGAATTGTGTATTTTTATCACATCGATATTTTCTATTTAACCTTAGTTGTATTAACCAATAGAAAACTATCGAGTGAGCTATTCAGTAGTTATCCAATAACTATTAGTACATAACCCCTTGGTGCCACTGGAATGACAAAACCCGAACTCGATGTCCGACAAACAACATCAAATTCGTATCGCGGGAGCTCGCAACACCCATTAGATGATAAATAACACAGCGGGATAAAAGATGATATCACTGATACAACATGAATACAATATCCGATACATCAACTTGATGTAATGATAATCATCAATATCAGAGAACATACAATACAGAATACAGCGGAACACGATACAATATGAGATAAGTCTTCACAGAATCCAATACTACAACTCTGATCCAAAAACTCCAAAGCTAGAACTCCCAAACTTCAAGCTCGATCCACCATCAAGGTTGCACCAAGATAAGCATGGTCAGTCGTCCACAGACTGAACTAGCTCCAGGTAATCTATTAAACCCGAGTATCTAAAAAATCAAACTCTAGACTCTCGTGTGGAAAATTGTGGGCACCCAGAGTTTAGAAACGGAACAATAAACTCCGAGTCAGTCATGGGACTAGTATGAGCAAACAAAACATTTGGTCTTTAAAAACAATCAAAAGATTTTAAAATTAAAATCCGCAATGCGTTTTGAAAATGAAACTACCATAAGGCATCCCGCCACACACACCATGCAAACGTAGAATTGGAGGAGATTTCTCCTTATGATAGTCAAACATGCTTGATACGCGAAAACCATTTTTGATATTATTATTAGTGCATAGTGGAAAACATTTCGAAAGTATAATATTAATCTTAGCCAGCATAGGTACCATTATATTATGCCAACTACAACTGCCATTTTAAATGACAGGCTCTACAACTAAAACCGTACAAGACGCGTATTGTTTTGATTGGATTTTCATCAAATGGTCAGGCTAAGGGACTTCCTACTGCCACATGGGAACGCCTTTGGCAGGACACCCCAAGAACCTACCCGGATCTCTACCAACACAAGGCCGGTTTCCTCCTTGCCCGGGAGTAATACCTACAGAAATGCCACCCCGGGTCCTTTGGGACCTTTATCCGAGAGCTCTCAACACCAACAACATCACACAGTAATAAATATACTACAATGCCCACATGAAATAGTATTTGGGCTCCATACCATGACACTACCCTTTTCCAGAAGGAATGGTCATACCCTAGGGGAGCTACCCCTGAAACCTTGCCGCATCATTCCTGTTTCGACCATTACCTGTTTGTGAGGCTCGACGAAGTTTCGTCCACAAAGCTACGCTTTACACGAAAGCCATGCTTTGATCACAATTGATCAACCAATGATCATCAACACACAACAGCACTTAACATGCCACACTACCAAATTGGGAGTATATTGCTGATAACCTTCAAGTACATAACCTCTGAGCTCGTACGTCTCAGAGAAGGGTGTTAAGCTAAGAGAATAAATTCTCCGCCACCAACAGATATGTATTTGAAAGAAATCTTCTTTATATCTCAAAGTGTAGTGTCAGACATACAACCATACAAGTCTGTCTCGGGTTCGAATAGAACCGAAGATACTTTCGAAGAAGCCCTTGCAATCCGGGTATTCACAATCCCGATCGGACTTCCCATCACTTAGGAAAATCTCTATACCATAGCTACTTAGCGCAGAGACAATCGATAGGTCATCCTATCGTTCTCACAAATACCTGGTCTTCACCACCGGTCTTCAAATGCTATCCATAACGACGTATCATTATTCGGAATGGGTTATATGACACAAAGTCCTCTCCCGGCTAAACCGAATAATGAGCGCAATATTCAAAAACATATGGATATGGGATTTCGATTAAGTCACAACTTAATAGTTCAAAACTTTCTTTCAAATGGTTTAAATTACCATTTCAAATCTTTTAAACATAGAGATTTGTTTCACAAAGTTCATCCAGTTTCACAAAGATCCATTCACGGATTTCAAAACAATTTCCATTTCAATTGGATTAACTCATCAAATCTTTAAATCAAGATTTATCTCATAGCTTTCAAAACTCGTTTCCAAATATTCATTCATAGCTTGGAAAACCGTTTTCAATTCAAACTTGAAATTCCTTTAATACAAATTGGGAATTTATTTCCTATGTGAAAGCTTTTATTATTTGAAAACAAATGGTTTTCATTTCAGAAAAATCGGAACTCATTTACACAAGTTAAAATCTTTTGGGTTAATTCAAATTCCCAAAACAACACTTTAAAAATGGTTTAAAACCCATATGAACTTGTATACCGTTTTATATCATAAATACTGGATATAGAATTCAATTCCAGATACTGAATTCAAATTATAAATAAATTTATTCAATTTTCAAACCTCAACTAAGTAATTGAGAATAACTTATATCTTTGAAATCCTTTTTCAAAAGCTCTTTATATTTAATTCAATTCCATTTCCAAAACTATTTGAATTTAAAATTCAAATTCAAAACTATTTAAAAAATTCAAATATCTACGACTTAATCGATTTCCACGTGCAATCCATATTTGTGTGTGTATAGGTGTGGTCTAGGGGTTTTACACAATAGTACACAACATCAATCATCACAGATATATATCAATATCGATAAGCGGTATAACCCATAACGCTTATCTTCATTCACAGATTCATAGATAAAGTAAATTTATCAATCACAAAGATTCATCATTACAATTCAATGTGGGTTTCGGATAACCAACTAGAATCCGACTCCCTATCGCCTCGAAATTCAAATGTCGTTTTATGGGCAAAGGAGTTTTCACATATATATAGAAACAAATCACAAATCACAGTTCAGCATAAAGCAATTCATATCACACAGTATCACAATCACTAACAGAAATATCAATCCAATGCATGACTTTTGACGATGGTCAATCATCTTCAATTTAAAGTGAAGGTGTTTTAAAAGAATTAACCACGTAATCATTTTTTATTAATTTATTATTCTATTTTTTTAAATCAATGATAAATTTTCTTAATGATAAATTAATTAAATTTTAATAAATTATTCCTTAATCAATTAACTCAATTAACTAGTAATTACTGATTAATTAACTTTAATTATTTAACTAACAATCTGTAATTACAAATTAGTTAAACACTTAATTATTAACTAACAAATCTTTAATTTCAAATAAATCAATCTTTGATCACTTAGTTAATTACAGTTCTAAAATTAATTAACTATTCTTAATTACCCCTTTCTTTTTAAACAATTAATAATAATAATTATTTGTCTTAATTAACATTTTAAATTTTTTCTTTAAAATCGAAATTTAAATTATTACCAATTAAAAAACTTTAATGTTAATTAATTTAATACTTAACTTAAATCATCTACTTAATTAAAACATTAATTAGGATTTTAAAAACGTTCTAAAAATAATCAAAACTTATATTAAAGTTTTAACTCAAATCGTTAAACACTTATGTTCTTTGTTAACACTAAAATTTGTTTAAACATTTTTAACTTTGAATTTGTAAAACTTAACCCCATTTAAAATAAAGCCTGAGATTACCCCGGGTTCCTCTCGAGTTAACCCTCGAGTCTCCTTCCTTATTCCCCGAGACCTCTCCCTTCCTCACATTCGTTTCTTCCTCTTCCCTCTTTATTTTTTTTCCAGTTAAAGCTAAGTCAAAGCTTAATCAACGAGATCAAGTAAACATGCTCATGCACTCGAGTTTCCATCCCGAAGCAACGCATTCAATTTCTCGAGTATCACTCGAGTTGCTCACGCCAAAAATTCCCAGGCACGATATCACGCCGTGCACGTGCACCTTTGCCGTGATCACCTCCGACCATCGTCGCCATCCCAGACAAGTCACTGACCATCTCCACTCTCGATGTCAACCGTCCAAAACCCAAAGCAAGTACGAAATCAAAATCGAGATTTTCAATTCGACCCAGAACCCAACCTACATCGACAAATTGCGTTCGCCATGGCCCCATGGCGATCAGAAGCCATGCCATTCTGACTGACGACCTTCCGACCATCCACAAATCCAACTGTAGCGACCCAACTTTCTAACACCAGAAAGTCGCATCACTAATTAAGAAAGAAAGGGATAGAAGAAGAAAAGAAAGAGAAAGAAGAATCACAACAACATCAGATAACTCACAGCGGAACGAAAGAAATATAATATATCACATAAAATATTACATAGTATCATATTACATCAGAGTACACAACTCGTCCAACACATATTAGACAGTTATAAACATCTGTCTAACTATACAACTCAAGTACACAAGATACAGATTCCATACAAACACAGCGGAACCATAATATATCTACACGTGGAAGCCTCCTGCTCCATATCTCCTCCAGAATTCGTCAAGCAAACCTGAATTCCCTCGACTACTCATACATAATATGAGTACCCAAGTGTTTAATAAAACAGAAAATAAACACTCGGGTAAGACAGGGGTCTGGTGTGAGTAAAAGGGTTAAAATTGCTTAACTTTAGAAAAACCTTTGAAAAGAAAAGGTATCACGTAAGACTTCCCACACATAAACATGGAAAAGTTTTTGCCTTATGCTAACCAAAACATTTGATAGGAAATTCGGTGATATTATAATAGTGTCTAGGGTTTTCAAGTAAATAAGAAATAGCCGAAATTGTTACATGATTAAATTCCAGCTATTAGCCACAAAAGTGGGTAATACAAACAAAACCGTAGGGTCTCGTAGGAATAATGGGTTTCCATCAATGGCAGGGCTACCGGGGTACTGCTTGTCACAGCACGTGGCCTAGATCACAGTACCGAATGCATCACAAAGCCGGAACCATTCCTTACTGAACAGTTTCGAGTAAAATCACCCCGTGGTTGGCGCGACCAACCACCCGCTAAGTCAAAATAAAAAGGGACATGTAGACAGGAATGACCTCACCTTGAAATGGGTGCTACCCACCTAGCCTTGCTGCACCTCCCCTGTTTTAGCCATTCCCAGTTGATGAGGCTTGAGGCTGCGATTACCTTTATAGAACACATCTATCTTAGAATGCTCATCGTCCACCTGACGATGTTCTGAAAGCATTCAATCCATACAAGTTCGTTCCGGGTTCGAATGAAACCGAAGGCACTATCTCATTGCACTCATTTTGGAATCACCCTCAGAGTCAACGACCATAGCCCTTGCACTCTAATCACCATCGCGAATCTATAAGTACTATCTCTGTCAAACTCATCACGGGATCACCCCCAGAGTTATACTGACGAATAGTTCTTACACCTCGAGTCTTTATTAAGCTCCACTTGGATTCACGACCTAACGTTTATGTAACGATCGCGATTTTTCGTTGCCGAAAAACCGAACCGTTAGGGTTTTAGAAGAAGAAAGAGGTAGAAGAAGAAAGAAAAGAAAGAGAAGAGAAAACAGGAAAACAAGTAACAGAACGAGAAACAATAACAGAATCTCACAGTCGCAGCGGAACAACATATAATAGATAAATGAATATTCATTAAAACAAAAGAACTATACATTTTATACATTACATCACATTACATTACATCAATCAGAGTGTACGACAACAACAGCGGAAAAAGAAAAGATATATATACAATAGATAATCGACTACGCTATCCAAGCTCGCCTCCAACATCTGCACAGCAACTCCCGAATCCAGAATAACCTGATAACCTAACTCTAGACTGCCCGTGTGGAAAATAGTGGGCACCCAGAGTTTAGGAAAGGAACAATAAACTCCAGGTCAGTCATGGGACTGGTGTGAGAACTCAAAACAGTTTATCTTTAAACAAGCAACAAGAAAATTTAAATTTTGAAATCCGCAATGCTTTTTGGAAAATGAAACTACCATAAGGCCTCCCGGCACACACACAATGCAAACGCACACATGGGGGAGATTTCTCCTTATGATAGTCAAACATGCTTACTACGAGAAAAATTCTTTGATATTATTACTAGTGCATAGTGGAAAATATTTCGAAAGTATAATATAAATCCTAGCCAGCATAGGTACCATGATGCTATGCCTACTATAGCTGCCATGTTAAATGGCAGGTTCTACAACTAAAACCGTACAAGGCACGTATTGGATGAATGGATTTCCAACAAATGGTCAGGCTAAGGAACTTCCTACTGCCACATGGGATCGCCTCTGGCGGGACGTCCCGAGAACTAACGTTACGGTTAGATCTCTGCCAACACAAGGCCGGGTTACCTCTGTAACTAGGTAACTACTACACGAATATGTCATCCCCCGGTCCTTTGGGACCTTTATCCGAGCGCTCGATACCAACAACACCACACAGTAATAGATATAGTGTATCAACATGAGTAAATATCTGGGCTCCATACCATGATACCACCCTTTTCCAGAAGGAAATGACATACCCTAAAGGGCGCGACCCTCATAACCTTGCCGCATATTCCTGTTTCGACCATTTCCGGGGAGTGAGGTCCTGACAAAGTCTCGTCCACAAAGCTACGCTTTGTGCAACAAAGCCATGCTTTGGGTCCACAGATGACCAAAGCAAGATCACACAGATAAATGATCAACAAATGATCCAATCCAAACGATCAACCAATGATCATCACACAGCAGCACTCAGCATGCCACATTACCAGATTGGGAAATATCGCTGATAACCTTCAACTACATAACCTCTGAGCTCGTACGTCTCAGAGAAGGGTGTTAAGCTAAGAGAATAAATTCTCCGCCACCAACAGAAATGTATTTGAAAGAAATCTGCTCTATCTCTCAAAATGTAATGTCAGACACGTAACCATACAAGTCTGTTCCGGGTTCGAACAGAACCGAAGGCACTTCCAAAGAAGCCCTTGCAATCCGGGTATTCACAATCCCGATAAAATTTCCCATCACAAAGGAAATCTCCATATCGTAGCTAACGATGCGGAGACAATCGATAGGTCATCCTATCGTTCTCACAAATACCCGGTCTTCAACACCGGTCTTCAGATGCAATCCAAACGACGTATCGCATATTCGGAATGGGATATATGACACAAAGGTCCTCTCCCGGCTAAACCGAATAGCGAGCGCTTATTTTAAAAATAAGTGTGCATTCAATTCCAAACAAACACAATCAATACCATCCAAGGGTAAATATTGATAGTCGGTTATTTAACTATCAATAAAGATGCGCCACATCATCAGATTCCAAATATTTTTTTCCAAAATTATTAAGTCCCAAAATATCTTTACAAGATATATATACACAATTTCCAAATAATTGCCCAATTTATTTGCTTTACCAAAACACCTTCACGATATAATTTCCACACTTAAC